>OY282505.1:23470201-24742344 GCA_958295605.1 Ajuga chamaepitys
CAGGGCAATTTAAGTAGGTATATTGTAACATTTGCATGTATAATTGGTTGAGAATCGTTCATATTTGATATATTGGACCATTTGACGTGTATTGACTTGTTTTGTAGTGTTTTCATAGTTTTCAGGCTACAATGAAGACTTTGTGAGGTAACACGAAGAAACGGGTCGAAGAAAGGACGAGATGGGCCATAAAAATGGGCCAAAAGGCAAGGCATAACGAGTGAAGAAGTGACGCGGCCACATCAAAAGGTGGCTAAAAAGGGGATCCCAGAGGCCACTGGCACGGTCGTGCTAAAAAGTGACCAGTCCAAGAGATTTACACCAGAAGGTTGGGCACGGTCGCGGCAAAAGTTGTTCCTAAAGCAAATCCTGGTTTTTGATGGAATTATTGTCCTAATCACTTAAGGATTTCAACCCCAACTTATAAATAGAGGCCAAACTCGAGTTTCCAAGGATCACAACATATTTTCTCGCATTTTTATATTCAAGTGGAAGCTGTGAGAGTGAGAAGGATCACAACATACTTTCTCACACTTTTATATTCGAGTGGAAGTCGTGAGAGCGAGAAGACGAAGATCAACGAGACGAATAATCGGGTTTATTTACTTCTTATTTAATTTTTTTTTCTTTATGATGTATTCATTGAATAGTTGTATGGAATTGATACTAGGCATGAGTGGCTAAACTACTTGTGTCCTAGGGTTAGAGAGTAGGATATCAAACTACATCAACCTGTTCTTTGTGGATCGACCTTGACTTCTGCTATTTACATCTACACACGTATGCATGTTGCGCCAGCGCACAATTATGCCTACCCGATTCGCTAATCCTGAGTTTTCACGAGCTATGGGGATAAATGAGAATGTAAGAGAACTCCTTGATGTTGCTGGATTGACAGAGTTCATGAAACATGAGGAAACATACGAGAGGCTAACCATTGAATTTCTCAGCACATTTGAGCGACCAGACAAGATTACATTTCAGTTGATGGGAGTGCCGCAGGAAGTGACATTCGCAGAGATTGATGAGATTTTTTAGTTTTCAGCTCCAACTGAAGATAAATCGCTAGAGATGTTTAACCCAAATGAGTTTTGGGGGCAATTGACAACAGCTCTTCCGCTACTGCCTCCGCTGGCTTATGTCTCGAGAAATGCAAAAGCCTCATGGATCTGGAACCCAACGATCAGATATTTCTAGAATTATTGGCACATACGTTCTTTACCAGAAAGGAGATGGGGGCAATGCGATAGAAGGAACTCTACTTGATGTGGAATGTACTCAATAACCGGACTTGATAATGCAGTCCTTTTGGCAGAGTAGTTTGTTAATGTTATCAAAAAGCGGAAAGACAACATCGCAATTGGAGGTATCATTACTTCGATCGATGCCTTTTGTGGCGTTCCCCTTGATAATATGGTCCCGATAAAAGGGAACATTCATTTTACATGGGAGCTCCTGGAGAGCATGTAGGTGGTTATCTTGGGAGAGGATAGAAGGGTTCCTTATGTGTTTCAGAATGTAGGGCCATATTTCCGACTCCTTGTTTCTAGGATCATCACTGTTATGAGCCTTGATGATAAAGCCAATCTTGCCATGTCTTCTGAAGAGCATTTAGCCAACTCCCAAAGGCTAGATGCTTCGATCTTTCAACCGGGCCAAGCAGCAGAAGGAAGTAGTCATAATCCTCGTTCATCGAGGAAAAATGCCACTGTTGTTGAATCATCCTCGGAGAGACATGAAGACCATGAGGGGATGAACACTTCTCTTCAAGCTGAAGTCGCTGCCCCTAGCACTCGGTTTGAGAGGCATCGGATAGAGATTTGAGGAGCTCTTCAAGAGATTAACCCCATGTTGTGAACGATCATAACAGAAGGGAATGAGGCCCGAGCTTGGAGAAAAGAGCAATATTGTCTTTGGGATGAGATGGCTCAATTTTGAAGCCAACACGACTTCTAACCACCACCGCCGCAATGATCTGAGTCGAGCACCAAGTCGTACCACTCTTTTCCCACAAACTTGGCCTTTGGCCATGTTTGGGGGAGGGGATAAATAGTGGGACGACTTGACCGCTATTTACATTTTTTTGCATTATCTGCTTTGTCTCTTTTGCTCAGTTAGTTATTTATTGTGTGCTTTGAGGAGCCTGTGTGCTCGTTTTGTGCTGGCATTTTTGTGGTTTAGTCATTGGGTCTGTGAGCCCATCTTTGTGTTATTTGCATTGCTAGTCATGTTGGTCATAGTAGGTTTATGTTTTTAGTTGTTTAGTTAGTCATTGGAGCCGTCAGTCTAGAATAATGAACCCGAGTAGTTGTAAAAGTTGTGTAAGAAAGAGGAACTTAGGAAAACGATAGACGATGATGTGTTAATGATGAAGTGATTTTGAGTAAAATATTGATAATTTACCACACAGTAGAACATGAGAGGTAATTTGAGACAAAATTGAGCTTGGACTTAGAGTATTTGATCAAAATTAACCTCGTGAGAATTTGAGCCTATTTGTACTCCTACTTTTGGAGTAATATGATTTCTTTCGGTTTGATTTTGATTGAATATGTGTACTAGTCTCTAGAACTTGCCTTGAGTCTTTACTATGAATGTGTCAAGTATGTGTTGTGACTTAGGAAATGATTTTAGATATTTATTGTTTTAGCCTATTTTTTATCCTTGAAAAGATACCCTTTTGCACCAAAAGTAAATAATTTATCCCTAGTTAACCCATTTGAGCTTCATAGCCTGTTATTTCATAGCTTAACATTGCAAGCCGAAAATCATTCGATTTAAACCTTTGGCCTTAATTGGATTAATCAAGTAAAAGGGAGGAGGATTGGAAGGTAGTTGAGCAAAGATTTTAGAAAAGAAAAGGGAAACTAGTGGATAGTCAAAAGGTGAAGGGAAGGAAAGAAAGAAAGATAGGTCAAAAGACGAGAAGAATGGCCTCTTGTAACTCAAAAAAAAAAAAAAAAGAGTTCGTGTTCACAATTTTGAGGAGAGGCTAGGAAATAAAGTACTAAGTTGTTAATTTGATTAGAAAAATCGGGTAGTCCCAAGATATGATACCCATGAAAATAAAAAGCACTTAAGTTTTAAGGATTTTTTAGGGTGAAGAAGTCATTTTGTGGAGTGATTTGCTGAGATTTGGAGAGTGAGGGTGAGTGATAATATTGAGTGGTAGTCGGGTTAGGAATAACTTGATTAGTCCAAAAGTGCACTTTTATCCAAATATATCCCACCTAAACTTAAGCCCACATTACAACCAAAACAGAAGACTTTTTTTATCCTTTGTCACACATATCGAGTATGAGGTCTAGTTTAGACGATTGGTAAGCATATGGTAGGCTTTGCATGTAGTTCAATTTGGGTGGAAATATGTTTAATCTAAACACTTGAGAGATGAGCGAAACACTTACTTGGTGGGAATTGAATAATTCAAAAGTTCAAAGTCTCGAAAGTAGTTGATTTTTGCATTATCACATATGCTCAATTACACTATGTTGCATAACTTTTTGACAAAAATCAATCTAAAACTAGATAATTGTTATCATGCCTATGTTTCCTCTCTATTTTCATAACTAGCGTGTTTAATCGGATCCTACACCTCTAACAATACCCGAGTCATTTCTTTATCCTTATTATTCTATGTTTATTTGTTCTATCAATAGATCCTAGATGTGAAAAAGGGACAACTAGAATATGTTCTCCAAGACATACTGCATGGGCGAATTGGACGCAGAGAAAAATTTTCTGTGACTATCCAGTTTCATATCCACCTGCTATCTATTTTACAGATAGAACAAGGAGAAGAGTATGAGCCTCTAATACAATGACTTAGCAAGTGAACTTTTCTTTCACCATTTTAAGTTGATCTATGAATATCTTAGGCTTTTAGCCTTCTTTCACTTCACTTTTGTTCAATCTTCTTGTTTCTTTAATTTTTCCCCTTGTATTCAGGTTAAGTTTGCAATCCAATATATGAGGAGAGCAATTCAGAAAAAGGCAAAATTTGACATTACGGAGCTGAACACAATCAAGGTATCTTGGCGCTTCATTCATCTCAAATCACGAGCATCTTATGTGCTCATATTTTGCGACACATCATTTAGATCGTATTTTTTATGCTTATGTGGTAATAATTCTTCTCTATTTTCTTCATTATCTGATCATTAGAATATCTTTCTTATCAATCTGTTCTAGATTTAGCCTTCATGATTTGTTTATTGTTATTTATGTTTCATTAACATTGTTTGTCTAACTGCCACAACCATGAAAATAGTACTTGTCTTAATTAGCATTTTGGAAATAATTTGCCAAATAACATGATGAGTTTGGAAAATCTTCAGTATATATAATTCTGGTTTACTTCCACGTTTAAGGTTGTCAGTTGTATCATTTTCACTTACCAGCACGTGAATAGTAATTTCTTATCCATGAAAAGGAATAATTTAGTTATATCTCATTTTACTTCGATCACAAAAGAAAATAAAAAAATAAAAAAATAAAATAAAATAAAACTCAGTTACATGAACTTGAGGACTTGCCTTAACTAGTCTTTGATGAATTTCGATCTTATTATGGTTCTTTTGGAACTGCTTCTCGATAATTATGCGAATGGCTCTCACCAAACAAATCTATAATATTTCTGCAATTTACCAGTACTAGCTGTAAATACACTCTTAGGAATCTTAGAAGAAACGTAAATATATATTAACAGAATAAAACATTAGATGTATTAGTCTTGATTAGAATTTTTTTCCGATCCCACTATTTATGGAAATCTGATTCATAGGGGGACAAAAAGGTTATTTTTTGTAATTATGTGACATTGTATCACCGAGTTTTAGTGGTCATCTTTTGTAGTATTTGAAGACCTTCGATTTTTTAGCTACTTTATTTTGCTCTGCTGAAAGAGCTTTCACCAACAAATTCTGCTTGGAATGAAGAATAATCATCAGTAATTTGCACTAATGTCGGGGTTTTCACTTGTCGTCTTGCAATTCTATCTATCAATATTACTTTGATAGATTTTAGCACTCTAATCAGGAGAGTTTTGGTTCATCATTTCTCTTACTATTTAATAATATAAGTCATTGACAACATTGAAAGTTGGAAGATAAGAATTTCATCGATATGACCCAAGTGTCTGATTGGCGTCAATGAATTCAAGTTCAATTTCCATTTTGGTTATATTTGCTAATTTCTCTCATTTTTAGTAGGAAACCAGGAAAAAACTACCTATCAAAATATTTGATTGCTCTTTTGAGCTATGGAGGAGTTCCTCAAGATTTCTTTCTGAATTTGCTGAACATTGCTTTAGAAGAGACTCGAAATGTGTATATCAAAACACATGCAGCTCTTAGAGGTACCTTAGAGGCATTTTTTCTCTTCAGGTTTCTATGATAATATTCTCAATGTCACTTATCAGGTTTCTCACTTCTGCCATTGTTTTTTCATACTGAGCTAATATATCCTTAATATCCTAATCAGGTTGAGACGCTCTTGCTTCTTTCCGCCTATGTTAGTTGCATATATTCTCCATTGTATATGTTAAGCCGTAGTTGGTTGCAATTGTCCCTAAAAGCTGGAAATCTTGACCTTAACATGGTTGTTGCTTGTCCAGTAATCCTTTTGGATCTTTGGTGGAATCCGACAACTGAAGATCAGGCTGTTAGATCGAGCTCATAGAATAGAACAGACACGTCCAGTTACTGTATCAAGGTAGAGCAATACCAGCTATACCGACACGTGGAGCTACCCACGTGGAAGCTGAGTTGGATATGGCTCGGTGATGAGGTAACATGGAATATATGGGGTGCAGATGCCACTGAACAGGGGAACTGTTCTACATTCAAAGGGAAAGACCTGCCCCATTGCTGCGAAAAACAACTTGTGATCGTGAACCTATTGCCCGGTGTCCCGTATAACAAGCAGATTCCCAATTACAGCAGAATGGCTAATGCTCATGATCGAGAGTGGCTTTTCTTAGTGGGAGTTTTGACGGATCAATTATGCATTGGCTGGTTGGGTAAAATCTCTGCATTCTTGTTATATCTTTCATTTATTTCTCATTTTCAAAGTTCAAAATTTTGTATGCATGATTCTAGATATGTTTACATACCCCTACCAAGCCTATCACTTTGACAATGTGGGCTCCTTTGGAAATATAGATCTTTGTTTTTCTAATAATCAAAGATATGTCCAATTCTTATGATGCAATCAAAATAGTCTTTGTACTCTTTCACAGTTCAGGACACACAGTCGTATTATTCTTTCATTATTAGGAACTTACATCTAAGCTATTCAAGATAGACTTAAACTTCGTAGAGTATAATAGCCTGATCTTTTCTCTTTCCCCTGCATTTCGGGAGCATACGTTTTGAGATGTTGCTTTGTTTCTCTATACGAAATGTTTTCACTGAACCACTATTTTTTTCTTAGCAGGTTTTGGTGAGCAGAACACTGCTGTTGGAGGCCGTGTTTCTGTTCCTTTCCAGATGTCAGAGCCCCCAACAACACCTGGACCATTAGGACATGTGTTGGCTCGAAATGAAGGGACAAACCCAGGGATTGGAGCTGCAATGCCTCTAGCTATCCAGTCTCATGATTCTAATCAAGGAGAGCAGAAGCCACCTATCTCAGTTTCCATTCTTTTTATGGTCTGGTGTAGCTGTTTTCCAGTACTCCACCAAGTTACAACTTGCAAGGCGTACAATTCTGTTGTTACTATGTATGATTAATTAAAATTACATTTTATTTAAAGTGTACTTGGAAAAACTTATAATTAGAAATTAGTGGGGAATATAACTAACCAGCCTACATGGGAACAACTATATCCATCCTTCCATTATTATAGAAGACGTGGTTTTGACGTGGTTATCTATATAATGTTTGCTACGAATTTTAAAGTTTATTAAGTGTAAATGAACTGTCATAACATATTCTACGGTAAAATATAAATAAAATTATAGAAAGAAAATTAGATAGCACAGTGACAGAATAGAGACAGGTTTTTTTTTTTTTCTTTTTACGGAATAATTATGTTACTAATATAGACAAGATAGTGACGGTAAATTCCGTCATTAATTTGTGATGGAAAAATTCTGTCATTAATCATGTATAGACGGACTAGTGACGAAATTTTAGCTGTTGCTATATAGTTACGAAAATATTCCGTCACAACTTTATGACGGATTTTTTTAGAATTGTGACATAATTTTCGTCATTAAACTAGTGATGGAATGAAAAATTCATCATTATCGGTTTAACGACAAAGGTTTTTGTAACAGAACATTTCCGTCAATAATCCGTTACTACTTCATTGTGACGGAATTTTTCAGTTTAGTAACGGTAATTTTCGTCGCAGTCGATGATTTATTTTTTTTGTAGTGTTAGCCGTCTTATAGTAATAGATATGCTTAAAATATATAATTTATTTTCCTGTTTAAACTGATGTGTATCACAGGATGAACTTATACCACAAAGAAAGAACGGTAGCTTGAAAATTGAAGGAATAAGAGATGGTATCCTTGCTAAAGCACTCAATTCAGAAGAACATACTGGACGTCTGAGGGCTGCCGGGGGCCATGTCACTCCTCAATGTACCTTAATCTTCCAACAAGGGGGAGTAGTAATATGGTGGATTAGATGATATTCCTTGAACAACAGAGAGAGTTGATGGAGCAAAAAGTAAAAAATGTGGAGCTGGATACATGCTTGCGGAAGGTAGAAGCAATAATTTACAACAATGGAGGTACACCAAACATCGAAACTGATGAAAAGGGTAGTTGAACAGCTAAAAACCAAAGTCCCATACACATGAACATGGAATTGAAATTCAGAAGAGCCTCTCTCTTGATGAAGAATCAGATGATAATGCGAAGTGTCTTGGTGAAGATGCATTTTTATAGGTTTTTGTGTAATTGTTGTTGTTATAATTTCCATATAAATGTACTAAAAAATTCAATTGGTTCATTATCTTTTGAATGCTATAGGGTGAAGAAGTCGTATTAACTTTGGATTCATGCACAAGTGTTGTTGTCTACGGTACCATTATAAAAGTAGATGGATCTAACAAATTTCTTCATAGTAAACGGTTACCTAAAAAGTGATTGTGTGCTTCTATTGATCAAGCATTGGATCACGATGTTGCTTTGCTAATTCCTGGTGAGTGTGAAAGTATCGACGAAGCAGTGAGTTCGCATATTACCTGGCCTAAGCACTTGATAAAGTTGAAGGAAAAGGTAAAACATTATTATTTAATTTTAATTGATTAAAAATGTAGTGATTATGAGAATCCCTTACAAATGCATATGTATCCCTTTGCTTTTTCAGAATCTGAAAAGGAAGAAAGTTGAGAAAAAACAAAAGATACCTACTATTGATCAATTAAATGTGCCAAAGCCATTACATATGTTGTATTGCTATGTCAAAATTACTCTTCAACATTGTGGTTGTGTAGGTGGTAAATTTTGATGATGATGTGTTTGGTCGTGAATAAAAAATCTTTGTTAATGTTGAAGATATCGTGTCGTTTTGTCACTTGGAGCTAATTTCGTACACATGTATTGTTATCTACATCTAGTAAGCATTACGGTGACTTGAAATTTTTTGATCAGTTCATATATTATTATTATCAATATGGTAACTTGTATTTATGATGTTCTTTAAATATTGTTAGTTTAGGCATCTCTACAAAAGGTTAAAGAGAGAAAAGTCGCATGTTAGTGGCTTTTCTTCCCCACCAAACGGGCCATACCCATCCAACTCCCAAAGATCTCACAGGAAAAAACCGCCTGAACCTATTGTAGTTTTAGCAATGAATTCCTTCACCAAAGCAAATGAAGCCATAACAAAGCTCGTGGATAATTCTTTCCATGAGATAGAGCTTTGTATGTCATCTTCATGAAATAACAAACCTACCACATGGATATTTCCCAATTGCTTGCAAAAAGCTTGAAGATCCTATATGCCGCAAGATGTTCATTTGTATGCTTACGTGTCGTAGACAGGATTATGTTGTGAGCGTGCTTGACTAATGTAGTGCAAGACTAAATTTTATCTTGATATATTGGTGGACTCAAAGTGGTTTGCATTGTCTATGAGAGTTGGTAACTGAGGTGGGCCCAAATGATATTTTGTTGAGGCCACAGGAATTATCTGCTTATTCAAATTTTGTATTTTAATTTATACATTTCCTGTATGCTATCATGTGCACTGCTGCACCGCTTCCTCCAACCTCCAATTATTATTAATTAGAACTTTAAGTGATTAATTAATGACTTGGACTATTAGAAGACACCTTCTCTTTTTGTGATGATGTATTGAAACTCTGGCCTATTATTACTAAGTCCATTTGTTTAAGACTGGAACTCAAGGAGTTAATGAGTGTGCTTTATTAAGATTCGATTCTCTAAATTTACTGAGCTCAATCTTAAAAAAACAGACCCTAACTATTACTTAGAATATTATTAAACCCTAAACTATATATCTTCGTAAAAAAGACCGTTTAGTTTCTAAAATTGGGTCAAACAAGCTGTCAAACTTCTAAATACATTTCTAAATATTAAAATTACCAAATAAATATAATGTTTTTAATAAATTAGAAATATAATAAACTAAATCAAGAAACTATCAAAATAAAATTTTAAATTATTGTTTAGTTTGAAATAAAATTATTTCTATATTATTTTTTAGGAATAAAAAATTAAAATTAGAAATTCACAATTCCCAACAACTTTTCTATACTTAAATTATTAACAGGGCTTATTTAAATGTATTTAGAATTTAGTTTGTTAGTTTATAGATTTACTGAATACTTTTTAATTATTTTAATACTTGTGAGGATTCTATTTGTCATATATTTAAAATTATAGGGTTTAAATTGTCTCATTTTAAAATTTCAAGTGCTTAGACAAAAAGAAAATGAAAATGTTTATGGTGTAATTTGAGCCTGGGTTTTATTAAAAGGGCTGGTTTGTAGATTTTCTCATTTCTTTAGTTTGTGCCTCCTGTTGTTTTTATCATATTCTTCACAATACTTATGTTGGTTAAATATAAAAATATATACATTATTACTTATTTAATTACATTTATATTTATATCGTCAATTATTTAATATTTTTCGTCCCTGTGGATCGGAGTAGGATTTTCTTCTGATAGAATTGATATTTTTTTTTTTTTTTTGTTGAAATAGGATATAATTAATATATTCAAATTCATTTGGATATAATAATATTGATTTATGTAATGAGGGTTGTTTCAATGCAAACTGAAATCTTCAATTTGATGATATTCCCTTCGTCCCAGTTAAATTTGCCTATTTATTTTATCGATCCGTTGCAATTAATTTTACAATTTAAAAAATGAAAACAAAAGTCAAACATTAAATTAGATGTGCCCAAACGATTCCCGATTCTGATTCGGAATCGTCGGTTCCGGAACTTTGGGGGTAGGAACCGGAACCGAACCGCCTATATGGCGGTTCCGGTTTCGGATTGGTACCGCCGTTTTGGATTCTTAACCACCGGTTCCCGACAGTTCCATCCCCCTCTTTTTTTTTTCTTTTTTTTTTTCTAATAATTTTGTTGATAATATATTTTTAAAAAAAATTATTTAATCATAATTTTCAGTTTTTTTTTTTAGTTAAAAAAATGTGATTGTAAATTAAGGATTTAGAATTGTAAATTAAGAATTTAAATAAATGTACAAATTACATTATTACAAATCCAAAAATTTAAACTACTCCCTCCGTCCCGGCTAACTTTTCGTACTTTCCATTTCGGTCCGTCCCACTTAACATTTCACACCCTTAAAAAGGAAATTTCTCTCATAATCTCCACACTCAAAATGTCAACACTCAATCTTCACCTTTAAAAAAGTCAAAGAAAAAACAAATTTTGTTTTTTCTTAACATCTGTGCCTGATCAACTATAAAAAGTCAGCCGAGACGAAGGAAGTAATAACTAAACATATGAATTACATATTTTCACTACAAAAAATGTGTACTAGAGATGAATTGAGTTACAAATTAATAATCTAACAAAAATGTAAGGATGTAGAAGTAAGAATTTAACCAAAATGTGAGGGTGTAAAATATGAATCTTCATTTATTGAGAAATTTAAATATTACACTTATAATTACTTCATATAGAAATACAAATTACACTACTAAAAATTTAAACTAGAAACTAAAATATGAATTATACTACTAAAAATTTAAACTAGAAATTAAAATACATTTAGTCAAATTACAAACTTGCATGATTATATCTTTCAAATTATATTTTCAACATATATAACTATTAGTACTATATTAAACATTGGAAAAGGAAAAGGAAAAAAAAGATTGGGCTTGAGTTTTATTTTAAGTTAAAAGTTAGGATCTAATTTTTAACTTAGAATAAAATTATCTACGTATCATTTATTGGTCGATGTATGAATCAAAGCCCGCGTAGTTCTTTTTAGCTTACTTACCTTTCGAACATTGGTGTTGGCATTGGTCGGTTGAAGCTCAAATGCCTCCCACATTGACTCCTCTTCCTTGTTCGCTATCGGATGATCCACTTGTTGAACAATCATACGGAAGGTAATCACCTTCTTCGTCAAAGTCGAAATCTTCCTCTTGTTGTTTTTGTTCGGCTTTCGTCCAATCCTCGAGCAAACATTGATTTTCAACATTCTCGATGGTTAATCTTGATCTCCGATAGTCCAAAATATGGCTTCCAATACTAAACGCGGTCTCGACGGAGACGGTTGAAGCTGGTGTAGCAAGAACCTCCTTTGCAATTAGGGAAAGGATTGGAAATGCCTTTGATTTTCTATGCCACCACCTCAAAAGTGCATTTGGTTGAGTGAAATCTAGCTCTTCAAATGTGGTGTGGAAATATCTATCAATCTCTCCATAGGGATTGCTTGCCGAAGACCCGCGTGCCATTTTCAGGGACCTTTCCTCGTACAATCGTCTTAGTCTTTTCTGGCTAGGGTTAGAACAAACCCTTTGGGAAGAAGGGTTTGGGTTAGTACTAGTATAATCATTAGACTCACTAGTATCATCGCCACCGTATTGGACTCTATAGTCCCGAAATGTTTCATACAAGGCATGTTTCACATTAGAGACAATAGTTGCGACACTTGGAGGATCATCACAGTCGGAATACAATACTTCATAATACATTTTTAAATAATTCGACTAAGCCATCTTCTTTAATCCTAGGATCTAACATTTTGACAATAAAAAATATATCGGGTATTTGCATAAAATTATTAACCCACTTTGATCTCATCAATACGATCGGGCCACCTAAAATTGGATCGTTTTCGTAATCATAAAATGCAAGTGCTACTGTGACACAATGATCAACAACAAGTGGTGAAGTAGGGTAATAAACCCCGGAAAGTGCTTTGGTTGCCTCCTCGAATTTTTTTAAAAGTGTAATCAAGTTTGCACAAGAATCCCATTGTTGAGGAAACAAAGTAATTTCGTTTGTTGGGTTTTGAACATAAGAATCACATAAGGCCTCTTTGAAGTTATAAGAATCATTCAACATTTTGTAAGTAGAGTTCCAACAGTGGAGGACATCCCACATTTTTTTTTTCGGATGAAGTCCTCGACTTTTGCAAAATTTGGCCCATTTCTTTTAATCAAAAGTTGATGTCGCAAAAGGGTGGAAATGGCCTTCCGAATAGGTGCAATATGGTCTTTAAAAACTTCTAATCCGTCTTGAACACAAAGATATAGACAATGATACATGCAACGAATGTGGAAAAATCTACTTCCGCTAGAAGGTTGGCAATAGTTGATTAAAGTGGGCAATGAAGCCGTATTGGCACTAGCATTGTCAAATGATATTGAATTTTTTTTTTTGTGATAAATTATACTCTTGAAGAATCGTGATAATTTTAATTGCAATATTTTGTGCGGTGTGTAGAATCAAATTCCCTATATGCAATCAAACGTTTTTGCATTGTCCATGTATCATCAAGCCAAAGAGAAGTAACGCCCATATAAGCATGTGTTCTTTGATTATCCGTCCAAATATCCGCACATATTAAAACTTTTTTGTGAAAGTGAAGTAAACGTGTTTATTAAGAGCAATTTGTACTCCTTAACAACTTTAGCATATCACGTGTAAGTGTGGTTCGTGAAACTTTTCTAGCCGCCGGGTTAAAACCTAATCTTTGAAAATCCTCATAAAATAAATTGTCAGCAAAGTTGAAAGGGAGGTGTTGAGCACAAACAATTTTTGCCAAGAGTCAGCGTGCGTTTGCTTCACTATAATGAAAGAAAGGGTTAGATTCCGTACCTTACGAGGTACGGGTCGTACCTCGAATTTGGGTTTGTGAGGGGTTAATGTCGACCTTATCGGGGTGATGGTTTTGGAGATGTTTGGTGTAGGTGTCGTATCCACTGCCTTGCTTCATCGTGTAAGATGTTGGACAATAGTTGCAAGCCACCTTATATTTTTTTTGGGTTTACAATGCCCTTGATTCGGGTCCTTTTGAAGTGATACATAAAAATTGCACTCTTGGACTCAAATGTATCATCATCATCTTCCTGCACTTGGGTAGAGGAAGTCGGACATCCACTTTGAGATGGATTCGGACCTCGATGACCTCTACTCTCTTGGGATGGAATCGAAGGTTGTTCATCCTCGAAATCGGCAAAGTGGGCGGCCGCATTATTCCCTTAAAATTTTTGAACAAAAAATCTTAATTAAACTTTTGAAATATAATTTTAAAAAAATGAATTTAGGCTATGTAAAAAAATATAAATTTTGTTGAGAAATATAATTTACCTAAAGCATCGACAATGTTGAGATCATGAGGAATTTCGATGTCATCCAAGTTGATGGGATCCTCATCCTCATCACCAAGGTTGAAAAATCTCGGAGGTAGTGGTGTGCATGAAGAAGTCGATCCCATATTTTGAACCTTTCTTTGGCAAGGTGAAGATGAAGTAGAACCTCGACCACTAGACATGTTGAATTTTTATTTTTGGAAGTAGAATTTAGGAAGGAAATATTAAATATTGATTGAAGTAAAGTAAGTAGTAATTGAGCTAGATTGCTAGAATGAGATGGAGATTAGAGAGAGATGGATGAGATTGAGAGGTGTAGGAAAAAATGTGAGTGAGATAGGGTATTTATAGGATTTTCTTTGGATTTAAAATAAAAAAGGGTAAAAATCGACCAAAAATGCCACCCAAATTTGAACGTAACGGCTTTGAGATATCAACGGCCACTTGATCTCAACCGTTAAAAAAGTAAATTTAAATGCCGGTTCGGAACCGCTGGTTCCTGGTTCCGTCCAACGACACTAGATTCTTGGCCGTTGGATTATCCAAGGGTCACGAAATCTTAACCATCTAATTTAAATTAAAAAAAAAATCACGGAACCGCCGATTCTGGTAACGATTTTTTAATCGTTGGAACCGGCGATGCGAACTGCCGGTTCGCGGTTCCATAGTATCAAAAACCGGAACCGAACCTTATAAGCCGGTTCCGATTATGGTTCTAGCACCGGAATCGTGGTCAATGGTTTGGGAAACGTTGACCGGCGGTTCGAACCGTCTCGGTTCGATGGTTCTGATGCTATTTACATTAAATCCCTTAAAATTTACACACAATTACAGGAATACCGCTACTTAATCTAATAAAAAACCTAAATTATATTAACCTAATTAACCTAATCTAATTAACCCAACTTAATTAAACAGACTAATTAAACAACACCCCCCCCCCCCACTACACTCCCACACCCTCATCCCGAATCATCTCAATGATCCAGAATTACTCCTACTCTCACTCCCACTCTCAAACTCTAATTCTCTCCATATCTTCTCCCTCTCTCTCTCTCTTCACGCCGCTCTTCTAGATCTTTCTCAAATCTGGAAACCCACTCCGACATGTTCCAGATCTTGCTTCCTCTACTATCCTTATTCTTTCTATGGTTCTGTCATGGACAAATCGCCTCACGATTCCGATGATGGATTTGTTTTTTATTCTGAGGAATCGTTAGTAGCATAAATCTTTTTTTATTATGGGGGTTCTATTTGATCGGAGGATGTGGAGGCTCTCTCGGTGGGGATCGATGTTTCCGTCTCTAAAGGTGGGTAGTTTGAATCATCCAAGTTGCGAAGACACTTCTTCGCATGCCTAGCCGTTTGGCTTCCTTTGATTGCAAGGTTAAAGTATTCTCACCCTAATCGACTTAAATTTTTTGGGGAAAATTGATTTTTTTTCTTTTTTTTTTTTGGTGTTGAAAATGAAATATCGAAGCAGATCTATAAATATCCCAATTTTTTTTTTTTTAAAAAAAAAAACCAAATCTATTTCGAAATTTATGGTTTGTTGTGATAATTCTGATTTCTGATTTTCGGGACCCGCTTAGTCGTTTTTAAAACTAGGGGTTTTCTAGATCTGGAAACCCCTAATTTAGAGACTGTACAGTCTTTACTTGGTGATGGTGTTACTATGTTGCTGTTAGGGTTCAATTCGGTTTTGATTATTTACATGGTGATGGTGTTACTGTTTTGGTCTTATTTTGCTCTGTATTTGTTGAATGATTGGATTGCTCTAACACTACTGTGTTTGTGATTGTTGCTAGGCTGATGTATGTTGATTTTGTATTGGTGCTGAAATTGTTATGTTTCTTAGAAATTGTATGCTGAAAATTTATTTGTTGCATGGTAGCTTTTTCAAAATGATGTTCTTGTTACTGATTGATTTGTGCTAGCCAACAGACAATGTGGGTTGAACATGCATTCTGAAATTCAATTGAATAGGTGTTGATTGTGGTTGCTTAAACTAGTCCTCTGTGGCTAGTTTAATGCTGTCATCAACAACCTTTGAGGTATCCAGCCACTTCCCAATGATGAATTTGTATCTGAGGGGGAAAAAAAAAAGGAACACCATTTCACTGAATGATGAATTATCACTTCATCTAATCACATTGTTTATAGTTTAAGCAAAATGAACACATCAATTGTGTTTACACTGTAAACAACAGAACAAAAACTAGCCTATTCTGCCCTAATTTACAAATACGCAAGTTCTGTCATTAGCTCTCTTATGTCATAAGTATCCGCAACTTGTTCATTTGCCTCTAGATACTCAATGCTTTCTTTTACTACTTGTTCTTCAACTTCAAGTGCAATCGGTAGTGATCTTGTTCTTGCTTGTGTTGGTTTTGCTATGTGCTATAGTTTGTAATTGTTGCCTCATTTTAACCTTCATCACCTCAATCATGCAAGCTGGTAAACTTAAAAAGACATTGTTTAGCTTAGTTTTTTCAAGTTCTTCAAAAGATTGCAGAACATTGGACACTAAGTTTTCCACGTTGTTGCTCCTTGTTTCTATTTGTAAAGACTGAATGACCCTGAAAGCCTATATAATCTAAATATCAAACCTATCAGATGTTGCAGTCATTCTGAAATCTGGATAAAAAATGCTTAAATGTGGTCTTGCATTATTATGTTGAATGATGATCTGTTTGCATGCATGTGCTGGCCATTTTGCCTTAATAGCTGGAATAATCTGATTTATCCAAATGATGAAACAGTTGTAGGGGAATCGGGAGTTGTGCCAAGGATCAATTCGGGTTGTAATTTGAATTTATATTTTCAATAATCAAACAATAATGATATGAACAATCAAATCATATAATTCATGTAATTGAATCAAGGTAATCATACAATATGCCCTAAACATGCGGAACTAAGTGATTATAGTATTTTACCTTCGAATCGGAGAGACACCGTTAAGAAGATTTAACCTTTCAACCCAAAGATCGTCTTGAGTATTCCCTAAGTCCAAGCTCACCAATTCGATGGGAAATCAAACGAACTTTTTAACTCTCAAGGAAATGATTAATTTTCTAGAAAAACATCCATTCACTTATGTATCTCCTATTGCATATGAGGACCAAGATTGGTTCCCTGTTAATAAGGGATATGGGGCGAAATCTGCCCCCTTTTAGGATTAGGAAATCCTCTCCCACTTGGGAGAGGAAAATATGGATGAATCCTAATCCCCTTAGTTAATGGATTTCTATTGGATTACTCAATGGGCCTTTAAGAGGAATAGGATTGGGCCTCACAATGGGCCTAGATATCCATATTGAGCCATCAATATTATTCTAGCCCATCCTCCTTTACTATTAAAGGAGAATCGCCAGACAGGTGTCGTCATTTGGTGTGTTTAAACACCTTAAAAATAGCTTCTTCTGCTTCTGACACGTGTCCTCTTAAATTTTTGTTCCTGCTAGCGTAAATATTGAATTCTCTCAAATAGCATTGAAATAAAATATTATTTTAATTATCTTCAATTATCTATCCCTAATTATAAGGAAGTGTGATAACTTTTCCCCTCAAATTTTAAAACTGTAATAACTTTTTCGTCTCAACTCCGTTTTCTACTAAAATTATATTAAATTAATCTTATTTTTACGATCTTCGATTTGACATCCATGATGTATATATTTAAGTAAAATATTAATTTTTTAAATGTGAAATATATTTTTATGATTATTGCAATATTAAAAGTAAAATATTAAATAAATAAATACATATATGACATGACATGAAAGAGGAAGAAAAATGATTAAATAATAATATATAAATAGGTTAATCCATTGACATATATCCCACTTTATACTCTCAAGTAGTGTATATGACATAACTCCATTATATTTTATTAATATAACAAAATATATTAATCCCGTGCATAGCACGGGAGAACATCTAGTTAATATTAATTCATTCCACTATAGAATTAATATTGAACTACCCATCATAATCCATATTATGAAATATGGCCCCAGGTTATTTTTTCCGTGTTTAAGATTCAATGTCCACTAATTAATTTAAGCTACTGAATGCTTTAATAAATTAATATCTTTTATTCCTTGAGAACAAACAGCTCAACTTTATTATCATACCGGAAGTTAATCCACTGTACAGGTTTGATATGATAAACATTCTGAGCCCATCAAGAGGACATAATCAACTTGTTTTACCAAGACACGATTTTCTATATTAATTTAGCAATTTGTCATATAATTAATAATATTGCACAAGTATTGTTATGATTCAGTCTCACTCACACACAATCAACATACAAACAGTATTGAATGAAAAACAACACAGAAATCGGCCACAAGAAACCGAACCAAGAACAGGAAAGAAAAATGAGGGACACATGGATTTTACGTGGTTCGATCAATGTGATCTACATCCACGGAGGTTTTATACACCTCAATTCACTTCACTAATCAATCAATTACACGAATTAATCCAGAAAACCAGAAACCCCAATTCACAGCTTGAATTGAGCATAAAACCCTAGCAATCTAATTCTCTTGATTGAGTAATGTTTACAGAGGGAAAGAATCGTGAATCAACTCGCAACTTCAAGCGTTTACAATGTATATAAAGGCCGGAGCTCGAATCAGGGAGTAGAAGAAGTTGTAACCAATTTTTTGACTCAACTGCTCAAACTGCTTCTGCGGGCTTTTCACAACGGTTTCTCATGCAACGGTTTTAATATGTTGCGAACGGCAGTTATAACAAACTTCGACCCGGTTCCCATTTTAACCTTTTTCACTGATCTGGTTAAAACTCGGTTCTCTGACCCGGTTTTCCGCATTCCAAACCCAGTTCTAGAATCCTCAAAATCTCTCCTACATTCCCTGAACACTTGATGATATTGAACTGACATCTACAAATCTCCACCTCAATGAACTCAAGTGTATTTCATCACCTCAACCTGCCTTGTTCTCCACCTTTTAATCACATCATTCAAGCCTAATTAGGCTTGAGCAATGAACCATCTTACTCCCAGGCACTGCTTTTGTTAGAAAGTCAACAGCATTGTCACTTGTATGGACCTTCTTAACCTCCACAGACCCTGCATCAATCACATCTCTTGCAAAATGCAATCTGACATCTATGTGCTTGGATCTCTCATGGAAAGCTTGATGTTTCACTAGATGTAATGCACTCTGATTGTCACAATATATAGTAACACAGTTCTGCTTTATCCCTAGATCCTTCAGAATACCTTTTAACCACACAACTTCCTTAATTGCCTCTGTCAAAGCCATGTATTCAGCTTCTGTAGTTGATAAAGCCACCACTGATTGTTGCACACTTCTCCAGCTAACTGCAGTACCATATAATGTGAAAACATATCCTGTGATTGACTTCCTGGTATCAACATTACTAGCAAAATCAGCATCTGCAAAACCTTCCAAAGATGAGCTGTTTGTCCTCAATTAATTAGTCATATAGAATCCCAATTAAGTGACATAAATTAAGAAAACAATAACCACTAAGATCTAATTTTTCCTTCAAGTCAGTCTAGAAAAATTATCTCGTTGTTGGTCCAATTCAGTGCAACGAATGCACTAGTGTAATCTCAAACCAATTTGAGCCTTACACACTAACTTCTACCAATGTATTGTTCAACTCCATCTATGTTGTGAATCATTATACTTATTGCAAGGAATAGACAATGTGATCTTCTTTGATCTATTACACACCACATTGTTTACAATGTAAAGTATTCAAACATTATGCAATAAATATATATAACCTTCATAATATTTAAAGCAAACAGTGATAATTTATTCTCATTCAATAAAGTGCAAGAAACGGTTTTATATAAAGTGACACTTCAAATCATGCTTTACAGTATAACCCTAACAACAGAGTGCATTTAGACATTAAATTATGTTAGTAGTGTCAATAATTTTCCCCAATAGATAATCATATATAGAAAAGATTTAGTAGACTTACTAACAAAGATAAACTACATGATGAAAAAAAATTTATAGTTAAAGAGTTACCTTATCTAGTAGACAGTTCTTAATGACCTCTTTGGTTATGGAATCAATTGGTTTGGTGATCAATGTCCCTCTAGCTCTATTTGCACTATTTCTGAGGGCAGGTTGTAGTGTTGTGAATGGGAAAGTTCCTATTTTCCCAACAAACAACATTTCCTTTTTAATGTGTATTGCGGACTTGCCACTACACATAAACATGACCTTGGGTATAAATCTCTTGCTTTTGCATGCCCTATAGGGATCTTCTTCTATTGCAAGCTTATAATCTCTCTCACTAGCTTTTTGCATATAAAATCATTTCTCATTTATGTGAATCACATTGTGCATACTCTCATATCTGATTTTGTGAATGCTACTGTCCATATGTAAAAAGGTGATGTTGTATTTCATTCTTTGAAACTTGTTTGAATTTGTTAGTTGAGGCTTGATTGCATTTGTGTGGGGCTTTATGTCCCCTGATTTAACCAATCTGCCCATTTGACTTTTGCTTACCTCTAGCTCTTTTGCAAGTCTTCTGATTGTGCCTCTTTTGGAAAATGGTATGACTTTCATGGCTTCTTGATTAGCAGCCTTTGATGAAGCTGATCTATGCCTGATTTTTGGAAATGATACAGGTTGTCCCTTTGAAATCTGTTTTTTTGCAGATTGCTAAATGAACCGAATAGTCCGAACTGATACTCTAAATGATGCTGCGAGTTCTTTAGCCTTGCCATTTTTCAAAACTCTTTTGTTGTTGTTTGCAAGAAGAGTTTGAGCTACAAGAAGTCGATCGGATGGAGGCAAATGTGGTCCTTTCCAGTGTTTGTCATATTATGTGTTTCTTTTGGACAATCTGAATTTTTAATTCTGAAATTGCATTCCATGTAGATTTAGGGAGATTTAGAGAGTGTGTTTGGAAACTCTTTGATTGTAAGTTAGGTTTTGAGAGGAAAATTTGAATTTAATTCCCATTTTTTTAGAGGGATGGTTGTAATTTGTGAACATGAAATTTGTTGGGAAATTTCTGGTGTCAGTCGAAGTATCGCACCAAATTAGATTGTGTACATGTATGTATACACTTAACCTTAGCCTACAACTCTAACTAGTAGAGCGATAAGTAAGGGTCGATCCCACGAGGACCGACAGTCTAGTGTTATTTCAATAGATCAAGCAATTGTAACATTCAAATAAGAACATGAACAAATAACGAAAGCAATAAAGGTTGGGGGGGGGGGGTTGATTGTCAAACTATAGACTACTAATAACTACCAAGAACAACTATTTAAACTATGATCAAATAAACTTAAGATTCAATTAACAAAAGATGACAAGATAAGTAGATTGCTTTTTTAAAGTATGATTAAAGTATTCAACCCTTGATCAAGTATTCCCTTGTTTCAAATAATCTATGTAATTAATGTCATTACCCAATTGGTTAGTCTAACTCCTACTCCCAGACTAATAACAAGCTCTATCAATCTTGTTGTCTCTTAAGTATGATTAATCAGAATAAGCTCTTTAATTAGTCCTACTCAACTTATCAATTCCTAAAATAAGCTCTTTAAGAATCAATAGTCGAGTGCATCAAGAATTAAGACAATGGAGTAGATTCGACATAAAACTCGTAAGCTCGGTTCTAGTGATCGAACTCTATGTTATCCCTAATAAAATAAATCTATTATTTGCTACACGGGAATTGGATTCATAACAATTACAGATTGTAAGCCCAATTCTAGCAACACACTAATAAATATCTAAATGGAAGATCAAACCACAATTCAATTCATAAGTGTGAATCAACAATCCCAAATAACATAGAACATTCCAAAAACATAATCCAATCAGTTAACAACTGTAGAAATTACATAAACATTCTCAATCCAAGGTTCAACTAATGATCAAGGGCTGAAATAAGGGTGCTAGCCACCCATTACACGTGATATAATCAGTAAATAGAAAGAAATACAAGAAGACGTGATAAAATTATAGAATAAACCAAGAACTTGGGTTGAGGAATGAAAGGCCTTTAATCTTCTTCCCAATGTAGCCCTTAAGGATGATAGAGGCTGGAAAATGTGTTATTGGATGTCCAAAGATAGGTTAAATTCGAAATGGAACTTATATATATAGGGGAAGAGTTGTCACTTGAGTTTTAAGCAAAATCGCATTCACAATTTTAAAACAGAGTAGAGGATCTCAGCCGAGATGCAAGTGTGTCTCGGTCGAGACGTGAAAAGAGAATTTTCTGCTGGGTGGATCGAGGGCTGATCTCGGCTGAGATGCAAATGTGTCTCAGCCGAGACGTGAGAAAGAGGATTTCAGGGCTTGTTAGAGTTTGACTTATCTCGGCCGAGATTGGGTTTCAACCGAGATCTTGATCTCTTGAATTTTTAGACTTTCCCTGGAGGGTCATCTCGGCCGAGATGCAATGCTTGTCTCGGCCGAGATCTTCAGCTCTTCAAAACATCAGGATTTCCCTGGGGAGTTGTCTCGGCCGAGATTTGCATCCTGTCTCGGCCGAGATCTTCCTTTAGCCCTGTCCTTAGTTACCTTGATCAATGCACCGACTCCGCGATCCTTTGCTGCTCTTTTTTTTATCTCTTTGCACCTATTTTAACACAAAAATGAACTAAACTTATTATTTTTCCCAATGAGAATTATATTCACGAAATACACGTGAAATTGCACAAAAACATCACTAAATGACACTTAAAGCGCCCTAAAGTGTGTGCACGAACACGTGTACCAAATCCCACCAAACTTGAACTTTTGTTCGTCCCGAAAAAATAAAGAAAAAGAAGAAAGAACATGTGTTTAGGACATATTTAAGTGGCAATCAGTTTCAGATTATTTTCTAAAAAATAAGGCAAACATGAAAGTCATGAGCATATGCAATAGACTAAATCTACTACTCTCAAGACTCGACATTCTCGACTTGAGATCCTCACTGGTGAGTGTATCTCTCGACTCTCGAGTGTACCAAGTGCATAGTATATATGCTCATATTGATATGCATGAATCGCCTGCCATAAGCTTGTCAATCATCTAAACTCGAAAATGTACTTAACATGTGTGGCAAAGAATCAAATAGGACTTTAATGGGTTGTAATGTTGGCTTGGGGGTAAGGTGGGAGGATTTTGGGTATAAGTGATTATAAAATGGACTAAATGAGTTAGTTACTCTCATCTACCCCTCAAACAACAATTACTCTACCTCACTCACTCAATTCCAATACAAATCGGCCCTAAGACTCGACTTCTTCACCTTATTCTATCCTATATCTCCCATATTTATCAATTCTCACATGAAATGTGTTTCTTAAGACTCTTTCAACCTTGAGAATGATAATCACAAGATGTTGTGATTTTTCACCGACCTCTCCAATTTAAACACTAAAAAGTATATACAATGAATTCTTTCTTTTATTTTCTGATTTTTTTAATTTTTCTCGATTTTTGCTTTTTTAATGGAGAGGCTCATGTTCTAAATTCTTACCTATTTTATGTGTTTCCCTTTCACCTTTCGACAATTTCCACTAGTCTACCCAATTTGATCCCAATCTCCCAACCCAACTACCTTCCAACCGCCTCCTTCATACTCTTATAGTCCATTTGGTTTCAAAGGCTAAATGAAAGGGGATTGGCTTATAAAGTTGGCTATCAAACAAAAAAAAGCTTTAAGCTCAAAGGCCTTAACTAGAGACAATGTCAAATTTGGTAAAAAGGGAATATTTTCAAGCTTTTGAAATAGGTTTTGATCAAGAATTGCCTAATATCACTTTCAATGCCAGAACATGTATCAACTTATTCAAAAGTAGAGAATTAGGGCAAGTTCTAGAGGAAAATGCATGCATTCAATGAATTTCACACCGAAAGAAGATTTTGAAGTACTCCAAAAATGGGAGTATCTATTTAGGCATAATTTTGATCAGAAATCTTGAACGCAAGCTCGATTTTATTTCAAAAGACTACCATGCTCTATCATGTGTCATTTTCAAAATTTTTGTTAAAAAAATTTCATCATTAACCAATGCCACAATTCTCATTCCTACACGGTTCAGACATTTTTTTCCCGAGCGGCCAACTTGTACGCCTACCACCCCAAACTTGGTTGGAAAACGAGTTTGTGGAAAAGAGGCGTACGAGTTGGTGTTCGTCAAATTTAACCAATTATAAACCGTTTTATCCCAAGCCAATAACTAACTAACTATCTTAACAAAAATCTACTCCTAAAATGTGCAAGGTATAAAAATGTAATATAAACAATATCAACACGACCAAAACAAACAAATTATAGCAATTAGCTCACATGCCAAGTAACGTCATCAACAAAATCAAAACAATGGAATCCACCAAATCACAGTAATCAACAGAATTTGGCACACAGGCCATCAGAATAATCTATCCAAATGTAAGAGCAGAATATCAAATGGCTCACAGGCCAATAATACAATCCAAAACAGCCAATAAGCATAAGAAATCAGAAAAGAGGCATGAGGGGGTTCGAGAATTCGAGCGGCCAAGAGTGTCTCACCCCCTATTCTCTCCCCAAACTTAATTTTCAACTAAGTTTGTGAAGAAACGGGCAAGGCATTCTCAGTGCTTTACTCACAGCGACTTGAAAGGCCTGGCATCTCGAGGGCTCGAGCCAGTAAAACATCCTTGGATGCTTTTGAACAAGGCTAGTAACTTGTTCAGACGCTCTTTGATTTCCTTCATTTCCTCCCCCATTTTATGGACATCTCCCCTAATTGCACTGATATCAGCCTTGATCTCCTGCACACTCGACTCTAAATTACTCAGCCGATCATTGTGCTCTTCCCGAATCTCCGCCTGAGACTGGACGGCTCTAGCTGTCCTCTTCTTGGACGGTCTCTCTGACTGACTGCTTCCTACACCCCTTGAGATCTGTCTTCGTGCCCGGGGTGTTTTGGTCTTGGCTTTGGTCTTCTGATATGCTATGAGCTTTGGTCGAAGTATCGCACCAAATTAGATTGTGTACACGTGTGTATAAACTTAACCTTAGCCTACAACTCTAACTAGTAGAGCGATAAGTAAGGGTTGATCCCACGAGGAACGGAAGTCTAGTGTTATTTCGATAGATCCAGCAATTGTAACATTCAAATAAGAACAGGAACAAATAACGAGAGCAATAAAGGTGGGGGGGAGGGGTTTGATTGTCAAACTATAAACTACTAATAACTACCAAGAACAGCTATTTAAACTATGATCAAATAAACTTAAGATTCAATTAACAAAAGATGAAAAGATAAGTAGATAGCTTTATTGGGTTTTTAAAGTATGATTAAACTATTCAACCCTTGATCAAGTATCCCCTTGTTTCGAATAATCTATGTAATTAATGTCATTACCCAATTGGTTAGTCTTAGAACTCCTACTGCAAGATTAATAACAAGCTCTATCAATCTTGTTGTCTCTTAAGTATGATTAATCAGAATAAGCTCTTCAATTAGTCCTATTCAACTTATCAATTCCTAAAATAAGCTCTTTAAGAATCAATAGTCGATTGCATCAAGAATTAAGACAACGGAGTAGATTCGACATAAAACTCGTAAGCTCGGTTCTAGTGATCGAACTCTATGTTATCCCCAATAAAATAAATCTATTATTTGCTACACGGGAATTGGAATCATAACAATTACGGATTATAAGCCCAATTCTAGCAACACACTAATAAATATCAAAATGGATGATCAAACCACAATTCAATTCGTAAGTGTGAATCAACAATCCTAAATAACATAGAACATTCCAAAAACATAATCCAATCAGTTAACAACTGTAGAAATTACATAAACATTCTCAATTCAAGGTTCAACTAATGATCAAGGGCTGAAATAAGGGTGCTAGCCACCCATTACACGTGATATAATTAGTAAATAGAAAGAAATACAAGAAGACATGATAAAATTATAGAATAAACCAAGAACTTGGGTTGAGGAATGAAAGGCCTTTAATCTTCTTCCCAATGTAGCCCTTAAGGATGATAGAGGGTGGAAAATGTGTTATTGGATGTCCAAAGATAGGTTAAATTCGAAATGGAACTTATATATATAGGGGAAGAGTTGTCACTTGAGTTTTAAGCAAAATCGCAATCACAATTTTCAAACAGAGTAGAGGATCTCGGCCGAGATACAAGTGTGTCTTAGTCGAGACGTGAAAAGAGAATTTTCTGCTGGGTGGATCGAGGACTGATCTCGGGCGAGATGCAAATGTGTCTCGACCGAGACGTGAGAAAGAGGATTTCAGGGCTTGTTAGGGTTTGACTTATCTCGGCCGAGATCTTGATCTCTTGAATTTCTGGACTTTCCGTGGAGGGTCATCTCGGCTGAGATGCAATGCTTGTCTCGACCGAGATCTTCAGCTCTTCAAAACTTCAGGATTTCCCTGGGGAGCCATCTCAGCTGAGATTTGCATCCTGTCTCGGCCGAGATCTTCCTTTAGCCCTATCCTTAGTTTCCTCAATCAATCCACCGACTCCGCGATCTTTTGCTGCTCTTTTTCGATCCCTCTGCACCTGTTTTAACACAAAAATGAACTAAACACATTATTTTGCCCAATGAGAATTAAATGAACGAAATACACGTGATATTGCATAAGAACATCACTAAATGACACTTAAAGCGTCCTAAAGTGTGTGCACGAACACGTGTACCAATTTCCCCCCAAAAAAATTGAATGAATTTTGCAGCTTTCTAGAATTTAAAATTCCGATTCTGTGTTTTTTTATAATTTTTTTCCAGATTTTCTATTCATGTTGTTTAAATTTAGGAAAAGGGAGGGAAGTGTTAATACACTAATCCCTCCTTTAAAAACTGCTTAAAAGTAACTAAAAAGTCAAAGAAAATGAAATATACTAATTTTTTTTAACGTCCGTGTTCGATCAGGATTGCAAATTTAACCAGGACAGAGGGAGTATATGTTTGTAATAGGATCCGTCTCATACTCACTAGCGTGTGCATTCTAATTGGATGCTCCATTTTTGTATGTAGTATGCTCCAACCATCCGATACTATTTTTCAGTTTTCTTCAATCCAATACCCATACACATGTTCCAACTGTTAAGTCTCGGAATTCACACCCCCTACAATTCTTGTCTGGTCAGTGTGGGGAAACCATTTGATTTATTGTTTCATACTATGTCCATAAACCATTCCAACCCAAAGCTCAAAGACTACTTTTCTTGTACACTGAATGCACTAAAATATGTTATTTGTTCTGGAAACATGTATTATGCTAAAAATGTATTAGCTAATGTTTAATTAAATGTATTATTTGTTCTGAAGAAATGTATTATATTTATTCAAATGGTAATACATTATTATGAATCCGTAAATTAATTTGAATTGTCTAAATCTAAATTCATACAAATAATGTACACTAGAATTAGTTAAGAAAAAAATCCTAGAATGAAAAGAAGAGGTGAATCAAAGAAAGTCTAATTGCATTTCGGACGGTGGAGAATATGATGTATCATGTTGGATTCCTCTCCTAATGATTTCATTCTTAGTTGAATATGTTTGGACTTATGTCAACCAGATGTAACGATATTATTTTATATTTATAATCCCTTGTCATCTTACTTAATATAAAGTACATTCGTCTAAATATGACATTCAACACATTTTTCTCATCCATTTCAAGTTGCCATTATCGGAAAACACGATTTATATAAACTGCAAGAAAATGTAACCGCTCATTATTTTTGAAAATAACATCAATTATCCTAATAAAAGTCAACTAATCAATCAATTACTAAAATCAGGGAACTTATTATGCGAATATATGTGCTCAATTTGAAAACAAAAATGAGATATTGTTTTTCCAAAATAACATCAACAATATTGAGAATGTTCCTTAGCTGACTCAGCAACCATGTCAGCGCAACCAGCTAAAGTTCACATGACTTCACGTGAACAGTACACGTCAGATATCAGTTGTAACTGTTTCCTTTCTTGTGAACATTCTGGAAGCTTAGGTGTTGCCTGTAAATATTAGATGGCTTCCCTGTATTCAGTTTGAGTAGAAATAATAATGAAAAGTCATTCTCTCTCTACCTCCTCTTCTCTCTACCTACACTTGTAGCATGGTATCAAGAGCTACGACATAGCTGCAAGATCCAAGCTACAATTAGTCATGGCTGCGTCATTAGTTTCTCTCCCCACCCTTACACTGGGGTTGGACAGAAAAAATTATAGCTACTGGCGAACTCAAATCTTGGCTACAATTACAGCGCATGGTTTAGAGGAATTTTTGCTTGGAATTACTAAGGCACCGGATCAGTTTCTACCAGATCCCGCAGATGCAACAAAATCAATTACGAATCCTCAATTCCTCGCTTGGTTAAGAAAGGACCAGCATGTATTCAGCTGGTTGATGAATCTGGTTATAGAGAGTTTACTTGGCTATATTCAGGATTGCACCACGTCGGCTTAGATTTGGAAGGAATTTGAGACACTATTTAACTACTCATCCAAGGCTCAAGTGTTGTACCGGAAGAGTTTGTTACAGATCACAAAGAAAGGAGACCAGTCAGTTGAGGAATTTCTGTTGAAAATGCGCACAATTGCACATGAAATTAAAGCTGCTGGTCACACGATCGGAGATGATGATCTCATACTCCATATGTTGCATGGCTTAGGTCAGGAATTCGAATCTATAATTGTGAGCCTCACCTCCAGATCAGAATTACCGCCGCTCTCAAAAGTTCAATATCTACTTCAAACGCATGAAATGCGATTGCGATAGTTCCAAGGAGGTGATATTGCTCAACCAAATGCAAATGTCATAACCAAAAGGTTTACTCATAAATTCAATAAGTTCGCTGACAACAGAGCACCTAGAGGAGGTTTTGGTGGAAGGAATCGAGGTAGGGGGAGAACAAATGGCAGAGGTAAGATGTTCTGTCAAATCTGTGGCCGAACAAATCACTTTGCCCCGAAGTGTTACTGGAGGTATGATGAGGATTACCCTGGATTCGAAGCTCAAGCTATTCAAGCACAAGTTGCGGCTCTTCAGTCTCCAGCTGCCTCACACCAATCTGCAGTGCCTCAATCTCCCCAAACAGTCTCACCAAACACAAATACCCCTCAGTCTTTCTCTGTTCCCTCTCCTGCTAATTCTTCTTATGTCTCCTATGCACCTTACTCTCCTGCGGGTTATCAAGCTTCCGCCTTTCCTTCTATGGCCTCGCATGATCCCGAGTGGTACTTCGATAGTGGTGCTACACACTATGTTACAAATGACTTCAATAACCTACATATTCATACTCCCTACAAAGGTAATGAGACCCTCATAGTTGGTAATAGCTCATTGTTACTTATATCTTCCACAGGTCGAAAAACATTTCCTTGTCTCACCTCGTCTAAATTCATTCAGCTTAATCATGTCTTGTATGTCCCATGTGTCACCAAAAATCTTCTGAGCATAACCAAGTTAATTGCTGATAATCCTGTTTATGTGACTTTTCATTCTAGTTATTGTGATGTGAAGGACATACAAACACATCCGCTCCTACTGAGAAGAGTGCTTAATGTGGGGTTATACAAGCTAGATACAGGTCATTTCCACCCCAAGACTCCTGTCCAGTACAAGTCTCCATACTCTGCTCATGTATCTACAACCTTTCCTCATCTTTTGTCTGTCTCTGTGCACTCTTCCTGTAATGCTGCTGTTAAATCTTCAAATTCTGCTATGGACATATGGCGTGCTCGATTAGGCCATCCCTGTTCTAATATGCTACAACATGTACTCAAAACATTACAAGTTCCATCCCATATGAATAAACTGTCATTTTTTTAAATCTTGCAAATATGGGAAACAACATCTCATGCATTTCAAAACTGTTATTCATACCAGTTCTGCTCCCTTTGAGCTCATCCACACTGATGTGTGGGGTCCAGCATCAGTCCCATCAAGAGAAGGATACGCCTATTACATACACTTCATGGATGACTTTACCAAGTACACATGGATATATCTTATGGTCCAAAAGTCCCAAGTGCAAAACATATTCCATCAGTTTAATGCTATGGTAGAGAGGCAATATCAGGTCAAAATTAAAGTTGTTCAATCCGATTGGGGGGGAGAGTACAGACCATTACAAACTATTCTTACCAATTTAGGAATCCTATTTCGACATCCTTGCCCACACACTCACCCTCAAAATGGATCAGCCGAAAGAAAGCATATGCATATTGTTGAAACAGGCCTCACTCTCCTAGCACATACCCGTCTACCAGCAAAACTTTGATGGGACGCATTTCAAACAGCAACATATATAATCAATAGGCTACCAAGTTCAGTTTTAGGCTTCATCTCACCATATACCAAGCTCACTAAACTTACCCCAGATTATAAGTTTCTAAAAGTTTTTGGTTGTGCCAGTTTCCCCTACCTGCGACCCTATAACACTTCAAAACTTCAACTGAGGTCCACAAAATGTCTGTTCCTTGGCTATAGCCCTGATCACAAAGGCTATAAATGCTTGAGCCCAGAAGGCCGAATGTATATTGCTAGGTTTGTGAGCTTCCATGAGGCTGATTTCCCTTACAGGGAATTGCTTAAAAATCCTGCCCCTGATGCTGGACCCCCATCAGCTCCCCTTGTTCAATCTGTTCTCCCTATGCTTCCTACTCCAACTCCTATTCTTTCCCAAAACCCCACGGATCGATCCTCCTCGGCTTCCATATCTTTTTCGCATCCTCCTGTGTTTGTTGACCCTCAGGCCAGTCAATCATCCAGTGTCAACTCGGATACTCCTCAACCAAATCTTATCTCAGCTGATTCCAGTCAGTCTCCATCAGCTGCACAACCTTTAGTCAATAATCACCCCATTGTCAAGCCCAAGCAACTATACACTCTCTCACATTCTGCTCCGTCTATCCTTGAACCCACATCAGTTTCACAAGCCTTGTCCAGTCCAGCATGGAAGCAAGCTATGGACCATGAATATTGTGCTCTAATTTCCAATAATACTTGGCACCTTGTTCCTTTTTCCCCTCACATGAACCTTATTACTTGCAAATGGTTGTTCAAAGTTAAACACAATCCCAATGGCACTGTAGAACGGTTAAAGGCCAGACTGGTTGCTCGAGGGTTTCAACAAAATGCAGGAATAAATTATTTTGACACTTTTAGTCCAGTAGTAAAGCCTCTGACAGTTCTTCTTTTATTCACACTTGCTGCATCTAGAGGGTGGCACGTCCATCAAGTAGACGTGAATAATGCATTCTTGAAAGGTGATTTGACTGAGCATGTGTATATGCGGCAACCGGAGGGATATGTGGATCCTCACAAACCAAATTATGTGTGTAAGTTGAACAAGTCTTTATATGGGTTGCGACAGGCACCGAAGGCATGGAATGACAAGCTGAAGAGCTTCCTACTTGCTCAAGGATTTCTGTAGTCAGTTTCTAATAGTTCGCTCTTCTATCAGAATAAGGCAGGCAAATTACTTCTGGTTGTTGTCTACGTTGATGACATCTTGGTCACGAGGGATGACAAGAAGATGATAGTGCACATTATTCAGCTACTGGACAACAAGTTCTCACTTAAAGATCTCGGCTCGGTGCATTACTTTCTGGGTATTGAGTTTCAGAGAACTATGACCGGTGGTTTCTTTCTTAACCAAGCAAAGTATGCCAGGGATCTGTTAGAAAAGACAAGTATGTCCACTGCCAAGCCTTGTCCCACGCCTTACATTCCAAACAAAAAGTTATCTTTGGCAGATAGTGAATTGTTTGATTAGCCTACGCTTTATCGAAGCATTGTAGGTGCTTTGCAGTATTTGAGCATGACCAGGCCTGACCTTGCTTTCGTCGTCAACAAACTTAGTCAGTTTATCAATTCACCCACAACGAATCACTGGAAAGCATGCAAACGGGTGTTACGCTACATTAAGGGGACAATTGTACATGGGATCACTTTCTATCCGGTCCAGAAGCACACTCTCACAGCTTATGCAGATGCGGACTGGGCCAGCTGCGTGGATGATAGAAAATCCACCAGTGGTTATTGCATTATTCACGGTCACAACTTGCTGGCTTGGAGTTCGCGGAAGCAAAATGTTGTCGCTCGGAGCAGTACGGAGTCCGAGTACCGCTCAATTTCCCTTGCTACTACAGAGCTCATATGGGTCAAATCTCTTATGCAGGAGCTTGGTCTTCCTCTCCAGCACCCGTCGATAGTGTGGTGTGATAACGTCGGGGCCCTTAACCTAGCCAATAATCCCGTGTTTCACCAACGAACAAAACATATTGAAATTGATATACATTTCATCATAAATTAGGTTCAGAAGAAAGAAGTTGATGTGTGTTTTGTTCCCTCGGAAAGCCAGATAGCTGATGTATTGACAAAACCACTCTCGGTCACTCGGTTTCATAAGCTTGCTCATTAACTGTGCCATGAGAAAGACAGTTCGCAGCTAGTGGGAGCGTATTGAGAATGTTCCTTAGCTGACTCAGCAACCATGTCAGTGCAACCAGTTGAAGTTCACATGACTTCACGTGAACAATACACGTCAGCTATCAGTTGTAACTGTTTCCATTCTTGTGAACATTCTGGAAGCTTAGGTGTTGCCTATAAATATTAGATGGCTTCCCTGTATTCAGTTTGAGTAGAAATAATAATGAAAAGCCATTCTCTCTCCACCTCCTCTTGTCTCTACCTACACTCTTAGCAAACTATGACAAACTGAGCGAACAATAGGATCACTCATCAAATCAAAAGGTTGCAAGCAAATATCTGATAGCAACAATTTAGGTAAGGCTGACTAATTAGTTATGTTATTTCAATCAATTTAACAATAATACTCATCAAATCATATCTTAATCCAATTAAAATATAAACATGTTATCTTGATTGATACTATTTCACACAAATTTCCATATTTAAATCTTTTAATAAAGCAATGACTTTAAGCAACAATCATAGTAACTCAGAATTACAATCTTAATCATCTAACAAAATTAATTAGAATCAAATCAGTGCAAGTTGGCCAATCCTTCCACAATAAACCACATGATGGACCTCTATAAATTTATTATTTCGTCTACATATTGACACTCACAGTCTCTTTCAAAGTACCACATTTCTCATCTATAACATACCTAGGAACCTCAATTGGATATGTCTATTTTTATTGAGGTCCTACAACCATATTTCACTGGGTGGGATCCATATAGCTTGGATCCCCGCAGTTCTGTTTAGGATACAATCCAAACATACACTATGATTCAATTGCAATATTATGATTCCTTATGTCGTTCTTTCTTTAAAAAAACAATTTGATGATCGTCTTATGTTATTTTTTTATTCCCCTGTTCTTTGACGATGTAAGTTGGAATTTACATTAAACATTAATTATTTCGGTTGTTTAGTTAAGTTTTACAATATGTTTTGCCATAACATTAAATGATTCTTTTATTTTAATTAAATATTCTACCTTATTTGTAAACCGTGCATCGCACGGGGACCTTACTAGTAATAACAACAAAGAGATAAGAATATATGTTATCTATTAATAAGCTTAATATAAAACAAATAATAAACTTTCAAAATATATCTCTATTCTTTAGGTAATTTGGTACTGATTTTATAATAGAGACGAAAATTTTGTCACTAAATTTAGAGACGGAATAAATCTGTCAATTAATATTAAAGACAAATATTTTAGAGATTATACATTTCGTCTCAAATCCGTTAGTAGTTTAGTTTAAAGAGAGATATCATGTGATTAGAGACGAATTTTTTCGTCTCTAATTCAAATTTTGTTGTAGTGCTGTAGTTCCACAATTCGAATTACAATAAACTTCATACGAATATTTGCTAACTTGTTCTGCTAATCTTCGCATGTTGAATCTTATGTTGTCTCAAATTTTTTTCAAGATAGTTAATTTTTTACAGAAAAAAAAAGTTTGGACCATAAAAAGTGACGTTTATTTTCCACTAACACCACATGCCATTAGGAAATCTTGAGTGGCAGTGGGTACAATTGTTGTCACGTCACTGTCATATCAAAAGTTAATATCTACTACATTTCAACTAATCCCTCCCAATCATTATAGGTACAAATTATACTATTGAGGGGTCCCACATTCGAACTACTCATTTTATTTTCACATCTTCTATTTATTAAAATTTTATTTGTAATTTTCATCTATACAATCAATTAAATAAATATTCATGAAAATTATCAAATAAATAAATTTTATTAAAACAATAAATCTTTTTTTGAAATTTTTTAAGAGAAATATGAATAATTCATTTTTTAAGTTTCATAATAAACATAAAAAAACTAATTCATTTTTTAATTTTATATAACAATATTAAAAGGAATAAATTTTATAAAATATAAAGATGAGTACAATTCAGAGGAAAAAAGATTTCTGCGACATTAAAGAGGCGCGGGGAGGGGGGGGGGGAGCAAACTCATGCGCGCATGAGAGCCACGCACCTCAATTGCTTTACTTTCTGTGGGGAGTGTTTCCCACCGCCCTCCCTTGCCCATTCTTGCCAAATTTACAAAATACAATTAATTGTTCCCCAATTTTCTCACATAATTGTACCAAGACCCCAATGGTGTTGTACCTATTAGGTGGGTACAATTTTCCTTTGTACCCTCCATAGGAGATATCCTTAGACATTAGATTTTAGTAGAGATTGAGTCTTTTAAGGTGTGTTTATTTTGAGTTGCCCCCAATCTATTGAGGTCACCTAATCCTAAATGAACACATTAATATATATACTCTTTCAGCCAACAGTAATTCACCATTCCCCTACCTTAAACAAACACACTATTAATGTTTCTAACTACTTATTTAATGAAATTTTGAACATAATGTGTTATTAAGCTGAGTACTAGTATTACACTCGTGCGATGCACGGAAGCTTATTTAAGAAGGAATAATTTTAATTAAACTAAATAAAAGTCTAGAAATTAAAATAATGATCGTTATATCCTCATAAAATAAATATTTTTAAAATTGTCGGTTAAACGTAGAAAAAATTATAAGTAATGTAAGGATAAGTTTTTTCCTCGCGAGCCACTCGAGATCGACTTACAAAATGATCGAAATTGACTCGCGAGACACTTGGAAGCGATTTAAAAAAAAATCGAAATGTTACCAATTGCTTCATATTTTTTTTTTTTCGCTTCTGAAATATGATATCTATTATAATAGGAAGAAATGTTGCAACTGAAAAGAGATAATCCTCCAGAGAAAATGACTGATAAAAGAATCATGAAAAAAATTTCTTGGGAGACAACCAATTCGTTTGTGTGGCTGGGGACGTTCCCCGAGTAAGTCTACGGCCATATGCAACTCTATTGAATTACGTCGTCCTACTTACTATCAACTGTTTAGTGACCTAAGTCACTATAAGTCGCGTGCTGAAGAACTTGAAGGAAGTTATCAAGTGTTGCGAGATTTATTGATTAAAGATAACATCATTCCTTCTTCGCAATTACCACATGCACCGCCAGCCGAGTCTTCAGGACCTTTGGGATAACTAGACAAGCCACGATTTTGTCGATTCAGATGATGAATTTATTGATCCTATTGGACTTTTAGTATTTCCTAATTTTCATGGTTATATTTATTTAGTACGAAGTACTGCTGAAGTACATTGTTGCCACTATTTTTTATTATCTTTTGCTGCCACTATTTATTTATTATCTTTCAACTTGTATTTGAATTATTACTAGATCATGGTGCTTATTCTACGACTTTAATAACAATTTTTAATAAGGTAATTGTCAATATCAACTTATAATATTCATTTTGCCACATATATCTTCTCTTTAGCCACACAAGATAGTGTAATTATGAAGTAAAAATTATACCATTACCCACACATAAACATTATATTTTAACCACACATGAATTTAGGTCTTTACCCACACATAATTGGATACATAAGTTTAGGTCTTTACCCACACACAATTAGTCTCAGCTATTTGAACATTATTTTACCCAAACATAAATTTAGGTATTTACCTGTACATAATTAATGCCACATGTTAGCTATTTAGAGGTACACATGTAATGGCACCTTACTGGTCACATCATCGTCCACATCATCATCCACATTGAATACATCAGCATTCATATCATTCATCCACGTCAACGACCATGTTGTCTTCACTCACACACATATGTGTAGGTAAAAACTCAAGAATAAACCATACAATAAGTGATGTGTAGCTACTTTTCTACATAGGTATAGTGACAAATGCTTAAATTTGTCATGTGTGGGGAAAATGTTTTACCCACATAAAAGATAATTTTTTTCACATTTATGTGTGTGGATAAAACTATATATCTTGTAGTGCTCCTGAATCATCTTATTCTCCAATAGCATGACTTTATACTTTTTTATGAGGTTTCTCAGTAGGTACCTCCTCATGATGTTGTTTTTCATGGTGTTTCATACCATGTTCTTAAACTAAATCTAATCCTCCCTCAACTAGTATAGAGGGTTGTTCAGTAAACTAATCAGCTTGTTCAGTGTCTACTTTAGCACTTTTTTTTGCCTTGAGTTGCCGCTTCACTTGTTATGCCTGCTTCAGTACGGACAACATCAGCCTGCTTGTCAACCGCCTTTTCTTATTCTTCCCTTTCCATTTTCATTGCAATAGCCTTCATCCTTTCAATGTAGTCTGTCTTTATCTTTTGGCTTATTTTAGCAACGACGTTTAAGCTCCTGGATAAATCTCCATGTACTATTCTTCCAACAGATAGTCTTTTTCTTCATCTACACTGCTTTTGGAAGGAGTTGGTCTTGGACTGTCACTGTAGTCCGGAAGTTGTTTGTCTCCAGTTTGTTCAACTGACTCAGGATTTGGAGTTTCTTCAGTGTGCTCTACTTCAACAAGAGTATTGCGTGTTAGTTTTTGCTCTATTTCTACTTCAGTTGCTTGTTGCGGTGGTGAAGTAGCCTCGTTATCTCATGCTACTTCTTCATCTTGGACCTCACCTTATAAACTTCCTTACACTTGTACACTTTGTATTGGAGAGACAATCATTGCCTTGTCTACTGCAATCTCTCCTACAACAGATTCATTGGCGATCTAAGAAGTGTAACTGATTGGGATTAAATCTCCATAACTTTTGAAGTAAATGATCAAGTTCATGGATTCTTCTAACATTCTGTTAGAGCTTATACATAATAGCTCTATCACTTTTTTTGGGAGACATAGAATTCAAAAAAGACACAGAAATCATTTCAACGTTTTGCTAATTTTCTTGTTCCAGCTTTGTTATCATCTTTCTTTGGCCCTTTTATCTTGGTGATGCTTATTGAGTACCGCCTTTAGTTCATCGTACAATAAAGGTTTTGGGCTATATCTCCACTGCCGACCATTGTATCCTGGAAACTAACATCCAAGGATTCTCATAGCACCATATGTGAGGGGGAGAATTAGTTTTAAGGACAATTTGCCTAGCATGGGCCTCGATTTTTATTTTTATTTTTTACCACTATCAACCTCCAATTTACCTACAATTAGCCTGTTTCAAATTAACTTATTAATTATTTTCGTATGTTTTCTATTAAAAAAAAAATCAAATTCTTATAGAGTCTATACACAATAATATTTTGTTTTCAAGTATAGTGAGATACAACTTATTTTTATATGTACTTGAATTTTGGATTCTAGTTCACTCATCACTAAATCCTAAATTCTTTCTTGCGCACACGTGTATCACTTAGTATTATTGGTTTGTCCCTTGTTTAAGGTATTACATGATTTATACTTCTTTCTTCAAAGCTTCAATAACTTCTGCAAGCAGTTTCTGTAACTAAAAATCAAAACAAATTAGGAAGACAAAATTTCAGTGAGCAGTTCACTTCTGTTAGACGAGGACTCAAGCATTCCATTCTCTGTGGATGACATCTCCGAATCCATGCCCGAATTAGACGTAGCTAATGTGGAACCATCTTCTTTAATCGGTGAGAACTTATGATGCAAATTTATGCAATTGTGCTCATGTTCCTTGTATAATTTTTTGTCACAATGGTAATTGGTTGTTGCATTGGTCAATTCCTCTTTTTCTTTGTTGCCTTGTCTACATGAGGGGCATTTTTTGGAAACCATAGGGTTAGTAGGTTGTTATGCTATTTGTAGGTGTATAGGTGGAATGGATTGGTTTTCCTCCTTTTTTCGTGAATTAATCCAGAAAGAAACATCATAATTCATGCATATTATTAGTAAGAAGGCCATGGTTACTTAATCATAACTAATTGAAGAAATGTTTTTTATCTGTGGCGCAGTATGCTTTTTTTTTTTTAAAACATCATACCATGTAATGGTGGCTAGCAAGGCCGGCTAGGTGGCCATCAAGTAGAACTGAGATGGGCCAGATAATCTTCTAGTTAATATTTCGTCAGCCTAGTCTAGTCCTATATGATTTCTCTTTTTTATAATATAAGTTCAGCTTGAAAAATCTACCTTTTTTTTTTACCAATTTGATGAAAGTACAATTCTATAAAAACCATTATTGTTCACTTATATGACTTATTTTTTTTTTTTTAAATTTGACATATTCAATCATATATAAGTAATTCATGAAATAAAAAATTAAGTTTTAGACAGGATTTTTTTTGAAATAGAAGTCTTTTTATGGGACAGATGAAGTATATGGTTTCTATTAGGTACGGTCATTAGGCTAGACCAAAAACTCAAACAATGTAAGGTTGTTGCACCATTTGGTTGAGCCTATTAGTCATGGCTTTTTTTAGCATGCAAAGTAAGGTGTAGCTCCACAAGAATTTGGGGTTGTTCAGTCTGGATTGCCACTTTACAAACGCTAATAACGTAATGAGAAATACTGGTTAATATGTCTACTAAGTTTGCACACTTTATCGAAACATATTTAAGGGGATTTTTGGAGTGACTCGTGCCCAGTCGGATGTGAGGTTGTTCATTCTCCATAAATGATTGATTTAGGTTGTAAATAGGAGATCAACCATCCATCCCATTTAATTAATCAATTTTAAATCCTAACTATTAATCTATTGATATATCAATTATGGTATATTACACACTCACAACTAACTTATTGATTTTACATCTACAGTATCATCCTACAATACTACATCCCAATACAAATATCACATTTATTGTTCAAATCATCTTATAAATCATAGATCTTCCCAACCAGATGTGTTTCCAACACCTATAACCAAATCAAAACATTCCTCTTAAGTCTAGGATATTTTCAAATTGCCTCCTATGTTTGAATTGTTTGTATTATTTGTTAGAGTAAAATCATTAATGAGTAGTTAGTAGAAAACTGATTCTTAATAGAATCTGTTAGGTTTAGCTAAAAGTTGTTAGGAGAAGTTATGATGATTAATCTCCAAGTCCATATTAGGAGACTTATAAATAAAGGCAACTAAACGAAATTAAAAGCATTTAACATTTAAATTCAAAGAAATAAATAATCAAAGACAATAGAAGATATCTTTTTCGGTTTTGGTTTTCAAGTAATAAAACGATCCACCCTTGATCATGCTTCCCCTTGGTCTTGGACGATTGATGCAACTATGTTAATGCCCGATTTAATTGTGATTCAAGCCCTTATCTCAAGGCTATTAATAAGCTCTAATAGCCTTGTTGTCCCTTAATCTTAGTTAATCAAAATAAGCTCTTCGACTAACCCTATTCAATTTAACTGAATCCTCGAACAAGCTCTCTTAGATCCAATAACCAAATGCATTAAACACTAGGACAACGAGATAAATTCAACATATAACTCGCAAGCTCGGTTTTAGTGGTTGAACTTTGTGTTATCACCAATAAATAAATCTATTGTTTGCTACACGGGAATCAGAAATCCTACAATTACGGATAGTAATTTCCAATTCTAGCAACACATTCACAAATCCCTTAAAGGGTGATCAATCCAATAATCAATTCATAAATGTGACACAATAACAACAAATAACACAAAACACTTGAATACACAATATTCTCGGTAACATTAACCGCAATTATCACATCAATGTCTTCAACTCAAGGTTCCACAATGATCAAGGATGAACTAAAGGGTGCTAGCCACCCATATTAACTAATACAATCAAAAAATAACTAGAAACATAAGAGAACATGATAAATTGGAAGGTTAAACCAAGAACTTTGGGTTGAGGATGAATTGACCTTCAATCTTCTTCCCGGTGTGTTCTTGATGAGGATGGAGGCTCAAAAGTGGCTGGAATTGTGTTCTAAAGTAGGTCAATTTCGAATTAGAGGATATATATATAGGGGAGAAAGTGTTAGCTCAAATTTAGGCAAAAACGTGTTTGGATTTTTAAAACAGGGAACCCCTCCGTGGCCGTGGTACAAAGTTGGCCGCGGGCGTGGTGAAAACAAGGGTTTTGGGCCCAATTTGGGGCCGCGGCCGTGGTCTTGTTTGGGCTGAATTTGCCCTTCTTCTAGAGGATTGGCCACGGCCGCGGCTTATCATGACCGCCGTCGTAGGGCTTGGCTCGCCACGGTCGTGGTAGTTGAGCTGCAATTTGGCCCTCTCTGGAGGATTTACCACGTCCGTGGCTTTGGACTGCCTCGGCCGTGGCCTGAGCCACGGGCATGGCACCATGACCTCAGGCATGGTCCCCTGTTTTTCCTTGTTTTCTTCTTCCTTTGAGCTCGATTTGTCAATTTGAGATCTTCGAACCTGTTTTTCGGCCTTAATTCACCTGTCTTGACATGGAAATGAACCAAATACGTCAAATTGCCCAATGAGAAATAAACGCACAAATACACGTGAATATGCACACAAAAATCCGTAAAAAGACACTTAAATTTACCTAAAAGTGTGTGCACTACTACGTGTACCACTTGTATAAATACATCTTCTCCAATTGAATAAACTAATGCAATTTCATATTTCAACATGGTATCTCAGCTAATTTCTTTCTCTCTTTAACTTATTCTTCTTTTCTGAAACTTGTTTGATTTTTCCTTCTCAATTCCAATGGCAAATTCTGCCACAACTTCTGATGCTCTACCAGTTCTCCTAATGTTACATTGGAATTGGATTGTTTCAATTTCTCTCTCTGGAAAATCCAGATTCTTTCAACTATCGTGTGCATCGATTCGATGATTTCCTATTTGGCACAAGCTCAATTCCACCTTAATTTCTTGAGGCATCAACTGCTTCCTCTGATGCGCCTGCCAGCGCAACCCAATTCCACATGTAAGAGCTGTAAATCCATATTATGTGATCTGGATGCATCGCGATTAGCTTCTCTTTAGTTGGTTAGTTCAAGCACAGAATCGATGATTGGATACATTATTCAATGTAAGACTTCTTCTGAGGTTTCGCAAGTTATTGACTCTCTTTTTCAGTCTAATTCTAGGGCAAGAGCTATGCATTTGCGTTCTTTTATTCAAAGGTCTTAGAATAGACAAGTACATGTTGAAGATGAGGGGTATTTTTTTTTTATGGTCTTTTGGCGTCTAGACAAAAGATTACTAAAGATGAGTTGGTTTTCTACATATTAGCTGATATTCGAATTTGAATCAATTATTGTTAATCTGAGTCTTAAAAATGAACCCTTGACTTTGCATGAGGTTCAGTATGTTCCCCATACCCATGAAATGAGGCTTCTTCAAATGTCCTCTTCAAACATGCTGTCTGCTCATCTTGTTGCTACAAAAAACATTCCAAGAAGGGGAGGATTTAATTAGGGTAGGGGAGATGGAAGCAATAACAGAGGGGGTTAGAATCACTGAAGGGGCAGGGGCAAGAATAAGCCCATTTGTCAGAATTGTGGAAACAATAACCACATTGCCTCAAAATACTTCAAACGATATGATCAAAATTATCATGGAGTCAATCTTGACTCTACACAAGCACAAATTGGTTTTCCTAGCAAAAACACGACTCTTGCAAGTCAAAATTCTCATGCAGCTCACAACCAAGATTTTAGGATAGCTAGAACAGAGAATTCTACTGGTGATTTTGTTAATGACCCCCAACTAGTATGTGGATAGTGGGGCCACAAACCACATAGCCTCTGATCTGCAAAAGCTGGTCACTCAGAACAGTTGCCATGGTCAAGACAAGGTTACAGTAGGTAATGGTTCAAAACTTAAGATATCTCATCTTGGCACTTCTTTTTTGCCTTCTAGTATTACCTCTAAGAATCTTGTTCTGAAAAATGTATTATATGTTCCTGATATAACAAATAACCTCTTACGTATTTCTAAGTTTACTTTAGATAATCAAGTCTTTGTTGAATTTCATCCTTTTTATTTGTTTTGTCAAGGACAAGGCAACCAACAAGATTCTCCTGGCAGGTTCACTTAAAAATGGCCTCTATCGGCTGGATCTTAACCATCTTGCTGGAAAAATCAAACATTATACTGCTGCATCAACTGTGTCTTCTGCAAATGATAGAACCCAAAATTCTGCTTGTACTGTTTCTGCTATTTCTTGTAAACAGTTTTTTTCTCCTTGCAAAAATTTTGCTTTAGTTGTATTCCCTGATTCTGATTCTCAAGTAGTTCTTAGTCGTAAGGACGATGCTGCTTTGTGGTGTAGTAGATTAGGTCATCCTTGTAATGGTGTATTATCTCATACTTTGAAATAGATCAATAAAAGTTTTTCTACTAAGAATCTTTCATTTTGTAGTTCATGTCAGTATGGTAAATTGCACAACATGTCATTTCCATCTATTCAATCTAAGTCCACAGAACCTTTTCAACTAAAATACTCAGATGTTTAGAGCCCTACAACCACTAGTTCTATAGATGGTTTCGAGTATTATGTACACTTCATTGATGAGTTTACAAGGTTCACATGGGTGTTTCCTTTAGTTTCAAAGGATGTGGCAAATGATTTTCATCAGTTTAATCAGATAGTTGAAAGACAATTCAAAACCAAAATTCAGTCATGTCAAGCTAACTTTGGTGGAGAGTTTTAAACCAGTTTTTACATTACTACATTCTATACGTGTTAAAGCTAGGCATCCATGTTCTCACACGCATTGTCAAAATGGAATGCCAGAAAGAAAACACCAGCACATAGTTAAAACTTTGGTTTAACTTTGCTTGCCAAAGCTAACAATGAAATACTGGTGGGATTCATTAACTACTGTTGTATTCATTATAAATATATGCCTACACTAATTCGTGAAGGCATCTTACTATATCAGAAATTATCCAAAGAACAACTTGATTATACTTTGTTCAAAGTTTTTGGTAGTCCCCGTTATCCTTATCTCAACCCATATAATAACCATAAACTACTATTTAGGTCTTCCAAGTGTTTGTTCCCAGGCTACTGTCTGTCTCACAAGGGCTATAGATGCCTCTGTCCATCAGGTAGATTATATATATGCAGGTCTGTGGTGTTTGATGAACTTGATTTTCCATATGCTAAGTTGATCACTAATACTTCACATTCTACCCATAATCAAAAGTCTTTTTTTTTTTATCTTTGTTAACTCTGCCTGAGTTGTTAAATGAAAGTGACAGTAATGGTAATGTTTTTGGTGGACATTCACTAGTCAATCATCATGATAACTCTCAGCATATTGCCATGCATAATTATGATAATGATATTGCTCAGCATGCTATTGTGCATCATCATGGTGAACTTTCACACTCTGCTCAACTTGATTCTAACAATTCTAGTCAGTAAACTTTGTTTATTTCTAGTTCAACAACTCAATTACAACCAGATGTTCAAACAGTCTCTTCACATCTTATGGTGACAAGATCAAAAGCAGGTATCTTTAAGCCAAATGCTTACTTGTTACAAGTAAATCCTTTAGAACCTTAAGTGTGTAAGATGCTCTTCAAAGTAGTGATTGGAAAATGATTATGGAACTTGAGTTTACAACACTTTAAAACAACAAAACATGGGTTTTGGTTTCTAGAACTCAAGATATGAAGGTAGTGCAAAATAAATGGGGTTTTAGAGTCAAACAAAAAGCATGTGGGTCTATTGAAAGGTTCAAAGCTAGATTAGTTGGAAAACGATTTCAACAAAGTTTAGGGATGGATTATTTTGAAACTTATAGCCCTGTAGTAAAGCCCATTACCATTAGGACTGCTTTCTCTCTTGCTTTTACTAAAGGTTGGTCCATCAGCAAATCGACTTAAATAATACCTTCTTGCATGGCACACTTAAAGAAAATATTTATATGACTCGGCCTGAAGGTTTTATTGACTCCGAAAATCCATCATATGTTTGCAACCTTGTTAAGTCACTTTATGGACTTAAACAAGCCCCTAGGTCTTGGACTGATACTCTTAAGGATTTCCTGTATTCACTTGGTTTCAAAACCTCTGTTTCTGGCTATTCTTTATTCTTCTAGCATATTGATATCCTTGTAACAGGAGAGGATAATGTCCAAACAGCCAAAGTTATAAGGCTCTTGATAATAAATTTGGTATAAAAACTTTGGGGAAGGTTCAATATTTTCTGGGTTTGAAGTTCATAGAACCAAAGAGTCTATCATGTTAAATCTACACAAATATGCAATAGATTTACTCAAAGTCACCAACATATTAGATAGCTAGAAAACCTAGTCCAACACCTTGCAATAAAGTTCAAAAGTTGTATATCGGTGATAGTGCTCTGTTTGATCTACCGCCTTTGTACAAAAGCACAATAGGCTCTTTGCAATATCTAACCATGACTAGACCAGATCTGGCCTATGTTGTTAATAAGTTGTCTTAGTTCTTAAAAGCCCCAACCGTTAATAATTAGAATACTTGTAAAAGGGCACTCACATACATTAGAGGCACTGTTGCAGTTGGATTAACTTTTAAGCCTTTTTCTAGTTTATCTTTTCAGTGCTTTGTAGATGTTGATTATGTTGGATGCATATATGATAGAAGATCAACAGAGGGCTTCTTGTTTTCCTTGGAGCTAAATTGCCTACATGGGGCCCACATAAGCAACGTGTAGTCTCAACAAGCAGCACTGAATCTGAGTACAAATCCCTTGCCACTGCTGCAACAGATCTCATATGACTCAAATCTGTTTTTCAAGAGTTGGGTTTCACAGTCAATACCCTATCAATAGTTTGGTGTGACAAAAAAGGAGCAATTTCCTTGGCTTCAAATCCAGTGTTCCACAGTAAGACCAAGCATACAGAAGTGGTCATACACTTTGTAAGGGAAAAGGTACAACATCTCATAGAAGTTAGACACATCTCAACTCAAGGTAAAGTGGTAGATATAGGCCACTTGCAAATCACATATTGGATTATCTTTAAACAAAGTCTATGCTCTCAATCCCAACTGGATACACTCAGCTAAGTACAAAGAGGTCTGAAGTTGCTGCTTGACACTGCTTCTCTGTTTTGTTACTGAAGGTTCTGCAATGCATCAAAGTTTGCAGCAGTTGTTGTCTTGTGTTGGAGTGTCTTGTGTATCTTGTTTTGTATTTCTTGTTTGTAGGTGTAAAACAACTAGTCATTTTTTATAATCACTACTAGAATTAAGACTTTTTACCACTACAAAATGTAGTTACAAAAAATGGAAAGTGGTCACAAAAGTATTTTTAGTAACCACATTTAGCATGTGGTTACTAATAAAGTAGCCACTTATAGTAAGATGCTAAAAAAATTTTTTGCCACTACTTTATAGTTACTAATATATTTGTAACTATTTTTTGCAACTACTTTGTAGTTACTAATGTATTTGTAACTACAAGTAGATGCAAAAGAGTTTGTCATAGTGTAGCAAATTTGGTTAAAATTGTATGAAATATTTTATGTAACTACTGATAATTACAAAAGGGTTATTTTTTGTAACCACTTTTGTAGTTGCAAAAACAATAGCGACAAATACCTTTTTTTTTTCTTGTAGTGAATGGTGTATTAGAGTATCTTGTTTCTAGTAGTTTCTAGTTGTAAAACACATAGTCATTTTTACCAGAGTAAAATCATTAGAGAGTAGATAGTAGAAAACTGATTCTTAACAAATTCTGTTAGGCTTAGCTAAAAGTTGTCAGGAGTAGTTAAGTTAATTAATCTCTAAGTTAACATTAGGAACACTTGTATAAATACGTCTTCTCCAATTGATTAAACTAATGAAGTTTCATATTTTCATCATTATCACTTGACTAGCTATAACCATAATGGCAGTTATTAGAATCAGGAAATATTTCTTACTGATTCCTAATTATATCAGGGATAAATAAGATTTAAAAGTCATTTAAATAAATATAAAACTTATAATTAATTAAGTAAAAAAAAAGGATAAAAATATATTTTATGATAAATTGTAAAAAATTAAAAGAAATCATTTAACCCTTAAAGATGGTGGGTATATGATATATACCGGGACAAAAAATAAAGAGAAAAGGAAATGGGTTTGATTATCTGGTACTATGTTTGCAATTGTTAATTCTAGTACACCATCTTACTATGGGAAATTTTGACAATCTGCCTGGCTTATATGCTTGTTAAGACATGAAGAATAAAATGTGGGCCTAAATAATGATGGAAAAATTCATTCAAATTGCACCAACAGAATAAAGATAATATCTGCTTTACGCAACACAATTTCTCAACTCATACATTATTAATGCAAGTTCACAGTCCACAACACTTGATGTACAATCTTAAAAGTTCATATCTTCAGATTATGATTGTTGATATATACTGTTCCACCTCGAAAACCAGCAAATTGAGCGGAAAAAAACCTCTCATTTATACCAATTTCATATTAAATATCTGTCTCAACTATAGTGTCTAATTATGTCCCACGGCTACTAAGTCATTTTGTTTAATTTATGAAACTACAAACTTAGATTTGCATCTCAAAACGGCATAGTGTTAGGCGTATGATAGAGTTGAGACCCCAAAGTCAAAACAGAGAATATAAAGTGTTTTTGTATTCATGTTGAAATACAGTCTTGTATTAAAGGTGTTTGGGACAAGAAATATACATTAAAATTCAGTAAATAGTAGGAAGGGAAGTTGCAAAAGTAGAAGTTTGTTGAACAAGTTTTAGAATGTAGTGTTATAATAATTAACTAATAAAAGTGAGATTTGTCGTGGCACTTAAGTCTTTCAAATTCGCATTTAATCAAAGAGAAGTAGTTGGTGAACCCTTACTGTCTATTCAGACAAGAAGGCTTTCATCCCAATTAAGCAGGAATAAAGTATATAGAATATTTACCAATAGAGACCCTTCAACAAATAAAGAATTATGCTTCAATCCGTTCTTTTCTTTTTTCTAATTTCAAAGTATTAATGTTTTTTTAGTGCGGTTAAAATCTTGAAAATATAAAGTTAGCATGGTTGAAAAATGGAAAACAAGTGCGGTAGTTATAATACTTTGGCTCTATAACTATGAAGTCATTCCAAACTGAGCAGATGAGATTGAAACTCAGGAATGATCAATCATGTAGGAAGCCCTGTGAGTGTGATGAATGATGAAAGAGAGGAAGAGATGACGCGGTCGGCGTTATCAGCATTTCGCGCTAAGGAAGAAGAGATTGAAAGAAGGAAGGGCGAGGTTAGAGACAAAGTTGAGGCGCAGTTAGGGCGTGTGGAGGTAGAGACCAAACGCCTTGCTCAAATCCGTCAAGTAAGTTTCCGTTTGATTAGGAGTTCCAGCGAGTTGTGAACATTATTATATACTTATTTTATAACTAGTAGGAAGTTGAAGCACTGCATGATCCAATGAGGAAAGAAGTAGCGATTGTTCGCAAGAGAATTGACTTGGTTAATCGAGACTTAAAGCCTTTGGTATTGAGTTGCCACAAGAAGGTGAAACTCTACTGTTGCTATTCAACAATACTTTTAAATATTTCCTTGTGTTTTAGTTTCCAAATAAATGTCACAGGAAAAAGAATACAAAGAGGCCCTGGAAGCTTACAATCACAAAAACAGGGAAAAGGGGCTGCTATTAGCCAAACTAGTTGAGGTATGCAATGCATCGTTTTCATTTATTTATTTGCATGTCCCTAACTTCTCTCTCTATCTCTATATTGACCAGTTGGTGTCTGAAAGTGAGAAACTCAGATTGAAGAAACTGGAGGATCTTTGCAACAACATAGATTCTCTGCGCTAATAAATTTCTATAAACATTTTACGCTTTGTTTTGGGTGTCTTGTTATCACTGAATTTCACCATCTTTTTCTTTTTTTTGTTTGGGACATAATTTTAAGTGTTTCTAATGTTGTCTATTGAGTGCACTGTGTGGCTATACCAAAGTTACTGAAAGTGCAGGGCAATTAATGATTTTCCTTTTTTTGTAATACTAATGCTGTTGCAGATTTATATATAATTCTATTTTCTTTTCTTTTTTTAATATGGCAATAAATTACATTCTCTATTATCTATCTATCTGTAGTTGTTTCCTATCCTTGAGGGATTTTATCAGTCAATGAACCAAAAGATACGTCAACTATCAACTCAACTCTTGAAAAAGAATATCTATCAATTCAGGACCTGAAAGGTTTAAAACAATCAATGGAAGACCCATAAATCTAAAATCATTCTAGGGTATGTTTGGAAAATTGCAAAACCCACGAAATAAATTTATCTCGAAGTGATAGACAGAGAAATATACGTCAAAAGTCTTTCACAACAGTGTTATTTTTAAAATTATTACGATATATCTACAATAATTAAATAATTTGCAATTTGTTTTTTAAAATATACAAATTAACAACAAAAGAAAAGGCATTAACATAAGCAAAAAAAAAAAAAAATTACATTTTAGTGAAATATGGCACATAAATTTATATATTATGAACTCAAAAAAGAAATTACAGAATTTTTTTTTTTTTTTAAATAAAGAACATTTTTTCACTGCGTGTGAAATAAAAAATAAATTACATATTTTAAAACAAAAATAAAAAACTAACAATTTTAAAATAAAAAACTAACAATTTTAAAATAAGAAACTACATAATTTTTTAAAAAATTATAGTGAAAGATTTTTTATGTATATTTCCCCTATATATCACTTCGAAATAATTTTATTTTGTGGGTTTTGCAATTTTTCAAACAGGCCTATAACGATTTTAGATTTATGGGTCTTTTATTGATAGTTTCAAATCTTTTAGGTCTTAGATTGGTAGAAACTATCTTTCAAAACCTGAATTGATATATAGTTGATTTATTTTTCGAGTCCTTGACCGATAAAACTCCTACATTTTAATATAGTGACTAAAATATCCTTATATAATATTATTAGTTATAAGAGCAATAAAGTAATTTGAGAAATACTTACTTGAAATTCATGATAAGGAAACATATAAATATAAGCTCAATGAATTAAAATTTAAAAGTATGCGAATGCTAAAATTGAATTTGATAATTTAGGTATGTAGTTTGAAGTTACGGGTGACCTTTTACATCTCAATTCAATAGTGTATGTTTCATCTAACATTATTTTCATAGTCAAAGTTGAGCTTGATAACATATATTTAATCTTTTATCCAAACAATAAAAAACAAATCTTGCAGAAAAAAGACGTAAAAGAAAATGGTAACAATAAAAGCATATTTGAAGTCTTTACAACGAGTTACATAATTTTGATAAATCTTAATTTGTATCATTACCTCATATGTTGTAATTTCAAACTATTATCATTGTTCGATGTAATTTCTTTTATAATTTTTAACTTACATATTGGTGTTTACTATAAGTACATCAAAGGATAATATATATATATATATATATATATATATATATATATATATATATTAATAATGTTAAATATTTTTAGACTCGCAAATAAAAAGTAAAGCAGGGTCCTTACAAGTAATAAACTTCCTTAAATTCCGGAATGTTGGGATTTTAATCCACCCACAATCACGATACGACTAAATAATCGGGTAAAGAAAAATAAAATAAATCGAACACAAAAGAACACAAGAATTTGATTACCTAGTTCGTTACGATGTGTAAATACGTCTGGGAGAGATACCAAGCCAAGACATGCACTAGGATGATGAATTATCAGATTATAATAAGTAATGAAGGAAACCACTATTTATAATAGCTCCTTGGGCCCCAAAAACGACCTCTACTTGAGGCCCACGCGAAACTGGCCGCGCCACAGGTCTCGGCCGAGAATGCCCGTCTCGGCCGAGATGATACCCCTATATAAAAGTGTCTCGGCCGAGATTGGTCCTGCGCTATAAAAATGTCTCGGCCGAGACTGCTCGTCTCGGCCGCGCCTGCTCTTAAGCAGAGATCCTTTGCGTGGCCTGCCTTCACGTCTCGGCCGAGATCCTTCGCCTGTCTCGGCCGAGATGACTCCTCAGCGAGAAATTCCCTGTTTCGTCCATCTCGCCTCAGTCGCGGCCTCCCGCCTTGGCCGAGGTGCTTCCCGACGTGTTTTGGGCTCCACAACTCAACAATCTTCCACTTCGAAACTAAAACACCTTCAAAGCAAATATCCTCCTCTTTTCTCATTCCCGTTTCCACTTGGTATCACCATCTCCTCTTCTTCTTCACGTTCCGAGGCTAATTGAAGTTATGCACAACTTCAATTTCTCTAATGTTACAACCTTAGTAAACATGTCAGCTGAATTCTCACTCCCGAGAATTTTTACAAGTCGCAAGGCTTTCTTCTCAAGTAGGTGCCGAATGAAATGATACTTCAATTCAAAGTGTCGTTCTTTAATGAAATGCCGGATTACTCACCAAGAAAATTTCACTCTGACTATCACTGTAGAGTACACTGTTTTCATGCTCCTTCCCAAGTTCACCCAAAAAACTTTGCAACCACACCATCTCCTTACTTGCCTCTGTCACGGCTACGTATTCCGCCTCCGTGGTGGATAGTGCAACCACCTTTTGCAACTTTGATGTCCAAGAAATCGCCGTACCACCATAAGTAAAAATATACCCGGTCGTACACTTTCTCCCATCAAGATCGTTCGATGCTAGGTCCGCATTAACGAAATCAACTAACTCAGAATTTCTTCCATCAAAACACAAGGCTTTATTTGTGGTACCTCGCAAATACCTTAGAATCCATTTCACTGCTTCCCAATGATGTTTCCCCGGATCACCCATGAACTGGCTCACTACTCCCACTGCATGCGCAATATCCGGACGAGTACAAACCATGGCATACATAATACTCCCAATTGACGATGCATATGGCACATTCATCATTTGGGTACGCTCCTCCTTAGTACTCGGTGACTTCTTCTTCGACAGCTTAAAGTGACCCCTCAAGGGCACATTAACCAGCTTCAAATCCTCCATTTGGATTAATAAAAAAATTTAAAAGCTGTAGAGAGAGAAAGTCCCCCCTCTCTCTAAGTAAAAAACCCCAAAACCCTAAAAGCTTCTTCCCTCCCCCTTCTCCTTGGGCCGCCGCCCGCTCCTCCCCCACCCCCAACCCTCCATTTTCCGGCAGCGATTTATCGTAGCCACCGACTACAGGGGCCTTTTCTTGAGCGTCTTTCATTGGATGGAACTCTTGATGTTGTTTGGACCTGTGGTCGGGTTGTGAAGTCGGATCTGGGTCGCTTCTCTCCCTTGACGGTCTGCCGTAGTTCATGGAAGAATGGTGGCCGGTACTTCGAGTTCTTTTTGGCAGCTGCAATGGAGGCTAGGGGTCGGTGGTGGTGGAGGGACGGAGGAGCTGGAACATGGTGGTCTACAAGCGGTGGAAGGGGGAAGGACCCACTTTTAATTTTTAGCTGTTTTTCTTCTTTTGGTATTTTGGTTTTTCTGCACTTGTTGTTTTCTTTCGTTTGATTAGTTTGGTCCTTTCGATCATTATCTCGGATTAAGATCGATTCAAGAAAAAACAGTGTTTAGCGTTAGGTTGCTTAGCATCAGTTCCGCTAGATAGGTTTTCTATTGTTTTGCGTATCTTTGTCGTTGATTTTGACTGAAGTTTCCCGTGTATGGGAATATTTTGTCTCCCCTCTTGGAGTGTTATCTCCTATTTTGGAGGATTTTGGACCCAGCACCCTTTCGGGATTATCGTCTGGGGTTCTTTGGTTTCTGTTTGGATTACTTTGTAATTCAAATGGACCGTTTTGGCCCGTTGGCCAGTGAATGAAGTCTATCGTTTGTCAAAAAAAAAAAATCCTCCATGTTGAACCTTTCCAGGACCTTCTGGAGATAATCCGCCTGCAAAAAATACAACAAATTTTCCGCCTTCCTCTCGATTCTCATACCCAAAATCTGTTTCGCTTCTCCAAGATCCTTTATGGAGAACCTCTCAGACAATTGCTTCTTCAATCTTTCCAACTCCCTTAGATTGGCTCCTACAATCAACATATCAGCAACGTAAAGTAATAGGATCAGATAGCTATTGTCAAACCTTTTATGATAACAGCAATGATCAGCGTGGCATCTATGGTAACCAATCTCCAACATGAAATTGACGAACTTCATATACCACTGCTTTGGAGCTTGCTTCAAGCCATACAAGCTTTTCTTCAATTTGCACACAAGACTTTCCTTTCCATCTACCTCGAATTCCTCCGGTTGTACCATGTACAACTCCTCCACTAGATCACCATGAAGGAAAGCCGTCTTCACATCCATCTGATGCAATAATAGGTTCTCCGCAACCACCATACTCAACAACATGCGAATTGTAGTCAACTTCACAACAGGAGTAAACACATCCGTATAGTCAATACCATACCGCTGCTCGAACCCTTTCACAGCTAGCCTTGCCTTGTAGGGTTTGCTACCTTCGGCTTCATTCTTGATTCGGTAGACCCACTTGCTGTGCAACGCCTTCTTGCCCTTAGGAAGCTCAGTCAATTCCCAAGTGCCATTCACACGAAGAGACGCTATTTCATCTTCCATGGCAACCATCCATCTTCGTCTATCACTAACCTGCTCTGCCTCTGCAAAGTTCTCAGGTTCACCACCATCAGATAATAATAAGTATAAGTTAGAGGACGAATACTTATCTGGTGGCCTTCGATCTCTAACTGGTCTTTGAGGTGGTGGTGGTGGTGTACTTGGTTCATCATCAGGAACCTTCTCATCGACCGGACTCTCTTTGCTCCCACTCGAGTCTAGATCAGGTAACTCAACAGTAAGGAACTTTCCAATATCAATGCCCAAGTCCTTCAACCTGTCCTTGTACATAACCTGTTCATTGAATATCACATCCCGACTGCGAATCACCTTTCGGCTCTGATCATCCCATAGCCTATATCCGAACTCATCACCTCCATACCCAATAACGTACATTTGACAGATTTGGCATCTAACTTGTTTCTATCAACAGGATCCACAAGAGCGTAAGCAATACAACCGAAAATATGCTAGTAAGATAAGTTTACCTCCTTTCCAGTCTACTCCTCCTTGGGTATCCGATTATCCAACGGAACCGATGGACCTCGGTTGATCAGGAATGCAGTTGCGCTCACTGCATCTGCCCAAAATGACTGAGGCAAGCCACTCTTCAGTCTCATACACCTTGCCTGCTCATTCAGTGTTCTATTCATCCTCTCGGCCACACCGTTCTGCTGGGGCGTTCCACGCACAGTCCTCTCTGTACGAATCTCATGCTCAGCACAATAATGCTTGAACTCCTTAAGTTCATATTCACCTCCATTGTCGGAGCGTAAGCACTTCACCTTCAACCCCGTCTCAGTCTCAACCAAGGCTTTCCACCTTTTGAAAACATCAAATGCATTAGACTTATTTTTCAGAAAATAAATTCATACCTTGCAGGTCGAATCGTCGATGAATGTTATGTAATACATCGATCCTACAATGGACGCTATCGGAGCTGGTCCCCATAGATCGCTATGGACCAACTCAAGCTTCTGCTTCTTCAGGGCCTTGCCATTTCTCGAGAAACTCACACGCCTTTGTTTCGCGAAGACACAGTCTTCACACATTCCAACTTCCACAGTTTGTAAACCATGCAATCTATCCTTCGAACACATCAGCTTCATCCCTTTCTCACTCATGTGGCTCAATCAACAGTGCCACAAATCCACATCACCATTACCAATCGCAAGATCAAGGGAATCCTGCGAATTACTAGTCATGTATAGCGTTCCTTCCTTCTTACCCCGAGCGACCACCATAGCCTCCTCGGTAACCTTCCAGTTGCTACAATCAAACGTTACCACGTAACCTTCCTTGTCAAGCTGTCCAACCGAAAGCAAGTTCCTTTTCAATCCAGGGATATGTCTCACTCCATTCAACATCAATTTTGAGCCATTAGATGTCTCAACCTTTACGTCTCCCTTCCCCACAATTTTCAGGGGTTCATCACCAGCCAGATACACCTGTTCAAAATCGCCAGAAACGTAATTTTGCATAATATTAAAATTACCGCATGAATGGAATGACGCGCCGGAATCCAAGACCCAAGACTCCATGGGACTGCACACACTCAAGACCAATGCATCACCATCATCCTCATCCGTGGCTGCGTTCGTTGTCTTCCTGTCTCTATTCCCTCTTGTTCTTCTTCGGCGCCTTGCACTGGTATTTATAATGACCCACCTCATCACAATTCCAGCACTTCACTGAACTCCCGTCCTTCTTCGTCTGACTCTTCCCTGGATTTCGACCTCCCCCTTAACTGCCTTCCCTTCGGTCTACCTCTATTCTTGGTATTCAGCGCTGATCCTGAGGACGATCCTGATCCTGATTCGTTGCTCCGAATCTCTTCCCCGATCATGAAGTCCCTCACCCTGTCAAACTTCAGCTTAGCGTCTGTAGCGCTAATGGCTGTCACTGTACCGGCCCAACTGTCTGGCAGAGAAGATAACATAATTAGGGCCCGAATCTCATCATCAAACTTTTTGTCCACCGAGTCCAACTGCGAGGTTAGCATGTTGAACTCATTCAAGTGCTGTTGTACTGGTGTTCCCTCTGTCATCCTCAGATTAAACAACCGTGTAATCAGATGAACTTTGTTTGCCGTCGATGGTTTTTGATACATCTCCTCCAAGGTTTTCAGCATCTCCCGTGTAGACCTTGCGCCTGTGGTATGGTAAGCCACTTCCTTGGACAATGACAGACGCACCTCGCTCATCGCTTTCCTCTCCAATAACTCCCACTCCTCTGCAGACATCTTCTCGGGCTTCTCCTTGAGGGGCTAGTGCAAATCCTTACCGTAGATGTAATCTTCGATTTGCATCTTTCAAAAGCCATAGTCAGTCCCATCGAATGTCACCACCGAAATCTTTCCGTCGTTCATCGTGAATACTCCTAGGAAACTATCCTGACGCTCTTGATACCAGTTGTTAGGATTTTAACCCACCCACAATCACGATACGACTAAACAATCGGATAAAGAAAAATAAAATAAATCGAACACAAAAAAAACACAAGAATTTGATTACCCAGTTCGTTACGATGTATAACTACGTCTGGGGGCGATACCAAGCCAGGATATGCACTAGGATGATGAATTATCAGATTACAATAAGCAATGAAGGAAACCACTGTTTATAATAGCTCCTTGGGTCCCAAAAACGACCTCTACTTGAGGCCCACGCAAAACTGGCCGCGCCACAGGTCTCGGCCGAGATGATACTCCTATATAAAAGTGTCTCGGCCGAGACTCCCTAACTCGGTCGAGATTGGTCCTGTGCTATAAAATTATCTCGGCCGAGATTGCTCGTCTCGACCGCGCCTGCTCTCCAGCAGAAATCCTTTGCGTGGCCTGCCTTCACGTCTCAGCCGAGATCCTTCGCCTGTCTCGACCGAGATGACTCCTCAGCGAGAAATTCCCCTGTTTCGTCCATCTCGCCTCGGCCGCAGCCTCCCGCCTCAGCTGAGGTGCCTTCCGGCGTGTTTTGGGCTCCAGAACTCAACACGGAATGCACGCGTATTCCCCAGTCCACATGCATTCCACACAACACAATTCATGGCGGCTGGCGGTGCTAGGATTCACCAATCACCGCCAAATCAAGACTGGCTTCAACTTACAAAGGGACTATCTTCAACCTCCTGTCACGTCCATTATCAACCTCTTCCAAATGAGAAGATCGTCTTTTATCAACAATTCTCGTAGCCAAAGCGACACGATCTCGTCTCTTTGCCGATCACCCTCCACTTTCGTCTGACTCCGCCGTTTAGCATGTTTGTGTTTCGCCCCAATCTCCCCACCCCCGCTTCCAACCTTCCAACTAGAGAAGAAACTGAAACAGTCGTACCACCTCCCTTATATGCACTTGAAATGGCCAAAGAGACTACTACCAACAATCCCTTCACCCCATGCCAAGGCCCATCACCACCCAAAGAAGAAAAATCTGAATCACCAACTCCATGCATACTAAGTCTGGAACCCGACTGTCCTCTACCTCTATTTTTTCGAATGGATCTCCACCTCAGTAACATTTAATACAGTTTTGGAGCAAACTCGAGTTAACCCCTTCACACCATAGCTACTGTCGACCCCCTTAAGCTTCACATTTGTTACCGGAATATGTGCAGTAGCAGAATCAGACGAATGCTCCGCCACTGGCACTTTACAACGAGAATCCCCACCACTTGCACTATCTGTCAGTAGGCTAAAATGGCCCGTCGTCGAACCCCATAACCCTTCGCCCACCAAGATCTCTACAGTCCCAACTATCGACAATTCCTAACTGCCCGTCCTCAACCGCAGGCCAAATTGCTGAGCTACCTATATCCCACTATCCCTTGCAGCCACCTCTAATGGACTATCCCCTTCTACATGATAAGGACGACCACACACATAACAAAAATCTAAAATCTTTTCATATCTACACAACACGATATCTCGGACCCCATATATCGCCACCTTGGTTTAGCCAAATCGATCAAGATCCTCACTCAAATATTATTCCTCACCACGGGGAGGGCCGATCTCCAAAACACAACCAAGCCTCTATCTAATCGCTCGTTCGACCTCTTCGGTCATATGTCGTAGCTGGAGGCCATGGAACTGAACCCAAAACGGGATACATTTAATCTCCAACAATTTGGGTATGAGATCACCGGACAGCCGAGCCAAACCCAAAAGGGCCCCGTGGAAGTTCCATGGTTGATTCCAAAGGACCCTAGGATGTTCTCTTGCATCCCCAAAGTGAAAATGCCAACATTCCCTGAGCAATACTCGAAATATCAAGTGTACCGTCAAGTCTCCAAATTCTACGTAGAGCCACTGATAAATCCCTCTAACCTATTGGACGATTCAAAATAAAACATCCATAAAGGCATGCCTTAGTATCAGGGCTATCTGCCAAGTTCACCATAACTTCTCCCCTTCCACCTCCGACAGACGCAGAGACTCCCAAAGGTCAGTTAAACCATTAAGATCTTCTCCAGCCACAGCGTACCAAAACCCTAACGTAACCCTAAGAAGAATACACTCAAACCAAACTGCAAACAACAAGAAGATAAGAGAAACCAGGATAACCTGGTGGAACAGAACGACAAGAGACGTCGCAGGCGGAAAAGATGCATGTACCGGCGTAGCGAAAGACTCACGCTTGAGAGAGAGAAAAACCTAACCCACATTGCTATTCATAGTTAATGAAGGCTTAAATGAAGCTTTTAATGAGAATTTTATATTTATTTTTAATTTTTTGTTTGTTTTATTTTGGTGGGTAAGTTACCCTCTGGGTCAACAATGTTTTTTTCCAAATATAAATATGTACATTAATGAATCGCAACAACATAAGTAATGAATGACATATTATAAAGGACTTCTATAAAAAGACATCACGTTTAATAATGGTAAACTGTACGAAGTACAAACTAAATGAAAAAGTTAAAGATTAAAGGTTCTGAAACACCTCTCTTTATACAATATCATATTGTCTGAATTGTATTGTAGTTTCTTTCAATCGCATAGGAGGATCTTGTCTTGTAGTTCTTTTCCATCGCATATGAGGATCTTTAAGTTGCGTTCTTTAAGTCACCTCAACTTATAAATCTTTAGAATCTTTAGAACTCTTGACAAAGTAACTTATAATAAGATTGTGTTTAAGTTGATTTATAACTCTTGAGAAATAAACATATAATTGATCAACATATGTGGATTTAAGTGGCATTGATTTATTGCATCGATTTATAACACTTAACAAGCATATGAGGATCTTTAAGTCTCGTTGATATATAACTCTAGACAAAGCAACATATAATTGGTCATCATATGAGGATCTTTAAGTCACGTTGATTTATAATTCTTGACAAAGCTTACATATAATTGGTCATAACTGTTGATCATTGACTCTTATTGATTGAACTAGCATATGAAACTGCAAGTGGAAATTGACGACTGATGGCGGTGATTGTCATTGAATATTGTTGATCGTCATAGCATCTGAAACTAGCATCTGAAACTGTAAGGAAATTGTCGGCATTGTGATTGTCATAGCATATGAAACTGTAAGGAAATTGTTGGCATTGTGATTGTCATAACATATGAAAATGTAAGAGGAAATTGATGAAAGAGGAAATTGACGAAACTAACACATGTAAGAGGAAATTGACGGCGTTGAAATTCAAAAGGCACTCTGACATCAGATGTTGTCAATGAAAATCTTGGAATTAGCACCTTTGTAAGAATTAACACATTTGTACCTACATTAGTTCCTTCAGGTGCATGAGCACCATAACTACATTAGTTTCATCAACTTGTATAGTTACACAATCCAAGAGCAGGATAAAAAAACCTAAAAAAATTATATATTGTTTCAAATGTCTTTTAACTAAAATGATTCAAAAAATCCAAAGTTATTATAATTTTGATCTTCTAAAAAAGTAGATAATTTTGATCCTTAAAAAATATGATTTGAAATTATCAAATGTTTTATTTTATATACAAGAAATATAAAATCGAAATATATCATAATAGTCCTAAAAATAGTAACTTACACTTAAAAATTAGTATTTTAATCATATATATGCATATTGGGTGTTAAATCAAAGATCGTGAAAATAAAATATTTCAGTAGATTTTTCATAATAAAAGAAGTTGAGACGAAAAAGTTATAAGACTTTTGAATATTGAGTGGAAAAAAAAGAAAAGAAAAAATTGTTTGGTTCTAAACTAATCTTTCAAGTGACGGAGATACACAATTTAAATAACGAAAAATCCAATATTTAAAAATAGTATCGAGAATAACTGGAAAAATGGAAACAAGACCTGATATAATTTAATCATTATGACCACATTCAAAATCTCTGTAGACAGAATCAATCATTAGTTCCCAACCGTGGAGTGAATGAAATCCGATACATAAATCGGTTAATAAAATAATCGAAAGAGCTTTTATTGTATCACTAAAGTTATATAGGAATTCCTAAGCCTAAGAATTAAGAATAACAAGTTCTTCATTACCAAAAATGGAATAACCGCTTAGAATAACAAACAAATTATATTATCGAGAAGTGCAAAATCTCAAGTATATGATCCTCATTATGTATCTAGATTAATTGGATCGTTCTTTGTGGATTTCTATTTGAATCTTTTGTAGATGTCTCTTAGTATTCCTTGATCATTATCCAAGAAAAGGATTCCTCAAATTTTATGAACTTTTCAAGAATACTATTTCTTGAATATCATTCAAAAAAATCGGATTGCCCGCTATTTGACCAATTAGTAACCCAAGATTTCATACTTTTAGTAAATGAAAGAGAAATCCACCTAGACTTTTGGCCTCATTTTCAGTATAGGATGTGTAATATATTATTTTTAATTTTTAAAAAAACCTCTAAAAGTCCAGAAAAAGACACCTCATCCAGTTAACAATTCAACAACTTACAGGGAGTGTGGATGGGTCGATTTAGTTAACCTTGAGGGTCGGGTTCAGATTGCAATTATTACTCTGCGGCTGTTTAAGTTTAACGGTTTTCCACAATAAACCGGACAGGTCGAGCGGTCGTTTTAAAAGAGTTTCAAAGTCGAGATATGTTTTGCAACCAACAAATATTATTAATGAATACTTGTCAGAGAAGTGTACAAATATATTGCTTATGCCTTAAGTCACTACAACAAATAAGGGAATTAGGGACGATTTATTTTGAGACGATTTTTAAATCGTCTCAAATAGGTTGCTTTTTGGGACATTTTTCATATATTGTCCCAAATAAATTATTGTGTGACACATTTTAAAAAACATCTCTAAATGGTAACTATATGTGACGTTTTCTTAGAAACGTCTCAAAATGAGGCATCATTTTGTGACCTTTTTCTAAATACGTCTCAAAATGGTGTATATTACTGACGTTTTTCTTAAACGTCTCAAAATGTTACATTATTTTGTGACATTTCTCAAGAACGTCTCAAAAAGATGAATATTAGTGACGTTTTCTTAGAAACGTCTCAAAATGAGGCATTATTTTGTGACCTTTTTCTAAATATGTTTCAAAATCGTATATAATAGTGACGTTTTTCTAAGAACGTCTCAAAATGTTACATTATTTTGTGACATTTCTCAAGAACGCCTCAAAATGATTGATATTAGTGACGTTTTCTTAGAAACGTCTCAAAATGAGACACTATTTTGTGACATTTTCCTAAATACGTCTCAAAATCGTGTACATTAGTGACGTTGTTCTAAGGACGTCTCAAAATGTTACATTATTTTGTGACATTTCTCAAGACCGTCTCAAAAGGATTGATATTAGTGACGTTTTCTTATAAACGTCTCAAAATGAGACATTATTTTGTGACATTTTCCTAAATACGTCTCAAAATCGTGTACATTAGTGACGTTGTTCTAAGGACGTCTCAAAATGTTACATTATTTTGTGACATTTCTCAAGACCGTCTCAAAAGGATTGATATTAGTGACGTTTTTTTATAAATGTCTCAAAATGAGACATTATTTTGTGACCTCTTCCTAAATACGTCTCAAAATCGTGTATATTAGTGACGTTGTTCTAAGGACGTCTCAAAATGTCACAATATCATTTTCTTTTAATTTTAGAATTACTTATAACACATTTTGTGACGTTTTCCCCTAAAATGTCACAATATCATTTTCTTTTAATTTTAAAATTACTTCATTACATTTTGTGACGTTTTCCCTAAAACGTCACAATGTCATTTTCTTTTAATTTTAGAATTACTTATAACACATTTTGTGACGTTTTCCCCTAAAACGTCACAATATCGTTTTCTTTTAACTTTAAAATTATTTTATTACATTTTGTGTTGTTTTTTCCTAAAACATCACAAAATCATTTTATTTTAATTTTAGAATTACTTACAACTCATTTTGTGACATTTTCCCCTAAAACGTCACAATATCATTTTGTTTTTAATTTGAAAATTACTTTATCACATTTTATGACGTTTTTCCCTAAAACGTCACAATATCATTTTCTTTTAATTTTAGAATTATTTAAACACATTTTGTGACCTTTTCCCTAAAACGTCACAATACCATTTTCTTTTAATTTTAAAATTACTTTTAGTATAATTTGTGATATTTTTTCTAAAACGTTACAATATCATTTTATTTTAATTTTTAATTTTTTTATAATACATTTTGTGATGTTTTCTCTGAAACGTCACAATATCATTTTTTTTTAATTTTAAAATTACGTTATTACATTTTGTGACCTTTTTTTCCTAAAACGTCACAATATTATTTTCTTTTAATTTTAAAATTACTTAATTACATTTGCGATGTTTTTATATAATTTAAAATTAATAAATAACAAATTGTATAAGCTATAAGCAAAACTTTTAGTTTTTTATTCTTTGGAAATACATATTTTCTTTTAATTACCCTCCAAATTATACTTATTTTCTTTATAAAAAGAGGTCACATGAATAAAAAGAGACCCATATGTGACCTTTTTTTAAACTGTCACCAAATATTTTGTTTTAATTATCCCTAGGACAGTTTTTCCCTTTAGTTAATCTAAAGATACAAAGATGCAAGTCTCATTTGGGACGTTTCCGAAAACGTCACCAAAACATTTTGATTTAATTTCTTTTTTGAGAACTCAAAAGTGAAAGCATAACCCTTTTTTATGTTTTATTATTCTTTTTTTTATTCTTAGCCATTTCAGATTTCCCCAAAACCTCCCCCATCACTCTTCATCGCGCGAGCTCTCCCTCCTCGCTGATCGGCGCGAGCTCTGTGGCAGTAACCGTACCCATCGCCGCCCTGGTTGTTAGTATAAAGCTTCCGCCGCTGTTCTCTAACAGTAATCGCTTCTCCTTTGTCTAGAATATACTTCAAATACCGCTCGCTAATCGCTTCGCGGTGGCGTCTATGCCGGTAATAGTAAAAAGGTGGGTGATGAGGCTAGCGGTACAGTCAAGGAAGAAGATCAGCAAGAGTGCAATCGTGGATACTAAAGCAATTGAGGTAATAATATGCTCTGCTCTGTTTGATTGACGAAGAAGGTTTATTGTTTGAAGATAAATGAAGTTATTACAATTGTAATTTGGTCAATTGATTGGGAATGCAGTGTTGAACTTATGATTTTCTGGTAGTCAGTCTTAGAGACATTATTAAATTGGTTCTTAGTGGTAAATTCTGATCATCACATCTCACTTGAAGTTCTTTACATATTGTGTTATATTTGTTTCTTGTAAAGCAGAAAGCTTAAGGTCAAGCTAAAGATGCAAAAAATGAGGGAGTGTGTATAAACTGAATGCATGAGTAAGAAACATTGTATTTCTTTAGAAATTAATGAAAATTTTCATATTAATGGGAATGTTTAATTCATGGCAGCTTCAATCACCTGGTGTTTTGGCTATTGGAAGTAGCAAGAAGGAGAAAATTCATACTCACATCACTTGGACTCTGATGTAAGACTAATATTTTGTTGGTGTCCCTGAATATGATAGTGTATTGATCTCTGGGACATTTCACATTACTGTTATCCTTACTTCCTCCTTTGTAGATCATATTATTGGTCTTATATTTTTAATATTTGGTTGCAGGTTGGTGTCTCTGTTATAGATCGGTTTACATTTTATACTCTTGCCTTCTTTGAGAGGTTAAATATGTATGACAATGCCTCATTGAGCAGGTACATGGAAGGACTTTCTTTATGTTTTTATGGTTTGATATATCACAGATTTGTTTCTGTTTTATGTCTTTTCCATTCTATGATTGCATTACATTCAGAGTTCACATTATAGGCTCGCTGTGTAATTCTGATTTTTCTGTTTTTTAAATGTATAATATATACTTATATAATATTTATTTAATAGCTTTTAATAAAAAACTAAAAAGGCATATGAAATATTATTTGTTTTTAATCAATCACTAATCTTCTAAAATTAGTCTGTGCAGGATGAAGAAGATTCAGATTCTGGCCTGAAATGTTATCAGTGAAATCAGATGAAAATCAGATTCATGCGATAAACCTTATCATTTAAAGGTGAGAATCCGTACAACTCTAAATTTTGTTTCATGAATTGAAGTTTTGTATAATGATTATTAGAAGGAATTAATTTTCTATTTTGCAATGTAAATATGTGATTGTTGATGTATATCTAGTTTATTCTTATGATGAGGATAAAACTACTGTGCTTAAATTTGGAAATTGTGTATCAGATAGATGTGTTAGTTGATTTAAAATGTGCTTAAAAGTTTGCCATGCATATTGTATGTTTAATTATAATCTTTGGAATAAAGTAATAAGTTTTGTTTCTGAGGGTAATTTGTTGTATGTTTGCTTGCAATAGGGCTGCTGCCTTTTATTGAGATTAAAGATATATTTTTTTGTGAAAAGCTTGCTATGTACATGGTTTTATTAATCTCGAAGCCTTATTTAAAGTCAAAATATTAGAATCAAGTAACATACTTTGTCTCTTGAGTATAATATGATTTATGTTTTGATTGCAATAGAACTGCTTTACTTTCAAGACAAAGAACCATTTCTTGATAAGATTTAAATTTCTGAATGCATATAATCCTTGTATATTTTCCAATATAAGATTGATAACAATCAGCTTTCTGACTTAACTCCAAGTTAAGGGGGCGTAAATTTAAGTGAGATCAATATAAAAAACACAACGCTTTAACAGGGAAAGTGAGATCAATTCTCTGTATGAGTTTCTGGGACTGACACTAGAAACTGAGCATCCGAATTTCAGTCAGGTGGCAAGCAGCATTATACAGCCTGACTGATGAAATTACTTTTACATAGTGATAAAAGAATACCTGATATGAAGGATCAACAAGAACATCCCAGATTGTTGCATTGAAAGCATGGTCTGATGTAGCCCGGGCCATTCCTATCAATGTTTTTTGCTGCTCAATTCTCTCTGCCAAGTAACTTGCCAAAGCACACTAAGATTTGGAGTCACCCTTCTTTAGATCATCTTTTGCTTTATTGTCATATTCTGTTATATCACCTTCAGATATCATTCCCTTGTTTGCCTGACTCTCGATTACAAGCCCCTCATTGTCATTTGCTTTAGGAACACATCAAAATGCAAGTACATCACAAAAAAAGCAGGCATCAAATCAAAGCAAAAAACTAGAATCATCTCGAAGGGTCAGTATCTAGCTAATTGAAGTTCAGAAGACAATAATAATAGATTAAGCAGAATTATGATATTTCATGTAAAGATGAAATAAATGCCACACACTTACCTGGCAATATAATTGCTTGTATCTACTGATTTTACCACATAATTATATGCAACCTGCGAATAGCAAATAAATTTTGTTTTACTACTTCTCATAACATGTACATGAAGCAGTAGAAAATGTACATAAAAGTAAATACTCCATGATAAAATGATAATCATGAAAAGAAATTTTCAATAACCCTTTGGCTAGTACAAAATTTTAGGTTGTCTTCTTCTTTGACTTTTTGTATTTCAGCCTCGTCTGCAGCTGCCATTGACAAAACAGCTCATATGTATTAGCATCAGAGGATCACTATCATGTCTAGATCACTTTCCATTTTTACTAATATGTATCATTATGCAAGCAATGACATTGTTGGTCAGTGTAGGATTGTTTATTTCAATGACAGTAGTTTCTTTGACATCCATTATATTGAGAATTAATATCATGTGGCATTAGGGATGAGGTAATCTATGCACATCTACACCTTCACATACATGATTGATTAATGACTAGGAAATTAGTACACAGATACATAAATACATAGCCTTGATATGTACATACCCTAAGCATGTCCATTGAAGTACAAACAGTAAGTAGGTGATTTGGCCTTCCATTTCTATTCATTGAGTGATGATAATTGTCATTACTGAACAAGTATTAGTTAAAGCTTTATTTCCTTAGTTTTGAGTGAATTTTTCTATTCTACTTTAGAATAAACTTGAGCCATTTAATCAGACATTGAGACAGTGCGCTACTATATTGTATTATATACCAAAGAATTGATAAATCAAGTTTGAACTTTGAAGAGGGAATGATTGAAGAGAATTAATTGTAATTTAGTTGGTTGAGTCGTTTATAATTGAGACTAGTGGTTAGCTAGAGATCAACCCACTAAACACTTTCCCAATAAGATTTGTAATTAGAAAAGGAAATAGTGAAGTGAAAAAATGAAAAACAAAGCAAAACAGGAAAAAGGTTCAGAGCTAATAGATGGTGAAAATTTGAGTTTAATAAACTTAAGACTAATTAAAACTCCAGACTAGTATATGTGGTATTGGCTACTAAAATCATTATAGTTTACGTTTGTCTACTCATAAAACTCATGTGATAATTTTTTTTCTACTATATAAAAGTAGAATCATACAAATTGTTCTAATGACACATGTTGATCAGAATATTTTGTTTAAAGAAAAAGTTCAAACAAAAAATCTGTTAGGAAAAAGAAGGGCAGAGTTGAAGCTTTTCATTGACTACACATTCAAATGCTGATTAGTATTTGATTTTGCAAAAAAGATGCAATTTAAAACTATAAAAAGGGCCACACACACTCACAACTATATCCAACAAGAATGTACTATTTAATATTTTTTTGATGCTTTTATTAATATTTCAAAATAAGAAAATATATGAATTTACTTATTAGCGATGTTAATGGTTACTCAGTTGTGATGGCTGAACAATATCTATATATTTCTCTGTGTGTGTTTGTGTATTATGAGTGCACTTTACGTAATTTATGATTTGATCCTTTGCTTACATTATTTTAGTTCTAATTTGATATTGCTCTCCCTTGATTACAGGGTCGGGATTGACCATTTTTTCGTTGTTGTGAGCTCGACCTGAGGATAGGAAATATTATACAACAATAATAATTGTCGTTTTATCAGCTTTTTGTTCACGAGTTGCTAGCTTACGATTTATTGTTCCTACTGAATTACATATTCATTGTATTTTGAATTAAATTGCTTTGTTTTTGGATGGATTAAGTTCAGAACAATCGTCATCTACATGCAAATTGTTATTGAAGATTCACTTGTGTGTTGGTTATTGTTCTCTATCTTATTATGTTGTTCTGTTATTAATCAGGTATTGTAATATATAATATTGAGGCAATATAATTTATGCGTTACCACAAAAGATCTTTTGAGACAAATAGAGAAAACGTCACTAAAAAAGATCTTTTAAACTATTAAAAAAAACGTCGCAGGAGATATTTTTTTAAGACAATTACAGAAAAAAGTCGCTAAAAATGATCTTTTGTGACATAAAAGAATGTCACTAAAAGAACTCTTTTTGAGACAATTAAAAAAATCATCACTAAAAGAACTCTATTGAGACAACTAAAAAAACGTAACTAGATTTTTTTTGAGACAATAAAAAAATTGTCGCTAAATGAACTATTTTGAGACAATTAATAAAAACGTCACTAAAAAAACTCTTTTGAGACAATTAAAAAAGCGTCACTAAAAGAATTTTTTTTTAGACAATTAAAAAAACGTCCCTAAAGAAATCTTTTGAGACAAATATAAAACGTCACTAAACAAAATCTTTTGAGACAATTAGAAAAACGTCACTAAAAATAATCTTTTGAGACAATTAAGAAACGTCACTAAAAAAATGTTTTAGAGACGTTTTGAAAAATTCGTCTCTGAATACTATTAGCGACTAGGATATTGTGACGTTTGATGTGACGAAATAATTTCGTCCCACATAACTATTAGTGACATTTTCATCACTTTTAGTGACATTTTCCATTCGTCCCTAATTCCCTTATTTGTTGTAGTGAGTCTAATCTCAGCTTCTTGCTTTTTTCTCTCTATTTTCTCTGATACTTATTACAATGGGGGTGTTGGGGTATTTATAGCCATCGGAAGCTGCTGTCGCATGGTTGACAAGTGTCATAGTTGGTGCCAAGTGTCATGATGTTCACGTGCGATCTCTTTTGTTGAGCTGGCGCACCCTTCTGCCTACATGTACCCTCTGCGCTGTAATGATGATGGCGGTCGACGGTCTGGGTTTGCATCATGCCTGGTCTACAGTCATTGTCTACAAACTGGGAAAAAGAAACGGTCTTCAAGAGACTATGGGAGCGGTTTACTAACTGTATCGGTCTGGTTAGATGCCGGTTTGCTGTCGAAGCGATCTGGACGAGTGTCACTCAAGTTTCTTTTAATCATGTCTTACAACTTATTAATGCGAAGGGTATCCACAGGGAGATTTTGTAATGCCATTTTTTTCCTTTACAGATGTTCTGTATTAGTTTATCAATATATATTAATTAGTTTGATGAATGTAGTGAGAAATTACATCTTATAATACTTGCATTGGCATAAAGGAGATTCGAGTTGTAAGATTTAACAGCGAATGACAAATGATAACAAGGAAAGTAATACATAGCATGGCCCCTGTTTTATCGGATCTGAGATGTTTTTTCTATGTTTCTTCCCTTCAATTAATTAATTAATATGTCAAGGCAATTTGTTATTGTAACACCAAATATAGTAAATAGATCAGCCCACAAAATTTTTAACACAGTATATTAATTTAATAAATTAATATATTATTAGTAATAGATTAATGAAGAATTAACCTAATTAATAAAAAAACAATATATATAAATAGATAAACAAAAAAATATACTCTTCCCGTCCCACCTTATCTTGCACACTTTCGTTAAACGGATGTCCCACCTTATCTTGCAGAGCCTAAAAAAAAAAAGTTATAACATTATCTCCATCCTCAATCCACCTTTCAAAGTCAACAAACAATCAAAAAGCAATTTTTCTTAATACCCGTGCCAACCCTCCCTGTGCAAGATAAGCCGGGACGGAGGGAGTATAATTTTTATTTCTTCTGCATCATCTTCAATCAAACAGTGTCTTTTATACAAACTTATAACCCTAATTTATTCAAGGTTTCATCAATGAAAATTATAAATGTTCGAACGGGTTACAGTTTGTTCAACGAATGGGGTTTTTTTCTTTTTTTTTTTAACGGCAGCCTTTGGCTCTTTCATTTCACACATTCAAGACTTTCGGAAGGCAAGGCCACCAAGTATTCTGCAGAGAATTCCATATTGACAAGATTGTCATTGAACCAGATTTCCTGAAAGTCATCTCGCTACTTAGGAATGAAAGGGTGGATTTCAACGGGTTGGACTGGTTTAACCGATGATTCATAATTAATTTGAAACATATTTTCTTATTATATGTAATATATGAGATTGTGGTGTATATATATTATTTTATCAAGAAATTAAACTAAAAAATATCTATAATAATCAAATAATAATCGTTAGCCACATTCAGAAATATCTTAACAAGTTATTCAGAAATTATCTATTATATATACACATCATCTTCATTATCAATCTTCAATCATCAATTAATTACAATTTATAATTCCTGACAACTACTTTACTTATTATCAGTTTTTCAATAATTACTCATACTAGTACATCACCCGTGCGATATATGGTTATAAGATATTTTAATAATAAGAGAATATAAAAGGTGTTTTAATTTAAGCACTTGATATCATATCTATTTGTTCGTAAATGTAAAAGAAAGTGGTTGTATGACAAATATAAATATGTAAATATAAGAGTTATAAATCTTTCTATATAATAAAAGGGAACTCTCTTTAAAAGAAAATCAGACATATTTTCCCACCCATTTCCCTTTCTAAAATAGTAGATTTAAATCACAATTAACACAAAAAGAGATTTGTATATATAGGATAAAGATTTGTATATAAGGTAAAATCTTTTCAAAATTAATTTCAAATTTAAATTGTGTTGCAATTTGCTATGTAAAAGAATTATAGGTGACCTTTTTTTGAGTCATTTTATAATAAAAATAAAATTAATTAAAATGCAAATAGTTTTTTGATTTCTTTTTTGTTTTTAATGTAAAATATAGCAAATTAATTTTTTTCATGACCTTTAATTTGACACCTACATTGCATATTTAAAAAAAGGTATATTAAAAAAATGCAATTGTTTGTAGATTACTTGGGTTTGATTTGTTTATGTAATATGAGTTGAATTGTTTGATGGGGTCTGAGATACAAATAAAAATTAGATAAATATGAACAATGGATTTTATAAACAATTATTTACTAATATTTTTAAAATACTAGTTAATAGTTGTATTTTTTATTTTTTATGAAGAAATCCATACATGGATAAAGTGAATTTGTGTGAGTCGATCTACAAAGTATCTGTAGAGGAATCCAATTGGGTGATTTTGTGTGTTTGTATATAACTTGTTTATTCAAATGGGTTGGAGACTCGCTCATAATCTTTGCTTCATCTAGTCCCGCCACCCGATTGACACATGGTCGTAGATATACGCTCATGCCAAATGTAATTTTTTCAATTTTTAAGTAATCATCATGATTGTCCGACGTTTCTTTACGTGGCATATATGTTGGTTTCTAATTTATTAAATGCAACAATTCTATAAAATTTAAAAATGCTTCCAACTTAGTTGATTGATAGAACAAAACTAACATAAATAAATATACATATGAAACAAATAGTATGTCTTCCATCCTCGCCACCTTAGCTATCAACCATACAGAACTTCTACTCCATCTTAGATTGAAATATTATTATTTCATAAAATTACATCGATAAACATGGAATTTAGTTGTACCTTGCCTTCGTCACCTTTCATTTTCCTCCTCCACTAATCTCCGTTCAACGCAGTGGAATTCAATATATCCCTCTGTTGCAGAGTGAAGTGCAAAGTTTTGAATTAAAATTCAAGCTTGTCAAAAGATTATAGTTTCTCTGGATAGTATAATTTGCAAGTTGTAACACACTCAAAGGGGGAAAGAAAGAGAAAGAGGTTCAATGGCGACGTAATGGATGATTATTAATTATATCTTTTCATATACTCCCTCTGTCCCGACCTAATTGTTCAACTTGCCTTATTTGTTTGTTCCAAGCTAATTGTCATATCCCATAAATGGTAAATTCTCCCACAATCTCCACTATCAAAATCTCCACATTCAATTAGCACCTTTGAAAAAGTCAAAAATTCCACAAAATCTGTTTTTTTTAGTCTCCGTATCAAGTCAAGATAGAACAATTAGCTTGGGATAGAGGGAGTTTTTACTTAGAAGGTACAAAGTTTGCCGCAGATAGACTGCACAAGTTGCTGGAATTTGCTACATCAATGACTTGATCAATGTTGATTGGAAGTTAAAAATAAATTGATTTCGATTCTTCCGTTGGAATTGACTACATCAACGCTCTGTTTTTGGAAGTTTTCCATGTCTGTATCCTTTAAAACCTTGGACAAATTAATATGATGGTGAGGGATAGAGTTTCAATTTGCGATAATGTTGCCTAAATTTATTTGAGGCCAATATACGGGGATTAATTAATTGGCAATTAACAGCTAAGATTATTTCCACAATATATACTCCCCTCACTCCATATTAATTGACTTTTAAAATGAAATGAAAGAATTAAGAATTGAATATTTTGAAAGATATACTTTCAGCTAAAGATTTGACCAAATCAAAATATCTCTGATAAATTGAAAAAGTATAGATATTTTAGGATTAAGTCCATGGAAAAAATTGGTAGAATTCGTGAAAATATGTAAAACGTCAATTAATATGGAAAAACAAAAAACATTCTAAAACGTCAGTTAATATTGAACGGAGAGAGTATTATTTATGAAGTGTGGGAAATATAATTATACAATCATTATTATGTAGGTATTATAAAAGATTGAAGAAGATTCTACTGGATTACAGGCCCCATTCCCTCCTTGATTGATAACCAAATACACGTCATTGCTTTTCCCCGTTCAACCAATTGCTTTTATAATTTGAAAAGTTTGTCTATAATCAATTGCCTTAAAAGGAAACATTGAATTTTATACAACTTTCGTACGCTATTATTCAAGGAAACAATGGAGAAATTATCAAGACTTACCAGAAAACATAACTTGCCAGATATGATTATGACACTGGGCGGGAAAATCTCGACCTTTCTATTTTTGGACGATTTTGTTTTTATATTATAGAAGACTAATTTTCTATCCGTGCGATGCACGGAAAGTATTTTCACACCCTAACTTTTATTTTAATTGGAATATGAAATATTCTCTACCGTGGGTATGTGCGTATAGTTAAAATATGTAATCCGATAATCTTAAAAAAAAATTGTATTTATTCATATATATACTATGATGACCCTTGCGATGCACGTAAAAATACTTTCACATACTAATGTTTTATCTAATTGTAACACGAAATTTCATCGTATTGAAGTACATATAAGTGAAATCATTAATTCTTTCATAATTTATCTCGAAAGATGAATAATATTTTTATTCACGTAAGATATAGTTGTTTTCCCAAATGTATAGCTAAATAATATTAATAAATCATCGAGATATATTAACATGTTATGTTTGACAAAAATAAACATAAATGCGGGGTTTGTGGGACTGGATCGCACCAACCGATTTGATCGGTTCAAAGGTGAACCGGACCCTGATCTGATCTGGTAGTTAGAGATAACCTGGAATATCTATTAAATGGGAAATTTTGGCAAAACCGGTCCAACTGCAAGACTGTTTGACCGCCAAAATCGGGTTTTCCTCTTTCTCTTTCATTTTGTTTCTTTTTTGTTAAATGCTAATGCGTGTGTATATAAGTGCTTGAGTTATATATATGTATGCATTGATTATGCCAATGTGTTTAAATCGGTTGAACCTTGAATCGGTGGCTTGGCAATTTGGTTATTGGTCCAACTCCACAAACACTGCATAAATGTTTACAAATTCTGAAGACTTCTTTATAGTTAGTATTTGTGGTAGTCTTTTTTTTGGACATCACATATTAAAATCTTCAAACTCTTTCGTTTTGTGACTCGGGAAACATATATCTATGCTGATACGTTAATATTACAAATTTCTGTATATAAATATTATATACCATATCAAATAGAAAAAATAATATTATCTATTAAAATAAATAATACATGTATATCAGTGCTTTACTTAATTCTATGATTTAAATTATTTGAAATCATTTATTTTTCTTTTATTTTTGTATGGTTTCTTCACACAAAATAAAATAGTTGGGTGTTAAGATACTATAGGACTAACCTTGGGGCCACTTGGTACGGGGTATTGGAGGTAATAGGAGTAAAAAATGATCAATTATTATTGTGTTTGGCACACATGAATGTGAATAAAATTTAGTTAATCATTACCTTATTTGATTAATTACTCCCCCCAAAACATTATATAGTGTGATTAATCTCTCATTCATACATATTACCATTGTCATTCCCGACCTTGAACCAAGGGGACCCCTAACTTTTTTAGACATATTGTGTTTTTTTACTCTATTACTGGGCATAATATTAAATAAATGGTACCTCCATTGGACCATATTTGTGATTGGAGCCAATAAAAAACCTTTGTTGCTGGCCATCTTTTAAATTAATCCAATATTTGTTTTGAGTAAATTTAATTCATCAAAATCAATAGTATCTGAATCATTAGAAAAGAAAAATGAAATGGGGTGAGAGTGTAGAAGACTCTAAATTTGAACCTCTCTCAACACTAAAGATGCTCTGCCTCAAGCCCATCATTGAAACATCCATCCACCTCCCCAGGCCTTTGCAATGTTCGATCCCGGCAGCTCACCTACGTCACCTCATCTACTTAGGAATCGTTCTCCACTTCCGATCCACTTACCCTCGAAGTCGTTTCTTATCATCACGGGTAGATTTTTAATTTTCGAACCTGAAATCACTCTCCGCAAACATCTCTTAATTTAAAATTTTATTCTTGAATTCGATCGCATACGGTGTAGGAGGCCGAAGAACATTCAACTCGAGATTGCATGTGGCTCAATGACATCATTCAGATTGCAAATGTGATGAGTCTCAAATCCATGAGGACAAATTTGAGGAGTAAGAACATTTAATTTGATATTTGAATTGTTTTTTTTTTTTTTTCCCCCTCTAATTATAATTTGTTTCTTCTAGGGAGTCCCAATTAGGTTTCGAAATAGTTATAATCGCTATTGTTTTTGCTTCTGGCTGTTTAATTTTGAGAGTAAGCGCATGTTTTAGTCCAATCTAGGTTTTGTGAGTAAGCACATGTCATAGATGATAGAAATCCTTGACAATAAACAAATTGTAACTTACCATCTCTACCTCATTTTTTTGGTTTGAGTTGCTGATACTTTTTGGTTCCATCATGCTCCTCCCTATCTGTTAATCTATCTTTGTTAGTAATGTGCTTTTGTGCTTGAAGAAATTATAAAATGAGATTCATGTGCATAGACTTTAAGGGTTAGGGCATATCTACATTGAGATTTGCATTGTATATATTTGTAGTAGATTTTATGCAAATCTTTTTTTATTGCATAAGTTTGTGATTTTACTTTCAGAAACAAAATATCAGATTTCTTTTTGTATCATATTTCAAAAAGAAATCACATGAACTAAGCCTTTGTTTTTATGCAAATCCCTGAACTTATACTCTTTATAAAAAATGATAGCTTGTATTACCGGTGGGGGTTTTTTAAGTGAGATGAAGTTTTCAGCTGATCGATAATGGTCTGTCATCTTTATTTGATAATATAATGTTGTATTCACCTGGAAACCATTCATTACCGGTTTTGCCAACTTTCCCTTGCCATTCTTGGGCTTTTTATTTTGAGTTGAAAATTTGGCAGCCTTGTTTTTTCCTTATGTAATATAAGTATGGTTAACAGGTTGCAATATTTACATTCTAGCTTTACCTACTTATTATTCTTTGTAAAGTTGAGGACATATTTTTCTCGTGTCTACATGTCGTAAACATTGTGCTTAGAGCATGTTTATCAACAACCTTTTACAACTCAACCTACAAATAAAATATTTATTTCTCTATCATCTACTTACCAACCTATATCTAAACCCAACTCCAATCTTTTTATATTTTATCAACCCAACCCAATCTAATATTTTTAATAAAATATTAATTTTTTCTCATCCACGTACACAACCTATTTCCCAACCAACCCAATAATTTTTAGCTATTATTTAATAATTGCATATTATTTTAGGAGCTTTTTTTAATATATTTAAAAGATATATAAGAAATAGACAAAAAAAAAAAAATATTTGATATTTTAATTGCACAATTACAATAAGGAGATTTTTTTTACCATAGAATTAGAATAACATACAAAAAAATGAATTAATTCAAAATATGACAATATTAGATTCTACTTATTGAGAAAAAAAAAATTGATAATTCTTTTTTGAAAAAATTAAATAAAAATGACCTTTATTAATTTATCATCTAAATTACATCCATAAAAAAATTAATACAATCAATTAAAATGAGATACATGACATAAAGTGGGGATGACTTTTCTAGTGTAGGTTGGTTGACAACGGGTCATGGATTTTTATCTAATTTTTTTAGTCTTCTTCCTATTACCCATGCCACCATGTGTTATTGTGGCACATGTAATTATATTGCAGGGCGAACTCGGCACTAATCAGGATACTATTTTATTTCTTAATTTTCAGCCAAATGTGATTATTTTTGCAGATTAAATTTTTGTTGTCACAAAGTATTCTCTGGATATGGTTCTGGTTGTATTTTTCAATGTCTGATTATGTAATCATTCATTGTACTGTTAGTGAGAGCCTTTGATTTCTATTTTTCTTCCTTGCAGTGATGGGTTCATTGGAGCATCTCTGCTATTTAGATGTTGAAGGTTCTGTTAAATCAGATGGTTGCAGCTTCATCGGGGGCCTCCAAGAGAACAAACAAAACTAGGTACATCAAATAGCTTTAACATGTTATTTACCTAATAAATAAATAGCAGATTCTTAAACTAACTTAAGCTACCATTTCTTTGCAGTAGTAGTTGAAGGTTTATGTGTGGTCATATGTATGATGTCAAGGATGATAGAGCACAACATAACAATGGTAAAATAAAACCAGGTATTCAAATTAGCATAAACAAAGAGTTGCAGAATTAATAAGTAGAAGCAAACAGATTTATGATACTCACACGATATACATCAATTGCAAACCATTCAAAGTTGGGATACCTTAAAGTGAGGAACAGTCTTTTAGGAGGGGTAGGCTGAAAATTAACGTAAAAAATGGCGACAAAATCGTAGTCTTTAACATAGCTGCAACTCATTGCAAGCTTAAGATTGCCAGCTTCATAACCATCACCGTACACGATGTTGACATCATTTTGCTGCCATTTAAGCACCTCTTCTTTGATCATAAACTGGCCATCGGGTCATCTGAATCGTCTCAAATTTGGATCGGCAACCGCCCCTTAGGCCACTGCAAGTTACACACAACAGCTAATGATGATAAACCTATCAAAACAATAGCAAACACACACTTGATTCACCCCGCAAGAAACTAAATCAAGAATTAATCATAAGATTACAGGGGAGTTTAGGGTTTCACCTCTTTTTCGTTGCACATGGGGATCAAACCGTAGGGATATAAGCATCGATATCTCCTGATTCAAGATCCATGGGGCTCTGTTTGTGAACATGTTTGATATTTCTGACCTTGATCCAAAAGTAACCCAAACAGAGGATTAACCTATTCAAGTTTGCATTAGGAATAGCATGATGCATGCATTGATCAAGAACTGGAGCATTGGAGCAAGATATTCCACTCAAATCAAACCCAGTTTGAATATATATCAAACTAAACACGTCCACAACAGCAAAACCATGCATTAAAGCATAAAGATCTGAGGATAAAAAAAATGGAAAAGTGCTACAACAGTCAAGAAAATGGAAAAGAAAAATAAATCAATTACGTATAATATACAACATATATCTGTAAAAGCTGAATAAATAAGTCGTTCAGATCAGATTGTATGAAGCAAGAGAAGTAACAATGCCCTCTTTCTTCTTCGATAAGATCGGCGGCAATGGAGAACGTCATTCATCTTTGCCTACTACTTTGCTTGAAAAAATTTGTTGTGCAAGTGTGATAATGCCCAAGATATTTTTGTACGGTATTTAAATAGTTCTATAGTAGGGTTTGTAATTAGTTTTCCCGGCCGTAATTATTTGCAATCAAATCAATTTGTAGATATGTTTGTTCAATAATTTATGTAGAATAGAAGATTTATTTGTGTATTGTATCAGAAAGAAAATCGTTCAAGATTGATTTTTATCTTATGATTTGTTAAATTAGTAAAGTAAATCTGTATGTAACAAAATTTTCTTAATTTTTTGGATCAAAACTCATCACCAATAAATTCAGCAAAAATTTTTCCTTTGTTATGAAACAGAAACGCGAGTTTCAGTATTTAACACCTAAAAAAAATGGTGGGCAGCCGGGCCTACTTAATTCGAATAATAAAAAATTTCAATTTTCGGAAAAAAATACATCCCTAATTTTACGAAAATATTACCATTACATATATATGTAACAATTGGAGATATTTTAGGCATATATTGTATTCTTTTTTTTTTTTAATTAATGAAACATTTTTTATTACTAATATTAGAAAGCAGTTTTGGACGGGAAAAAATCTCACTTTCCAATTCGAACAAAAAATCATTTTATTTTTAGATATATATAGGTTACTTGTCTCATCACCTTAAATCAACCTACATTCTACACAACTACAATCGAAAACAAAAATCAGTTTTACTTTATTGAAGATTATCATAGCCCGAATTGTCATACAACCTCCTCGTCTAAGTCCAAATACAATCTTATTCTCCACTATGGCTAATGATGTACTTCAAATTATTTACTTTTGAAGATGGATGCACTTCAAATATATTTTTAGCTACTTTTTCAATTTATATGAACTATATTGAAATGGAATATAATCTATAGACAACATGCTATCTTTTCAAATTATGTATATTAGTAGTTGGGCAACATGCCCAAGCGGCAGGCAAGTTCATCCATTCATTTTATATCCAAGATTTTAGGTTTGTGTTTCACCACTCCACCATAATTATCTATCTAAATTATAGATGGATCTTTTTATTTGGCACTATTGTGGCCATGGCCACCTTTTTTTTTTTTTTTTTTTTCCTTCTATTAAAATTATAATACTGTTTTGCGACGAGCTTTAAATAAAATACTTTTAGTATTACGAGGATTTCTTTTTTTTTTTTGGAAAAAAATAATCATTTTAAAATACCTAAAATAAATTGGCGTCTTTTTATTTTTTACTTTTTACTCTTAATTTATCTTTAATATTAAAATTTAAAAAACGGTCTTCATAGATTATTTAACATTAATGTTTTTAAATACATATCCTAACTTAAAAGTGAATTTTCTTAAAAAGAAATGTGACCAACCATAAGGACGGAACTAGAAATTTTAGTTAAGGAGACAATATATTTTTTCAACGATATTAAATTTTAGTTTTTTATCTACAGAGACTAATTGTTGTATTTAGTAGTTGGGAGGCGGGATGCGAAATTTCAGAATCTTTTGGAAAGACTAAATTTAAATTTCTTTTGACTAGCATCCAGGTTCCCACTAAGATTTAAAGCCGCATGCACGATACACTATTTGGTTGGTGTGTATGTACTAAATCAAAGGTTAATATTATTGTGATTTACATCTACACATCAATCTAATAGTGTATAGTGTATGCAAGTATTACCAACGGGATAGGGTAAGAAAAAAGGATTATTTAAATCTAATTTGCGCTTGTATTTTGCTATCATGTTGATTGTTCCATCAGTTGGGAAACATTATAAAATTAATATAATTAAATATGAAGGAAATTTACGGTGCACTTGGGACATCGGTGTACCTGAAATATTTACCTACTATAATAGGTTAGTGACCTAAAAAATTAATTTAGTTAAATTGGATTGTGGGCTTTTAATATATGAATTGAGCAATTTTTTTTTTTTTAATATTTATATTTTTTATTTTGAAAAATACGATGTTGGATTATTTTTTTCTCTATATTTGAAGTTTCCTCCCATTAATCTACTAGTCTTACTTTATTTTTGAAAGAATTTTTGTTTAATAGATTTACCTCTTTCACATCATTCTTTCACATCTGAAACCTCGAATTCAAATATTTTATGAGGAAATCATCATAAATTTTTACAGCATAATGAAAAGAGATTTTGTTGTTTCCAAATAAAGCTTAGCATCATTGGACAAAGCTGATTTGGTTGAACAAAATGAAGGCCTGCAGAACCAAATGGCATATTTCACGTCACTCAACAGAAAGCGTTTCTATGGTTCACCAGGAACACAGAGGATGACTATGAAAAGGGGGAAGTCGGGCAGATCTACACAGCAGAATGTTCTAACAAACAAGTTTCAGTTTGTATACCAACCCAATAGACACCCTGTTATTACAATGTTCTGGAAAACTGGAAATGAAAACAAAAGTGAACAAAACAAAACCGAGACATGGAAGACTACTGTCCTTAGGACAAATTACTTCCCGACTAGTGCTTACGGAATGAAGTAATAGACCCCAAAGATATAACGGTTTACGTCCTTTTCTGTAGTAGCACCACTAAACAGAAAAGGCTCCGACGAACTTAGATGTTCGAGTCTGTACTGGAGCTGAATGCAGAGAATGCTAAAATGATAGAATGATTTCAGGTGAAAAAATGTGTGTCTGTTTGCATGCAGGAAACATGTATTTATAGGCCATCAGAATTAAATAGAATTAATTCTGTCACTTAATTGTTGGCTGTTACAGGCCCAATTTATTTACTCCTTAACAGCCCATAATGCTGGATGTTACAGGTTTGAATTTAAATTCAAACCCATCCACCTTTTGGGCTCCTGAAGCTCATCCGACAAGCCCAATTGATTTTGGGCTTCCAAAAAGTTACTTGGGCCCAAGCCCAAGGCCCGGCCCTAGCCCGAGGCGTGGCATGGCCGTGACCGTGTCGAGCGAGCGCGCGTGTGGGCTTCCTTTGGATTCCCTCACATGTTAATTGATACACTTTAGTAATGAGCTTTCGTGTATATATATATATATATATATATATATATATATATACTAACTTAAGGAGCATTTAAATCAATGTGGGATAATAACTCCTCTTAGTTATTAATCCTACATTTAATACATAATCAAGTGGTAAACTTTATGTATTAATTTCTCACTCACCACATATTGGTTTAGAGAAAATCAAAATCCTACGATTATCTACTCTCTCCATAGATTAATCGTGTGAAGTTTAATTCCTACAAAATTAAACTTCCGACCACTTAATTATATCATTAAAATGTCTTACTTAATTATATCATTAAAGTGTCTTATCCACACTTTAATTATTACTAATTTCCAACAATCCCCCACATGAGTGAAAATTAATGCATGCATGAATGTAATCTCCAGTCTAGACTTTTAGTGATCAGTACTGCCTAAGGAAAGGTAGTTTATGACTTTGAACCTTCCATAGTATTTCACTTATCGGATACACCGGTGGTTTGGTAGATTTTTAATCTTTGAACCAATCCTCTTTAGTGTGTACCTAGTCAACAATGAATACACAATACTGACCAGAACATCCTTGTTCTCACGTTTTGGTCCGTTTCGGCCATGGACCCTCTTTGGATTCAAAAGTATTTCATTTGAAGCGGCCTTTTACTTCACACTTACATAGGTGACTTCTTTATCGAATATCCTGTACTACTCTACCTCTTTGAGGTGTCTCGAAGTCATTAAAAGTCATAAGACTTATCCTCTACCACCATTACAGGTGTTATGCACTTATCTTGCGTTCTCGGGATGGATTTTGAAGATATATTCTTCCAAGTGCCTCCTCTGATCTTTCAAAACTTAGTTGTCCCATTGAACCAAGTTTGTGGGATCTCCACTCATCATGGTTGGGTATCCGTTTTGATTATTCTTTAGTTGGTGGGTTTTACTCCCATTCCCTCTCGCAATTTAAACAACTGATCTCGGTTTAAACCATTGGTCAACGGATCTGCTAAGTTATCCTTAGACTTTATATAGTTTATTGTGATAACCCACTAGAGATCAATTGTCTTACGGTGTTGTGCCTACGGCGTATGTGCCTAGACTTACCGTTATACTTATTGTTTAACGCTCTTCCTATAGCGGCTTGACAGTCACAATGAACCATTATAGCCGGTACAGGTTTACTCCAACATGGAATGTCTTCTAAAAAGTTGCGAAGCCATTCTGCATCCTCACCAGCTTTCTCCAAAGCTATGAACTCTGATTCCATGGTGGATCTGGCTATACACGTTTGTTTTGTAGATTTCTAGACACGGCTCCACCTCCAATAGTAAATACGTATCCACTAGTGGAAAAAGAGTCTTTAGTGTCTGAAATCCAATTCGCATCACTGTATCCTTCAATAACTGGAGGATATCTTGTGTAATGAAGCCCATGATTAAGAGTATACTTTAAGTATCTCAGAATCCTTGTCAATGCTTTCCAATGTTCTTGGCTTGGATTACTTGTAAACCTGCTCATTTTGTGAACCGATGCAAGATCCGGTCTAGTACAATTTGTTATGTACATAAGACTCCCTATCACTTTTGCATATTCAACTTGAGCTACAGGTTCACCCATGTTCTTCCTAAGATGAACATTTAGTTCTAATGGAGTCTTGGCAGGTGGTCCATCAAAGGCATTGAATTTTCTGAGTACTTTCTCTACATAGTGAGATTGTGTCAGAACAATTCCCTCTGATGTCCTAACTATTTTGATTCCGAGAATCACATTAGCCAAACCCATATCCTTCATGTCGAAATTTCTTTTCAACATCTTCTTAGTATCCATGATTATCTCATAGCTACTTCCCAGGATTAACATATCGTCTACGTATAGACATACTATGACATATGCTTCTGATGTACCTTTTATGTACACACATTTGTCACATTCGTTGTTTCTGAAACCATTTGACAATATTGTAGTGTCAAATTTCAAGTGCCATTGTTTTGGCGCTTGTTTGAGACCATATAACGACTTTACTAGTCTACATACCTTCTTTTCTTGTCCAGGTACCACAAACCCTTCGGGTTGATTCATATAGATCTCTTCTTCTAACTCTCCATTTAAAAACGCAGTCTTCACATCCATTTGATGAATCTCAAGATTGTGTATTGCAGCAATCGAGAGAAGCACTCGAATCGATGTGATCCTGGTCACAGGGGAGTAAGTATCAAAGAAGTCATCACCTTCTTTCTGTTTGAAGCCTTTAGCTACCAAACGAGCTTTGTATTTATCTATTGAACCATCTGCTTTGTACTTTTTCTTTAGGATCCATTTGCATCCTAAAGGTTTACAACCTGACGGAAGGTCAGTTAACTCCCACGTGTGGTTTTGCATGATGGATTCAATTTCACTGTTGATTGCTTCTTTCCAGTATGGTGCATGTGGACTAGACAGAGCTTCTTTTATTGATCTTGGTTCATCATCTAGCATATATATGATAAAATCAGGACCGAATGACTTGGCAGTCTTTGGTCTTTTGCTACGTCTCATTTCCTCTTCTTCTAAGGTCCGAGAACTACTTGTAGCTTCAACAGTTCTTTTGAGATTTGAACTACTTCCTTTTTCTAAAGTAATTCCTTGATTTGAACTTTCTATCAATCTTTCTCTACAAGGAAAGATATTTTCAAAGAATACTGCGTTCCTTGATTCCATGACTGTTCCTACAGTCATATCTGGAATTTCAGATTTATGAATCTGAAATCTATATGCACTGCTGTTGAGTGCATACCCAACAAATATATAATCAACCGTTTTAGGGCCAATTCTCACTTGTTTAGGTAACGGCACCTCAACCTTAGCCAAACACCCCCACACTTTGAGATATTTGTAAGATGACTTACGCCCTTTTCACATTTCATAAGGAGTTTTGTCAACTCTTTGAAATTTTATTCAATATATAATTAGCTGTAAGAACAGCTTCCCCCCACATGTTCTGGGGTAATCCTGAGCTAATCAACAAAGCGTTCCTCATCTCCTTAAGAGTACGATTTTTGCGTTCTGCAACGCCGTTAGATTGTGGAGAATATGGAGCTGTTGTTTGATGAATTATGCCATTTTGAGCACATAACTCTTCAAACGGAGCCACATGTTCACCACCTCTATCACTTCGGATTATTTTAATCTGGGTGCCTAGTTGATTTTCAGCTTCGGCTTTGTAGTGTTTAAATGCCTCTATTGCTTTATCTTTACTTCTTAGAAGATAAAGATAGAAATATCTTGTGCAATCATCTATAAAAGTTATAAAAAACTTTTTACCACCTCTAGTCTGCACAAATTTCAAGTCACACACATCAGTGTGTATTAATTCTAGAGGTATTGTGCTCCTTTCCACTGAATGAAAAGATAATTTAGTCATTTTAGCTTCAACACATACCTCACATTTTTTATGTGATTTAATTTCATTCAGTTTTAGCAAATCTAAATTTACTAGGCGTTTTATAGCATTGAGATTAACATGTCCTAATCTAGAATGCCATAAAGAGGAACACTCAAGCAAGTAAGAAGAAGTTGATGCTTTTTCATTCATAGCAGAAGTTACATTATTCATTTGGCGCTTAGCCATTACATTCATTTTGAACAATCCATTCACTACATAGCCCTTCCCTATGAAAACTCCTTGCTTGCTTAGTATGAATTTGTCAGCTTCGAAAACTAGACGAAACCCATGCTTTACCAGCAAAGAACCAGAAACCAAATTTTTCCGGATGTCTGGGACATGCAGCACATCCTTTAGAGTGAGCTCTTTGCCAGAAGTTAGCTTTAGAACTACGTTGCCCACTCCAGCCACCTCAGAAGAGGCTTGGTTTCCCATATGAATCTTCCTCCCGGAAGAAGCCTTATAACTTGAGAAAACCTCTCTATCAGAACAAACGTGACAAGAGGCTCTTGTATCAACAAATCATTCTCTTGGATTGTCCACAATGTTGGCCTCAAAAATTACAGCAGGGAGGTCCAACTCATTATCCTCAACAACATTAGCTGTCACTTTCTTCTTTTTCTGCTTCGGCAGATTACAGTTCTTAGCCATGTGGTTGGGCTTGCCACAGTTGTAACAATTTCCTGCAAATCTTGTCACATTCGCAGGCTGCTTACCTTTGTCATTGTTATTTGGCGCACGGTTTCCCTGATTGTTGTTATCATTTGGGCGTTTCCTCTTATTATCACTCGAGGATCCCCTCTCCATAAGGTTGTCCCTTTGACACGTCGGTTTCTAACCTAGTGTTCCGCAAGTGTACGGATATAGGTGTAGTACTATTGTCAAGGTCGATCCCACAAGGAATAGTTTTAGGTAGTTTGGTACCTTAATACTCTAGGAATGTCCTAACTAGATACTAAGTTTCAAAAGATTAATTGTACTAATTAAAATACTCAATTAAATATAACTTCAACTTAGGAAACGTAAAAACTAACAATCAAGGAGAATAGGTATCCTAGGGCTTCGATTTCAGGATATTAATTCAATGTTGAATATAATTAACCTATTAATTTACCAATTCTAATGTTTATTAGGCGGCACGACAATAATCTAATCCTTCTCTCGAAGCGATTAAACCGTTGATTAATTAAGCTAATTACCCTCTCGAGTCAATTAAACCTAATAACTCCCAAACGATCCTAAGCCACGGCCTACACAGTCATAGACAACTGCGCTCTATGTTCTAAGTCTGATAACGATTCCCTTATCTCGAAGCGGATTGTTAAACTAAATTACTAAATCTAGGTGATCAAGCTAAATTCAGTTTTAAGCACAAACCTAGAGATAAAACACGTAAAGAACGGAATTAAATAGATTAAATCATAATCAAACCATTGTCATAAAAATCCCTACTTTCTAACCCTAGGACACGAATAGCTTAGCTACTCATGCCTAGTAATAATCCAATACAAAATTCTATGAAAAACATTGTAGGAATTAAAACTAAGAAAAGAATAAATAAACCCGGATGACTCCGTCTCGATGATCTTCGTCTTCTTTGTCCTCCAAGATGTCTTCTAGGTAAAATAATGTAATTGATGTTCTTCCGTGATTGATTCCTAGAGCTTGGGGTCCTTTTTATAGAGTTGGGGACGAATCTTGGGGAAGATAGGATCAAAATCCTATTAAAATCAGGAAATTATCGCATAAAAACCCTTCTGACACGGCCGTGTTGCTTAAGTGACACGGCCGTGTTGCTTTGCAATTTTTCCTTTTCCAGCAACCTTTTGACACGGCCGTGTTGCAATTGTGACACGGCCGTGTTCTATTCCAGAACTAACAACGCATTGCAGGCCACTTTTGACACGGCCGTGTTACAAGTCTGACGCGGCCATGTCGGTTCTTGCGTTGTTTTGCTCCTGGACCGGTTCAGGCCGGTTCGGATCGGTTTGGACCGGTTCTTCGACGGGTCTCACTCTTTTGGGCCGGTTTTCACTCTTTTCCAACTTGTTTCCTCGTCCGGTAGCCTGAAAATGCTCAAAATACCTTAAAACAAGTCGAAACACGTCAAATGACCCAAATATTATTAATATAAATAATTGCCGGTCAAATATGCACGTAAATGATATAAAATATGATCCTAAATCGACCTAAATACATGCATAAATAACGTGTTATCACCCTTGCATCAACATGAGCCCTAAACCTGGACTCATTCTTCCTGTTGTCCTCTTCAATCCGCAGCTTAAGGATTAAGTCTTCAACTGTCATTTCCTTTCGCTTGTGCTTCAAGTAATTCTTGAAGTCACTCCAACCCTGAGGCAGTTTCTCTATCAAACTTGCCACCACAAATGGCACCGGAAGTTTCATATCTTCGGTCGAAGCCTCATGAATGATGAGCTTAAATTCTTGGGCTTGTTCCACAACCGAACGGTTGTCAACCATTTTAAAGTCTAAAAACCGAGCCACCACAAATTTCTTTGTGCCGGCATCATCTGTCTTGTACTTCTTTTCCAAAGCATCCCACAGTTCTTTGGTAGACTTGATATCTTGATATACATTGTATAATGGATCAGCAAGTCCATTCATAACATAGTTTCTGCAGAGGTAGTCACCATGTGACCATGAGTCAAAGGCAACTCGCCTTTGTTCATCAGTATCTGTTTCTACAGGAGCAGCCAGAGGATCTTCCTTGAGAAACGAAACAAAGCCTAAAGTTGTGATGTAGAACAGCATCTTTTGCTGCCACCTTTTGAAATTGTCACCGGAGAACTTTTTCGGCTTTTCAACAGAGTTAGCCGGTGGAGTCGGGATAACTCTTGCTAGAACAGGAGGAACAGTCTGGTTGTTCGTGACATTCGACATTTTTCCAGAATTCAGAAAACAGTAATTTGTCCTAAGATTGTTATTACAATATTCTGGAAAACTGGAAATGAAAACAAAAGTGAACAAAACAAAACCGAGATGTGGAAGACCACTGTCCTTAGGACAAATTACTTCCCGGCTAGTGCTCATGGAATGAAGTAATAGACCCCAAAGATAAAACGGTTTACGTCCTTTTCTGAAGTAGCACCACTAAACAGAAAAGGCTACTTAATTGTTGGCTGTTACAGGCTTAGTAATGGCCCAATTTATGGATGTTACAGGTCTGAATTTAAATTCAAACCCATCCACCTTTTGGGCTCCTGAAGCTCATCCGATAAGCCCAACTGATTTTGGGCTTCCAAAAAGTTACTTGGGCCTCAAGGCCCAAGGCCCGGCCCGAGGCGTGGCGAGGCGAGGCGAGGCGTGGCTGTGCCGTGTCGTGCCAAGCCGAGCGAGCGAGTGAGCGCGCGTGTGGGCTTCCTTTGGATTCCCTCACATGTGTAATTGATACACTTTAGTAATGAGTTTATATATATATATATATATATACACTAACTTAAGGAGCATTTAAATCAATGTGGGATAATAACTCCTCTTAGTTGTTAATCCTACATTTAATACATAATCAAGTGGTAAACTTTATGTATTAATTTCTCACTCACCACATATTGGTTTTGAGAAAATCAAAATCCTATGATTATCTACTCTCTCCATAGATTAATCGTGTGAAGTTTAATTCCTACAAAATTAAACTTCCGACCACTTAATTATATCATTAAAGTGTCTTACTTAATCATATCATTAAAATGTCTTATCCACACTTTAATTATTACTAATTTTCAACAAACTCGAATTCCATGCTACGGGTCAAGTACATGCATTCATCGCTCCAATTGACCCGACCAATCAGTATAGGTACCCGAAGCCATGCAGAAAAGCCCCACCCATTAAATTATTATTTTTAAATGACCTACTTGTTCTTCTCATGCTAGTTTATATGGTCTTAATCATCTCATATATAAAAATAAAATTTTCTCAATATAGAAATCTTAAATATTTTACACTCAAGTCGCAATTCTATTTTTTAAAATAGTTATTTTTGGTGTGTATAATTATTTATGGTTTAATCAATTATCATGTAGTAATGAATCATTTGAATCAAATCTGCGATCAATCAGTATAAATTATTCAATCAACATAAATTATTCAATTACTTACATATGGTAATAAATTTTACTCGCATATGGTAATAGATCATTCGAATCAAATCTGCAATAAAACATACGAAAAAAGATATGGAAAAAAATTACATATGACAATCAATCAACATAAATTATCCAATCACTTGTTGGGGGAATCGGGAGTTGTGCCAAGAATTTATTCGGGATGTAATTTGAATTTCTATTAACAATAATCAAACAACAATGATATGAAAGATCAAAACATATAATTCATGTAATTGAATCAAGGTAATCATACAATAGGCCCTAAAACATGCGAAACTAAAGGATTATAGTATTTTACCTTCGAATCGGAGAGACACCGTTGAGAAGATTAATCTTTCAACCTAAAGATCTTCTTGAGTATTCCCTAAGTCCAAGCTCACCAATTCGATGGGAAATCAAACGAACTTTTTAACTATCAAGAAAATGATTAATTTACTAAAAAAATACCCACTCACTTATGCATCTCTTATTGCATATGGGGACCAATTATAGGGGATAGAGACCGAAAATTTCAGCCCTTATAGGATTAGGTGGGAGAGGAAAATATGGATAAATCATGATCCCCTTAGGTATTAGATTCTTCCATATCTTTTCTTTCCTTATCTCCTACTTCTAATTAATCCATATCATTTAAGTTAATGGACTTCTATTGGGCTACTCAAGGGCCTTTAAGAGGAATATGATTGGGCCTCCAAATGGGCCTAGATATCCATATTGAATCATCAATATTATTCTAGCCCATTAATGCTAATTCACTCCATTATAGAATTAATATTGAACTACCCATCCTAATCCATATTAAAATATGGCTCCCGCTTATTTTTCTCGTGTTTAAGATTCAATGTCATTAATTAATTTAAGCTACTGAATATTTTAATTAATTAATATATTTTATTCCTTGAGAACAAACAGCTCAACATTATTATCATACCGAAAGTTAATCCATTGTACATGTTTGATATGATAAAACATTATGAGCCCATCTAGTGGACATAATCAATGTTTTTACCAAGACACGATATTCTGTATTGATTTAGTAATCTGTCATATAATTAATAATATTGTCCAAAGTATAGAGTATTGAGTCCCAAATCCCAATAACTCTTTACCCATAATAAATCAAAGCAACATTAATTAATTATATATAATCACAATTAAGTGACAGAAATTAATAACAATAACCATTAAGATCTAATTTTTCCTTCAAGTCAGTCTAGAAAAATTATCTCGATGTTGGTCCAATTCAGTGCAACAAATTCACTACTGTAATCTCTTGGTCAAGACAAACCAATTTGAGCCTCACACAACTTCTACCAATGGATTTTTCAACTCCATCTAAGTTGTGAATCTTTATACTTATTATAAGGAACCGACAATATGATCTTATGTGATCTACTACACACCACATTGTCTACAATGTAAAGTATTCAAACATTATGCAAAAAATATATATAACATTCATAATATTTAAAGCAGACAGTGATAATTTATTCTCATTCAATAAAGTGCGAGAAATAATTTATATACAAAACAACACTTAAAAGCATGCTTTACAGTATTATCCTAACAATATCTCACTTATACTCAAAGACTGCTTTTAAGTATACTACAACATGTCCTAATAATTCTCCCACTTATACTCAAAGTAGCGTGGCAACACACTTGGCTCTCATTCCTTTCACATGTTTCTCGAATGTATTCTAAGGCAGACTCTTTATGAAAGAATCTGCTAGGTTGTCCTCCGATGCTATCTTTGCCACAACTATGTGTCCTCTCTTAACGATTTCTCATATGAGATGGTATTTCCTTTCAAGGTGTTTGCTTGCCTTGTGGGCTCGTGGTTTCTTCGAATTTTCAACCGCACCCGCATTATCATAATAAATTGTGATGCTTTTAGGCGAATTTGAAATCACATCTAAGTCCACTAAGAAGTTCTTGAGCCAAACCGCCCAACGTATTCGGCTTCCATGGAGTTAGCAATGCATTTTTGCTTTACACTTCTCCATGTGATGACTCCACCTCTTAAGACAAACACACTTCCTAAGGTAGATTTTTTGGAATCTATGTCTCATTGAAAATCTGAGTCCGTGTAACCCACAGGACATAAATTGTCCGATTGAAATACTAACATTCTATCTTAAGTTCTTTTCAGATACTTCAGAGTGTTCTTAACCGCAGTCCAATATCCATTGCCTGGGTTACTTTGATGTCTTGTCACCATGCCCACTGCATAGCTTATATCCGGTCTCGTGCACAGCATTGCATACATAAGACTTCCAACTGCCGAAGCGTATGGAACCTTCCTCATCTCTTCTATCTCGTTTTGTGTCTTAAGACACATGTCTTTTGATAGATGAATCCCCTGAAAGGTACAAAACCCTTATTGGCATCTTGCATGCTGAATCATTTTAGCCCAGTATTGATATACGAGGCTTGAGATAAGCATATCATCCTTTTCTGGCAATCTTGAATAATCTTGATTCCAAGGATATGACCAGCCTCTCCTAAGTCCTTCATATCGAACTGATTTGATAATCATACCCTTAAGTCTGACAATACCTTTTTATCGTTTCCAATAAGCAAAATATCATCTACATATAGTACTAAGAATACCAAGGCGTTTCCGATATACTTTCTATAAACACAACTCTCAAACTTATTCTGAGCAAATCTATAGGATTGTATTACTTGATCAATGCTTGCTTTAGGCCATAGATTGACTTCTTAAGCTTGCATACAAGGTTTTCTCGCTCTTTTTCAATGAAGCCTTCATGTTGACACATATAGATATCGCCTTCACGACTTTCGTTTAGGAATGCTGTCTTGACATCCATTTGTCAAACCTCGAAGTCTAGGTACGCAGCTATCGACAAGAGAATGTGGATCGACTTCAGCATAGCTACAGGCGAAAAAGGTTTCCTCATAATCGATACCCTCTCTCTGAGTATACCATTTTGCCACAAGCCTAGCCTTGAAGGTTTGAACCTTCCCGTCAATTCCTCTCTTTATCTTGTAAACCCATATGCATCCAACAGGCTTTACACCTTTGGGTGGTTCAACAAGCTCCCACACTTTACAGTGATCCATAGATCCCATTTCTGCTTCCATTACAGTTTTCCAAGAACTTGCATCCTTGTCTTAGATTGCGTCGTCGTACGTCCAGGGGTCAGATTCCTCTTTATCGGGGACCAAGTTCGAAGACTCTCCCCCGAACATGAATCGTTCAAGTTGACGAACAATCCTCCCACTATGACGAGGTTTTAGTTGTGTTTGTGTATCACGTGGTATATCATCTTGTACAATTGGTATAGAAGTGCTCTCTCATAATTCATTCAAGGTAATCTCACCCTTGGGCTTCCGGTTACTCATATAATCTTCTTCCAAGAACCTAGAATGCGTGCTCACCACGATCCTCTGATCCATAAGACTATAGCATTAACCCCCTTTCGTTCATTAGGGATAACCTACAAACAGCCTTAATTCTGAACGAGGTTCCAACTTATCAGCTTCCTTGTCTAGCATGTATGCAGACATCCCCAGATTCTCATGTATCTCAAACTGGGTTTACGCCCAGACCACAATTCTGATGAAGTTTTCGGAAATGATTTAGAAGGTACTAAGTTAAGAATGTATGCTGTTGTTTCCAAGGCATAACCCAAAACGATTTGGGTAAGTCAGAATAACTCATCATAGACCTTACCATTTCTAAAAGAGTTCTATTTCTTCGCTCTGCAATCGTATTTTGTTGAAGGGTTCCAGGTGCAGTTAACTGGGATACACTCCGTTGCTCTGAAAAGTAACCCAAAAATTCATTGCTAAGGTATTCGCACCCACGATCAGATCATAGAAAGTTGATACTCTTTTCCCTATGCTTTTCTGCTCCAGCCTTAAACTCTTTGAATTTATCAAAACCTTCACACTTATGTCGCAGTAGGAAAATGTATCCATACCTCGAGTAATCATCGATAAAAGTAATGAAATACTTGAAACCATCTCTCGCTTGAATCGACATTGGACCACATACATCTGTATGAACGAGTTCTAACACTTCAGTGGCTCTATTCCCCTTAGTCCCAAAGGCTCTCTTAGTCATTTTACCCTCTAAACATGATTCACATGTTGAAAACGACTCTACTTGGATGATGCCAATGAACCGTCACTCACCAACCTTTGAATCATTTTTGAATTAACATGACCAAGTCTAAGATGCCAAAGAAATGTTTCGTTCATATTTGAAGAATACTTTCTTTTTCTAGAAATAGTAGATGTGTTATATGACGCATTTTGTATGATTGTGGGTTGTCCACAATTAATAGTATAGAGATTGTTCACTAATGTTCTAGAACATATAACTTCATTATTACGAATAATAATAACATTCTTACTAAAAGAAACTGAATATCCGTCCACAAACAATTTAGAAACTGAAATTTATTTTTTTCAAAAACTTGGAACATAAAGAATATTTCTCAAAACTAAAGTCTTTTCCATAAAAGATAAGTGCACATCTCCCATTGCAACAGCTGCTACTCTTGTATCATTGCCCAAGGTGATGGTGATTTCACTCCCACCATATTGCCGGGTTTGCTGAAACCCCTAAGAATTGAAACAAACATGATCAGTGGCTCCCGTGTCCACTGGTACACGTGTTCCGTGCACGCACTTTAGGGCACTTTTAGTGTCATTTTAGTGTCAATAACGTGCATAATTGTGTGTATTTAGTGCTTTTATATTTTAATGGGCAAAATAATGCGTTTGAGCTATTTTTGTATTAAGACAGGTGTAAAAAGGGTCGAAATTGAAGATTAAACGACCGAGGAGTCGAGGGATCGATCGAGGCAAGAAAGGAAGAGTCAACTGAAGATCTCGGCCGAGACAGGATGTTAATCTCGGCCGAGATGAGCCTCCAGGGTTTTTGTGAAGTTTTGCAAGACTGAAGATCTCGGCCGAGACAGGATTTTAATCTCGGCCGAGATGAGCCTCCAGGGATTTTCTAGACTTTTGCAAGATTGGAGATCTCGGCCGAGATTCAATCCAATCTCGGCCGAGATGAGTCTCCAGGGAATTCTTGAAGAATATCAAAGATGAAAATCTCGGCCGAGATACAATCCAATCTCGGCCGAGATGAGTCAAAACCTCAAAAGCCCTAGTTTCCCCTTTTTCACGTCTCGGCCGAGATACAACCCAATCTCGGCCGAGATTTACCTTCGACCCAAAATTCTTGAAAACCCCTTTTCACGTCTCGGCCGAGACACACTCACGTCTCGGCCGAGATTCACTACTCTGTTTTAAAATCCTGAATACGTTTTTGCCTATTTTTGTCTAGCACTTTCTCCCTTTATATATATATCATCCCATTCGAATTTAACCTAACTTTGGATAACTTTTGGAGTACTTTTGGATACTTGGAGAGCACATTTCGGCCACCAAGGAAGGAGATTGGACAAGGGATTGAAGGATCATCTTCTTCAATCGACATCTTTGGATTCATCCAAATCAGTATCATGTTTCTTCATTTTTCCATTTATTTTCTGATTGTATTAGTTAATATGGGTGGCTAGCACCCTTAGTTCATCCTTGATCATTGTGGAACCTTGAGTCGAGACATTGATGTGATTATTACGATTAATGTTACCGAGATTATTGTGTATTTAAGTGTTTTGTGTTATTTGCTCTTGTTGATTCACATTTATGAATTGATTATTGGTTTGATCATCCTTTAAGGGATTTGTGAATGTGTTGCTAGAATAGGAGATTACTATCCGTAATTGTAGGATTTCCGATTCCCGAGTAGCAAACAATAATTATTTATTGGGGATAACACAAAGTTCAACCACTAAAACCGAGCTTTCGAGTTTTATGTTGAATTTATCTCGTTGTCCTAGTGTTTAATGCTTTTGGTGATTGAATCTAAGAGAGCTTGTTCGAGGATTCGGTTAAACTGGATAGGGTTAGTCGAAGAGCTTATTTTGATTAACTAAGATTAAGGGACAACAAGGCTATTAGAGCTTCTTAATAGTCTTGAGATAAGGGCTTAAATCACAATTCAATCGGGCATTAACAATAGTTGCATCAATTGTCAAGACCAATGGGAAGCATGATCAAGGGTGACTTGTTTTACTATTTGAAAACTAAAACCGAAAAAGATTTCCTCTAGTGTTTTTGAGTACTTGTTTATTTTAATTGTGTTCTATTTGCTTTTAATTGCCACTAATAGATTGCTAGTTTCCCATCAACCCCCCCCCCCCCCCCAATTATTGCTTTCTTAAGTATTTATTTCTTGCATTCTTAATCATAAACCGCTTGACTTCGTAATCAAAACTGTTCGGCCGTTCCCTGTGGGATCGACCCTTATTTACCATTCTACTAAGTAGGATAGTCGGTAAGGTTTAAGTGTATTCTCATACACGATTTAATTTGGTAGTCGGAAACGACGCTACCATCCACCACCCATAATTTGGAAGAACACGCCGCTAACATGAGATGTACCTTGTTTTTCTATCTTTTTGGGCTGGGACAGTCTGTCTTCCAATGTCCTTTCAAACCGCAGTTGACACACTTTCCCTTATTTGTTTTCTTCTTAATACCACCTTCAGCAGGGATCTTTTCCTTACCTTTGAAATCAGTCTGTTTTTTACTTTTAGTTTTCTCCTTCTTCTTTCCGCCTTTCGGCGTAGAAGAGGAAGGTGCACTGTTAGTCATCAAGGCTTGGCTTCTCGGCCTCATAAGCATCCTTCAGCAATAAAGCTTGCATGAGCGTAGCCAACATATACGCTTGACCATTCATGGTATAGTTTAGCCTAACTACTCAAAACTTTTCGGCAGAGAATGGAGTATGATATCGACTTGGGTATCCACATCAAAATCAACACCAAAAATCACAAGCTTGTTAAGGTATCCCATCATTTTGAGAACGTGATCCCTTACGGGCGTCTCTTCAGCCATTTTCTGCGATAAAAAATCCCGCGTGACCATTTTCCTAGCCGTACGATTCTGGTGAGACAAGAGCTCATTAAGGTTATCATAATGTCTGCAGCGGTGTTGATATTGTAACACATCTGACATTAAAGCCAAAATAGTGCACCGAACCAGTTCATCGGATCTCAACCATTGCCTATGATATTCCCTATCTTCCGCACTAGTTTCATCCATAGACTCAGCTAGTCTAGGTTCATCAAGTACAAACTTGTGTCCTTCAGCAGTTAGGACTATCAATAAGTATCATTACCAATCTATATAATTCTCCCCTTCTAAGTTATTTTCTTTGAGTATGTAAACAGTGGATTAAAGCTTGACATGTTGAACTGAGAATAAAACATACATTCATATTAACATCCAATTAACACAATTATTATCACAAATTTTGATTACATGTGTTATTTCAAAATCTCACAAAACGATATATACATGCATCAGCCAACATCTTAAAACAATTTAAGCAAGTCACATTGAGTGTGAACGTTTACTTAAATACATTTAAGCAGGTGACAAACAAAACAGTTACAAACATTTAATTCACAAATTAATAGTCGACTTATTCTTTGGCCATATAAAATTGACAGGGACTCCGTGGGGAAGTAAATTTTATCAATTTTATATCTAAGTAATAACCATAACTTAACACATGATTATTACTCAGTTTTTCATAAGCCTTCGTGGGAAAGGTCATATCGCCACTTAAAATAATCCGCAGTTATCTTACGAAATTTATTCTAGTGAACTCGTTTTTGGCATATCCATTAGGGAGAAAGGCGCATGTCAATGCGTAGCCAAATATTCACTTTAATAAATCAGTTATGGAGGTCATTAATTAATTTATTATCCATAATAAATTAAGATTAAACACTTAGTAATTTTGATCAATGAGATTTTCTAGGTTCCTCATACACAAAGTAAAACAAAACATAAATTAAACACATATTAAAAAATTAAATCTAATTATCATGGTTTAGTTTTCTCGCTTTGAAACAAAAAACCCAACTGTTCGAAGAATGAACCTTCAAAAATTGATCGTATATCCTTCGTCGTAGCACTCTTCGCGGGCGCGACTTTCCCGACGCAGAACAGGCTGCAGTTCGAACCACTCGTCATGGGCGTGACTCACCGTCACGAGCGCGACACTCCTAGCTCTGAACAGGATGCAGTTTGCACCATACGTCGCGACCATGACACTCCTGGCATGGAACAACCTTCAGTACACATTGTCTCCGATTCTTTTAATCAATCTTCATCTTCGTCTTTGATCCGTTACAATTTATTTACAAAAAATAAATCTAACATTTAGACTAATCTATTACATAAAACAGACCTAATCTACTCATGGATTTTCTCACGAGAAAAACGAATCTGAACGAATCAGATTAAAAAAAAATATTCAATCCAACATGAATTTAAAACATACATAAAAAACCATGATAATTGGATTCCTGCAAAATAAGTCTAACAGTTCTAATATCCAATTTCAATTAAGACGTAAATTTAATTTTTGAAAATAGCTACAATCAATGGCTCTGATACCAGTTGTTGGGGAATCGGGAGTTGTGCCAAGGATCTATTCGGGATGTAATTTGAATTTCTATTAATAATAATCAAACAACAATAATATGAACGATCAAATCATATAATTCATGTAATTGAATCAAGGTAATCATACAATAGGCCCTAAACATGCAGAACTAAGGGACTATAGTATTTTACCTTCGAATCGGAGAGACATCGTTGAGAAGAATTAATCTTTCAATACAAAGATCTTCTTGAGTATTCCCTAAGTTCAAGCTCGCCAATTTGGTGGAAAATCAAACGAACTTTTTAACTCTCAAGGAAAGAATTAATTTTCTACAAAAACACCCACTCACTTATGCATCTCTTATTACATATGGGGATAGGGGCTGGAAATTTCAGCCCTTATAAGATTAGGAAATCCTCTCCCACTTGGGAAAGGAAAATATGAATAATCCTAATCCCCTTAGGAATTAGATTCTTCCATACCTTTTCTTTCCTTATCTCCCACTTCTAATTAATATTTATCCTTTTAGTTAATGGACTTCTATTGGGCTACTCAAGGGGCCTTTAGGAGGAATAAGATTGGGCCTCCAAATGGGGCCTATATATCCATATTGAGCCATCAATATTATTCTAGCTTATTAATGTTAATTCATTTCATTATAGAATTAATATTGAGCTACCCATCTTAATCCATATTATGAAATATGGCTCCCGGTTATTTTTCTCATGTTTAAGATTCAATGTCCTTTAATTAATTTAAGCTATTGAATGCTTTAATTAATTAATATCTTTTATTCCTTGAGAACAAACAACTCAACATTATTATCATACCGGAAGTTAATCCACTGTACATTTTTTATATGATAAACATTCTGACCCCATCAAGGGGACATAATCAATGTTTTACAAAGACACGATTTTCTGTATTGATTTAGCAATCTGTCATATAATTAATAATATTGCCCAAAGTATAGAGTTTTGAGTCTCAATGACTCTTTACCCATAATAAATCTAAACAACATTAATTAATTATATACAATCCCAGTTAAGTGACAGAAATTAAGAAAACAATAACCACTGAGATCTAATTTTTCCTTTAAGTCAGTCTAGAAAAATTATCTCGTTGTTGGTCCAATTCAGTGCAACAAATGCACTAGTGTAATCTCTTGGTCAAGGCAAACCAATCTGAGCCTTACACATCAATTTCTACCAATGAATTGTTCAACTCCATCTAAGTTGTGAATCTTTATACTTATTACAAGAACCGACAATGTGATCTACTACACACCACATTGTCTACAATGTAAAGTATTCAAATATTAAACAATAAATATATATGACATTCATAATATTTAAAGCAAGCAGTGATAATTTATTCTCATTCAATAAAGTGCAAGAAACAGTTTATACAAAGTAGTACTTAAAAGCATGCTTTACAGTATAACTCTAACATCACTTGCATAGTAATATAACGGTTTCGAAAGCTCCTCACTTGGTAATAACTTCTAAAACTGTGAAAAAGAATTGCATATTACAATCAATCAACATAAATTATCCAATTACTTGCATATTAATATGGTATTAACATAAATTAAGTATGTTTTGCATATATTTATAAGAATCTATATCTATCTTTAGGGTTGATGGGATTATTTGTTTCACCAAGAATAACATAATCAATTGTATCGGAATCGTAAGAAATTTTCATAAATTGGAGACGATTACCTCCGGCGGCTGCCTATTTATTCGTCTAATTGGGTGAACATTTTCAAAATCGACGTTATCGTTGGTGATTTCAAATATCATCAACCACGATCGATGATGTCGGATTCATGACCATCTTTGTTCGACTCAACCCGGCAGTTCCAAAAGATTTTTTTCATGAGGGTCACCAGAAATAATGGTTGTGAGGGGCTACTTCAATTGTCTCTGTCAAGGTTGATGGGTTTATCCCTATAACACCCCAACTCAATTCATATCTAAGTTAAATATGATCTCTTACATGAGATTTTGTATCACATCTCATGTTCGGTATTCTCAAAAAATCATTACAGGCCATATATTTTAAATGAAATCAATAATTAATATATGACATATATTAAAAGTAATAAGACACAACATTAGATATCAAATAAACAGAAACTTGTTTCACTTAATTTCCCAAAAAAAATCAGCTTAGTTATTTGAAAATAAAAAATTGAAGTTGGGAAGAATGACACAATGGGGCCCGTTCATATGAAAGTCCGAAGTTGAACATAAAACATTTGCAGGCTGAGGCCATGTTAAAAAGTAGAGGGCTAGTGGGAGTTGGCCCCATAAACACAGTTTCCTTTTCAAATATTGCATTTCAGATATTGTCTTGTAAAGAAGAGACTGCCCTCATGGTACAAAGGAGACTGACACTTTTGACTGTTGAATTATGGTTGCTTATATAGATTTGTTATTGCAGAGCTTCACAAGAAAAAACTAAGCATGGCTGAGTTTAAGCATTTGGTCCTAGTGAAGTTCAAGCAAGACATCGTGGTTGACGATGTTTTAAAGGAACTGGAAAAGCTTGCTTTAGAAATGGATACCGTCAAATCCTTCGTCTGGTTAGTCTCTTATATTTCATACTTTTATTTATATAAATAAATGGCAAGAAGTAATTAATGTGAGTGGGAGTGGCAGGGGGAAAGACATTGAAAGCGAGGAACTGCTTAGGCAAGGATTTACGCATGCTTTCTTGATGACATTTGGTAGCAAGGATGATTTCATTGCGTTTGCTACCCATCCAAATCATGTCCAATTTTCATCGACCTTTTCCACTGTTATTGAAAAGGCTATTCTCCTCGACTTCCCAGCTATTACTGTTAAGCCTGCAGCTTCTGCATGATCACCACCGACCAACTCTGTGCTTTTTCTGTTTCTTGTTTTATCAATTTCTATAGCATTGTATCAGAATGTGTTGTGCCACTTTATATTCGATGAATAAGCTCCCTTTCTCATAACCTAAAAATATCAGTGATGGGCTCATAAAGTTTAAATTCCTTATTTGTTTTTGTTTCTTTTCACTTGGTTGCTTCCTAGTTTGATAATTTCACACTCAAGTAAAAGCTCTTTACTAGAAAGGTTAAATAAAAACAAAATGATATTTGATCCAATATTTAATTTCGACATCGTTTAGAACTCAACAAACACTAATAATCAAAGTATGAAATCATTCTAATCCCAACATTACCTATATCTTTTTTATATTTGGATTGTCACCACCATCATTAAATAAACTTTGACGAGACCATCATTTATCCTCCACTAATTTCACAAATCGTCAAGTCCACTGTCATTAATTGGGAATTGAACGCTATGACTTCAATTAGTGGATAACAAAATAAGTTATATACGTAGGACAATCCCCTCACAACTTATCTAATGGAAGTAATGGTGACTCAACTAAATGTAAAAGATAAGGTCGATGTTGTAATTGAATTTTTCTATAATTGGTGATAAAAGAAATGGACATAAACTACTAAAATTATTGATAGTTGGCATTTAAACTGGTAGCAAGCACAGGAAAAAAGTTGAAGAACCACACATTCACACACTCATCAACGTGGGTGGGTGTTAATGTATGATTAGAAACAAGTGCGCTCTTGGAAGATGTTTTGTAGCTATATCTTTTTATGTAGATGCACTTTAGCCACTTTTTAAACTAAAATGTCAAAATACCCTTAGAAATCCCTTAGAAATACATGAATATAATATAATGGATTTCAAATTTACTTAAGATAGAGAGATTTAAATCACTTAAATTCTTAAAAAAAATATCTTAAAATTATGAATTTTTAAATCCATAATAATTCAAACAACATCAATAAATTTGAAACTACAAATTTCAATCCATCCTTAAATCATCACATCTAAATGCAGCCTTAATAAATAGAAGTTTTAAAATGGACATTACAGTTTTATATGAAAGAACCAAGGATCTGAACATTAATATATGTTTACCATTGATGACTTCAATATATTTTTAGAGCATATGAATCATTTACCTTCGATAGCAGTATTCTTCGATATGAACATTGAGCAACAGTGATGTTGCAATTTCAAACTTTTATTGTAAAGGTAATGTTATTTTTTAGAGAAATTGATTAAAAATATGTACTTTGAACAAATGGCTAAAAAACTCCCAAGAGGACTTAGAAACAAGAGTAGTTCTATTGTACATTAGCTGTACGGATCTTTTATCCGTGTAATCGGGTCATGTGCAACTTTTCATGAAAAAATATTAGTATTTATATTAAAATGCATTATTTGTTCTGAAAATATGTTTCCTCCTTAAAAAGTATTAATGTTCATGTCGAAAGGTATTACTTGTTATTAAAAAAATGTATTATATTGAAACATACCTCCTTCAGAATAATTAATATATTTTCGTATTTAACTTATATTGCACAAATCCAAGACCCGTACATTTGGTTTACATACGTAGTGTATCAGTATCCCTATTAGGTATAAAATCTCAAAGAAGCAGAAAATACAGACTGCAATTATGGTTTCACATAAGGAAGTATGTAGAATCTATCTACTTTTTGAGAAAAGTGAAACAATTAAGATGAATAAAATTCCCTTTAGTTGATTATGAAGAACAAGGGAATCAGAATAAAGTAGAGCAGATCACAAAAGAAAAGGCTGATAGATTCACTGTATTACTAATTTACTATACATTTTACCTTTCGTCTTCATTTTTCAATTTCCCCAACAGATGAAATTGAAAAGATATTCAGGAATGAAGGGTCTCAATAAACTCTACCTTCTTCGTCAACTCATTCTCCTTCTCATTATTTTTCCAGTATCGATATCCGAACAAATCCCTGTGAACCATTGTGGGGGCATCAGAATTCAAACACCTTTCCTGCATCAAAATTCTACATTTCCTTCTTCTCTCTTGAGTAAACTGATCCTCTGCAAATCTGATAAACTCTATTTCAGAACCTCAATTGGCCTTCTGCAGATCTCATCAATCGATTATAAAAATAAACTCGTTGTTGTTTCTGACAATTCATGTTCTTCTGCGTCCCACTTTCTCTCTCCTCACCATATAAAAATAAACTCGTTAGCCCTGTTCAACTGCTCGACGATACTGCCCCCATGTAATAACAGTCGCTTATGTAATTCATTCTCTTGTTTGCTTATAAAAGATGTAGACAAAAGTTTTCATCCAAAAGAGCTAAACTGCACACACTACAGCAGAGTTTATAAAAGCAGTGAGAGTTTTGAGGTGGGGAAAAGGGTTTCTTTTGACATCCCTGATCACGTGCCGAATCCGTGCGACGAATGCGAAAAGCGTGACGGAAACTGCGGAGCTGGATTACGATGCGTTTGCCACCCCCACAAATGCAGTGAGTTGTTTTTGTTTTTGTGTTTGCTTTTTGAAGTTATTGTTTAGTGATGGTGGTTAATTTTTGCAGAGGATAAGGTGATGTCGGTGGGAGCAATGGTGAATCCGTGTCGTAATAAGCTTGTATATTTGGTTTTCGTGATGGGTTTCTTACTTTGATTTTAAGGTTTAAACTCAAGTAAGTCTTTACCTTGGTTCTAACACACTTCGCTTCGCTGGTGTGTGTATGTTATGTTTTATGATGACAAAACCTGCTCTTAATCCATTTCAGTATGTATGCATTTGTTCTATCAATTTTGTGAGTGCTTACGCCCTCCGTCCAGAATCTCGATGTTTTCCTTGAAAATAATACACAAATTAGAAACTGACATATCTAACATTTTCTAAGGGGATATTTACACTGGTATTGAGGGCCAAAAATCATTTTTAGTCCCGTAAGTATTTGCTTTTTCGATTTTAGTCCTACAAGTATTTACTTTTTCAATTTAGTCCCGTAAGTGCTGAAATTATCCAATTTAAGGACAATTTTCGTCGAAAAACCACTAAATTGATTGGAAATAATCATGTGCAACTCACGTGGCCCTAATATTTGGGAAAATTCGACGAAAATGATGTGGCATTAAATAGCTGAGTCGGACTTATATTTTTGTCAAATTTTTATTCAAATAATAATAATAATAATAAATATTCGTAGTTGAGAAGGCCCCGATCCAAAACCCCTGCTTCTGCATAAAAACCATGGCGAACCTGCTCTCTTGCCTCGTCGCAGATAACTCCTAATTCTCGGGTTTTGATTTGAGGAATTTCTGGAATTTTTTTGTACATGTTCTTCAAATAAATCTGGTTCTATGTTTTAGGGTTTGTGGCTTTTGGGATGTCAAGATATGGTATTCGACGCTGATGATTAAACTTAAGTTTAGTTTTGATATTCTTTCAACTTTTAACATTACTAATAATGTTGTTTCTTGCAAATAATAAAACGATCCTTATATTTGAATTAATGATGTGGATATTCTATTTGTTTTGAATTAAAATTTAATAGAAATTTAAGTCTTACTCAACTGTTTTATGCCACGTCACTTAGTATAGTCGGATTCCCCCAAATATTAGGGTCCGTAAGTTACACATGACTATTTTCAGTCAATTTAGTGTTTTTTCGACAAAAAATATCCTTAAATTGGATAATTTCAGCATTTATGGGACTAAATTAAAAAAGTAAATACTTGTAGGACTAAAATCGAAAAAGCAAATACTTACGGGACCAACAATAATTTTTGGCCGGTATTGAGCAATCCATAGTGGGATGATTCACTTTATGGATTGGTCAATTCAATTGTCCATCCATCATCATTCACCTTCTATTATCTACATCATCTTTTAGACCATCTTTATCAACAACCCACCACAATCAAACTTACGAGAACTTCTATGCTACCTCATGAGGTAGTGCAGTAACTCGTTGGATGTCTGCCACATGTTTCATGATAAAAATTCAATGACCCACTCCACAATCCAACTCCAACATTTTTATATTTTATCAACAACACACCACAACCCAACTTTTTAATAAATATTAATTTTTTTCATCCACATACATAACCTATTTCTCAACCAAACTAATATTTTTGAGCTAATGGTTAATAATTGCATATTATTTTGGGAGCATTTTCTAATATATTTCAAGAAAAAAAAAAATTAATATTTTAATTCTGCAATTACAATAAGGTAATTTTTTTACATGCACTGAAAATACCATACTAATATAATAACTAAATTAAAAATGGAGCAGTTTAAATTGAAATCGAAAAAGATGAATTAAGTAAAAAAAATAGAGAGCTTCAAATTTTAATTCAAAATATGTCAACATTAGGCTCTATTCGTCTAACAAATGGTTAAATTACTCATCTTTATTTTGTTAAACTTAAATAAATTATATTTGCCATCACGGTTATTAATGAAAATTTGTTTTGTTATTTCTTTTAAAATTAAACACAGGATGCTTTCACTTTTCGGAAAGGACTATCCAAGGAAGACGAATACCATGATATAATGTATGGGGATATTGTCAGAGCTGGCAAAACTGGCCCAGCCCGACGGGCCGGCCCGTTTAGCCCGAAATATAGAGCGGGCTGGGCCGGTATATTAGAGGCCCGAAAAAATTTGGGCTTTTTTGGCCCAGCCCGAACGGGCTTTTCTTTTGGCGGGCTAAGCCCGGCCCGGCCCGAAGGCCCGCGGGCCGGCCCGATGGAATTGAATTTTTTCCCCCTCACTAATCGAATAAGAAAAATTTAGGAATTAGGTAATATCTTGTGTACTATTTGAAACATGTTTTTCTTTTTTCTTTTTCTAGCAGAACATAAATATATCTATTTACCGAGAAATTAAAACATTTGACTAATTTAATACTCTATTTCTTCAGTTTTATTAGCCGAAGATGGAAAATGAATTGGATCCAAGCATGCTCACTTAATTATTATGTGTCGAAATATGAAAAATTGATTGACATGTAGTATAGTACGTACACAAAAATTAAATAACTTGTGACGTGTAGTATATAACTATATATCATCATCCATTCCTTCTTTTTTATTATTATTATTATTATTATTATTATTGTTATATCTGGGGTTTGAGAAGTTCGCCTCAATATATAATTCTACTTCATGGTTAAAGTAATAAAAAAAGAAAAGAAAAAAACTCATTGGTGGGCTTTTTTGGCCCGATGGCCCGAGGTTCTCTGGGCCGGGCTTAGCATTTTTAGGCCCGAAATAAATCGAGCCCGGCCCGAACATTCCCTTGGCCCGACTGGGCCCGGCCCGGCCCGGCCCGGCCCGGCTGCCCGAATTGCCACCTCTAGATATTGATGTGGAACTTCATCGGTGTTTCAAGTGGGAGCTGCTTTTAGTCCAATGTTGATTGCTTAATTTAGAAATAAAGTCTATATTCCATTATTTTTGTAATTGTTGATTGTAAATGATTTAAGATACTTGAGAGAAGGAGTTATAATTCATCATCTATTAATTTATCTTTTGTTATTATGTAAAATATTTATCGTATGTTAATGGACCAACAACCGTAGTCATTTTAATCTACGACTACAGTTTCAACTGTATTCATTAATATCATTCACTACGGTTCAAACCGTAGTCAAATGAAGTTCCAAACCGTTGTCATATATACCGTGGTGGTAGATATTAAATATACCACTACGGTTGTCAACCGTAGTCGTTATTATAAATTAATACGGTTTAAACTGTAGTAAAAAGGATGTTTCGAACCGTGGTCTTATATAGCGTATTAGTATAAGCGACTAGAAGGATTAATCACTACGGTTATAAATCGTAGTTATTGTTAGAGGGTCTGCGACTACGGTATCTACTACTACAGTCGCTGAATGCCTTTAACTACGATTTTTTACTGTAGTCTTAAACATTTTTTGTAGTAGTGTCTATAAACAATGAACCAGCTGAGGTACTCAGTTTCTGACCATATGACAAAGGAGTTGATATTGGTTTGCAATTATCCAAACCAGCATCATTCAGTATGTCAAGTATATATTTCCTTTGGCAAAGAAAACTACTTGAGTTGGTTTTACTTAACTCTATCCCAAGAAAGTAAGTAGCTTCCCTTAATCCTTTATTGTGAAGCTATTATCCAAGAACTGTTTCAAATCAGCAATAAGGTCAGTGTTGCTTCCAGTTATGAGAACATCATCAACAAAGACTAATATGGCCATGAAATCATTCCCTTTGGACATTGTGAATAAACAGTGATCGTGTGGAGATTGTGTCAAGTTGAATTGAACTCATTTTTCACGTAATTCAGTGTTCTACTACCTTGATGCCTGCTTGAGCCCACATAATTTTTTTTTTGAGTTTACATACCTGATTGGATGCAACTTTAGTATATCCATCAAGTGAGTTAAGGTACACCTCTTTATCCAGATATCCATGCAGAAATGCATTGTTGATGTATATGTGATGTAGTGCCCAGTTCTTCGTAGTGGCCAATGCTATCAGAAATCTGACAGTGTCTGGTTTAGTAACAGGTGAGAAGCTCTCATCATAATCCTCTCCTAGGATTTGGTTATACTCTTTGGCAACTAATCTTGCCTTATATCTTTCAACTGACCCATCTGGATGTAACTTGACCTTGTACACCCATTTACTTCCTATTGCCCTCTTCTCTGGTGATAAAGCAGTGATTTCCCATGTGTCATTCTCCTCCAATGCTTGTAACTCTTGATCCATAGCAACTCTCCATTATGGATGTTTGATAGCTTCTTTGAAACTCTTTGATTCAGGTATGATGATGTGATTGGCATGAAAAGCAGCATGTGAGGGTGGTGAGCTGAGAATAGAATCAGAGGCAGAGACATTGGTGTTCTGGACAAAGTCCTGCAAATGAGAAGGTTTATGAGTCACTCTAGTGCTTCTTCTAAGTTTCATGGGAATAGCATTTGCTTGATTATCATCTGGTTCTGATTCATGGATTTCTCCTTCTGGTACAGTGTGGTTTGGTGCAGAAGATGATTCAGTATTCAAGTCTTCATTGTTGGGATCAGCTATTAGAGAGGACTTAGGTTCTTCCTCACTGAAGAACGTAAATGGTATGGTGGGTTCACTGGATGGAATTTGGTTGTTTGGGTCAGCAAATGGATACGTGAACTTAAGAAAAATAACATTTCTGGATGTTATTATTTGATGATTGGTCATGTCCAACAACCTGTATCCTTTCTGGTGAGGTACATACCCCACAAAGATACATTTCTGAGCTCTCTCTTCAAACTTTGTTTTATGTGGATCAGTATCTGTATCATATGCTAGACATCAAAATAGCTTCAGTTTGTCATAAGATGTCACATCTTAAAACATAATTAACCTCAAATGGAACTTGCCAATCCAAGGCTCTGGTGGCAATCTGTTTATGATATGAGTTGCAGTAAGAATGGAATAAGGCCACAGGAAATGAGGAACAGATGACTCCTTCATGAGTGCTCTTGCCATTTCCGGCAGGTGTCTGTCCTTTCTCTCAACTTCTCCATTCTGTTGTGGAGTATAGACACATGTTCTTTGATGTACAATTCCTTGACTTGACAAGAATTGCTGACATTCATTACTCAAAAATTCAGCTCCATTGTTAGTTCTGATAATCTTAACTGAAGTTTACAGCTGCTTTGTGAGCATCTGCACAAATTGTTTGAGAGAGTTGAAGGCTTGTTTCTTACTGGCCATCAAATTGACCCAAGTCATTCTGCTCAAATCATCAACAATGGTCAGGAAATAAGATGTCTCTGTAATACTTGGCTGTGAGTAAGGTCCCCATATGTCAACATGCAGCAGCTCTAACACTCTTGAGCTGTTGATTCAGCTAGTTGGAAAGTTGAGTCTAGTTTGCTTTGACATATGACAAATTTCACAGTGTTTGTGAGCTGCTAATACAGAAGGTGTGCACATATGTTTCAAGAAATATAGATGCTGCATTGTTGTTGGTGAAGCATGTCCAAGTCTTCTAAGCCAAGTTTTGAATATCTTTTTGTAGTGTGATGCACTCAATGCATAGGCAGCCATGCCTCATCAGAAAAAGATGGTTGAGCAATATATAATTTTCCAACCAATAATCCAGTTAGGAGTACACCTCCATCCTCAGTGTTATTGATAATGCAAGAGTCTTGATTGAAGACTGCTTGTGCTCCAGTAGTGGATGTGAGTTGAGAGATTGATAGCAGGTTGCAAGTGAAACTAGGAACCAAGAAAACCTCCTTCAATGTTAACTAATCTAACAAAATCATATATCCAAAATGTGTTACTTCATTTTCTCCACCATCAGATAATGTAATCATGGCTCTATGTTTAATTGGTGTGAGATTTGTCATAAGAGCTGAGTCATTGCACATATGCCTACTTGCACCTGCATCAATAATCTATGCTCCATCATCCATACCATCTATGAGTGTGAAAGCAAAATGTGAGCTTCCAATGTTTGATATATCTGGAGATCTTCCTTTGGAGGTATCAAAAGTGTGTTTTCTGCTGGATTGTGCAACAAGGATTTTGGCCACTTCCTTATGTACAAGTGTTGATATGTCCTGGGATTTGTTTGTGATGTTTAAGTGGTATTCAGCATTAGCATGATTCCCCTGATCCTTTGGTACATATACCCGTCTAGATATCCTTTCAGCTTGAAGAATTCAGATATAACATGGCCATGAATCCCACAATGTTCAAAGACCAATTTTGCTTTCTCTTCTTTAGACAATCTAGGACTGCCCCTTCCTTTGCCTCCAGAATATCCTCCTCTAGGATTAGATGTTCGTGGGGAGCCTCTTCCTGTAAATCCTCTTCCTAAGTTGTTAGATTTCACATACATTGCAGTGTTATCAGTGATTTCATTGCTTCCAATATTGACATTCCTCTGTTTCTCTATTCTAAGGACCATGGAATAGGCTTTGTCAACACTAGGCAGAGGGTCCACCATCAATATTTGGCTTCTTATTGGATAATAAGATTCATTCAGTCCCATCAGGAACTGAACAAGTTTCCCAAACATCTCAAATTCTTCCCATTATGTTGATGCACCATAGGAACAGACAAGTACAGATCTAAGCAGAGATAGTTTATTCCATAATTTGTGAAGATTATTGTAATAAACAGCCATGGATTGATTTCCTTGTGATAGGTTGCATATTTCCTTTTGGATGTGAAAGAGTTGAGGCCCATTACTATGTCCAAATTTACTTGCAACCGTTTCCTACAAGGTTTTTGCAGTTTTGGCATATAAAAAGGTTTCAGAAATTTCTTTGGGTAATGAGTTAATAACCATGCTCTAACCATGCCATCAACTCTTTCCCGTTGTTCTTTGAGTTTGCATCAATTGGTATCTCAACAATTCCAGTTATGAAGCCTAATTTGTTCTTGGCAAGTACAACTATTTGAATAGATCTACTCCATGGAAGATAATTATTTCCAGTAAGCTTACTAGAAAGAAGACTCATACCTGGGTGATCCAAGCCATGAAGACTCAGGGGATCATGCTCAGAAATATTTGGAGTAGAGATGGGAAGGGCAGTTTCAGTAGTCATGAAGGCTATGTCTGTAGAAACAGATCAAATGGTGGCCGCTCTCCTATATTCTGGTTCCAAGGATTTGCACTGGAGGTCATTCTTCAATATTATGGGTATGGTACCATGATGAGATACTTATGTATAGAAGTTAAGCATCATTGTGTAAGAGATCAAGCATGAATATGCAGACAACTTTGTTCTTCGTTAAACATAAGTGAGAAAATACAGAGTGCGGCTGCAATATGTAAAAGCATAACCTAAATCTGAATCCACAAAACTATATATATATGAATTTCAGCTAAACCTAAAAACACTCTAAAATGTTCAAGATAAAAGACAAACATAATAAATGATGTCAACATACCAGAAATAGCTAAACTATGTTGTCAACATACAGTTTCATCATACCAGAAATAGCTAAACTATGTTGTCAACATAAGTATAATACTGTTTCATTGATTAGTCAAAAAGAGATTGCACCTTTAGTGCTAATTCAGTGTTAATCCAGCTTGACTCCAATGCTAATCCAACTTTATTTCAACAGAGTTCTCTCTATTCTTTCAAATGAATTTGTAATTCTTGATCCATTAAATTCGAAAGAGTACAACTTTCGAATTACAAAAAAATATAGGTTTTGTATTATGAAATGTGAGTCTATCAAAATCATTTACACCGTAGTGCAGGAATATGTGCATTTTGTATCTTTTAAAATTTATCTAGTTTATACAAATTCATCACCCACACTACAAGGAAAAGGGTCTTGTGAGACCACAAAAAAGTGGTCTCAAATAATGAGTAATTGCCAAAACTTAAGCAAAGTGGTCTCAAATAATGAGTATTTGTCACAACTTATGAGTATTTGTCACAACTTTATTATCGTCTCAATAACGCGGTCGCAAATAATATATTTGTGACCACAAAAGTGGTCTCAAATGTGTCTCAAATATTTTTTGCAACAACTAGTTGTCTCTAAAAGTAGTCTTAAGGTTGTCTCAAATAATTTGTAGGGAGATTTATGACAACAAGTGATCACAAATAACTTATTATTAGTGACCATAATAATGGTGTCAAAAAGTCTTATGCAAAAGACTTCTTTTGTTGTAGTGCCACTACAATTATATTAGAGTTTTCAACACACGACGATAATTTGAAAATTATCATAGTACTAAAATAATAAAAATTGTGGTGGAGTTGGAGCAGCGTGTTGGTCAAAAGTGGATCCGTCCATGCATATTATAACTTAATTCATCAAGCCACATTGAAGTTTCTCCAAAAAAGGGGTGGAAAAATAAAAATAATCAAAATGAAACAAAAAGAAGTTGAAGAATCCCCATCTGGCTAATTTTACAGTTGGAGAACTTCACCTACAATTTCTTCACAGTTTTTCAGGCAGAGTACTTTTGTTGATCAACATCATATTAATGTCGCACAATTCTACAGAAACATTTTCAGTTTCTGGAATTTGGGCAAAACAAACTTCTGTTTTAACATCCAACATGTTCTTACAAATTTTATCACAAAATAATCCTCTAATCCAGCCTCTCTTGTCTAAACTCACATCGTCACGAGTAGATTTTTGAGGTTGTTTCTGCAATGTCTCCAACTCTTGTCCTAACACATCTTGTCCCATCAATTTGTTATCTTTGTTTGATTCATTTTGCCTGGAAAAAATCCGAAACTGAAGAGCAACAAGTAAACAGATTTTCATGAGGATTGTGGTACTAAGGAAGAAAAGCACAGATATGATCATTGCTCTATATTTTCTTTTTGTATTTTAATTCTTATGATGACAACAGTGTTGTGTTTTTACACGCTCATTTTGAGGTTGTCGGAATTCATGTGATCTACATGTCTTTATTTTGCAAAGATCTATGCAACCAACTTTTGACCATCCAAGAGTAATTAGAAAATCCCATTAAATTGTATATGGACTTTGTATAATAATGATGAAAGAAAGGTAAAAAGCTAATCTGCCATGTATGGGGCGATTCTGGGCCCATGCACCGCCAAATCCTGTGTTACACGAATTACCTTTAAAATTTAAGTCATCTATAATGATCAATGACGGACCGACGTTGGCCTCTTGACTTAAGGTGCTACTTCCATCTCTCGTCTTAATTTGTACACCTATTTCGATGCGTATATTAAAAGAAAAAAATTGACTTTTGACTTTTTTAGATGTGGAGATTGAGGATGGAGATTGTAAAAGAAATTTTCTTTTTAAAGGTGTGTAAATTAGTGCGGGACGGACACAAAAAGAAAGTGTGCAAAATAGGTGGGACGGAAGGAGTATTATATATGTGTTCCCCTTGACCTCCATCATAATGTGCTATTATAGGAAAAAAATCACTTTTGGTCCCATAACTATTCACTTTTCCACTTTCAGTCCCATAATTATTTGCTTTTTCAATTTAGTTCCACAGCTTCGTTAATTGTCCAATTTTGGCCCAATTTTGGCCGGAACTTGTCAAATTGACCGGAATTTGACACGTGACTTGCACATGCCGGTCAATTTTGGGGCTTTCCGGCCACTTAGCTGATGTGGCGCCGGAAATAGGATGTGGAATTTTAGCCAATTTTTTCTTTTCTTTAATAGGGTGCCAACTCATTTTTTTTTTTTATAGAAAATGCCAACTCATTTCTTTATTTATTAGTCTTAATAACAATTAAAATAGGGAAATAAAACTGAAAATGGCTGAAATTTATTTCTTCTAAAATTCAGTAGGGTAATTTCTAATTAAACCCTTCTTCCATTTTGGGGGAGATGGATAGAAACAACTAACCACATTCTTATCAAACATCGCCACTGCCGCGAACACCATAATCGACATCACCGCATGGAAGAAATCCACGAACCTCAGGCGAAACTTGACGGCCTCCTCCGGCGGGAGGGTGGTGGAGCCGTCCATGACCCGGAGGCCCTTGAAAGTGGCGATCCCATACCTTACCTTTCCCCTTTCGTCCCTAAAGCTGTCGGTGAAGCTCAATAAGAAGCACGAGGCGGCGCAGAGGCCGAGGACGGCGAGGGTGGTGGTTTTGGTGACGAAGGAATTGCATTTGCCTTCATGGCTGACCATCGGTGATAGGACCTGGAATGTCAGGACAGAACCTGTCGGAAGGAGATTGGAGAGAAGAGTTGTTCCCTTAAAGGCCTTGGGGACAACCTTCTGCGCCGGCGTTTTCGGCTGCTTTGGCGGCTGCGGTTGGCTCTCTAGGAGAGGCGATTGGAGCCCTTCTTCGTCCTGCACGTTTGATTCATTATTTCTTGGTGAAGAAGGGTTTAATTAGAAATTACCCTACTGAATTTTAGAAGAAAGAAATTTCAGCCATTTTTAGTTTTTTTTCCCTATTTTAATTGTTATTAAGACTAATAAATAAAGAAATGAGTTGGCATTTTCTATAAAAAAAAAAAAAAAATGAGTTGGCACCCTATTAAAGAAAAGAAAAAATTGACTAAAATTCCACATCCTATTTCCGGCGCCACATCAGCTAAGTGGCCGGAAAGCCCCAAAATTGACCGACATGTGCAAGTCACGTGCCAAATTCCGGTCAATTTGACAAGTTCCGGCCAAAATTGGGCCAAAATTGGACAATTAACGAAGCTGTGGAACTAAATTGAAAAAGCAAATAATTATGGGACTGAAAGTGGAAAAGTGAATAGTTATGGGACCAAAAGTGATTTTGTCCCTGCTATTATATATGTCTATTTTACTCTATATTAATATAACTTAATTAAATAAAATAAATAATTATATAGCTTAACTTGAAGTAGATGAATACATTATTGCGTATAAAGAATATAGATAAAGATGTTAGAAAATATAATGAATATAGAAACATTATATCTTGATTTTTTTCTTTTTGTGATTAAATCAATTTATGATCTTATCTGTTAGCACTAATCTAGTTTTATTTATACAATTAACTATATTTAGGAGCCGCACAACGGTACTTGTCCTTTGATTCTAAGATATTTTTCCTTTAATATAATTTGTCTAATATTTTAAGTTTAGAGCCTGATTATATAAAAGAAATTGATTTCTATCCTACTCAAAATCTACACCTGTTTAGTAAAAAATTGTCACATGAGCATTGTTAAAAGAACTATTCAGCGAGGCGACCTCCTAGATCCGTCTAGAAACTTCTCCCCTCCACCTAAATTTCTGGGTCCGTTACTGTGAATGATGGTAAAAGTTCCTTGCGAAATGTAGTTTCCCTAATTTACCCATATGCCATTTATGAATATCAAGGATGAATATGTCATTACTAATAATTTTTAATGTTCATGTATTATTCAATTTTAACATATACATGGTTCATTAAATCTATAATTTTATTTATTCAATTTTATGAGATACATAGTTAAGAAAAACAATGAAGAGGCATCCATTTTTTTAGCATTCTTTACGACTCTTCGATACTAATTTTTTTTTTTATTAGTTGCCTTTTACATCTTAAGATCAACACATGCACTAAATATTAAAAATGAATTAGTACGTGAATGACTTTCCATGAGATCCACATGTATGTATATAATGAAAAGGCATCAACGAAATCGTCTTTTCTCGTTCCTAACATGACACAACAAATAGTCAATTCTCTAGATATATAGTTGTGTTTGAGTTCTGCCGAATTGAACGTTGAATGTTGAGGAAGAAACTGTTCGATTTATTGAACAAAGTTCGTATATATTGGTTGCCAATGCCATATTCCCCAATTAGCTGACCAGAATAAAGACTAACCTGGTTTACCATTTTAGTTACTAATATTATTAGTTTATATATTATTAGTATTTATAAAGATGGTTTTAACATTTATTTTTGCCCCCCCTTTTTTGGTTTCATAATATATATAATGAATAAGGGTAAAGTTTCTTGCAAAATGTGGTTTGTCTGAATTACATACACATGTCATTTTACACTACAACATAAATGAGTTAATGTAACACTCAAAAAGTGTTACCTATATACCAAAATATGTTACTATAGACTTTATGTAACACTTTATTGGTGTTACATTTGTCGGTGCTACCTAAAGTCTAATGTAACACTTTTGATGATCTTTAGTAACACTTTTAATAAGTGTTACATTAGATTTTAAATTGTAACACTTTATGGTAACATTAAAAAAATGTTACACATAACCCCCTTTATGTAACACTTTTAATTGAAAGAGTAACACTTTTAATTGAAAGAAAAAATAAAAAAGTTGTCATTGCTGGGTTTCGAACCCAGGTTGCTAGATTGCAGGAACTTAAGTGCAAAGTCTTAACCACTAGGCTACAATAACTTTTTTAGTTTTTTTTGTAAGAAAAACAATATATACACAAGATTTTATTGTAACATCAATAAAATATACTCAAAATTAAGTTTACATCAAACTACAATCTAACTTAATTTTATTTAGGTTACTCATATCAATTTGACACAATGTTTCCATTATTTTTTTTTCATTTTCATCCACTTATATATATATATATATATATATATATATATATATATTTAAAACTTATTTTATATCACATTAATTTTATACATCTAGTTATTGTATATAAATCTTAAGACATTATCATTAATTTTAATTACCATAATTTTATGTATTAAGACACCTTAATTATTGTTTTTTATAGATTTTAAATAAAAAAATAAACTTACAAACAAGAAAATACATGACCAAATGTCCCAAGTCTAGGTTCTCACACTTAAGAAATGTATTCAAATTCTTAAAGCTACAAGTCTATTTTGTAATTGTTTAGTAAAACCACAAATAAGTCACAAATAAAATTTAATTTATTCTTAACGAATAAATAAATCTTTAGGTGCTCTAATAAATTGTTATTTTTGTAGGTCTGAGTCGATCATTTTCACTACTTATGTTACAGGCATTCTGTTGTAATAATTAAGATATAACACATGAGACAAATAAAAATAAAAGTCACATAAGAAAAATAATCCACAAATATTTAATTAGCTTAAAATAAAATAAATAATTTTATTATTTACAAGTGTTACATAAAAGTGTTACTTATTCAAAAGTGTTGCGTAAAAGTGTTACTTATTTAAAAGTGTTACCTAAATGTGTTACAATTTAAAAGTGTTACGTTCAAAGCGTTACATATTCTAAAAGTGTTGCACGAAAGTGTTACATATTCGCAGATGTTACAAAAGTGTTACATAAAAGTGTTACATATTCATAAGTGTTACAAAAGTGTTACATAAAAGTCAAAATTTTAAAAGTGTTACAAACGAAATGTTACATAAAGCCATTTATGTTGTAGTGTTATGTGAATATGGGAACTCATTTTACGTCTTTTTTTTTTTTTTTGGTAAAACTGTTGTGTGTTCTTATATAAAATATGTGCCTTCTCTCTAGATTTTTAGAATCATTACTTTTATGCCAAAGTGAACAGTGTATGTGAAAGTGAGAAATAGGTAGTTTACATGTATTAACATGATCCTTGAATACAATAAATCCAATGAGCCATCTCCGTTCTAGGGTTAGCGATTTCTCTCTTGATCTTTCAGTCTTTTTTTCTGTTCTATCAGCTTGTTGATCTTTCGTCCTCTCGAAGTCTCTTTCTTGATATTTTCGGCGGCCATAATTCTTGGCGGCGGGTTTTTCTTGGTGTTAGTTTTAGGGCTTGTTGCGAGATTTCGCTATTGCTGGGAATGAGATGACCTCGCTCACTGGTCTCTGAGATTCTCTGAAATTATCTGAGTCGGAACAAGATGATGTGGTGGTTATTTCTGATGGCGATGGTGCAGTAGAGGATCGTGTGCTCTATGGGCATTTCATCCTTAAACGTCAAATAGGGCTACGGGATCTTGGATTAGCTTTATGTAGAATCTAGAAATTAGAGGGTGGCTTGGAAGTTGTTGATGCCCAATCCAGCCCAAACTCATCCCTACCTATAAATATAACTTCCCAAATCCGAAATGGGGGATTTTATCATCATCCATATAGGTTAGATTTGTGGATTTTGGAGGAGAAGAGTGATCAAGAGTCGGCATCTTCGATTTCGTCTATTCTAATTTGTTTAGTTTCATGCTTTCCATTAGATTCATGTTTTTAATCGTCGCCATAGGCAGCTAGTCGTTTTCTTTCAATCTTTAATCGATGTTGAACCCTAGTTGGATGTTCTTGTAAATCTTACGGTGATTGTTCGATTGGATTATGTTTTGAGACGATTTATGATATTTGCTTACATTTGATCTCTTATGTGAATTGTTATTTGGATTGATCACCTAAGTAGTAATCGAATATTTTTCATTAGGCCACTGTCGTAATACATAATCGTTACGAAACTATGTCCACGGCTAGCAAATAGTGAAATCATTCACTAAGATAGCATAAATTGCGGTCACTTGTACCGAGCTTGTGAGTCCAACACCGTGTTTATCCCATTGCCCTCGTTCTTTATGCATTTGGTTAATGAGGTCAAGAGTGCTTATTCTAAGATCACTCAATCGAATAGATTAAGCGAAGAGCTTGTTTTGGTTAATTAAACTTAAGGGGTAACAATGTTAGCAGAGCTTGTTGTTAATCCTTGGGATAGGAGTTTCGGAAGTAGTCTATCGAACAATTAAATTAAATACAAGGATAATTTGGATTAGGGGGATGCTAGATTAGAGGCTGATATCTTTATTATATTTAAATTTAAAATCACTTTTGTTGTTCTTGTTTACTCTGTGTTTTAAGATAATTTATTGTTTTTCGAGTTAATAAGTTACTTGAATCAATTCAAAACCCCCCATCTTTATATTTGCATATTATTATTATAAGTCAATTGGATTAATACATAAAACGCAATCTATCTCCCCGTTCTCTGTGGGTTCGACCCTAACATACCACTTCCACGAGTTAGAAGAGGAAAGCTAGGAAATACTAATTTAATTGCACACAGAGAGTGCTGGTCAATTAGCATAGGGGAAAAATTGAGAGAAATGATGAAAATAGCTAAAAGATCAATTAATTTTGTAAAATCAATAAGAAGTTAAAAGTTCAATTAAAAAGAAGCAGACGGAGTATTAAAGAAACTAATAAACAAAGAAAAATATAAATTAAGAGTTATTAAATTAGGAAAAATATTATATATTTGTATTGGATACATTTATTTGAAAGGGTAACAAATCTCCACAACTGTAAATACCTCCTTGTAAACACGTTTGTTATTTTGTTATGGCTTTAATTTTCTTTATCACAAAATAGTCTCTTCAACCCTCTCCGAGTCATGACCATGAAAATTGCAAAAAATAATTGAACATGACTAGATACGGGCTTTTTAGAGATAATCCAACGTGTGATAAAGATTGGCCCTGAAGTTTATTAATTGTCATGGCGTATGACACAATTACAGAAAACTGCGAATATTGGAACTTGAAAGGCAATGTTGGGTCAGATGGAGCCAATGATATTCTTGTTATTAATACCAAATGGCGGACATTACTTCACGTTAAAACTCTTCTTTCAAATCATGAAAACTTAATTTTGTAATGACCAATCTTGTACAATGCACAAACCAATTAAAGGATTTGTGTTCCTTAATAGTATAAACCTTCAAAGTCAACTTATGGTTTGAAGTTCCATAACATTTAAGTTTATTTAAGAATTATGGTGTATGCATGCACTTCACCCACCACGTCTCAATTTAAGTCGGGCTTGCAGGCACTATCAGCGCTGTAATATGTTCTTACATCATTTAAATTTTTTGAGATTATGTGTTCGTTTATGGTGTTGATCAAGTCAAGAGTTGGACGCAAAATAGCTCTCTCCTGTAAATGTTTAGGATCATCCAATCTACTGCAGAAGTTCGGATAAGAGCTCTGTACAATATCCTCGACTGGGTCATCATGAAACTTGAACAAAAGATCATTTAGTATTTTAATCGCCACACAACCATGTGTGACCCGCTAAAGATGAAAAATTCTTTAAGTTCTTCATTTTTACTACCGGATACTGGATTCATAAGTCGCATATTCTTTGTCAACCAAAGAATAGTGTAATTGTCCCATATTTCAGAAAAACTAATTGTCGCACGAACTACATCTTGCATGGACCCTTTTGGAATAACTTGTAATATTTGTGCTAAATCACCACCAAAGACGACAATCTTTCCACCGAAATGAGTTACTTTATTAAGTGAATCCTTTAATTGCATCACGTCCTTCAATAACTTGTCAAGTGCTTCAAAACAATGCATAGTGCATCATCTTAAGAGCTTGATCCCAAGTTATGAGTTTGCACTTGATAATTATTCATTCGGAAATTCATGTTTCTTGATAAATATTGCACGTTGTGTTCTCCTTTACACGAATCAGCAAATTAGGAATGTGTAGTTTTTTCCACCAGGCAACAAAGGAGATGCAATGCCCCTTTAAGCAACGTTTAAGATAATCTACCATTTTGATCTTATTGAAGCTAAGAGAGTTTTCCACAAATAAGTCTTATCCCTACCACCATAGCCATAAAAATGGAAAACTCCACATTTGTTTAAATCCACCTTTGTTTGAACTGCCAGAAGTCATAATAGTGCCATAAAAACTCTATTGCCCATCGTCCGAATTTGGTAGTAGATGATCTAGCTCCTTCAACAAATCATCTTTATTGTAGCTCATTTCAATAGCAATCAAGCTAGCCACTCGTTGACTAGGTGCATCCATCCTTCCATTTAGCAAAGGCTCATAATTGCTTAAACTTTTTCAAGGCTGCGCAACATTTTTTCAATTTTAATCAATGCAAAACTTCTAATCTCATCCTCATTGGGCTGTAAAACTTGCACAAAAAATAACTAACATAATAAATAAAAGTTTGTAGCTATAATTTACACATAAAAAGATGGTTTACATGCATGCTATATTACCAAAAAAAAAAAAAAAAAAAAAAACACCCCATTTTTTCTTATTAATGTAGTGTAAGTTGCATATTTTAACTTCAATCTAAGTGAGCGAGTGTTGTATGTCTAGAATATTTTCTGATAAATACTGCCAACATTTCTCCCAAACAACTTCTGGACGACGCAGGCAATTTTTCAACAGTATAGCTACAAAAAGGCTCCTCATCAAATGTGTGGTTGACCAATGACTTACCTCTACAAACCCCTCAATATACTCTTGATACCCTAGCCGTTGTTCTCTCTTCAATGGCCAATGGCTCTTTGCCACTGATCATACACCCTTCCGCTAGGTTTCTACTACATCTTTCATCCACAAGCCATCGCATCAAGCCTTTCATCTCCATAGATAGGGTTTATTCTCTGAACCCGTGCCGCATCTTCTCCACAGTCGCTAAATCCTATCACCTCTTTTGATCTGGATTTTAACCGCCGCAGTCAGTGCACCAATTCATCTGCCATCATGGTACGCTATCTGTTTCTAGCCTTTCTATGATGTTCCTGCTGAGAAAACATACCCCATGGAATCGCTTTTGCTTATTCATCATCACCTCCTTATGTTGATGTTCCGACACGGAGATGGTTTTTCATCAGGCTATGATCCTCTTAAATCTGGTTTGGTTTACGATGTCAATCCTATCACCAACCTCATGACGATAGTCCCGTCACTATCATAGCAGCAGTCGTGTTTCCTTTAACCACAGGGAAGTCCCTTGATCTTCATAGCCTGGATTCTTATTTATCCAAGGTTGAACTAGTCTGGCATGGTGCTGCATCTCCATTTCATGGCATCCGCCTTGGCCTTTCCGTTGGCTTTCAACAACATTGGAGTTGCTTTCTTGTGTTGTTGCAATGATGAAAATTCTTATCTGATGGCAATCCCATAGATCGTCACATTTATCTTTCTATTCCATTGTTTTTTACTTAGTTTTTGCTCCCTATACCGGCTAGTCTTCGGCATGGAAATTTGTATTTCATTGTGAGTGACCTATTTGTGGTCTCCATAAATTTTTGCTTCTCATAACAGACATCTCAAAACGTCTCATACTGAACATTATCATAGTACATTAAATCTTCATAGCACGTTGCACCACTTATTACATTGAGAAGTAGCCTAAGATAATATACGTTTCCACAACCAGGAGGTACATAATTTAAAAGTGAAAGGACAAACCTCCTTGTCCTCCGTATCCACTTCCTGTGCCTAGCATCCCAAATAGAATGTTGTGAAAACTCGGCATATAACAAATCTTGTGCATCCTCATTCTCAATGTCACAAAGAACAAATTATATTTGTTTTAAATATACTAAATTTATTAATTTTGAATTTTTAAAATTTAGAACAAAAGTGTATATTAAATACCTAACTTTAAGTATTTATTATAAATCTCATTCTCAATGTCATAAATATATAGTTGTACGATTTAAGTCCTTCCTTTAATAGGTAATAGACTTGCCAATAAATGGTAGTATTGCCTATTAAGTTTAAAAATAGGACCGAATGTTCTCACGAAAATAAATTAATCAACACTTAAGGTGGTACTTTCATTTCAAGTGACTGCACCTGACCTTCCATGCAACATCTTAGGCCTTTTATTTATAATATGATCGCAAGCGCTCGTCGTACCAAAACATAGTATAACAACATTCACATTAAGCCAATTTTCATCCGCTACAAAATAGGTAAATTTCAAATATGTAAAACATTTTACTTAATAATAAAGAAGAACTGAATTAAATAGAAAGTAGGAGTCTTCGGCCCCAAACCACTATCTAAATCTAGATGTGGCATTTTTATGTATCTTCTAATAAATTCTTATAAATTGCTGATAAAAAAGACAAACTATATGCACTTATGGAATTATGCGGGATCCCAGCCTAATGAGCTGTCACACATTTCTTTTTTTATTTTTACTTATTTATTTATGTATATTTTTCTTTTTCACCAATTTTTTAAGTGCCGATAACTTTTTCTACTCAATTCATTTTTTGAAGAAAAGTCTATTGAATTCATTATTATTTTACGATCTTCAATTTGACATCCATATTGGAATATTAATTTTTTTTAAATATATATGTAATTAAGTTTGTAAAGTTTTAATCGAGATCTCTCATTTGACCCGTTCTCTGCAACCCATGATATAGCTGGAACAATCCAATGAAAATGTACAACTCACATTGTGGTATAAGAACTAATACTAAGTTATTACGTTATTACAATTGTATACTCCTATTGAGAACGTAATTTTAGGAATTAATGTGAGAGAGGGGGGTTACTGATGGATCTATTTTCCAATCCATTTATCTTTAATTCATTCACTTTATTCTAAAACGTCAATTCAAAAGAATCAGATAGAGTAAAAGACAACTCTCTATAAAAGAAAATTAAGAGTATTTTTTCCGCCTATTGAACATACTAAAAATAGGTAGGTTTAGTTATATATATGTAATCATATAATCATGCAAAAGAAAATTAGTTCAAAAATTAGATTTTCCTTTCTAAAATTTTTGTTATGTATAAAAATTTATATTTGGTAGCTTATGATTGTATTACGTTATAAAAGAAAATCCAAAAAAATGAAACACAAATATTTCTTAAGAAATATATTTATTTTTTATTATTGTTGATTATATAATTTTTATTAAAAAATTAGAAGTTTAATTTATTAGTAAAAACTTTTTTTATTCTATAAACGAATCCATATATATATATTGTTAGTAATACAATATTACAACAGTTTAGAAATAATAAATACCAACAATATATTATTTTCCAAAATTAAAGATAAGTTTTTTTTTTTAATTTCTTTTATAAAGAACAAAAAAAAAGTTAGGGTGTGAGAAAATAATGGATGAAGAACATGAACCCGTTCATTTTTTTTGTTGGTTGATTATTGGCTTAATTTATATATCTATTGCGGGTTAGACTATGTGTATTGACTTTTGGCTGTAATAAACAAAATAAGTTAAATAATTTTCTTAATGAAATAAAAATTTCTTAGATAATTTTAAATTATTTTATTTATAAATTATTCAATTTATTTGATTTTATTTTTATTTTATTTTTTCTTATAAATAAATATATTGGGAAGCATATAAAAAAGTATTCCGAATTCGTATTTTTATGAAAACGATATAATTCTTTCCTAGAGATGTTTCATCAAATTCATCGTATACATCTTCATCAAAATTGTCTTCAATATCATGTAAACTCTTAATTAGACCCCTTCTTAGTCAAATCGATAACTTTAGATATTAACGAATGAAGATGTCAGATGAACATCAATATTCGGAAGGCTCAAATGTTCTTGGCATTGTTACTTGTATGCCCAAAAAACTAATTAAAATATAACACAAAATTGATTTTAAAAAAAGAACAATAAATCTATAATCTATAATATTATATGGTTAGGAATTAATTGCTATTTAATTATACCACTGATGACAATAAGAGGGCTTAGAAGCTAAGCACTTGAACCACTTTGTACACATATGTTGTCAAATACTTTGAATCTTAAAATTTATTCGAGGAACCATATTAGAAGTTTTCTGCAAATATATTTTAAAAAATATTAGTAACAAATATAAGGGAAAAAATCATAAACCGTCCTGTAAGTATAGTGACTTCCACTAAATATCCCGTATCTATCTGCTTTTTCAATTTCGTCCTATATCTTTTTAGATTATCCGATTTTCGTCCTAAAATTCAAATTTTCGCCGGAAAATGCACGTGCCGGTCACGTGCCGGCATAAATTTTGGGATTTTGCCAGCGTGGCGCCGGAATGACGCGCTGGAATATAACACGGCCGTGTCACTCAAGCAACACGGCCGTGTCAAATTGTTGCTAGAAAAGTGAATTTTGCAAATCAACACGGCCGTGTCACTTAAGCAACACGGCCGTGTCAGAAGTGTTTTCCTGCGATAATTACCTAATTTTAATAGGATTTTGATCCTATCTTCCCCAAGATTCGGCCCAACTCTATTACAAGATTTTGATCCTTTTTTACTGGAATAACAATCCAGGAGACAAGGTATCCTAGGGCTTCGATTTCAGGATATTACTTCAATGTTGAATATGATTAACCTATTAATTTACCAATTCTAATGTTTATTAGGCGGCACGACAATAATCTAATCCTTCTCTCGAAGCGATTAAACCGTTGATTAATTAAGCTAATTACCCTCTCGAGTCAATTAAACCTAATAACTCCCAAACGATCCTAAGCCTCGGCCTACACAGTCATAGACAACTGCGCTCTATGTTCTAAGTCTGATAACAATTCCCTCCTCTCGAAGCGGAATTGCTAAACTAAATTACTAAATCTAGGTGACCAAACTAAACTCAGTTTTAAGCACAAACATAGAGATAAAACATGTAAAGAACGGAATTAATAGATTAAATCATAAATCAAAACATTGTTATAAAAATCCCTACTTTCTAACCCTAGGACACGAATAGCTTAGCTACTCATGCCTAGTAATAATCCAATACAAAATTCTAATAAAAACATTGTAAGAATTAAAACTAAGAAAGAACAATTTAACCTGGATGACTCCGTCTCGATGATCTTCGTCTTCTTTGTCTTCCAAGATATGTAATTTATGTTCTTGATGATTCCTCCTCTTTCCTAAAGTTTTGGTGTCCTTGTAATAGAGTTGGGCCGAATCTTGGGGAAGATAGGATCAAAATCCTATTAAAATTAGGTAATTATCGCAGGAAAACACTTCTGACACGGCCGTGTTGCTTAAGTGACACGGCCGTGTTGATTTGCAAAATTCACTTTTCTAGCAACAATTTGACACGGCCGTGTTGCTTGAGTGACACGGCCGTGTTATATTCCAGCGCGTCATTCCGGCGCCACGCTGGCAAAATCCCAAAATTTATGCCGGCACGTGACCGGCACGTGCATTTTCCGGCGAAAATTTGAATTTTAGGACGAAAATCGGATAATCTAAAAAGATATAGGACGAAATTGAAAAAGCAGATAGATACGGAATATTTAGTGGAAGTCACTATACTTACAGGACGGTTTATGATTTTTTCCCCAAATATAAGGAAAAACTAATATCTTAAATTGGGGAAATGTCAATGAAAAGACAAAACAATAAGGCATTATTTGACACTATTTTTTCTAAAAATATCTCCATATGTTGAATGGGAAAGATAAGTCACATCAATCTAAATGTTTTATTTAATATGGATAAAAACTTATACAATACTGCTCTATAATTTTTTAAAACATTATAGCAGAAATTTTGGATGTAAATGGTAACAAATTTACCGAAACAAAAAGTTACTTTCACTACAAGAAAAACAGTGTCTGGCGACGCTATTTTTTGTCGCTTTGTGACGCTAATTAGTGTCACGAAAAAAGTACCTACGCTAAAGCGTAGCGATTTGCGTCGCTAAACTTGAAGTCACGAATTTTTTCACGACACAAAAGTTATGCGTGGGTAAACTTAATTTAGTGACGCTTTTTTCAATGCGTTGTTAATATTCAAATATGGCAACGCTAGTTTGTGTCACCATTATAAAGATCCATAGTATATTGTTTAAAATATTGCCGATGCTTTTAAGAACAAGCGTCGTTAAATAAGTGACGCTTGTAAAATTACACGTCACTGAAATTACCAACAATTGTTTCAATTAGTGTCATTAGATTCGCTACACAATTTTTTATTATTCATTGTCTCCAAATTGGTGACACTTTACAATGATTGCCACTAAATTAAAATAAATATAAACAATAAAATAATATTAAATGAAAAGAATACACAAAATTTGTAATGAAATATTCAATATATATTAAATAGTTCGAACAAATATTCAAATCCAATTACACATCATTATAGTTCAAATTTATCCTAATAACCAAGATCTTCAATCAAACAATAAAAAAGAAAAAAAAAAAAAATTCAATACAACCAAATAAACTACTAGCTAATTAAGACAATGACAATCCAAATGCTTCCATCTTCTTCAATCACCTTCCAAGTTCCTGTGTAAAATAAAATACAAATAAAAACTTGTTTAGTTTCTTTTTGAGAAATGTAAGGGTCCGTGACAAAAAGAACAAGAACAAAAAAAAAAAAAAAAAAAAAAAAAAAAAAAAAACATAACAAAAACAAAAGATCAAAGAGAGATATAACATAGTCCATTATTTGATGAAACTGGATATGAAATAAAATCACAAACTTAGAAATCTGAGATGCATCAGCTATATCATTTGCATGTAACTGAAATTATGAACTACTGAAGAATCTGTAAAGAAATCTATAATGAGAATATAAATAAATGATACAACAATTAAAAGTTAATTACGAGAACATAGGATTCAAATTATTTTTTAATGTACCTATCAACACTATTGATCAACCGTTGCATGAAAATATTAATGATAATTGAATGAGTAAATTGTTACATGCTCGCTCTTAAATTAAACTTCCCACTCAAAAGAAGTTCTGTTGTCAGATAAGCTCCAAAAGGGTGAGGGGGCAGGAAGCATATATCAATCTTTCATTCTATGTTCTCTGTGTGTGTATGTGTTTGAACATATTAATAGATCAAGAGAGAGGGAGGGAGAGAGCCCTCACAAGGATTTAGTGAAATTATTGAGAATTCATTCTGAATCACAAAATAAAAGAGATGTCCAACACAAAAACATCTTGAACCAGCAACGTCTGACCAAACTAAGCACCAACAATAGATCAAAACAAATTATTAAACATATTATCACCTACCAGTTAAAGTAGTTGAGTATACTCAATAAAACTCCTCGGCAGATCAGTCCTTGCTCCCAATAAGCAGAGGAATTAGTTGAAACTGATGCCAAGATACTTAGACACAATTGTAGTATACTCACTACAATTGGGTTTACTGCAAAAACATTATTTTTTATTTGATTGAGTTTTTATTTAATTAGTTAACCTATGTAGTATACAACAATAGACAATCAAAGTCACAGAACTATCAAATCCATCACAAGAGGGGCTTGAGGGTGGTGGGGTGGGGGGGGCGGGGGGGGGGGGAAGGGGAGAGCGGTGAGGGAACATAAAGTAGATTCCGTGATGTAATCAACTCTACGACCAATCTTCTTTTCACACTCTGGATGAAGCATCAACCCCTCCAAAATCGTACTCGCATGTTTAGGACTCAATCTATCACCACTTTCAAACCTGTAGAAAAAGACAAAAACAATAAATAAGTAACAACCAATTCTGGACCTCTGTTCTTATACATCTCGGAATGTTAAGTTGATTTTAGTAGTTGTATTCTAAAAGCAACAATCAAAGAGTAGGTTGGTCTATGCTTTGGAGAAGCTGAAATATTCCAAGACAAAGCACGACAATTAGATTGTGGAAAACTCATCCCATGAATCCATGATCATAGGAGGAATACTACGATAAACTCGCATAGTGTCATTCTTGAAATTCTAAAACTGAATAAACTGGACTAACTTAGCACTTTACAACATCAAACATTCATTTGCAGAAGACTGCATAACATTAATTTCATTTAGTGATAATGACAAATCAACCCTCACACCATTAGCAATCCCTACATACCAACACTAATTGAACTATGAACAACTGAGTTCTAGAAATCACAAGCCCGACGCTTTCTTTATAACGTGAATACAAAAGTAGATGACTACTCCTCATAAGCATTAGTTTAAACATGGTCATGTATTAAGACCTAGAGATTTCTGATTTACAGAAGAGGACAAATAAATCATCGGAGCAAGTAATCGCTGCAGAAACTAATTAATCGAATTACAGACTTCAATTTTTACAAGTTTGTATCAAAATCTAATAAATTGCAACACAACAATCAGTAAAATTGATAGAAACATAGATTTAGTGAAATCAAACATACCGAGAACACTGCTCTTGGCGGAGTTGTAGGGGATGTCTGGGTGGCGAGATCTTGGAAGGAGGCGTCGTCGGAGAAGCAAGGGTTCTACCGTTTGGAAGGAATTAAGGTACACCTTTGTTGGTAGAAAAATTAATCCAATAAATCGCAACTAAACGGAGAGCGAAAGAGAGCGGCGAAACGGGTAGAAGATTGGCGGCGGTACGCACAGTGGGGAGCGACGGAGAGCAAGCAGCGGCAAGCCACTCGTTGCATTGTGGCCGACGAGGAAATGAGTTAGCAGTGAATTAGGTTAGGCCTTCCTGCTTTCTTTTTAATTGGTGTCTACTGCATATTTTCCTTTCTAGTGCTTTAGTTAACATAATTCTTTTAAGTTGTGTGCCCAAATCTTGTTTTTAGACACTTAAAAAATAGGGGTAGTTACATGAAAATCGCTAAATGTTTTGGTCAATTATCATTTGCAATAGGATTTTTCAAACATAATATAGAAATACATTACTTTTATGATTTTTTTAATTTAATACAACCGAGAATGTTTTTTGTTCCAATTGCTAATATGAAGCCCGAAATCGAGATTTTGTCTATCTCGGATACAGAGGTATGATCTTATAATGTCTATAAATCCCTAATTAAATGAAAATGATATTGTTTAATGATTACGTTTAACGATAAAACAATAATTTTTTTACATTTGATTAGGGGTTAAAAGAACTCGCACAACTACACATATACAATTGGGCGGGTTAAAATTCTCATTTCGGACTCCACATCAGCAATTGAAGCAAAAACCTTGCCCGTGCATTGAATTAAAAAAAATATAAAGGTGGTGCATTTCTACGTCACAGTTTAAAGGCTATGATGCAAATGATAATTGACTAAAAGTTCGTAATTTTTTACATAATTAACCCGAAAAGATATGTCCTAAAAGTAAGTAGCTCTATATATCATTTTTATTGTAGTGTCACCCCCAATATCCAACCCGATTGAGCCATTTTCGGGCCTCCATTATTACAGTCCAACCCGCTATAATTGGATGTCGATTGGTACATGTATCATTGACTCGGATCTATTTTGTCAGCTCTATGTATAGTGTCCTAATTTCATGACACCAAATATATAATTTCATATGTATTACGACACAACTTGAAAAGCGTCACTAATTTTATGACATAAAATATAAAAGTCATCAGCGTCATGACGCAAGGCGTAAAATATTACTAATTTTATAACACAAAATATAATGTGTCACCAATCCTGTGACACAATACCCAAAATATCATTGATTTTATGACACGAAATTTAAAGTGTGATTAAATCCATGACTCTTTATAAGAGTATCACTAAGTTACCAAATATATTGACATTTTTTTGTAAGTGTCGTTATTTTTCATGAATTAAATACACTTTTTAAAAAAGCGTCATTGAGTAGCTATTTATTCGTGACATTTTTTAAAAAGTATCACTAAGTAGTATTTTTCTACAACACTTTAAAAAGTGTCAATAAATTAGCGTCACTACAAGACATTTTTCTTGTAGTGTTTGGTTATTTTTTATAATTAATTAATTGTTTGCCAAAAACATATATTAGAAATCGCAAAGTTGGGCTAGCACAATGAGCCTGACACTCTATATGAGCTACATTGTAGAATTTTTGGTCAGAAGTATCATTAGGCCAGGCATGCCCTAAACTATGGGATGCGGGGCTGTCCAAAGACCTTAATATATCTTTAAGGGGAATGGGCCAGACTTGCTTCACTAATTAGTTGCATGATGTAATTTTGGACCAACCCGACCCATCCCAACATATTAGAATTGTTCCGATGGATTAGGTCGGTCCAGGCAGCCCGAATTGTAACCTTTACATATATATCATTACATGTTTGTCAAAATTATCGTGTTTTTTAAGGAGTTGGCAGATGTTTTTATGTTTGTATGTGTTTATTTTTTCTTAAAAAATAGATATATTAATATTACATATAGCAGAAAAAAAATTGAATCAAATTAAAAAAATAAAATTATATATATATAAAGTATTTGATCAAATATTCCATATTTTATTAATTATAATAGACTATCTTCAGTTCAGAAGTCAAACGAACATGCCTAATCTCTCACCAAATGCCACTATCACCACACTCTCTCTCATCTTACCAACCTGCATCCAACCTGCATAATCCATTTGTCAATATAATTGCACTCTCTCTCATCTTACCAACCTGCATAATCCATTTGTCAATATAATTGCACTCTCTCTCATCTTCAATGTTCACACTTATCAATATATACCACTACCAAAAACTCTCCGGACACATTCCATCAGCCACACACTCAAGATTTAAGAAACTCGAACAATAAAATACTTCAAATTATGCTTAACCTTTGGTGGCTATAATTATGGCCGCCCAACAACTTGGAACAAAGAAAACAATATGGGAAGATACATATAGAGAGAAATTATCTAAGGCTGCATTTTGTGTTATGGATTTATAAATTCATTGTCAAATTCACTTCATGTGTTTGGATAAAATATAAAATGAGTGAATTTGTAAATTCAGAATTTTAAATCAACTCAATTAGAAATCCAAGATTTGAGATTCACCATCTATACTATATAATATAACAAAATCCGCCAAGAATAGTAATATCAACATTTTCCCGCCTAAAACAGCACTGCTAATTCTGGAAAACTTCAATATTAGCTGCATTAATTGATTAAGCATTATATATGGTATAATTGGCTGCATTAATTGATAATACCTTATATATGTTAAAACATTCAAACCATTTAATTCCGGAATTGCATTTAAAGTTGGTAATAAGTTACAATTGATTTACACAAATCTCGCAACATAACATTTTCAACTCAAACTCAAGGCAATATATCATATTATAATTTCCAAGTTTGTGATTGATAAGTATTCATAGTCTGGGCTCAGTAATGAAGCCCAATTGATTTTTCTCCAGGAACCATTATATTTCAATCTGTGTATTTTTTAGTGTCAGAGTTTAATAATAAACCTCTCGGTAGTAAAAAATGAATCCTAAAAAATATCATAAGTAGCTAAGAACAAAACAATTAAAAAGATATAACTGAATGTTTCTTGCTCTTGAATTCTTGAACTTTTCCTTGAATCCCTTGCTTGACACTCCAAATTATGACAGAAGATGTATAAAATTTTATCTTTAGGTCCCCCTTTATAGTTGGAGAATTAAGATATGAGTTGAAGGGTGAAAATCCTTAAAAATTAGGAAAAAACGCATGTAAGACTCGACTCATATCGCATGGGCCGTGTAATGGGTTGGGTGACCCAAAGCTGCATTCTTCTCCAACTTCAATGTCGTCATATTTGGAGGTCTTATGATTAGAATTTGGAAACAACTATCTATACTTAATATAATAACAAAATCCACTGAAATTAGTAACTGTGAAGTTTTTCCCGCCCAAAATTTATTACCAATTCTGAAAATCACAATTTTTGGTATATAAAATTCAACCAAATATAAAACACAATTATTGGCAATAACTTGCCATATATTCGCCTAAATAAAAATGATAAAGCTATTTGGGCTGATTTTGTCTGGACCCAAAAAAACATATTTTCTTAAAATTATTTTCTTTTTATAAATGAAAAATTATTTATGAAGACGGTAACTAATTTTTAACATTACAAATATATCCTCTGTCAACCGCATATTGCAATTCCAGCCCCAATCATCAATATGACTTCTACGGAAGGATGCTAGAGATATTCACATATTAAGAAAAATAAATATCCATTCTAATATATATTTTAGTCATTAATACTTTTCACTGCACTCTTTTTTCATTAACATATAATTTTTCATATCTTATTATTTATTGATTATAATATTTTATTATATTAAAATTATATAAAAATATAAAAAAATATTAATTTATTCATTTACACTTACAAACCGTGCATCGCACGGGGATACTACTAGTTTTACACTATATTTGGATGAATTTTAAATCATTTGAGAAAGGTAGTCATTTACAAATTCCTCCTCACCCACACTTCTCTCTCTCTCTCTCTCTCTCTCTCTCTCTCTCTCTCTCTCTCTCTTCTTCTCTTCTCTCTATTGCTAACTCTCCCTCTCGTTCTCCAATAAAATGCTCCCAGTATTTTTTTAATTCTTTTATTTTTTTCATTTTTTTTTTTCTTTTATCACCAATGAAATGCTCCCAATAATTTTTTGGGATATAAAATACATAAAATGTACGTGTATATATAATTGGAAAAAAAAAAATTGTTCGGTTAATTTAGATGTAGATAAATATTATTTTATTTAATAAAAAAAATATAAATAGTCAATTTAAACTTTAAAGAAAAAAATTGAATTTTACAAATATTGTATCAGTTTTTTACCAAACAATGAATTTGAAAATTTTGGATTTAAAAATCCTTATACAAATCCACCATAAATCCAAACAAGGGATTTCAAGTCCATGGATTTCAAATCTAAGAATTTTGAAATCTATTCATTTTAAATCCCTTGGCAAATCAAATCCCTCCATCCAAATGGGACCTAATAATTTTTTTTAATAGATCCTACAAAGTAGTAACTAATGTAGTTTACTAACATACCTCTTTTATTTTGTTTATGGCAGAGAACTCACCACACAAAAGGTGCATGGTTTCATGTTCTTTCTTGTGAAAATAATTGAAGACACTGTCTGAAAATAATGAACACAACAAATCATATGTTATTTTGTTGCCTCTCAAACTTAAAATTCATCAATCTAAAGAGATTTAATTAACTTTCTATTACACAATTATAGAGCAATAAGAAACAACTAGAACTATTTATGATATAATAAGTGATAGGGATGACCCGGTTACTTCGGGCCGGGTTAATCCCGAGCCCGTTTACCAGCTCAGCGAACACGTCAGCAAGCGCGAAGGCCCAGGCCCAACAGGCCCAGCAACACGCATTCGGTTCAGCGAATCAAATCTGTTCCGTGAATCAAGGCCCATGATCTTTTCCCAACTGCCATGCAGATTTGGTGGGCAAGATTATAGGGATTTAGTTAGGGTTTGGGTTTAGTAGTATAAATAGATGAAAAGAACTCTAAATTAGGGTTCGCACTTTGCTTTCTATAATACGCACTGTAAACTCAACATTCGAGTAAAAAAAACACCTCGGCGATTGCCGTTTTCTCCCCGTGGACGTAGATCTCCGGATCGAACCACGTAAATTCTGTGTTTTTACATTCTGTTCTTGTTGATTACTGTTCGATTGTGTGATTACCGGATTGCGCATTATCAAATTGGCGCCGTCTGTGGGAACGACAAGGTAGTATTTTGTAATATCATTGCCTTCCAAAATCATGGTGACAACTCGTCAGAATCAATCTCGCCAAGGAGATCAACCTAACCAAGATCCACCCGTGGATCAAGTTTTGCCGCCAAGGCAATTGCCGGCGGGGAGTACGTCCAATCATCAGGGTAATCAAAACCCTCCACCCCCTCAAGATCAGCAAGACCCTAATATTGCTGCTGCTCAACCACCGGTGAACGTTCAAATCACCCCAGAACTGCTCCAAGATTTCTTACAAGAGCATGCACATGTCCTTCAAGATTGGGCAGTTAATCGCCTACGCCCAGCGGAGCCTGCCGCAGGACCTGTTAGCCACAATGATAATCCTGTGGTGCCTCCACCCCGCCTGCGCGGCCAACGGGAACCGGGGTACCGCGGGCGTCAGGATCGACGACGGGAACGACCTAGTTCTTCCGAGGACCTTGGGAGTTCAAATGGATCACGACCTCGCAATGAGGAACCAACTGATGTGGATCGCCGCCGTCCACTTAATGCGGCTAAAAGAGTGCGCTACGCTGATTCTCATGCTCAGGATCTCCAGGAGTATGAGCGAGTTCAACGCAACGTTGAACTGGATAGAATCCTGGGCCTTGATGCCAATGGAGAGATCATCACGCCGTTCTCCTCAGAAATCATGGCCATCACCCTTCCCGAAGGGTTCAAACGGCCAACTATACCACCTTACAACGGCACTGGAGATCCGGCCAATTTTCTTGGCGCTTTTAGGCACAGCATGCTTAGTCATGATAACATCACATCCCTTCAGTACTGCAGAATTTTCCCGGAGTACTTACAGGATGAAGCTCGGGTCTGGTTTGATTCTCTCCCGCGAGACAGCATATCCTCTTTCAGAGAACTCGCCGAGCACTTTTGGGCACAGTTCGAAGCCCGGGCGAAGCCCATGGCCACTCTGGCCGACGTCATGAATATGGAGCAACGGGACGGTGAAACCGTTACCCAATTTCTGGACCGTTTCACAGCGGTAAGCCTCAAGGTGGGAAATTGCCCCGACGATGTGGCCATCAACGCCTTTATGAATGGACTCCGCCCTGGAGCACTCCACACCGAGTTAGCTCGGAACACCCCGGTCACAACTCGAGCACTGTTCAAAACAGTGTGCAAATTTGCTAAGGCCGAGGAGCAGACTCGGCAGAAGCGTGAGAAGCACGCAATCAAGCGACAGGCCGACAAAGCACAAACTGGGCCTAGTACGCGAACTAGCGCATTTTCACGCTTGACACCGGGGCGTTCAGAATCCCGAAGTGCAATTCCGCAATTGACTCCACTGACGAAGTCACGGGCTGAAATTCTTTCACTCCACAAAAACGATTTCCGACCTTGTCCGCGGATGACAGCGCCTCCTGAAAAGAGGAACCGTGGAAAGTGGTGCGCGTACCACCGAGATCACGGACATGAGACAGAGGAGTGCCGAGAACTCGGCAAGGAGATTGAGGAATGCCTCAAGAAAGGGTTTTTGCGGCAATACGTTGCGCGAACCGGAGACCAACCTCGGGCAAACCACAATGGGGGCTCGTCTCATCACCGCGGAGGTTACCATGATCGAGATACTCAACAAAATCGGCCATATTGGCAGAATAACCGGCAGGGGCCCAATAACTACGCACGACAAGATTCTGGCAATCGCCAGCCGCCACGTCTCCCACTTCCGCCTCCTCCTTCGGGAGGACCCAGGGACAGCGCACCCCCTCACGTGATAAACGTGATATATGGAGCCCTACCCACCGGGGCTTCACGACATGCCTTAAAGGTAGAGGCTCGACGTCCTCCTCCCGAGGAGCCACGTCACAAACGCCTCCATCAGTCCGAGACTATCAGCTTCACGGATAGGGATCCGGTTCCAGAGATAACACCCCACACTGACGCTATTGTCATCGACATGACTGTAGCTAATATAACAGTACGGCGGGTCTTCGTGGACAATGGTGCTGCAGTAAGCATTATATTTGCGGACTGTTTCGAGAGGATGGGGATCTCCCGAGACCAACTTCGACCGGCCCCCGGGCCACTACAGACTTTCACTCAGGGTGAAGTCCGGCCGGAAGGTATCATCACTCTCCCAGCGTCTTTGGGGACTTATCCGAAGATAAAAACTATCTTCGTGGACTTTTATGTGGTGAATTCTCCATCACCATATAACATGATATTGGGCCGAGACTGGCTCACCCCGGCAAAGGCCATATGCTCCACGTATCACCTCGCGCTCAAGTTTCCTACTTCGCATGGTGAGGTAGCTATCCGCGGAAGTCAAAGGGTCTCAAAGGAGTGTATGTACGTAGCACTCAAAAAGACTGCTAACGTCCCTCCCAAACAGCAGCTTCAGGTAACATCAGAGGTTCTAGAACCTCGGGACCGTACCCCATTGGGGGATGCCACTGCTCAAATCCCGCTAGATCCGTCTAAGCCGGAGCAGACAGTAACAGTAGGGGCCGTGGATGTGCCATGGTTACATCAGGCCATTATTCAAACCCTGCGAGAATATTCCGATGTTTTTGCATGGTCTCCTCTGGATATGCCCGGAGTCTCTCCCGAGGTGATTACTCATAAGCTGAATATCGACCCTCGCGTCAAGCCAATCCAACAGAAGCAAAGGAAATTTGCTCCGGAGCGAAACGAAGCTATTCGAGTTGAGGTGAAACAACTCCTAGATGCGGACATCTTGTTCGAGGTATTTTACCCCTCCTGGTTGTCCAATCCAGTAATGGTAACAAAAAGCAGTGGGGCATGGCGGATGTGTGTTGATTTTTCCGATCTCAATAAGCACTGTCCGAAGGACTGCTATCCTTTGCCCTCCATCGATCAAAAGGCCGAAGCCATTACGGGGTACGTGGCACTTTGTTTCTTAGAACTGTACAAAGGCTATCATCAGATCTTTATGGATCCACAGGATGCTATCAAAACGGCGTTTATCACTGCCTTTGGGTGCTACGCTTTCAAGAAACTGCCCTTCGGGCTCAAGAATGCTGGAGCCACCTATCAACGTCTAATGGACTTTGTCTTCCACGACCAGATAGGTCGCAATGTTGAGGTTTACGTCGATGACTTGGTCATCAAAAGCTCCTCCCATCCTTCATGTGTGCAGGATATCGCCGAAACATTGCGCACCCTGCGGCGCTATAACTTGCGACTCAATCCAGCAAAATGCACTTTCGGTGTTGGCTCCGGGAAGTTCCTCGGGTACATGGTTTCACAAAACGGCCTGCAGGCCAATCCGGCTAAACTCCGCGATGTATTAGACCTGCAGCCACCAAAGACATTCAGGGATGTTCAACGCCTTACAGGTGGCCTAGCGGCCTTAAACAGATTCTTATCGAAGGCAGCGGAGCGCCAGCTCCCATTTTTCAAGATCCTGAGGCAAGCGAAGTCCTTTGAGTGGACTCCAGAGTGTACCGAGGCTTTTGAAGCCTTGAAACGTCATGTACAGCAGCTGCCTACTTTGTCAGTTCCTCTCCCCGGAGAGCCGCTGTACCTATATCTGGCCTCCGCCGAAGAAGCTGTCAGCGCCGCTCTTGTGCGCGAAGTGGAGGGGGTTCAACATCCCGTATATTTTGCAAGCCGGGTACTCCATGGGGCCGAGACGCGATATTCCGAACTTGAAAAAACCGCTTTGGCCCTTGTTATGGCAGCTCGGCGTCTTCGGCCATACTTCCAGGGACGTGAAATACGAGTCCTGACCAATCACCCTATACGCCAGATCCTTGTGAAACACGAGGTGTCCGGGCGCCTCGCCAAGTGGGCAATTGAGTTAGGTGAGTATGATATCCAGTTCCTCCCCCGCCGAGCAATTAAAGGTCAAGCACTTGCCGACTTCCTGGCCGAAACCCCGGCAGACAATCATGAGTCCCCCGCAGACAATGATACACCGCACCGCGTCACACTCGCTCCTTCACCCCGGATGTGGCAACTATTTGTGGATGGAGCATCCACGGTCCGAGGAAGTGGTGCCGGGCTGCTTCTCATCGACCCCGAGGAGGTCGAGGTCAAATATGTCATCCGATTCAAATTTAAGGTGACTAACAATGTAGCGGAATACGAGGCAGTCCTCGCCGGGCTCCGGCTCGCTCAATCTTTAGGTGTTCGTCACTTAGAGCTCTTCACGGACTCCGAGATCGTGTCTAAGCAAATTCAGGGGACTTATGTCGCCAAAGAAGAAACAATGGTCAGGTATCGCGCTCTAGCACTCAAATTCATATCAACTTTTGATACAGTTATTATCCGGAAAATCCCGCGTGCTCAAAATTCCAGGGCAGACACACTCAGCAAGTTGGCCTCCGCGGTCCAAACTAATATATCTCCGGATATCAAGGTTGAAGATCTCTTCCATCCAGCAATTCATGAGGCTACAGTTTCGGTACTGACCGACAGTGATCCGAACTGGATGACTCCGATCATTCAGTATCTCAAAAATGGGATTCTGCCCACTGACAAGCTACGAGCTCGGCAAGTTGTGCTCAAAGCCCCCAAATACTCCCTTCATAATGGAGTTCTATACCGACAATCGTACCTACAACCGAATCTTCGGTGCCTCGCCCCTGCCGAGGCCATTCAAGTTCTGCGGGAGGTTCATGAAGGGGCCTGTGCAAGCCATATCGGTTCCCGGACTTTAGCAAAAAAAGTTCTCCGTTGGGGATACTATTGGCCTACCCTGTTCAACGATGCTCACGACTTAGTGACTAGATGCAGCAAGTGTCAGCTACACTCCAGGGTGAAGCATTTGCCACAGACCGAGCTCACCGGAATCCAAGGTGCATGGCCGTTCATCCAATGGGGCATTGATATTGTTGGGCCTTTCCCTGTCGCTCCGGGAGGGTTGAAATTCCTGGTCGTCGCCGTAGACTACTTCACTAAGTGGGTCGAGGCCGAACCACTTACGGCTATCACCGGACAGAATATTTTAAAGTTTGTGTGGCGCAATATTGTTTGTCGCTTCGGCATCCCGAGCACTATCATCTCGGACAACGGTAAACAGTTTGCCAACGATCCATTCCGCTCATGGGGTGAAGAACTCCACATCAAACAGATTTTCACTTCGGTGGCTCACCCTCAAGCAAACGGGCAGGTTGAGGTCACCAACCGGACCCTTCTCACGGGAATAAAAAAGCGCCTGGATAATGCCAAAAGTCTCTGGGCTGAGAACCATCCACAAGTCTTATGGGCTATTCGTACAACGCCGCACACCTCCACCGGGGAGACTCCTTACAGCCTTACTTACGGCTCCGAAGCCGTTATCCCCGCTGAGATCAGTGTGCCGAGTCCTCGCCTCCTCACATTAGTTCCGGATGATAATGACGAGGCTCTTCGCACAAATCTGGATGAGCTCGAGAATCGCCGAGAACAATCGTTCATTCAGCAGGCTAAGTACAAACAGCGAGCTGCCCAGTATTACAACCTCCGGGTTCGAGGTACACAGTTCAATGTCGGGGATTTAGTCCTTCGGCTCAACTCGGCCAGCAAAGCTGCCCCTGAGGGCAAACTACATGCTTCTTGGGAAGGCCCTTACCGAGTCGTTGCTGTACATGACTCTGGATCCTATCAGCTTGAACATATCAACGGGACCCCGATCCCCCGAAGTTGGCACGTCACAAATTTGAGGCGATTCTATCTGTGAAGGCCACATCGCAAGTACTATCTTTCCTTTAATTCCCTTTATAGTTGTTATTTCACTTTGTACTTTTGAGTTAGCTCCGGCATTTATCATTGAATAAAATTTCTTGCTTGCGTAACTTACTGTGTTAATTCTTTACGTTACGGGGACGCCCTAACACTATCGTACTATTATTATTAGTCTCCGGACAATCAAACCTCTCTCTCTCGGTCCGTCCGAGGAGGTTTGCAATTTAGTCCCCGGACTCACATCACTTTCTCGTCTGTTTAACCGGAGAAACGCTTACTCCCGCCTGATCCGTCCGGGGAGAAATTTCACTCCCGCCTGATCCGTCCGGGGAGATAGGATTTATCCAAACCGTGTTCCCGAACACCTACTTAAAACAGTTAACAAATTTTCTATCACGTTCCCAAACACCCGATTAAAGTGATTTGTAACAAGTTATCTTCGTTACTCCAGTTTGTACACGTTACAACAGTTTTATTATCAACTTCTGAATATTCAAATCAAATGGTTTTTTACATAAGACTCCAACAGGAAAAAAAAAACAACAACAACAAGGCAACAAACCAAAGCTACTGTCTATGGCCCCCGAGCCAATATTGCGCGCTCCGGCGCTGGGACCCGCTCCTCGGTCTGTGTTGGGTCCTCCGGGATCTTGAAGATCCTTGACCTCGGGCTCCGGCTCTGTTACCCTCTCGGGCTCTGGCTCGGTCATCCCTTTGAGGTTCCCTTCGCCGAGGACTTTCTCTAGGCGCTGGCCTAGGAGCTTCATCTCTGGTCCGCTCTCGGCTGGTTTGTTGTGACGCGGACCTTGGGGTTTGAGCCCATTGCTCAGGGTCCCATTCCTCCGGGACCATCACCTCAATCTCTTGAGCCAGCTCATCGACTACCTCTTCGGCAATCGTCACGGGCTCCTCTTCCGTTATAGTCACCGGAGCTGGCTCTCGGATGACTATGCCTTTGCTCTGCTCAGAGGGCTTCTTCTTGCCTTTGGTCTTCTTTTCCTTCCGAGGAGCTTTTTGCGTACTTCGGTCCTGGCTTGTGCTCGCAATGAACTCTTCAGCAGAGGGCCTCCGCCTGATTCGGCCCTTCAGCCCTTCATACATACTGAGCAGCAGTTCCAGGACTTCTCTTTTCCTCACGAGTTCCGCGGACTCTACCGAGCTCCTCGACATCAATGCCGCAATGTCACCCTGGATTTCAACAGTCCGCTCTTCTACTTCTTCAAAAGTTAGAAGACCAAAGTCGGATAGAATCCGCTCATACTCCTTATGATGAACGCGGACGCGGCTCATCTCGGCGGCTGTGGTTCGATACTGCATCTCGAAGTCTTTGGCTCTTTCATTGGCCTCAACCACCTTCCTCTCCGCCGAGGCTATCTGCTTCTTCAACTTAGGCACCACGTGCATCTCCAAACGATTCTTCTCTCTGCGGAACCACTCGAGTGATCCCATTAACTTCTTTATTGTCTCGTGCAGCTCCGCGGTGTTCTAGACAGATGATAAGAGTCAACCAGAACGATTACTCTCAAACATATTAGAGTTGAATACAGTTCGGCAACAAATATAATGGATCGCATAAATAAACAGATGACAAGAGTCCAAGAAGAAGGAATTGTATTTCAAATTGCAAGAGTACAATTGTTCAATTACATCATCCCTAACATTTCTACAAATTTACAAGTTTAAATTTGCGGGGATCTACTGACCTCCCGCTCAATTGCCTCAGTCTCTTCGGGCAACTCTTCTCGCTGGCCCTCAGACACTTCAGCATTTCCCTCTTCGGCTGCTACGACGGCCTCGGCTTCAGCAGGGACTTCGACTTCCAATGGTGGGAGGGGCTCGGTTTTTTGGGGGGCTGGGTCCAGTTCACCCCTGCAGAAGGCCAGGAATTCAGCGTCCTGGTCCACTTCGCAGCTCGCAACTTCTGCGGCAGTTAGGAGCTGTCTCTTCTCCCCGAGCGCGTTCACCAAGGGCCACTCCGGCAGTTCCGCTAGAGAGGCGTAATAGGCCTTTTCCACCTCGGCCGCTGCCTCAGGGTCATACCCGAATTCTGGACGAGTAATGTCCACCTCCGGGTACGCCTCCTTTACCTCCTCCAGCACCATGGCTCGGGTGGCTTTATCCCCTATTGCCACGAACTTCGTCTGAAAGTCGAGGAAGGTCGTGGTCTTGAACAGCTTATCAGCGAAGGCCCTCAGCAAAGCCCCCTGCCCTCCAATCACGGCTGCTTCCCTCGCCTCCATCTCCGCCCGCAGCTGCATCAGCTCACCTCGGAGGCCATGATTTTCCGTCTCCACACCGCGCAGACGCGCGATTTCGGACTCCACCAAGGCAGCCCTCTTGCGTGCCTGGGTCAAGTCATACGCCAGTTTGTCATTTCGCGCGCGAAGATCCCGCGCCGTCGCGGCTAGCCCTTCCTTGGCTTCTACTTCGCTCTTCAGGCCGACCTCTATAATCCCTTTGGCCAGCCGAAGAATCTTCTCGGCATCCGTGCTGTCAAACCCCAGCATACTGGGGATCGCCTGCTCTCCCTGGATAAGTTAAACACAACGCGGCACATGGATTAGACCTCGGTTATACACCTCGCGTAAGTTCACGTAATGAGCAGCGTTTCTGAGTGTTACCTGCGAGCTCTCCCCCGTCCGGGGCCTCTTGGATGGGGCCTGTGGCGTCCCAGTAGGCTCCGGCCTCTTCTTTGACAACGCCGGAGACCCCGCCGGCGTCACTCTTTCCTCCGACCCCGTCGACGGACGCGCACCGGTTGGTATCTTCCCCCGGGAAGATACTTCCGCGGCTTTCCCCTTCTTCTTGGCCGCTTCAGTCTTGGCGGGGCTCCCCGATGCCGGTTGCTTTCCGAAGCGTCCCACTGCATATATATCAATGGTTAATTCTGCGCAAAACAGTAAACTTAAATAACAGGACACAAGAACTCCTACCCTCTTCGGCATCTCCGTTTCCTGAATAATATGGGCTAAGCCCAGCCTTCTCCAGTTCCTCCTCGGAACAGAGGGTTTGGAAAGTCCCCACTTGTCGGAACGTGTGCTTCACCTCGGCCCCCGGGCTCTCCACGGGGGCAGTATCCAGCACCTCGTCACTCCTCCACTTCGGAAGAGCTATCTTATTCCTAACAAAGATGAACTTCTCTTTCCAACCCTCTACTTTGCTCGGGTTTTGGACCTTAAACCCTCCTCGGGCGCGGGGACTAAAAGAATACCACCCCTTAGACTTCCCGAAGTTCTTCAGCTGGTAGAAAAACCTAAAAAGCTCTACAGTTGGCTCTATTCCGGCCTGCTAACTAACTACAGTGAATCCTACCAACTGCCTCACCGCGTTCGGCGCTAACTGGCAGAGGGCAATGCCGTAGTATCTTAACAACTCTACGACTATGCCCCACAGCGGCAATCTCAATCCTACTCTAAGGGGGTCAATATATACGGTCATAAACCCCTGCGGTGGGCAACAGGCCCTATCCTCGGGGGCAGGAATTATGTAATCAAGGTCGAAAGGAAGATAAAATGATGGGAGTTCCCTCTCAAGTTGCCCCCGCGACATCCGTAACCCTATGGAGGATACCTCAAGATCCACCGCCGGGCATTCATAAAACGATACCATCATGGTATTACACTCTAAACCATCGACTCTGTCTATGGTTCTAATCACATCCTTCTCCGGAATGATATATGATAGGGGGGGATATCTAACGGTTTATCCGAACCTCCTACTACTTTGATCGAGGCCGAAGATGGGGCAGAAGATGAAGAAGATGAAGAGGATGACATACTTACTTGATTTGAATTCGAAAGGATGGATTTGAGAAATTTTTGATCTCTGATGAATCACAAACGCAAAGTTCCTCTTTTTCCCGCTTTCTATAACAGATGAATCACAATGGAGAAGATGAAAAGTTACTGTGCAGTTATTCCTAATATAAATGCAAAAAACCGACGGCTCTGATGCAGCCTATTCAAATTCAGTGATGGAGATTCATGCGTGCTCTTCACGCGCTTTACAGTTACCGAGGCGCGTGGGGAACAGCTGTCTTGGAACTCGCAGAGCGTGTCACTTCACGTCTCCCTCTCTCATTATGGCGCCGCCAATCACATCAGCCTCACCCTTCTTCAGGAAGATTCAAGATACACTCCGGTGTACTTTCCACCTCGGCCATACTACCACACTCCGGTGCCCCTACCATTTCGGCCAAACTACTCACTCCGGTGTACCTTCCACCTCGGCCAGACTGTAATATACTTACAACGCGTTTTTCGCTTCTGGGAAATTCGATATCTCATTATAAGGTCCCAAACACCTCGGCCCAACTCGGCACTGCGTCCATTCACTGCTCCGCAAAATCCCAGGGACGCGGACACACTCCGTCACGCATAAACACTTCGGCCTGCCAGTGACCCCGGTCTTCTTGCTTACAGTTCCACCCCGGTGACAACCGAAGCTCCTACCTCGCTTCGGCTGGGGGGGGGCATCTGATAGGGATGACCCGGTTACTTCGGGCCGGGTTAATCCCGAGCCCGTTTACCAGCTCAGCGAACACGCCAGCAAGCGCGAAGGCCCAGGCCCAACAGGCCCAGCAACACGCATTCGGTTCAGCGAATCAAATCTGTTCCATGAATCAAGGCCCATGATCTTTTCCCAACTGCCATGCAGATTTGGTGGGCAAGATTATAGGGATTTAGTTAGGGTTTGGGTTTAGTAGTATAAATAGATGAAAAGAACTCTGAATTAGGGTTCGCACTTTGCTTTCTGTAATACGCACTGTAAACTCAACATTCGAGTAAAAGAAACACCTCGGCGATTGCCGTTTTCTCCCCGTGGACGTAGATCTCCGGATCGAACCACGTAAATTCTGTGTTTTTACATTCTGTTCTTGTTGATTACTGTTCGATTGTGTGATTACCGGATTGCGCATTATCAATAAGTATAATACATTCCTCTAGTACTGTTATGAAAATCTTTGGCTACCAAATGAGATGCCAAAAGTGGAATGACGAGGATTGAAAAACTCACCAAGATTAATGATCGGATAAAGCAAGGAGTGCAGTGGCCAACATAAAAAGAATCTCTACATCTAATTTACAACCTTCAAAGTATCCAACTTTGTATCTAAAACACTATGTATCTAAAACACTATATCTCTAAAACACTTCAAATAGAATAAATTGTCCAATAAATGAGAAAATAGTATTTCAATCGAAGGATTGCGTGATTCAAGATTGAAATTGAAAAAATAAATCCAAAGCAATAAATCCATCAAAATATCCAACATTGCACACTATTGCAATTTGATATCATGGTGGTTGCCATCGGTAATTGTTGTTTGTGAGAAATCCTAATTACATTGTTCTTCATGGAATTTGATATCATGGTGGTCAGCAATGGTGGTTGGCGAACAACGGAACATCGGTCGAATATTGCTAGGAATATCGGCGAAAAATAGTTACTTCAAAGGCATCTTCCGTGATTTAAAGAGGAGAATGGGAGAGAAATGAGCATACTTTCATTGAAATATGTGTTAATAAGTCCATAATTCTCTCTAAAGACCATTACACAAAACAAACTGACATAAAAACTATGGACTCAGTTACTGAAGGTAACTGAATTCCAATATTAAAGGAAAATTTTTGTAATATAAATTCAAGTCTGTAATTGAAGAGCGAGAAAATCTATGACAATATAGAAGAATCTCTAAACCTACCAAAACTCCTCGAAAAAATCAAGCAAAAATAAAGAAAAAAGTATGCATAAGTCAACCAGAATTACTATGTTATTTCCATATGCGTAATTTGAGCAAGAAATATGCAGTATATATAGAGATTTTAGAAAATCGCACAATGTAGAAGAATCTCCAAAACGATTTTGCAATAAAGACCCAGATTCGCTACACCTTAATTCAGAAATATAATATGGGTGGGATAATGTTGCACTTTCTATTTATAGAAGATTTTCTTTTATTAATAAGTAAGATTTGTCAAGTTTGTAGAAAAAGTATTAAAACCAACTTTGACTGGTCAAATGGACAAAAATGCCCTTCTGGACAAAAATGTTGGTCTGTCAAAAGTTATTTGTTTTTAGAACTGTCGGCCAACTTATTTTCGTGCAAGCATTTTATGTCAAAATATTTTCATGCAGTTGTTTTGTACCAAATATTTTCGTGCATATTGCTTAATTCGTTTAAAAAGTGTCTTCTTTTGAAAAACCAAATTACTAAGAGCTTGAAAATGGTATCAGAGCCCTATGTTTTTAAAGGAACCATCAATTATTTATCATATTATGTACTATCCTAATAGGGGAGACATTACGAGTAAATTGAGGATCGGAATGAAAGTTCGAGAAGAAAAATTCTACAAGAATACTTGCAGGATGAAAACTCAAGTAACAACAATGAGGAATATTTCCAGATTCTAGAAGAACAAAAATAATATTTCTTTGGATATTTACTCCAAATGTAGGACAAGATTCTTGAAAGAAGTAGTGAGCTCCGTAATGAGCTACGAAAGCCTTCCAAGATGTCGAGTTTAGATGAAAGGAGATAAGGAATCCAACGGAAGTCCATTATACAGAAGCTACATGTAGAAGGGGAAGGAACTGATTTCATCAACTTTACTAATATCCATGGAAGATTTCCTACAATGGGGACTTGGAGAAGATGTCCCAACCAGTCCCCATCAGAAATCCAGAACCCTCATTTACATTTCTAAGAAAAGATATGATGGGACCAACTTGGGAAGAGATCAATGGAGAAAAATCTAAGGTTTCCCAATATAGAGAAGTCCAGAAGACCATCCATAGTAATGGAGGGATCATCCTTTACCACCAGAAGGAGATCATTGAAACTCTGGACGATGTTCAGAAAAAATTAACTACCTTGGAAGCTAAGCCAAGTACGTACGTCAAGGATGAGAGAAGAAGGATAGCTACCGAAGTAAAAAGAGAGCCAATTGATAACAAAAATTTGATTTCTTTTCTAAGCCAGAAGAATCTATCCTAATAAAAAATGGATAGAGTAAATTTGTAAAATTTACACAACCTTGTAGGGTCATTCACCGGATTAGGTCTTGTAGATATAAAAATGCAGGCAAGGGAATGGGATGTCAATATATTTGTGGAACAACAAATGGTTCCAAGAATACACCCTAGAACCTAACCAACGCGACAGAAAGTATATGCCAGAAAATATGCCACATGTTGAAGATTTCACGATAGGTGACAACACAGGTCATCCCGCGGGAACAAGGAGAATGCAAAAGCCGAACTTCACTCAGACGCCTATGGGAAATCCCGTTTGTATTCAATTCATCTATATAGGTTGGTACTAAACCTGGATATATTAGATTTCAAGAATAGAAAATTGTCCATCGATGAGTCATCACCCGCAATGGAATTGTAGCTGAAACACTTGATCTATACAAAGAAGGTTGCATCTCACTTCTAAAGATGAGCCTCGAAGGATAAGCGAAAATTGCTTGGGATGGTACTAATCCAGAGATCAGAGAGCAAGTTTAAGCAGACGAGCCATTATGTGATATCGTTCAAAATATGGCTCAAATAATCAAAATTTAGTTTATTTAATTCGGCTACTTTGAAGGAGCTGGAGAAGAAAAGGCTAGATGATATAAGAAGACACTTTATAGCCTAGAGTTAAGTGTTATTTGTCACGTAGATGAGTTCATCAAGTTATTCACCGTGTAGATGAAAGTCAAAGATGAATGAGCAGGACATCCTTCCATTATTCTTTGCCAAGATCATGAGTCAATTGAAGGAAATGTTTTTAGGAAATATCAACAATCTACAAGGACGAATGAAGCAGATTATATGGCTAGGAAAGTATCATTTCTCAAAGTCAACTTGAGGAGTGGTGTCATCAAGCAGTGCTCCAATTGAGCTACAAGAAGCTAAGAGGAATAAATAAAAGTGTTCGTCCATACTGTGTTGAAAATGATATATCTATTGTCACTGGAGGCTAACCATTCAGGAAAAAAATGATAAATATAAGAAGTCATCCTTATGCTAGAAGAGATGGTAGCAAGATATCTAGATCTTCAAGGAGACTGAGGAAATTCTGGTCTAAACAGAAAGCGCAAAATTACAAAACAGGGTAGAGGCCAGCACCAAGCAGAAGTGGAGCTTCTTCCTCAGGCTCAAATCAAAGAAGCACTAAAGGACAACGTCAACAAGAAGAACTTTCAGGAAAGCTCATGCAAGGGATGATTAATATTTCAAGTGTATTAGTTCGAAGAAATTCCTCCGGACGGAGGAGAAGAAGTCTTCCAACAAGAGACACGCGTAGATCTCTCTAGATTCTTCGCACAATACTCAATTTCTCACAAGACTCTTATGAAATTACGAGAGAAGACCCAATATCCAAATCTCTGATTGGGTTTCAGCCAAAATATTGGAATTAACCTTGGGACATTTCCTAAAAAAGATAAAGCATCATATTATCTACAAAGTCACGGCAGGGGAAATCGCAGCCTTGTGGGATAGACAAGCAATGTGATGGTGATGCAGTTAGTTCCTATTAAATAAATTAAAAGCAGGATAAATAAAGAGGTTGCTTGGAAGATGCAATGAATTTATATTAGAGCCATCAGAATTCTAATCAAATCAACATTCAAGTAAGGAATTGATTCTTCAATTGATATCCATATCTTTCATAAGAGAAATAAGAATATGCGAGATGGAAGTCCTGGAGGAATCTTAGGGAATCTTTATGCTGGGAAGTTGGCATCCTATATTTATATAAGGATTCTCTATAACTCGACAGATCGAGATTTTAATAGAGTTCTAACACTTCATCAATATTTCAAGAACAAGGATTTGATGAAATAGGGGAATACATCATACTTTATTACCTAAGTATTTCGTATGCACTTTCCAATACTCATCATTCAGAATCATTCATGAGAAATAAGTTTATCGAAATACAAGATATCTTTGAACAAGTTGCACATGCAGGACGTCCGGAGATTATAGATTTACCACCAATCCATTAGATGGATATGCAAACCGAAGGGTCAACATATTATTACAGGAGCAACAAGTCAGAGGTCGAACCAAGAGTCTTTTTTATGATAGTAGTATTGTGAGTCAAAGTTGGGAAAATAGACCTATCTCACAATAGAAGATGGAACCATAAATACTTACAACCAAAGGTGAATTAAAGTGTCCAGAAGGTTGGAGGGAATAGAAATAGTATATGATATCACCAAAAAAGGATAATATATTTCCTTGTGATGTCTTGTATTATATGCAACAACCTTCACTAGGGAGATATGAAGGAGACCTCCAGCTAGGCGAACTCGAGTTGATGATCCAAGGAGTTGCAAGCCGAGATAAGGAACGTCTTATTCTTGTATTGGAATTTCTCGAGGGTCAGAACTCTTGGGAAGAATACCAGGTAGAATGAAATTTACTGTTGCGCATAGGCGTTACCAGATTCGATGATGTGCTCAGAGCTCTTTACAAGCTGTGATGATAATTAGTCCATTCTCTATGTACATCTCTATCAGGATATTATATGAAATGTATCGAGTGTAATATTTCGTAGCCTACAATAATTCAAGCACTGGAATATGCACGGCCAAGGCATAAGTCTTTCCTAAAGAAACTGGAGAAGACTTAGCGGTTGTTGCAAGAAGAGGTTTCTTAAAGAAGAGTTTTATCCTCAAAAGAAGACATAAACAGACGACAATAATTATCAGAGGAGCAGGAGATACCCTATTGTATAAAGTCAAGACTCCAATTTATTTTCATGATACTAATGCAAATATTCTATTAGGAAATAATTTCCTACAGATATTTAAGCTGTTCACTTAAGCGAATGAAACAAGAAAGACTTATTTTCACAACCCTGTGTGATCATATGATCATTAGTCAGAGGCTTTCACAGAAAATGCCCATTTATTTTCACAAAAAGCATGGTGCTGAAGGAAACTGAGTCATCCTAAAATGAAGAATCATCATAGATACGGAGAGGAGCTCCTTCAATATCAAGCAGAAACTTTTGGAGCATGTTTAATTTGGTAAATTGGGTGTGATTGGGAATATTTATCCTACATAAACCAATGTTTACATTCTTGGTTTCTCAAAATGGGTCAATCCCACATACCCGGGATCATGTGTACAATTTGGGACTATTGGGCTAATTATTGAATCCATCTCCCTCCCTATGACTGATTTAGTCATTTCGATTAGGATTCCTGGTCCCTTGGAGTGTGATTTTTTGGGAAAATGAAACACCCAAAGTAAACGGGCCCTAGGATGAAAGGTGGATAAAAGAATGCCTAATGAGACAATTCAATTCCTCAAGGTGTCTATAGATGGCCATAAGCTGATGTCACCATTGAAGAACAAATCTCTTTGGAAGATGTCAAAAGAAAGATACACAATTTTAATGAGGATCCTTTAACATAGTGGGGGCAAGAATGAACTCAAAGCATCTTTAAGGTGAAAGCCCGAAGAGAAAATGAGTTTGTTAGATACAAGCCAATCTTATGAATTAAGAAGATCCTGAGCTCTGTTAGCAAAAATGCGAATAATACGAGTATAAAACTTGTCGATACGTAATAAATAAAAGAACGGGTGATTCTCGAACTAAACTCAATCATACGGTAAAAAACGCGAGTTTTTAATCTCAAAAAGTTACGTCGTAAACATCGGCCAATTACGCTGAATATCGCTTAAAAACAGAACTCCAACTAAATTATTAGATTTCATTATTTTATTGTTACTAAAAGATAAGGTGAGATTCTTTATTTCTTTTAAGACTTCCACGTCTTTTTACAAGTTTCAAATTTCAATGTGTCTGACAAACCCTAATAAATATCAATACACTGCATTGTTGAACTATCTCAGAAAAGTGGAATTTTATTTTCACTAACTAATCATTATCTCAATAAATAATTAATTGAGACTTTGAGAGTTTGTAGTTGTGGTGGGTCCTAAAGAAATCAATCAATATCATCATTCATTTTGATTTGCAGAGATAAAGGTATGCAATATTTATAATTACATTTGCAATTTGTTATTTCTGTTATGTATTTTGATCGAATAGTCTTTATTTTTCTATTAATGTGTTTATATAAAATTTAATACAATAGATGGATTATGTGTTTTATATTTGTCTAGAATCTGCAATTCTGCATTTTGTAGATACATTACATCTTTACAATATTTTGATCGAATATTGCTAATTGTTTTTTAAGTTGTTATATAAATTTTAGTCTGCTACAAAACTTCCCGACCAACTCCGATTAATCCCCGTCTAGGCGTCACTTTTTTTTTTTTGGCTGCTTATATTTATTTACCAATACCTCCCTGCCTAACCACGCCTATGCCCCGATTAACCCCGTCTAAACCTCAATCAGCCCCTCCTAGACCCCGACTAGTTGTTATGGTCCAGTCCACCGCCTAACTAACCCCTAGCGATTTTTAATTTTCTACAACCTTGAAATTTTAGGTACAGTAAAATAACTTATGCATTTTTTATTTGTGTAGAATTTGTAGATTTATCATTCATTATTTGTTTCCTGTAGTTTGATGGAATAGTGTTAAATTGTTAATTTTCTTTTTATTTGTTGATATGAATTTTAGTTATAATAAAATAGGTCATGCATTTTTAATTTGTGTAGTATATGCAGATTGATGAAAAATTATCAAAAAATATTGAAAAACGTATTCCATTTCTATATTCAATTCCTACTGTTAGAAAATATATGCTTTTTTTTTCATTTTAGATGAATGTTTTATGTACATAATCAAAAGTGAACTTCTCATGCATTTAATGATATACAATAAAAACTGACTTCATACTAATTTTGTCTAGTGACATCATGGTGAGGAGAAAAGACCCATTTTGGGAATATGTGGAGGCAATGGATAATCGCTTTGTATGCAATTTTTGCGGGCGTAATTTTTCAGGAGGTGTCCCAAGGATCAAATCTCACTTGGCTGGAATTACAGGTCGTGATATTGATATTTGTACAAAAGTGCCTGAAGATGTCCAAGCAAAAGCTTACTTGGCAATTGCTCCTAACAAAAAAGCCAAGACAAAAGAAAGTTCAAGTAATGCTGAAGAAAATAGCAATCATGTGACTTTACCTAGAGGGTTGCAACAATCCACAATTTCAGGTATTTATAAGAAGAAAGACAAGGGTGATGTTGATAAAAAGCTCGCCAAATTCTTTTCGTTGAATAACATTGCTTTCAATGTAGTTCAGTTGGAGTCTTTAAAGTATTTCTGAAGGCTGCTATGGACTATGGTCCTAGTCAAGATTCCAAGTTATTCAACTCTTCGAGCAAAGTTGATACCAGATGTTAAAAAGGATGTTGAGCATTATGTAGCCGAGGTGAAAAAAACATGGGTTACAACAGGATGTACACTGATGTCTGATATTTGGAGTGACCTGAAACACCGATCATTTATTAATATAATTGCTTATTCTCCTGGAAGGGCGATTTTTGTGAATTCATTTGAGGTGTCCAAAGAAAAGAAAACAGGTACTTATCTTCGAGATAGTTTGGTTTCTGTTGTAGAAGAAATAGGACCGGAACATGTGACACAGTCTATTACTAATAATGCTTCAAATTTTGAGTCTGCTGGTGCTATGCTTATGGGTAAATACCCTCATATCTATAAAACTCGTTGTGCTGCTCATGGAATTCAATTACTTTTGAAGGACATATATGCTGAAGTGGAATGGGTGTGAAAGGTTATTGATGATGCAAAATTAATTGTCACATTTATGTATAAGCATACTATACTTTTGTCATTGATGAGAGAGCACATAAATAATAAAGAGCTTAAACACCCATGTGCTACTAGATTTGCTTCAAACTTCAAAATGCTTGAGTCAGTTCTTAATGTTGAAGATGAGTTGAGGTTATTTGTTGCATCATCTACATGGAGAGAACTTGAGTATACTAAGCAAGCAATGGCAAAAAATGTGACAAATATCATCCAAAGTGCTGAATTTTGGAAACAAGGGAAAGAGGTATTACGCACTTTGGAGCCACTTGTTCGAGTTCTTCATTTGGTTGATGGAGATGGTTCCACATCAGGTTACTTGTATGAGGCAATGGAAAGAGCTAAAGAAGCAATCAAAGACAATTGCCATGGCAACCAGAGCAAGTATATGCAAATATGGACTTTGTTTGAGAAAATGAGAAATTGTAATATAATTCACCTTCTACATGCTGCAGCAGCTTTTCTTAATCCTGCATATATGCTTAATGAGAACTTTAAGAAAACCAAGAAAATGAAGGATGGTATTGGTTATTTGTTTGAAAACTTGGTTGCATCCGAAGAGAACCCCGCCTTTCTAAGAGAGGTGCAATTTTATCGAATGAAACCATCATCTTTGTTTACAGATACTGCAAGGACAATTTTGAAGACATCTCATCCTCGTAAGTCATAAATATATTTCATGTTTTATGTTTTAGATTATCTTTATATGTAAAAATATTATATTAATTTCTCACTTTATTTTATAGGAGTTTGGTGGATTTTTGTGGAGATTCTTTACCAATACTATGCAAGTATGCTATTCGGATATTGAGCCAACATTGCAGCTCTTCACCATGTGAGAGGAATTGGAGTGCATGGGAAGCTGCACAAAAAAAAAAAAAAAAAAAAAGAAATCGTTTGACCCCTCAAATGTTGGATACTCTTGTCTATGTAAGAATGAACACCATGATGATGGAGAAATTTGATGTCTTGGAAGCAAGAGACTTGGAGCCTATTGATCTAAATAATTTGAATGAACTTCCTGATGATATAGATCACTACCAAGATGAAGATGACGAATTTGTGGAACCTACGGACCACTTGGAGCTCCACAATGATGATCTATCATGATTGGATAACAATACAATACATCAAATCGATGATTGATGTTTTTCTATATTAGCTATTTTATTGAACATTCGCTTAATCTAATATGTAGCATTTTATTTCAGTACCTTTTAGATAACTTTTATTTTTTCAAAACTTGTTAGGAACAATTGATGGTTGCCTTTTAGTTTCTTATTTTAATTGATGTCACCGAACAAGTTATTAATTAATAGTCAAAGTATTTTTTATTTAGTTACTCTAAGATATTCCTTGATAATGTGTATATTTAATAATTTCTTGCCTAATTTTCTTATAGAATATGATTATATTATATTAAGTTAAAAGTATGCACGTGTTGCCCTTTTCTTGGTGCCGTATCTTTTACTAACAAACGAATTATACGCGTAACTATCATGGTACGTACCTTTTTGGAGGCTCGTATTTTTGCCGATTTTTTATACGTATCTTAAAAAAAAATATGAAAAATACTCGTACGTATAAAATAACGTTTTAAACTCATCCCGTATTTTACTAACAGAGATCCTGAGTATATGAAAATAATAATTAAGGAATGTTTGGACCTTAATTTAATGTCAACATGAGTTTCTTCATACATCACCCTAGGATTTCTGGTGAGAATCATGGAGAAATGAAAGAGGAAAATCAAGATTGGTGATCATTTACAAAGGAGTCAACAAAACTTTGAATTTAACGGAGGCTCCATTCCAAGTAAAGAACACATAAAGAACTGTATCAAGGATGCAAAGGTACTCTCTAAATTCAATTAAATCTGGATTTATCATATCAAGAAGATGCCAGCAAGAAGTATACGATGTTGTCTACACCGCAAGGACGTCATATTTGGAACGTGATGCCAATAGGATTATCGCATGCAACCCAGATATATCAAAAGAAAGATGGATAATCTTTTGAAAGATTATTTCAAATTCATGTTCGTCTATGTTAATGTTATACTCACTGCCTAGATGAATATGAAGGAGCATATCAAACATTTAGAGATCTTTTCAAAAGTTTGTCAAAAAGAGGATTACTACTACCGGAGAAGAAAATAGTAATCGCTTTAAGCCAGGTCGAGTTCCTAGGGATCGAGATTGATGGATCTTGAATCATCCTTCAAAAACATATTATGGAGAAGGTACAAGGATTTCCAGAGGACATTAAAGACAAGAAGCAGCTTTAGAGGTTTTTTGGAGTTGTTGATTTCACTGGAATATTCATAAAGAATCTAACAGAACACAGGAAGGTGTTCAGCCCATTACTCAAGAAAGATTCAGATTTCAAATGGGAAAAGAAGCATAGAGAATCGTTGTTGCAACTTAAAGAAATTTTCAAGGAACTTCCAAAGCTAGTGATACCCAATAACGATTATGATATGGTTTTGTATACGGAGGCCAATGACCATTGGTAGGAATCAATGTTAACCCGAACTACACCAAATAGAGAGGTACCATGTCAGAGTTGTATTGGTCTCTTCACATAAAACGAATAAGCAAGATGGTATATCAATGAGAAGGAATTCTTCGCAGTCTGAAAGGCTTTCAGAAAATGGCCTTTATTCTTACTGTTTAAGAAGTTCATCCTTAAAATCGATAACACAGGTGTCAAAGCATTTCTTACAAATAAATTTGAATCTAAACCTGAGAAAGCTAAATTACTTAGATGGCAAGCTAATTGTCAATATTTTGATTATGCGGTTGTCATTATTAAGTTCATGAAAAATGCTCTTGCAGAGTTCTTGTTGAGGGGTTGAGTATAGTGAAGCAAACTCCATGCAAACCGGATACAAGCATCTTCAAGAAAATTTGGAGGAGCTTGACAGGGTGATCAACGACCTGGAGATTAGAGCCACGATCGCGGGTTGAGTTCAATGGGAGGACTTGTCAAAAGTCTGTAACATGTTGAAGGCTGCCAGACTTGCTAATTCATGTCTCTGGGACAACTTCATTATTCTATCTGACATGACTTCTTCATCAAAGAAAAAGGTCGAGTTTTGGGAACGGGTCCCTAACCCAGTCTCCACATATTCAAGTAATGTGAGCACGAGTTATAGGTTAGATCCTAATACGAATCTAGCTAAAGAAAAATTGAACAAACGAGAATAATCTTTAAACTATCTCAAACCAACCTTGCACCTTTGAGGTAAAAGATGAGAGATCAGTCTTGGGCCGATGGCCAGCACATCTAAGATTGATACTAATGGGATTAGAGTTTCTCATTTTCAGGCTTATCAAAACACATGGGAGAAAAATTTCACGGGAGTTGGTGTTAATCCAGCAAGAGGCAAATTGATCGATCTGGTAAATGTCCGAGGATGTGGATATTCCCAGGAACTAATCCACAAAAAGTAAATAAGTGGTATGATTTTGGAGGTTTAGCTTCAATTCATACCATATCACCAAGTTTCCTGGAAATTTCAAAACTTCCAGGATGGATAATCACTCTAGATTTTACGTGATTTTAGGCACATATTTATAGCTAAATCGGTGCATTGTTGTGTAAATTAGTACTACATAGCCCACGTTTTCATATGTTTGGCGAATTTCACTTGTTTGCCAGTTTTGTAGTGTTTTCGGTACAAAACAACGCATTTTTTTAGTTAATGATGAAATCACAAGTTCAAACGGATAAAAAAGACTTGGAAAGAAGGAACTGAAGAATAAGACCCAAACTAGCCTCTGGGTAGGCCCAAGGTGGAGTGGAGAAACCCAAAAGATGAAGTAAAAAGAGAAGAAGAAAAAAGTGTCAAGATGTTCGATCGAATAGCCTAGCTTCATTCAGTCGAGCACCCTACGCTCATCAAGAAATCCAATAGAGACAGCAAACATTTGCTCGACCGAACGATCATACTTCATTTGGTCGTCACCCTGTCTGTGCTCACTAGAATTAAACCTGAAATTAATGAGCATTTGCCCAACCGAGCAATTGAGCTTTTTTCTCTTGAAAGGCGCATTTTCATGTGTTTTATCCGATTTACGCCTAGTACGAACCTATTGTTGTGTACTCCTATAAATAACTAACATTAGGAATTAGTTAACATCATATACAATATTTTCTACATTAGCATAGTAGAGTTTTAGTTTATTTCTGCAGTTTTCATAATTAGGGTAGTTTAAGGAGAAGTTTTTACGAAGCTGGAGGGAACGAGGAGATTCTTCCCGTGGAATTCATGGGTGACCATAGTATTCTGAATTTCTTTCTCTTTTAATTTGAGTTTTTCTTATTTCTTGTTAGACAATGATTTTATTTGTAATATTCATTTTCTTTAATATTGTTACAGAGTAGTTGTTAGATTAGACTGGCTATCTATATTTAACACTTTAGAATCACATACCCAAAATAGGACCGGAAGGTGAGGGTATATTATAGGGTATTTCCTAGGCACTTTTAGGAGTTATAGACATGTCAACTTATGATTGCCTGTGGCTATAATCCACACCTTTGGCACTTCGGAAGGAGGTTTAAGAATGCATACTCGCAAAGCCCCATAACAAATAGACATATTAATTATAGTAATTCATATGCCTATGCATGTGCGATTGTCTATGAGTAATTAACTTTAAAATCCATATCACAAGATAGCTTTTGATATTTGATAATCTTTGTTTAATACTTAATCATTTAATAGTGATACTTTAGTTAAATCAGTCATTCTCTTGTTATTATCTTAGGGTCTTGATACTTAGTAAGTAAGGTAAAAATAATCAACCAATCATGTATTCAATCCAATTAGATATTTAAGTACTAAGAACACTGTTTTAATTTAATTAGGCTTCTTTAATCTTCAGTAGTCTCTGTGGGATACGACCTTACTTGCCACTTGTTTCTACTACACAATACACTTGTAATTTAGCTGGTAGAGATTAGAGCAACCAATGGATACGCGATGTGGAATGTAGAGATATTCTGGAGCTACATTTCTTTTCAACAGTCCCAGAACCATACAAGAACGGGTCTCACCCAACTTTCCATTTCATAAAGCTACAGAGACTAGATAAGAGATTGGCAAAAAAAAAAAAAAAAAAAAAAAACATATCTGCCCCAGAACACAAGAGTCCTTTGGTGTCAACCTTCACCGAGGATGATATCGCTACAAGGAGAGTGTGGGGCTTATGGGTTTGCCTCATTGAGATGAGAAAGATCAAGGGAGATTTCAAAACCTTCCAAAAGATGGAGAATATATCAATCTTGACTAATACTGTTGTGAAATATATTTTCATATTTTCGTAAGTCATTTATCGAAAATTGTATTTTATTTGTAAAATATTTAATTATGTTAGAATTACTTATACTTAGTTAGATGTTTTGTTTTTAGACTAACATTACCTAACAAAATCTCTTACAGATATGTTTGGATTTGTTCTGTTAAGTTGCAAGGTTTTAATAAAGAACGTCATAGTCAAATATGAACTTGAACAAGGATAGAAGATCGAGGTGTTAATGCTTGGAAATTAGCGACCAGCTTGTTGAACGGAAGTAGTTAATACATGCCTTAAATAACCGGATCTGAATCAAATGAAGAAGATTTCTAACTGGGTCAGAATCTTTGAAGATATTCACTGAATATCTTGCAAAGATTTACTTTCCATAACGAGATGTTTGAATGTTCAAATAGTACATGCTCATGAAAGAATTGAGATTCACAAGGATCCAGTGCAAATTACTTATGGAGATAATTTTCCATAACCATTAGCAAATTGTTGGTACCTGAAGGACGAAGAAGGAAGGAGTATCAGATCTAGATTTTATTTAGATTGAGACTAGATTTGATTATGCTTGGCCCACAAGTACTGAGAGTTTGTAATTACCTACGTGAGTTATTATGCTTGACACTTATGTTTTGTTGAGAGCTCTAAGCGATTAGCGTCATATACTTAGTGTTTTATTTTATTTCATGAACTTTACATTTTCTAAACCTCTCAAAACGCATCCAGTCGTAAAAAAGGGCATTTTGCACGATCGAGTTGTTGGATTTGTATATTGAAAGCAAAACCTTTTATATACAATGTTTCTAGTTATTCACTGTTTATCTCCTATCTGATTATATTTGCACTTTCACTATGTATCCCATATCTCTTGCAAATAAGTAGATCATATGGTGTGTTGTAGATCACAGAAGATCATATGATTGGTTAAACTTAATGAGATATAAAATGTAAATCACAGCTCAGACAACTTGAGGACGAGTTGTTGGTTTACGCTGCAGTATTAAGTAGGAATAGTTTATCTTGACTATTTACTTATACTGGTATGCATTTACGTATTGATAGGATCATAGTGAGATAAGTTCTTCTGCCTGACCTAAGTGAAGAGCTAGAGATCTCGGTGACTTACAATAATCTAAAGCCTAAATAAGATTACAGTTATGAATGCTTGTTTTGTGTGTCACTTTGATTTACCATGGGCAAGAGTTAAGTTATAACTTTTATACTATGTATTTTGGGTGACAGCAACTTGCATATAATAATTGGTAATTTGTATTTAGGTAACCGTATCCGTTTAGGATGATGATATCCCCTTAAGGAGCTCAAAAGGTTTATTGTACTAAACCCTGGAAGTTGATTAAGTTCAAGTACAATAATAAGGTTAAGTGGTACTACTTAAGGAATAAATAAGAAATTAATTAATTTAAGCTATCATAGACTTTAATTAATTAATGGATATTCGATATCTTAAATACAGGGATTAATTAAGCCTAATTCAAGCCCCGACTCAACTCGGGAATAAAGGGGCAAGTCAGTATTAATTCTCTAGTGGAATAAATTAATATTTATGAATTAATTATGTTCTGGGCCGAACAAGGAATCAGTAATTCATAGTTAGGCCCATCTTTATTTCTTGTATTTGATCCCTGAACTGGCCCATATAGACTCCTAGTCCAAGTAGGAATAGAGAATTAAATTCCTAACAAAGAATTAAATTTCTAATCATAGAAGGAATTAAACTACTAGGCTTGGCCCACACTCAGCCATGTATTATAAATACATGGTCTCTCATTCTGTGAATATTGAATAATTAACACTAAAAAAAGATCATTGAAAGAGAGAAAGAGAGAGTAAGCGGTGGCGGTTTAAGGTGTTCCTTCCCACTTGGAATTCTTCAAAGTTCGTCATCCATACGGCGTTGAGGATTGAGTAGGGGATACAGTCCAGAAGGTCAAGACAGGAGTCAGAAATCATTCAATCAGAAATCGACCTTTTGTGTAAACAGCTGTCAGGTCGAATCCTTTAACTCCTACGTGTTGTAGGTGCATGTTAGGGTTTATATAAATTTATAGATCCACTTCTAGGATTAATCAATAAGGATACAAATTATGACAACCAAGAAGGATCCTAGGGAAAGGGATTAATTATATTACTTTCTACAAGAGTATTATAATAGATATAATTCCTACACATGTTACATAGCTACTCGGCCGAGCAAATGCTCTTCATCTACACAAATTCTTCATTTTTGCAGGATGCACGACCAAGTTGCATAGCTACTAGGTCAAGCAAATACTCTTCGTTTGACCCACTTTTGGGCTTGTGATGTTTGCACGACTGAGTTACATTCAAACTTAGTCGAGTAAATGTTGTTTGCAATTCTTCTTTTTTTTTAACTCATCTTTTGGGCTTCTCCCCTCCATCTTGGGTCTGTCCAAAGTCTCTTTTGACCAAATTCTTTGTTTCTTTCCTTCTAGGCCTTCCTTTTATCCGTTTGGGCTTGCGATGTCACCATTAACTAAAAGAATTCTCTGTTATTAACTTAAAACCAACAAATAAGTGAAATCCACCAAACATGTGAAAACGTGTGGTATAAAGTACTAATTTATGGAATAATTTACTATTTTAACTATAAAGATGTTCCTAAAACTCACGTAAAATATGGAGTGATAAAAAGCATAATTCTACTATTGCCCTGATGAGGAGATGTACTCCTTGCCGGCAATTGCCTCGGCGGCAAGACCTGATCCATGGGTGGATCCTGGTTGGATTGATCACCGTGACGAGATTGATTCAAACGAGTTGTCACCCTGATTCTGAAATACGCTGTAGACGTCAAAAATTGCTTTGCAGTTCCCACAGACGGCGCCAATTGATAAAGCGCAATCCGGTATCCAGGAAACCTTAACAGAAAATTACGTAAACACTACGAAAACACACAAGATTTACGTGGTTTGATCCGGAGATCTACGTCCACGGGCAGAAAATCACTCTTGCCGAGGTGTTTCTTTTCACTAAAACTTTGAGTTTACAGGTAGCAATTCACCACACAGAGTGCGAACCCTAATTCAGAGTTCTTTTCTCATATTTATACTCAGCTTTTCCTAAACCCTAACTGAACCCTAACAAACTTCCTATTCTCACGCCTACTTCCAGCTGCATGGCGGTTGGGAACGAATCCTGAGCCTTGATTCGCGGAACAAACCACCTGTTGGGCCAACGCGTGTTCCTGGGCCTGCTGGGCCTACGCGTGCTGGGCCTTCACGTGCTTGCTGGGCCCACGCGTGCTAGGCCGGTCCGTGAGCTCAGGTATCGACCCGACCCGAAGTGACAGGGTTATCCCTATCATGATCTACATCCCAACTAAGGGTACATAACATCAAGAAGACTGTGATTCAACTCGTATATGATCCGAAAATCCTCTCCCCTACAATATCAAGGTACCTCGATAATTTCCAACAAATAGTTTGTATATAGTTTAAACCAATGCTTTGTCCTCTATATGGCACAAGAGTGTGTTTCCAACTTTGTATTAATGTTTTTATTGAGATGGAGCAAAATTTGAAGAACTTCTTTAGTTGGTTTGCCATACTTTTAGGTTGATTAATCCAGTTGTTATATTTCCTACTATTGTTGTTGGACTTTCCTTCTACAACTTGTTATTGTTAACTTTCACGAAGGTATAACTTTTTAAATGAATCATTGAACTTATTTTTGTCATCTTTTGTCGGAAGTCTCCACATAATTTGCGCGTGATAGGTTTTTAAGGTATTTTTTCTACACAATTAAGTGCAAGTTGCAACAATATGTAGCGGGAAGAAAACGACTTAATTTGGATAAAAATACCTTAAAATTTTATCGTGCGCAGAATTTTGAAAAAAAATAATTGGAAAATAAGTTCAGTAGTTGTAAGTTTTGTGTGTCAAAAATGTTTGTATGACTAAGCAAGAAGCTGGATAATTAAGCTGAGGAAAGGAGATAAGCTAAAGAACTGAAGTAGGAGGAAAAAAATAGAATCAGAAAAGCAAGGGGGGAAAAACGGTTATTCTGTTACAGGAAAAAGACAACGGTTTCATAACAGAAAAATCGTTGTCTATTAGCTTCCAAATAGCAGTTTTTCTGGTTTTGGCTTAAATCTGTTTCTGGCGGTTTGGAGCGGTTTTTCTTCTCATTCAGCTGCGTATATACACATTGGAGGATGACAAAACAAATTACAACAAGCCTTAGAAGTTAGAACAAGAAATGAGAGCTTGAGTGGAAGATTAATCTCAACATATAATGGATTAATTCTTGAGTGTTTCTTGTAACTTTGTGATTCATTTCATAGTGGATTCTTCTTCTGGTTTCGCCCGTGGGTGTAGGCTTTCAAAGCTGAACCACGTAAATCGTTCGTGTTTGATTTTCTGTTCATGTTGATTCATTTTCTTTTCACAAAGAGAGCTGAGAGTTTGTGAGATTGAAGTGGTTGGTTTTGAGTGTTTATTGAGTAGAAATCACAACAGTGGCGCCGTCTGTGGGAAACACCACGAACTGAAGATCTTAATACTCATTCACTATGTCAATCTCAAAGTTTGAAGCAGAAAAATTCAACGGCAAGAACGACTACGGCCTCTGGAAGTTGAAGATCAAGGCGTTGCTGATTCAACAAGGGTTGGGAGCTGCCCTCAAAGGGGAGAAGGGATTCTTTGCCTCTGTTACCCCTGATCAGAGGTTGGAAATCCAAGAAAAGGCTCATAGCCTGGTGATACTTTGCCTCTCTGACAAAGTCCTGCGCGAAGTTTCAAAAGAAACGAGTGTTGAAGGAGTAATGGAGAAACTGGATCAAATATATCTCATCAAATCCATGGCAAATAGGTTATATTTGAAACAGAAATTGTTCTCTTTCAAATTTATAGCAGAAAAGGGTGTTGAGGATCAGTTGGATGAGTTCAACAAAACTCTAGATGATCTGGAGGCCATAGAAGTGAAGATGGAGGATGAAGACAAGGCAGTGTTGCTTCTAAACTCCCTGCCTCAGGCATTTGACCACCTCAGAGATGCTATGCTCTATGGAAGAGACTCAAAAATTACTTTGGCCGAGGTTCAAGCAGCATTAAAGGGAAAGGAACTTCAAAAGATGAAACAAGTAAAGCAAGAGAGTACTCCTGAAGGATTAAACATCAAGAAAGGCAGGTTTCAGAAGCCATTCCAATCTGGTGACAGTTTTAAGAAGAATCAAAATCCTAAGCCAAAGCAAACTGATCAAAAGGAGTCCAGGAAGTGTTTCTTTTGCAAGAAACCAGGACATTTAAAGAAGAACTGCTTTGAATGGAAGAAGAAACAAAACCAGAAAGGAACATCTACCTCAAATGCTGCAGACATTGCAGAAGCATCAAGTGATGATCCTCAGGTACTAAATATTGCAGACTCTAAATCTATGGGTGAATGGATCTTAGATTCAGGGTGCAGCTTTCATATGACACCTCATTTGGATTGGTTTGAAAACTTTAAAGAACAGAATGCTGGAACTGTTCTATTGGGAAATGATCAAGTATGCTGTGTTAAGGGAATAGGTAATCTGAAATTGAAAACACATGAGAATAAGATCATCACCTTGACAGAAGTTAGATACATTCCCCAGTTAAAAAGGAATCTGATAAGCCTTGGCACTTTGGAAAAGAAGGGATGCTAGTTTAAATCTGAAAATGGTTTTCTGGATGTTATCAAGAATCAGTCAGTTGTCCTAAGGGGTGTAAGAAGGTCAAGCCTATACTATCTAATGGGATCAGTGATTCTTGGAGAAGCTGATGCTGTTGAAAAGAGCAGTATAGATTTATGGCATGCCAGACTTGGGCATGTAAGTGATTCTGGACTGAGACAATTGTTAAAACAAAAACTGATCAAATCAAGGGAAGAGAGTCAGAAGAAACTCTGTGAATATTGTGTTCTCAGTAAGAGCAAGAAACTTCCTTACCCTGAAGGCAAGAAATGCTCTAATGACCCTCTAGAATACATCCATGCTGATCTTTGGGGCCCTTCAAGAACACCAACTCTTGGAGGAGGCAGGTATTTTCTACGCATCATGGATGATTTCTCCAGGAAATTATGGCTATATGTTCTGAAACAAAAGTCAGAAGCCCTGGATAAATTCAAAGTATGGTGCAAGCAGGTGGAAAATGAAAGAGATGCATGTGTGAAGTGTTTGAGGACAGACAATGGGCTTGAGTTTGTGTCTGAAGATTTTAACAGTTTCTGCAACACAAAGGGAATAAAACGGCATAAAACAGTCCCAGCAAATCCTCAACAAAATGGCATTATTGAGAGGATGAATAGAACCATACTGGAAAGGGTTAGAAGCATGTTATCAAGCTCAGGGTTGGATAAGAGATTCTGGGGAGAAGCAGCTTCCACTGCTGCTTATTTGATCAACAGATGCCCTTCCAGTGCCATTGACAATCTAACTCCTGAGGAAAAATGGTCTGGAAAGTCTCCCAGATATGAACACTTAAGAGTTTTTGGATGTAGAGCTTATGCTCACACAAAACAAGATAAGTTAGAAGCCAGAGCAATTAAATGCCTGATGCTTGGATATCCTGATGGAACAAAAGGGTACAGAATATGGAATACAGAACCTGGAGCAGGAAAGATTATCATCAGTAGAGATGTGATATTCTCAGAAGAAGACATGCCACTTAAAGAAACTCAGAAGATCAGGATTCAAGCTGATAACACTAATAAGAAGTTATCAGTTAAGGTGGAGTCAGAAGATGAAGCAGAAGAAGACCCTGAAGAAGGATCAGATACTGAATATACTGAGCAACCAGGCTTACAGGATTATCAGCTTGTGAGGGATAGGGAAAGAAGGATACCCAAACCCTCTACCAGATATGCTGATGAATATCTTACAGCCTATGAACTGGTTTCTGCAGAAGAGATTGACAGTTTTGAACCTAGAAACTATAAGGAAGCTATTGAGAGCAATGAAAGGATTCAGTGGATGCTTGCAATGAGAGAAGAGTTAGACTCTTTGGAGAAGAATCAAACATGGGCTCTGGTAGACAGACCAAAGAATCAAAGATTGGTCAGTTGCAAGTGGATCTTCAAGAAGAAACTGGAAGTAGCTCAGACAGAAACCATCAGATTCAAAGCTAGATTGGTTGCCAGGGGATTCACACAAAAGGAAGGTATTGACTTCAATGAGATATTCTCTCCAGTAGTAAAACATTCCTCAATAAGAATTTTGCTAGCCATTGTCACTCAATATGATTTGGAACTGGAACAGTTAGATGTAAAGACAGCCTTCTTGCATGGTGATTTGAATGAAAAGATATACATGGCACAACCAGAGGGTTTCATTGTTCCTGGAACTGAAAACAAGGTATGTCTGCTGCAAAAATCTCTATATGGTCTGAAACAGAGTCCTAGACAGTGGTATTTAAAGTTTAACAGTCATATGCAAAGGATTGGGTTTCAGAAATCAAAGTATGACAGCTGTGTGTATCTGAAGTTCAGAGGAAAAGAAGTTGCTGTATTTCTACTATTGTATGTGGATGACATGTTAGTAGCTAGCAAGAGCAAAGAAGAGATTAATAATCTGAAAAGAGAACTTCAGTCTGTGTTTGACATGAAGGTGTTGGGAAATGCTAGAAGAATATTAGGAATGGACATCATCAAAAATAGAGCTGGTGGAGTGCATTGGCTAAATCAGCGGAGCTATATCCATAAGGTATTGACCAGATTTAATATGCAAGAATCCAAACCAGTATCAGTTCCTCTGGGTTTACATTTTAAGCTAAGTGAAGCACAGAAGCCACAGATAAGAGAAGAAGAGAATGAGATAAAGAATATACCTTATGCAAATGCAGTAGGGAGTGTTATGTACACTATGATTTGTACAAGACCTGATGTGGCTCATGCCATATCAGTGGTTAGCAGGTACATGTCTGATCCAAGTGGAGCTCACTGGAATGCTTTAAAATGGCTACTCGGATATCTGAAAGGTACTAGTGGTTTTGGAATATTGTTCAAGAAAGATGACATAGAATCTGGAAATGTGTTATGTGGTTACTGTGACTCAGATTTTGCTGCAAATCTAGACTCAAGAAAGTCTCAATCAGGTTATATTTTTACTTTGTTTGGAGCATCAGTTAGCTGGAAGTCTATGCTGCAATCAGTAGTTGCCTTATCAACCACAGAAGCAGAGTTTATGGCCATTACTGAAGCAGTCAAAGAAGCTTGCTGGTTAAAGGGTATTCTGGAGGAGTTTGGGTTTAACCAGAAGGCAATAAAGCTGTTCAGTGATTCACAAAGTGCTTTGCACTTATCTAAACACCAGATGTTCCATGATCGTAGTAAGCATATTGATGTAAAATTTCATTTTTTCAGGGATATCACTGAAAAGGGAACAGTGATATTAGAGAAGATCAGGTCTGAAGATAACCCTTTGATATGCTGACTAAAGCTCTAACTACAGAAAAGTTCTATCTTTGTCTGAAGTTAGTACGGATATCTAGTTTGGAAAGGAATTAGCTCCCGGACAGGAGCAAAAGTTGGTAAGAACAGGAGTGATTCAATATGGTTGAATTATAAGGTTTGATTGTTTTCTTCCACATTGTTTGACAAGGTGGAGAATGTAAGTTTTGTGTGTCAAAAATGTTTGTATGACTAAGCAAGAAGCTGGATAATTAAGCTGAGGAAAGGAGATAAGCTGAAGAACTGAAGTAGGAGGAAAAAAACAGAATCAGAAAAGCAAGGGGAGAAAAACGGTTATTCTGTTACGGGAAAAAGACAACGGTTTCATAACAGAAAAACCGTTGTCTATTAGCTTCCAAATAGCAGTTTTTCTGGTTTTGGCTTAAATCTGTTTCTGGCGGTTTGGAGCGGTTTTTCTTCTCATTCAGCTGCGTATATACACATTGGAGGATGACAAAACAAATTACAACAAGCCTTAGAAGTTAGAACAAGAAATGAGAGCTTGAGTGGAAGATTAATCTCAACATATAAGGGATTAATTCTTGAGTGTTTCTTGTAACTTTGTGATTCATTTCATAGTGGATTCTTCTTCTGGTTTTACCCGTGGATGTAGGCTTTCAAAGCTGAACCACGTAAATCGTTCGTGTTTGATTTTCTGTTCATGTTGATTCATTTTCTTTTCACAAAGAGAGCTGAGAGTTTGTGAGATTGAAGTGGTTGGTTTTGAGTGTTTATTGAGTAGAAATCACAACAGTAGTTTATTCACCAAACCTATATAGCTTGTATATATCGATGTAAATAAAAAAGTTTAGTAGTTTATATGCCAAAACGTTGATAGTTCAGCGGAAGTGTTGTAGGTAATCCTAAAATAAATATAAGGTTAATGATGATCCAAACATACATTCATGCGCTTCTTTTAAAAAAATGAACCAACTTTTTAGAGTTTCTGTATTTCACGTTCTATAATGTAAATGTAAAAGATAAGCAAAAATACATCTAAATTAATGCGTGTGTGCATATACATAAATTTTGATTATGAAATCAGATCATATTTTAGTGTTTGAGTTTGTAGAATAATGATGATGAAAAATGTTATTGGTTATTTCCTCGTTTTTTCAACATTGGGATTAGTCGCAGCTGGTTGCGCGATTACAAACGGTTTTACAGTTCATGTTATCAACAGGCTTCCAGATTCACTGGCGTTGCATTGCCAATCTAAGGATACCGACCTTGGAGTTCATACCACATCGCTAAATTCCGACTATAATTGGAGCTTTTGTGAGAATGTGTTGGAGTCTACTTTATACTTTTGTCATCTCCGGTGGCGTAATCAGGAGGTTACTTTTGATGCATTCAGAGCCGAACTCAGAAGAATGTGTACTAATGGTATATGCAACTGGGAAGCCAGGCCCGACGGCATCTATTTCTCCGGCGGCGGCGCATCGCAAGGCTTTACCAAGAAGTATAATTGGATAGTACACTCATAGAACCTTTGCTTCTGTCAACATATAACTCTTACCATTATAATAAGATATTCAATTTCAAATATAAATTTTGATTATGAAAAATGTGTGTGTATATATGAGTTTGGTTAATGAGATATTAAATATAGTGCACTGTTTACTAGGTGTATTATTACATTAAGATACACAATTCCATTTTGGTTATGTGTTAAAACGTGGTTGAAAAGATTCGGTGGATGCTACACATATACATTTGTCTTAGTGTAGTATCAATACCATCATTTATGTATGTGTATAGTTACAAATTATTTATCTGCAACTCAAAATAAACTTTTGTAGTTTAGAAATATAAAGGCGGCACATTTGACTTTATATCCAAACAAATTCAACAATTATAATAAAATATATTAATAGCTTATTTTTACAAACCAACGTTAGTAGCACATCATTTTCCTTATATGAAATGCCAAATTCCAAATTCCCAATAGTATTTAAGTCATTTGAAAATAAAGTTAACATTACATTTCTTAGTACAAACTCTAGTAGAAGCGAGGTTGTTGTGAATAGATAATGCGTCACTGACGTAAGAAGCAAGGGGCTCAACTAACTGAGGGACATTTGACTCTCAATTCATTTTACATTCGATATTAGAGTTAATTGCATTAAGCTCACCAAGTTATTACGAGAAATAACATATAACCCACCTAACTTTGTTAGTGACACATAAACCATTGGCCCGACTTATTATTAATGTTTTAACGGTGAACTATACAAAGTATACAGGTTTGACACATAAACTATCACAACTAGCTATTGCATTTTTTTACTAGTGGGAGAATTTTGGTGGTTTCTATGCCGAATCTGCAACCTTTGCAAAGAAAAAAAAGTTAGGTGGCTCTTGTTCAGTTTTGGTGATAGTTTTGTAAGTTTAATACAACGAATCAAATTAAGATTAAGAAAATATGATCACTCTGATAAATTGTATGTAAAAATGAAATAGTAACAAATGTCATTTGTGCCTTTAGGGTATTAGAAGAAGGTTTGCGGAAAAGACTAAAAAGGAAAAGAAACAAAAAAGGTTAAAAGACCTAACAAATCTCTAGTTTCCCTTAATCCACGGGTGTAACATGTGCTTATTATGCGGGTGCTGCTTGTGTTCATCCGCTAGACTTTTTTTCTTTACTGAAAAATGTAAATATTTAAAAATTGAAAAATTATGGGATTTTACCAATTATTAACAATTGTTAGATCTATTATCTTAGTAATAAAATTGTAGATTTACTTAGAGAATAAAATCATTATTTAAATAATAAAATAATTTGACAAATAATAAAAAAGTGAGTTTTTGAAGATCCTTTAATAAAAAATATTTAACTTTTACGACTCAAATACAATATATTGCAACACACATTAAGTGTATAAATCTAACACATAATTATACATTTATGAATATAATAGCTTGTATTGAAATACATAATATGTGTGCCAAACTAAAGTTCCTGTAAAAAATTATTTTGGCATATTATATACAAGGTTGCGGAAATTGGAAACAGTTAGGCCAACGGTTTTGTGCCGTCTAGGATGCCTAGGCAGCCAACCACCTAGGCCCACCTAACTGACCCAATATTTCATTATTTATTTATTTATTTGCATATCTAAGTCTTTCACATATGAAATGTCAAATATAAACCTGTGATATCATTAAGTTCCCAGTCATTTGCAATTTTACATGAATCTTAAAACTGCATAAGAAAATAAAAATAAAACTGAACAGTTTTACCCAAAATTGTGAGGGTTTTGAGAAGTAGGGGGCGACAAGGTTGAGAGAGTGAAGGGACGAGGGTTTTGTTCTCTTAACACTTCAATTTTTTAATTTAATGATTATGGATTATGATTACAAAATTGACTAAAAATGACATCATTTTGAAGAATTTAAGAAAAGTGAAAACGATTAAGATTGATTTGGCCGCCTGGATGTCGCCTAGTTCATCTAGGCGGCGATTAATGCCAAAGCTGCATCTTAGTGACAATTTGCTTAAAATCGAGTCAGGTCACAAGCGCCCAGCGCGTAGGTGACCCACTCAGATCGATTTTGCATCACTAATTATATGTAAAAAAATATTTCAAGAATGAAAAATACTAGCGTTTTAAATATTAAAAGTTCTTTTTCTCGAAATACTATGAAATAAATAATCACAAGCTGAAAGTATAACTTTTTAATAAAATTTTCAAAATAGAAAAGAAATTGAAAATTATATTTTGGTGGAAGTCTGCTCTTCATAGACAATACTATAGCAAAGACAAAGATTGTTTGATTTTTTTCCAAGAAAGTGCATAATATGCGGAAACAAACCATGCAAATATCGAGGAGTTATATGTTGCCAAGATCTAAACATGATTAACTTAATTATTGGATTAGTTGAACACAATCCATCATATGTTTTTTAGTACTAATACATTATATCATTTCGGTATATTGAAATGGACAAGAATACTATGTAACTTTAATAGTTAGTATTATAAATAAAGAAAAGAAAAGAAATGTGGAGACCACAGGACGGTCACTCACAAAAGGCAAACTAAAAACATTTTCATGCCACAAGCCGACAGATAAAGGTGTACAGAATGATATAAGCAAAGGCAAGAACAAGCCAATAGGATGCAATGAATAGAACTGTCTTCTGGCGTACTACAGATGCGAAGCACCTTGCCCTATGACACGAAATCCAAGCGTGGGGGAAGTCCAACGCTCCTCACATCGGTGTGAGTCCAAAATCCCTGGGAAGGTTTCAATGCATTAGCTCGTAGCTGTCAAATCTGTAAGCACAACCAAAAGACGTATCCCAAAACATGGCATACGCAAAGCAACCCTGCTAAGAACAATGGAGGGACTGCCTCCGAACAAAACCCGGGATTGCTGAGCCAAAGGGTCGGGATTGCCGAGCCAAAGCGTTGGAATTGTAGTCAATTCCAAGAAATCCATCAAATATCAGCTAAAAACAATGGAGGGACTGCCTCCAAACAAAACCCGGGATTGCCGAGCCAAAGCACCAAATCCAAAGTCCAGTTAAAAGCTTTCGATAAATGAAAAGAAGAGCCACAAAAAGGCTGCTTCAGCCTAGGCACGGCTGATCACCATGGCAATGAGAAAAACAGCCCCATGTGAGCTCAGTGAACAGAATCTGAAATTCTTGATAGAAAGGGCTGATTTAATCGAACTCAACCACAACAATCAGCTCCAAGACAAAGCTGAAAATAAAATGGGGATCAGACCTTAGTCGGACCAATTGATCCCAGATTCAAGTAGAACAGAAAATAAATCCATAAAATCAACTTCTCCCTCTTCAGCAGAAAAGGTTTCGTGGTTCTCAATATCACTTCTGCTTCGTCTTTTCTGTCAAAGGTCACCAAAGCCAAAAGAAATCTTATTCACAGACCCATGAGAGTAGTCAACCCCATAAATTTGCCGGAAACCCAAATCCTGTCCTATTGGGGAAATGCACTTCCCGCAGCCAAAAAATGGAGTCCCCACCTACAACATCCAAAAAGCTGCAGGCTACCTGAGTACAAATGCACGAACCGGATCAAACGCAGACGGTTCGGTTCCACTGCAGAATCTTCAAGCTGTGAAGATACAAACTTCCTCACCCCAGATTCCGGCGAGTGAGGGTCGGAGAAGAATGGCCACCGTCGAGAATCCGAGACGCCGCTGGTTCGGATCGGTAAGTCAGCGAAACCCAGGTCGCAGCAACTCAGCGCTGTGCATGCCTAACCCACCAACCCGGTACTAGACTCACTGAGTTGACTCAGCAAAGGCTGACTCAGTGAGCCCAAATCGGCGCTGCATCTCCAGGCGCCGACCATGACCATCGTCAACGGCGAGACCTCTGAGCGAAGAGTGTAGATCCAGTCTCGCCTTGAAGCGCGAAGGCGAAGACCAGCAGATCGCCGGCGATGGCGACCGCCGTCGCGTTGATGATGTGAAGAGATGCAAAACTGAACTCACCCCTGGATCCCGATAGTAGATCGACAAGAGCACCAGGGTGTCCCAAATCGAGATACTGGTACCGGCCTTGTCCAATAGAAAGTCACAAATCAGCGCAACCTTCAAATCTTCAACCGTCGTTGTGTCCGCGACCTTAGAATAGCGAAAGGAGCTCCAAATCCTTATGCCTGAATCAAAATTCTATATGCCCCAAAAGGGGCTGTTGAATAGTTGTCGGCTAAACACAAAAATCGGATCAAGAGATCCAGATTTGTGCTTCATAAACCAAATCAGTTTCATCCTAAAAATATTAAAATAAGAAGTAAGATCTGGACGAAATTGAAATAAAAATAAACAGAAAAATAAGAACGAATAAAAAGAAGAAAGGAAACGAGAAGCAATTAAAAAAGTAAAGGTTGGCCGGCGGCAGTCGGCGGCAACGGCCGCCGGCCACGGGAGAGAAGACAAAGTTGTTCCTAGTCCGAGAGAAAAAAGTTTTAGAGAGAGAAAAAAAAAAAAAAAAAAAAAAGGCCCCCCAGAATAGTCGTGATGTAACTTTCTATTTATAGGGAGTACCATTTGCTTTTATCATCATCAAATTAAGAGTAAGATTAGTATTGTATCCGTGGAAAGTTTTCACCATTTATTAAATTATCTTTCTTTTAATAGAAAAATAAAATAATTACGTACTACTATATTAATTTATTATTTTGTTGAAATAATAATGTTATTTTTAAGTATAGGAAAAATAATATTGGACAGTTGTAAAAATATTTGCAACGATGAAATTTAAATCAACTGTTTTCGTAGAGGAAAGAATAATAAAAATCAATAATGTAATATTATACAAGAAGATAATTTACTTTGTCTATTATTATTAAAAATATGATTCAATAAAAGTTTATGTTTATGATATGACTATCACTATGAAAAGAATTGAATTTTAATTGTGAAAAATATTGATTTGATAATTGTGGTTCTAAAATTAATACCTAATAAAAAATAAAAAAATAAAAGAAAGTGATTCTAAAATTAATGTCTATTTATCAAATAATGAAAATCATTCATTTTAATAGAGAAATAATCATATAAATCAAGCCATTAAAAACTATTTGGGCATAAATTACATAATAAATATAAACTTAACAATACGTTTTTTCAATCAAAATATGTAATATGAATTCAAGAACATTATTTTTAATATATAGAGCAGAAAGTAATTTAATACAATTAAATCATAAACATTTACTTTAAAGAAAACATGTAATTATATAACGACTTAGGTGAATATCGAGTTAAAAATTTTTTTGGTCTCGTAACTTTTGACTTGTGCTATTTTGGTCCCAAAAAAAGTTATGAATTCAATTTAGTCCCACAACTCTTGAATTGGATCCCTTTTGGTCCTAATTTGGCCAGCGGTGACTAATTTCGCCGGAAAAGAGCGACCGGAATTTTTTAGCACGTGACCCACACGTGCTGTTTTCCGGCTAAATTAGTCACCGCCGGCCAAATTAGGACCAAAAGGGATCCAATTCAAGAGTTGTGGGACTAAATTGAATTCATAATTTTTTTCTGGGACCAAAATAGCACAAGTCAAAAGTTACGGGACCAAAAATTTTTTTAGCCCGGTGAATATCTTACAACTAACTCATAATTAACTTTAAAATGATTCATGCACTTCACCAGTACCGCCCTCGCCTTCTCGTCAGCTCCACAACATGACCCTGAAAATATTAATTGTGGGGGGTAGGGGTGGCAATTTTCGACACGACCCGAACAACCTGACACGACCGAACCTGTATTTTGAGGGTTAGGGTCAACCCGAACCCGAACGAATAAGAAACAGGTCGAATCCGTCTGACCCGAAAAAAAATGTGGGTCGGGTCGGGTCAACCCGCGGGTTGACCCGCAACCCGTTTTTAAAAAGGGCAAATTAAAAAGAAATTAAAATTAAACAACATATTTAATAAATAATCATAATAAATGCATAAACCCTATAAAACCTACTAATCACATTGCTAAATATTTGTTGTGGTAACTAATAATCATGTGAATGTATCGTCTAGAACCTATAGAAATCAATATTGTTTTGTCGTAAAGTGTTCTTCCATTCTGTTTTTCTTATAGCTCTTAGATAACAAATTCTTACAAATCTAAGCATAATGGTCTATATATTCTTTTACAACTAATGTTATTTTTTATATAAGAGATGCGAGTATAAAACATTGATCAGTAAACAAAATATGCTTAGAAAAGAGCATGCAACAATTACATTTGGTATTTATAAGAGTATGATAAATTTTATTAGTAAAAGAAATTCACTGGATGAACTTATAAAGATGAATTATCCAATTAACAAGATATTAGATATGTTCAACAGAATCTTAAAAAATGAGAGTGAGACAATGGGAGAGTGAGATAGTGAGAGTTTTTAGAATATTTTGGAAACTGCGTAATTTTGGCTTTTAGAGTTTTAATATGATAATTTTGTGTTGTATTGTTATTGTGTGAGAATGTTGTTATTTTAGAATATTGTTATTGTGAGAGAAGTAGAAAATTAGAAATGATTTTAAAAAAAATTAAAAAAAAAAATGGGTTGGAAAACAGGTTGGCGGGTTGGCCCGCAACCCGAACAGGTCGGGTTCGGGTTGCAGGTCTTGACCCGAATATGAAAACAGGTCGGGTTCGGGTTGGTAAATATTTTGTAATAAGCAGGTCTCAACCCGACCCGCGAACCTGCAACCCGACCTGTTTGCCACCCCTAGGGGTAAGCTACCACCAACCTCTTACAAGTCCACATTAAGAATATATGGTTGAAATATAATATGAATATCAATTAACTTATAACATAACATATGTGTGCACGGGTTGTCCCGGATCACACCAACATAACATATTTGTGCACAGGTTATCCCGGTTCACACCAACTTATAGGGGATTAATCAATCAAACATATAATACAACTTAGCTCTTGCATTTCATAAACATACAATGCAGCTTAGGTATTCCATAAGTAACAGTTATATCACATAAATGAGACAAACACATATAATTAATATGATAAGTAAGAGCTGCACCTGAATTGTGATGCAACTCGGTATGTAGATGCAAATTGTCCCATTGTTCGTAGCATTCGCTAGTCTCGTCTCCTTCCTACTTAGGCATGCATGACTCTAGTTTGATCTTCAAATAATATATGGGATTTTAAAATTGGGGAATTAGGGTTTAGTAGAAGATTTATGGAATTTTGAAGGAAATAGGGAATTTGTAGGAATTGATTTGTTGCTTAGCAGCGAATAAATAATTTATTTTTCATAAACCTTAGAGAATAAAATTCTGAAAATTTTATAGTAGAAAAAATAAACTTACGTGGAAATATCAAACTAAAATTTCAGAAGTTTTCAAGAAGCGTAACTATGAGTTTGGAATTTTCAAAACCGAATGTGTTGAAACTATAAATTCTATGCAGCGAAGGAAAAACCTTAATAACTCAAAAAATCTAAGGTATATCTCTTTGAAATTTTACTATATGATAGAAGACATGTATATAAAATACATAAATAAGAATTTTTTAATAAGCAAAAATATATGTTTTGAATTTTACATATCAGCAAACATAATATTTTAGATCATGTGAAGAAGTAATAGAAAAATCATATAAAACAAAATACACGTTAGATTAACTTGAAATTTTTATAAAACATCATAGGCGTATTTAGAAACAACATACTAATCTTTTGTAATTTTTCGAATTTTGTAAATAGGAGAACTAAATTTTGAACGGAATACTTGTCTATCAAAATGAGAAGAGATTGAAAGATGAAACTGGCACAATAAAAATTCCTAATATAATATGACCGAATTTTGAGATAAAATCAGAATATTTGGGTTGTGATTTATAACATGAATCCCATATTTTATAGATTATATTTCTATGGTTTTATGACTCCTAATTAGACTAGGGCAATGTTTGGTTGGGGTTGGCCCACCCACATATTTCTTTGGGGGGTTGGGTCAAGTCGGTACTATTTAGGGGTGAGGGACATAAAGTCACTTTTTAAATCTCACAGATCACATCACCTTTTACAATTAATAATTAAATCTCACACTCCAACCACAACCTCAATCATCCAACCAAACATCACTCTCTAACACCCCAGCCACTAACTCCAGCCACTCCCCCAGCCTAGCCACCCTAGTCCCAACCAAACATTGCCTAGGAAAGTGTTTTCTTGTTCCCTAAGTAAAAATCATGGATTAGTTTGAGTTTGGACTTAACTAATGAATTGGGCTTATGTCCAAATTAAATATTTGAAAATCTAAGAGAATCAAATATACTTTTAGCCATAAACTAAAATAATAATTGAAATAATTTACGGAAAAAAAAATATATAAATAATTAAATAATTTACGAGGCGTTACAATTACCTTTCTACAAAATTATTTAGCTGAACAATTAATGGACTTGCTTTTGATTTTGTTTTCGAAGGGAAAATCCAAGTAAACCTTCTGTAATCATCTATGATGTGCATATAATACATATAACCTTCAACAGAATTAACATTTGAAGGACGGACCCCATTTATCAGAATGGGGTAACTTAAAAAGTTTAGTAGTTTTCATAGGTAATGATACAAAATTCTGTTGGTGCAACTTTCCTAATTTGCAGCATCACGAAAATCATGAATCTACTACATAAATTTGAATCGATTTAAAAGGACATAATCACATAGATGTCCTAGTCTTCTATGCCATATAGTACCAAGTTTATTAAAACAAGACTTATTACAACTGAAAATACTAGCAACAAGAGATGACTCATTGGAAACAAAATAACAAGTCAATGATGATTCATAAGCAGCATGTTTCTTGAACTCTGATAAGTGTGAAAGATCCAATTGATATAGTCCAGCCTTAAGTGTTCCTTCCAGAATTGCCTGCTTGGAAGTCTTGTCCTCAACATAACAACAATCTTGATAAAACTCAATAAGCACATTATTATCTTTTGCAATTTGTGATATACTCAACAATTTTTTTGTTATGTTAGGCACGTATAAAATATTATTTAGCAAAAGAGATTTTGAGTTGTTATTAGCTTTCAAGATAAAGCTACCAGCATGTGAAATAGAAAGTAAGGAACCATTACCGACTGCTTCTTTTTCATTTCCTTGACAGGTGTTTTTCGAGACAGATTCTCCAGATCTGTTGTTAGGTGATTTGTTGCACCACTGTCGAAGTACCAGTTGGCATCTCCATTTTCATCACTGCCATTCTCAGAATTTGGAGCAGCAACAATCGTAGGGGGTGTTTGCAAACTCATTATCAACATTAAAATCACTTTTAAAAAGCACTTCAATTTAAAGAAGTGTTTGCAAACTCCTATTTCATCACTATAATCACTTCTAGAAGTGATTTTGAGAATTCCAAAATTCTAGCTTTTGGGTGCTTTGGACTTTTTTTACAAACAAATGGAATTATTTTTTATTTGTTTAGAATCATTTTTTCTCCAAACACTGCCAAATTCTAATTTTACCACAAAATCAATTTAAATCACTTTTCTAAAAGCACAATTGTTTGCAAACACCCCGTAGTTTGTGGCTGATTGTACTCTGCCATTAAAACTTATATACAATCTTTTAAAGCATTTTACAGCTACATGTCCTGACCTTCCACATAGCTAGCAGAGTGGCCTATTATTGTCGTTATATCGTGAGTAACCTGAGTTTCCACCACGACCATTACGACCTCTTCTTCCCCTAGGATTATTAAACCTTCCTCCATTTCCATTTTTCCCCAAGACCTCCATAGGCTATAGTTGCAGTAGGCTACTGTTGTGAGGAAGCTTGCAAAGCCATGGAATTAGTGGCCATCTGACTTTGTATGCGCATTTCATGGGATTGCAGTAAGATAATAGATCCTATCGAGATGTCAAATTCACAAAGACCGACTCATATTCATTTCCTAACCCCGCTTAAAACATGTAGAACTAATTCATCATCTGAAATAGAATGCTCAACTGTCTGTAGATCATCCGTTATACTCCTCATTTTCAAGATATACACATCAATGCTAAGATCCCCTTCTTGAGTCAACCAAGGAAGTTAAGATGTATCACACGGTCTTTTGATTGAGACTGATACAAAACCTCAAGAATCTTCCATACTTCAGCCGAGGTTTTGCAACGACTAACATGACCAAGCATACTTTCACTAATTCATGTTGACATCCAACTTAGCAGCAATTGACATTTTCTCAACCACAAATCATATCTCAGATCGATAGTGTTTTTAGAATTACCTGAGCTTCCGGTGGTTTGAATAATTGGGGATGACGCAATTTTTGTGCCAAGAAGAATCCCCCCAAGATCAGTGGCTCTTACAGTCGAGGATTTGAGCACGCCAGATATGGTAATTCACGCGATCCCGCCGGAGAGAAAGAGACCGTGAGATGGGGAAGAACCACCGTCGTTGCAGCGCCATTGAATTGTGCAGAGAAAGAATTGATTCAGATGAGAGTAGAATTGATCAGTGAAGAAGTGACCAAATCTGGGGATGAATTGATCGAATGCGTTGAAGAATGGATCAAAGAGTGAATTCAAGATAAACCCAGCTGACTACTGATACCATGTTATGAGAGACAGAGAGAGAATAAAAAGTTGAGAGAACATTCTAAAACCAATATTATTGATAATGATTGACATGAATTTTCTTAACTCCAAGGGATAATTGGACTGGGATGTCTTCATCCCGATGTGACATGAGTCATCCTCAACGTATTTCATTTTACACCGAATGATTCATTTCTCTACATCCACACCCTACTACTTACATCACCTCTTACAATTTTCAACAGACATTTTACAAATTCCAATACACCTTTTACAATTTTCAATGCACATCCTAACCTACTATACCCTTAAACTAAAATAATTTTTTGGATGTGCCCCATCGGACGTGGTACATGTAACTACATCCCAATCCAATTATCCCCTAATTTACCGCAACTGCAAGTATACGGTGTAGGCGTAGGTAGCTGTAATCAATATCAATCCCACAGAGATTGACTGTAATTCGTAGTTCGATAATTCAATTAATCTATGACTCTCCTAACTAGACTCTAAATTAATAAAGGTTGGTATTAATTCTAAACCTAATTTGCATGAAATTAATGAATAACTAACGAATACCTTAGAAAAACAAGGGGTTGAATACTGAGGAAACTTAGATGGAGAGAAATGTATTATAGAGCATAGATTGCAGTTACAACTCTGATGCATGATTAACCTAAACTTCTAGACTTTTAAACTAGTTATAATGTTTATTAGATGGCACTTTAGTAAACCTAAATATCCTCCCGAAGCGATTCGGTTGTTGATCTACTAGACTTAATCACTCTTCCAAGTCGACTAAATCTAAAGACTCCCAAGACCCTAAACTAAAGCCTACATGATCATAGACAATCGCACTATGTGTCAATCGTCTATTAACAATTCCCTCCTCTCGCATCGAGACTACTAAACATATAGATTTAACTTAAGTGATCAATTCAAGTTTAATCATAAGGAAACAAACACATAGATAAACAATCAATTGGAGTCTACAATTAAAGAATTAAATCAAAACATCGTCATAAGTAACCTACTTTCTAACCCTAGAACACAAAATATTTAGCTACTCATAAAGAAACAAAATACAGAAAAAAGAGTAAATAAACTCGAAATCTTCTGCGCTCAGGGTTTGTCGCGACCGCGAGTAGAGTGCCCTGGCAAATTTTTAGGTCTGACTTCCAAGGCATTTTTTAGAGTCTTCCGTTCATTTTTGGGTTTTGTCTCTTTCAGAAAAAGTTGTAGCTCTCTGAATCAACTTTCCAACGCCACCAATTGAACCTTAATCAGAGTTGTAGATATCAATATATGGCTAAAATACTAATGATGTGTCAAGTTGACCAAAAACTTCACTTTCGGGAAGCTTTTCGTCGCGACCTCGACCTATATCATCACGACCGCTATGGTTGGGCAGAGTGTTTTTCATGTTCTAGGCCACTTTTGACGTGGCCGCGACTATAGACGGGGCCGTGGTCGACCATTTTGCTCTTTTAACTCCATTTTCGTCCGTTTTCTACTCTATTTGACTTGTTTCTTCTCCGGAATTCGTTCAACAATGGAATAAAATCACCTAATTAACTCCAAAATAAATCAAAACACATCAAATTGCCCAATATAACAAATATAAATAATTTTTGGCCTAATATACATGTAAATGTTATAAAACAAATATTTAAATTGACCTAAATACGTGCATAAATAACGTGTATCACAGCATATTTATACGATCAGTAATTGTGTTAAAAACTTCTAGTAGCTTATGTAGTTACTAAGCTAAAGCCTAACTTACTTAACAAACTCCTAACTTACTTAACAAACTCCTAACTTACTTAACAAGCTATATGACAGATATATAAACATATTTCTTATAATACATGTCGCTGACTTGCCGTGGCTTTTCTTTATATAACTACTATATAAATGTCCATGCTGCGATGCGTGAATATTTATTCTATTATAATAATAATAATAATATATAATTAAATTATTCGTTTATATATTATCTATATATATATAAATAATAGGTCAAGTCATTCGAAATTAGTAAATTGAAACTTTTCTCGCTCATTTTAATAGTTACCATGAATAAATGTGAATTTGAATTTTGAAATTTGAAAAATCCAGTGAAATTAGCGGCATTCAAGTTTTCGAATGTTTATTCCGTCTAAAATTCAGCAATAACAAATCTGTACATATATGTATAACAGAATTTGTTGCACATTTTTTTAAAATTTTGAAATTAAAATTTTAAAAAAATCTTTATCCAATAACATTATTGCTCCTATAAATACATAAGGTGTTCACTAAATGAGAATCATGTTTGCAGGTGATATTTCTATTTCTTACTAGTAAATGCTCCCGTGCAATGCACGGGCTATTTTTTTAAAAAGTAAATCACTATTAACATGAATAATACTTTTTTTTTAAAATGCATTTTTATTTGATAATATATAACAAAAACGGAAATGGTTAAAAAAAATTACAAAGAAAACTTTTGTGTTCTTTTGCAGTGTTATTCATTCCTTGTCTCTTACTCCCGAAAATCAGTAATTTTCACTAATAAAAATACATTTTAATTTTTTCACGAATTTCTTACTCGTATCTTATTCCAGATTTTTTCTTTATCTTGTCTCTATCAAAACATTAAAATTAAATTATGATAAATTTTGAATAGACTAAACTGATTGGTAATAATAAATAAAGCGAACATACATAATTCAGAATCCGATATCAGTTAATAGAATTGAGAAACAAATAATCTTAAAGATTATTCTTATATAAAATATTTTATTAGTTTACGTACAAAACATCTTATATCAGAAACAAAAATAATTTCTTTTTAAGGATTATTCTTATATAAAATATTTTATTAGTTAACCTACAAAATATCCTCTATTGGAAATAATTTTTAAGAAAGACATAGAAAATACAATTTTATTTAGAATGAATTGAATCTTCATAGTCCATATGATGAGCTCATTCATGGAGTTGGATTTGGATTTAGAATTTTAAAAGACATAGATGATTTCAAATCTACAATTTTTTTATCCAATAATCTCCTATATCCATAAGATAAGCTCATTAATATAATAAAGTTTGATTTTAATTTAAAAAATTAATGAACTAAACTAGTAAAATACTTTATATAAGAATAATTATTAAGAAAAAATATATTCTTTTCTCAATCTTATTAAATTATATTGCAATTCTGGATTGTATATCTTCGTTGTTTGTTTATTATTATTAATCAGTATGATCTATTCCAAAATTTATTATAATTTAATATTATGATTCTGGAAGAGAGATGAGAGAAGAAAAAAAACAAATGAAATTATTTTCGAGAGAAGAAATAAAACGGATAAAATAATTTACAGATAAAATATTTTTGGGAAAAAAAATTGTACAGCGGAAAAAAACTAAAAAAACTGATTTGGTGGAATAAGAGGCGAGGAAGGAATAAAAAATATATTTAGCGTGTTTTTTTTTGTGGAGTGTTTTTTTTTTTTTGGTGGAGTGTGTTAGCTGACCGAACATATCATGGTGGGCTCTATAAAAAAACACACCGGTGGTTCTATATCATTATTGATATACAATAATCTATATATTATTATTGATATACAATAATCTATATATAGTTTGATACATTGATTTTTACAATTTAGAAATTCTTAAAATCAAGCAAGCGACCATCCTTTTACCCTTTTTATAGGGAGTATAGAAAACCAGAAATCATATCTGAAAGATTTGGAATAATCTGAATATTCTGTTATCAGATATCTTTAATTAAAGATTACATATTATTGTATATTAAAAAATTGATAAAATCACATCTATTTTTTTGCTAAAGCTATGGTAATTCATATATTAATATACACATCATAATTATAATTCATATTAAAATAAAATCCGGTAAAATTCGGTCTATAATGAGTATTGATTTCGCTAATCATTCCAATTATGTGATAGTTCTAAATTTATATGTCATATCATTTTATAGTTGTTATCAACCAATCTGTATATTAAATTTATTTTGTTTATAAGATAATATTTTGGAAATTTTTCTGCAATAGTTCTAAATTTATATGTGATATCATTTTATAGTTGTTATCAACAATCTGTATATTAAATTTATTTTGTTTATAAGATAATATTTTGGAAATTTTTCTGCAATAGTTCATGATAGTTGTTAAATGGGATATTTCTTATTAAAAGTATTGCGTATAGTAAACGTTTTCGACTGAGTTTTATCAAAGTTAAATTGTACACATATTGTAATAACAAAAATGAAATACTGTAATAAAATTAGAAAGATTACATATTATTGTATATTAAAAATTGATAAAATCACATCTATTTTTTGGTAAAGCTATGGTAATTCATATATTAATATACACATCATAATTATAATTCATATTAAAATAAAAATTCGGTCTATAATGAGTATTGATTTCGCTAATCATTCCAATTATGTGATAGTTCTAAATTTATATGTCATATCATTTTATAGTTGTTATCAACCAATCTGTATATTAAATTTAATTTGTTTATAAGATAATATTTTGGAATTTTTTTGCAATAGTTCATGATAGTTGTTAAATAAATATTTCTTCTTAAAAGTATTGTGTATAGTAAACGTTTTTGTCTGAGTTTTATCAAAGTTTAATTGTAAACATATTGTAATGAGAAAAATGAAATACTGCAATAAAATTAGAATTTCAATTGAAGTTGATACATGAACTTATTTTTGCAAAAATAAAAAAATTGAATTATGCTACAATAAAATCAGAATTAGTCTTCAATCTCAGGTGATCCTCGAATGAGTTGATTGTCTCTAATCTTTTGCCAATATTTTAAACAGTTGCCAATATTTTAAACAGATTGAGACTGTACATGTTATAAATAAAATGTAAAGTTTAGCACAATATATGGACAATAATATAAATAATCACATAACAGAAATAAAAAATATAGGTTGAATTTTTATATGATTACAGATTACCGTAGAAAACGATGATGGTAGATAGATTTGCATTCTGCAATCATGAAACTTGTTTTCGCCTGAATCTTGATTCAGTGTTGCTGATTTTTTCTTATCTTGATTTCATGTAGTACTTTTGGAGCATCCATTATGAATTACCTATCAAAGTTGACCCATAATAATCAAGGAATGAAGGAATTATAGAAATTTGCAGTAAAAAAATGTAAATTGCGAAATGAATAAGAAATAGGAATATCCAGCTGTAAACGTGTAAACGTGAGCCTCCATTAATGTGAATGAAATAAACTGAAATAATTGTCAAATGAATAAGAAATAGAAATACCAGACCTTATATATTTATAAGAGCAATAATGTTAATGGATAAAGATTTTTTTAAAATTCGAATTCAAAATTTTAAAAAATGTGCAACAAATTCTGTTATACATATATGTACAGATTTGTTATTGCTAAATTTTAGACAGAAAGAATCCCGCTAATATCATCGGATTTTTCAAATTTCAAAATTCAAATAAAATTACATGTAAATTTTCTTTCTGTTAGAAGTCCAAGGAGGACGATCGCCGCCCCCCGCCCCCCTAAATCCGTCACTGTTAGCCATCTTGATGAGTTATAATTACTTCTTCTTTTTTGTTAATGAGTTATATTTACTTTATTCTTTATTCTTTAATTATCTTTTACTACCTCCGTTTTAATTTAGATGTCTTAGATTTAGATAATAGAATTTAGAAGTATGGAAAATTGATACATAAACCCTCTACTATATTATATAGATATAGTTGGTTAGATAGAGGTTCAAGAATAATTATAGAGATAGTATGAAGAAATGTAGAAAAAATGCTAAACAGACAGCTATTTATAGACAAAGTATAAAAGTTAAAAAAGACAACTTAAAAAAACGAAGGTAGTATTTCTTTAATTTTGACCCAGATATAAAATTGCTAAATTCGCGCAACTATTCAAAACTTTGAACTCTAGATCATGGACAATATCAAATAATTATTTATTTATCCAAATCAAGATTATTACTCTTGTATAGAAATATTTCAGGATAATTCATCGAGTTCAATCTTAATTTGAGGCGTCATTATATAAGTGAAAAGTTACTTTCTTCAGATAGGACACCTGAGAAAATAGCATCCTATTTCCGCATGCTACAATAAGGTGAATATGATGCTTTGCACTATAGAGATTTTTTTTTATATATTTTAAATGTCAAGTTAAATTGTTTTTGTTTAGAGTATTCACAAATAGCAATGTGTTATCAAGCAATCATCCAACTTGTTTTCCACTGAGGCTCCCTTTACATGGGTAGATAATTTAGGATAATGACATTTTATTTAACTTTATCTAGTATTTATTTTGGTAAAAATAAAAAGTCAGGTTATCTTTCCGACCATAAAATATTAAAACCCGGATAATACTTTAAATAATAACCCAGGCTCTAACGCCCCAGGGTAATTACCCAATACTTGGGATAACATTAGAAAAATTACATTTATATCCCTTATTATTTCTATTTTTTGCAAACTTAATTATTAAAAGGGACTTTTAAGTAATATCACCCTTAGCCAAACCTTCATATATCACATAGTAAAAGGTGGATAAAGATAGTAATTATTCTTATCCAAGATGTTATATGTTACAGTAAACTTCCTATAATAATTTATATCTTATCCTATGAAATTATCTCACTGTCCTAAATAATTAACTTGTTTTTGTTTGTCAATGTAAATGTAGCCTAAAGAAACACACACAAAGTAAGCTAGATAGCATAAGTAAACAACAATATTTTTTTTTAAAAAAAAGAAGTGCACAGTCTTCAGAATTCCATGAATAGAGCGGTGGTATGCGTAGATGGCTGAAATGTTTTCTACTGCCTTTGTTTCTGTGTTTTTATTAATTGTTCTTTTAGATTTTATTAGATATTTATAAATATTCATTTTAGCTTTTTTTTTGGCATATATTTTTCAACTACCCCTTAATAATTAAAATTAAAATTAAAATAAAATTAGGGAATTAAGGAAATTGAGAAAATGTAGAAAAATTAATTGATGACTTATTTGTTTATTTTACTTACTCCTTAATTTTATAATTCTAAATTAAAATAACAACTAAATAAAAATGAAGGTAGTATTTGGAAAAGGGTAAAAAGAAAATCATGGAATCTTCCATCTGATCAGAATCCATCTAAATCAAAATCCATAAGAATAAAATGATTTTGTTTACAACATAGTACCAATACTTTCCTTTACAATATTTCAACAACATCTGGTCCAAATTGCATTGTTGTCTATGACCACTAAAAATTTGAAAGAAAAATACGAAAAGATAAGCCATAGATAAAGAAAACACTGAGATATACCGTGCATAACTCCATCCCTTTTGCATTCAAACGTCGATGTTTGTTGTTCTCTTATTTTGCCAAAATTATACCTGGATTCGCTGTGTGCACTTAAAAATCAGCACAATTTTAACTTAATACGGAAGAAACACTGAGTTGATTGGCGGTAAACAGTTTATAATTAGCACAATACAGAATAAATACTACTTTGATTGACTTGAAATATAATGTATTACCGTACAAATTGTTGAGGCGGATGAATTGGAATATTGCAGCCATCGTCATTTAATATGTATTATCACGCTACTCTGCTAATTTATACTGATCGCCATTTACAGATAATATTTGAGGAGATTCCAAAAGAATCGTCATTTGCAGATAATATTTGAGTAGCTTTCAGATTAAAACTAATAAGAGAAATAGGCAGGGAAAATAGCAAATGAGGAAAACGATCCATGTGTTGCATTTATAAGATGTAAATATATGGTCAGATAAGAATAATATATGGACGTGATTTTTTAAAATTTGAATATAGATTCCCTATGGTAATGCGTGGTTATAGATTCAAATTTCAAACTTTCAAAATAATCCCGACATTATCGGAAAAATATTGATTTAACTTTGAAAATACAACAGAACAAAATAGGATAGGAACGTCTGTCGAAAAAATATAGTTTTAAACTTTCAAAATACCCACGATATTATCGGATAAATTTCAATTCAAAATTTAAAAAGATGTCTATATTAAGTAACTTACATTTTAGGCGGGAAAATGTTAACTTACTAAAATTAGCTGACTTCGCTTATTATATTTATATAGATTCATTTCCCAATTATTTCAGTTTATTTCATTCACATTAATGGAGACTCACGTATACAGCTGGATATTCCTATTTCTTATCCATTTCGCAATTTACAATTTTTTACTGCAAATTTCTATAATTCCTTCATTCCTTGATTATTATGTGTCAACTTTAATTGTTCATTTCACAATTTACATTTTTTACTGCAAATTTCTATAATTCCTTCATTCCTTGATTATTATGGGTCAACTTTGATAGGTACTTCATAATGGATGCTCCAAAAGTACTACATGCAAATCAAGATAAGAAAAAATCAGCAACACTGAATCTTGATTCTGGCGAAAACAAGTTTGATGATTGCAGAATTCAAATCTATCTACCATCATCTGTAATCATATAAAAATTCAACCTATATATTTTTATTTCTGTTATGTGAATTATTTATATTATTGTCCATATATTGTGCTAAACTTTACATTTTGTTTATAATATGTACAGTCTCAATCCGTTCAAAATATTGGCAAAAGATTAGAGACAATCAACTCATTCGAGGATCAGCTGAGATTGAAGACTAATTCTGATTTTATTGTAGCTGAATTCAATTTTTTAATTTCTGCAAAAATAAGTTCATGTATCAACTAAAATTGAAATTCTAATTTTATCGCAGTATTTCATTTTTGTCATTACAATATGTTTACAATTAAACTTTGATAAAACTCAGTCGAAAACGTTTACTATACGCAATACTTTTAAGAAGAAATATCTCATTTAATAACTATCATGTACTATTGCAGAATTTTTTTCAAAATATTATCTTATAAACAAAATAAATTTAATATACAGATTGGTTGATAACAACTATAAAATGATATCACATATAAATTAGAACTACCACATAATTGGAATGATTAGCGAAATTAATACTCATTATAGACCGAATTTTTATTTTAATATGAATTATAACTATGATGTGTATATTAATATATGAATTACCATAGCTTTACCAAAAAATAGATGTGATTTTATCAAATTTTTAATATACAATAATATGTAATCTTTAATTAAAGATATCTGATAACATAATATCAAGATCATTCCACATCTTTCAGATATGATTTCTGATTTTCTATACTCCCTATAAAAATGGCAAAAGGATGGTAGCGTGCTTGATCTCAATAATTTCTAAATTGTAAAAATCAATGTATCAAATTATATATAGATTATTGTATATCAATAATAATATGGAACCACGGTGAGTTTTCTTATAGAGCCCACCATGATGTGTTCGGTCAGCTAACACACCCCACCAAAAAACACGCTAACAAAATCAGTTTTTTTAGTTTTTTTTCCACTGTACAATATTTTTTTTTCCCAAAATTATTTTATCTGTAAATTATTTTATCCGTTTTATTTCTTCTCTCGAAAATAATTTCATTTGTTCTTTTTCTTCTCTCATCTCTCTTCCAAAATCTTAATATTAAATTATAATAAATTTTGGAATAGATCATATTGATTAATAATAATAAACAAACAACGAAGATATATAATCCAGAATTGCAATACAATTTAATAAGATTGAAAAAAGAATATATTTTCTTAATGATTATTCTTATATAAAATATTTTATTAGTTTAGTTCATTAATTTTCTAAATTAAAATCCAACTTTATTTATATTAATGAGCTCATCTTATGGATATAGGAGATTATTGGATAAAAAAATTGAAAGATTTGAAGTCATCTATGTCTTTTAAAATTCTAAATCCAAATCCAACTCTATTTATATGAATGAGCTCATCATATGGACTATGAAGATTCAGTTCATCCTAAATAAAATTGTATTTTCTATGTCTTTCTTAAAATTTATTTCCAATAGAGGATATTTTGTAGGTAAACTAATAAAATATTTTATATAATAATAATTTTTTTAAAAAAAATATTTTTGTTTCTAATAGAAGATGTTTTGTACGTAAACTAATAAAATATTTTATATAAGAATAACCCTTAAGATTATTTGTTTCTCAATTCTATTAACTGATATCGGATTCTGGATTATGTATGTTCGCTTTATTTATTATTACCAATCAGTGTAGTCTATTCAAAATTTATCATAATTGATAGAGACAAGATAACAAAAAAATCTGGAATAAGATAAGAGTAAGAAATTCGTGAAAAACTTAAAATGTGTTTTTATTAGTGGAAATTACTGATTTTCCGAAGTAAGAGGCAAGGAATGAATAACACTGCAAAAGAACACAAAAGTTTTCTTTGTAAAAAATTTTAACCATTTCTTTTTTCTTTTTTTTTTTGTTATATATTATCAAATAAAAATGTGTTTTCAATAAAAAGTATTATTCATGTTAATATTGATTTACTTTTTAAAAAAATAGCCCGTGCATCGCACGGGGAATTTACTAGTATAAGAATACAAAATGAGTTAATTTTTGTTGTCCAATTTTATTTCTTCCTTCTACATGCATTATTATTATTATTATTATTATTATTATTTTTGCATTTAATATATTTCATTATCATAAATTGAAACAATCACTGAAATTTTCGTCAATTTAATTTTTTATGTTTTTACTTTTAAGAACTTTCATTATATATAAAAAATTGTAACTACCAATTATATTTTCATATATTTTGTTAATTCAATTATTTGAATACATGATTTGATGAAGAAATATTTTAAGTAAACTTTTACATAGAAACTTGAAATTTGATTTATTTCTCTCCCTATTATTTCATCAGGGCATTGTACGAGTTGTAATAATTACATATTCGTATAAGAACGAAACAGTGTCAAAATATTTTGAATAATTATCATTTGAAAATCATGTGTATTAAATAACATAATTATTAATTTAAGAAGCCATAAACATATTAATTATTTAAATTATATGAGTGATAAATTATGGTTGTATTTACTTATCACTTGGCTCAATCTATTATGGGTTGTGCCAACCGAGTTGTGTTTTTTTTGGAGTTGTTGACAATATATTTACCAACTAGTAGTATCCCTGTGCGATGCACAGTTTGTAAATGTAAGTGAATAAATGATAATAATTTTAATATAAATATATATTACAATTAATATATAATAAAATCAATATATAATAAAAGATGAAAAGTTATATATTAATGAAATAAGAGTCAATGAAAAATATTAAAAATTAAAAATATATAAATTTGAGTAAGTTACAGAATATTCATATTTGTTTTTCTTATTGTATGAATATATAGTCATCCACGTATGGAGGCCATGTTGATGAGTATATATATGTATATTTATAATTTTATGATATAAGTTTATATTATTCAAATATAATGTTTAAGGAATTTCCAAAAGCGATTAGTGAGTACCAATAGCACTACATTCTAATTTTATTAATTTTTATTTGTAGTACATACACACTAATAATTTAATCCACATAATCAACCAACAAACAATTATTTGTCTTTAATTTAATTTATTTATACAATATGGTGTCAAATTATAGATCGATAATAGATGATAAATTATTATACTGGAAAATCACATTAGAAATTCAAAAAAAAATCTAAAAGATTTAGATGATTTTTTTGAGAAAAATAAAATGTTGAAGTTATAAACTGAAATTATGAAATATTTATTAAATAACTCAAATTTTATATTTTTATATGATTAAAAAATTTAATAAAAAAGGAAACAAAATTCAAATTAAGCTATTTCCAAATAAAATGCTTTATACAAAAAAAAAAAAAAAATTCAAATTAAGCTATATCCAAGTAAAATGTTATATACCAAAAATAATGTTTTCCAAATAAAATGCTTTATATAAAAAATAATATTTATACCAAAAATAATATTTTTCATAAATGACACAGTGATTTAGGCGGGAAAATTTCCAATTTACTATTTTGGGTGAATTTTGTTATTATATAGATATAGATAGATATCACATCACATTTTTATAACTGTTTACACTAAAAACAAATTCCAACTCACCCTCCAATCAACAAACCAAACACCCACATATTTAACTCAACTTTCTCTTTTCACTTTATTTTCCCAAACCTATAGTACTTCAAAGTCCAAGCCTCTCCAGCATAAGTTAGCACAACATATATTATCATGCCATATACAAATAAAAAACAATTAGCTTATTATTTTATAGTTAACATAATTTTTTTTTTCACAAAATAGTATAAAAACAAATAAGCAAATTAACTTAATCAACCAACCAATTTAGCAAATATATATAATTTTTTTCTATTGTAAGGGTAAACCTAACAATTTTTTTTATCATTTTTTATACAAAATAATTTAAAATATAAAAAAATATTAAGCTAAAAAGAGGTAAGATTAAAGTAAATAATTTTAATTTTTTAAAAAAATTATAAAAGTAAAATTTGGGGAAAAAGTGTGAAATGGAGGGGTGTTTTCTCCTATTTAGTATTAAAAATTGATTTCAAAATTTAACAATTCTAATGTCAGAAAATAACGTGAATTTCGAAATTCAAATTCCAAGGATATTGAAGTTAATTCGTATGCAATTTGAATTTTAGTTTGTGATACGCAACCATAATTATGATGAAAAATGAGACAACTAGGAGGAAGAAAATTACGCGGAGCACCCGAGTGAAATCACGATTTATGACAAAAATTGCAGAATAGAAGGGATAGTAAATGGAAAAGAGAAATGTAGAGAAAAGGAAGATAATGACCTGATACTATTATAGGGAGCAACAGCGGTCATCCCCCGCGCTCACACACTTTTCTCTTCTCATTTACACTTTACCTTCCACAGTTGAGTAGAGTACACACACTCTAAAAGCTTCAGATCTTTACAGCACACAGACTCTCTCTCTAAAGCTCTTAAACCCTAACAATTAGCTCAGATCTATTCCACATTCCCACATTCTTAGTTTATTAACTTCTGCATTTATGCATCTTGCTTGCTTTCACTAAATGGCGAGCTCCGACCCTAGTAAGAAGCCTCGCCCTGGCCCATGGCCTCCCGCCCCAATGCCGCCTTCTTCATGGGCTAAGCGAACCGGATTTCGCCCTAAATTCTCCGGCGAGACCAATGCCAGTGATTCTGGCCAAATTAGGACTTTACCCCCTCCACTACCCCCGCCCCAGCCCCAGGCTAAGCCCAGACAGCCGAATAGTAACCTAGACATTGAAGCCGGTCGCCCCACGCCTGCCCCGACATCCAATGGCGAGCCTGCCAGGGATACAGTAAAGGAGAAGGAGAAAGAGCAGACGCCGCCGCCGGTGAGGAAGCGGAGGGACTCTGATGGGGGCAAGAATTCTGGGCAAAATGGACTGCCAGCCGAGGGAAGTCAGAGTCAGAGGGCGGTAAGGAATGAGGAGGCTGCCACAGTCGATGTGCCGCCGCAAACGGTGGTGGATGACGATGGATTTTTCGGCAGGCATTCACATATGAAATACGAGCTTAGAGATACTCCTGGCCTTGGTGAGATTCTCATCTTCATGATTATTCTTGCACTAACTCTGGAGATAGGATATTCAGCTATTGATGATGATGCAATATCAGAGTTTGGGTGAAATAAGTAATTTAATGGCAATACTTTTGATTAGTTTATTTCTATTGAGTAAATGAATGGAAATAATTATTATACTTTAGAAAGGTTGTGGTTCTGTATTCTGTACAGCCTTGGATACAGTTGGTGATTGTGATTAAGGTATTTGGATTGTGTTGAAGTAACAGTTATTTCTGTTTCTTGTTATGACAGTTCCTATTGGTCTGTATGGACTTCAACATTATCTTTCTATTCTGGGTTCCCTGATATTAATACCGCTCGTGATTGTTCCGGCAATGGGTGGCACCTATGTGAGCACTTGTAATTCATTTTTCATTTATTTTTACATAGTTTTCCTTCTCGTACTGGATTCTTTACATATAAGTTGAACTAATTGTAACTCATTTTATAGGAAGACACAGCCAATGTGGTTTCCACTGTCCTATTCATTTCTGGAGTAACGACTCTTTTACATACGTCTTTCGGGTCAAGATTGCCATTGATACAGGGGCCTTCATTTGTTTACCTTGCCCCTGCCCTGGCAATCATCAACTCCCCTGAATTTTTGGGCCTGAATGGAAATGTAGGTTTTTTTTTTTAACTTTGATATGGTTTTGTAGACCTTTGTTGTTGATGTCATCATATGTGGGAAAGATAATGTTAAATGCCCTGAATTTTCCTATTCACTAATCGGCCCTGCCTCTGATAAAAAAGTGGTAACTGGTAAGAAGTAAGTGAAACAGTCTAATATGATGAAACATTTTGAAAGCATCTCCATTGTTTAACATGTTAAGGGCAATAAACATACTCTGCCTTAGTCCTGTTTTCTGCAACTATAGTAACTTTCTCATTATTCAGGCATAATTTCTTAACTAAAAGGGTTTTTGAAATCACAGAACTTCAAGCATATAATGAAAGAGCTACAGGGGGCTATAATTATTGGTTCAGCTTTCCAAGTCTTGTTGGGATACAGTGGCTTGATGGGAATACTAGTAAGGTACAGCCAGAGATTCTCGCTCACTTCCTATTCTGATAGACTCACATCCTGCTTTTTCTGTACTTGCTTCTTCAGAGATAAAATTGTAGCCATGTTCATGATAATTGATTTTAGTTTACATGGGTCATTTATAATTTAGCGTTGCCTGTAATATTCTTGATATATATTATTATTTTTTAATAGCGAAAATGAGACTTAATGTCTGATGGGTAAACATGTCATACAAGCATTTGTATAGTAGCTAATCATTTCTTAGTTGATCTTCCCTATCAGACAAAAAGCAAGGCCAGTGAAAAAAGTAGAAAGCTTGTATTGGACCATCCTTTCTGATGTCATCAAATGATTACCCATTTAGCAAATTGCTATCAACTGTTTGTATAAGTGGTTTTGGTTATACCTTGTACGAAGCTTTTTGATCACCCAAGACAACCTGTCGGGCCCTGTCGCACATATATGCCCAATCAATGGAAAATAATAGGCAATATATGAATTTCTGATCCTGGTGAGTTATGGTGCCTTTCCCCTCACTTTAAGAGATCAAGTTAGTTTGACTTACCCATGAATCAACATTAAACTAATGATAGTCCACAGTTTTGGTTAAGTGGGAGAAAGAACTCAGATATATTACATGATGCCCTTAACTAGTGGTTGAATCGAGGACCTCCACGGATCTTACCACTTGAGCTAGTGAAACTGCTGAATATGCTTAGAAACTATTTCCCTTATGAAAGGCCGACAGCCCAGAGACTCCACCATATGTGAAATATTATTTGATTTCGTCTATAAATAAAAAATCATTAACTGTAACTATAATAAAAGAAAAAGAAAGGGGAAGAAGAAGAAGAACAAGATCCTAATGCTGGTTGATGGTGAAAAAATGTATGATTTTATGTGAACTTAATGTCTTCTGCTATTATGCCTCTTCAATTTCTCTCACCTAATTAGGGATGAAATTAAGAAAAGGTGTTATGTTCAAGACTAGATCCCTCCTAGATACAGCCTGGTTGGAGCTGGTTTCAAAACTATTTCTTGGAGTTGAGGCTAGTCTTGTTTTTTTTTCCAAACCTGCTCCAACTTCCTCAGGAAATTTGTTCTTTTTCATTTTTAATCATAAACATTACAATATAAATGTGTATTATTTCAAAAAGTTTGATGGTATTATTTATTTCTTATAGATATGTTCTATTATATTTTGAAAAGTGTAAAGTAAATTAGTGGCCCAACTCTCCATATCATGTTCATGGGTGGGGTATTTGCTAAAATTCTTTGATGGGGCAGGTATAGGATATTACAGACCTCACCTGTTGCCTTATTAATGTCATTAAAACAATGAAAAGAGTTCCACATTTTTCTGGACTATCTGAAGATTCTAATTGAATACTAAATAGTGTTACACTTGTAGATGATGGATGATTGTGGTCCTAACAGGAAATGAGTAACTGGGCGGGGTGGGTTGGTGCCTAGAATCATACAATTCTCACTATCATACTCTGAATGGACTATTGGGCTGTCAGATGGGTATTAGATGTCCAACTCAGCATCCATATAACCTTTAAGAATAGGTAGTTGCTAGACTGATCTCTAGTTCTGTTAATTGAACGGCAAAGCTCTGTTCCTTCATTTATTTCTCCACATGCATTTCAAAAGGTGTCCAGATACATTTATTGACTGCGTTGCAGCTTTAACTTCGTTGTTTATTATTCATGAAGGTGGTGAACTAACAATAGCAGCAATTTTCATAAATTGATCTCTTTCTTGCGTTCACTATTATCTTTCCATCATTCTTGTCGAGTGAACCCTGCAGTTTCTCTTTCTTTTGCACGAAGTGGGTGTTCAAGCTCTTCAGCTCCATTGGTTGACACTGATAAGTTATGCCATAAGAGAGCACTAACTACCATAAATGTATATTTGTGTATCCTTAAGTCCTGACTAATCAGTGCTGGTGGTTTGTATTTGATGTCATTGCATAATTTATTTCTTTCAGTACATTGGTGAATTAGGGGGGAATGGTCTAGAAACCATGATGTCTTGGTTACAAGCCAAGAGTGATGCCATCGAACTACAAGGTTCTTGGCCTAATTTATTTCTTCCAGTTCAACAAAAAGGGAAATACTTTTAGAACAATCTATGACAACATCTACCAACCAAATTAGACAATATTTTTAGAAATTTCAAGTGGCCAGCAGGGTGCTTTGTAGTTTAGATGGAGTAATTTGAGTGATTCAATTTATGACAAAGAACAATATTACACCTAATTACACATCATTAAGACACTCTCCACAAGAACAAATATTGTTTGATCTAATATCTTCTCGGAAGTACAATGGAAGCTCCGTCATGGCAGAATTTCATGTAGAACAAATACTGCCAAAAGTAATTTATAGCTTTGCCATCCATGTTTGTCATTTTCCCATTCATGTTTCTCCAGATACAACATACAAGTGGTTTTTGGGGTTGACATTATGAATTCATGTGTGCTCCAGTGTCATTTCTTTAATTTGGAGCCATATCTAAGTCCTTCTGTCTTCCATGAGTTTTTTTTATATTGACTTGCTGTAGAATGCTCAAATTAGTTCTCCTGTATAGTTATCCCTCCCAGTTATAATTTTTTCCAAACAAATATAAGCGCCAGATACTTGAATGGAAGTGCTTCCATGTTTGTTTTATCATGTCTATGCCCCAAGATCGGGTTTGAAATCTTTGCTGATGTTTCACTGTTATTTGAGCTAGATGATATTGGCAGAACCCAAAAACAACTCATCTTCAGTTGGTTTGTCCTACTATTTCCCATGTTTTTTCAGGTTGATTAATCCAGTAGTTGTAGCCCCTACTATTGCTGCTGTTGGACTTTCTTTCTACAGCTATGGCTTTCCACGAGTAGGCGCCTGTATTGAAATTGGTGCTGTGCAAATACTATTAGTTATCATCTTTTGCCTTGTAAGTTGCTGAATCTATTCCTAAATATGTTCACAAAGTAAAATTTTCCTGTTATAGATTCTTAGTAACTTGAACTTTTTCAAAACATGGTGCAGTATATGTATTTCTCACATTTTTTAAACTATTTTATGCCACAAATGTTTTGTGACTCCTTATTTCTTTTGCAGTACCTACGTAAAATATCAATTTTTGGTCATCGTGTATTTCTGATTTATGCGGTAAGCTTGCTCTTCTTTTTTTTGTGAGTACTGCTGGTAATTCTTGGATTATATATCTATATATATCCAATGTGACTGTTGTTTGTACAAACCTAGGTTCCTCTTGGTCTTGCTATTACATGGGCTACGGCATTCCTTCTGACTGAAGCTGGAGTATATAAGTATAAAGGTTGTGATGCAAACATTCCAGCCTCAAATATAATTTCTGATCACTGCAGAAGACATGTTTCAAGGATGAAGAGTTGTCGGATTGATACTTCTCATGCATTGAGATCTTCTCCATGGTTTAGATTTCCCTACCCATTGCAATGGGGCACACCAGTTTTCCACTGGAAAACGGCACTTGTAATGTGTGTGGTGTCTATGATTTCGTCAGTGGATTCAGTGAGTCCTTCTTAGTTTCTTTTTTTTTTTTTTACATTCTGTCCATCGTTCTTCAATGTTTATCAAGTGTGCTTTGCTTTGAAGTTTCAACTCTCCAACAGCTTCTGCATCCAGCCTGTGATCTTTTTAGCTGACCCCTACTAAAAATCTTTAAAATGGTCATATGTATCTGGATATTCATAAAAATGTACTCCCTCCGTCCCGAATGTACTTGCATACTTTCCGTTTTCGTCCGTACCAAGCAAACTTGCACACCCTTAAAAAGAAAAGTTATAACACAATCTCCACCCTCAAAATCTCCACTCTCAATTTCCACCATCTATCAACCTTTGAAAAGTCAACAAAATCTCAAAAAGTAATTTTTTCTTAATATGTGTGTCGACCCCCCTGTGCAAGTTCATTTGGGACGGAGGGAGTATGAAATCATATTATGTTGATGAACATTTAATTCGCACCTCAAACACTTGAATTGCCTCTTGTTATTTTCTACTGGAAGAGGTGTGGCTAGATTTGGGTACACAGTAATAAAAAGCATATGATTGTGCAATCGCAATGTATTCACTGGCATTCTGGTTAATAGGCTAAAGCGTTCAAAATTTACTTGTATCTGCCATATTTTATTCATACCAGACATGAGAAATATTTGTTGTGCAGCATATGTTCCTTTCAACTTGATTTAGTTAGAATGGGCTAATTATGCTCAGATCAACTGATTTTATTTTCTGTTACTGTTTTACCCCCCTTCCCCTCTTTTTTTCTTTTTAATAAATAAATAGGAATTGAGGCAGGGTTATTTTCCTATAAATCAAGATAGTGTCTCTCCGGTGGTAGTAGGACTGAAACTTAGAACTTACACGACTGGTATATCGCACCATAATGTTAAAAGGAAAATGTAAGTGCAAAAGAGTAGTTTCGTGTTAGAGTGGACATGATTTAGCAATTTTTACTGTAAGGCTACAAAAGTATACTCCTCTGGTCCTCTATCTCAGTTTAGTATAGCGTTCTTTTGCCCATACAAACGGAAATTAATATTCATGTAACTTCAGCATTTTTCTATGAGTCGTATAGCACATGTCATCATATCCTTGTTGAAAGATGGACACAAGCATTTTTATTTGGCAAGGAAGAAGCAATATTACTATGTTGCATGCTTTAATTTCATACTTGTTAGTAGTAGTGGTAGTTATTTTGCTAATCTTAATGATTATTGCTATTTGTCAATATTTTAAGGAACTTATTACTACACCTCCGAGAATCGTTCATTGTCATTCATTTGAGATCATGCATGGAGGTCTTATGGTGCTGCACAGTGGCCTCCCTTTGCACCTGTTAATGCTTACCATTCACATACTTGATTTAATATATTCTTTTATTTAATTTCTAGGTTGGTTCATATCATGCGTCAGCACTGTTGGTGGCATCTAGACCTCCCACACCTGGTGTTGTAAGTCGAGGAATTGGTCTTGAAGGTGTTTCCAGCATTTTGGCTGGCATTTGGGGGATAGGAACTGGCTCCACAACTTTGACCGAGAATGTGCATACCATTGCCGTCACTAAATTGGGAAGCCGTAGAGCAGTCGAATTGGGTGGATGTATATTGATTGTCCTGTCCCTTATAGGTATATCTTCAGTATAGTAGCAGATTTATGTTCTAGTTTATATTTTCACTCTTAGATTTTTATTTTGCTTGGAAATAGAATTAAGCGATAACTACAAAAACTAGTTCGAGAGGTTCAGCCTATAACCTTATTAACACTAAAAAAAAAAAGAAAAAAGTAAAAAGAAGAATGAATGAAGTTCGTTTTCCTACAAATACCACCTTACAGTGTTACAAGCAGCCCCGCTGAGGTTTTCATTTTCCTCATGAACACCCCCTCGGTTGGTCCATGACTAAGGAAACATTTTGCTTTTCTCTGAATTAGGCGAAACTTTGGGGGTAGCTTTGGTAATTAACCTCTAGAATTGATGGCACGTTTCCTTTTTATGCTTCCAGGTAAAGTTGGGGGTTTTATTGCATCGATACCTGAAGTCATGGTTGCAGCTCTCTTGTGCTTTATGTGGGCCATGCTTACAGCACTCGGCTTGTCCAATTTACGCTACAGCGAAGCAGGAAGTTCAAGAAACATCATAATTGTCGGCCTGTCTCTGTTCTTTTCCCTATCAATACCCGCTTATTTTCAGCAGTACGGAGTTTCTCCAAGCACGAACTTATCTGTTCCGAGTTACTTCCAGCCGTATACCGTGGCTTCTCATGGTCCCATCCACACCAAATCAGGAGGGGTAAGCATGTCTTCTTTTACACCTGGCCTTGTTACTAATGCATAGCTGTTTGTTCTAATGATCCTGCACTCTCACATTGCAGCTAAACTATGTCCTGAATACATTATTGTCTCTTCACATGGTAGTAGCGTTCTTAGTAGCCCTTGTTCTTGATAATACGGTACCTGGGAGTAGACAAGAACGAGGTGTATATGTGTGGTCTGAAGCGGAAGCTGCTAGAAGGGAGCCTGCTGTGTGCACGGACTATGAGTTGCCATTGAGAGTGGGAAGGCTTTTCCGATGGGTAAAGTGGGTTGGGCTTTAGGAAACAATGTGAATGTGTTACAGTGGATGCATTGCCAACAGGTGATGGTGATGATGTTGGTGTATATTGCAGGTTTTTTTTTTTTTTTTTTTTTTTTTTTTTTTTTTTTTTTTTTTTTTTTTTTTCTCTCTTTTGTAGGGGGTGGGGAATGTCTCAGGTGTTGTGATGTAGAAACTGTAAACATGTATGTATATTTGAGTTAATACTGGACTCCAGATTTACATCTTTACTTCATTGTTGCCAAATGACTTGGAAATTCAAAATCACAATAGATAATCAAGTGCTGTCTATTGTAAATACTAAATACTACTCCCTTGCTCCCAAAAAGGGGTGGTAGTTTTTCGCTTTTTATTTTACTAGTAAAGACTCACGTTGCACGTGGTATAAGTGACTTTATAAAAATAAATATATCATAATCTAATTAAATTAAATTGAATTGACCAAAGCTTACCATAAAAAAGAAAATAGTAAGATGATTAAATAAATTGAGAATCAAAATATATATATTTTTTTAACAAAAAAAAAAACCAACATTTAAGAAGCGTTTGCTTGATCTATGATAGTGATGCGTAAATGATCTTATTATTGTGTATGTATGGATTACTATTTTTTTTGTTTTTTTTTTTTTTATTTAGACTTCTAGTTCCAAAAGTTCACTGTGTTGCTTTTGGTATACATGAATTTTAACTATTATATATTTTTTAAAATATTCCAATTAAATAGGCTAGAAAAAGGTGTTTTATGACTAAAGAATTAATTAGATGATTAAATATACTTGGAATATTTTCGGTACTATTTTTTTTCCTATCAATACATAAGAGATTTTGCTTGAACTATTATCACAATATATGTCTAAGCTCTTATTTTATGTTTTCTTGGGTATTCATTATTTTTTAAAATATGTCATCTTATATGGATATTGTCAATGATTTCTAGTAAAAATGATCAACTGCTCATAACCACAAAAGTTAGTGAGTTTTATAGCTAGAGGACTAAATTTTGAATTTTCACCCAATAATTTTAGATATTAAAGCTAATAAGACACAAAAATACATATTTATGTAATAACTCCTAAGTGATTAGTTTTTGTTGACTTAAACAAAAGACCTTCTAAAATCTTTAAATGGTTTCCGAAGACAGACTTATAAGCCTACGTATTTTCGCTGTTAATCTTTTCACTTTTCTTGAGGTAATAGCACAATTATTTATACTGTTTCTTCTTCCTCTTTCTTTGAAAATTTGAAAATTATTTTTGAAGTAAAATTTTCATCCTAAAAATATATGCTAAAAATCATAATTATAATTCAAAATGTATTTTGTTTCCTATATCCCTTTATTTTGAAATTAACTAGTATCGTACCCGTGCGATGCACGGGAAGATCTTTCACACATTAAAATTTATTTTAATTGCAATACGAATATTTTTTATCACGGATAAGTACTACGTGGATGTTGAAATATATAATCCGATGACATAAAAAATGTTATCTTTATTGACGTAATATAAGATACGATGATTCGAAAAGTATCAAGATAATACTAATAAATCAAGTGTCTATATTAACATGTAATATTTGACAACATAATTTACAAATTTTGAAAAACTTCCTTACACAACATTCATAATAGTCCTTCTTTTCAGATCTTCCTCATCACATATTAAAATCTTCAAGTCCTTTCATTTCGTGACTCGGAAACTATTGTGCTATTCATATCTTGATGCTTGTAACCACTTGTTTATTTGAATATATTAGTGCGTAGCAATTATATACGTAATGAAATATAGAACACAACTTGACTTGGAAATCTAAATCAAAATATATGTTGTAAAGATTACGTATTATCTATGGTGGGTGGTTGGATATTTAAAAAATAAAAAGTATCTAAAAATAAAACTAAAAATGAACTTTTTGAATCTCAAATCAAATATGTTCGAATACTTTTCACAAATCAGATCAGAATCACCTTTTAAAATTCAATTAATATTCAGCAGGATGTTCTACATCCGAAAGTATACGTCCAAAGATTTATACATCCTGTGAATAGTATAAATGGATGTTTGAGGGATGAATTATGGTAGGATGTAGACTATAGCGGTTAAATCAATAGGTTTAGTTGTTGAAATTGTAAAATAAATATATATGCATTATTTAGTTGTGGTGTAAGATGATTATTTTGCATGGAGATTTTCAGAAAATGTAAAAAGAATACTTTATTTTCAGATACAAAAATCAAAATTGAGGGGATCAAAACAAATATTTGCCAACGATGATAGCACCACAGTAAATTATACAATCTGTCTCTTACCTATTTTCATGTAGCCATTTCAATTTCATCATTTTTATTATTGAGAAGATTAAAAAAATTGAGGAGAAATACACACTTATCCCCAAAAGAAGAAATAAAAACAAAAAATAATTACAAAATGGAAAAGAGAAAAATAAAGGGGCAAACTCTGTTAATCATCCACAATTAATCTCTATTCAGCAGAAAGGAACTCCATGATCTCTACAGGAGCGAAGAACAGACTGAACGCTAAAAACATGATCAACTTGAGAGTGGGTTTGACTGGTAAGAGGAAGCAAATAGAGAGGAGAGGAACGATTATTAAAATATTTTAGATAGCTCGGAACATGTTTTATATATTTTACAAAAAAATAGACCGATCAATCACATATATTAGTGCGAGAAAGAGAGAAAAATTATATTAGCTAATACAGACATTTTCATTCGAAAAATAAATAAAAATTTATATTGATCTTCATGTTTTTTAAACTAACGCTACAATTATAAAATTGTCAAGATTTATTACTCACAACAAAGTTCCCTAAAATAATGGCACATTTACATATCAATTCATCTCCCCTCAAGAGAGGAAGAGAGATCAGATTCATTCATTTGCACATTATAAATGTCTACAATTATGTTGGAATTCATAAAATTTTGCCAAAATCACAACTAATTTTATCTAAATTCATAAAGGGACAAAAATTCTAACAAATTTGCAAGGTTGTGGATATATATTCACAAAAGTTGACTAAAATGACAAAAAGTTGATTTGGTTTAATTTTTATTATGGATGCTTTAGAAGAAGTTGCCACCAGCCTGCAATTAATACTTGTAGCCGCCATAGAATATGATAACCTAAAATATCAGGTAAAATTGTAAGAAATGAATCAACAATCTACACCAGTTAGCTTCTTACACATAAAATCACCAGCTTTTTTCTCATCATACTAACAATACAATCTGAAGTTCCTTTATCCATCTCATTTAAAGAAACAAAAGTGAATTCTGGTCCCCACGTGTAATATAAAATTCTACCTTATTAAAATTAGTATTGCATCACTCTTCTACAACCATCCCTTTGCAGATTGAAATCCATAGCTCACGACATTATCCCAAATGGATAACAATAAAGATGTAAACAAATCAAATACTTTTGATTCAGTTCATGATTCGAATTCGATTAAGATGAATTGGATCCAAAAATTCAAATTTGAATTCGAATACGAATTAATTATGAGATTCGAATAATATTCAAATTCGAATATAGTTATATTCGATTCTAATAATTCGAATATTTAGTCCGTTTATAGAAAATATGTTTTAAAAAATTAAATCATACAGATAAAACTAAATATATGTATATATAATATGTTTATAGAGCTATATATTTTAATAAATTTACATATAACATACATTATTTAAATTCGTAAATGAAAAAATTTAAAAATATAATAATATTTGAATATTTAAAAAATAAAAAATAACTAAACCTAAAAATAGAAAAAAAAAATTTCAAATCTCGAATCGAATCGAATAGTTCGAATATTTCTCATGAATCGAATTTGAATATTTCTCATGAATCGAATTCGTGTTCAAATAATAACTCACACATCAAAGTTGTTCAAGCTGTTATTCTTGCACCAATCTTCACGTAAAAGCATCAAAATAGAGAAGCATAAACACAAACTCTATCCACAATTAAAACATGTCACGTATAGAACATAAGTTCTTGCACGAATAACAATTTACATACAAACGAATGTGCTAGAGGAATAAGTGCAAAAGAAATTACAAATAGAAGTACCTGGCGGAGACTCTCTTTAAGAGCTTTCTTTCTGAAACTGAAATAGAGCACACCCTGCTAGAACATCATAAAACACTAAAGTTCAATTCACCAAAATTTACAATGCAATATATATATATATATATATATATATATATATATATATATATATATATATATATATATATACACACATACATATACATATATATGTGATGCCCCGAATCTTTGAAACGCAATAAAATACATTGTTTGCATTTTAAAATATTTTTACCCATTTTATTTTAGTTTAAATTGCAAAGTTAATTGATTTATGATTTTATTTTAGAAAATAAGTGTGACCGCGATGTACCAGGTCGACTGCACTCCTAGCACCTAAAGGGTAAAAATTAAAAGTTTACAATACAAAAGTTTAAAATTAACATCGGGTTTAAAAAGAGAGAAGTAAAATTAATTTATTTTATAATAACTAAAACTACAATATATATAAATATGTACATATAATACAATAATATAAGATAATAATATAATAGTAATGATAAACACGTACTTATATATATAAAACATAACTAACTAATAAAATGATAATATCCTATTTATAGTAAAGTACACACACATACTATAATTAGAAAATGATAAAAAAATTATATACTAATGTTACTAAACAATCTAACGTCTACAAATTTAGTAAATAGTGATTGCAATTAGGATGTTTTGAAATCCCACATCGGAAAAAAAACTAAACATCCATTCACAATTGTAACTATTAAAAAAATTGAACATTTCTTTTAAGATAACATAAGAACATAAACGAAAAATAATATATATTACATATTGGATATCCTTTAACTAGGAGGTCCTTATAAGTTTATTTTCGACAACGCTCGGACCGATGTTTTGGGAAGTTTTCGTATAGTGTTAAAATCTTTTGAGGTATGTCTTTTTTAATAATTTCTTTCTTATTGTTTTTATAGTTTATATAGATTTAGGAATTTAATTATTTTCTTGACAAGAAGTAGATTAATAAGTTTAGTTATTTTAGGTTGTGTTAGTAGTTGTTGTTTAAGATGCATGTTAGTTAGTTTAAAATATTTATTAATGTAGTTAATAATTTAAATTTAATAGATAAATTTAGGCCTTTTAATTTAGAACTATAATTTATAACAACTTGGCTTATGTGTTAGAGATTGTAAAAAAAAAAAAAAAATAGAAATAATTCAAAGGATAGTGTACCTCACTTAATAATAAGCCCGATAAGTAATAATAATTCATTAAAAAATGTGTGTTAGGTGTAGTGCGGGTCAGGCCTTGGGACGTATGCGGCTTAACTACTAAAAAGCAAGCATAAAAGGTGGGTAACTGGGCTATTTGTAAGTATATTATGCTATTGAACTTGTACTTTGATAGATATGTTTGCCTTCGGGCTTATTGATATGATACCTCTTAAGTCGTAAGATTGGCTTTTGAGAAAGGCTCTTAAGTCGTAAGATTGACTTTTGAGTAGGGCTTGGGAGTCGTAAGATTGACCCCTAAGTCTAGCAATATGTCTTTTGAGTCGTAAGATGGGCTCCTAAGTCAAGGATGTATTTATTATTGTGCATCTTCATTTAGTATAATTGCTTACAAAGTTCCCACTGAGTTTATACTCATGCCCTTAATTACAAATCTTCAGGTTAGTTGAGCAAGGTGGCGGGGCTGTTGCGGCAAAGGTCACCGGGTTCCTTCTTCTACCCGCAACTTAAAGATGTTTTTGCCTCTTCTATGTATATAAATACGTTTATGTGTCACAAAATCCGGGTATTTTCATTTTCTTAGAAGCTTTGGAACCACTAGTGTAAATATGTTTTGGCAGTGTTTTATTGTCAATACAATTTCTGTTTTTATCCGATAAATATTTTAAGTCACGCTTTCGCACTTTTTCTGATTTATTACTTAATCAAAAGAAAAGAAAAATTTAGTAGCATTTCAATCCCGAGTTAATGGGATTGGGGCGTTACAGAGTGGTATCAGAGCGGGTCTACTTTTCTGTATACTTGATTTATAAAATAAAATCAAGGGGAACCGTGACTTTGCCAACAGACCGACATTCGCTCCAAGGTATGTATATTTTACTATTAGTTTGTATGATTTGGAAATGTTTTACTACGAATTTACATTTCATAAAATAACATGATACTTGTGAGATGTCCTTGAAATTTTACCACCAATTAGGAAACCAAATTAGAGATTTTGATCCATATTTCTTCTTTATGAAGGATGGTTCGTAGGAGGCAAACGGCGAGAAAACAAGCAATATATAGACGTAGAGTACTTGCCGATAGAAATGTGCCATCACCTGCAATATCTACTTATCAGGGATCTAGGCAGGGAGCACATCAGGACATAGAAGAATATATTCTCGTGTTACAGGGACGCCGCAATAATGCTATACGCGAGGGACACTATATTAACGAGCATGAGGCAGCAGTGCACCTAAGAGAAACTATCCTGCCATCCCTTAGAGCCATCGCCCGTCGGATTTATAATAACATGCTTACGGTAGGCTCTATTATTGGACCAGCTATTGATTATAAATGCTTTGGACTTCGCCTGGCAATAGCTGTCAAGAACCGACAAATGTATCTCACTCCTGCAAATCGAATGGAGAGAGAGGCTGAAAACCAGAAGCAAAGGGCAAATCAGTATAATGAAGTTGCAGCAAGCAAGCGTTTGGAGGCTGTTGCTAACGAACGTCTTGCTGGGCGTGATAGAGAATTAGCAGAGTTCTATCGCGAATATGCAAGATTGCAGCGTAAGGAAGCAGGCATAATAGAAGAAGATGAGGAGGAAGAGGATCCTTCAGAGGAAAGTGAACCTAATGAGTCTATAGGGTCAAATCCTGGTAAGAGCATACCAACTAGGAGTCGTCGTGTGCGTACCCCACCCGCAGAGAAGCAGGCAGGCCCCAGTAATTGGTTCTGATATAGTTGGAAACCTAGAGGATGTACATATAGTAATAGTTGATAGCTTTTGTATAGTGATGTCTAGTACATAACTAGACCGTAAATATCCTTTTGCTATTAGGAATGTATATAAATCATCCTTTTGATCATGCTTATCTTTTTGCTCGTAAAAGCATGATAAATCAATCGACATTTTGTATGTACTCAATGCCCTAACCTACTATTTGTAAGGGTTAGAGTACTAAAACCATTGTACTTATTGTATATATTAATAGATTTGTAAACCCAATATCTTCTATGTATATGATTTGCATATAAATTATTCGGTATGTTAAACAAGGGTATATACGCATATAATTAAGTGTTATTTCTTTTCCTCCCAAAAGTATGGCAGCACGAGGAAGGCCACGTAAACATGTGCAAAATGAAAATGAGCCATTTGTCGGGCCAACTGCTGAGAGGCAACCTCCACCTGCTGTTGAAGTACAAGGAGCGGATTTTGCACGGGAGTTCCTGAACTCTCTGCAGGGACTCATACAACAAATACCAGCTAACCAAAATATACCAAATCCACAGAACCAGGGTATTAATACTAATGTCATTATAGAGCAATTTCGTCATTTTTCACCACCAAGATTCAGAGGTAGCGAAGGACCTATGGTCGCTGAGGAGTAGATTCTTGAGCTTGAAAGAATCTTTGACCATATGGAATCAACTGAAAATAAAAAAGTTTCGTGCGCAATATTTCAACTTGGGGAAGATGCTGGACACTGGTGGAAATCACACGAGCGAACAATGACGAATGAACAAAAGCCAAAATATGACCTGGAATGATTTTAAGAACATGATGATGGACCGTTACTTTCCACAGTCTATCCGTGACCAAAAGGAAATTGAGTTTGTCAATCTGAAGCAAGGAACCCTTCCAGTGATGGAGTATGAAAGACGTTTTAATCAATTATCAAAATATGCTCCACACTTGGTTGATATAGATGAGAGAAAACCAAGACGTTTTGAGAGAGGTTTGCGTCCAGAGATCGGAGGTATCGTGTCGGGTTTGAAACTGCCTGCGTACCATGAAACGTTTGAACGAGCACATATTGTATCCCTTAGCCAGAATTTAGAATACAACCAGAAACCTCAGAAGCAACCCGGGAAAAGAAAATGGGATTTTAGAGATAGGAATAAGACTAACCACATTGTGAAGAGGGCAAACCCAAGGAGGGGACCAGGACCAAATGTGGTTCCCATATGTCCTAATTGCAATAAGCACCACTATGGAGAATGTTTGGTGGGAAAGAATGTTTGCTATAAGTGTCATCGACCAGGACATAGGTATTGGGAGTGCACTACTACGCAGATCAAGGCGCCACAAAATGTTAGTGCACCAGACAAGAAATCAGGGAAGGCACGTGTTTTTGCTCTAGCACAAGAAGAGTTAACAGAGGAGAATGAAACCATGGCAGGTATGCTACTTGTATTCAACCTTCCAACATATATTTTGTTTGATACTGGTGCATCACATTCTTTTATATCCGAAGATTTTAAAAGGAAATTAGGTCTGAAAGGTAATACAAATGGAGAAGAGTTGACGGTAAGTATTCCCTCAGGAGAAACTATTAAGACTAAAGATATTGTGACTGGTGTGAAGCTTTTGATAGGTAACCAAGAACTGGAAGCCGATCTATATGTATTAGAGATGAAATGTTTTGATGTTATTTTAGGTATAGATTGGTTGACAAAGAATAAAGCAACAATCCGATGTTTTGAGCGTGAAATAGATTTTGAAAGAACAATAGGATCCAAATTCACCTTCTACGGAGCCAAAATATTATAGTCCAATTCACAACAATTCTATCACAAATAATTAACCAACAAATAATTTGTTCATTCAAATTAAATATCTCATTATAATATACTCCCTCCATCCCGATTAACTTGTCACAGTTGACCGGGCACGGATATTAAGAAAAAATAGATTTTGTGGAATCTTTGACTTTTTTAAAGGTGGAGATTGAATGTGGGTATTTTGAGGGTGGAGATTGTTGCCTTTACTTGCCATTTATGGGTGTGACAAGTTAAGTGGGACGGACCGAAATGGAAAGTAGGACAAGTTAACTGGGACGGAGGGAGTATATGATATGGATGTCAAATCTAAGATCGTGAAAAGATGAATAATTTGGTATATTATGCATAAAAATCGAATTAAAAATGAAAAAAGTTATTTGTATTTTAGAAAAGTAAAAGAAAAGTTATGAACTTACCAAAAATAAGAAAAAATTATCAATATGGTCTAAATTTTTTGGAGGGAAAGCTAAAATTACATTAATGCCCTCCATTTTACTTATATATATATATATATATAGATATATAGATTATGCTTAACGTTACATAAAGTTCCTTTAATTTATTTTATCTTCCTCTCCATTATTATTATTATTATTATTATTATTATTATTATTATTATTATTATTATTATTATTATTATTATTATTATTATTATTATTATTATTATTATTATTATTATTATTATTATTATATTTTTAACTTTTGTTTAGATTGATATAAAATTAGGGTCACTCAACACTAATATTTTTTTCCTTGGTATAAGACCATGCTGCGTAATGGTCTTATTTTTTCTTATGCATGGGTTTTTTTTTTTTCACTTTTGTTTACTTCTGGTTCTCTATATTCATTGCATTGTGCTTTGTACATATGAATTTCAAGATTATGTTTTTTAATACTTTGATTAGATAGGCTAGTGATTTTGTTGTTCTATGACTAAAGAATTAATTAGATAATTAAATATACTTAGGATACTTTCGTTACTGGTTTTTTCTCATCCACACAAAAGATTTTCGTGTGATTTATTATCATACTATATGTGTAAGCTCTTATTTTATGTTTTCTTGCGTATTTTATTTTTTTTGTTCTTTTTTTTTCCCTAAAGAAATGCCATCTTAGGTGGATTGTCAATGGTTTCTAGTAAAAATGACCGTGTAATACTAATAACGCTAATAAAAATGCACATAACCACAAAGTTAGTGGGATTTATAGTTAGAGGACTAAATATTGAATTTTACTGATTAATTTTAGATGTAAAATAAGCAACTGATAGGTATGGCCCAACCTCCCCGGGTCGGCCCAGTCCGCCACCCGGGTCATTTGGGCCTGGGAACGCAAGCCCATGCGAGGGCGCGCACAGGCCCATGCGGCCCAAACAAGGGAATAACAAGTCAAAGGAATATTCCACGTGATCTCCTCAACCGCCATGCAGACGTGGCCAATAACCTTCTCAACCTCCCGTGCGCAATTGTAGGCACCAAGGTAGTGGGTAGTTCACAACGAACCTCCCGGGGGTAGAAAAAGGAGGTTGGTATAGATTTAGCAGGAGGAGGTGATTTTTGTATCAAAACTAAAATAGTAAAAAGAAAGAGAGAGTGATTACTCTCGAGGGTGGACGTAGATCTTCGTGATTGAACCACGTAAATTCTTGTGTTATTTACGTTCCTGCTATTTTCTCAGTCAGGTTGATTGTCATAATTGCGAGTCAATTAACACCGACGCCGATCACCAACAATTCATGAGGATCCACCCCGTAGGCAAGGACAAAATCGTCGTCGCCACCGATCATTATCACCCAGAGATACCCGAAGCTCTGCCAGTTCTGGGGTGCGCCATACTGATCACGTCGACGTCGATCGGCGACGACATGTCAACGTAGCAAAACGGCCTTGCCTGGACAACCCCCATCTACTAGACCCACATGAGCAAGAGCAAGCCCAGATCGAAGCCGAACTCGACCAAATGTTAGGCCTCGATCCCGATGGGGAAATAGTCACCCCTTCTCTCCGGAGATTGCTAACACGCCACTCCCTACGGGATTCAAACTTCCACCTGTTGCCCTATATAATGGCACTACGGATCCTGGAAACTTTCTAAACGCATTCAAGTATGCTATGGTTAACCGGGGCTATAATCAGAAGCACTTGTGCAAGGTATTTCTCGAATACCTTCAAGACATAGGCCCGACTTTGGTTCGATGCCTTGCCTCGTAATAGTATACAGTCTTTTCGAGACCTCGTCGGGCAGTTCTGGACCCACTTTTATACACGTGCAAAACCTATGGCTACCCTAGCCGATCTGATGAATATTGAACAAAGGGACGGGGAGACAATCTCTCAATTCCTTGAGCGTTTCACCGCGGAGAGTTTAAAAGTGGGCAACCGGTCAGACGATGTCATCGTCACTGCATTTATGAGTGGGCTTCGGGTTGGACCGCTTTACACCGAACTCGCCCGGAACCCTCCGGCTACTGCTCGAGCCCTCTTTGGGGTTGTAAGCAAGTTTGCTAAAGAAGATGAGCAAACTCGGCGCAAGAGAGAGAAACTCGCTGCCAAAAAACAGTCAGATAAGATGCAAGAGGGGACCAGCACCCGGACCAACGCCTTTAACCGCCTAGGTAAAGGCCGCTTAGAGCCCCGGAGCGACCGGACTCAGCTCACACCTCTCACACGACCGAGGGCAGAAATATATGCTGTGCACAAAAACGAATTGCGGCCATGCCCGCCGATGACCGCCCCGGCTAAAAAATGAAATAGAGACAAGTGGTGTGCTTATCACCATGACCATGGACACGACACAGAGGAGTGCCGAGAGCTCATTAAGGAAATTGAAGATTGTTTGAAGCGCGGTTCCCTTTGGCAATATGTTGCCAGGGTTGAAGACATGCCCCAGGAGACCCAAGATGGGGGTCTTTCTCGAGGTAGGGAAGGTTACAATAATAGATGTCATGGACGTCCCCGACCACAATGGCAAAACAATGGGCCGAGGTATAACGATTATCCGCGGCAGGATCAAGGCAAAAATCAGCCAAACCCACCATCGCAACCTCAACTATTGCCACTTCCACCGCCTCGTGGGGGTTCCGAGGAGAATCCACCTAATCATGTCGTTCACGACATAATTAACGTAATATATGGCGCCATGCCATTGGGGGCTTCCCGAAGCGCCCTAAAGGCCGAAGCGCGTAGGCTTCCTCCCGAGGAGCCTCGTCATACGCACCTTCATAAGACTGAAGCGGTGACTTTTACCGAGAATGACCCCGTTCCCGAGCTCACCCCTCAAATAGATGTCATTATTATTGACATGGTGGTCGCCAATATCACGATCAAACGAGTCTACGTCGACAACAACACTGTGGTTAGCATCATCTTTCCGATTGCTTCCACAAGATGGGCATATCCCACGAACGGCTCCAGCCAACACCAGGGCCTCTCTAGACCTTCACTCAGGGGGAGGTCCAACCTGAAGGAATGATCACCCTTCCCGCTTCACTCGGTACCTATCCCGTGATAAAGACCATTTTTGTGGACTTTTACGTTGTGTCCAGCTCGTCTCCTTACAACATGATCCTCGGTCGAGATTGGCTCACTCCGGCCAAGGCCATTTGTTCCACGTACCATCTGACACTGAATTTTCCCACATCCTATGGGGCAGTAGCCGTATGCGGGAACCAGAGAGTATCAAAAGGAGTGCATGCGTGTTGCACTCAAAACGACAGTTGCGGCTACCCCGAAGCATCAGTTTCAAATCACTAATCCGGAATCCGTTCCAAACGCCTCCGAGTCACTCGGGACTGATGTGGCCGAAGTGCCACTAGACCCTGCAAAGCCACAACAAACTGTCAAGGTAGGCGCTGTCAGTGTGCCCTCGCTACACAAAACGATCATTCAAACACTGCGGGAGTACTCAGACGTCTTTGCTTGGTCCCCCTTGGACATGCCAGGGGTATCTCCAGACCTCATTACCCACAAATTGAATGTAGATCCTGCTATAAAGCCCATATAGCACAAACAAAGGAAGTTCTCCCCGGAGCGAAAATGCAGCTATTCGAAGAGAAGTCCAACAGCTCTTGGACGCGGACATCCTGTTCGAAGTCCACTACCCGTCCTGGCTCTCCAACCCAGTAATGGTAAAGAAATGCACTGGAGCTTGGAGAATGTGTGTCGACTTCTCCGACCTCAACAAGCATTTGTCCGGAAGACTGCTATCCTCTGCCACCAATTGACCAGAAGGACGAGGCCATCACAGGATACAAGGTCCTCAGTTTTTTGGATTTATACAAGGGATACCATCAAGTTTACATGGATCGCCAGGATGCCCTTAAAACCGCTTTCATTACTGACTTCGACATTTTCGCATTTAAGAAGATGCCCTTTCGACTCAAGAACACTGGTGCAACATATCAATGCCTCATGGACTACGTCTTTCGAGACCAAATAGGCCGTAATGTTGAGGTCTACGTTGATAACCTCGTCATTAAAAGTCTTTCCTTTGATTCTTGCATACATGACCTTGCCGAGACACTCAGTACACTATGACGTCATAATCTTCGGCTCAATCCCGCCAAGTGCACTTTCGACGTTGGCTCGGGAAAATTCCTCGGGTACATGGTGTCCCAGCATGGCCTCCAGGTCAATCCGGCAAAGATCAGAGATGTAATGGATCTCCTTACACTGAAGACCATGAAGGACGTTCAGCGTCTCACTGGCGGCCTCGTCGCTCTAAACCACTTCCTAGCCAAGGCAGCGGAGCGCCAACTCCCCTTCTTCAGAATTTTGCGACAAGCCAAAAAATTCCAGTGGACACCACAGTGCGACGAGGCCTTCATAGCTTTGAAGCAGCATATCAAGCGACTACCAACTATGTCGGTACCTCTCCCTGGAGAGCCCCTCTTCATATACTTAGCCTTCGCCGACGAAGCAATTAGTGCGGTCCTCGTCCGCGAGGATCACGGCACACAACAACCCGTTTACTTCGTCAGTCGAGCCCTCCAGGGAGCAGAAATCCGCTACTCCGTAGTGAAAAAATAGTTTTGGCCCTTGTCATGGCGGCCCGCCGCCTACGCCCTTACTTTCAAGGACATACAATCAACGTCCTCACTAATCAACCGGTCCGCCAGGTTCTCATTAAACCCGATATGTCGGGACGCTTTGCCAAGTGGGCAATCGAGCTCGGAGAACATGACATACAGTTTCAACCTCGCCAAGCCATCAAAGGACAAGCCCTCGCAGACTTTCTTGCTGAAGTCCCGTTTAACGAACCCGAGTCAACTTCGTCTCCCAAGGTTGTACTGATAACACGTTATTTATGCATGTATTTAGGTCGATTTAGGATCATATTTTATGGCGTATACGTGTATATTTGACCAGCACTTATTGATATTTATAATATTTGGGCCATTTGACGTGTTTCGACTTGTTTTGAAGATAATTAGGTATTTTTATGCCATTTGGATGAAGTACGAAGGAGAAACAAGTCAAATAGAGTGAAAACCGGCCCAAAGGAGTGAAAACCGTCCAAGAACCGGTTCAAACCGGTCCGAACCGCCCTGAACCGGTCCAGGAGCAAAACCGGGCAAGAACCGACACGGCCGCGTCACAAAGCAACACGGCCGTGTCAAAAGTGTCTTGCAGCGCATTGTGGGTTTTGGAATGGAACACGGCCGTGTCACAGCTGCAACACGGCCGTGTCAAATTGTTGCTGGAAAAGTGGATTTTTACAAAGCAACACGGCCGTGTCACTTAAGCAACACGGCCGTGTCAGAAGTGTTTTCCTGCGATAATTACCTAATTTTAATAGGATTTTGACTCTATCTTCCCGAAGATTCGTCCCCAACTCTATAAAAAGGACCCCAAGCTCTAGGAAAAAGAGGATCAATCATCAAGAACATAAATTACATCATCTTGGAAGACAAAGAAGACGAAGATCATCGAGACGGAGTCATCCGGGTTTATTTATTCTTTTCTAGTTTAATTCTTTACAATGTTTTTATTAAGGTTTTGTATTGGATTATTGCTAGGCATGAGTAGCTAAGCTATTCGTGTCCTAGGGTTAGAAAGTAGGGATTTTTATAACAATGTTTTGATTTATGATTTAATCTATTAATTCCGTTCTTTATGTGTTTTATCTCTATGTTTGTGCGTAAAACTGAATTTAGCTTGATCACCTAGATTTAGTAATTTAGTTTAACAATTCCGCTTCGAGAGGAGGGAATTGTTATCAGACTTAGAACATAGAGCGCAGTTGTCTATGACTGTGTAGGCCGTGGCTTAAGATCGTTTGGGAGTTATTAGGTTTAATTGACTCGAGAGGGTAATTAGCTTAATTAATCAACGGTTTAATCGCTTCGAGAGAAGGATTAGATTATTGTCGTGCCGCCTAATAAACATTAGAATTGGTAAATTAATAGGTTAATCATATTCCACATTGAAATAATATCCTGAAATCGAAGCCCTAGGATACCTTTTCTCTTTGATTGTTAGTTTTCGTGTTTCCTAAGTTTGGAGTTATATTTAATTGAGTAGTTTAATTAGTAAAATCAACCTTTAAAACTTAGTATCTAGTTAGGACATTCCTAGAGTATTAGGGTATCAAACTACCTAAAACTATTCCTTGTGGGATCGACCTTGACAATAGTACTACACCTACATCCGTACACTTGCGGAACACTAGGTAAAACAACCGACGTGTCATGTACCCCAAATCAACCCCGATGATGAAGCAAATATGTGGCACGTTTACATTGACGGTGCCTCGGCCGCTCGAGGGAGTGGTGCCGGGGTTCTTCTCACGAGACCCGACGGTTGGCATATCAAGTATGTCCTCTGCTTCAACTTCAAAGTGACAAATAACGAAGTAGTAATTTCCGGCTTGCGACTCGCCCAAGCCTTAGCAGCCACACATGTACAATTGTACACCGACTCTGAAGTGGTGTCCAGCCAGATCAGAGGAACGTACACCGCCAAAGAAGATATGATGAAACGGTATCTCGCCCTAACTCAGCAACTTTTGATAACTGTCGCTTCCGTTGATGTATTACAGATTCCCCAAGGAGAAAACACAAAGGTTGACACCCTTAGCAAACTGGCCTCCGCGGCCTCGTCAAACATTTATGCTGACATACTTGTCGAAGAGGCTGTGCATCCGGCAATACAGGAACAGGTCGTATCCGTGGTGACCGATGCTGAACCAACATGGATGACCCCAATCATCCAGTACCTCCAAAATGGCATTTTTCCAGCTGACAAGGTGCTCGCTCGTCAGATCGTACTAAAGGCGCCTAAGTACACCCTTCACGATGGAATCCTATACCGTCGTTCTTACTTGCAGCCGAGCCTCCGTTGTCTCGGTCCGGCCCAGGCCGACTACGTTCTCCGAGAACTCCATGAAGGCTCATGTTCAAGTCACATCGGATCTAGCACCCTCGCCAAGAAAGCACTCCGGTGGGGCTACTATTGGCCTACCCTGTTTAATGACGCACACCATCTTGTGTCGCAATGCGACAAGTGTCAGTGCCACTCTCGGGTGAAACATCTACCGCAGACCGACCTCATCGGCATCCAGAGCGCCTGGCCATTCATCCAATGGGGCATTGACCTCGTTGGCCCGTTCCCCATCACTCCGGGTGGGCTTAAATTTCTGGTCGTCGCCGTCGATTATTTCACCAAGTGGGTGGAAGCTGAACCACTTACTGCCATCACTGGCCAGAACATCCTCAAGTTCGTCTGGCTAAACATTGTTTGTCGCTTCGGCATCCCGAGCACAATAATATCTGACAATGGAAAGCAGTTTGCCAACGATCCTTTTCGCTCCTGGTGCGCCGAATTACATATCAAATAAATTTTCACTCCGGTGGCGCATCCTCAGGCCAATGGCCAAGTTGAAGTGACAAACTGCACTATCGTCAACGGCCTCAAGAAACGGCTAGATCTGGCCAAGGGTCTGTGGGCCGAGAACCTTCCACAAGTTCTCTGAGCATACCGCACAACGTCTCACACTTCAACCGGTGAAACACCTTACAGCCTTACCTACGGCTGCGAAGCGGTCATTTCCGCTAAAATCGGCGTACCTAGTCCCAGATTTCTCAACCACGACCCCAAAAACAATGAGGATAATCTTCGTGCTAACCTCGACGCGCTCGAATATCGCCGTGAACAAGAATTTATCTGGCAAGCTAAATATAAGCAGCAAACAACCCGATATTACAATAATCGAGTTCGCAGCACTCAGTTCTGGGTCGGAGACTTGGTGCTTCGGCTGAATTCTGCTAGTAAAGCCGCACCTGAGGGCAAGCTACATGCACTTGGGAAGGACCGTATCGTGTTACCGCTGCCTATGCCTCCGGGAGCTATCAGCTGGCACATCCGAATGGTACTCCGGTGGCCCGCACATGGCACGTCAGCAATTTGCGACATTTTTTCCTTTAGTCTACTTCGTTAGACAATGTTTTTCTCTTTTTTATTTTTTGCAATATTTTTTGCTTCTGCAGTACCTTACTTCCGTAATCTATCAATTTTAAGTTTTATTGTATTCCTGTTTATCCCGACAATGGATATTAATGCATTGTTTCCTTTCCACATATGTCGCTCTCTTTGCGCGCCGCGGGGACACCCCGACCCACTCTCATATACACTTAATTGTGTTAATTTCATACTTGTCTCCGGACCAGAGATGCCTCTCGCCCAATCTGTCTGGGGAGGCCTCACACCTTGTCTACGGACAAGAGTTGCCTCCTACGCGATTCGTCCGGGGAGGTCTTATGCCTCGTCTCCGGACGTGCTTTCATATATTACGTCATCCCGAGGGCTGAAACAACTACATCACATTATATAATTGCACATTTAAGAATTTTTACATACACATAAATTTTCGTTCACAACATACATCTAGATTTTTCATTTATACAAGTGGTTTTCATCCGTGCATTTTCATTTCTTACAATAATTAAACATCTTTACACTTTTTTGTCATGCTATCTGGTCTTGCCTCCTAGCCAGAACTCGGCACTCCGGCACCTTGGCCTGTTCTAGAACTTCTCCGGGACCTGGAGGCACCTCGGGGCAATCCTCCGCTCCTAGGACCCCCCTGGCCGCTTTGCCGTCTGCGGTTTGACTGGCTCGCTCTCTTGGTCGGTCCCGATTTTCTCGCCCACTCTACTGGGTCCCACTCCGCCAGGGTCATTTTCTTGTGCAAACTCCTGGACTTGTTCCGTGGACTCCAGGCTCCGCTCCGGCTCCGCCCTTCGCTGACCTGCTGGTTTTCTTTTGGACCTTGAGCTTTGCTTGCTGGCCCCGCCTGCCACAGCGATGTTCGGTTCCCGAATAATAATTCCTTCGGCCCGGACTGTGCCAGTCGGCTTTTTTCTGCGTGTTTTGCCTGGCCTTGCCCGACTGCAGCTCGCGAGGTCCTCTTCCGGAGTGCGCCGCCATCTCCTCCGGCCTTCAACGTTTTGATACATTCCCAGGAGGAGCTCTAACACCTGCTGCTTCCGGTACACCTCGGCCAAATTTAGATCCCCGAGGTCCATTAGTTCTTTTATCTCAGCTTGGACTTCCACAATTCGTGCCTCGAGATCCTCAAATGTCAACAAGCCATATTCTGTCAGAATGCGCTCATACTCCCTTTGATGCACGTACATCCGCTCTACTTCGCATCTTTTGATAAAGCGTTGAGTTTGTAGTGCAGCGCACTCTCAGCGGCCTCGGTTCGTGCCTTCTCTACTTTGGCAAGATTCTTCTCGGCGGCAGCTAATCTTCTCTCTAGCCCGAGCACCACGTACTTCTGCAGGTTATCTCTCTCACCCCGGAACCAGTCCAGGGACTGCATGAGCTGCTTTATTACGCTGTGCAGCTCCTCGGCGCTCTCCTGTTAGCAGCTAAACCATTCAGTTTTATAGACAACACGAACTCTTGGCTGTACAAGTACAACTCAATGAATTTCTTCAACATTCATTAAACATTTTCACTTCAAGAGTTCAGTCAAAATACAATACCACCGACGTTCCAAAGACAACAACAAAAATGTTCATACATCCGTTGTTCTTAAAAAATTCATATAACAGTTACATTTTATTCGAATTGGGGGGGACTGACCTCCCCTTGCCCCGGTACGGTCCCCGCAGCTGTTGATGGTGCTGACGTCCCCTCAGCTGCTGCTGCTAGCTGTTTTGCCTCCTGCGGCAAAGTGTTGCCGTCCCTGGAGCTCTGCCCCGACTCTTCTACTGCCGGCTCCATCCTTGGGGGTGGGGCTCATTTTCGTGGCTCCGGCACGAACAACCCCTTTCTAAACGTCAGGAACTCCTCGTTCTAGTCGACATCGCAGCTGGCAACCTCCTCGGCAGTCAGCACAATACTCTTGTCTGCCAGCACCTCCACCAGGGGCTATTCGGGGATCTAGGCAAGGGCCTCGTAGTAGGCCTCCTCCACGGTGCCAACAGAATTGTAGTCGTACCCGAACTCTGGACGATACACGTCCACGTCCAGGTAGACATCCTTCACCTTCTCCAGCAATGCGGTGCGGGTGGCGGTATCACCGACGGCCACGAACTTCATTTGATAGTCCATGAATGTGCCCGTCTGGAGGAGCTTCTCCGCGAAAGTGTTCAGCAGGGCCCTTTGGCCCTTGATCACCGCAACATCTTTGCCTTTCAGCTTGGTGCGGAGCTCCGTCATTTTCCCTTGGAGCAGCCCTATCTCTGCCTCCACGCCCCGGAGTCAAGTGACCTCCTTCTCCACCTCGGCAGCCCTTTTCCGGGCCTCGGTCAGGTCGTGGGAGAGCTTGTCATTCCGGGCACGGAGCTCCCACAGCTCCTCCTTTGCCTCCCTCTCGCTTTTTCGCCCGAGCTCGAATATTCCCTGGGCCAGTTACAGCAGCTCTTCCGCCTCTGGTCCTTTCAGGCCCAGAGTATTCATTTGCCCCTGTGAGAACTTCGTCAGCCAGAAACAATGTAATGGTTTAATGTACGACCGTACGTACCTCGGGAGCAGGGTCAGCACGCATCCTCTTCGTCTCCGAGGGCGGCGTCAATGATGGCTCCGACCTCTTTCTAGACCTCGGAGTCAGGCCGGTCCCTACTACATCCTCCTCGGTCTCTTGAGACTGAACATGTCCAGAAGTCGCCCCTCCCTCCGGTGTCATCTCCTTAGGGGCCGCCTTCCTTTTTAACACAGGTGGCATGCTTGGGCTCCCGGAAACATCCTTCCAGAATCGACCGACTGCGCACAAAACAGACACTGTTTGACACTATTACATTATAAATACGCACACAACACAATGAAATGTCCTACCCTCCTCAGCAGCCCCAGCAGACGGCCCCTTGCCCCGGGTCTTCGAAGTCTTCGACTTTGGCACATTCTCTTCCTGCACTTCCGAGTAATAGAGGCTCAACCCCGCCTCCTCCAACTCCTTCTCCGTGCAAACTTGCTTAAAAACCCCGACAGTGCGAAAATCTTCCACTGACTCCGGCTCCGCCACCAGGGCACTATCTACTATCTCATCCCGTCTCCACCTCGGGAGGATCTCGTTTACCTTCACATACATAAAATTTTCCTTCCAGCTGTCCACTTTACTAGGGTTTTTACCCTAAAACCACCCCGAGGCCTCGGACTAAACGAATACCACCCTTTGCTTTCCCAAAAGCCTTCAACTGGAAGAAAAACCTAAATGTACCTACGTCGGGCTCTACCCCGACAGTCTTACAGACTATCAAAAAGCCCACAACTTGCCTAATGGCATTGGGCGCTAGCTGACTTAGGGAAATTTCGTAATACATCAACAGCTGTACTACAAAATCCCAGAGGGGAAACCTCAAACCCACCTTCAGCTGGTCTATGTACACCCCAATGAAACCCTTCGGAGGGCAACACACCCGGTCGCGGGGCTCCGGTACTATATACTCTAAGTTATACGGAAAGTAAAACGAGGGAATCAACGCTTCTAGCTGCACCCGAGTCATTCGGGGTGCCTCCGAGGCCACCTCGAAATCCTCCTCAAGGCAGTCACTGAAATATGTGGCTCGGGTCGTGATTTCCCTAAAATCCGCCCGGAATATAGTCCTAATCTCCCTCCTCTCAGGAAATACACTCCGTATCGGTGGCGCCTCAATAGGCCGTTCCGCAGTTCCCACTACCCTAATAGAGGACGAGGAAAAAGAAGAATGTATACTTGATTCAAATATTAGTTGCTCTAAAATTGCAAGGCGTTTCTCCTTTTCTCCCGCTCTCTGTTTGTCGCGATTTGCAAATGAAATGGTAAAGTGAATCTTTCTGTTCACACCTTTTATATATATAAAAAATCCAACGGCCCAGATTGCGACCTTTCGCATTCAACGCATGTGATACATGCGTGCTTTTCACGCGCTTTTTAGATGCCCATGCACGTGAGGAATCACGCGCCTTGCGGTTTTCGTCAACATAGGTTGACTATCTAACCCCGGGGATCCCCCATTTCAACTCTGGTTGACTATCTCACCCCGGGGGTACATCATTTTAACTCCGGTTGACTATCTCACCCCAGGGATCCCCCATTTCAACTCCGGTTGACTATCTCACCCGGGGTACATCATTTCAACTCCGGTTGACTATCTCATCCCGGGGTACATCATTTCAACTCCTGGTGACTATATCACCCCGGGTATTCATTAATTCACTTCGGTAGCAACAAAAAACTCATATCATCCTCGACTACACACTTCAAACCGAAGCTCATCCCTCGCTTCGGCTGGTGGAGGGGCATCTGATAGGTATGACCCAACCTCCCCGGGTCGGCCCAGTCCGCCACCCGGGTCATTTGGGCTTGGGAACGCGAGCCCACACAAAGAAGCCCATGCGCGGGCGCGCACAGGCCCATGCGGCCCAAACAAGGGAAGAACAAGTCAAAGGAATATTCCACGTGATCTCCTCAACCACCATGCAGACGTGGCCAATAGATCTCCTCAACCACCAAGCAGACGTGGCCAATAACCTTCTCAACCTCCCGTGCGCGATTGTAGGCGCCAGGGTAGTGGGTAGTTCAACAACGAACCTCCGGGGGGGGGGGGGGGGGAGGGAGGGTAGAAAAAGGAGGTTGGTATAGATTTAGCAGGAGGAGGTGATTTTTGTATCAAAACTAAAATAGTAAAAAGAAAGAGAGAGAGAGAGAGTGATTACTCTCCAGGGTGGACGTAGATCTTCGTGATCGAACCACGTAAATTCTCGTATTATTTACATTCCTGCTATTTTCTCATTCAGGTTGATTGTCATAATTGCGATTCGATTAACACCGACGCGGATCACCACTTTATCAGCCACAAAAATACATATTTATGCAATAATTTTAACTGATTTATTTTGTTTACTCAAACTAAGGACCTTCTCAAATCTGTGAATGGTTCTTGCAGGCCTACTTATAACCTGCTTATTTCTATAATGAATCTTTTCACTTTCTCTTTAAAGTATTAACAAAATTATTTTTATTGTTTCTCCTTCCTCTGTCTTTGCAGATTTGAGATTGGTTTGTGTACTGAACTTTTAATCCTAAAAACATATATATGTATATATATATATATATTTATATATACACACATATCTTGTATCATCTATTCCTTTATTTTAAATTAATTATACTTAATGTTACACGAAGCTCCTTTAACTTATTTTATTTTTATTTTCATAATAACTCCTTTAATTTATTTTATTGATTATTTTCATAATTATTATATATATATATATATATAGATATATATATTGACATGCCTTTTTCTTTAGTTTAGATTGATGTAAAATAAGAGACACTATTCCTTAAACTTTTTTCCCTTCACATGAATTTTTTTCTAAACTTTTCATGACACAATTAAGTAATAAAATCAAACCAACCAACAATTTTTTTGTTTTATATATGTTTAACAACTCAAAATATTTGTCATGTTTGCTTATAATTTTTAATAAAGACCAATATTAAATAAAATTAATCATAAAGCTCAAATCATTAATCTATAATTTTTTTGATTCTAACAGCCGAATCTTCGATGTCTTGGCCCATTCCAGGCTGACTATGTTCTTCGGGAATTCCACGAGGGGGCATGCGCGAGTCATATTGGGTCGCGGACGTTGGCTAAGAAAGTCCTCCGGTGGGGATACTACTGGCCCACATTGTTTAATGATGCCCATGATTTAGTGTCAAAATGTGACAAATGTCAGCGGCATTCTCGAGTAAAACATCTGCCACAAACCGAGCTTACTGGCATACAAAGTACCTGGCCATTCATCTAGTGGGGGATCGACATTGTGGGTCCGTTCCCGGTTGCTCAGAGAGGATTGAAATTTCTTGTGGTAGCCGTGGACTATTTCACCAAATGGGTCGAAGCCGAGCCCCTCACTGCCATAACCGGCCAAAACATCCTGAAGTTTGTTTGGCGTAACATCATATGTCGCTTCGGCATCCCCAGCGCCATTATCTCCGACAATGGCAAACAATTCGCAAATGACCCCTTCCGGTCCTGGTGCGAGGAGCTGCACATCAAACAAATTTTCACCTCAGTTGCTCATCCTCAAGCTAATGGCCAGGTCAAAGTCACTAACCGCACTCTGCTTAACGGTTTAAAGAAGCGCTTAGATCAAGCCAAAGGCCTTTGGGTCGAGAACCTTCCGCACGTTCTCTGGGCCTATCGTACTACGTCGCATTCGTCAACCGGGGAGACTCCATATAGCCTCACCTATGGCTCCGAGGCTGTCATTCCTGCTGAGGTGGGAGTGCCCAGCCCCAGACTCATTCACCTCGACCCCGAGTCTAACGAGGAAGCACTCCGCACTAACTTAGACGAACTCGAACATCGCCGTGAGCAATCCTTTATCCAACAGGCTAAGAAAAAACAACAAGCAGCTCAGTATGACAACCTCCGGGTTAGGGGTACGCAGTTTCAGGTCGGAGATCTCGTGCTCCGGTTAAATTCTGCTAGCAAAGCTGCCCCCGAGAGCAAACTGCATGCCACTTGGGAAGGGCCTTATCGCGTCGTTGCCGCACATGCCTCCGGGAGCTATCAGTTAGAGCATCTAGATGGCACACCGATGCCCCGAACCTGGCACGTTAGCAATCTGCGACGTTTCTATCTATGATTTCCGATTGTCAAGTACCTTTTCTTCCTTTACGTTCTCTGTACGTAATTTCATTTTTATAATGTGGCACTTTCTTTCTTACGATTACACTTGTATTCTTCAATTGATCCGACAATTACTATGAATAAAAGTTTAACTTTTCATACATATACTGTTTTTTTCTTCTACGTCGTGGGGACGCCCCGACCTAGAATAATTATTGTGTCTCCGGACGCATTGGTCTCTCGCCTGATCCGTCCGGCGAGGTCAACACTTGGTCCCCGGACACGTATTCCCTCTCGCCTGATTTATCCGGAGAGGTCCATAACTTTGTTATTTAACATTCACTCCCGCCCGATCCGTCCGGGGAGCTTCTATAACTTGTTTCCGAACAAGGGCTTATTTACGCCTCGTACTCCCGAATACTAACTACCACATTATTTTCATAATGACGTGTCAAAATAATTTAAAGCAATTACCTCATGACCAAGCCCTTAGCTACTCTTATTTAACATACTTGTTATATATATCATAATATATACTAAGTGTCCTTTACAAATACACATACATTGTTATTACAACATCTATATTTATCTCCGACCCCCTAGCCAATACTCCACGCTCCGACGTTTGGATCCGTCCCGGGAGCTCCTTCGTGTCCTCCGGGATCTGGAAGTACCCCGTCTTTGGGCTCCGGTCCTTCCCCTACTTTGACCTCCTCTCCGCCGAGGACTGGCCTTGGTACGTTGTCCCTTCCTCGATCTTCTCGGCGACGAGGACTCGGTTGTGGCGCTGGCCTCGAAGTGTTAGCCCATTTCACGGGATCCTATTCCGCGGGGTCCATCTCTTTGATCTCCTCAGCTTTTTTTTAATCTCCTCCTCGGCAACAGTCGGGGTCGGCTCTCGGATTATGATCCCAGTCGGTTTTTCGACCGTCCCCTTCTTACTTCTCCGTGGAGCCTTCAAGGAAGCCTGTCCCTGGCTTGAGCTAGCGATATTCTCCTCCGCAGAACGGCGCCACCTCCTGTGGTTTTTTAAGTCCTCATACATGCTGAGGAGTAGCTCTAGTACTTCTCGCTTCCTCGCCAGCTTGGCGGACTCCGCATGCCCACCCTCTATGAGTGTTGCGATCTCTTGCTGAATCTCGGTAGTTCGCTCCTCGACCTCTTCAAAAGTCAGGAGACCGAATTCCGACAAGATTCACTCATACTCTCTTTGATGTACGAAGAGTCGCTCTAGCTCGGCACATTTCGACAAGTACTTCAACTGATGGTCTCTTGCCCTTTCTACAGCCTTAGCTCTCGCCTCTTCGGCCTCCATTGCCCTCTTCTCCGCCGAGGCTAACCTTTTCTCCAACCGGGGCACCACCTGCTTCTGCAAATTGTCTTTCTCACCGCGAAACCATTCCAAGGACCGCATGAGCTTCTTTATTACGTTGTGTAGCTCCTCGGTATCCTCCTGTTTGTAGCACATATTCAGTACTAGTATGTCATAGTCAACACCGAAGTGAAAGAGCAGTAACTCAACAATATTTACTCAAACAAGCTTCATTATCCAACAGAATGTCATACACATCATTTGCCAATCCATTACAGCAAGAGTACAGATTTTCCCTACCATCTACTATATTTACAATTTATCAAAATTGCGGGGAACTGACCTCCCCCTGATCAACCCCCTCGGCCGCCTCCGGCACCTCCACCTCCTCCTCGTGCTCCTCCTCTGGCAAGGCCTGGTTCACCCCCGCATCACCTTCCATTGTCTCTGCCGTGATTTTCATGCTCGGGGGTGGATCATTTGTTCGTGGCTCCGAACTGAACTCTCCCCACCGAAAGGACAGGAACTCTTCGTCCTGGTCCACATTGCAGGCAGCGATCTCCTCGGCGCTCAGTATTGTCTTCTTCTCCGCCAGTGATTTCACCAAGGGCCACTCCGGGACCCGAGCCAGTGCATTGTAGTACGCCTCCTCCACGGCGCCCACAGAGTTGAAATCGTATCCGAACTCTGGACGATAAACATCCACATTCGGATAGATCTCCTTAACCTTCTCCAGCAGCACGGAGCGTGTTGCCGTGTCGCCGACCGCGAGGAACCCCATTTGGTAGTCGAGGAACGTGCTGGTCTGCAGTAGTTTTTCTGCGAAAGTCTTCAGCACGGCCCCCTGGCCCTCAACTACCGCCGTCTCCTTCGCCCTCAGCTTCGCGCGTAGCTCCGCCACTTCGCCACGAAGCACCCCGGCATTCGCCTCCACCTCGCGCAGCCGCGCCACCTCCTTCTCCACCTCGAAAGCTCTCTTGCGAGCCTCGGACATGTTGTGAGTTAACCTGTCGTTTCGAGACCGCAACTCCCTCAACGCCTCGGCTAACTCCTCCTTAGCCTCCCTCTCACTCCTTCGGCCGAGGTCCATGATCCCCTGAGCTAGCCGCAATAGCTCCTCGGCCTCAGGCCCCTCCAGGCCCAGCATATTTGTTTGCCCCTGCCTAAAAAAAAAAAAAAAAAAATGAAAAATAAAGACGAGTTTCAGAGAAAGATATTTCTTACAGCAATGACTACCCCTACTGTACCTCGGGGGTTGGGTCCGTGCGTAGTCTTTTGGCCTCTACAAGCGGAGTTGAGGATGGCTCCGGCCTCCTCTTCGACCTCGGGGTCGACCCTGTGACCACAACCTCTTCCTCCGTCCTTTGTGACGGCCTCGGACTCGGTGACACCCTCACTCTAGGGGACACTTCGGCAGCGGTCCCCTTTTCCTTCGAGGCCGGAGGCATCGCCGAGCTTCCAGCTGTATCTTTTCCAAATCGCCCCACTGCAAGAAGATCAATGGTTAATCTCATGCAAGTTACAAACAGTTCAAACATATTAAGAGTTCCTACCCTCCTCGGCTGCCCCGGCTGCCGAATCCTGCCCCCGGGTGAGATTCTCCTCTGCTCCTCCCGAGTAGTAGGGACTTAACCCTGCCTCCTCCAGCTCCTCTTCGGTGCAGAGTGTCTTGAACGTACCAACGGTACGGAAATAATTAACTACCTCCGGCTCCGGCTCCGCCACCGGGGCGTTATCCACTACCTCCTCCCTCCTCCACCTCGGGAGGGCCACGTCAACCTTCACAAATATAAACTTCTCCTTCCAACCCTCCACCTTACTCGGGTTTTTCACCTTAAACCCACCTCGGGCCCTCAGGCTAAAGGAATACCACCCCTTCGATTTCTCGAAGGCTTTAAGTTGGAAGAAGAATCTAAATATATCTACATCCGGTTCCACCCCGGCCCTCTTGCATACTACTAAGAACCCAACAACTTGCCTCACGGCATTGGGTGCTAATTGGCATAAGGCAATGCCATAATACCTCAGCAATTACACTACGAAGTCCCAGAGAGGGAACCTAATTCCTATCCTCAGGGGGTCTATATACACACTTATGAATCGCCTAGGTGGGCAACAAGCTCGGTCACTAGGCTCCGGCACAATGTATTCTAAATTAAAAGGAAAAATAAAATATTGGTATCAGGGCTTCTATTTGCACCCGCGACATCCGCAGCGCCTCCGCGGCAACCTCGAAGTCCTCCTCCCCACAATCACTAAACCCTACTGCCCGGGTGCCAGATTCCATACCGTCTGCCCTATATACCATCCTAATCTCTCTTCTTTCAGGGATAATAAAGCGCAAGGGTTCTACGTTCAACGGGGCTTTAGTTGTCCCTACTTCTCTAATGGAAGACGAAGACGAAGAGGAAGACATACTTACTTGGTTTCGATTTAAGATTGCTCACGACTTGGCACAGATGATTCTCTCTTTTTCTCACGCTCTTTGTCTCTCGCAAACCGCAAATGAGAATAATGAAGCTTACTGTACAAGCCTTATATATATATACTCACGAATCAACGGCCCAGATCTGGCCTTTTCAAATTCAGCATTTAAGATTTGTGTGTGGCAGTCACGCGCATTACAGTTACCTAGGCGCGTGGGGGACACGCTTCTTGGGATTCCCAAACGCGTACTTCACATCCCTTCTCCTAATGATGGCGCCGCCAATCACATCAACTTCACCCTTCCCCAGGAAGCTTTGGGTTTTACTCTGGTGGCCCCTTTACCCCGGGCATGTTTCAGCTCGGCCTCTGCCGACCCCATGACCCCGGGGGTACCTCAGTTCGGTTCGGTTCGGTCCCTGTTGACCTTTTCACCCCCGGGGTGCATCAGCTCGGCCCCAGCTGGTTCCTTCACCCCGGTGGTCCGTCAGTTCGGTAAGAATGGAATCTTTCATTGCCAGCTACACCATTATATCACTCTACATCGCCGCCAACTCATACCTATTACAACATGACTTACTCTTAACCAAAGCTCCTACCTCGCTCCGGCTGGTGGGGGGGCATCTGATAGGTATGGCCCAGTAACTTCGAGTTGGACTAGCCCGGCAACCGAGTCAACTGGGCCCAAAAGCACGAGCCCAACACAGCCCAGTTGCGACATATTTGAAAATTGAGATCCCTATGATCTTTTCCTAACTGCCATGCAGATTTGGTGGGCGAGATTATAGGGATTGAGTTAGGGTTTCGTTTGTGATAGCATAAATAGGAGAATTGTATTCGGATTTAGGGTGGGCACTTTTATATTCTGAAACTACAACTTGTATGTTTGAACTTCGACATTGAAGAAGAAATAGTGAAGAACACCCCGGAAGGTTATTGCCTCCGCCCGTGGACGTAGATCTCCGGATCGAACCACGTAAATCTTGGTGTCGCTTTAATTCTTGCATGTGGTTATTGTGATTGATTTTGGATATTCAGTTTTGCCCTTTATCAGTAAGCACATATGTAAAATTTATTTAATATTGCCTTCATCATTTTTAAGTTAGGGATTATCGACATTTCATATATATGTGTGTGTGTATGTGTGTGGTTTTAAATTAAGTACGCTTTCAATTGCCATTGCATATGAACTATCACTTGTTTGGTAGATCATAACAGAACTACAGAAAGCAAGATACTCCCAACAGACTTTAGCAGAATCTTCTATGGTTGGGAATTCCAATAGTTCAATTACTTCCTCTACAATCCATAATTAACGAGCTTGGTTGGTAATCTCATGATTTTGTGGAAAAACTCCGATATATAGAAAGCACAATTTAAAATCTTCAGATAATTTCTCGTAGATTGGAAGTAGTACCTTGGATACTTGATCGTACGCCTTAATGAAAAGTTGATGTTTCTTCTTTGACGCTACCTCAATCCAGAGTGATTCTCGATCTGTTTCATCCTTTTATAGGAGGTCAACAACTATGACGATGGTAAGAGGAAGACCATCACATTTCTCCGCAATCTTCTTTCCAGCTTTCTCAAGTTGACGAGGGCACAACTCTTCACCAAACACTTTATGGCAAAGAAGATCCCAACTTTCGTCTTTACCCATCAATGACATCTCCAAGGTATGAGAAGAAAATATGATACCCTCTGCTAGAAACCTGATCCTTGTAGTAAGCAAGACTAGACTTCCATTTCCGTTTACTGGAAATGAAGTCGCCAAGCAATCTATGAACTCCAGGTCCCATATATCATCCAATACAATGAGGTATCGTTTACCCTCCAATCTCTGTTTCAAGCGTTCAACGGGTTGATCATGATCATGTGCATCGGGGTCCACCTGAGCTAGAATGGCTTGTGTAATTTCCTCCGATTGCAATTCTGTTCCTAGTGTCACCCACACACGAACATCAAACCATTCCAAAGTATCTAAATCTTCAAAAAACTCCGTAGCAAGAGTGGTCTTGCCAATGCCTGCCATACCAACAACAAACACAACGGTGTCATCAAGCAAGTGACTAACAAGGTTTTCTTTAAGTGCACAGGATGGATTAAAAAATCCAATCATCTTAGACTTTTTTTATGATGTTGCTTGTTTTAGATCATCCACCTTCTTCAGTATCTGGAGGAAATCTTGTTTTAGATCCTGCAGACATTTCTGTTGAAGATAGTTATAATATTGACCTTCAAATTCACGTATTTCCTGGGCGATCTTAGTAAGCAAATCATTCATCCTCTCCCTGCTGCTGCTGCTATTCACTCTTCCGAGAAAATCTTGAATAGATCGCAACTCCGCCATTATAAAGGTTGAAGTTTGAAGATAGGCGGGAGGAAATAAAATATCCATGAAACATTCAATGCTCCCTATTGACTGCTTCAGAGAAGCCACAACAGCATAAAGCGCCATCTCTCTCAATCAAACTATGAATCGAGTTTGGCTTGATTTTATTCCAGACATGTCCTGGGTTGAGGAAAACACTACCCGAAATTTAGTCATATCAACAAATTAGCTAAAGAAATATTCAAGAGTAATATGGCCCAACTTTTTTCTACCAACAATCTAGAGTTGATACAAGGAAAAGAAGCTCAACACTCACCCAACTTTTTCAACAAACTAGTTGGAGACACGTGCATTGCAGATGACACAAAAAATTTACTAAAATAAAAACAACTAAGCATTCTAAGTAAACATACAAATTAAATGGTATATCATGAAATAAAATAATTATCAATACAAAGTATCTAATTGATTTAAATATGTGCTTTAATACATCTGAATTTTATGAACTATTTGTATTTTTTTTTTAAAATTATGTTGGTACTATAAGTTTTCAATAACTACGAAAATCAAGATTGTTAAACTCATAATTTTAAGTAGAGTCGGTGGATTGTTTGTAAAATCGCATCGTAAAATCTAACAGTAAAATCGTAAGATTCTATATTTGAAGATAAATTAGTTACATGAATATTAAAATCAACTTCTAGAATATGAATATCCCTTAAACATTAAACATTAATATGAGGTAGTGTGTAATCTTAAAAGCTAAACAAATTAATACATTAATATAAGTGGGAAAAATACATTTTTAATTGGTCTTATTCTATTTGAAATGTTTTATATTACGTTTGTTTAATATGTATTTAGATGTAATACTAAAGCCTCTACAATTGTCACTATAAAAAGAAATTACCGACTACGACGGAAATTTTCGTTACTAAACTGAAAAATTCCGTCACAGTGAATGAATAGTGACGAATTACTGACATAAATATTTTGTTACAAAATCCTTTGTCACTAAATCGATAATGACGGATTTTTCATTCCGTCACTAGTTAGTGATGAAAGTTCTGTCACAATTCTACAAGTATCCGTCATAAAGTTGTGACGAAAAATTTCCGTGACTATATAGCAAACGACTAAAATTCCGTCACTAGTCCGTCAATACATGATTAACGACGGAATATTTCCGTCACAAATTAATAACGAAATTCACCGTCACTATCTTGCCCATATTAGTAATGAAATTATTCCGCACCAAAAAAAAAAAAAAAAAATCCGTCACTATGCTATCTGGTTTTCTTTCTATAATTTTATTTATATTTTAACGTAGAACATGTTATGACAATTAATTTACACTGAATAAACTTTAAAATTCGTAGCAACATTATATAATACGATAAACGTACATATCAATCTACCAAAGTTGTAAAACGTTCAATCTATAATATAATTTTATCATCAAATGTCTAATAAGCATCAAAACATATAGTTTAAGTATAAAATATAGTTTAATCATCATTTAAGTAAGCATCATCCTCCTCAAAATCATCACCACAAGCATCGTCCTCCTCAAAATCATCACCCACAAGCATCAGATTGTTAGCTGACCACCTATGTCTCATCAATACAATACACATTTCAATTCCCAGATAAGAGACTTATACCATTGAAGATTTTCTAAAATGTGGTATCTAATAACATAAACATTCTAACAACACATATACTCCTACTCAACCATGTAATGAGTATCAAAAGGTGACATATATAATAAGTGACCATTTCCTTCGCTCATGATGATTAAGATGGCAAGTTCCATATTTTACCAATACTTATCCTCACCAAAATGATTATATTTTTATGCAATGCTTGTTTTTATTTTTCATAGTCATATTTTTGGTCAGTAATATAATCCTCTCAAAATGTTCTCCGTCCTCTCTGTGTCAACATAATTCTCTCTTTTCAAAGTATTAAAATGCATCTTTTAGCTTTACAGAAAGAAAATTAAAAAAATCTTAATATCCTTATTCCTATAAGTGTAATTAATATTATTCAATAACAAGAACAAAAGTTACTTTTTCGATAAACTACATCACACTTGATATTAGCTAAAGACAGTTGAATCACCTTGTCCAAAGCCTTTTTTAGTGGGAGTGTTACTGTTTTAGGTGTTTAGGATGAGCATTTTATTGCATGATCGACTGGTCTGTCTCCCCAACTTCCTGCAATTTTCATAATTTTTATAGGGTCAATTGTGAAATGCCATATTGAAATATAAATTCTTATCAAATGACTAAACCATGATGATTTAAATTCTCCAAAAGAAATGTGAATGAGATTGAAGGTGGCTTAGCTCTCATCATATGGGCAGTTCAATTTCAACTTTTCATTTAAAAGATATGACACAAATAAAATAATACATTTCAACAACAAAATGAAAAATCTTAAACTACCTCTATTATTTTAACTCAATTTATGTTGAAGATTCATGAATAAACTTATTCTTAATTTTCTGTCTATATTATATAATTCTCACTTGCATCTTCTTAAAATTAAAAAGGTCAAATTGTTAATTTTCATAATGCTTGGCTTAAATGATAAAAGATCACATCAAATAAATGTCTGAGTATATTATTATGATATATTGTTAGCGAGCTCTTGAGATATAATCTGATATGATATTAACTTTATTTGAATTTTGAGAAAAAAAGCTCAAGTTATAAATCGAAATTATTGAACTCTCGTTTATCCTTCTCAATATATCTCAATTCTTATTTAGGATTATTATGATATGTGTCTTAATCATCTAGTTTAATCTTGATGAATATATATATCAAATTACCTTATTATTTGTATATATTAAACAACTCTCATTCCTAAGAATTAGAGTTGATTTAAATGACGTTAATAGAAATATCACATTCTTACATAATTAATTAGGAGAATGCTTCATGATTCATATATAATATGAAATGCAAAAATTATTGGTTATGAAAATCAAAATACCTGATATCAATGATGTGGAAAATAATATCGTCAATTTTGAAATGTGATACTCTATGAACTCAATCCAAAACACAATTGAATAAACTACTCATCCGCTTAAAAAATCTCATTTACAAAAATTCAACTAAACAAATATAAATATACCATACAACGGCAGGTAAAAAATACTTAAATGTAAATAAGTGATTTTTTTTTCTTTGTTTATGTCTTATTTAGTGTAACGCCCGACTTTTTCGTTTATTATTTTATTTATGTGTATATGCCATATAAATATTTTGCCATATATGTATATAAAGTATTTGTCATATTTTAATTAATTTTTCCAAGTTTTGGGCTAATTATATTTTTAGGCCCAAAATAATATTATTTACGATAAGTCAATTATAGTTCATGATATTATATCCTGAATTCATGATTGAGCCTGTAGTCCAATTCATGCATCATTATTTATTTTAGGCCCAATTTTTATTTAATTTATTTGGGCCTAGAGTCATTATTTTTAAAGTTATGAAAAGGGCCAGTTAGTTGGCCCAAGTTATAATTTATTTTAAGCTGCATATCCGTAAAATGTCTTATATCATGGTGTTTCTTGATCAGATATACTATTTCTAATCTTTTAAGATATGATTAGATATTAATTCCTTAATCCTAAACCTAATATATATATATATATATATATACCTCCTCAAATACCTATCAAATACATACGCAGTCGAATAACACTACGCCCTAAATCATCTGGAGTTGCAGATTTCACTCATCAGCAGAAAATACCACGTTAGGTAATCTGCCTTTATTGTCGTTCTTATTTTCTTCATTCAATAAGTATTTTTAGATACTTAGCCAATCTGTTAATTTCGTATCAAATCCTGGACGAAATTAGGTGTCATCATCGTTATTTCCATATGAAACACAACAGTGTCGTTCTTATTTTCTTCATTCAATAAGTATTTTTAGATACTTAGCCAATCTGTTAATTTCGTATCAAATCCTGGACGAAATTAGGTGTCATCATCGTTATTCCCATACGAAACACAACAGTGTCGGACAAGGGGAAGGTCCATATGGGAGGTGGTGAATTTGGGTTGTTTGTGAGTTGGTGTATGTGTTTGTGTATTTTTCCGTGCGTGTGTGTGATCTGGTGTGTATGTGTTAGGGTGTGATGATGCGTATGTATGGTGTTTTGGTGTGTGTGTGAGTAGTAACCTGTGTGCAAATGTATGTGTGTGTGCAGGTGTGTGTTTGGATACAGGTGTGTGTGTGCAGGTGTGTGTTTATACGTGTGTGTTGCTGGTGTGTGTGTTTATGCGTGTGTATGTATGAGTGCAGGTGTGTGGTAGTGTGCGTGAGTTTTATTGAGTGTGTGTGTTTTAGTTTATTTGAGTGGGTGTGAGGCTGTGGTAGTAGAAAAGGAGAGAGAATAATAGAATATGATTAAATGGGAGAAGGGATGTACTACTGTTAGTTAATTAGTTGAGAGAAAATGTAGGAATTGTTATCCCTTTCCACTGTTCCCTGCAACCATCAAATCAAGAATACCTTTTCTCTTAATATTTCTTTTATTCCATAAATTCTTTTGTTAAGCCTCAATAAAGCATTTAATTGTGACATTATTATATACTATGTAGGATACTCTGATCAAGCACACGGTGGTTAAATCTTTACGTAAAATATCAAGATTTTGATCAAACTTCTCTATTTCAGGTGGGGTTCTTACTTTCTGTATTGATTATACTAGTACTATTCCCGTGCGATGCACGGAAGTTTATTTAAAAAATAATGATTTTAATAAGACTAAATATGATATAGTCTAATATTTAAATATGTGATCGTTTTACCCTAATAAAATATTTTTTTAAATGTAGAATAAAACATAAATAAAATTATAACTAATGTGAATATAAGTTTCTCGCATGTGATACATGAATTTAATATAACTCACTTTATATGTAGGTACATTATATATGTCTATATATAAAAATTAATATTAAGATAAATATCTTTTTCAAAATGTTCATTTCTTATCTTTGAAATCCAAACACACATTTAGTGTGTCTGTTTCATTCTCCACCTATATGAATTATAGCTTAATTAATTATGAATGTTAAAACAAACATAAATATTTAGCTATCAACTCATATTATTAAATTAAATGAACTGAATAATGTTATAAGTAAATTATTCTTCTTTCATTTTTTCTATTCTACTTTAAATATTTAAATTTATCTAAATAAAATTTCAATTCTAATTATAACTATTTACTTTTAAAAAATCTTAGTTGCAAGTTTTAATACCTTACTTGGTATTTTAGATATACAAAGAATAACAAAATAAAAAAAATAACAAAATAAGATTCAAAAGTTATTCAATAGTTGGAATAACAAAATAAAACATCTTTTGTTTTTTTTGAATAGTTCGAATGACAAAATAAAACATATGAATTCTTCAATATTTCTTAATACTTTCATATATATGTTGAAAAGTTTCAATTAAATTATACGTTTATATTGTAAATAGTAGATTCATCTAAAGATACACATTGGTTAATGTAAAAAAATTGCTTAGGTTGCAAAATGTAAAGTAAAAAAAAAAAAAAAAAAAAAAAAAAAAAGAAAGACATAATTGAGATTGGTTAATGTTACCAAGTATTGTTTAGGTTGCAAAGTCTAAAAAATATATATAGTTTAAGTTGGTTAATTTTGCTTATTTAAAAGAAGTTTAGTTGCAACTTGTATAATAGCATGGTTTAGGTTGCAAAATGTAATTATTTATAGAAAAGTAACATTAATATATGTAAAATATAAAAAAGTAATATTTTTTTTAAGATTAATTACCATATATAAAGTATATATGAGCGAAACCCATAGTTTTGTGATTTATCAACAAAAATAATAATTATAACAAATAAACATTAGCAAATTTAATAATTTAATAAGATGATTATAAATCAAATACTAACTATCGCTTTTAATTCGATATAGTATGCGTTCAACTGTATATACAATGATTTTTCTCTTAATGTAATAAATGAAGAAAACTTGAGATAATTCAAGTCAAATAAATCAAACTGATTAGTTGTCGTTATAATGAAATAATCAAGTAATATAATTTGTAAAGAGAATTATTTGAATGATTTTTCATGTTGTTACGAATCAATGCTATATTTGTTTTGCAACCTACAATAAATATTAAAATCTTACTCAATGCTATATTTGTTTTAATATATATACACAGATGAATGTCAAATCGAATATCGTCAAAATATGATTAATATGATATAGTATACATAATAAATATATGAGAAACGGAAAAATATATTTGCCACCTTAGAAAGTAAAATTAATTTTGATTCTTAGCAAATGTGACAACAACTTATCAAACACAGTTTGAAATTTTAGGCTGGAAAGTGCTACTTACAGAAGTGACCCTACCGTGGCTTATATGTATAAATATATATATATTTTTAATTTATAAAATAATTTTTAAATTCTAACTATAAATAATTTTAAATATCCATGAAATATATAATAAACGGAACAATGCTATTTTATTTGGGTAGTTCATATGTAATGTAAAGTTTAATATTGTTTTTCTTTATGTCCTTACTTTTATTTTATATATTTTTAATTTATCTAAAAAACTTTCAAATTCTAATTATAAAGTTAGATTTTCATTTGCAACTTTTGAGATTTCATTTGATGATTTCAAATAGACTTAAATAATTTTATTTAAGAAATTCTTATTTTAACAAAATAAAATTCAAAAGTTATTTAATAATTCAAATAACAAATTAAAGTCTATGAGCTCTTCAGAATATTTGGATATTTTCGTATTTTATATGGTATTGTAAATTATTTACGTAAATGTTACTCCCTCCGTCCCGGCCTAATTGTCTTACTTGTCTTATTTGTTTGTCCCAAGGTAATTGTCCTACCCCATAAATGGCAAATTCTCCCACAATCTCCACCATCAAAATCTCTACATTCAATCTCCACCTTTGAAAAAGTCAAAGATTCCACAAAATTTATTTTTTCTTAGTCTCCGTGTCAGCCCAAGATAGGACAATTAGCTTGGGACGGAGGGAGTATATTTTTCTTACAAATATATTTATTTGAAGATAAAAATTGATTAATGCGGAAAAAGCTATTTAGATTGTTAAGAGTAAAAAAGACAGTTGATGTTGATTAGTGCGACAAAGTATTATTTAGCTTATAAAGTTTAAACATATATAATTGAATATTAGAAAAAGTAAAAAAATTAAAAAGATTGCAAAAATTAACAAATGTCATAATTTAGGTTGCAGAGAATAAATTTCCTTAAAAGAGTAATCTTAACAAAACACACATTATTAAAAATATAAATAGGTAATTAAGAATAATTATAAAAAAATACTCATGATTTTTTTAAAGAAATCATTTTACTAATTTTAGTTCCAACTAAAACCAAAATATTATAGTTCAAGTTACAATGACCATCAATTATAACACAAAAATTAATAAACAAACAATCCATTTATTCAAATCAAATATCTCATTATAATGTATTTGATATGGATGTCAAATCGAAGTTCGTGAAAAGATGAATAATTTGGTATATTATGCATAAAAATCGGATTTAAGATAAAAAAAATTATTTATATTTAAAAATAAATAAAAGAAAGTTATGAATATACCAAAAATAGGAAAAGTTACTAATTATAGTCTAAAATTTTTGGAGGGAAAACCAAAATGACACTAATACCCTCCATTTTACTTTTATATATATATAGATATGTTTGTCTCATTTATGTGCTATAAATGTTACTTATGTGATGCAAGACCTAAGTTGCATTGTATGTTTATGATATGCAAGATCTAAGTTGCATATATATGTTATGTTGGTGTGATCCGGGGTAACTTGTGCACACATATGGTATAAGTTAGTGTGATCCGGGGCAACCTGTGCACACGTATGTTATGTGTAAGTTAGCTGTTATTCATGTTTATGGTTCGAGCATTTATTTTTAATACGGACTTGTAAGAGGCTAGTGTAGCTTACCCCCACAACTAACATGTTCAGGTTGATTCAGAGTTGCGTGACTAGAGTCGAGGCAGGCGGATAAGCATATGGCTACCTAGGATTTATCTATAGTTGAATTAATTTCTTTTATTGCATTTTGTTTTAGGATTATTTGATAATTATTTATGCTTTGATACATACGAATACTTTAGGGATATTTATGTTTAATTGAATTATTATTTATCTTTCTTGTGGTAGTTTTTGAAATGTAAATTGTCTTAGTAGTTGATTAGGATGATTTGATAAGTGCTTATTCGTATGTCCTTACTTTTTAGCTTATGGGGAGATTGGTTATTTTGATTGTTTTTAATTTGTTATTTCTATTATTTTCCGCTGCTAGAGAATGAGATTTATATTTAAGATAGGATGGGTTAATAGGTTAAGCTAGAAAATTATTTCTATTATTTTCCGCTGCTACAAGTTAATAATTATGAAATAGGATTATATGACATGTCCTTCATACGAAGAATGACTATTTGCTATGAAATTATTTAAACTCGAAATGTTTTTTAACGGCCGGCTTTATGAATAATCTTATATTAAAATTAAGAATTTTCATTGATAGGATTATTTGGCTCTTTAAAATGCTTTAAAAATAGATTTTATGAAAATCGAGTCGTGACATTTAGTTGAGTGCGAGTTTTATTATAGTAATAGATATATTTTTATCACAAACTAAATGCAAATAATGCAGCACAATCTAAAATAAGCAATTCAACATGAATATTAAATTGAAGCCTAATATCCCACAAATGGACAAGAAAAGTTTGAAATTCAAACTTTCAACATAATTCAATATCAAATAATGACTAATTTTGGCAAAAGAAAAAATAAATAAAATAAATATAGAAAAATACATATTAGGATATTTTGTGTTGGCAATATTTTTGTCAAAATTCATTATGTTATTTTTACTTAATTTATCGGACTTAGTATACATTTTGTGTTATAATATTTTAATAATTATTGTTTTTGTAGGCGGATCATTAGTGGTGTACTCATGGTCATGGGTTTTGATATTTGTATTAATTAATTATCTTGGATTATTTGTCTTAGTAGTCAGTGTGTGGTGCAAATAGGATCTATTGTATTTGTGTCGAAGCACCTTTGGGAGAAGGGACTTCAAGGCGAGTTCGGGAGAGCTCGTCCGGCTTCAGTGGATTGCGTGTTAGTGCCGAACAAGTTGACGAAAGTCACCAGACGTTGTTGGTATAGTATAGGTTAGGTGTTAGAGAATCGAGTCTCTTTGTAAAATCTATCTTTATACGGAGTATCAATAACAATAAGGTCAGAGGGGTCTGAGGGATTCAGCCCCGTGTTTATTTTGGTGTTCGTTTATTTATTTTATTTTCATCAATTTCTGTGTTGCAACATAGACGATGCAGTTTAAAATTTTCAAGTGGTATCAGAGCGGGTCCGTATCCTAATATGGTAGATTCTGGAACACCACATTGCTATGTTTGCTTGGCAATATAGTGCGACTTCCCTTACTTGATGGCTTGAACTGTGATTATTGGAAATCGCTTACGATGGCTCACTTGGAGGCGATGGGTGATGAATACTGGGAGATTGTCGAATCCGGATGGTCTCCACCTGCTGCCACGGGTTCGACCACACCAAAGCCTAAATCCTTGTGGTCTTCTGCTTAAAAGGGAGTGTATAAGGTGAATCACAAGGATCTCATTTTCATTCGAACTATTGTTGATGAAGTACAATACATGAAAATATGCAACCGCAAAACAGCCAAAGAAGCTTAGGATTTGCTTGAGACTTACTTTGAAGGAACTAAAGAAGTGAAGAAGTCCAAACTAAGGAATTTGCGGAATTAATTTGATAGCCTCAAGATGGAGGAAAGCGAGTCCATTGAAGACTATCACTCACGGTTCATGGGGATCGTGAATAAGAGGCTCTCACTTGGAGAGATAGTTCCGGAATCACTTATTGTGGACAAATTTCTGAGAACCCATCCGGACCAATTTTCAGAGAAAGTCACAGTGATCGACACCACAAAAGATGTCGAAAATATGAAGATTGATCAGCTAGTAGGAGATCTCTTAACTTTTGAACTAAACAAAGGATTTGAGATCAAGGAGAAAAGTAGAGGCATAACACTCAAAGCAAAACTCAATCGCAAGGATGAAGAAGTCATCGAACATGATACAGATCAGTAAAAAAATTGTGGAGAATATGATATTGCTCTCAAAGAAATTTGGGAGCATGATGAAGAAGTTCCGAAAGAATGACCCGAGTCCCTCTTCGTTAGGTAAGAAATCAAGTCAAACTAATATAAGTAGCCCTAATTCTTCTTCAAGTTTTGCAGGTTCAACTCTGGACAAAGTTGGATGTAGAGAATGCAATGGTTGGGGTCACTTTCAGAAAGAGTGCCCCTCGTTTTTTAGAAGGCAAAACAAGTTCTTAGCAGCCACATGGAAAGACGAGTCAGACAATGAAGAAGAGAACGATCATTCGAACAACCTGGTAGCTTTATCAACATCCTATGTGTGTTTATTGGGGCAAATCGAAACTGAAGAAACTAATCCCGAGAAAAGCCCAGGTATGTTGCAACATGATTTACCTAACTTTTATGAATTAGATGCTTTTGATGGAGAAACAGGTCCCACAATTGAGGAGCTGCAGAATATGTACAGGAAACTCTCGGTTGCATGTTTACAAGGCAGCAAGGCCATCAAACAATTGTAAAATCAACTGTTGGAAGCCAATATTGCAACAGGCCTGTTGAGGAATGAAGTGAAAACATTGCAACAGGCCGCTGCCGAGAAATATCAGACAATTTCAACACTCAAGGTGAACTTGATATACTACAGAAGGTCATGAATGAGAAAGTAGCTGAGAAGATCCGAGAATCTGAAGCAATGTGCAACATAAGCTGGCTGAAAAAGAGAAAGGGGTAGTATCTCTTCAAACTGATCTTAATTATTTTACTATCGACTTCAACTCTTTGAAAAATAGCATGGAAATCAAAGATCAAACAATTGAGAAGTTATCCACCAATTTAGAACATTCCAAACAGGTTTTGAAACGACTGAACTCTAGTAAGGCTACTATAACCGAACTTGTTAATTTAGGCAAAAGTCACGGTGATGTCACTGATCTTGGTTATCATAGTGAGTACTCCTCGAATTTGCAAAGAGGTTTCGTGAATTCTGGTCAGTATGTTACAACACAGAATGATCACCTGAACTTTAATGAGAAATTTGGTTTTAATCAATGCACACGCATTGCACCAGTTCAGAAACATATTGTTTTTGCACGTTTTGGTCGAGGATCACATTATGCACATGTTAATAATACTGCTCATCCTGCTATGTTACAACATGGAAAGTGATAGCCCGAGAAACATACATCAAAAGCCTTTTCAGTACACTGTTGTTTCTAAAATTGTTATTCTTTTTAATTTATCTATATTTTCTTTTTTTTGAGAATTGTTATTTTTTTTTTTAAAAAAAGATATGCAATTTCTTTTTTTAAGTCATAAGCAGGAGAAATTGTCATTTCGCTTTTTAATTTTTCGGTAATTTCTTTTTAGAGTTCATAATTTTTAAATAAATGTATCCATAATTGATTAAGATGTACTCCCTCCATTTCATATTAATTGTCGTTTTAGAAAAAAGAAATGAAAGAATTAAGGATGAAATAGTTTGACAGATATACCTTAGCCAATATTAGAGGATAAAGATTTGACCAAATAAAATATCTGTGATAGGTTGAAAAGTAGAAACATTCTAGGATTGAACCAGATTGAAGATTGATAGAATTGGTAAAAAGTATCTGAAACGTCAATTAATTGAAAAAAAGAAGAAGTAGATAGAACAACAATTAATATGGAACGGGCGGAGTATTATTTTGTTTATTTAAATACTTTTTGTTGATCTATATATTTTAGAAAGTAAATTTCAAATTATTTAATTATTTTAGATATATCAAATAATAATTACAAAAATAACAATGTTAGTGTATGTTTTTTTACGTAGATTTCCCCAGCTTATTTCTTCGAGACAATTTTATTTTGTGGGTTTTACAATTTTAAATAGACACTGTAATAATTTTAGATTTATGGATCTTTTATTGATAGTTATAAATCTTTTAGATTTTACATTAATATAAATTTTCCGAGGACATAAATAGTTGACCTATCTTTGATATTTGAGAGACAAAACTCCAGAAAGATAACTAGTTTCTCCTTAATTTCATTTTTATTAGAATAACAATATTCGGCCCAGTAAATTTTCTGTCTTTTTTCCTAATTTTCTTTTTTTTACAATACCAAATTTCATACATAAAAATATTAAAAATATTAAAAATTAAACATTAATTGGAGCAAAAATTATTAGCCCACTTAAAGTAAATAAATTATATAACTAGATGTCCACCCGTGCGATGCACGGGTCAAATATTTTTTTTTTATATTTTTATATTAAGTAACATGTGAAATGATGATATTCAAATAGCGTAACATGATACATTTTGTGCAAAATTTATGTAATATAATTCAATAACATGAAAAATCTATGAACTATACGGTGGACGATGAGACATGTAAATTAAATGTATTACATATAATGTACTTGTACGCTTCACAAAGTGGACAGTTAAAGATTTCTAAACACTTCCCTATACACAACGTTTACAGTTGTGTTGATATGTTTTTTTTCATCATCACAAATCAACACTTTCAAACCTTTACGATTAGTAACTCGTGAAAAAGCAACATATAGCTGGCCATGACTAAACACAGGCTTCCGCAAGTACAGGCCAACATTAGTTAACGATTGACCTTGACTTTTATTTATTGTCATGGCATATGAAACTGTTATAGGAAACTGACGGCGTTGGAATTTGAAAGGTACTTTTGAATCGGACAGAGTCAATGTTAACCTGGGAATCAACACCAACTCACCTGCACTTGATCCGGTCATTATCTTAGCTTCAAGTACGTGATCCCCTAGTCTTGTAAGAAGCAACCTTGTGCCGTTACACAAACCACGGCTTGAGTCAATGTTCCTGAGTAACATCACTGGAGTACCTACTTTCAAATGTAATTCATGATTCGGAACTCCTGAGCACTTGATCCCGTTAAGGAATTCAGGAGTATGAACAGTTGTTCCAACATCTACTGTCAAATCTGATTTACTTGCACTATCGGAGCTGAAATACGGACGACTTTCTCCGGTATTTTTCTCAATCATGTATTGGTTGATGGAGTCGACGACATCTAAAGTTGGCGCAAGTATAGCTCTCTGTTGTAGATATTCAGGATCATGTATTCTTTCAGATAGGTTAGGATACGTACTTTCAACAATTGTTGCAATTGGATCAGGACCATTTTGCAACAGTACGTCATCGGGGATTTGTATTACCGACGAACCATCATCTCCTTCTCCAATCGTACCATTTCATATATCTTGTAACCACTGCGAAAATTCAGTTAAGGTTGAAGCCTCACTTTCTGAGCTCACACTTTGTAACCTCATATTCTTCGTCAAACGAAGAACTTCACATGAGTTCCATATGTAAGATGCGTTAATTGTTGCGTTCACAATATCTTGTCTTCGACCTTTCGGTATAACTGGTAGGATTTGACGAAAATCTCCCCCAAATACAATCGTCTTACCACCAAAAGGTTTTTTTGCATTTTCCACATCAACGCATTTCATGACATCCTTAAGACTTCTATCTAAAGCTTGGAAACAAAACTTATGCATCATGGGAGCCTCATCCCATATAATGAGCTTAGCTTTCACTATAAGTTCATCCAACTCGCTTCCAAGCTTTATACTGCACATAGACTTTTCATGGGGCTTCAATGGTATCTTGAATCGAGAGTGTGCAGTCCGGCCACCTAGAAGCAGCAAAGACGCTATTCCACATGAAGCAACATTCAAAACTACATGACCCATACATCTGATTGCGGCGGAAAAAGTCTTCCAGACAAATGTTTTTCCTGTGCCTCCATAACCATAAAGAAAGAATGTCTTTCCCATGTCTCCATGTGCAGACTCCATTACTTTATCAAACACAATCCGCTGCTCTTCTGTCAACTTTGGAAGTAGTGATTCAAGCTCTTTTGACAATAACAATTTATCATATTGCAATTCTTCATGCAATAATCTGTTCCGACAGGTTGCAGCATCATTGAAATCTGGCAAAGGCATCGTCTCGAACTTTCTTAAGGTACTTCCACACCTTCGTAGTATGTTCTCAATTTCAATAAGTGCAAGATTCTGAATTTGTGCCCCTGTTAGCTTCAAATCTTGAAAGTTAAATGAGGAGATTGAGTAAGCTAAAATTCAGGAAAACAATAAAACAAAACGATTAAATCCTGACAACAGGGAAACGTTAAATTTTAATATATGTACCTTGATTGTGATAGAATTGTCTTTGGTTGTATAGGATGTCGTCCGACAAATATTCCCAACACTTTTCCCACACAACTTCTGGCCTCCCCATGCAGTTCTCGGTTAACAACGTTGCAAACATAGTGCGAAGAGAGTGTGCTGATGCCCAAAAACTTGCCTCGGTCAACCCATCAATATACTCAGAATCATCCTCAAGTAGACCATACGCATAACACGCATCTCTGTATGAATTGTACTGGATAAGATGTGCAACTTTCATGTCATCATGACATTTTGCCCCACGAACTACATTAATGAGACATCTAAGATAGTAAGTGTCCCCTGCTCCGGGCGGCACATAGTATGGCCTTCCTAAAGCAATCCCTTGTCTCCTAGGTATCCATTTCTTTTCATCTTGCTTCCAGACAAAGTGTTGTGGATATTCTGGATAGGTGAGGTTATTTCCATGTGGGTACTCTATATTTGCCTTGAACCAAGCTTCAAACTTGCTTGTGTTGAAGCTTTGAGCATCAATGACAGATTCGATGTCTTCCGTTTCTGAGAATATAACAGTCTGTTCTCCGGGGAGGTGGAAACTCAAGCGCTCTACCGGTGGATCTCTATACGCTATATCAAATCCAAAAATTCTCCACATAGACTCACACGGCGAAAGATATCTACAATCGTAGTACATTTGCACTTCATCAATCACTTTCCCATTCTCTGCATCCTTCTTACTCTTTATGAACTGTGCAGTTGCACGATCACATCCTTTATTTATGTATTTGAATAAATATTTTATGGAACGTGACTGATTACACCATTCCATGTTCATATGAGCTCCATACCTTAGCAAAAGATAAGGATTATGTGGCACTACAAATCGGTTATCAACAGGAACTCCATTTTTCATGATATGTCTTCCATTATCTCTTCGTCTGTAAATGGGATAGCCTTCGTCACTAAAAGTAGTGTTATGAACAAATTCCTTTGGAAAATACTTCTTACACCCTTTCTCAGACATACATGGAGATTTCTTGTTAACATCCCCACATGGACCATGAATCATAAATGTCTCAACAGCAGCGTAATATGCAGGATAAATATTGACATCGGGAATTTCAGCTGATATTATTCTATCTATGTCAACCCCAGTGGGATATCTATCCTCAGCAGCTAAGAACAGTAATATGTGTGCATGTGGTAAACCTCTCTTCTGAAACTCAACTGTGTACACAACTGCATATATATTATTGGAAATAGAAGTAATATTCTTTTAGTCTTAATTGAACAGTAATGAATAAACAATGACAAATGAATATACATAAGTATGCATGTCAATATGAAGATTTAATTTTGGAGAGAAGAGAAGATACCTGCTTTGACGCGACCAAAAACTCTATTCTTCCTCAAATCTTTGATTAGTCCATCCAACTTCATCTTGAATACCCTACACACAATATCTGGCCGATCTTCAGGGTTCAAACCCTTTCTATGTAGATAGCGAGTAATCTCAGGCCATTTTGAGTTGCATGTTAAGGTTATGAACAGATCGGGATATCCAGCCCATCCACATATTGTCATAGCATCATGAAAATTTTGAACCATATATCGGGGTCCTCCAGTGTATGATGATGGCAAAACTACTGGTAAACCCTGATTCGCTAGATTTGTTTGTCCCCGAAACAAAGCATTGCTGAGCCCTTTATACATTTCACTAGCCTTCCTGACTCTATAATGGTGTAAGCATCCACCGTTATTTGTTGTGTCAATCTCCTAGAACATAAAAGCACGCATTCTTCTCCATCTCTATCATGGAATCTGTACGCAAAGAATTGCCTGCTTGTTACACGTTTCCTTTTCTTCCCTATAGTAGCCGTTGTGTTTGAGTGTAAGATGTCTTCCCGATACCCATCTTCTCCATAAGGAAAGAGTAGAGGGTATTGCAAACCGAGGTAAGAAGCATGTAGCTCATTAATCCGCTTAAGAAATCCAGTTCGTGACTCCACAATAATGTCTCGATTACCTAATGCTTCATCAAAGTCTCCTACAATTAAAGCTGCTACTTCAGAAACTGTTGGAAGGTTGTACATTCTACCATCTTTTTCTCTTCTTCCAAGTAGTTGTAGCTTAACATTAGCCTCACTGCATTGTTGAATTTTGTCCCTTGCCATCCTGAAGCTTTGGACTAAGATATTGTTGGCATCAAGCATATCCTTCAGTCCTTCAACAATGTCAGTGTGAAGCCCATCTGTGTCTTTGCGTGACCTATTAAATGATGTGTCACATATTTTAATACATAAATGCTGAGTGACATTTTTAAGATACTCTTAGAAGGCTAGTAATTTATAAATAAAATACATTATAACAAAATTACCTGACAGATCTAATTCTGTTCGCCACCTCATTTTCAGTGTCATAAATGTACAGTTGAGCAAATTTCGGTGCTTCGTCTTCTTTCGGCATCAAGCTACCTATGAGATGGTAGTTCTGACCATGCAACTTAAAAATAGGTGGTGAGGTTCCCATGTTTTGAGTATTATCAATTTTACCCCCCATAGAGGTAAATGAAAACATGCTGTTATAGGATCTGATGTTTTTGATGAAATGGTTGCTTGTTGGTGTGTGACCACTTAGCAAATCCAGCAATAATTGCGGAGGTTTTTTCATCTTTGGTAGTGTAACTTTGCCTTGCATGCAACAACCAGAATATTTTGGTCGTCTTGCTGCATAGCTAGAATTCAACCTTTCTTCATACCAAAAAAATGCATCGCAGTACTCACACTTATGGTCTGCATCTCCAAGATCCCAATATTCTGAACAACATGAAAACAATAATACAGTCCTTATATGTAAATAAGTTATATATAATTTCTTTAAAGTTGAGAGAGTGTAACCATGAAAATTATAAAAAAAACAAAATTGAGCATTTAGTACCTGTACAGTCAATAAGCGCACATATAAAGGAGTCACTGTCATTCTCCAAACCTAAATTAGATGATTGTGCATGTTCTTGTGCGGTTTGTATGACACTAATAATAAAAAAGATAACTTAGTAAAATATGTACCTTTAGTACTAAAAGAGATTTGCAAGAAAATAGTGGAAAACGCATGTCTCATTTACCTTATTTCGTCGTTATTCCTGCAGTCAATTATATTTCCCTTTTTTATCAATTCTTTATATCTTTTTCTTTTCCATAAGCTAAAATTAAGGTCTTATAAATTTTTCGTTTCAACTCTATTTCCTATAAAAAAATATATCAAATTTATTTTAATTTAATTTTACATTTTTTATCTTAATAATTTTTTGATAGTTTAAAGAATTTGGTTTTAACAAATTCATAAGAAAATCTAAGTTTAGTAAATTTACACTTTACAATAGAAAAAATATTAAACATTTTATTAAATTGATTTATTAATTGAATTTGTTTGCTTATTATTATTTGTTTATATTTTGTGAAAAGAAAAATTATGTTATCTACGAAAATAATAAGTCAATTATTGCAACCTGTGCCATTGACTACTAAAATAATAGGGAGAGAAATTAATCAAATTTTAAGTCTGTATTTAAAAATTTACTTAAAATACTCAGCATCATCAGATCATGCATTTAAATAATGGAATTCACAAAATTTATGAAAATATAATTGGTAGTTTCAATTTGTGATAATGAACTGTATATAAAGTAAATAATATAGAGAATTGAATAGTCAAAATTAATAAAAGTAGTTTCGATTTGTTATCATAATAGAAGATATTAGATATTAAAAAAATCACATGTTGGAAAAGATATGTAAGGAAGAAGAAAGATAATTGGACAAAAAAATCAACTCTCGATTTTATATTCTCAAATAATATATAGAATCTAATTAATTATTATTTTTATTATTATTATTATTATTATTATTATTATTATTATTATTATTATTATTATTATTATTATTATTATTATTATTATTATTATTATTATTATTATTATTATTATTATTATTATTATTATTATTATTATTATTATTATTATTATTATTATTATTGTTGTTGTTGTTGTTGTTGTTGTTGTTGTTGTTGTTGTTGTTGTTATTATTGTTATTATTATTATTATTATAGAAAACGTATTCATCACGTGCATCGCACCGATGGACATCTACTACAGTCATAAAGATAGAAATAGCAATTTCAACTTTACCTTGAACTACTATGTGCAGATAGGGGTGGGGAAAAATACCGAAATGCCGAAATACCGCACATACCGTATCGAAAAATTACCGAAAATACCGAAATTTTCGGTATACCGAATTTTCGGTACGGTATGATACCGTACCGGAAATTTTCGGTACGGTAACGGTATGATAATTTGAAATTTTCGGTATTTCGGTATATACCGAATACCAAAAAAAGTTCGGTATTTTCGGTATATATCGGTATACCGAATTTTTTTTCGATATTTTGGTAGTTCGGTATTTCGGTATACCAAATTCCTAACGGTATACCGTAAATTTTCGGTATACCGAAATTTCGGTATACCAAAATCAACGGTATGGATCGGTATATACCGATACCGATACACAATTCGGTATACCAAATTTTCGGTACGGTATCGGTATTTACAGATATCATACCGAATTTTCGGTATGCCGAATTTCGGTATACCGAAATTTTCGATACGGTAACGGTATGGATTTTCGGCGTACCGAAAATTTCGGTACGGTAACGGTATGGGCAATTCGGTACGGTATACCGTACCGAACCACCCCTATGTGCAGACCTCTGTGTTGTTGTATTACCTACTATTAAAGTTTAACATATTAAAAAAATAGATATTGATGAATAGATGAACTTGTGCAACTTGAACAATAATGTCATAATAAATACTATAGTTACTAAAACATTCGAACTTTATGTTAAAATGTGTGATATTTTGCGAAATAAGTTTTAACAAAATTACTAATTTATTACCTCTACCAGTAGAAGTTGTGGGTAGCTGGGAATTGGAAACTTGGCCCGACACTCTATTAAATTCATGGTTCAGAGTACCTGTGCAATTTCATGTCCATTCATATGTTCTCATGATAAAATCAGTGAGACAATATTTTATTATATATGATTATTAGAAAAAATTGCATACCGGTTGGCATTATTTCAGGTAATTTTAGAAGTCCTCTAACAATAGGTCCTTTGAAATTCACTGCATCAGAAATGTAAGTGTTGAATGTCCAGTTCATAGCGGATAAGAGAAATTCATTAAAGTAACAATTACCTGGAATATTTTTTAATGTAGTTGAATTTCTAACTGATGCATTAGTAACATGTATTTGCGCCCTTATTAATCTCGCAGAATGCAATTTACCTAAATAATGATACGTCAAATGTTGTTTAATAGGTGCTCAAACATTTGTAAGCAGGAAAGACTAACAAATTTACTAATAAAATAAATTTTTAAATTAGTGGATAAATCTTTCACATCTTACTCGTGTCAACATTTGTTTGGCCATATCTCGATGGAAGAGCGCCAGTAGAACTTCCAGCAGACTGGTGTTTTTTTGCAGAAGTAGACCCCAAATCACCTATAATTTTTTCTTATAGATTTAAGTGATGTTATGAAGTTAAAAGAATTTAATGTAAACACTTCTGACAATTGTAGTTACTAAAATTAATATCTAACTTGTTGTGTCTCGTTGCCGTTTTCTTTTCATCGCATTCTTACGTAATTCCCGTGCTTCTCTTGAATAGGAGTCATCCATTGCGTATTTGGATACCAAAATCTACCTGAAAGAAAAAATAAATATCTAAAGATGGCACAATTGAAACCATAAATATATGGATACATAAAGTGGATAAAATATATAATATTTTCAAATTAATAAACTATGCATTATTATTTGTGTACAAAAAACATCAAAAAATTTATATGTAATAAATTATAGCAACATATAGTGTTACATTATATAATTGGTTTAATTTTACCTAAATATATTTTTTTGTTTAAAATTAATATTTACAATCAATTAATTTGAAAGCATGTATGAGAAGCACTAATTTATGAGAACAAAAGTAGTCAATTTATAATTATATGAACAATTTATTTATGTGATATAAAAAAATAAATTTGACACAAACACTCTTCATGTTACTAATAGCAAACAGGCCCATGTATAGAACCTAAATCTAAGTGGGCCATCTCTGGAAATGTTTTAGTACCTATGGGCCCAGACTATTTTAGAACCTATGGGCCAAACTATTACATTGTTATCATATTAACAGCCCAGCCCGGGTGTTATAAAATGGGAGTCACACTCCGCTGCTCTTCTAGAATAACCTAGGGAGTTCTATTACAACCCTAGTTTTTCGGCCATTTGTCTTATCTATAAATTGGGACGCCACTGTTGGTGCCTCCTCATTCTTAATCGCCGCCTCTCTCTCTCTCTCTCTACAATGGATTATTCGTGTTCCTTCTCTCTAAAATAGTTCACTGCTATAGCTCTCTATCTCAATCTCCATCTGTTGCTATATCGACAGATCAGAGCAGCTACAGTTGTGTCGATCCACATATATTTGTCGCAACTTACGTTTCAGATCTCATGTATGTGTTTTTTTTTTCATATTTGCAGATCTGAAATTTTTTGTATTTGTCTGAGGTCTACTCTAAAATGAGTCAGTTGAGACCCTTGCGGATTATATGGTATATTAAAATCCAAACTTAATCATCGTTTTCAGCCAAGCAATGGCTGCAGATTATGATTAAAATAACGATCCACATATACATGTGGAGAAATTAGTTTCAGATCACATACCTGTGTTTCTTTCGGTGTAGATCTGAAATTTTTGAATGTTTTTGTGGTCCACTGTAGAAGTTATCAGTTGAGACCCTTACAGATTGTGTGGTACATTCAAATCCAAGTTTAATCTATAGTTTTCAGCCTAGCAATGGCTGTGGATTATGATTAAGGAAGCTTGGAACATTTTAATATTTTTTTGACAACTATAAACAAAAACATCTTGAGGTGTACTTATCAAAGCTGAGAAAGTAGTGCATGTGTTTGTTTAGCTATAGATCTGCTTTCTCTTACTTAAACGGATCCAAAATAAGTGATTATGTCATTATATCTAAGAGCATTCATCATTTTCAGCTAAACAATGGCTGCGAATAATGATTATCTAAGTTTTGGAACATTTTAAACGTATTTTACTTCAGTTTCGTATCTTAAGATATTTGATTCGGTGTAGATCTGAAATTTGGCACATTACCCATAACAAAAATCATCGATTTCAGCCAAACAATGGCTGCAAATTATGATTACAGAAGCTTAGAACATTTTAATTTTTATTGGACTAATTTATATAACAGCATTGAAGATGTATTTTTCCAAACTGTTCAAGTGGATGCATGTTTATTTTAAGATGCAGATCTGCATATCCACTATGTTCCGAACTAAGTCAGCGATTACAGTCAAGCAATGGTTGTGATCGGTGTCTTATGAATTGTTCGAATATTCCAGACATTGACTACAAATCGAGACTCATCTTTGTCTCATAATGAATCTGAAGATATAAATAATAGAAATGATCACAACTAAACTAAACTAAAAAGGAACAGAATACTCTGAAAAATTACAATTAACAATTTTGGACAAACCTTTTTGGGTTTTCAAGCCGGAACTAAGATAGAATAATTTTAGGGTCTTTTTTACTCGGAAAACAAAAGAAGTAGTAAAAGTATTTTCGATGGTGTTTAGGTACGAACTAAAATGCAGGAATACTAACTATCTTTCATTGAAAAATACTTACTCCATATGCATATTATAATTTTCCAGTTAAATTTTCAGGTTTCAAGAGATAAAACTTAAGAAAGCTCAAATTTTAAAGTTAGAATTATTTTTTAGAGTGAACTTTCTGTATTTATTAACGGTGTTTTTGAAATTAATTAACCTGAGGTTTATTACATTGTTGCTTTTTTAGAGATTCATAAGAACTTTCAAATGGCATCTTATTCTCAAATTCAAACTGGTTTAGCCTAGTTCCTGGAGTTAGTAATTTGACATGAAATTGTTCTAACCTTAGGTCATATTAATCTCATTATGCAGGTGTTTCTATGAAAACCTTATCAATATGAGGTATGTCTATCATAAAATCTGATCTGATTGTTTATAAAATATATATACAAAGCAATTTCTTTGTGAAAACTGTAAATTTAGTATACCAACCTGTATAGTAATCGTGTATTTTCGCCCAAAATCTTGTGTATAGATTCTGAAACTGTTGGAAACTGTTCACGGTTTCAAGTATGGTATCTATATTTACTGGTTCAGTATTCCTGTGTTTGAATTTGGATTGTTATACATGGGAAATAATATATTTTTAATGTGAACTCTGTGATATAACTGAATAGGTCGTGGGCTAGTTTCAATGTTCACATTCTAGTCCTCGTTGAGGTTTCAGTTTATCAGTTTGCAAAAGTTAATATTGCATATATAGGCCCTAATTTTAGTTCATATATTTTGGGCCGTATCAACCCAAATTTGTGGAATAATGTATATGTATATGTATATAATAGTAATAATAATAATCTTTTACAAAGTTTTATAAATGTTTTTACTTAACAGTAGACAAATAAAAATTTACAAATTTTTATAATCTTTTTGTTTAGTTGGTTTACAAATTCAAATTGGATATAATATAGGTTTATTTAATTTTTATATGAAACAAAATATTTTACCAAAATGTAGTCCCCTGATTGTTTTTCTTGTAATAAATAATCTTATATATCTTTTAAATGTGAATAATATTATGATATAAAATTATGTAAGATTATTAGACAGTTAAAACTGCAAGATATTCATTTATCTTTTATTGCAGCTTTTAAAATTGAATATTTCTCATTTATTTTTTGTTTGACCGAATTATAAAATGATAAAATCTACATGTCCCAATTTCATAGTATATGTAGTAAGTATATTGATCTATGGTTAATGTTTCATTTTCGAAAGGTTATATATGTTATAACAATTGTTATATTATGAAGATTAAAGTGCATTTGTAGATATTATAAGACATTGACTGGCATAGCACTTAGGAAAGAAATGAGATCACTTTCATTTAAAAGTTTAAATAGGCACTAAATACTTGCTGAATAATTATATAACAGTATAAAATAAGTACAAATGATTGAACTGAAAAATTATTAAATTTCCATCAGTGTTTTCAATGAACACAAACTTTATATCATGTTTTTCAACTTTATCTGCTGATTAAACATCATGACAATGATATTAAATGTAGCATAAATAAATAAACTGGATCTGAGTTTGTAAGTTATATGCATGTTTATTATATGATTTACATATGTGTTTACTACTTACAATGACATAAGACTGAGTATTAGTATTAACTCTGAGTTTCAATATATCTATTCTGACTTATACATTGTTAAAATAATCATTAATTTTATAATATGATTGCATAGTTTAGCAGGGTGCCTTTTTAAAGCAGATTAACTTTGAACAACTTGGTGATCTAAAATTTGTTATTATTTGTTAACCTTGTATATTGTTTGGTGTGTTTGTAATAAAAGTGGCATTTTATATTTATAATATTATGAATAACAACATAATTTATGAATGTAAAATTAATCTTAATGGTGTAAACCGTTTAGGACATTGGTATCTTTTAGTAATGAAATGAAAACAAATTACAATAATGGAAAGAAATAGGGTATATCACAATGGATAACAATATGACCTAGAACAATATTAAATACTAAATGAAAAAACATACGGAAATAAGAAAATAAAAATCCAGTACAATTGGTAAAATTTTTGCGTAAATATAGTAGAATGAACTTTAGCCTGCCACGCACATGCCTTTAGTATCCAATAAGCCCTACACATTCCTTGTTCCAAAATGTTAGCCTCTTTGTGCCCCATTCATCAAATGCTACTACTCCAAGTTTAGGCCTGAGATAATACCAATTGCATTCATTATTCTATTAAAAAATTTAGAAAACTTAGTAAATTGTCTTAATTATAGATTAAATTTGTATACCTGAATATACTGTCATCATGTTTTGCACCACATATTGTGCACAAAATGAAGTTCCCTTGTGTGTTAAATGTTTGCAAACAATCAGTACAACCTATGGATAACCAATCCCTTAGATCGTCTACAGTGTTGATGACTGCAGAAGCGTAAAAAATATCGTCCTACACATGTGACATGTAAAGTTAGATTGTGTAAAACATGTAAATCGTTATATTTGAAACAAAGTAAGATAAAAAACCTGATGAAAGTGTGAAACTGGCTGAGAACGAACAATCTCAACCATTCTTGTATTAGGACCAAAAAGTATTTTGTTTCGATTAGATGTAGTTTTGAAAGGACTTGTGTCTTCAACAACCATAAAATCTCGGATGCCATAAATATAGCCTTCAACTGGTGAGCAATCCAACTGTTGGATTGCTGTGCCATCAATTGTACAGTTAATTCTATCTCCCTTTACACAATAAAAATAGTCATTAATTAAGCACTGAAAAGAACATATAATATAAAGCTAAGCAATTAAAATATGCCTATACCTCAATGTCTTCAAAAACGCATTCTACTGATAAAATTGACGTTGGGTTTCCTCTTACAGGGATGTGGTAACAGTGGAACAACCGGGCAGTTATCAGCCAGTCTGTTTTCAGAGGAGTGAGGTCGCTGATTAGAGCAAAAGTTGGAGCCATGAGGTACGTTGATAAATTTGGAAATTAGGTTTTGTAGATAAAAAAATGGAGGTGATTTACACAATTTATACTAATATTTGTTGGATATAAACAGGAAACTGAAAAAATTAAGGGAGTGGTTAATTCTGGACGTGTAGATAGTTGAATTTGTAATTTGGAATATGAAGTTTGAAATATTCATATATTACCTGATTGTAAAACCTGGTGTTAACATTTCTGATTAATGGGTTAGTGGGTAGGTTAAGATAGAACTTAGTGGGTTGGTGGGTTAGTGGGTTGACATAAGGTATGTTTTACATAATATATTTCTCCTGATAACTGAAATTGTAAATACGTACAATTAAACTTCCACACTTAAAACTTCCATTCTTGTAATTGTTCAAAGTAAAATTATTTATACATGACATATAAACATTTATTCAATATTTTAAGTGATGTCAAAAAATATTAAAGCTGTAGTTGTTACCTGTTTATATGAGAGAATTTTGTACATATTCATGAAAATTTCTTTTAAGCCTGTTTTTTCTTCTTATTAAATATTATTTATTATATAATAATGTTCTTAAAATAAATCTGTGACTAATGTATTTGTTCAAGATAAATTATTTTCATAGTAAATGTTTGCTTACTAATTATTAGTATAAATGTGAGTATCTTACCTGTAATTTATTTTTAGAATAAGTTTTTCCTTACTAAGTATTGGTATTAGTATTAGATGATAATTTATTTTTCTAATTAATTTAATATACCTAAAATTATTTTCATATTAAACCTTTTACCCACATTAAAGTTAAAAAGAATTGTTTTTTCTATGTATGATATATGAACCATTATTCATTATTATAAGTCTTGCTAAAGAAAATAAAATCTGCGGTTGTTTCCTTTTTATATAAAAGACCTTTGTACATATTCATAATAATTTATTTTAAGCATTAATTTCTTTTATTGAATAATGTTTATTTTGTAACTATGTTCTTTTAATAAATCATTTAGTAATATATTTGTACAGTATAAATGTGAGTATGTTACCTGTAATTTATTTTTATAATAAGTTTTTCCTTACTAAGTATTAGTATTAGTATTGGACGATAATTTATTTTTGTATTTAAATTTATATACCTATAAATTCATCACATGAATTGGAAAATTACGATGCCAACACATTTTAGCCCACTGAAACATAGTACTATATACATGTCCCAAGATAGTAGGATTTGGCAAAGTACATGAAAACAGTATTTAAGTTTATATAGTTTCATCTAGATCCTAAGTTCAGAAATTTAGTAAGGATAGTTACAAAATAAAAGCATACTAATATTAATTTTAATTCAGTAGTAATATATACATAGAAACTGGTGTGGCCCTAGTCTTCTCTTTCACACTATCAGGTTTTTTGTTCTGCGGACATAGTGATGTATAACTAAACTGTACTTTAAATTATTTAATTATGTGCGTTGTTGATTCCTGCAGGGTTTTTCAATGTTAAATTATTTCAAGTCTTCAAGGCCATTTAACCTGATATGCTATCAAGATAAGCAAGATAAGTTTCTTTCAGATTGTAAATGCATTTCATATTGAATGAATAGAAATACAATTACATAGACATGCTAAAATCAAATTGTATTAAACATAGGAAATCATAACAAATACGAAATTGAAACAGAACTTCAGATAAACTAAACCTAATACTATAAATTTTTAGAAACTGCATGAAAACCTAATACTACTGCTGTGAATAAAAGTAGAACATCTATTGCTAAAACTGGATTTCTAGGATCCTTCATCACACTATTTTCTGCTTCTTAGCTTTGCCACACTCTCCAATGTCATCTTCATCTTCCTCTCCCTCATCATCTGTCTCATAACCCTTTTCTTTTTCAGCTTCTTTGTCATCTTTCGTATTTTCTGCATCCTTAATACAAAGTGCCTGCTTTGGTGGCTGAGAAGTAATAAGTTTAGAACGTTAGTCTGCAAAATATATGAATTGTACATCAAAGTACCGATAAAAATATTTAAACCTTCTTGTCGACATAGTTTTTGTAATAAATATCCAGTATTTTTGAATCCGCTGTGGCTTTTATCACATTGTACACCATATCTCGTGAGCTATCATTTCCCTTAATTTGAACCTTAAATAGACAAACGCGGTTGTTCAGTGCATCCTCAATCACTTTAGGCACAAAATCAAAAGCCTCCTTCTGCATATATGTAAACAAATCTTGTGGAGTTATTATATTTCTATCTTTATAAATATTTTGATGCATATACAACACTTACGTTGGATTTTAAAACTTCTGATGCTGTCTTTCCGATCAATTATGTGCATTCATTGTCCCATAAGAGGAATCGAGCGACACCGCTTTCATCGTGCATAAGTGCTTCTATTTTGTACCTGTATCATGCATATTACATACATCAGCAACTCATATGCATCAGTAACAACAAATATAACAGGATGTTACTTACTTATAATTACCCCGGCTTTCTTTTGTTCCACATTTCAAACAAAGAAACGTCCCTCCATCTTTTGTGAGTTTTTTCGAGCATCTAGTGCATGCTAGATAGTACCAATCAGCTAATGTTTCTAGTTGCATAATTGTTGCAGCAACCCAGTAACTCCCATCTACTTCACACCTTACGATCTCTGCCAAATTTTTAACTATTGCTTCACATTTCTTAAATGCGTCTGCTACTGTTGGAGCAGAGCAACTTTCAACAGTTGTTACTGTTGCATTCCCAATGCCAGCTTCTGCCAGACTTTTGTTTAACAAAAAAAGGTGAATTTAATAACATATTTTTTGCAATCTGTAGAAAAAAATAAAATATAAGGTAACAAACGTTATGATCTATACCTTGCATTGAACTTCATAAATGCATCATTTTTTCCATTCACGGTTACTTTGGTGACGTTGTAAGTGTTGCAACACCTAACTTGATCTGTGTATTTAGTATGATAATAGTCATTAAAATGTAAGTAAAAATTTTAAAATATCTAAATTTGGTGTATACCTCCGAAAACTGAAACGCGTCCAAATTCTATCATCACAATTATGTTTTCTTCACTTTCTGCCTCCACGAATGGTAGTAAACAGTCAACGTATTCATCCCACAACGTGCATCTGATAACCATATCTTCGCTGTCTTGCAGGGTGAACTCCATTCTCTTTCCCCTTGCTGTAACAACTGGTGGCAGTTCGCATGAGGTAACCCTCCCAATCAAGTCTGAGGCGAAACAAATTAATTTTTTTAGACTCGAATAATATTTTGTATGTTAGACTAAGTCATCAGAAAAGGATTAATATTTTACCAAATAGAAAGAATTGCGACACTTCTTTCCCAGGTTGTAGTTCTGTGAATGTCTTGAATTGATAAGACATTGCCGGAAAATTTTCGTCAGTAATTTCCTGCATTTTAGTCTTCCTCAAAAAAATAAGTCGCATCGGATGCGCAGTTGTCTTGAATTTTATTCTGTTTTCAGTCACCAGAAAATCTTTGACAGCATATAAGTGACCTTCAGTTGCTTTTCCTTTGAAGCAGGTCATGGTCGTGCCTCGAACAGTGGCATGAATACGGTCTCCCTATATCAAATTCAACTGTTATGGTTAGCTTAAATTTAACATGTTATTGTAAAATAATAACAGGAAAGTTGCATTTTTTAGGTAAGTAATTTACTGTACCTGTTTATCCTCGAAAACGTACTCGTAGCTTGCTATCTCTGATTTGCTTCCGAACGCAGGTATCTCATAAAATCGAACCAGTCGTACACGCATCGCACACAAAGTTGTTGAATTGTCAATGTCTTTCACTAAAGTGAAAAAAGGAGCCATTGTTTTTTATCTGGAATTCCTTTGAATTTTTACTTGTCGTATGTATTGCTGTGTTTTATGCCTTCATTGGTGGCTTTTATAAGTGAAGAATGTTAATAAACTGTTAGAATCCATGTCTATTACGTGAGGTAGTGGCATGTAGTGGATTCATTCAGTTTATTGATATTTAATTTTTTAATTAAATTTATATAACTCAGTTTATTTATTAATATAATAGGATTTGTAATAAATTTAGAGATATAAATTAATAAATTATTTGTTTTATTTGTTTTCTGCTGAAATAAGGTGTAAATCATGCAATAATTGTGATATTTGATAACTGTTGTAAGTGTTTAATTTTTTACTTATTTTATTTAATTTGTTTTCTCCGAAAATCATAATTCTATTTTTTTTTTTAAATCACATAAGATGAGCGTGGCTGTGAAACAGATACATTTAATATTTTATTTTTTAAATCTTTTATAAAAAATATAACATGGACTAAATCAACTGTATTTTCATCGTGTTAATTAATAACAAACATCCGGATATCTCTCGCGCACTCGAACGCTTCTCTCACACGCTCAAACGTATTCTCACGCGCTTACACGTATTCGCACGCGCCGCCACGCGCGTCGCTAATTACTTGAAATTTTTTTTTTAAATGGAAAATAAAGATTTTTTTTCTGAGCACTCCTCAATGCGACACGTGTTTTCTCCGAAAAAAGGGCAACTTTCTTTTAACATTAAAGGTAGATTTATCGATTGTGCTAATGTAGATGCTGAGCCTTCTATTTGACAATAGATAAAGTCGGGCCAATTTCACACTTAATCGGGTTGTCGGGTCAAATCGAGGTGATCATATTTGGTCCGTCGAGCTGTTCGGACCGGGCAAAGTGGGCCTAAACTTTTCGTTGCTATATAAAGTCTGGCTAGTCCATCGAATCGGATTCATTTTAATAGTGATAATAATCATGAAATATATGACTTGCTCACTGAAATATTAATGCAATAAAAAAATTGATTTTAACCGGCAAAAACATATAAATTTTATTTGATTATATTAGTATTGCACAGGGAGAGTTAAATGTTACTAAATATTTAATCTAGTATGCAATTTTATTTTTTTTAAACGTATGCTTGTCCATCATTATAACAAAGTATAGCTGCATTACACATTTTAAAATTGTTGTTTAGACAATTCACCCAAACCCTCCCTTTCACACTCATAAACTTCGGCTATCAACCTGCAGCCGACCAAGGCTCGTTAAATGGCGGCCATCAAATCGCCCGTCGACGAAGACTCTGTAATCACCGCTTACGCCGGATGCTCGCTGAGCCCCGGATCCACCGCTGCCGACTACACTTAATACTGAGGTGCCTCAATTAGGTAATTTGTGAATCGTAATGATTATTAAACTAATTATAGCAGATTCTACGAATTGAGGGTATACTGATTATAGATTTATATATCTATAATGTTGCTAAATAAATGTTTGGATTAAACTTGTTACTTTAGGATGATTTGGGGGAGAAGATTATTTGTTGGAGATGGTGTGATTAAGGGTTACAGACAAGTGATAATCGATGGCGCTTATTTGTTTTTTTTTTTTTTCCTGCAATTGAATCATATGGATACTAAATAATATATTTGGCTCTTAATCGTTTTTTCTCTATTTTTATATTATTTTTGGGTAAAGCAATCTAGGTATGCAACAAAATCTGGAAAAAAAATGCCCGTACTACAACGCCGAAGTCGCATATCAAAGTTGTGGCTGACAAAATCAATCATGGCTGAAGACATACAGAAATCGCCAATGATTCAGCGGGTGATTCACAACCGATTTGCCTAATTAGGCTCTCAGATTCTCAATTCCCGGAGGTAATTATCTTCAAATTATGAAAAATCCTCAATACGCATATAATATATAGTATGCAATGTATCTCTGATATATTTGTCTTATTTATATTGGTCGAAACTATTGTATTCAGTCACAAAGCTGATATAGATGATTAGAAATATTTTTAAAAATCCATAATCTAGAGTTTCTATGTTTTGTATAAATGTTACAGCCAAAAAAAGAAAGAAACAAAATGCATAGGTATTCTACCCTTTAGCCTGTATGTTTGATATATAACATGAGTTGAGTTTATTCAAAGGCAATGAACGTCCAATAACCATTTTTATTCAGCCAAAAAATGGTGACTTATTATAAAAGCGATTCTAATGTGATAATCACCACTAATTGCTGATTTTTCGGGATTGGGAAAATATTGACATAAATTCCTTAATTATGTGTTGACGTTTTACTGCAATGGCAACTCTAAATGTTGGTAGTGTGTGTATAGTGTATAAAATGTGTGCAGTGTGGGTATAGTGTAAAGTGTGTGTAGTGTGTATATAATGTGTGTATAGTGTGTAAAATATATTTATTGTGTATAATGTGTATATAAAGTGTAAAGTGGGTGTAGTGTGTGTAGTGTTTGTAATGTGTGTGAAGTGTGTGTATAGTGTGTTAAATGTGTGTAGTGTGTGTATAGTATAGTGTGTGAAATGTGTTTAGTATGTAAAATGGATGTAATGTATGTAAAATGTGTGAAATATGTATAATGTGTGTAGTGTGTGTATAGTGTGTGAAATGAGTGAAACGTGTGTAGTGTGTGTAAAATGTGTGTGAAATGTGTGAAATGTGTGTAGTATGCGTATAGTGTGTAAAATGTGTTTATAGTGTGTAAAATGTCTGTAGTGTGTCGATAGTGTGTGAAATGCGTGTAGTGTGTGTATTGTGTGTGAAATGTGTGTAGTGTGTGTATAGTGTGTGAAATGTGTAAAATTTCTATTTTTTGTGTGTAGTCTGTGTATAGTTTGTGAAATGCGTGAAATGTGTGAAATATATAAAATGTGTGTAAAATATGTGTATAGTGTAAAATATGTGTATAGTGTAAAATATTTGTGTTTAGTGTGTGAAATGTGTCTAGTGTGTAAAATATGTGTAATGTGTGTATGGTGTGTGAAATGTGTGCATAGTGTGTGAAATGTGTGTAGTGTGTGTATAAAGTGTGAAATGTGTGTAGTGTGTAAAGTGTGTAAAATGTGTATAATGTGTGTATAGTGTGTGAAATGTGTGTAGTGTGTGTATAAATTGCGAAATGTGTGTATATTGTGTGAAGTGTGTGTAGTGTGTGTGAAGTGTGTGTAGTGTGTGTATAGTGTGTGTAGTGTGTGAAGTATGTGAAATGTGTATAGTGTGTAAAATGTGTGTAGTGTGTGTATAACGTGTAAAGCGTGTGTGATGTGTAAAGTATGTGTCTAGTGTGTAAAATGTGTGGTGTGTCTATAGCGTGTGAAACGTGTGTAGTGTATAAATTGTGTGTATATTGTGCAAAATTTGTATAGTGTGTGTAGTGTGTGAAATGTATGAAATGGGTGTAGTGTGTGTATAGTGTGAAAAATGTGTAGAGTGTGTATAATATGTAAAATGTGTGTAGTGTGTATAGTGTGTGTATATCGTGTGAAATGTATGAAATGTGTAGTGTGTGTTAAGTGTGTAGTGTGTGTAATGTGTAAAATGTGTGCAATATGTGTATAGTGTGTGAAATGTGTATAATGTGTGTAGTGTGTTTGTAATTTGTAAAATGTGTGTATAGTATGTGAAATGTGTGTAGTGTGCGAATAGTATGTGAAATGTGTGTAGTCTGTGTTGTATGTGGAATTTGAGTGTTACTTAAAATACATTTTAAAAAAATAAGATGAACTAGATGAACTTATTGTTTTTTTTTATAGTTACTAAGTGCTTATTTTTGCATTTTATAAGTTTTGTAATTTTTTTTTTTTGCAAAACACATTACAAAAGCTTATAAGTTCTCACACATTTAATAATATGTTTTGAGCAGCTTATAAAAGTAGCCAAACACCCTCATAGCATCACCTTCAGTTATATGTACTGTGATAGTTGCTTTAACAATAAGTTTAAAAGAATGATTGGCTTCTAACAATTAATATTTTTGGATGAGCAGATGATATGTTGTTTGGATGGAGCGAGGATTGACATTCAATATGAGACCTCAATTGCTGGTAAGTACTAAATTATATCGTACCCAATCAAAACTTGTTGTATTTGGCTCATGTGTGGTTGTGAAGTATCTGTTTCTGAAGAAAATCTTGAAAATGATTTATATTGGAATTTGTGATGTATTAGATAGAGAATGCATAAAAAATGTGAATGTGTTGTTTGGGGAGAAATTGTTAACAAATTCTCTTTAATTTCTGTTATAGTTAATATAGACATTCGCGGTTCATACACTTCACACACTACACGACTATCCTTTTCTATATATCTTTTGCAATTGCTTTTGGTTTAACAAACTAGTTTAACATTCATCATTAGAGTTTTGGTATATTATTCGTAAAAGAGGAACTAGGGGACACATATAAACTCATAACTGGATGTTTTGTTATGTCAAAAAGATAATCTACAATGTCATTCGCTAAATAGCTTCTGTAAAATGTGTGCAGTGTATGAATAGTCTGTGAAATGTGTGTAGTGCGAAATATGTGTATAGTGTGTGAAATGGGTGAAATATGTGATATATGTAAAATGTGTGTATAGTGTATAAAATGTGTGTTTAGTGTGTAAAATATATGTAATGTGTGTATTGTGTGTGAAATGTGTGTAATTTGTGGATAGTGTGTGAAATGTGTGTAGTGTGTGTATAGTATGTAAAATGGGTGTAATGTGTGTAAGATGTGTGAAATGTGAATAATGTGTGTAGTGTGTGTATAGTGTATGAAATGTGTAAAACGCATGTAGTGTGTGTAAAATGTGTGTTAATTGTGTGAAATGTGTTTAGTATGCGTATAGTGTGTAAAATGTGTCTATAGTCTCTAAAATGTGTGTAGTGTGTCGATAGTGTGTGAAATGCGTGTAGTGTGTGTATAATGTGTGAAATGTGTGTAGTGTGGGTATAGTGTGTGAAATGTGTGTAGTGTGGGTATAGTGTGTGAAATGTTTAAAATTTCTATTTTTTGTGTGTAGTCTGTGTATAGTGTGTGAAATGTGTGAAATATGTAAAATGTGTATGATGTGTAAAATGCGTATATAGTGTTTAAAATGTGTGTTTAGTGTGTAAATATATATGTAATGTGTGTATAGTGTGTAAAATGAGTGTAATGTGTGTAAAGTGTGTGAAATGTGTATAATGTGTGTAGTGTGTGTATAGTGTGTGAAATGTGTGAAACGCGTGTAGTGTTTGTAAAATGTGCGTGAAGTGTGCGGAATGGGTGTAGTATGCGTATAATGTGTAAAATGTGTCTATAGTGTGTAAAATGTGTGTATATTGTGTTAAATGTGTAAAATTTTCTATTTTTGGTGTGTAGTCTGTGTATATTGTGTGAAAGCATGAAATGTGTAAAATATGTGAATGATTTGTAAAATTCGTTGTATAGTGTATAAAATGTGTGTTTAGTGTGTAAAATATATATAATATGTGTATAGTGCGTGAAATGTGTGCAATGTGTGTAGTGTGTATGAAATGTTGGTAGTGTATGTATAGTGTGTAAAATGGGTGTAATGTGTGTAAAGTGTGTGAAATGTGAATAATGTGTAGTGTGTGTATAATGTGCGAAATGTGTGAAACGTGTGTAGTGTGTGTAAAATGTGAGTGAAGTGTGTGGAATGTGTGTTGTATGCGTATAATGTGTAAAATGTGTGTAGTGTGTGAAATGCGTGTAGTGTGTGTATAATGTCTGAAATGTGTGTAGTTTGTGTATAGTGTGTGATATCTGTGTAGTGTGTGTATAGTGTTTGAAATGTGTAAAATTTCTATTTTGTGTGTGTAGTCTGTATATAGTGTGTTAAATGCATGAAATGTGTGAAATATGTAAAATGTGTGTAAAATGTGTGTATTGTGTTTAAAATGTGTGTTTAGTGTTTGAAATATGTTTAGTGTGTAAAATATGTGTAATGTGTTTAGTATGTGTGAAATGTTGGTAGTGTGTGTATAGTGTGTAAAATGGGTGTAATGTGTGTAAAATGTGTGAAATATGTATAATGTGTGAAGTGTGTGAAACACATGTAGTGTGTGTGAAGTGTGTTAAACGTGTGTAGTATGTGTATATTGTGTAAAATGTGTATATAGTGTCTAAAATATATGTAGTGTCGATAGTGTGTGAAATGCGGGTATTGTTTTTATAATGTGTGAAATGTGTGTAGTGTGTGTATAGTGTGTGAAACGTGTGTAGTGTGTGAAACGTGTAAATTTTTTATTTTGTGTGTGTAGTCTGTGTATAGTGTTTGAAATGCGTGTAATATGTAAAATGTGTGTAAAATGTGTGTGTTGTGTAAAATATGTGTATAGTGTATAAAATGTGTGTTTAGTGTTTGAAATGTGTCTAGCGTGTGAAATGTGTGTAGTGTGTGAATAGTGTGTGAAATGTGTGTTGTGTGAATAGTGTGTGAAATTTGAGCGTTACTTACAATTCATTTTTAGAAGTAAGATGAACTAGATGAACTTAGTGTGTGAAATGTGTGTTGTGTGAATAGTATGTGGAATTTGAGTGTTACTTATAATACATTTTAAAAAGTAAGATGAACTAGATGAAATATGTGTGTTTAGTGTTTGAAATGTGTCTAGTGTGTAAAATATATGTAATGTGTGTATAGTGTTTAAAATGTGTGTAGCGTGTAAAATGGGTGTAATGTGTGTAAAGTTTGTGAAATGTGTATAATGTGCGTAGTGTGTGTATAGTGTGTGAAATGTGTGAAACGCGTGTAATGTGTGTAAAATGTGTGTGAAGTGCGTGGAATGTGTGTAGTATGCGTATAATGTGTAAAATGTGTCTATACTGTGTAAAATGTGTGTAGTGTGTCGATAGTTTGTGAAATGCGTGTAGTGTGTGTATAATGTGCGAAATGTGTGTAGTTTGTGTATAGTGTGTCAAATGTGTGGAGTGTGTGAAATGTGTAACATTTTTATTTTTTGTGTATGCTCTGTGTATAGTGTGTGAAATGCGTGAAATGTATGAAATATGTAAAATGTGTGTAAAATGTGTGTAAAATGGGTGTAATGTGTGTAAAATGTGCTTGATGTGTAAAATTTATGTATAGTGTGTAAAATGTGTGCAGTGTGTGTATTGTGTGTGAAGTGTGTGTATTGTGTGTGAAATGTGTGCAATATGTACAGTGTGTGAAATGGGTGTAATGGGTAATGTGTGTAAAGTGTGTGAAATGTGTATAATGTGTGTAGTGTGTGTAAGATGTGTGTGAAGTGTGTGAAATGTGTATAATGTGTGTAGTGTGTGTATATTGTGTGAAATGCGTGTAGTGTGTGTGAAGTGTGTGAAGTGTGTGAAATGTGTCTATAGTGTCTAAAATGTGTGTAGTTTGTGTATAATGTGTGAAATGTGTGTAGTCTGTGTATAGTGTGTGAAATGCATGAAATGTGTGTATAGTGTATAAAATATATGTAATGTGTGTATAGTGTGTGAAATATGTGTAGTGTGTGTATAGTGTGTGTAAAATGGGTGTAATGTGTGTATAGTGTGGGAAATATGTATAGTGTGTGTAGTGTGTGTATAGTATGTGAAATGTGTGAAACGCGTGTAGTATTTGTAAAATGTGTATATTATGCATATAATGTGTAAAATGTGTCTATAGTGTGTAAAATGTGTGTAGTGTGTCTATAGTGTGTGAAATATGTGAAATGTGTGTAAAATATGTGTATAGTGTACAAAATGTGTGTTTAGTGTGTAAAATATATGTAATGTGTGTATAGTGTGTGAAATATGTGTAGTGTGTGTATAGTGTGTAAAATGGGTATGATGTGTGTAAAGTGTGTGTACAGTGTGTGAAATGTGTGTAACGCGTGTAGTGTGTGTAATGTGTGTGAAGTGCGTGGAATGTATGTATTATGCGTATACTGTTTAAAATGTGTCTATATTGTGTGAAATGCGTGTAGTGTGTGTATAATGTGCGAAATTTGTGTAGTTTGTGTATAGTGTGTCAAATGTGTGGAGTGTGTGTATAGTGTGTGAAATGTGTAAAATTTTTATTTTTTGTTTATGCTCTGTGTATAGTGTGTGAAATGCGTGAAATGTATGAAATATATAAAATGTGTGTAAAATGTGTGTTGTAAAATGAGTGTAATGTGTGTATAGTGTGTAAAATGTGCGTGATGTGTAAAATGTGTGCAGTGTGTGTATTGTGTGTGAAATGTGTGCAGTGTGTGTATTGTGTGTGAAATGTGTGCAGTTTGTGTATAGTGTGTGAAACGTGTAGTGTGTTTATAGTATGTAAAATGGGTGTAATGTGTGTAAAGTGTGTGAAATGTGTATAATGTGTGTAGTGTGTGTGAAATGTGTGTGAAGTGTGTTAAATGTGTATAATGTGTGTAGTGTGTGTCTATTGTATGAAATGTGTGAAACGCGTGTAGTGTGCGTGAAATGTGTGTAGTATATGTATAGCGTGTAAAATGTGTCTATAGTGTCTAAAATGTGTGTAGTGTGTGTATAATGTGTGAAATGTGTTGTCTGTGTATAGTGTGTGAAATGCGTGAAATGTGTGAAATTTGTAAAATATATGTAATGAGTGTAAAGTGTGGGAAATATGCATAGTGTGTGTAGTGTGTGTATAGTATGTGAAATGTGTGAAACGCGTGTAGTATTTGTAAAATGTGTGTGAAGTTTGTGGAATGTGTATATTATGCGTATAGTGTGTGAAATGCGTGAAATGTGTGTAAAATATGAATGATGTGTAAAATGTGCGTATAGTGTATAAAATGTGCGTCTAGTGTGTAAAATATGTGTAATGTGTGTATAGTGTGTGAAATTTTTTGTAGTGTGTGTAGTGTCTGAGTAATGTTGGTAGCGTGTGCATAGTGTGTAAAATAGGTGTAATGTGTGTAAAGTGTGCGAAAAATGTGTATAATGTTCGTAGTGTGTGTATAGTGTGTAAAATAGGTGTAATGTGTGTAAAGTGTTTGAAATGTGTATATTGTGTGAAATGTGTGAAACTTGTGTAGTATTTGTAAAATGTGTGTGAAGTGTGTGGAGTGTGTGTAGTATTTGTATAATGTGTGTTTAGTGTTTGTAATGTGTGTAATGTGTAAAATATGTGTAATGTGTATATAGTGTGTAAAATGTGTGTAAAATGGGTGTAATGTGTGTAAAGTGTGTGAAATGTGTATAATGTGCGTCGTTTCTGTGTAGTGTGTGAAATGTGTGAAACGCGTGTAGTGTGTGTAAAAAGGGTGTGAAGTGTGTGGAATGTGTGTAGTATGTGTATAATCTGTAAAATGTGTCTATAATGTGTAAAATGTGTGTAGTGTGTCGATAGTTTGTGAAATGCGTATAGTGTGTATATAATGTGTGAAATGTGTGTAGTTTGTGTATAGTGTGTGAAATGTGTGGAGTTTGTGTATAGTGTGTGAAATGTGTGGAGTGTGTGTATAATGTGTGAAATGTGTGTAGTTTGTGTATAGTCTGTGAAATGCGTGAAATGTATGAAATATGTAAAATGTGTGTTTTGTGTAAAATGAGTGTATAGTGTATAAATTGTGTGTTTGAAATGTGGCTAGTGTGTAAAATAAGTGTAATGTGTGTATTGTGTGTAAAATGTGTGTGATGTGTAAAATTTGTGTATAGTGTGTAAAATGTGTGCAGTGTGTGTATTGTGTGTGAAATGTGTGCAATTTGTGTATAGTGTGTAGTGTGTGTAGTATGTGTATAGCGTGTGAAATGTGCCTTTAGTGTCTAAAATGTGTGTAGTGTGTCGATAGTGTGTGAAATACGTGTAGTCTGTGTACAGTGTGTGAAATGTGTGAAATTTGTAAAATGTGTGTACAATATGAATGATGTGTAAAATGTGTGTTTAGTGTGTAAAATATATGTAATGTGTGTAAAGTGTGTGAAATGTGTGTAGTGTGTGTATAGTGTGTAAAATGGGTGTTATGTGTGTAAAGTGTGTGAAATGTGTACAATGTGTGATAGTGTGTGAAATGTGTGAAACGCGTGTAGTATTTGTAAAATGTGTGTGAAGTGTGTGGAATGTGTCTATAGTGGGTAAAATGTGTGTATAATGTATAAAATGTGTGTTTAGTGTCTGAAATGTGTCTAGTGTGTGTATAGTGTGTAAAATGTGTGTAGTGTGTGTGAAATGTGTGAAACGCGTGTAGTATTTATAAAATGTGTGTGAAGTTTGTGGAATGTGTATATTTTGCGTATAATGTGTAAAATGTGTGTAGTGTGTCGATAGTGTGTGCAATGCGTGTAGTGTGTGTATAATGTGTGAAATGAATGTAGTGTATGTATATTGTATGAAATGTGTAAAATTTTTATTTTTTGTGTGTAATCTGTGTATAGTGTGTGAAATGCGTGAAATGTGTGTAAAATATGAATGATGTGTAAAATGTGCGTATAGTGTATAAGATGTGTGTTTAGTGTGTATAATATATGTAATGTGTGTGTATAGTGTGTGAAATGTGCGTGAAATGGTTGTAGTGTGTGTATAGTGTGTGGAATGTGTGAAACGCGTGTAGTATTTGTAAAATGTGTGGGAAGTGTGTGGAATGTGTATAGTATGCGTATAATGTGTCTATAGTGTGTAAAATGTGTGTAGTGTGTCGATAGTGTGTGAAATGCGTGTAGTGTGTGTATAATGTGTGAAATGTGTGTAGTGTGTATAGTGTGTTAAATGTGTGTAGTGTGTGAAATGTGTAAAATTTCTATATTTTGTGTGTAGTCTGTGTATAGTGCGTGAAATGCGTGAAATGTGTGAAATATGTAAAATATGTAAAATGTGTATAAAATGTGCGTTTAGTGGTTGAAATGTGTCTAGTGTGTAAAATATGTGTAATGTGTGTATAGTGTGTGAAATTTTTTGTAGTGTGTGAATAGTATGTGAAATGTACGTAGTGTATGTATTATGTGGAATTTGAGTGTTACTTATAATACATTTTAAAAAATAAGATGAACCTAATGTTTTTTTTTGAGTTTATAAGCTCTAGGAGGTTATTTTTACATTTTATAAATTGTCTAACATTTTTATTTTGCCAAAAACATTACAAGAGGTTATAAGTTCTCAGACATCTTATAAGATGTTTTTAGAAGCTTATAAACGTAGCCAAACACCCACATAGCATTACCTTCAGTTATATGCATTATGACGGTTGCTTTAACAATAAGTTTAAAAGAATTAAATTGCTTCTGACAATTAATATTCTTGGATGAGCAGATGATATGTTGTTTTGATGGAGCGAGGATTGACATTCAATATGAGACCTCAATTGCTGGTAAGTACTGATTTACATCGTATCCAATCAAAACTTGTTGAAATTGGTAATATATTAGATAGATAATGTATGAAAAATGTGAATGCGTTTGTTTCTGCTGTAGGGGAAATAATTGTTTGGGGAGAAATTGGTAGAAAATTCTCTTTAATTTTTGTTATAGTTAATGTAGACATTTGCGTTTCATACATTTCACACACTCCACGGCTGTCCAATTATTCAATGTGATGGGACAACTCCACACTGCCACCACCCCACTGCACCACTCCACCACGCTGCCCCCTCTGCTGCCACTGCAGCCATGCAACCTTTTCAGAACTCATTTTTTGGTCTTTACGCAATTAAAAAAAAAAAAATGTTTTATACATGATGTCGCCCCTGCCAGGGACGACTTAGCGTACATGATCCGTATACATACGGTAAGATGCCTATTGCAGAGGCGAGTTCAAAAAAAAAAAAAAAACAAAAATTATTAGATGTCGTCCCTCGCAGGGTTTACATTGAACAGTATATTTTCAGGTGTTTGTGAAGCCGCTCCTGGCACGGGCGATTTCACTTACTACTATAAATAAATAAAAAAGCACGCTCACAATTTTAATTCAATGATGAACAGTATAACAGTTAATTAAATTTGCCGAATAACCTAGACTTTGAGCATAAGAAAAATAAAGAAAATAGTGAGTGTTAATTTTCGCTCACCTAAACATAAATAATTAATAAATAATCAAGTTAGGTACAACTGCTCTTTCAAAAATATGTGTCTCAAATTTTTATTTGAATAATTGATTCATTAGAGAGTAGTCCAAGTAGGATTTGCCAATACTTAGAGTCAAAATGGCCAGCTGGCTAATGTTGAAGATTAGGATGAACTCTACAAGCAAAATGATCTTGAGACAATAAAATATAATCTTAAATAATAATTATTTATTATAATTTCATTATTCGAGACAATATGTCCCCCTAATTTTGAAAATTGAGGATACAATGTTAACCCAAAAACAACTATCTTCTTTTTTATTTAGAAGTTTTTTTGACTTAAGATTATAAAAAATTAAAAAATAATTAAAATAGACAAATAAGTCATCAATTAATTTTCTTACATTTTCTCAAATTCCTATAATTAAGGTAAAAACTTGGGTGCATAAGATGTACTATAGTGTTATTGTACACCTTGTGGGCCCCACCTGTATTTTTTACCCACCAATTTTACCTCCGTTTTTTTTTTACTTTTTTACGTTTGTTTTAAAAATTTTACCGTCATATATATGGCGGTTCTCTCTCTCTCTCTATCTTTGTTTTCTCTCTCTAACCTCTTGTGATTTCGCGAGTTTGGCTGTGGAATTTCGTATGTGAATTTTCTATCAGTAATCTTCTGCGTTTTGTTGCTGCTCGAGTTCGTAAGGTATTTTTATGGTGGTTTTTCGAGTTTTTTTTTTTCTGGATTCTTCTTCTTTGTTCTTCTGTATTGATAATTTGTTATTTTCGAACATGCTCTGTTGATATGATTTAATGTACACAGTACATGTTAATAAACAACACAGTATAAATTAATAAACGGTACAGTATACATAGTTGTTTGATGTAGTATATGTTTTTTATATATCAATTTGTTTTACATTTACAGTATATATTTGTAAACAGTACAGTATATATTTGTAAACAGTACAATATATATATGTATGTGATGTAGTATGTGTTGATGATTTGTTATTTTGAACATGCTCTGTTGATATGATTTAATATACACAGTACATGTTAATAAACGCTACAGTATATGTGAATAAAAGGTACAGTATACATAGTTGTTTGATGCAGTATATGTTTTTTATACATCAATCTGTTTTACAGTTACAATATATATTTGTAAACAGTACATTATATATATGTATGTGATGTAGTATGTGTTGATAATTTGTTATTTCTGAACACGCTTTGTTGATATGATTTAATATACACAATACATGTTAATAAACGCTACACTATATGTGAATAAACGGTACATTATACATAGTTGTTTGATGCAGTATATGTTTTTTATACAGCAATTGAAGTATACTGTTAGGTAAATAAATGTGTACTGTCATATAGAATAACATGTACAATCGGATTTTTACCTTTATGATGTTCTTGCACTATTCTATCATTATAAACTTCAGTATCCATATCTACGAAAAATCATAAAACAAACTTCTTCAAAACATTTTCGAATTTGTAATGAAAACAGAATTGTAATTGTTCAAATAATGAAATCAAAATCATTAATAGCTCATGTTCATGAGTTTTTCGAAGTCAATTGATAATTACTATGATTAATTTTTTGCAGATTTTGACTGAAATCTCTTTCTGCGAAAATTGACAGAGGATCAATGACAGTATGTTGATGAAGATCGACGAAATCGGCCTGAGGAACTGGTTGATGAAGATAGCGCTGATAATCGCGTTGTTTGATGAAGAAGATGAGGGTTTTGCCTTTGACTTAAATAAAAAATTTACTTATTTATTTTTACCTGGTGGGTAAAGAATTATAAGTGGGGCCCACAAGGTGTACAATAACACTAATGTGCATCTTATGCACATGAGTGTCACTCTATAATTATACCACTAGTATTACCTTTATATTATATCATTTTCTAATAATTAAGGGGATAATATTGAGAGATATATGAAAAAGTCAAAAGGACAAATATTTATAGATATCTAACAAAATCTTTAAAAATAACTAATAAAAAATGAAGGTGGTACATTTACCTAAGAACCTAATATAAAAATTCCTCCGAATTACAATGGGAGCCCAAAAACTAATAGAAATAATTAACCCAAATACAACACGGACCAGGCCTTTCAAAACATACGCCGAAGTTATCTAACTGCAGTGTAGCCTGCTTAATTTGTTAATACGCCAAAGAAAAACTAATGACCCGCTTGGTTGGGGTTGTAGGAATAAGGAATGAGAATGAATGATGACTCATTCCATTTATGGTGCTGGTACATAATAAATAAGTTAATCATTACTTTCTTTTATTAACAATTTTCAACATTTCATTTTATAGTATGATTAACCCTTCATTCATACTCATTATCATTGTCATTGATGATTTGCAATCAAACGAGCCCTAAATCACACTCATGTAAATGCTAATTTCATAGAAAGTTTTATTGACATGCAGCCAAGTTCGTTTTGGTGGTGATCTCATAGTTAAGAATAAGAGATGGATCATAATTTAATACGTACACTGTATAATTTAAACAAGTTTGACCTTAAGTAGGGGTTCATTCTGTTGTGTAATTGTTGCACAAGTGCAACCTTAGGGTATTCTTGTCTTTTCACTTACATGGTGGAACCTCTTCTAATTTTATATTCTTTTCAGCAAAAATTACGATCTGTCGTTTAGTTTTAGTTTTTGTAGTGGATATGTTCAGTCACCTTTTAAGATTTATCTCCGTTTTTCTCTCGCTCCTACATATGTATTTTTCTCTATCCTACGTTTGGGGTTTAGCGTGCACGGAGAATATAGAGAAAGCAAGAAATACTTCGTTTCTTCGGTTAATAACTTATGATGGAAGATTCAGAAAGATTACCATGCCAAATTTTTCTTTTCTTTTCTTCTTTTTTCAAATTTCTCCTTCTCCAAATTCAAATCCCACAAAATTTAATTAGCATGGCTGATTGCTGCTATTCTGGCTTTTCTTTTTTTTTTTTTCAAATCTTATCTTCTCCTGTTCAAATCCCACAATATTGCTCCTTGAATTTATTTTTTAAATTTCTCCTTCTCCAATTCAAATCCCACAAAAACCTGCTTGCATGAATTTAATTTTTGGTTGACAATGATATAGAGATTGATTATGAATTTACTCTCCAAAGTGAAGAAAAAAAAAAAGGAAACATAAAAGGAAAAAAAACACCTGCAAACTTATTTGGAGGTCAAAAAGTTGTATGTGTAGTGGATGGCGTGGCCGTTTTAAGTTCCATTGATTTAATATAGGGTTAATTAAGGAAATTGATGAAATTTACATTAACCTAAATGAAGAGGATCCATATCCGTCTTCTTCACTTTGTTATACTATTTACGGAAGAATGCGAGGGAGAAAGTGATTGACACAAGTAATTTAGAAAGAGATGTCTTGAAAATTGTGATTTATTGGGAGGAGGGTTTAAGTGAAATGTCATTTTCGCCCTTCTATTTTTTTTAAATAGTCCTAAATTGATGAATGGTTAGTAGGGGTGGGGAAAAATACCGAAATGTCGAAATACCGCACATACCGTATCGAAAAATTACCGAAAATACCGAAATTTTCGGTATACCGAATTTTCGGTACGGTATGATACCGTACCGGAAATTTTCGGTACGGTAACGGTATGATAATTTGAAATTTTCGGTATTTCGGTATATACCGAATACCGAAAAAAGTTCGGTATTTTCGGTATATATCGGTATACCGAATTTTTTTTCGGTATTTTGGTAGTTCGGTATTTCGGTATACCAAATTCCTAACGGTATACCGTAAATTTTCGGTATACCGAAATTTCGGTATACCAAAATCAACGATATGGATCGGTATATACCGATACCGATACACAATTCGGTATACCAAATTTTCGGTACGGTATCGGTATTTACCGATATCATACCGAATTTTCGGTATGCCGACTTTCGGGATACCGAAATTTTCGGTATGGTAACGGTATGGATTTTCGGCGTACCGAAAATTTCGGTACGGTAACGGTATGGGCAATTCGGTACGGTATACCGTACCGAACCACCCCTAATGGTTAGGATGACATTTTGTAAGATTTAAGGGTTGGAAATTGATGGTTGCACCAATGCAACCGTTGCATAGAAGTAGGACTCGTAAGTAGGACATGGAGCATCAAATAAGCCAACAATAGATAATTGAATAAAATGTGCAATTTAACATTGAAAAACCATAATACCAAATCATTTACCATTCAAGAATGCAATGGATCGCACTACAAGAAAAAAGGGTATTTGTCATTACTTTTTTTGTAACTATAAAAGTGATTATAAAAAATAACCCTTTGGTAACTATTAGTAGTTACATAAAATATTTCATACAATTTTAACCAAATTTGCTATACTATGACAAGCTCTTTTGGGACTACTTGTAGTTACAAATACATTAATAACTACAAAGTAGTTGCAAAAAATAGTTACAAATATATTAGTAACTACAAAGTAGTTGCAAAAATTTTTTTGCATCTTACTATAAGTGGCTACTCTATTAGTAACCAGGGAAGAATTCATTTTTAATCCTGTATATTAGGCCTTGTTTAGTAAAAATCCTGTATGTTAGAAAATTTCAATTTTAGTCCTGTATGCTTCAAAAGTTGTCCAATTTAAGGACACTGACTATTAGAAATGGCCAATTTGGCCACAATTAATCACGTGCCACGCACGTGACTAATAAATTTGAAAAAGATGAAGAAAGAAAGAAAAATAAAATAAAAAATAAAATGAAATGCACCTCATAAGGAAATTAGGGTTTACTTTTTTCTTTTATTTTTTGGGCGAGCTACTATATATGGACAAATATTTAACACATAAGCACTAACAATCAAAAGCCCTAAATTTATTAGTCTAATTCCGGCTAAATTGGTCGTTGGTGATGGTCAGTGTCCTTAAATTGGACAATTTTTGGAACATACAGGACTAAAAGAAATTTTCTAACATACAGAACTTTTACTAGATAAGGCCTAACATACTGGACTAAAAATGAAATTTTCTCTTAGTAATGTGGTTACTAAAAATATTTGTATGACCACTCTCCCATTTTTGTAACTATATTTTGTAGTGATAAAAAAACCTTAATTCTAATAATATCAGGGTGGAACTTGTGCTTGCAAGTTGTCACCTATAAGGTACAATACTTAAGATTTCACTGATATAAAGGAACATGAGAGAAGATCCTAACAATTATAAGCATGTAAAGAACATACTCACTGGTTACAACATAGAAACAATATATCCTTAGATATTCTTCCACATATAAATAAATATTACAGTAGCAAGCAATAAGTATAAGCTTATCCTATTACAAAGGTTCAAGAGTGAGTCTTGTTCACACGTGTGACGGAATACACTTTTACAGAAAACATTGATACTTTTACAAGAAAAAGTGATACTTTTACAGGAAAGAGTGATACTTTTACTACATTGATACTTTTACAGATAAAGGTGATACTTTTACTACAAAAAGTGATACTTTTTTTTGTACAAAAAATGTGATACTTTTACAGATAAACGTGATACTTTTATCACAAAAAGTGATACCTTTTTCCATCACACCATGTGACGGTTACATACGAGTTTTTGCCAAGGTTCAAAACCGGCGTCACTTGAAGATTCAATAAGCTGAGTAAATTGTTAATATCTCTATTCTAAAAGCTCTGTTCTATCTCTGACTAAGTTCGTCTAGGCGCAAAACTATCCTCAATGCCTATGTTTTTTGCTAAGTCCTTCTCGCTTAATTTCTCCTAGATCCCACTTAACACCAGCTAAAATTCGACGAGGTACTAGAGCCTAGTGTCACGCATTTTGGGTCAAGAATGCACATTTGTCATAGACTTGAGTTTTTTATGCACTAAAAACTGACCCTAGTGTTCCACAAGTATACGAATCTAAAACAGATAGTGGCAGACAAGGTCGATCCACATTACGCAAGCTTAGTACCCTAATTTTAATATCTCTACTCTATCTAAACTCTCGAATTAAGGAAATTTTGTATTAACTAGACTAATGGCATAAAAATAATTAATTACTGAGAATTTCTTGGAAAGCAAACAATCGAATATTAAGGAAAACTTAGAGAGGTAAAATTATATTTTAGGGTATAGATTTCAATTATGTTGTTTATTAGACGACACGTATATAAATCTAACCCTTCTTCCGAAGCAATTAACCGTTGATCAATTAGGACTACTCACTCTCCCGAGTCGACCAATCCTAAGATTCCCAAAAGTCCCTAAACCGATGTCTACACAATTATCTCACTCCTTTCGGACAGTTTCGACAACTATGCCATGTGTTGTACATCTATTAACAATATTATCCTCCCGAAGCGAAATTGCTAAACTTGTAGATGTATTCAAGTGATCAATTCAAATAAATCAATTGAATAAAACAAACACATAGATAAACAAACATAAAATTAGAGTCTAAAATTAGAAAATTGAACTAAAAAAAAGACTAGAAACCCCGAAGCTCAATCGCCGATCTTCGTCTTGTCAAGTCCTTGCTCTTTGATATCACTTCCAAATCTTCTCCAAATGTGTGTGGTGTCTTATTTTCGGACCCAGAGACCTCCTTTTATAAATGGGAACGAATTGGGGTGAAGATGTACTTGAAACATGCAAAAACGCGTAAAATCATTAATTGCACCGCCATACACAACTCGGTCGAATTGAGGAGTAACTCGCCCGAGTTGGGTCTTGTTGTCCTCTACGTTCTTTTTCCTTCAACTCGGCCTCTACCGAGTTGACAAATGGTCTCAGTTGAGTTGACTCGTCTACCCAAATTCCATTTCTCCTTCGTTTCTTCTAACTTTCTTGCTCGTTTTTTTCATCTGAACTTTGCCCAAACGGGCTTTTTAGCCGTTTTATACCTGATTATCACCAACACAAGCATAAACACGTCATCTAACTCAAGATAATGAATTGAAGCATATTTCAACTAGATACACATGCAAATGTTATAAATAAAATGTCCCTAAATCAACATAAAATGCATGTATAAACGACGTGTATCAGTTTTCTCTAGTCTATTCCATAAATTGACCTTATTCCTTAGCCCATCTTCTTAGCCCAAATGTAATGAAGCTTCTAGAATGTATCTAGAGCAGTGTAGGAACTTTGTACATAGTTCTAGAAGTAGTCTAGAGTATTCTTATATATACTCGTAGAGAAATATGGAGTGTTCTAGAGTACAACTCCTAGCCTTTGGATCAAGTTGATCTCCACCATCCATTAAGGAGGTGGCCTTATATAAAAGGGGTTAGGACAACATTTGTAAATCATCCAAGCATTTTGACTTTGAGTGAATTCAAAAGCTTTACCACAATCTTTTTGGAATTATTTACTTAGTCTTTCACTTAGCACACACAACACTTCATCGGGAGCAAGGATGACTAAGTCACCGCGAGGGGTGAAAAAGAGCTATGTGTCATACGAGACGTGTTAAAGGAACAAGTGCCAAGTGGTATCAGATTTTGGTTTGGGCTCAGGTGTTGCTAGAGTATTGTGCTAACTTGCAGGTGATGGTATCCAACGATTCCAGCATAATCGATGAATGTGGGAGAGAAACCATTCTCAACACAGCGTTAAAGAAGAACCAAGATCACAACAAGGCGCGTAGCGAAGGGGCTTCCTTTGAACCCATGATCACCGAGCTGGGCGAAAGGCTGGAGAGGGTCCAGCACGAGTGTAAGACGTTGGAGGACCACGTCATGGAGCAACTCGATAACCAGAAGGAGACTAACTCGGAAGTTGAAGAGTGATTTCTACAGTTGAAGAACTCATTCACTCACTACGTGCCAACTTCGAGGCTAGCATCGAGGGGATGAAGGAGGATCTAACACTATGCAAGAAGGTTGTTGCTAGTGAGGGTGCTAGCATGTCCGGGCCGAGTCCAAGGGTGGACTATCCGAAGCCACAAGGCTTTAACGAGGCAAGTGATGCTAAGGAAGTGGAGAACTACCTTTAGGTGATGGAGCGCTACTTTGACAGTATCGGCTTTACAGACAAGGTCGTCCGGGTAAGGACTGTCACTCTTTACCTTACCAATACCGCTATGCTTGGTGGCGTAGGAAACATGCCGACATCGAGCGAGGTTCATGTCATTTCGATACATCGGACGACTTCAAGAGGGAACATAAGAAGCACTTCTTCTCTGAAAAGGTCATCTATGAGGTGAGAAAGAGGCTAAGGAAATTGAACTACGTGAAAGAATTCATGAGCCTCATGCTCCAAATCCCCAACATGATGGAAGAAGACATCCTATTCTTCATCGACGAGTTGCAAGGTTGGTCCAAACAAGAGCTACACCTACGAAGCATCAAATCTATGGACAAGGCTATCACCGTGGCCGAGTCCTTGGCGGACTTCCAACCCCAATCCCGCTCAAGCCATACTGATGTATAAAAAAGGAGGGATAAGTAACCGGCCAAAGGTAGGGGAGAGAGGTAAGAACAAAAACGATGGGACGAACCGAGGCAACAACCGAAGGGAGGCAACAAGCAACCATCCCGCAATGCCTACGAGGAGAAGAAGTCCATCGTCCCCAAAGGGGAATATTTTGTGTGCAAGGGACCGTATGCGGTGAGTAGTTGTCCTAAGTTAGGTTCCTTTTTAGCTATGGTGGAAAAGCACGAGGCCGAGACCCACGCCGAGGAGGAAACGAACATGATGAGCTCGCTCCAAATTCTCGTTGCACACAAAGCAAGGTAAGCACCCACAACGACGAGTAAGGGACTCATGTACGTGGAAGCAAACATCAATAGAAAGCCGACACATTTCATGGTGGATACGAGAGCCATGCAACTTTATTGCCGAAAGAAAGATCAAGAAACAAGGTCTCGCATGGACAATGGGTGAGGGTTGGCTCAAGACAGTAAATGCCAAAGGCACAAGCACGACCTAGCCTGAGGCGTAGACCGACAATTAGGGACTTGGAAGGGTCGAGTGAACTTCTCTCCGTGCTCGGCATGGACTTTCTGAGGTAGGTAACCACTGTTCCTATGCCTTCTATTAGTACCATTTGCATTTTGGAGAAAGGGTCTCCTTGTATGGTTCTGATAATTGAGTCACCCGACGGTAGAGCTCGAGAGGTCAAGCAAACATCGGCAATGCAACTCACCAAGGGGGTGAAGAAAGGGATGCCAACGTACTTGGCCGTACTAAAGGAGGAAGGGCAATCTAATTAGAAGGAAGATGTGCCACCAATAATCCAAGAGGTCCTTGAGGCGAACAAGGACGTGATGCTAGTTGAGTTACCAAACAAGCTACCACCAAGGCAAGAGGTGGATCACAAGATCGAAGCCAACCAGCAATGGCATCGTACTGCATGGCCTCACTCGAGCACACATTTTAATGTGAGTAAAAGTTTCTAGCAACTTAGTACATCAAGGTCCAACATCCAATTTCTGTTAAAAAAAAAAGAAAAAATCCTAGTTTTTTTATTATTAGAAAATATAACACTTTTTAATATACTTATCGAGTTTAGATTTCTTATTTCAATTTCTTGTATCTCGTCAATTCAATGTCGAAATTTAAAAATTATGTGTAGTTTAAAATAAAAACCCTAATATAGTATAATTATAAGAAAATAATGTTTCTTTTTATGGAAGATTGACTATATACATAGTGTCTCGCAATCTTCAATCAAGACAAGTGCTATAATCTATATAAAACTATAATAAATGTTTTAACTATTTTTTATGTCATTTTTTTTTTTTTTTGACACAAACAAGAATCTTATTGCGTAAAGAAGGTCCCTAGTACAAGACCTTAATCCACATAGGGACATCATCCTCCACCCAAACAGATGAGTGAGGTAATGTAAAAGAAAAACGAGCTAACTGATGAGCAACCTTATTACATTGACGACTCATATGATGCAAAACCACCTATATAATTACCCATCAACAAACAACTAATATCATCAACCAAGACTCCACAATAATCTAGATAATTCAATTGCTTCGTGACTGTCTGCACTGCAAGCAATGAATCTGAATAACACACCACATTCTGAAATCCACAATCCACACATAACCTACATCCACTTAAAATAGCCTCTAACTCAGCTGCCATGACCAAAAATGGCTTCTTGATAGGATGAGCCGCTGCCACCAATATATTTCCTGTCTGATCCCGAATGATAAAACCTACACCAAAAAGGCCTTTATTTGTATCATACACTGCATCAACATCTAAACAAAGGTAACCCGCACAAGGTCGATGCCACCTCTCCACCTTATTAGTTCGACGTCCCCCACCAAAAGTCAAGAAAGCCTCCTTTGCATAATCAAATTCTCTCAGTCTAGTTTCAGCAAATATCCAATTTGGCAAACTCTAAGACTCTCCCCTCTAATGCAACCACTGACGCCATGAACCCGAAAACACACCAAGCCCCCATAAGGAAAATACGAAACAACTCTAAACCAAAAAAATTCCTAATCACTCCCACACAATCCACAAACGACCTATCTCTCATAGCCTTGAGAGATACCCAAAAACAACTTCCTTTCCAAAATTCTTTTATAAGAGGGCAAAAAAATAAGCCATGCATAGTCGAACCCTGGTAAGCATTACAAAATGAGTAAGCTTGTGTAATAGGGATATGATGTTACACAAGATTCAGAGAAAATGAAATAAAATCCAACGATGCTTGCCAAACAAACATACACACCTTAGGGGGAAGGGATAAAGCCCACAGAAACTTCCACCAATCCACCGAATGAGTCATAGAATTTTTCGACAGGGAGAACCCATTCATAGCAAGACGATAAGCTGATTTAACTAGAACTTACCATTATGCTCATATCTCCAAAATCGTGAATCTTGCCAAGAAGTACCTCCAAGTGGAATATTAAGAATAGCATCTACTTCAAATGGAAGGAAAACCAAGTCCAATCTCTCCTTGTCCCATCGCCGACATCGCATTATAAAATTCGAAACCTTTGTATCTGATACTTGGAGCCGAGAGGATATTCTACCAGAAGCAATATCCGAGATCCATGCATCTTGAAAGGGACGAATACTTTCCCCATCCCCAACCCTCCACAGCATACCCTCACCCAATAAGTCTCTTGCCCAACACATTGAACGCCAAATGTAGGAAGGGTTTGAGCCTATATCTGCTTTCATAATATCACAGAATTTGAAATATCTACCTTTAAACACACGAGCAACTAAAGAATAAGGGTTCTCAATAATTCTCCACACTTGTTTCACCAAAAAATGCTTTATTAAAAGCACTAAAGTCTCGGAATCCCATGCCCCCCATCTCCTTCGGCTGACATAGCTTCTCCCAAGACGACAAATGAAGCCCCCCTAGAATCTGATTGATTTCCCCACCAAAAGTTAGCACAGAGTTGTTCAATTTTCCGGCAAAGAGAGACCGGAATTCTAAAACATGACATCAAATACGTCGGTATCGCTTGGAGAACAGACTTAATCATAACCTCCTTACCTCCTCGGGAGAAAAATTTATTATTCCAACCCATTAAGCGCTTCACTACCTTCTCTCGAATGAAGGAAAATTTGCACGCTTTTGCTCCTAAGAGAAAACGTGGGCAATCCCAAATATAAATCGCGGCCCTGTACCACCGATAAAGACATATTGTTTTAATGTGTGAAACCACCAATGGGGGTACTGCCAGGCTAAACGTCGAGGCTGACTTATCATATTTTATAAGCTGACCTGAGGCTCTCTCATAAACCCTCAACACCTCTCTTACCTGCATAGCATCCTCCGGAGACGCCTTAAAGAATAAAAGGTTGTCATCTGCAAAGAATAAATGTGAAATTGTTGGGCATTGTGAAGCAATTTTAACCCCCTTGAAACGCCCCTCCCCTTGAGCCTTCGTGAGTACTACTGATAATCCCTGTGAACATAAAGCAAATAAAAGAGGGGATAGAGGATCCCCCTGTCGAAGCCCCCGAGAAGGAATAACCGACCCCACCACACCCCCATTCAGATTAAAAGAGTACTCCACCAAAGATATACACTGATAAATCAACTCCACAAAAGATGGATGAAATCCCAGTTTAAGCATCAGAGAGGTAAGAAATTTCCACTCGACACGATCATATGCCTTGCTCATGTCCAACTTTAAGGCACAATACCCAACTCGCTTGCTCTTATTACTCCTAATCCAATGCATGCATTCGAAACTGATCAAGACATTATCCGTGATAAGTCTTCCCAGAATGAATGCACTTTGCTGCGAATCGACCACCTAGTAAGCACTTATCCCAGCCTATTAGAGATAGCCCTCGAAATAACCTTCGCCAATGTATTGCAAAGACTGGTGGGGCGGTATTCTTTCAAAATGCAAGGATTCGAAGATTTCGGAATCAAAGTCACTAAAGTTCGGTTTCACTCACCAAAAGACTTCCCCCCATTCAAAACATCCAACACCTCCCTGGTCACCACTTCACTCGTAAATGCCTATGTTTTTTGGAAAAACATAGGCGTAAAACCATCCATTCTTGGCACCTTAGAGGGGTGCATATCAAATAAGGCATGACGGATCACTTCCGAAGTATATGGAGCCATAAGAAATGCATTCATACTATCAGAAACCCGGGCATCAACGACATCCAACAACATGGTTCAAATCCCACTGACAAGGATTCAATGAAGACAACAAATCAACATAATATTGTACAATAATGTCCTTCATGGATCCCAAAGATGTACACCAATCGCCATGAGCATTTAACAGTCCCGGTATAAATTTCCTCCGCCGATGTTCAGAGGCCACTGAGTGAAAATACTGCGTATTACGGTCCCCATGATTAAGCCACATAACGCGAGATCTTTGTAACCAATAAGCTTCTTCTTTAGATTGTAAGACATCAAGTTCAGATTGAAGCTGACGTACCATCCCTCCATCCACTGCAGTCCCATTTGGTCTCAAGGCTAAATCAATTCTCTTCTTAATATCTTTAATACGACGCTTGCGCCCTCTAAAATGAGGCTCTGCCCACTCCAACAAAAATCCCCTCACACGGTTCAATATCACGGCAACTCATGATTACTAGAAAAAGTAGTCCAAAAACTCTCCAAATTAATTCCCCATTTAGTTTAGCGAAATACTCCCATTTTTCGCATATTGCAAATTCCTTTAAAAGTTTTATGTATACATGTTTAATTAACCACGTATTCTTATAAGATAATATTAACATTTACATTTTACTTTCTTTGTTTTTCTACATGTTTTAATTTAATTATCTGACACTCATTCACATAGTACAATTTTTTAACCATTCACATAGTACAACTTAGTTTATTATTTCTTCATATATATATATTTTTCTTTATTGTACCCAATAATTTTATATAGCATTTATCAAGTTATTACATATGTTTAAAATATATATATAATGTTTTTTTATTGATATCACAATTTTCTTTATGTTAGAACTTGAATATTTAAAAGAATTTGATGCGATTATTCATGTTCTTAATTTTTCACGTTTGTCCGTTTACTATTCCTATTATTAATACAATCAAATCTCATACCTCAGTCTAAACTCTAATTATCATAAACCTTGTGATTTTAATGTCTATCTCCAATTTTCTAACATAACATTTTTTTCTTTGGTCTACTAAACTTACATCACCTATTAAAAATATTACAATATATAGTGAATAGATTTTTGTAGGTGTGTAAGATATGTGACTAAAAATAATGTTTACCGCATAGATATATTTGAATAAAATCGATCCATTATATAGACAAATAGTATTTAAATTTTTCCCAATATCACTATTTATGCATTTATAGTTATTATATCTTCATATAGATCTTTTATTGATTTTATATATAAGTCATAAATGACTTTTCGTATCTTTTGAAGTCAATAAAATTTGTAAATTAATTATTTTTTTTCTCTAGTTGTAATGTTTACAAATGTTACTTATGGAGTATATCAATTTCATTCTTCTAAGTCATTGAAAATAAATATAATATATAATCTTGTTTCCTACAAGCATAATAATTCAATTTATGTTTACTTATTGATGCTCATACAAATAAATTTATCATGTAAAAATATATATTGCTAGTTTAATCTAAATTTGAATAGTTAGACTAAATGTATGTCTAGTTTAATCTAAGTTTCAAAATAATGTATTCTATAATAACTTGTATGTACATCTACAATATAGATATTTATTTGTTTGTTTTTTTGTATTCTTTTCTGATAGTTTAATATATCTAACCCTATCACATTAGTTTATTATTTGATTTTTCTATTACATTACGTAGACTCGTCTGTTATAATTTATTTTTTAATAATGATAATTCTATTTTTGCATTTTTTTTAATTTGGTTCATTATGTTAATAGAGTTTTACCTACTAATAATAAAGTCAATTCATAAGTTTGTATTACCTTTTCTTCGTAATGAATTTTCTCACTTCTATTCATTTTATCATCATATTGTTCCTATTCAATTGTTCTGATATTATTTTTCTATTCTTAGAGTTTAATAAAGTGGTATACACAAAGAACATACAATTTTCTAACATGTCTTTTTACATACTCAAAAGTTAATTTTAAATATAATCTTGGCGATTCCACATGCGAGTCGCTTCATTCTTTTAGCATGATTTAAGTATTTCTTCAAGTTTATATTATAATGAAGTTTGAGTTACTATTCGTATTAAGCTCTAACTTTTGAATTTAATAGTTTATACTTTAGTGTAAATATCCTATATTTGTGTTTTATTTTTTACTAAAAAACTTATATAAATTCAATTTTTGTTTCTCAATGTTGTAATATTGATCCTTCAATAATTTACAAATTTAGGGAGATTATTGCAAGTAGCAAATTTATAATATTCAACTTTAGGCAAATATAGTGTTACTATTATATAAGTATTTTTCTAATTAATATTTATAATAAGAGTTGATTGTTTTATTTATAACCAAAACTATATAATAATTTGTCCATCATTTATACATAGTAATATAAATCATTGTGAATCATTTACATAGTGAATTGACATATACTTTTTACATTGTTTAAATAGACTAAAAGATTTTAATTTAATCCATCTATTTTTTCTAAACAATTCTTTAATGGCACTTATATTTTTAACTAAACTTTCAATCATTTTTATAAAATTAAAATAAAAAAAGTATTCGATTATATGTCAATAACAACACTTAAGACTGAGTGATATATTTTAAAGAATTAAGAAATAATAGAGCTAAAACTAATGTATTCATTTTTAATCCTGTATATTAGACCTTGTCTAGTAAAAATCATGTATGTTTCCAAAGTTGTACAATTTAAGGACATTGACCATAAAAATGGTCAATTTGGCCACAATTAATCAATTGGTAAAATTGGTAAAAAAATAACTAAAATATCAATTGATTGGAAAAAGCTAGAACGATAATTAATATGGAATGGACGGAGTATTACTTTATTTATTTAAATACTTTTTGTTGATTTGTATATTTTAGAAAGTAAATTTTAAATTATTTAATTATTTTAGATATATCAAATAATAATTACAAAAATAACAATGTAGTGTACGTTTTTTTACGTATATTTCCTCTGCTTATTTCTTCGAGGCAATTCTTTTTGTGTGTTTTGCAGTTTTAAATAGACACTGTAATAATTTTAGATTTATGGATCTCTTATTGATTGTTTTAAATCTTTTAGACTTTACATTAATATAAATTTTCTGAGGACATAAATAGTTGATCTATCTTTGATATTTGAGCGACAAAACTCCAAAAAGATAACTAATTTCTCCTTAATTTCATTTTATTGGAATAACAATATTTAACCAGAAAGCGACTCTCTAAAAATAAAGGAAGCTTCTATTTGGGCAGATTCAGTCCGGACAAAAAAAAAAAAAATTTTTTAAATATTTTTTCTTTTTGTGATTATCTTCTAATTAAAATTACAATTATAATTGATAACTATCACAGTATGAAATTTAAATGTTAACTATCATTTTGAAATACGCTAAAAGAAAACTTAGTGTTTTAACCTGTAATCGAGTGTTAATGTTAAAAATTTTAGTTACTATCTTCACAAATAATTTTTCATTAATAATATTCAATATATTTATCAAAAATAATAAATTTTAAAAAAATATTTTTTTTCGACCCTGGCAGTATGAGCCCAAACATCATTATCCAAAAATAAATACTCCAAATAATGCCCATCATGTCACTTGAATAATACTCAGTCATACCTTACGTTCTGCCCAACAGCATAAAAAGAAGTTGAATTATTATTAGGTGGGCCAAATTGTTCAGCCCAATCGTTTGGCGACTGCATCTAGTGTTTGTGGGACCGGATCGGTGATTGAATCGACTTGACTACTGGTTTAAGGTTCAATCGGTCTGACCGGTTCGACCGATGATCTGACCGATCAAATAAAAATGAAAATAAAATTATCTATCCAACCCTTGTTATATTATTATGTAATACAGTTTAAGTTTCACAAAAGATATTTAACATATTAAAAAGATGGACAATCTTAAAAAAAAAACCTCTTGGATCTATTAATCCAAAAAATATGTAATAGTTCTTAACTACAGAAATATAATAGTCTATAATTAGTAAAGTGTGCCTAGTTTTAGAATTTTATATAAGAATTTGCTATAAGATTTCAACAAATAATGACAAACAAATTGGTAGTAGTCTTCCAGCAGACTAGTGCTTTCTTTTCCCCCGAAAGGTTAGTGCATTTAAAATCCTCACGAAAACTATAAAAATAGGTTTTGTATATAAATATATGAAATGTTTAAAAGAAAAAAAGTAATATAAAAGAAAAAGGTAAAATCCTTGAATCGTTGACTCATTTATAAAATATAAGTCAGAAACTCTATATCACCCACTGATTTACCCCCTGCTCACAGTTATAATATTCTTTAGTGATATCTATATATATATAATAAGTCAAGTCATCTAGAATTAGTAAGTTAAGATTTTTCTCGCCCAATTATTTAGTTACTAAGAATAGAAGTGAATTTGAATTTCGAATTTTGAATTTTGAATTATCCCATGTTATCTTTTGAGATCTGGCGAAAAATCAGCAACAATAAATCTGTAAAGATATTTAAAATAGATTTCGTTATATTATTTAAAATTTTGAATTTTGAAATTTAAAAAAATCCTTATCTGATAACATATTTGCTCCTATAAATACAGTGTCTTCAGTAAATGAGAATCACGTAAATGAGAATCACATTTGCAGCTGGGTATTTTTATTTTTTATTCATTTCGTAATTTCTTTAGTTCGCCAGTTTATTTGATTCATATTTGATTTTGCTGAGTAATTCTATTTCTTATTCATTTTGCAATTTCTTAGCTTTGTAACTATTACAGTTTTTTGGATTCACATTTGTAGATGCAAATTTCTATTATTCTGACATTCCAGTGTCAACTTTGATAGATACTTCACCATAATGGATGCTCCAAAGGGACGACCTGCAAATAAAGATAAGAAAAAATCAGTAACACTGAATCATGATTCTGGCGAAAACAACTTTGAAGATTGCAAAAATCAAATTTACCTAACATCATTTTTTTCTACGATAATATGTAATCATATAAAAAGTTTAGATTTATTTATTTCCTGTTATGTGAATTATTTAAATTGTTGTCAATATATTTTTATAAGAAAATAACAATTTGGTTTATTACATATATACAGCCAATCCGCGAAGAATATTGGAAAAGGGTTAGAGATTCGCTAAACATTCGAGGATCCGCTGATGTTGAAGACCAAATCTGATTTTATGGTAGTAGTAGATTTCAATTTTATAATTTTTATTTAAATAAATCCATGTATCAACTTCAATTGAATCGACATTATTCACAATTCTGATAATGTTTTAGTAAGCAATATAAAATTATTGAAATATATATAAATTAAAATATCTCGGCAAAAGCGTTGTTTGGTTAAGATATTCTAAAAAGAAAAAAACGTAGAAATATATATTTATAAATCAAAATATTTCTATTGAAAAATCGGTGGAGTTGAAAAGGCCATATATTAATTTACTTTTTAATTGGAAATCTAATTGTCATATTAAACGATCTAAATATCTCTAAATCATATCAACATGGTATATATTTAATTTTGAATTGTTCATGTTGTTGAGATGTTTTAGAAATTAAAAAATATGCTACAGATATGTTTTCTAGAATTTTAAAATACATCATATCTATTTAAAATTTATAGTTATATAATAAAATTTATAAATAAAAGAATTTATATATATATATATATATATATAGTTAGGATAAAAAAGGCAATACATATCTAAAATCAAAGGGTAAAATATAATTGAATATTAGAATATTTAAATTTCCGAACCAAATAAAACAAAAGAATAGACATGTAATTTATTTTAATATATAGTGTAAAATATAGTTGAGATATTTCAGGAATTATACATTCGTTGAAATATACTATTTCGCTAATTTAATCAACAGAATAAATATTTAGACATGTGTATATTAGAGTTTTAGAGTTTTAAATAAACTTTAAATAAATATATGGACTCCCGATTTTTTAAATTAATGTTTAACAGAATGAATATTTAGATGCGTGTATACTAAGGCGAGCCTGTTGTTTAAAAAGAAAATGTTTGCTACATATTCAATGTATGTATATAATACAACTTATAAAATCAATTTAAAATTATTTCATTAGTATAGATATAATAAAAACATATTATAAAATTTAGATATGTAATTGAGACATTTGAGGAATTGAATAAATTGTATATATATGTATTCTATATTTTTAAAGAACATTATATCTATTTTTATTTATGAAATAAATATAAATAATTTTTAAATAACTAATGTGGATATAATCACTGATTAAAAAAATTTATAATTATATATTTCAATTTATAAATCAAAGAATATTTACATAGAATATAAAAACGCCATATATCTTTTTTAATAATTTGTACGATATTATTGAAACATTATAAGATCTATATTTCCGGTCCAAAAAAAAAAAAAAAGAAAAAGAAAGATAAGCTAATGATTTTTTTTAAAGTTATTATTTAAAATGTAGTTGAGAAATTTTAGGAATTATATAATCAGTAAAATATGTTTTTACGCGGTATGTTTAACAGAACGTAGTTACAGACGCGTATATACTAGGGTTTTATATAGGCTATAAATATTTGCACCCCTTCATCCATATCTGTCACACGCAAGATTTTAGTTTCAAAGTCACGCAAGATTTTAGTTTCAAAGTCAGTTGATACAGAAACAATGACTCCGGTATTCAACATGGTTGATGAACTTACTCCAGAAAAAATTATGTTGTGGGCAGTAAAGGTTCGCCGGTGTTCAATTATGTTGTGGGTAGTAAGGGTTCGTTTAGTCAGACCGTACATAGCCTATGTGGGTTCGTTTAGTCAGAGCGTACATTATGTGGGGACTACCATATGTGGGGACTACCAGGTGAACCTTACAACTACAGAAAAAATAATTCTAAATTACGATCAGAAAAATACAAAATAATTTTTCTTAGAACAAATTTATTTCAAATGGTGGAATATTTCTAAATTAATAGAAATTTAGAATGTTCATTTTTTTAAAAATAAATTTAAATTGGTAAACTTACAATCCGAAAATACTTAATTTCATTCGGTTTTTTTCTTCTCTCATCTCTCTCCCAAAATCTTAATATTAAATTATAATATATTTTGGAATAGATCATACTGATTAACAATAATAAACAAACAACGAAGATATATAATCTAGAATTGCAAAGATTGAGAAAAGAATATATTTTCTTAATGATTATTCCTATATAAAGTATTTTATTAGTTTAATTCATTAATTTTTCTTTATGTTTATCTAAATCAAAATCCAACTTTATTTGTATGAGCTAATTGAAAGATTTGAGGTCATCTATGTTTTTAAAAATTCTAAATCCAAATTCAACTCTATTTATATGAATCAGGTCATCATATGGACTATGAAAATTCAATTCATCCTAAAATAAAATTGTATTTTCTATGTCTTTCTTAAAATTTATTTCTAATAGAGGATATTTTGTAGGTAAACTAATAAAATATTTTATATAAGAATAATCCTTAATTCTTTTTGTTGTTGTTTCTAATAGAAGATGTTTTGTACGTAAACTAATAAAATATTTTATATAATAATAATCCTTAAGATTATTTGTTTCTCAATCCTATTAATTTATTGATATTAGATTTGAAACTTTTTGTTTCTCAATCTGTTCAATCATATCGGATTCTGGATTATGTATGTTCACTTTATTTATTATTATCAATCAGTGTGATCTATTCAAATTTATTATAATTTAATATGAATGTTTTGATATAGACAAGAGAAGCTAAATAAAAGGATGAAAAAAAAAAAAAAAAAAAATCTGGAATAAGATACGAGGAAGAAATTCGTGAAAAAATTAAAATGTATTTTTATTAGAGGAAAAATCTGATTTTCTAGAGTAAGAGGCAAGGAATGAATAACACTGCAAAATAACACAAAAGTTTTCTTTGTAACAAATTTTAACCATTTCTTTTTTTGTTATATATTATCAAATAAAAAAGCATTTTTAATAAAAGGTATTGTTCATATTAATATTGATTTACTCTTAAAAAAATAGCCCGTGCATCGCACGGGAGCATTTACTAGTAAAAATATAATAATGCCTCTTAATTAATTCTAATTTTTGCATGATATATGATACATGTTTATTCACGTACCGTAAAAGAAAGTGATTGAACAAAACAAATATAAATATATAAAGATAATTGTCATTAATAACTAAACATTACATAATTATGGAAAAAAGTATTCAAACAAATGTCAATAATCTACACATTCCAAAACACTTCTTTGTACACAATCAGTGTTTTGTTACCACTATTATATATGATCTTCCTTGATAGTCGCATAACTGTATCAAATTGCAAAATAAACAGATGAATGTATCCTCAATTTAAAATATCAGCTAGAAATCAAGGAAACTTTAATGCTCATAATAAAAAATGCACCATTTGTGACATTGCTAAACGGACTTATTTCTCGAGTATTCGAGTCATTCTCTAAACCTCTGTTGTCAAACATATGATAAACTTTCGTTTTGTAATTTATTCAGGAAACCTTGTTACAATCTAAAAATAATAAAACAAAATAAAATTATTCAAATTATAAATTATTATCATTATAAAAGTTTCAGACGGAATTAAAGAAATAACATTCTTCTATAAAGTTTTTGAAAAAGTGCTAGTGTTGTCAATGTGAAAGTAAAAAGGTACGAATAATAAGATAATTACTTATGATATTACAACAAATAGTAGGACATTATACAAAATGCTAATAAATTATACAATATTTAAATTGTAATAGTAAAGTTAACATATTTTTAAAAAATTCAAAATCTATAACTAAACAACATCTCCCAAAATTAACGTGTCATACAGTACTTAACATATGGCTAAGTAGTTATTGGGGACACACATGCACACCTCATACTTAATATTCACAAAATTAAATCTAAATTGGGCGCATTACATAATTTATCATAGGGGGGAAAAATAACGAAATACCGAAATACCGTATCGAAAAATTAACGAAAATATCGAAATTTTTGGTATACCGAATTTTCATACAGTACCGGAAATTTTCGGTACGATAACGGTATGATAATCTTAAAATTTCGGTATTTCGGTATATACCGAAATACCCAAAAAACTTCGGTATATATCGGTATACCGAAAGTTTTTCGGTATTTTGGTAGTTCGATATTTCGGTATACTAAATTCCTAAACCGTAAATTTTCGGTATATTAAAATTTCGGTATACCAAAATCAACGATATGAATCGGTATATACCGATACCGATACCGATACAAAATTTGGTATACGGAATTTTCGGTACGGTATCGGTATTTACCGATATCATACCGAATTTTCGGTATGCCGAATTACGGTACGGTAACGATATGGATTTTTGACGTACCGAAAATTTCGGTACAGTAACGGTATGGGTGATTCGGTACGGTATACCGTACCGAACCACCCCTAATTTATCATGTAACTTTTTTAAAAATGGTCGGTTTGGGCGATACCAAAATACTCATTCAGAACGGACAACAACCAAAAAATTGGGTCGAATAGGCTAGATTATAATTTTCGGGCTACTAAAATGCTTGTCCAACCGAGCCCATATCACATCATTGGGTTATCGGGCCAAAATCAGCCCAGTACATTTTATGTCTTTTTTCCTAATTTTTTTTTGTACAATACCAAATTTCATACATAAATAAATTAAAAATATTAAAAATTAAACATTAATTGGAACAAAAACTATGAACCCACCTAAAGTAAATAAATTATATAATTTATCGATTGTGCTAATGTAGATGTTGAACCTTCTATTTTGAAAAAAAATCGATAATAAATAAAGTCGGACCAATTTCACACTTAATCGGGATGTCGGGTCAAATTGAGGTGATTATATTTGGCCCGTCTGGCTGTTCGAGCCGGGCAAAGTGGGCCTAAACTTTTCGTTGCAATATAAAGTTACTGAATATTGAATATTTAATCTAGTATGCAAAAAATAATTTTTTAAACGTATGTTTGTCCATCATTAAACAAGAATGCTTGGTAAACATTTTAAACTATTATAGATAAAAGTATAGCTGCATTACACATTTTAAACATTGTTGTTTAGACAATTCACCCAAACCTTCTATCCACACTCATAAACTTCCGCCATAAACCCGCTGCCGACCAAGGCTCGTTAAACGGCGGCAATCAAATCGCCCGTCGACGAAGACTCTGTAATCACCGCTTACGCCGGATACTCGCTGAGCCCCGGATCCACCGCTGCCGACTACACCTAATACTGAGGTGCCTCAATTAGGTAATTTGTAAGTCGTGATGATTATTAAACTTATTATAGCAGATTCTACGAATTGAGGGTATAATGATTATAGATTTATATATCTATAATGTTGCTAAATGGATTAAACTTGTTACTTTAGGATGTTTTAGGGGAGAAGATTATTTGTTGGAGATGGTGTGATTAAGGGTTACTGACAAGTGATAATCGATGGCTCTTATTTGGGTGTTTTTTTTTTTTTTTTTTTTTTTTTTTTTTTTCCTGCAATTGAATCATATGGATACTAAATAATGTATTTGGCTCTTAATTGTTTTTTCTCCGTTTCTATATATTTTTTTGGGTAAAGCATCTAGGTGTGCGACAAAATCTGGAAAAAAAAAATGCCCGTACTACAACGCCGAAGTCGCATATCAAAGTTGTGGCTGACAAAATCAATCATGGCTCAAGACATAAAGAAATCGCCAATGATTCAGCCAGTGCTTCACAACCGATTTGCCACTCTCAGATTCTCAATTCCCGGAGGTATTTATCTTCAAATTATGAAAAATCCTCAATACGCATATAATGTATAGTATGCAGTGTATCTCTGATATATTTGTCTTATTTATATTGGTCGAAACTATTGTATTCAGTCACAAAGCTGATATAGATGATTAGAAATATATTTAAAAATCCATAATCTAGAGTTTATATGTTTTATATAAATGTTATAGCCAAAAAAGAAAGAAACAAAATGCATAGGTATTCTACCATTTAGCCTTTATGAATGATAATAAAATAACTGCTAGTGGTCAAGTGAAGATTTCACGATAGACGGTTCTTCTCTGCATCTGATTCGGCATGTTTGAATAAAAGCGATTCTAAGGTCATAATCACCACTAAAACTACAAAACAAAATAAAATACACACACTAAAATGATAAGATGACATGAATTAAGAGCGACTTAAAAGTGTTGATATTACCCGGGTTTTGTTGTGGATCTTGACCGTGTCGCTTTCCAATTGTTGTTAATTTTTGAATTCTCTTCATCTGATAAATGCAATATATTGTCGTTATCAGAACTGTTCATTCTCTTCATCTGATGATGGCAATATATTGTTGATATCAAAACTGTCACTATGATGGTAGATGATATATCTATATTTCTTATACTAATATTGTAATATGAGTATTTGAAAAGGATGAAATCGGTGAAAAGTGAGGTCTTTTAGAAACTGAGCTATATGTAAATGTTTAGAGCTCATATTACCACAAAGTTCAAGGAGAAGATATGTTTGTGAATCTCTTTGTAGTAAATATTCCGTTATTGTGGTCAATCTCAATCAGTCATCAGTCATCTCTTAATATATTAGTATAAGAGAGGTCAATCAATCGTCTCTTATAAACATCTCTTAATATATTATTATAGGTAAGGTCAATCAATTAGGATAATGAGGTAGAAAATTATCTCTAATAAATTTTTTGATCTTTTAATTCTCTTCACATTGTAGATTATTGTATATATATTTTCATTATTATAGATTCTTTTCCCACTCTAATATTCAATGGTAATTATGTTATGCTATTTTTTTATTTCTGCATCAAGATTTTTCCCTTATATTGATGGATAAATTTTAAATGCAGGGAATTAAATTGAGAAAGACGAAAATATTGGACCAAGATTAGAGGATGTAACAGGTAAATTTATTAAAGATTATATCAATATTGGAGGATGTAATTTTGTTACATAAAATATTGCTTAAAGATTCATATCTATCCAAATATAGATTTGGAAATAATTGCTGATTTTCGGGATTGAGAAAATATTGACAGAAATTCCTTAATTATTTGTTGACGTTTTCCTGGAATGGCAACTCGAAATGTTGATAGTGTGTATATAGTGTGTAAAATGTGTGTAGTGTGTGTATAGTGTATAAAATATGTGTATAATGTGTGTATAAAGTGTCAAGTGTGTGTAGTGTCTGTATTGTGTGTGAAGTGTGTGTATGAATTAAATGTGTAGTGCGTATATAGTATAGTGTGTGAAATGTATGTAGTGTGTGTATAGTATGTAAAATGGATGTAATGTGTGTAAAGTGTGAAATGTGTATAATGTGTGTAGTTTGTGTATAATGTGTGAAATAAGTGAAACGCGTGTAGTGTGTAAAATGGGTTTATAGTGTGTAAAATGTCTGTAGTATGTCGATAGTGTGTGAAATGCATGTAGTGTGTGTAGTGTGTGTATAGTGTGTGAAATGTGTGTATAGTGTGTGAAATGCGTGAAATGTGTGAAATATATAAAATATGGGTGAAATGTGTGTGATGTGTAAAATGTGTGTATAGTGTAAAAAATTTGTGTTTAGTGTGTGAAATGTGTCTAGTGTGTAAAATATGTATAATGTGTGTATAGTGTGTGAAATGTGTGTCGTGTGTGTATAAAGTGTGAAATGTGTGTACAGTGTGTAAAATGTGTCTAGTGTGTAAAATGTGTTTAGTGTGTGTATAGTGTGTTAAATGTGTGTAGTATGTGTATACATTGTGAAATGTTCGTATATAGTGTAAAATGTGTGTATTGTGTGTGAAGTGTGTATTGTGTGTATATTGTGTGAAATGTGCGTATAGTGTGTGAAATGTGTGAAGTATGTGAAATGTGTGTAGTGAGTGTATAGTGTATAAAATGTGTGTAGTGTGTGTATAACGTGTAAAGCGTGTGTGACGTGTAAAATGTGTGTCTAGTGTGTAAAATGTGTGTCTATAGCTAGGGGTGTTCACTATTCGGTTGAAACCGAAAAAACCGCCCGAACCGAACCGAAATGTAAAATTCGGTTCGGTTTTTCTTTTGATCAGTTCGGTTTCGGTTTTATATTTAACAGTATTTCGGTTTTCGGTTCGGTTCGGTTTTTTCCAATAAAAACTGCATTAGAAACCGAAAAACCGAATTAAGTACCCTTAAATTAAAACCCCCCTCCTCATTTGTCTTTCATTTGCATTTTAATTACATCTCATTTAAATTTCATTTTCTATCTACCAAGTAACAACTAAGGGGCAAATAAAACCTAATCTGTAGCACCGTAGTTTGTTGTTTTCTCACGTCCATTCTGATTAGCCTCCTGTACTCTTTTGAATAACAAGAAAAGTTGACTCTTCGACCAACTCATTTTTATATCTAAGAATTTTTATTTAAATGCAGTTAATATTCAAAGTTTTATTTTAGTAAAAAACTTAAAAATTAGTGTAAAAATTCGGTTTTCGGTTTTGACCGCAACCGAACCGAAATATTTCGGTTCGGTTGATCTCGGTTTTTGATAATTTTCGGTTCGGTTTCGATTATCAATGTTTAAGGATTTCAGTTTTTGGTTTTGTTAATTCGGTTCGGTTCGGTTTCAGACCGATGAACACCCCTATCTATACGTGTGAAACGTGTGTACTGTATAAATTGTGGGTATAGTGTGTATAGTGTGTGTGAGTGTGTGAAATGTATGAAATGGATGTAGTGTGTGTATAGTGTGAAGAATGTGTAGAGTGTGTATAATGTGTAAAATGTGTGTAGTGTGTGTAATGTGTAAAATGTGTGTAATATGTGTATAGTATGTGAAATATGTATAATGTGTGTAGTGTGTGCATAGTTTGTAAAATGTGTGTAATGTGTAAAATGTATATATAGTGTGTTAAATATGTGTATAGTATGTGAAATATGTGTAGTGTGCGAATAGTATGTGAAATGTGTAGTGTGTATTTTATGTGGAATTTGAGTGGGTGAGATCCCAAATCTAAACTAGGGTTTCCAATATGGAGAATTGCGAAATCCATCTCCCCGAGGACATAATTCAACATATTCAATCTCTTCTGATTGGTAAAGAAGCTGCTCAAACATCTATCCTCTCCAAATCTTGGTACAGAGCCTGGTTAACTCTCCCCAACCTCGATTTCGATCAACACGACATTAGCTACAAATCGCCTGCTCCTTGCAATGAAAATAAGTTAACGGGTAAAGAAGCTGCTCAAACATCTCTCCTCTCCAAATCTTCGTACAGAGTCTGGTTACCTCGCCCCAACCTCGATTTCAATCAACGCAACTTTAGCAACAAATCGCCTGCTCCTTGCGATGAAAACAAGTTTTGGGAATTCGCTACGAAAGCAATGCAAAGGTACGAATCACTGAACCAAAAGATTGACAGTTTAAGGCTACGAGTGAATGGTAAACGCTCTGATGTACACTCTGATATTGCTGGCAAAAAATTGATTTTGAAAGCAATGAAATTAGGTGCTACTGACATCCATCTTGAACATGGTTGGGGGAATAATGTATTCGCTTTACCACCAGAGGTGCTTAGATCCGAAACCCTTACCAGATTATCTGTCAGGGGCTGTAGAATTGATCTAGGGATGAATCGCAGGATAACATTTTCTAGTCTTAAATCCCTTAATCTCAGTGACTGTGATGATAAATATGACATAATTCAGGGTATAATTTCGAGCTGCCCCTTGATTGAGAACTTGTCCTTGTTATTTAATAAGTCGCGTAAAGTTCCGACTTTTGATGGTCCAATGGAGTTTCATAAGCTCAGGAGTTTATTCCTGGGAAGGGTATGGGTTGATGCTTTGTTTTTTTTTTTGTGATTTCTCGTCCAAGTTTCCTTGCCTAAAGGATTTGTCGATTCACCATTTTAGAGTCCATGGATGTGAAGAGATACAACTATCTAGCACTTCACTTGAGTGCATAAGCTTTGAATACATTGGGATGTTGACAGCCTCGTTTGATGTTCCATGTCTGCGTAACATAAAGTTCAAAAGTGTCCTCTTGCCTAACTTTTTCTTGCCTAACTTATCTTTCAAAAAATATTCAAGGGAGTGGAAGTCTCATATATTTATAGAGGCCTCTTGTCAGAAAACTTCATGGTTCATTCAGTTGAAAAAATTGCTTGCGAAATTGAGCCAACATGAAATTTCACTCTCTCTCAATATCGGTGGTTTCATTGGGAACAGATTTGATTATTCGAAAGATGTCCAAGGTTTCCCTACACCTATAGTACTAGAGGATTTGGTGTTACGGTGTTCGGGGCCATCTTCGTGTTATTCTGCATTTGTGGATGGTTTATTTTGGAGTTGTCGCCCTAAGTTCATAACCCTAGAATTGACAACTAAAGGCGACTTTCTAGACAACCTTTGCAAGATATTGATACAACGAGTGAGTGGAAATAGCGGCACTCCTTTAGGTCTGCCTGATCTTGAGGCAGTAAATGTTGATCTTTTCAACAAAATTCTTGCAAAGTGGCAACCACTTCCATTAGAGACATTGTTATGTGCTTCAGTACGTCGAGAAAGTATAAGCAAAATTCGGTTCCAGTTGAGATGGCGGTGAGAGTCTTTTAGCCTATTACATATGAGTATTTTTATTTATTTTTTGGTTGATCGTTTTTGTTTCATTGTTTGCATTATGAATTAAATTATGTGGAATTTGGGTGTTACTTAAAATACATTTAAGAAAAAAAGATTAACTAGATGAACTTATTATTTTTTTTTTGAATTTATAAGCTCTAAGTGCCTATTTTTATATTTTATAAGTTGTCTACATTTTATTTTGCAAAACACATTACAAGAGCTTATAAGTTCTCTGACATGTAATAATACGTTTTGAGGAGCTTATAAACGTAGCCAAACACCCTCATAGCATCACCTTCAGTTATATTTACTGTGATAGTTGCTTTAACAATAAGTTTAAAAGAATGATTGGCTTCTGACAATTAATATTTTTGGATGAGCAGATGATATGTTGTTTGGATGGAGCGAGGATTGACATTCAATATGAGACCTCAATTGCTGGTAAGTACTAATTACATCGTATCCAATCAAAACTTATTGTATTTGGCTCATGTGTGGTTGTGAAGTATCTGTTTCAGAATAAAATCTTGAAAATTATTTATATTGAAATTGGTGATGTATTAGATAGAGAATGTATAAAAAATGTGAATGTGTTTGTATCTGTTGTAGAGAAAATAATTGTTTGGGAAGAAATGTTATTTAATTTCTGTTATAGTTAATAGTTAATGTAGACATTTGCGTTTCATATACTTCACACACTACACGGTTATCCTTTTCTATATATCTTTTGCAATTACTTTTGATTTAACAAACTAGTTTGGCCTTAATCATGAGAGTTTTGGTAGATTATTCATAAAAGAGGAACCGGGGGACACATGTAAACTCATAACTGGATGTTTTGATATGTCAAAAAGATAATCTACAATGTCATTCGCTAAATGATTTCTGTAAAATGTGTGCAGTGTATGTATAGTCTGTGAAATGTGTGTTGTGCGTAATATGTGTATTGTGTGTAAAATGTGTGTAGTGTGTATAGTGTGTGAAATGTGTGTATAAGGTGTCAAATGTGTGTAGTGTGTGAGATATGTAAAATGTGTGTAAAATTTGAATGATGTGTAAAATGTGTGTATAGTGTATAAAATGTGTGTTCACTGTATAAAATATATATAATGTGTGTATAGTGCGTGAAATGTATGCTATGTGTGCAATGTGTGAAGTGTGTATGAAGTGTTGGTAGTGTGTGTATAGTGTGTAAAATGGGTGTAATGTGTGTAAAGTGTGTGAAATGTGTATAATATGTGTAGTGTGTGCATAGTGTGTGACATATGTGAAACACGTGTAGTATTTGAAAAATGTGTGTGAAGTGTGTATGAAATGTTGGTAGTGTGTTTATAGTGTGTAAAATGGGTGTAATGTGTGTAAAGTGTGTGAAATGTGTATAATATGTGTAGTGTGTGCATAGTGTGTGACATATGTGAAACACGTGTAGTATTTGAAAAATGTGTGTGAAGTGTGTGGAATGTGTTTAGTATGCGTATAATGTGTAAAATGTGTCTATAGTGTGTAAAATTTGTGTAGTGTATCGATAGTGTGTGAAATGCGTGTAGTATGTGTATAATGTGTGAAATGTGTATAGTGTGTGAAATGTTAAAATTTCTATTTTTTGTGTGTAGTCTGTGTATAGTGTGTGAAATGCGTAAAATGTGTGAAATATGTATAATGTGTGTAAAATATGAATGATGTGTAAAATGTGTGTATAGTGTATAAAATGTGTGTATATTGTGTATAAAATGTGTAATGTGTGTAATGTGTGTTATGTGTGTGAAATGTTGGCAGTGTGTGTATAGCGTGTAAAATGGGTTGTAATGTGTGTAAAGTGTGTAAAATGTGTAAAATGTGTGTAGTGTGTGTATAGTGTGAAATGTGTGAAATACGTGTAGTGTTTGTAAAATGTGTGTGAAGTGGGTGGAATTTGTGTAGTATGCTTATAATGTGTAAAATGTGTCTATATTGTGTAAAATGTGTGTAGTGTGTCGATAGTGTGTGAAATGCATGTAGTGTGTGTATATTGTGTGAAATGTGTGCATGTGTGTAGTGTGTGAAATGTGTAAAATTTCTATTTTTTGTGTGTAGTCTGTGTATAGTGTGTGAAATGTGTAAAATTTCTGAAATACGTAAAATGTGTATGATGTGTAAAATGTGTGTATAGTGTATAAAATGTGTGTTTAATGTGCGAAATATGTGTAATGTGTGTATAGTGTGTGAAACGTGTGTAATGTGTGTAGTGTGTATGAAATGTTGGTAGTGTGTGTATAGTGTGTAAAGTGTGTGAAATGTGTATAATTTGTGTAGTGTGTGTATAGTGTGTAAAGTGTGTGAAATGTGTATAATTTGTGTAGTGTGTGTATAGTGTGTGGAATGTGTGAAACGTGTGTAGTAATTTGTAAAATGTGTGTGAAGTGTTTGGAATGTGTGTAATATGCGTAAAATGTGTAGTGTGTCGATAGTGTGTGAAATGCGTGTAGTATGTGTAAAATGTGCATAGTGTGTGTGTAGTGTGTGAAATGTGCATAGTGTGTGTATAGTTTGTAAAATGTGTGTAGTGTGTCTATAGTGTGTGAAATGTGTGTAGTGTGTCTATAGTGTGTGAAATGTGTAGTGTGTGTATAGTGTACGAAATGTGTAAAATTTCTATTTTTTCTGTGTAGTTTGTGTTTAGTGTGCGAAATGCGTGAAATGTGTGTAAAATGTTAATGATGTGTAAAATGTGTCTATTGTGTAAAATATGTGTAATGTGTGTACAGTGAGTAAAATGTTTATAGTGTGTGAAATGTTTGTACTGTGTATATAGTGTGTAATGTGTATAATGTTTATAAAGTGTGTCAAACGCATGTAGTGTGTATAGTGTGTGAAATGTGTGAAACGCGTGTAGTGTGTGAAATGTGAAATTTGTGTAGTATGTGTATAACGTGTAAAATGTGTCTATAGTGTCTAAAATATGTGTAGTGTGTCGATAGTGTGTAAAATGCGTGTAGTGTGTATAATGTGTGAAATGTGTAGTGTGTATTTAGTGTGTGAAATATGTGTAGAGTGCGTATAATGTGTGAAATGTGTAAAATTTCTATTTTGTGTGTATCGTCTGTGTATAGTGTGTGAAATGTGTGTAATATGTAAAATATGTATGATATGTAAAATGTGTGTAGTGTGTAAAATGTGTCTATAGTGTGTAAAATATGAGTAATGTGTGTATAGTGTGAAATTTTTTGTAGTGTGTGAATTGCATGTGAAATGTGTGTAGTGTATGTAGTATGTGGAATTTGAGTGTTACTTATAATAAATTTTAAAAAATACGATGAACTGAATGAATTTAATGTTTTTTTTGAGTTTATAAATTCTAAGAGTTTATTTTCACATTTTACAAATTGTTTAACATTTTATTTTGCAAAAAACATTACAAGAGCTTATAAGTTTTCAGACATCTTATAAGATGTTTTGAGGAGCTTATAAACGTAGCCAAGCACCCGCGTAGCTTCAACTTCAGTTAAAAGAATGATTGGTTTTTGACAATTAATATTTTTGGATGAGCAGATTATATGTTGTTTGGATGGAGCGAGGATTGACATTCAATATGAGAGACCTCAATTGCTGGTAAGTACTAATTACATCGTATCCAATCAAAATCTTGAAAATGATTTATATTGAAATTGGTGATGTATTAGATAGAGAATGCATAAATAATGTGTAGTGTGTGCATAGTGTGTGAAATTTGTAAAACACGTGTAGTATTTGTAAAATGTGTACAATATGCGTATAATGTGTAAAATGTGTCTATAGTGTGTAAAATATGTGCAGTGTGTGAAATGCGTATAGTGTGTGTATAATGTGTGAAATGTGTGTAGTTTGTGTATAGTGTGTGAAATGTGTAAAATTTCTATTTGTTGTGTGTAGTCCGTGCATAGTGTGTGAAATGCGTGAAATGTGTGAAATATGTAAAATGTGTGTAAAATGTGTATAAAATCTGTGTTTAGTGTTTGAAATGTGTCTAGTGTGTAAAATATTTGTTATGTGTGTATAGTGTGTGAAATGTGTGTTGTGTGTGTGAAATGTTGGCAGTGTGTGTATAGTGTGTAAAACGAATGTACTGTGTGTAAAGTGTGTAAAATGTGTGTAGTGTGTGTATAGTGTGTGAAATGTGTGAAACGCGTGTAATGTTTGTAAAATGTGTGTGAAGTGTGTGGAATGTGTGTAGTATGCGTATAATGTGTAAAATGTATCTATAGTGTGTAAAATGTGTGTAGTGTATCGATAGTGAGTGAAATGTGTGTAGTGTGTGTATAATGTGTGAAAAGTGTGTAGTTTGTGTATAGTGTGTGAATTGTGTGTAGTGTATCGATAGTGAGTGAAATGTGTGTAGTGTGTGTATAATGTGTGAAATGTGTGTAGTTTGTGTATAGTGTGTGAATTGTGTGGAGTGTGTGTATAGTGTGTGAAATGTGTAAAATTTTTATTTTTTGCGTAGTCTTTGTATAGTGTGCGAAATGCGTAAAATGTGTGAAATATGTAAAATGTGTGTGATGTGTAAAATGAATGTATAGGGTATAAATTGTGTGTGTTTAGTGTTTGAAATGTGTGTAATGTGTAAAATATGTATAATGAGCGTAAAATTTGCGTGATGAATAAAATTTGTATATAATGTGTAAAATGTGTGTAGTGTGTGTATTGTGTATGAAGTGTGTGTATTGGGTGTGAAATGTGTACATGTGTATAGAGTGTGAAATGTGTGTATGAGTGTATAATATGTAAAATGGGTGTAATGTGTGTAAAGTGTGTGAAATGTGTGTAGTGTGTGTATAGTGTGTGAAGCGTGTGTAGTATGCGTATAGTATGTAAAATGTGTCCATAGTGTATAAATGTGTGTAGTGTGTGTGAAATGTTGGTAGTGTGTGTATAGTGTGTAAAATAGGTGTAATGTGTGTAAAGTGTGTGAAATGTGGATAATGTGTGTAGTGAGTGTATAGTGTATGTATAGTGTGTGAAATGAGTGTAGTATTTGTAAAATGCGTGTGAAGTGTGGAATGTGTGTAGTATGCGTATAATGTATAAAATGTGTCTATAGTGTGTGAAATGCGTGTAGTGTGTGTATAATGTGTGAAATGTGCATAGTGTGCCTATAGTGTGTGAAATGTGTAAAATTTCTATTTTTTCTGTGTAGTCTGTGTTTAGTGTGTGAAATGCGTGAAATGTGTGAAATATGTAAATGTGTGTAAAATGTGTGTATAGTGTATAAGATGTGTGTTTAGTGGGTGAAATGTGTCTGGTGTGTAAAATATGTGTAATGTGTGTATAGTGAGTAAAATGTTTGTAGTGTGTGAAATGTTTGTAGTGTGTGTAATATATGTGTAATGTTTGTGAAACGCATGTAGTGTGTATAGTGTGTGAAATGTGTGAAACGCGTGTAGTGTGTGAAGTGTGAAATTTGTGTAGTATGTGTATAGCGTGTAAAATGTGTCTATAGTGTCTAAAATGTGTGTAGTGTGTATATAGTGTGTGAAATGTGTGAAATGTGTTAAATTTCTATTTTGTATGTGTAGTCTGTGTATAATGTGTGAAATGCGTGAAATGTGTGTAATATGTGAAATGTGTATGATATGTAAAATGCGTATGATATGTAAAATGCGTGTAGTGTATAAAATGTGTGTTTAGTTTTTGAAATGTGTTTAGTGTGTAAAATATGAGTAATGTGTGTATAGTGTGAAATTTTTTGTATAAAATGTGTGTTTAGTTTTTGAAATGTGTTTAGTGTGTAAAATATGAGTAATGTGTGTATAGTGTGAAATTTTTTGTAGTATGTTGAATTTGAGTGTTACTTATAATAAATTTTAAAAAATAAGATGAACTGAATGAATTTAATGTTTTTTTTTGAGTTTATAAATTCTAAGAGTTTATTTTCACATTTTACAAATTGTTTAACATTTTATTTTGCAAAAAACATTACAAGAGCTTATAAGTTTTCAGACATCTTATAAGATGTTTTGAGGAGCTTATAAACTAGCCAAGCACCCGCGTAGCTTCACCTTCAGTTGAAAGAATGATTGGCTTCTGACAATTAATATTTTTGGATGAGCAGATTATATGTTGTTTGGATGGAGCGAGGATTGACATTCAATATGAGACCTCAATTGCTGGTAAGTACTAATTACATCGTATCCAATCAAAACTTATTGTATTTGGCTTATGTGTGGTTGTGAAGTATCTGTTTCAGAATAAAATCTTGAAAATGATTTATATTGAAATTTGTGATGTATTAGATAGAGAATGCATAAAAAATGTGAATGTTTTTGTTTCTGTTGTAGAGGAAATAATTGTTAGAAAATTCTCTTTAATTTCTGTTATAGTTAATTTAGACATTTACATTTCATATACTTCAGCTACACGGCTCTCCTTTTCTATATATATTTTGCAATTGCTTTTGGTTTTAACAAACTAGTTCGGCCTAAATCATGAGAGGTTTGGTAGATTATTCGTAAAAGAACCGCAGGACACATATAACCTCATAACTGGATGTTTTGATATGTCAAAAAGATAATCTACAATGTCATTCGCTAAATGACTTCTGTAATAAGTGTGCAGTGTATGTATAGTCTGTGAAATGTGTATAATGCGCAATATGTATATAGTGTGTAAAATTTGTGTACTGTGTATAGTGTGTGAAATGTGTATAAGGTGTGAAATATGTGTAGTGTGTGTATAGTGTGAGATATGTAAAATGTGTGTAAAATGTGAATGATGTGTAAATGTGTGTATAGTGTATAAAATGTGTGTTTAGTGTGTAAAATTTATGTAATGTGTGTATAGTGCGTGAGATGTGTGCAATGTGTGTAGTGTGTATGAAATGTTGGTTGTGTGTGTATAGTGTGTAAAGTGTGTGAAATGTGTATAATGTGTAGTGTGTGCATAGTGTGTGAAATGTGTAAAACACGTGTAGCATTTGTAAAATGTGTACAATATGCGTATAATGTGTAAAATGTGTCTATAGTGTGTAAAATGTGCAGTGTGTGAAATGCGTATAGTGTGTGTATAATGTGTGAAATGTGTGTAGTGTGTGTATAGAGTGTGAAATGTGTAAAATTTCTATTTTTTGTGTGTAGTGTGTGAAATGTGTAAAATTTCTGAAATACGTAAAATGTGTATGATGTGTAAAATGTGTTAATAGTGTGTAAAATATGTCTTTAGTGTGTAAAATATATGTAATGTATGTATAGTGTGTGAAATGTGTGAAAAGTGTGTAGTGTGTGTAAAATGTTGGTAGTGTGTGTATAGTGTGTAAAATAGGTGTAATGTGTGTAAAATGTGTGAAATGTGTATAATGTGTGTAGTGTTTGTAAAATGCGTGTGAAATGTGGAATGTGTGTAGTATGCGTATAATGTATAAAATGTGTCTAGTGTGTAAAATGTGTGTAGCGTGTCAATAGTGTGTGAAATGCGTGTTGTGTGTGTATAGTGTGTGAAATGTGTGTAGTGTGTGCCTATAATGTGTGAAATGTGTGTAGTGTGTGTATAGTGTGTGAAATGTGTAAAATGTGTGTAGTCTGTGTATAGTGTGTGAAATGCGTGAAATGTGTGTAATATGTAAAATGTGTATGATATGTAAAATGCGTGTAGTGTGTAAAATGTGTCTATAGTGTGTAAAATATGAGTAATGTGTGTATAGTGTGTGAAATTTTTTGTAGTGTGTGAATAATATGTGAAATGCGTGTAGTGTGTCTATTGTGTGTAAAATGTGTGTAGCGTGTCGATAGCGTGTGAAATGCGTGTAGTGTGTGTATAATGTGTGAAATGTGCATAGTGTGCCTATAGTGTGTGAAATGTGTGTAGTGTGTGTATAGTGTGTGGAATGTGTAAAATTTCTATTTTTTCTGTGTAGTCTGTGTTTAGTGTGTGAAATGCGTGAAATGTGTGAAATAAATATGTAAATGTGTGTAAAATGGGAATGATGTGTAAAATGTGTGTTTAATGGTTGAAATGTGTATAGTGTGTAAAATATGTGTAATGTGTGTATAGTGAGTAAAATGTTTGTAGTGTGTGAAATGTTTGTAGTGTGTGTATAGTGAGTAAAATGTGTGTAGTGTGTGTATAGTGTGTAATATATGTGTAATGTGTGTAAAGTGTGTGAAACACATGTAGTGTGTATAGTGTGTGAAATATGTGAAACGCGTGTAGTGTGTGAAGTGTGTCGATAGTCTGTGAAATGCATGTAGCGTGTGTATAATGTGTGAAATGTGTGTAGTGTGTATATAGTGTGTGAAATATGTGTGGAGTGTGTATAATGAGTGAAATGTGTAAAAAAAACTATTTTGTGTGTGTAGTCTGTGTATAGTGTGTGAAATGCATGAAATGTGTGTAATATGTAAAATGTGTATGATATGTAAAATGCGTATAGTGTGTAAAATGTGTCTATAGTGTGTAAAATATGAGTAATGTGTGTATAGTGTGTGAAATTTTTTGTAGTGTGTGAATAATATGTGAAATGTGTGTAGTGTATGTAGTATGTAGAATTTGAGTGTTACTTATGATAAATTTTAAAAAATAAGATGAACTGAATGAATTTATTGTTTTTTTTTTTTTTTGAGTTTATAAGCTCTAAGAGTTTATTTTTACATTTTACAAATTGTTTAACATTTTATTTGCAAAAAACGTTACAAGAGCTTATAAGTTCTCAGACATCTTATAAGATGTTTTGAGGAGCTTATAAACGTAGACAACCACCCGCATAGTTTCACCTTCAGTTATATGCACTATGACACTTGCTTTAACAATATGTTTAAAAGCATGATTGGCCTCTGACAATTAATATTTTTTGATGAGCAGATGATATGTTGTTTCGATGGTGCGAGGATTGACATTCAATATGAGACCTCAATTGCTGGTAAGTACTGAATTACATCGTATCAAATCAAAACTTGTTGTATTTGGATCATGTGTGGTTATGAAGTATCTGTTTGAGAAGAAAATCTTGAAAATGATTTATATTGGAATTGGTGATGTATTAAATAGAGAATGCATAAAAAATGTGAATGTGTTTGTTTCTGTTGTAGGGGAAATAATTGTTTGGGGAGAAATTGTTAGAAAATTCTCTTTAATTTATGTTATAGTTAATGTAGACATTTGTATTTCATACACTTCAGCTACACGGCTATCCTTTTCTATATATCTTTTGCAATTGCTTTTGGTTTAACAAACTAGTTCGGCCTGAATCATGAGAGTTTTGGTAGATTATTCGTAAAAGATGAGCCGAGGGACGCATATAAACTTATAACTGGATGTTTTGATATGTTAAAAAGATAATCTACAATGTCATTCGCTAAATGACTTCTGTAAAATGTGTGTAGTACGCAATATGTGTATAGTGTGTAAAATGTGTATATAGGGTGTGAAATGTGTGTATAGTGTGTGAAATGTGTAAAATTTCTATTTTCTGTGTGTAGTCTGTGTATAATGCATGAAATGTGTGAAATATGTAAAATGTGTGTAAAATGTGTATGATGTGCAAAATGGGTGTATAATGTATAAAATGTGTGTTTAGTGTTTGAAACGAGTGTAAAGTGTGTATAATGTGTAAAACGAGTGTAAAGTGTGTATAATGTGTGTGTGTGTGAAATGTGTGAAACGCGTGTAGTGTTTGTAAAATGTGTGTGAAGTGTGTGGAATGTGTGTAGTATGCGTATAATGTGTAAAATGTATCTATAGTGTGTAAAATGTGTGTAGTGTATCGATAGTGTGTGAAATGTGTGTAGTGTGTGTATAATGTGTGAAATGGGTGTAGTTTGTGTATAGTGTGTGAATTGTGTGGAGTGTATGTATAGTGTGCGAAATGCGTAAAATGTGTGAAATATATAAAATGTGTGTGATGTGTAAAATGAATGTACGGGTATAAATTGTGTGTGTTTAGTGTTTGAAACGTGCGTAATGTGTAAAATATGTATAATGAGTGTAAAATTTGCGTGATGAATAAAATTTGTATATAATGTGTAAAATGTGTGTAGTGTGTGTATTGTGTATGAAGTGTGTGTATTGTGTGTGAAATGTGTACATGTGTATAGTGTGTGAAATGTGTGTATGAGTGTATAATATGTAAAATGAGTGTAATGTGTGTGAAATGTGTATAATGTGTGTAGTGTGTGTATAGTGTGTGAAGTGTGTGAAACATGTGTAATGTGTTTAAAATGTGTGTGAAGCGTGTGTAGTATGCGTAGTGTGTAAAATGTGTCCATAGTGTATAAATGTGTGTAGTGTGTATAGTGTGTGAAATGCGTGTAGTGTGTGTATAATGTGTGAAATGTGTCATGCGTGTATAGTGTGTGAAATGTGTGTAGTGTGTGAAATGTGTAGAATTTCTATTTTTTGTGTGTAGTCTGTGTATAGTGTGTGAAATGTGTAAAATTTCTGAAATACGTAAAATGTGTATGATGTATAAAATGCGTCTTTAGTGTGTAAAATATATGTAATGTGTGTAAGTGTGTGAAATGTGTGAAGTGTGTGTAGTGTGTGTGAAATGTTGGTAGTGTGTGTGTAATGTGTGTAAAGTGTGTGAAATGTGTATAATGTGTGTATTGTGTGTATAGTGTGTGTATAGTGTGTGAAATGTGTGAAACGTGTGTAGTATTTGTAAAATGCGTGTGAAGTGTGGAATGTGTGTAGTATGCGTATAATGTATAAAATGTGTCTATTGTGTGTAAAATGTGTGTAGCGTGTGTATAATGTGTGAAATGTGTGTATAATGTGTGAAATGTGCATAGTGTGCCTATAGTGTGTGAAATGTGTGTAGTGTGTGTATAGTGTGTGAAATGTGTAAAATTTCTATTTTTTCTGTGTAGTCTGTGTTTAGTGTGTGAAATGCGTGAAATGTGTGAAATATGTAAAATGTGTGTAACATGTGAATGATGTGTAAAATGTGTGTATAGTGTATAAAATGTGTGTTTAGTGGTTGAAATGTGTATAGTGTGTAAAATATGTGTAATGTGTGTATAGTGAGTAAAATGTTTGTAGTGTGTGAAATGTTTGTAGTGTGTGTATAGTGTGTAATATATGTGTAATGTGTGTAAAGTGTGTGAAACGCATGTAGTGTGTATAGTGTGTGAAATGTGTGAAATTTGTGTAGTATGTGTATAACGTGTAAAATGTGTCTACAGTGTCTAAAATGTGTGTAGTGTGTCGATAGTCTGTGAAATGCATGTAGTGTGTATAATATGTGAAATGTGTGTAGTGTGTGAAATATGTGTAGAGTGTGTATAATGTGTGAAATGTGTAAATTTTCTATTTTGGGTGTGTAGTGTGTGAAATGCGTGAAATGTGTAAATTTTCTATTTTGTGTGTATTGTGTGTGAAATGCGTGAAATGTGTGTAATATGTAAAATGTGTATGATATGTAAAATGCGTGTAGTGTATAAAATGTGTGTTTAGTTTTTGAAATGTTTCTAGTGTGTAAAATATGAGCAATGTGTGTATAGTGCTTGAAATTTTTTGTAGTGTGAATAGTATGTGAAATGTGTGTAGTGTATGTAGTATGTGGAATTTGAGTGTTACTTATAATAAATTTCAAAAAATAAGATGAACTGAATGAATTTATTGTTTTTTTTTTTTTTTTTGAGTTTATAAGCTCTAAGAGTTTATTTTTACATTTTACAAATTGTTTAACATTTTATTTGCAAAAAACGTTACAAGAGCTTATAAGTTCTCAGACATCTTATAAGATGTTTTGAGGAGCTTATAAACGTAGCCAAGCACCCGCATAGCTTCACCTTCAGTTATATGCACTATGACACTTGCTTTAACAATATGTTTAAAAGCATGATTGGCCTCTGACAATTAATATTTTTGGATGAGCAGATTATATGTTGTTTGGGTGGAGCGAGGATTGACATTCAATATGAGACCTCAATTGCTGGTAAGTACTAATTACATCGTATCCAATCAAAACTTATTGTATTTGGCTTATGTGTGGTTGTGAAGTATCTGTTTCAGAATAAAATCTTGAAAATGATTTATATTGAAATTGGTGATGTATTAGATAGAGAATGCATAAAAAATGTGAATGTGTTTGTTTCTGTTGTAGGGGAAATAATTGTTTGGGGAGAAATTGTTAGAAAATTCTCTTTAATTTCTGTTATAGTTAATGTAGACATTTGCATTTCATACACTTCAGCTACACGGCTATCATTTTCTATATATCTTTTGCAATTGCTTTTGGTTTAACAAACTAGTTCGGCCTGAATCATGAGAGTTTTGATAGATTATTCGTAAAAGATGAGCCGAGGGACGCATATAAACTCATAACTGGATGTTTTGATATGTTAAAAAGATAATCTACAATGTTATTCGCTAAATGACTTCTGTAAAATGTATGCAGTGTATGTATAGTCTGTGAAATGTGTGTAGTGCGCAATATGTGTATAGTGTGTAAAATGTGTATATAGGGTGTGAAATGTGTAAAAATTTCTATTTTCTGTGTGTAGTCTGTGTATAATGCGTGAAATGTGTGAAATATGTAAAATGTGTGTAAAATGTGTATGATGTGCAAAATGGGTGTATAATGTATAAAATGTGTGTCTAGTGTGTAAAATATGTGTGATGTGTATAGTGTGTAGTGTGTGTGAAATGTTGGTAGTGTATATATAATGTGTAAAATGGGTGTAATGTGTGTAAAGTGTGTGAAATGTGTATAATGTGCGTGGTGTCAGTATAGTGTGTGAAATGTGTGAAACGCATGTAGTGTGTGTAAAATGTGTGTGAAGTGTGTGGATTGTGTGTAGTATGCATATGATGTGTAAAATGTGTCTATAGTGTGTAAAATGTGTGTAGTGTGTCGATAGTGTGTGAAATGTGTGTAGTGTGTGTATAGTGTGTGAAATATGTAAAATTTTTATTTTTTTTGTGTAGTCTGTGTATAGTGTGTTAAATGCGTGAAAGGTGTGAAATACGTAAAATGTGTATGATGTTTAAAAATGTGTATGTAGTGTATAAAATATGTGTTTAGTGTGTATAATATATGTAATGTGTGTATAGTATGTGAAATGTGTGTAGTGTACATGAAATGTTTGACAGGCAATTGGCAGAAGCAGGAGGGCATGCTGTGATGGCAGTAAGAAATCCGAAGGCGGCGAATGACTTGATAAAGAAGTGGCAGGAAGATTGGTCTGGAAAGGGCCTTCCTCTTAATATTGAGGTATCTTATCATTACACTAAACTTATGGTTGGGCAAGAGGGCATCATAAATCCAGTAACACTTTAGGAACATGAAATTTCCTGTCATCATATATCCAATAATATTTTAGGAACACTGATATTTCCTTTTCTGATGTGAAGTGTGTTTGTCGAATTCCTGCATTATATACAAATTCCTCACAACTTCTGCCCATCTAGTTTCCTGCTTTCAAGATTAACTATGAAAGAGTTACATCGTTTTCTGTTTCAGTGACAGTGATAGAAATTTTTAATTCCAAACCTGGGTAGATAGCACGCCCTTGTAGTTCTCCTGTAGTAATGCTTTTTAACTTGTTTCAGAAATTTCTTAACCGGTTTTTAAATCAATTTGTTCTGCTACTGGCTATTTACATGTGGGATGTCTTTGGATGATATCCAGAAGCCAGTTGTTTTTATTCATTATCGCTTATTCAGATCTTATCTTGGTGTCCGTTCTTGGAATTTACTGTTGAAACCATATCCTGTGGAATCTTAAATATGTCAAAGTGCTGTGATCATGTCGAGTAAATATTTATTTTCTTCTCAGCTGCTCTCAACTTGGAGTGTATTAATCCATATTGTGTGTGCAGATGCATAACTTAGGCTTTGTTGATCCAGAAGATATGAATGTTACATCTGGGAAAAGAAAATTTACAAGTGTGGTCGGATATTCAGGCAGTAAACTTGCACAGGTGTGCTCAAATGCTTACTTTACTTGCTTGGACTTTTCAGTATGTTTCTTATTTTTATATGGCTCACAAGCTTAGTCGAATCTTTCTGTTGGTAAGTTTATTCCGTGACTCGTGCAACTCTGCATATCATGAATCTCAGCTTACTAGTGTTATTGGGTTAGTGCTTTCAATACTGGAGTGAACACATTGTTTATTGAGTCTTGTTCAACTTTATATAGAGTGGGTTAAGATGATATGCTTGTTGACAAACTAAAATTGTTTGATGGTATTTTTTGTCTTTGTCCTTTTACTCTTGCTCTGCTGCTTGCTTCTCTTTTTCAGTCCTTAGCTTATACTACCTAGATATGTGATTGCAGGTCATGTTCAGTAGTGTCCTTAATAAGAGACTGCCAACCGAAGCAGGCATTAATGTAGCACGTGTTTCTCCAGGAATCGTCCACACCAACCGAAGCAGGTATTCTCGATCAAGATCATTAGTTTTTTCATTCATATCATTAGCAACCACTGTTGGGCTATAAACTGATCCTGAGTTGAATGAATGATCCCAAGAACCGTATGTTGAGGAATAATTTTCTGGACTGTGTTCTGCTCTGGGATATCTATAAGACGGTGGGATCAGGTACCCCATGCTGGGTCGGGTCGGGTAACCAGCAGAAATACCCTGATCTTTTTTTAATTTTTTAGCTTCCTCATGATTGTTGAAATATATATAGAATTATGTTTGATTTTGTTAAAATCGGGTACCTAAAAAAGTTTGACTCGACCTAAACCCTATATCGATGGACTTAAAAAATACCTGACCCGATCATGTCAAACCCGAACAGGTCGGGTATCCGAACCCGCAGAGTAGAGAGCCCGCCCCTATATATGACAGCAGTTATTGCTACTGACCAACTCTTTTAACAACTGGTAGTTTACATCTCAAATTCATAGCAAATTTATGTATTACTTTGAGTTTTGAGGCTCTTCATTTAGTGCTAGTTTGAAAGTCCATATAAGGGGTGATTGGGAATAACATAATTTATCCATATATATATTTATAAATTATTTCTATGTACCTCAAAGTAAATGTTATTAGTTTTGTAATATTAGGGGCATGCATGGAATTTAGGATGTGGTGAACTACGTAGAGTACTAACTTGAAAGTACGCGGGTCGAAAAATAATCAGTGACTTTTGACTTTCTTTTAATTGAATTGTATCGAAAAATTATGGTATTGTTCTAACTTTTTCCTAACTAAACTGTACCGAAAAATTATGGTACGATTCTAGATATTCAATAAATATCCGTACTGTGAATCGTACCAAATTGATCTGAACCATCTCATATCGAAAATCGAAATTAGTTATTTTGACTTTGTTTAACATTAAAAATCTTTACTTCTCTTTGATTTGATAACTTAACATTTCTTTTCCAGTATAGTATATATATAAAATATTTCAATTTCCATTTTGATATCAGGGCTGGACCTAAGTATTAAAATGGACCACTAAATTTGTATTTTCTTCAATGTACAAACTAAAAAACCATTAAAAATGAAGGTGAAACATTTATAATATTCAAAATATTATAAATGATCATTTAAATACAACTCGTCTCATAGTTTTTGCAACGAAAGTATTAATAAAGTTCGTATATATCAAGTTACTTAAGAGTATTATATCTCAATTATTTTAAAAGATAACAATTTAAAATCTTTAAAAATAAGATGGGGTATAGCAACTTATTTTTTTTAGATCTAATAAGCTCTTAGAGCTTATTTTTGCGTCTTATAAGCTCCTAAACATCTTTTTTTGCTAAATACTTTGCAAGAGCTTATAAGATGTTTAGGAGCTTATAAGCTCAGCCAAACACCCTCTAAATAACTGACCTTTTGACCGCTCATCTGCCCCACGTATAACCCATACGAAATGTATCTAGAAACCGTTTGCTTCGTAGCTGAGACTCTTTTATATCTTTTACGAGTAAAGGATTGCAGTCGAGCACTTCAACCCTCTCAACAACACTAAATCCTTCCAAACACAGGCGTTTCAATTTGTAGCAGTGTTTGATGTTTATATACTCGACGCGTTAAAAACTTCCACGTCTCACCTTCAGTTGCCCCAGATCCAAGTCTTCCAGTAGAAGAAAACGAAGTCTCTGGAATCCATTTTCTTCCACCTCCCATTCTGGCCCATTGAAGGCATTGCATTTGAGTTTGAGCAGAAAAAAGTTGTGGCAATGAAGCGCCAATCTTGTTCATCTCTTTCCATGGATACCCCAAACCACTTAAATTCAACTTATGGAGATTTATTGGAAAACTAGAAAGTGGTGCATCAATCTTAGACGTGCATTCAGGATTCACGACGACACATGTAAGTGATTCTAGTTTCTTGAGATGGGAAATATGATCAAAGCAAGACAAGGGCTCTGCAGCGTTAGGTGCCAATTCTATTCGAATTCCTAACTTCTTTAGATTGCGGGCCCTCTCAAAAACTCCTTGTGTGCAACTATCGTTGCTCACATTTAAAAGTTTTAAGAGCTTACGCAAGAAAGAGTGACCAAGATCTGGTAGATTGCATCCCATGACCTCAAGATGCTTCAGTTCTATTAAGTCCCATATCTCCATAGGCAAATACAACTGAGATCCACCTGATTTGATGCTCAAGTTTCTATTGATAAATAAGAACTGAAGTTTCAAAAGTTTGCATATGGAAGGAGGGAGATTTCCGTTGAACGTGAGAGCAAGGTACCTTAATTTAATCATTTTCGGTACTTCCATCGGGAACTCATAGAAGCGGATGTTAAGAGCATCAAGTTTTTGGAGCAGCTTTAAACCGAAACATAGTGGTACCTAATATTGATGATATGGACCAAAACATAGGAGAGAATGTGCAGTGGACGCACAATTTTCCTCCATTGAGTCGTACACATCTTTGATGCCAAATAAAACATTATTGTGGATGCTCAACCTGCTTTGGCTTTTATACCGTCTCCACCACCGTCATCATAACAATCTAAGACATGAAAAAAGTTGGTCTTCCTAGCTTCTCTTTGGCAGAAGTGCCACTAGGAAGAATTGAGGCCGCACGATTTTACGCTGTTACGTACAATTGCATATGAACTATCACTTATTTGGTAGATCATAACAAAACTACAGAAAGCAAGATACTCCCAACAGACTTTAGCAGAATCTTCTATGGTTGGGAATTCCAATAGTTCAATTACTTCCTCAACGATCCATAAGTTAAAGAGCTTGGATTTGGTAATCTCATGATTTTGTGGAAAAAACTCCGATATATAGAAAGCACAACTTAAGATCTTCAGACAATTTCTCGTAGATTGGATGTAGTACCTTGGATACTTGATCGTACGCCTTAATGAAAAGTTGGCATTTCCGTTTACTGGAATTGCAGTCCCAAGCAATCTCTGAACTCCAGGTCCCATACATCATCCAATACAATGAGGTATCGTTTACCCTCCAAGCTCTGTTTCAAGCGTTCAGCTGGATGATCATAATCACGTGCATCGGGGTCCACTTGAGCTAGAATGGCTTGTGTAATTTCCTCTGATTTCAACTCTGTGCCTAGTGTCACCCACACACGAACATCAAATCATTCCAAAGTATCCAAATCTTCAAACAACTCCGTAGCAAGAGTGGTCTTGCCAATGCCTGTCATACCAACAACAAACACAACGGTGTCATCAAGCAAGTGATCACATACAAGTTTTTCTTTAAGTGTACATAATGGATTAGCAAATCCAATCATCTTAGACGTTTTTGAAACAGATTCCTATTTTAGATCCTCCACCTTCTTCAGTATCTGGAGGAAATCTTGTTTTAGATCCTGCAGACGATTCTGTTGAAGATAGTTACGATATTGACCTTCAAATTCACGTATTTCCTGGGCGATTTTACCAAGCGAATCACTCATCCTCTTCCTACTGCTGCTATCCAATCTTCCCAGAAAATCTTGAATGGATCGCAACTTCGCCGTTATCGAGGTTAAAGTTTGACGATAGGCGGGAGGAAACAAAACATCCATGAAAGATTCAATGCTCTGTATCGAGTGGTTCAGATAAGCCACAGCAGTATAAAGCGCCATCTCTCTCAATCAAACTATGAATCGAGTTTGGCTTGATTTCAGGAGATGCAATTGTAGTTAAGTCAATGATAATCCGGTTTGACTCGATAAAGTAACTCAGACAGAGACACATTGCCCAAAACAGGAGACGGCATCACATTAATGAGCAAAACAGCAGTGGAAAAAACATCCCACCAATGCTTAAAAGGAATGGAAGCTTGAGCCAAGAGGCTTAGCCCCATTTCAACTATATGTTGATGTTTCCTCTCCGCTCGACCATTTTGTTGGTGAGTGTGAGGACAAGAGACACGAAAGGCTATACCTATACTCTGAAATATCGGGACCAACGGACGATATTCACCGCCCCAATCAGACTGAAAAGCTTTGACAGACGTAGAGAATTGAGTCTTAACTATAGCAAGAAAATTAAGTAAAACATTTTTTACCTGAGATTTGCAGGTCAAATGAAAGATCCAAGTGAACCGGGTGAAGTCATACAAAGTGAACATAGTACCTGTAACCATGAGTAGATTGCACAGAAGCCGGCCCCCATACATCAGAGTGAACAAGATCAAAGGGGGCCGAAGTTCTACACGAAACAGAGGGAAAGTTCATACAATGCATCTTAACCAATTTGCACGCCTCACAAAAACCAAGTTTAGATGGTGCAAATGGGGTATTTAAAGTCTTAAGAACAGTAGCAAGGGCATTATTACAAGGGTGCCCGAGGCGATTATGCCACAACAAAGGCTTAGGAGCTACAGAAACCGTATTACAAGTAACAGCAGAATTGAAAACAAGAGAATGATCAGGGACAGCGGGCTTAAAATGAGACAGATCCAATTGGTACAGGCCATCCTTAAGCACAACACCCTTCAGCAACACCCGAAGTGTGAGCTTGTCCTTAACCAAACAAAAAGTGTCATGAAATTCAATAAAAACAGCATTGTCTTTTGTAAATTTGGAAATACTAAGCAGATTTTTTGTAACGTCAGGAACATGCAGCACGTTTTTAAGATATAAATCATTCAAAGAAAACAAACTAGGGAACACAGCACTACCAACATGAGAGATGGGCAAGGCAGAGCCATTACCAACAACGAGCTTATCCTTACCTTGATACGGAGACTGGAGAGATAAGTTGGACAGATTTGGAGTTACATGATGTGTAGCTCCACTGTCAACAAACCAGTCCGAATCCATAGGTGTGGGCTGAGAGACAGAAGAGTTAGCATATACAGCATGAACATAAGGAGGAGCAGGATAGCAGTACGGGGGCATGGGAGAAGGCCCAAGGACACCACCCTGTGGCGTAGAGGAAGGAGGAGCAGTAGACAGAACATGAAGTTGGTAAGGGGGAGGAGGAGAACCGTTGGTGAAGTTGCCACCACCACCATTGTTATTGGTGGGAGGAACTCCAACGAAGTTCTCATCAAAGCGTTTAAAACATTTTGCAGCGGAGTGACCAGTTTTAAAACAGATTTGGCATGTGAGACGATAAACTCGACCCCTACCCCCATTATTACCAGTGCGGCCCCCTCTACCCCCGCCAGAACGCCCAGCATGACCCCCACGAGAAGAGCTAGACACAGAAGCAGTGGTGGACAGGTTCAGATTGGGTGTTGAAGACACACCAGTCTGAGAATTAGAAGCGGTGGAAGTAATGGAGTGAGAATTGGACTGAGACAAGCGTTGCTCATGAGACTGAAGAATATACTGAACTTCAGAGAGCGTGAGCTCATCAGTCCGAGCAGTGAGATGAACAACAATAGACTCATATTCAGGACCTAGACCTCCTAGAATGTACAAAATCAAATCATCATCATCAACAGTTTGACCAACAACTTGCATGCTATCAGCTATTGTTTTCATTTTGAAGACATACTGTTCAACAGAAGAGTCTCCTTTCTTAAGCGTTTGAAGCATAAAACGCTGATTCATAACTTGAGCCCTAGAGTGAGATCTAATGAGAGTCTCGAGAGTGGACCAGACATCAAAAGCAGAAGAACAGCGACTAAGATGTCCTAACATAGGTTCCGAGATAGTGTTTAACAACCACACATAGAGAAACTGATCTTTACGCAACCAATCAGAATATTCAGGATTAGGAACGAGTGTACCAGTTTCCAGATTTGGTAGCTTTGCCGGAGGAGCAGGAGGATCTCCGAGAAGGAAAGCCTCAAGACCGTGAACTCGGACGGTGGCTAGAATCTGCGACCGCCAATGCACGTAGTTGTTCCGATCCAGGCGAAGAGTGAGTGTGACCAGCGACGGCAGAGGAACAGGCGCCGGTACAGGCGGAAGCGCCGGTACAGGCGGAATAGGAGGAACTGTAGCCGGCAAGATAGTAGAGCCGGAAGAGGCAGTCGCGGGAGAGGACGACTCGATAACCGCCATAGCTTCAAAGAAGGATCGGATCTGAACAGATCGAGGAAGATCGACACCAAACGAGAGAGGATTCCCGTGAATCGGTGGAAAATCACCGGAAAAAAAAAACCGAAGGATTTTCGAACAAAATTCCTCCGATGAATCGGAGATACAGCTAAGAAGATAATCGGTGGAGAAATGAGAAAATTAGCCAAAGCTGGCTCTCGATACCATGTTGAAGCTCAATATTGCAAAGAGGACGAAGATAGTTTGAGAGAGAGAGAGAGATGCAGAAATATAGAGAGAGAAAATATTAAGCCAACTTGTGGCTGCTCTTATTGATAATGAGAGAGTGATCTCAAAGATCACTATAAATACACAAACCCTAAACGGGTAAAAGGACCAAAAGGCCCTTGTTACTCTAATATAGTGGGAGGAATATTTATGAATGGAATATTGATGGTTATACTGAAAAACAAATTTGTAATACTGTTCATAGAATCCTAATGTATTCTACAGTTTGTAAGAATAATGGTAATACCGATAAAAACATTGCGAAAATGATTATCGTAGGTTTTACTGGCCAACTTAAAGGTTGGTGGGATCATTATTTAACTCAAGAAAATAGAGATTATATTCTCAATAATATAAAACAAGAAAATAATGTTTCAGTTGAAAATGCAGTTTATACTTTAATTGTTAATATTATAGAACATTTTACTGGTAGATATTCTGATAATAGTGAACATATTCGTACACTATTACAAAATCTGAGGTGTAAAACACTTAAAGATTTTAGATGGTATAAAGATACATTTTTAAGTAGAGTTATGGAACTCCCTGAGAGTAATAGCTCTCATTGGAAATCAAAATTTATTGATGGTTTACCTTATTTATTTGCAGAAAGAGTAAGAAATAATTTGAGAGGAAATAATGTTCATGTTCCATATGATAACTTTACCTATGGTAAATTAATTGGTACTTGTATTCAAGAAGGCTTAAATTTATGTAATGAAATAAAATTAAATAGGCAAATAAAAAGACAAAATTTGTCTAAGAAAAAACAATTAGGTCAATTTTGTGAACAATTTGCTATGGACATGCCTAGTACTAGGGTTGTAAACGAACCGAATCGAACCGAATATTAAGAAATTCGATTCGAATTCGAAAATATAAACTCGAATTCGAATTCGAATCGAATATTAATTGAATTTAAATAGGTGATTCGAATTCGATTCGTGAGAAATATTCGAACTATTCGATTCGATTCGAGATTCGAAAAATTCTTTTTCATTGTTATATATTAATATTTTTTATTTTTTAAATATTCAAATATTATTATTTTTTTAAATTTTTTTCAACTATAAATTTTGATAATATATATCATATATAAATTAATTTAAATATATAGCTATATAAATATATTATATACATATATTTAGTTTTATATGTATTATTTATTTTTTAAAATATATTATATATAAACGAATCGAATATTCGAATTATTCGAATCGAATATAGGTATATTCGAATTCGAATTCGAATTCGAAACGAATATAAAAATTGATTCGAATTCGAATTCGAATTCGTCAGTTTCGAATTCGAATCAGCCTAAACGAATTCGAATCGCGAATTGAATCGAATCTATTTGGTTCGTTTACAACCCTACCTAGTACTAGTAAAACTAGTAAGACTAAAAATAAATATGATAAAAATAATTTTCTTAAATATAGGAAAAGAAAAAAGGCGTCTAAGCGAAAAATAGAAAGACATGCTTATAGAAAACAAGAAAGAGATGAAAGGAAAAAACAAAGAAATAAATTAATTATATGTCATAAATGCCAAAAGGTTGGCCATTATGCAAGAAATTGTTGGGTTAAAAAGAATATTAATAATCTTCAAATTGATGATAATATCAAGGATATGATATCCAAAATATTGTTAAAATCAGATGATTCAGAATCAGAATCAGTTACAAAATCTGAATTAAATTCAGAGATGTCAGAAATATCTGATATTGAAGAGCTTAAAGCTTTGGATCAAGAATCAGTAATATATGATTCAGAACTATCAGATACTAATGAATGTAAATGTCAGGATAATAAGCCTGATGAAACAGATGAAATTTATAGACTTTTATCCCAAATGAAAAATTTGGAGATAAATGTCTTAGATCATAATAATTTTATGGATTTATTAAAATTAATAAAAGATCCTAATTTGAGATCTTCAATAATAGATCAAGTGGATAATATCCCAAGCTCATCTAGTAATACTGGAAATAATCAAGAGAATAATAATTCAATATATGTTTCAGATGAACCTTATCTTATGAGCAAGGTTTATCAAATGCTTAAAGAAAAACAGAAGGATAAAACACCTACTTCTTTAGGTGATTTAAGTATTGAAATTGATAATCTTAAAAAAGAAATTAAATTTCTTAAACAAAATAATAATGTTTTGGAAAAAAGAATTGATAAATTAGAGGGAAAAAATGCTATAATTATATCTGATAATAATGATGAAAGTTTTCTTAATAATATTGAAATGTTTATTTCACAAAAATGGTATGTAAAAATTACTCTTTTGATTGATGATTTTTATTCAAAAGAATTTATTGCACTCATTGATAGTGGTGCAGATTTAAATGTTGTACAAGAAGGATTAATTCCTACTAGATATTTCCAAAAAAACAACGCATTCTTTATCCCATGCTGGTGGGCAAAAGCTTGATATTAGTTTTAAATTACCAAAAGCTTATGTTTGTATTAATAAAAAATGTTTTTCTACAAGCTTTTTACTTGTGAAAAATATTTCTAACCAAGTTATACTTGGATCTCCCTTTATTAATAAAATTTATCCTTTTACCAAAGTAGACAATAATGGTATTATTGGTACATATGAAAATGAGCCTATAGTACTAAATTTTATCACTAAACCTTTTACAAAAATATTACATAATATTTATGATAATATTAAAGCAAAAGAAAATCAGTTAAATTTCTTAAAACAAGAAATTAATATTTTATCTATAGAAGACAATTTGAAAAATCCTAAATTACAGGATAAGATTAAGTTAATTCATAATCAAATGTGTATAGACATTTGTAATGATCTTCCAAATGCTTTTTGGAATAGGAAAAAACATATTGTTTCACTTCCTTATGAAGATGATTTTACAGAGGATAAAATTCCTACCAAAGCTAGACCTTGTCAAATGAATTCTGAATATTTAGAATTATGTAAAAATGAGATTAAATCTCTTTTGGAAAAAAATATTATTAAACCATCTGAATCAGCTTGGTCTTGTACAGCTTTTTATGTTAATAAACATTCTGAACGAGAAAGAGGTGTACCCAGACTAATTATAAATTATAAACCTCTTAATAAAGTTTTAAAATGGATTAGACATCCAATTCAGAACAAGAAGGATCTTCTTGATAGGCTTTATAATGCTGTTATATTTTCAAAATTTGATTTAAAATCTGGATTTTGGCAGATTCAAATTAATACTGCTGATAGGTATAAAACTGCTTTTAATGTTCCTTTTGGACATTATGAGTGGAATGTTATGCCATTTGGATTAAAAAATGCTCCTTCTGAATTTCAGAAAATAATGAATGATATTTTTACTCCTTATAGCGAGTTTATAATTGTGTACATTGATGATATTTTAGTATTTTAAAAAAATATTGAAATACATTTCAAACATTTAAATATATTTAAAAATTTGATAATTCAAAATGGATTAGTTATTTCTAAACCAAAAATGATACTTTTTCAAACGAAAATAAAATTTCTAGGACATTTTATTGAAAAAGGTAATATTATACCTATTAATAGAAGTATTGAATTTACCTCAAAATTTCCTGATGAAATTACTGACAAAACTCAGTTGCAAAGATTTTTAGGGAGTTTAAATTATATCTCTCCTTACTATAAAAATCTTGTAGAAGATACTGCTATCTTATATGATAGATTAAAAAAAAAAAATCCTATCCCATGGAATAAATAATAAGCACACAGATGCAGTTAGAAAAATAAAAAATAAGGTTAAATATTTACCTTGTTTATCATTAGCAAATCCTAAGTGGAAAAAAATTATTGAAACAGATGCCTCAGATATTGGTTTTGGAGGTATTTTAAAACAAATTGATCCTATTGATAAAAAAGATTATTTGATAAGATTCCATTCTAGTAAATGGAATAATAGTCAAAAGAATTACGCCACTATAGCTAAAGAAATTTTAGCTATAGTAAAATGCGTTTTAAAATTTCAAGATGATTTATATAATCAGAAATTTATTATTAAAACTGATTGTAAAGCAGCTAAATTTATGTTTAATAAAGATTTTAAACATGATGTTTCCAAGCAAATGTTTGCTAGGTGGCAAGCTCATTTAGCCCCGTTTGATTTTGATATTGTATATAAAAAAGGAGAAGAAAATTTTCTTCCTGATTATTTGACTCGAGAATATTTGACATAAATTTTTCAGGCATGCATTCTCGAGGAAGAGGATTTTTCCCTTATAGGGGAAGAGGTGGAAGAGGCCAAAATATTGTTTTGGCTCAACATGGCAAGCAGAAATTAATCTCTGCTAATATTGCGAATATTTCTCAAGATATGACATACCAAGAGTATCTTCAATGGAAGAAAGACCAAGATAATAAATCTTCTCAAAATGAAGAAAGTGCTAATAGTACTTCTCCAGTTACATATGCTAATATAGTATACACTGATGAAAAAAATCCTAATAAGGATTTCATTAAGAAAGAAAAAGAAAAAATAATTTTCATAATCAGTAATACTGATTTAAAATGGGAAAATGATCCATGGAAGATTTTAGAAAGATATCTTTCTAATCAAGGATCACCTTATGAGGTTTATAAATCTCGAAATTATTATGAAAATTTACTTATAAATAATGCATGTGAAATAACTCACATGACTAGTTGTAATAAAGATGAAGTTTATAACTTCTCAAAAATTATTATTAAACAATTAATTACAGCTGAAGAATGGGGAATTTCGCCATCAAGAGAAAAATCTTTCTCTTTTAATAACATTATAGTAAAATATAATTATTGGGATTATATCCAAGCCTTTGAAAAAGTATTTTTCTACAATAATGAAAAAAGAAAGCATACTTGGTTGATTAAAATATGTGATAAAGTTTATAACTCTGAAATACCAAATTGGTTTAAGAAATGGTGGAAAATATTTGGACCAACGGAAGAGATTCTTCCAGAATTGTTACTTGAAGATTTTCAATCCCATGGATTTTTAAATGGGATATTAAGGTGGGTTATACCAATCAAATTCCTTGTCTAAAAAGAATCTTTTATACAAGATTTTGGGAGAAGATGATAAAATTAGATCCCAGTACAAAAGTCTTATTGGGTGCTGATACTTTGGATAAAATCCAAAAGACTATAAAGGCTTATAGCCAAGAGAAAAATAAAAATAAAGAAATAGCCACTAGAAATAATATTTCTAGAAAATTAATGAGAAATGTGGATAAATTATCCAAAGAAGAAATAGTTGAGGTATATCTCAATCAAATGAAAAAAGAATTATTAGATGATTTAGATGAAGAAGAAGAAATGATTTCTGTACAAAGTGATAATTCGTCAAAAGGAATGTCCATGACCATGCAAGATGCCCAAGACCCATGTGAAGATATTCTTTCTGAAGAATAAATGGAGAAATTTTTCCAAGAAATGGAGAAAAAAGGAGAATCATCCTCAAAGAAGAATTGAAGAAATGACAGCAGAATCGACAAAAATTAAACAGTAAATATGTCACTGACAAACAGTGAAGAATATTTCCAATTATTAAAATCTTCAAGTAACAATTCTGGAAGAATCTCTTCCGTTGGTCCAAATATTTTCCACCATTTCTTAAACCAATTTGGTATTTCAGAGTTATAAACTTTATCACATATTTTAATCAACCAAGTATGCTTTCTTTTTTCATTATTGTAGAAAAATACTTTTTCAAAGGCTTGGATATAATCCCAATAATTATATTTTACTATAATGTTATTAAAAGAGAAAGATTTTTCTCTTGATGGCGAAATTCCCCATTCTTCAGCTGTAATTAATTGTTTAATAATAATTTTTGAGAAGTTATAAACTTCATCTTTATTACCACTAGTCATGTGAGTTATTTCACATGCATTATTTATAAGTAAGTTTTCATAATAATTTCGAGATTTATAAACCTCATAAGGTGATCCTTGATTAGAAAGATATCTTTCTAAAATCTTCCATGGATCATTTTCCCATTTTAAATCAGTATTACTGATTATGAAAATTATTTTTTCTTTTTCTTTCTTAATGAAATCCTTATTAGGATTTTTTTCATCAGTATATACTATATTAGCATATGTAACTGGAGAAGTACTATTAGCACTTTCTTCATTTTGAGAAGATTTATTATCTTGGTCTTTCTTCCATTGAAGATACTCTTGGTATGTCATATCTTGAGAAATATTCGCAATATTAGCAGAGATTAATTTCTGCTTGCCATGTTGAGCAAAAACAATATTTTGGCCTCTTCCACCTCTTCCCCTATAAGGGAAAAATCCTCTTCCTCGAGAATGCATGCCTGAAAAATTTATGTCAAATATTCTCGAGTCAAATAATCAGGAAGAAAATTTTCTTCTCCTTTTTTATATACAATATCAAAATCAAACGGGGCTAAATGAGCTTGCCACCTAGCAAACATTTGCTTGGAAACATCATGTTTAAAATCTTTATTAAACATAAATTTAGCTGCTTTACAATCAGTTTTAATAATAAATTTCTGATTATATAAATCATCTTGAAATTTTAAAACGCATTTTACTATAGCTAAAATTTCTTTAGCTATAGTGGCGTAATTCTTTTGACTATTATTCCATTTACTAGAATGGAATCTTATCAAATAATCTTTTTTATCAATAGGATCAATTTGTTTTAAAATAACTCCAAAACCAATATCTGAGGCATCTGTTTCAATAATTTTTTCCCACTTAGGATTTGCTAATGATAAACAAGGTAAATATTTAACCTTATTTTTTATTTTTCTAACTGCATCTGTGTGCTTATTATTTATTCCATGGGATAGGATTTTTTTTTTTTTTCAATCTATCATATAAGATAGCAGTATCTTCTACAAGATTTTTATAGTAAGGAGAGATATAATTTAAACTCCCTAAAAATCTTTGCAACTGAGTTTTGTCAGTAATTTCATCAGGAAATTTTGAGGTAAATTCAATACTTCTATTAATAGGTATAATATTACCTTTTTCAATAAAATGTCCTAGAAATTTTATTTTCGTTTGAAAAAGTATCATTTTTGGTTTAGAAATAACTAATCCATTTTGAATTACCAAATTTTTAAATATATTTAAATGTTTGAAATGTATTTCAATATTTTTGGAAAATACTAAAATATCATCAATGTACACAATTATAAACTCGCTATAAGGAGTAAAAATATCATTCATTATTTTCTGAAATTCAGAAGGAGCATTTTTTAATCCAAATGGCATAACATTCCACTCATAATGTCCAAAAGGAACATTAAAAGTAGTTTTATACCTATCAACAGTATTAATTTGAATCTGCCAAAATCCAGATTTTAAATCAAATTTTGAAAATATAACAGCATTATAAAGCCTATCAAGAAGATCCTTCTTGTTCTGAATTGGATGTCTAATCCATTTTAAAACTTTATTAAGAGGTTTATAATTTATAACTAGTCTGGGTACACCTCTTTCTTGTTCAGAATGTTTATTAACATAAAAAGCTGTACAAGACCAAGCTGATTCAGATGGTTTAATAATATTTTTTTCCAAAAGAGATTTAATCTCATTTTTACATAATTCTAAATATTCAGAATTCATTTGACAAGGTTTAGCTTTGGTAGGAATTTTATCCTCTGTAAAATCATCTTCATAAGGAAGTGAAACAATATGTTTTTTCCTATTCCAAAAAGCATTTGGAAGATCATTACAAATGTCTATACACATTTGATTATGAATTAACTTAATCTTATCCTGTAATTTAGGATTTTTCAAATTGTCTTCTATAGATAAAATATTAATTTCTTGTTTTAAGAAATTTAACTGATTTTCTTTTGCTTTAATATTATCATAAATATTATGTAATATTTTTGTAAAAGGTTTAGTGATAAAATTTAGTACTATAGGCTCATTTTCATATGTACCAATAATACGATTATTATCTACTTTGGTAAAAGGATAAATTTTATTAATAAAGGGAGATCCAAGTATAACTTGGTTAGAAATATTTTTCACAAGTAAAAAGCTTGTAGAAAAACATTTTTTATTAATACAAACATAAGCTTTTGGTAATTTAAAACTAATATCAAGCTTTTGCCCACCAGCATGGGATAAAGAATGCGTTGTTTTTTGGAAATATCTAGTAGGAATTAATCCTTCTTGTACAACATTTAAATCTACACCACTATCAATGAGTGCAATAAATTCTTTTGAATAAAAATCATCAATCAAAAGAGTAATTTTTACATACCATTTTTGTGAAAAACATTTCAATATTATTAAGAAAACTTTCATCATTATTATCAGATATAATTATAACACTTTTTCCCTCTAATTTATCAATTCTTTTTTCCAAAACATTATTATTTTGTTTAAGAAATTTAATTTCTTTTTTAAGATTATCAATTTCAATACTTAAATCACCTAAAGAAGTAGGTGTTTTATCCTTCTGTTTTTCTTTAAGCATTTGATAAACCTTGCTCATAAGATAAGGTTCATCTGAAACATATATTGAATTATTATTCTCTTGATTATTTCCAGTATTACTAGATGAGCTTGGGATATTATCCACTTGATCTATTATTGAAGATCTCAAATTAGGATCTTTTATTAATTTTAATAAATCCATAAAATTATTATGATCTAAGACATTTATCTCCAAATTTTTCATTTGGGATAAAAGTCTATAAATTTCATCTGTTTCATCAGGCTTATTATCCTGACATTTACATTCATTAGTATCTGATAGTTCTGAATCATATATTACTGATTCTTGATCCAAAGCTTTAAGCTCTTCAATATCAGATATTTCTGAATTTAATTCAGATTTTGTAACTGATTCTGATTCTGAATCATCTGATTTTAACAGTATTTTGGATATCATATCCTTGATATTATCATCAATTTGAAGATTATTAATCTTCTTTTTAACCCAACAATTTCTTGCATAATGGCCAACCTTTTGGCATTTATGACATATAATTAATTTATTTCTTTGTTTTTTCCTTTCATCTCTTTCTTGTTTTCTATAAGCATGTCTTTCTATTTTTCTCTTAGACGCCTTTTTTCTTTTCCTATATTTAAGAAAATTATTTTTATCATATTTATTTTTAGTCTTACTAGTTTTACTAGTACTAGGCATGTCCATAGCAAATTGTTCACAAAATTGACCTAATTGTTTTTTCTCAGACAAATTTTGTCTTTTTATTTGCCTATTTAATTTTATTTCATTACATAAATTTAAGCCTTCTTGAATACAAGTACCAATTAATTTAGCATAGGTAAAGTTATCATATGGAACATGAACATTATTTCCTCTTAAATTATTTCTTACTCTTTCTGCAAATAAATAAGGTAAACCATCAATAAATTTTGATTTCCAATGAGAGCTATTACTCTCTGGGAGTTCCATAACTCTACTTAAAAATGTATCTTTATACCATCTAAAATCTTTAAGTGTTTTACACCTCAGATTTTGTAATAGTGTACGAATATGTTCACTATTATCAGAATATCTACCAGTAAAATGTTCTATAATATTAACAATTAAAGTATAAACTGCATTTTCAACTGAAACATTATTTTCTTGTTTTATATTATTGAGAATATAATCTCTATTTTCTTGAGTTAAATAATGATCCCACCAACCTTTAAGTTGGCCAGTAAAACCTACGATAATCATTTTCGCAATGTTTTTATCGGTATTACCATTATTCTTACAAACTGTAGAATACATTAGGATTCTATGAACAGTATTACAAATTTGTTTTTCAGTATAACCATCAATATTCCATTCATAAATATTCCTCCCACTATATTAGAGTAACAAGGGCCTTTTGGTCCTTTTACCCGTTTAGGGTTTGTGTATTATAGTGATCTTTGAGATCACTCTCTCATTATCAATAAGAGCAGCCACAAGTTGGCTTAATATTTTCTCTCTCTATATTTCTGCATCTCTCTCTCTCTCTCAGACTATCTTCGTCCTCTTTGCAATATTGAGCTTCAACATGGTATCGAGAGCCAGCTTTGGCTAATTTTCTCATTTCTCCACCGATTATCTTCTTAGCTGTATCTGTTTCTCCGATTCATCGGAGGAATTTTGTTCGAAAATCCTTCGTTTTTTTTTTTTCCGGTGATTTTCCACCGATTCACGGGAATCCTCTCTCGTTTGGTGTCGATCTTCCTCGATCTGTTCAGATCCGATCCTTCTTTGAAGCTATGGCGGTTATCGAGTCGTCCTCTCCCGCGACTGCCTCTTCCGGCTCTACTATCTTGCCGGCTACAGTTCCTCCTATTCCGCCTGTACCGGCGCCTGTTCCTCTGCCGTCGCTGGTCACACTCACTCTTCGCCTGGATCGGAACAACTACGTGCATTGGCGGTCGCAGATTCTAGCCACCGTCCGAGTTCACGGTCTTGAGGCTTTCCTTCTCGGAGATCCTCCTGCTCCTCCGGCAAAGCTACCAAATCTGGAAACTGGTACACTCGTTCCTAATCCTGAATATTCTGATTGGTTGCGTAAAGATCAGTTTCTCTATGTGTGGTTGTTAAACACTATCTCGGAACCTATGTTAGGACATCTTAGTCGCTGTTCTTCTGCTTTTGATGTCTGGTCCACTCTCGAGACTCTCATTAGATCTCACTCTAGGGCTCAAGTTATGAATCAGCGTTTTATGCTTCAAACGCTTAAGAAAGGAGACTCTTCTGTTGAACAGTATGTCTTCAAAATGAAAACAATAGCTGATAGCATGCAAGTTGTTGGTCAAACTGTTGATGATGATGATTTGATTTTGTACATTCTAGGAGGTCTAGGTCCTGAATATGAGTCTATTGTTGTTCATCTCACTGCTCGGACTGATGAGCTCACGCTCTCTGAAGTTCAGTATATTCTTCAGTCTCATGAGCAACGCTTGTCTCAGTCCAATTCTCACTCCATTACTTCCACCGCTTCTAATTCTCAGACTGGTGTGTCTTCAACACCCAATCTGAACCTGTCCACCACTGCTTCTGTGTCTAGCTCTTCTCGTGGGGGTCATGCTGGGCGTTCTGGCGGGGGTAGAGGGGGCCGCACTGGTAATAATGGGGGTAGGGGTCGAGTTTATCGTCTCACATGCCAAATCTGTTTTAAAACTGGTCACTCCGCTGCAAAATGTTTTAAACGCTTTGATGAGAACTTCGTTGGAGTTCCTCCCACCAATAACAATGGTGGTGGTGGCAACTTCACCAACGGTTCTCCTCATCCCCCTTACCAACTTCATGTTCTGTCTACTGCTCCTCCTTCCTCTACGCCGCAGGGTGGTGTCCTTGGGCCTTCTCCCATGCCCCCGTACTGCTATCCTGCTCCTCCTTATGTTCATGCTGTATATGCTAACTCTTCTGTCTCTCAGCCCACACCTATGGATTCGGACTGGTTTGTTGACAGTGGAGCTACACATCATGTAACTCCAAATCTGTCCAACTTATCTCTCCAGTCTCCGTATCAAGGTAAGGATAAGCTCGTTGTTGGTAATGGCTCTGCCTTGCCCATCTCTCATGTTGGTAGTGCTGTGTTCCCTAGTTTGTTTTCTTTGAATGATTTATATCTTAAAAACGTGCTGCATGTTCCTGACGTTACAAAAAATCTGCTTAGTATTTCCAAATTTACAAAAGACAATGCTGTTTTTATTGAATTTCATGACACTTTTTGTTTGGTTAAGGACAAGCTCACACTTGGTGTTGCTGAAGGGTGTTGTGCTTAAGGATGGCCTGTACCAATTGGATCTGTCTCATTTTAAGCCCGCTGTCCCTGATCATTCTCTTGTTTTCAATTCTGCTGTTACTTGTAATACGGTTTCTGTAGCTCCTAAGCCTTTGTTGTGGCATAATCGCCTCGGGCACCCTTGTAATAATGCCCTTGCTACTGTTCTTAAGACTTTAAATACCCCGTTTGCACCATCTAAACTTGGTTTTTGTGAGGCGTGCAAATTGGGTAAGATGCATTGTATGAACTTTCCCTCTGTTTCGTGTAAAACTTCGGCCCCCTTTGATCTTGTTCACTCTGATGTATGGGGGCCGGCTTCTGTGCAATCTACTCATGGTTACAGGTACTATGTTCACTTTGTATGACTTCACCCGGTTCACTTGGATCTTTCATTTGACCTGCAAATCTGAGGTAAAAAATGTTTTACTTAATTTTCTTGCTATAGTTAAGACTCAATTCTCTACGTCTGTCAAAGCTTTTCAGTCTGATTGGGGCGGTGAATATCGTCCGTTGGTCCCGATATTTCAGAGTTTAGGTATAGCCTTTCGTGTCTCTTGTCCTCACACTCACCAACAAAATGGTCGAGCGGAGAGGAAACATCAACATATAGTTGAAATGGGGCTAAGCCTCTTGGCTCAAGCTTCCATTCCTTTTAAGCATTGGTGGGATGCTTTTTCCACTGCTGTTTTTCTCATTAATGTGATGCCGTCTCCTGTTTTGGGCAATGTGTCTCTGTCTGAGTTACTTTATCGAGTCAAACCGGATTATGATTTTTTACGGGTTTTTGGGTGTGCTTGCTTTCCATTTTTGCGTCCTTATAATACTTCTAAGTTGCAGTTTAGAACGTCCAAGTGTGTTTTTCTTGGTTATAGTTCTATGCACAAGGGCTATAAATGCTTGCATCCCTCGGGCAGACTTTATATAGCTCGGACTGTCTCCTTTAATGAGGATGAGTTCCCTTATCCCATCCTTTTTAAAGAAGATTCCTCTCCAGCCGAAAGTATGCCCAAGGTTGCTTCTACTTTGCCCTTTTTAGCTAGTCCTTCTTCCACAAGTTTGAGTAGTTCTTCCCCTGCTCCCAACACTTCTGTTTCTCCTACTGCTGAATCTGTCCCTAGTGTCTATTCCCATGATCAACCTGTTCGGTCTCCCTCTAGGTTGAGCTTGGTCCCGCAGTCTCTTCTATCTGTCCCAAAACAGGTTCCTGCTACCCATCCCATGGTAACCAGGTCAAAAAACGGCATCTACAAACCAAAACTTTTTCTTGTCAATTCGGGTGTCCTTGAGCCTTCATCTCTTGATGAGGCACTACACACTCCCGAATGGAAAGCTGCTATGGACACTGAATTTTCAGCTTTGCTTCGCAATCATACTTGGGATTTGGTCCCGTTTGACCCCAACATGAGTCTTATTTCTAACAAATGGGTTTTTCGGGTCAAACGGAACCCTGATGGGACTGTTGAACGTTTCAAAGCACGTCTTGTAGCTCGTGGTTTTGAGCAAACTGCGGGGGTTGATTATTTTGAAACGTTTAGTCCGGTCGTCAAACCTGTCACTATTAGGCTTATGTTCACTTTAGCCGTCACTAAGGGTTGGCATATTCATCAAGTTGATGTCAATAATGCGTTCCTTAATGGAGACTTAGTTACTACTGTTTACATGACTCAACCTGTTGGATATGAAGACCCGTCTCGGCCTAATCATGTTTGTAAGCTTGTTAAGGCTCTTTATGGGCTTAAACAAGCTCCCAAAGCATGGTATGATAAACTAAATTTTTTTCTTTTAAGTCTTGGTTTTCGAATTTCTGTTTCGGATACTTCTTTGTTTTATAAAAATGTTCAGGGCAAATTACTTCTTGTCTTGGTCTATGTTGATGATATAATTGTTACGGGTGATTGTACTCTGCTTATTGCTAGCTTGATAAAATCTCTTGATTCTAAATTCTCCTTAAAGGATCTTGGTAGTGTCAAATATTTTTTAGGTTTGGAAGTGCATCGCAGGTCTGATGGCATTTTTATAAATCAAGCAAAATACATTTCTGATCTTTTGATCAAAACTAATATGATTTCTTGTAAATCCATTGCTACCCCTGCATGCACCTCTACTAAACTGTTCTTAGGAGATAGTCCTTTATTTTCTGATCCTACTTTATATCGAAGTACAGTCGGTGCCCTTCAGTATCTTCAGATGTCTCGTCCTGATATTGCCTTTTCTGTTAATAAACTTAGCCAATTTTTGCATGCACCCACTGAGAGTCATTGGCGTGCGTGTAAAAGGGTGCTTCGTTACTTGAAGGGCACTGCATCTTTGGGTCTCATGTTCAAACCTGTTACGAAATTATGTCTTGAAGGTTTTGTTGATGCAGACTGGGCCAGCTGCATTGACGATAGGCGTTCTACAAGTGGTTTTTGTGTTTTCCTTGGTTCAAATTTAATCAATTGGAGCTCCAAAAAACAGGCGGTTGTGGCTCGTAGTAGTACGGAGTCGGAGTATCGCGCTCTTGCTCTCGCTACTACTGACCTCATTTGGATTCGATCCTTATTTTCTGAACTTGGCCTTACTTTACCTGCGGTCTCTATTCTTTGGTGTGATAATACAGGTGCTGCTACCTTGGCTTCCAATCCGGTGTTTCATGCCCGCACAAAGCACATTGAAATCGATGTTCACTTTGTGCGTGAGAAGGTGCAGTCTGGAGAGCTTGATGTTCGCTACATCTCGTCCGAGGATCAGATCGCCGATGTTTTAACTAAGCCCCTCTCGAACACTCGGTTTCTTAACCTTTGCTCTAAGTTTTGCCTCTGTTAGTTTTTTTTTTTATTTTCTGTGGTTCGGTTTCAAGGGGGCGTATTAGAGTAACAAGGGCCTTTTGGTCCTTTTACCCGTTTAGGGTTTGTGTATTTATAGTGATCTTTGAGATCACTCTCTCATTATCAATAAGAGCAGCCACAAGAACATCCATAGGAGTTGGTCTCCTATAATAATAAAATCGTTGATTAGGCTTATCAGCCCTCTTATCAATCTTATTAATCTGATCATTAATAATTTGTTTATAATCAGATCTATTTTCAAAATCTTTTTGAAAATCATTTTCTAAAGTATTTAAGGATAATTTTGAAAATTTTTCTTCTAATAATTTTTCTAATTCTGTCAGAGATTTTAATTTAAATTTTTTTTTTATTTCTGGTGGAAGTTGTATACTAGGAGTAGCAATCAACTCTTTTTTCAAGATCAATTTTTGAAATCATTTTTTCTTTTTTATTATTTATTAAAGAAATTACATTATCAACTTTATTATGAAGTGAAAGTATATGCTCTCCTAAAACATTAATAAATAAATTCATATAATTATTTTGTTTTATTAATAGATTTATATGACTACAAGTTACTTGTAAAACATCATTTTCAAATAATTTTGAAAAAGCAAGAAAATTACAAATATTATTATCTTTTTCTATTTGAAAAGGTTCTTGAGGAGGAAAACCATCATTAATAATTTGTCAATTCATTAATTTATAATTTCTTTCTAAAACAGAAATATATTGATCTACATAAGTAGACATAAACCATGGAACAAATAAAATCAAAGTATTTGTCTCTTCACATTTTTTATAAAAATTTTCTTGTATAATTTGCTTTTCTATTTTATTAAAATTTGTTATTATTATTATTATTATTATTATTATTATTATTATTATTATTATTATTATTATTATTATTATTATTATTATTATTATTATTATTATTATTATTATTATTATTATTATCATCATAATAGCACCCAGGCACACCCCATATGATACTAAATCTTGAATCTTGTTGTCAGGAAGACGAATCTTATTACAAATCTGAGTTTAGGAATATATTACAAATTGAAAATCCGTCAACCATAACAAATATTCAGGAAATCAAATGACCCCCAAACACCCTAAACGCCATTCCATCGGCAAAAGCGGGCTTACCATGGGTTCAAACAGATTCCTGACTTATTTATTATAGGCCAGATAATCAATCAACCTCTCAGATTAAACCTAACTTATTGATTCAAGAGTTTATATCACATAGTTATGTACTTAAGTACATTATAATATTAAGTCATAGAATGAACAACTTTATCTAGTTCAGACATAATTTAACACTGAGGATTTAGCCTATAAGGCTCATCCTTTTAACAAAATAAATTCTAAAAATTATTTAAAAGAACAATAATTTAAAGAACTTACAATACTTTAGAGCTGCACCAGTACAGGAATAATAATTTTATTTCTTCGAAGTATTTTACAAGAGAGAAGTTTACAAGAGAAAGAAGGGAAAAGGAAAACTGATGGATGAAGTCCTCTTCTACTAAGTGGTCTATATATACAAGACCCTCGGACATCAAACACGGACTTCATACATTTATTAAAAGTATAAACAGTATTTTTACTGTTTATAAACAGTGTTTTACACTGTTTGACAGTGACATATAAACAGTGAATTTACTGTTTGATACTATTTAATAATGGCATATACTATTCTTTTGTCACATCATTTCTCCATATCTTCCGATTTTTATTTGGAGGATGATTCTCCTTTTTTATCCAATTCTTGGAAGAATTTTGCCATTTGTTCTTCTGAAAGAATATCTTCAGCTGGATCTTGTGCATCTTGCATGTTTATAGACATTCCTTTTGATGAAGTATTACTCTGGACAGAAACCATCTCTTCTTCATCATCCAAATCATCCAATAATTCTTTTTTCATTTGTTTGAGATATAACTCAACAATTTCTTCTTTGGATAATTTATCCACATTTTTCATTAATTTTCTAGAAATATTATTTCTAGTGGCTATTTCTTTATTTTTCTTTTTCTCTTGGCTATAAGCCTTTATTATCTTTTGGATTTTATCCAAAGTATCAGCACCAAATAAGGTTTTAGTACTGGGATCTAATTTTATCATTTTTTCCCAAAATCTTGTATAAAAGATTCTTTTTAAGCAAGGAATTTGATCAGTATAACCAACCTTAATATCCCATTTGAATATCCATGGGATTGAAAATTCAATAAAGAAATGCATGGGAGCTTCCCATGTACAAAATTTATCACTATTAGTGATATTTTCCAATGTGGGACTCACATATTTCCAATTATTAAAATCTTCAATTAATAATTCTGGAAGAATTTCTTCCGTTGGTCCAAATATTTTCCACCATTTCTTAAACCAATTTGGTATTTCAGAGTTATAAACTTTATCACATACTTTAATCAACCAAGTATGTTTTCTTTTTTCATTATTGTAAAAGAATACTTTTTCAAAAGCTTGGATATAATCCCAATAATTATATTTTACAGTAATATTGTTGAAAGAGAAAGATTTTTCTCTTGATGGAGAAATTCCCCATTCTTCAACTGTAATTAGTTGTTTAATAATAATTTTTGAGAAGTTATAAACTTCATCTTTATTTCCACTAGTCATGTGAGTTATTTCACATGCATTATTTATGAGTAAATTCTCATAATAATTTCGAGATTTATAAACCTCATAGGGTGATCCTTGATTAGAAAGATATCTTTCTAAAATTTTCCAGGGATCATTTTCCCATTTTAAATCAGTATTACTGATTATAAATATCATTTTTTCTTTTTCTTTTTTAATAAAATCCTTATTAGGATTTTTCTCATCAGTCTCTACTATATTGGCATAAGTAGCTGGAGTACTATTAGCACTCTCTTCATTTTGAGAAGATTGATCTTTCTTCCATTGAAGATACTCTTGATATGTCATTTCTTGCGAAATATTCGCAATATTTGCAGAGATTAATTTCTGCTTGCCATGTTGAGCCAAAACAATATTTTGGCCTCTTCCGCCTCTTCACCTATAAGGGAAAGATCCTCTTCCTCGAGAATACATACCTGGAAAATTTATGTCAAAAATTCTCGAGTTAAATAATCAGGAAGAGAATTTTCTTCTCCTTTTTTATATATAATATCAAAATCAAATGGGGCTAAATGAGCTTGCCACCTAGCAAACATTTGTTTGGAAACATCATGTTTAAAATCTTTATTAAACATAAATTTAGCTGCTTTGCAATCAGTCTTAATAATAAATTTCTGATTATATAAATCATCTTGAAATTTTAAAACACATTTGACTATAGCTAAAATTTCTTTGGCTATAGTGGCATAATTCTTTTGACTATTATTCCATTTACCAGAATGAAATCTTATCAAATAATCTTTTTTATTAATAGGATCAATTTGTTTTAAAATACCTCCAAAACCAATATCTGAGGCATCTGTTTCAATAATTTTTTCCCACTTGGGATTTGCTAATGATAAGCAAGGTAAATATTTAACCTTATTTTTTATTTTTCTCACTGCATCTGTATGCTTATTATTCCAGGGAATAGGATTTTTCTTTAATCTATCATATAAGATAGCAGTATCTTCTACAAGATTTTTATAGTAAGGAGAGATATAATTTAGACTCCCTAAAAATCTTTGCAACTGAGTTTTATCAGTAATTTCATCAGGAAATTTTGAAGTAAATTCAATACTTCTATTAATAGGTATAATATTACCTTTTTCAATAAAATGTCCTAAAAATTTTATTTTTGTTTGGAAAAGTATCATTTTCGGTTTAGAAATAACTAATCTATTTTGAATTACTAAATTTTTAAATATATTTAAATGTTTAAAATGTATTTCAATATTTTTTGAAAATACTAAAATATCATCAATATATACAATTATAAACTCACTATAAGGAGTAAAAATATCATTCATTATTTTCTGAAATTCAGAAGGAGCATTTTTTAATCCAAATGGCATAACATTCCACTCATAATGTCCAAAAGGAACATTAAAGGCAGTTTTATACCTATCAGCAGGATTAATTTGAATCTGCCAAAATCCAGATTTTAAATCAAATTTTGAAAATATAACAGCATTATAAAGTCTATCAAGAAGATCCTTCTTGTTTGGAATTGGATGTCTAATCCATTTTAAAACCTTATTAAGAGGTTTATAATTTATAACTAATCTAGGTACTCCTCTTTCTTGTTCAGAATGTTTATTAACATAAAAAGCTGTGCAAGACCAAGCTGATTCAGATGGCTTAATGATATTTTTTTCTAAAAGAGATTTAATCTCATTTTTACATAATTCTAAATATTCAGAATTCATCTGACAAGGTCTAGCTTTAGTAGGAATTTTATCCTCTGTAAAACTATCTTCATAAGGAAGCGAAACAATATGTTTTTTCCTATTCCAAAAAGCATTTGGAAGATCATTACAAATGTCTATACACATTTGATTATGAATTAACTTAATCTTATCCTGTAATTTAGGATTTTTCAAACTATCTTCTATAGATAGAATATTAATTTCTTGTTTTAAGAAATTTAGCTGATTTTCTTTTGCTTTAATATTATCATAAATATTATGTAATATTTTTGTAAATGGTTTAGTAATAAAATTTAGTACTATAGGCTCATTTTCATATGTGCCAATAATACCATTATTATCAACTTTAGTAAAAGGATAAATTTTACTTATAAAGGGGGATCCAAGTATAACTTGGTTAGAAATGTTTTTTACAAGTAAAAAACTTGTACAAATACATTTTTTATCAATACAAACATAAGCTTTTGGTAGTTTAAAACTAATATCAAGTTTTTGCCCACCAGCATGGGATAAAGAATGTGTTGTTTTTTGGAAATATCTAGTAGGAATTAATCCTTCTTGTACAACATTTAAATCTGCACCACTATCAATGAGTGCAATAAATTCTTTTGAATAAAAATCATCAATTAAAAGAGTAATCTTTACATACCATTTTTGTGAAATAAACATTTCAATATTATTAAGAAAACTTTCATCATTATTATCAGATATAATTATTTCATTTTTCCCTTCTAATTTATCAATTCTGTTTTCCAAAACATTATTATTTTGTTTAAGAAATTTAATTTCTTTTTTAAGATTATCGATTTCAATACTTAAATCACTTAAAGAAGTAGGAATTTTATCCTTCTGTTTTTCTTTAAGCATTTGATAAACCTTGCTCATAAGATAAGGTTCATCTGAAACATATATAGAATTATTATTTTCTTGTTTATTTCCAGTATCACTAGATGAACTTGGAATATTACCCACTTGATCTATTATTGAAGATCTCAAATTAGGATCTTTTATTAATTTTAATAAATCCATAATATTATTATGATCTAAGACATTTATCTCCAAATTTTTCATTTGAGATAAAAGTCTATAAATTTCATCTGTTTCATCAGGCTTATTATCCTGACATTTGCATTCATTAGTATCTGATAATTCTGAATCAGATATTACTGATTCTTGATCTAATGCTTTGAGCTTTTCAATATCAGATATTTCTGATATTTCTGAATCTAATTCAGATTTTGTAACCGATTCTGATTCTGAATCATCTGATTTTAACAATATTTTGGATATTATATCCTTGATATTATCATCAATTTGAAGATTATTAATCTTCTTTTTTACCCAACAATTTCTTGCATAATGACCAACCTTTTGGCATTTATGGCATATAATTAATTTATTTCTTTGTTTTTTCCTTTCTTCCCTTTCTTGCTTTCTATTAGCGTGTCTTTCTATTTTTCTTTTAGAAGCCTTTTTTCTTTTCCTATATTTAAGAAAATCATTTTTATCATATTTATTTTTATTCTTACTAGTTTTACTAGTACTAGGCATATCCATGGTAAATTGTTCACAAAATTGACCTAATTGTTTTTTCTCAGACAAATTTTGTCTTTTTATTTGTCTATTCAATTTTATTTCATTACATAAATTTAAACCTTCTTAATATCCCATTTGAATATCCATGGGATTGAAAATTCAATAAAGAAATGCATGGGAGCTTCCCATGTACAAAATTTATCACTATTAGTGATATTTTCCAATGTGGGACTCACATATTTCCAATTATCACCCAGGCACACCCCATATGATACTAAATCTTGAATCTTGTTGTCAGGAAGACGAATCTTATTACAAATCTGAGTTTAGGAAAATATTACAAATTGAAAATCCGTCAACCATAACAAATATTCAGGAAATCAAATGACCCCCAAACACCCTAAACGCCATTCCATCGGCAAAAGCGGGCTTACCATGGGTTCAAACAGATTCCTGACTTATTTATTATAGGCTAGATAATCAATCAACCTCTCAGATTAAACCTAACTTATTGATTCAAGAGTTTATATCACATAGTTATGTACTTAAGTACATTATAATATTAAGTCATAGAATGAACAACTTTATCTAGTTCAGACATAATTTAACACTGAGGATTTAGCCTATAAGGCTCATCCTTTTAACAAAATAAATTCTAAAAATTATTTAAAAGAACAATAATTTAAAGAACTTACAATACTTTAGAGCTGCACCAGTACAGGAATAATAATTTTATTTCTTCGAAGTATTTTACAAGAGAGAAGTTTACAAGAGAAAGAAGGGAAAAGGAAAACTGATGGATGAAGTCCTCTTCTACTAAGTGGTCTATATATACAAGGCCCTCGGACATCAAACACGGACTTCATACATTTATTAAAAGTATAAACAGTATTTTTACTGTTTATAAACAGTGTTTTACACTGTTTGACAGTGACATATAAACAGTGAATTTACTGTTTGATACTATTTAATAATGACATATACTATTCTTTTGTCACATCATTTCTCCATATCTTCCGATTTTTATTTGGAGGATGATTCTCCTTTTTTATCCAATTCTTGGAAGAATTTTGCCATTTGTTCTTCTGAAAGAATATCTTCAGCTGGATCTTGTGCATCTTGCATGTTTATAGACATTCCTTTTGATGAAGTATTACTCTGGACAGAAACCATCTCTTCTTCATCATCCAAATCATCCAATAATTCTTTTTTCATTTGTTTGAGATATAACTCAACAATTTCTTCTTTGGATAATTTATCCACATTTTTCATTAATTTTCTAGAAATATTATTTCTAGTGGCTATTTCTTTATTTTTCTTTTTCTCTTGGCTATAAGCCTTTATTATCTTTTGGATTTTATCCAAAGTATCAGCACCAAATAAGGTTTTAGTACTGGGATCTAATTTTATCATTTTTTCCCAAAATCTTGTATAAAAGATTCTTTTTAAGCAAGGAATTTGATCAGTATAACCAACCTTAATATCCCATTTGAATATCCATGGGATTGAAAATTCAATAAAGAAATGCATGGGAGCTTCCCATGTACAAAATTTATCACTATTAGTGATATTTTCCAATGTGGGACTCACATATTTCCAATTATTAAAATCTTCAATTAATAATTCTGGAAGAATTTCTTCCGTTGGTCCAAATATTTTCCACCATTTCTTAAACCAATTTGGTATTTCAGAGTTATAAACTTTATCACATACTTTAATCAACCAAGTATGTTTTCTTTTTTCATTATTGTAAAAGAATACTTTTTCAAAAGCTTGGATATAATCCCAATAATTATATTTTACAGTAATATTGTTGAAAGAGAAAGATTTTTCTCTTGATGGAGAAATTCCCCATTCTTCAACTGTAATTAGTTGTTTAATAATAATTTTTGAGAAGTTATAAACTTCATCTTTATTTCCACTAGTCATGTGAGTTATTTCACATGCATTATTTATGAGTAAATTCTCATAATAATTTCGAGATTTATAAACCTCATAGGGTGATCCTTGATTAGAAAGATATCTTTCTAAAATTTTCCAGGGATCATTTTCCCATTTTAAATCAGTATTACTGATTATAAATATCATTTTTTCTTTTTCTTTTTTAATAAAATCCTTATTAGGATTTTTCTCATCAGTCTCTACTATATTGGCATAAGTAGCTGGAGTACTATTAGCACTCTCTTCATTTTGAGAAGATTGATCTTTCTTCCATTGAAGATACTCTTGATATGTCATTTCTTGCGAAATATTCGCAATATTTGCAGAGATTAATTTCTGCTTGCCATGTTGAGCCAAAACAATATTTTGGCCTCTTCCGCCTCTTCCCCTATAAGGGAAAGATCCTCTTCCTCGAGAATACATACCTGGAAAATTTATGTCAAAAATTCTCGAGTTAAATAATCAGGAAGAGAATTTTCTTCTCCTTTTTTATATATAATATCAAAATCAAATGGGGCTAAATGAGCTTGCCACCTAGCAAACATTTGTTTGGAAACATCATGTTTAAAATCTTTATTAAACATAAATTTAGCTGCTTTGCAATCAGTCTTAATAATAAATTTCTGATTATATAAATCATCTTGAAATTTTAAAACACATTTGACTATAGCTAAAATTTCTTTGGCTATAGTGGCATAATTCTTTTGACTATTATTCCATTTACCAGAATGAAATCTTATCAAATAATCTTTTTTATTAATAGGATCAATTTGTTTTAAAATACCTCCAAAACCAATATCTGAGGCATCTGTTTCAATAATTTTTTCCCACTTGGGATTTGCTAATGATAAGCAAGGTAAATATTTAACCTTATTTTTTATTTTTCTCACTGCATCTGTATGCTTATTATTCCAGGGAATAGGATTTTTCTTTAATCTATCATATAAGATAGCAGTATCTTCTACAAGATTTTTATAGTAAGGAGAGATATAATTTAGACTCCCTAAAAATCTTTGCAACTGAGTTTTATCAGTAATTTCATCAGGAAATTTTGAAGTAAATTCAATACTTCTATTAATAGGTATAATATTACCTTTTTCAATAAAATGTCCTAAAAATTTTATTTTTGTTTGGAAAAGTATCATTTTCGGTTTAGAAATAACTAATCTATTTTGAATTACTAAATTTTTAAATATATTTAAATGTTTAAAATGTATTTCAATATTTTTTGAAAATACTAAAATATCATCAATATATACAATTATAAACTCACTATAAGGAGTAAAAATATCATTCATTATTTTCTGAAATTCAGAAGGAGCATTTTTTAATCCAAATGGCATAACATTCCACTCATAATGTCCAAAAGGAACATTAAAGGCAGTTTTATACCTATCAGCAGGATTAATTTGAATCTGCCAAAATCCAGATTTTAAATCAAATTTTGAAAATATAACAGCATTATAAAGTCTATCAAGAAGATCCTTCTTGTTTGGAATTGGATGTCTAATCCATTTTAAAACCTTATTAAGAGGTTTATAATTTATAACTAATCTAGGTACTCCTCTTTCTTGTTCAGAATGTTTATTAACATAAAAAGCTGTGCAAGACCAAGCTGATTCAGATGGCTTAATGATATTTTTTTCTAAAAGAGATTTAATCTCATTTTTACATAATTCTAAATATTCAGAATTCATCTGACAAGGTCTAGCTTTAGTAGGAATTTTATCCTCTGTAAAACTATCTTCATAAGGAAGCGAAACAATATGTTTTTTCCTATTCCAAAAAGCATTTGGAAGATCATTACAAATGTCTATACACATTTGATTATGAATTAACTTAATCTTATCCTGTAATTTAGGATTTTTCAAACTATCTTCTATAGATAGAATATTAATTTCTTGTTTTAAGAAATTTAGCTGATTTTCTTTTGCTTTAATATTATCATAAATATTATGTAATATTTTTGTAAATGGTTTAGTAATAAAATTTAGTACTATAGGCTCATTTTCATATGTGCCAATAATACCATTATTATCAACTTTAGTAAAAGGATAAATTTTACTTATAAAGGGGGATCCAAGTATAACTTGGTTAGAAATGTTTTTTACAAGTAAAAAACTTGTACAAATACATTTTTTATCAATACAAACATAAGCTTTTGGTAGTTTAAAACTAATATCAAGTTTTTGCCCACCAGCATGGGATAAAGAATGTGTTGTTTTTTGGAAATATCTAGTAGGAATTAATCCTTCTTGTACAACATTTAAATCTGCACCACTATCAATGAGTGCAATAAATTCTTTTGAATAAAAATCATCAATTAAAAGAGTAATCTTTACATACCATTTTTTTGAAATAAACATTTCAATATTATTAAGAAAACTTTCATCATTATTATCAGATATAATTATTTCATTTTTCCCTTCTAATTTATCAATTCTGTTTTCCAAAACATTATTATTTTGTTTAAGAAATTTAATTTCTTTTTTAAGATTATCGATTTCAATACTTAAATCACTTAAAGAAGTAGGAATTTTATCCTTCTGTTTTTCTTTAAGCATTTGATAAACCTTGCTCATAAGATAAGGTTCATCTGAAACATATATAGAATTATTATTTTCTTGTTTATTTCCAGTATCACTAGATGAACTTGGGATATTACCCACTTGATCTATTATTGAAGATCTCAAATTAGGATCTTTTATTAATTTTAATAAATCCATAATATTATTATGATCTAAGACATTTATCTCCAAATTTTTCATTTGAGATAAAAGTCTATAAATTTCATCTGTTTCATCAGGCTTATTATCCTGACATTTGCATTCATTAGTATCTGATAATTCTGAATCAGATATTACTGATTCTTGATCTAATGCTTTGAGCTTTTCAATATCAGATATTTCTGATATTTCTGAATCTAATTCAGATTTTGTAACCGATTCTGATTCTGAATCATCTGATTTTAACAATATTTTGGATATTATATCCTTGATATTATCATCAATTTGAAGATTATTAATCTTCTTTTTTACCCAACAATTTCTTGCATAATGACCAACCTTTTGGCATTTATGGCATATAATTAATTTATTTCTTTGTTTTTTCCTTTCTTCCCTTTCTTGCTTTCTATTAGCGTGTCTTTCTATTTTTCTTTTAGAAGCCTTTTTTCTTTTCCTATATTTAAGAAAATCATTTTTATCATATTTATTTTTATTCTTACTAGTTTTACTAGTACTAGGCATATCCATGGCAAATTGTTCACAAAATTGACCTAATTGTTTTTTCTCAGACAAATTTTGTCTTTTTATTTGTCTATTCAATTTTATTTCATTACATAAATTTAAACCTTCTTGAATACAAGTACCAATTAATTTACCATAAGTAAAACTATCATATGGAACATGAACATTATTACCTCTTAAATTATTTCTTACTTTTTCTGCAAATAAATAAGGTAATCCATCAATAAATTTTGATTTCCAATGAGAGCTATTACTCTCAGGGAGTTCCATTACTCTACTTAAAAATGTATCTTTATACCATCTAAAATCTGTAAGGGTTTTACACCTCAGATTTTGTAATAGTGTACGAATATGTTCACTATTATCAGAATATCTGCCAGTGAAATGTTCTATAATATTAATAATTAAAGTATAAACCGCATTTTCCACTGAAATATTATTCTCTTGTTTTATATTGTTGAGAATATAATCTCTATTTTCTTGGGTTAAATAATGATCCCACCAACCTTTAAGTTGGCCAGTAAAACCTGCAATAATCATTTTTGCAATATTTTTATCGGTATTACCATTATTCTTGCAAACTGTAGAATACATAAGAATTCTATGAACAGTATTATAAATCTGTTTTTCAGTATAACCATCAATATTCCATTCATAAATATTTCTTCCACTATAGCTATTATTCAAAATATATTCTTGTTCTTCATTAAGAACATCCATAGGAGTTGGTCTTCTATAATAATAAAATCGTTGATTAGGCTTATCAACCCATTTTTCAATTTTGTTGATCTGATCATTAATAATCTGTTTATAATCAGATCTATTTTCAAAATCTTTTTGAAAATCATTTTCTAAAGTATTCAAGGATAATTTTGAAAATTTTTCTTCTAATAATTTTTCTAATTCTGTCAAAGATTCTAATTTAAAATCTTTTATCTCTGGTGGAAGTTGTATACTAGGAGTAGCAATCAACTCTTTTTCAAAATTAATTTTTGAAATCATTTTATCTTTTTTATTATTTATTAAAGAAATTACATTATCAACCTTATTATGAAGTGAGAGTATATGCTCTCCTAAAACATTAATAAATAAATTAATATAATTATTTTGTTTGATTAATAGATTTATATGACTACAAGTTACTTGTAAAACATCATTTTCAAATAATTTTGAAAAAGTAAGGAAATTACATATATTACTATCTTTTTCTATTTGAAAGGGTTCTTGAGGAGGAAAACCATTATTAATGATTTGTCCATTCATTAGTCTATAATTTCTTTCCAAAACAGAAATATATTGATCTACATAAGTAGACATAAACCATGGAACAAATAAAATTAAAGTATTAGTTTCTTCACATTTTTTATAAAAATTTTCTTGTATAATTTGCTTTTCCTTTTTATTAAAATTTTCGAAAAACCAATTTCTAAATGGTTCCCATTTGGGAAGTCTAAATTCTTCACTAATAATTTTTCTGGCTTCTGAACCAGGGCTAAAATCAATTTTTTGAGCTTTAAAATCCATAAATCAAGGAAAACTCATTTCAGACATTGTCTCCATGTGTCTACTATTGACACTCTTAACAATATTATCTTTGCCAATATGCAATTCATTTATTCTATCTTCTTCAGATATTATATCATCATTATTTCTCAAATTCTCTCTTATTAGAGAGGTAGAAGCTCTGGAAGGAGTTTCCACAGTATAATCAATAGGAGAAATATAAGATCTCATAGAGGATGATTTTAAAGATAGAGATCTATCTTTTATAAAATTATCAAACTGTATATTAACAGTTCCTTCAGAAGTTTGAAAAACATTCAATAATTTTGAAGAAATAGTTGGCTGTGGTTTTACAGCTTTTTCAATAATCCAATTTTCTGGAAACACAATTTCTTCCCATTTAATAGATCTTCTTGTCATAATATTAGATCTATTGAAATTTGTCTCAATCAAAATTGTTTCATTAACAGGCTTATCCTTTATTTTACAATGAGAATTCAAAGTAAATAAAGGTTTATAATATATTCTGTAACAAATACATATAACTTCAGATCCTAAAGAATAATCATAACCATGAATTTTAACATTTAATGTCAAAGCATCAAGTATGTTTATATCAGTTAAAGATAATTGTAAATTTGGATAAACATCAAAATAGACTGGACCATGAGCCAGACTAGATTGGATTATTCCCATTAAAGATTTTTTCCAATTTAAATTTCTACCATCTCTTAAAGCTGCAATAAAGCTTTCTGGTAGTCCTTCTAAGGTTAAGGGTTTAAAAGCAATTTGCACTAAACCAATATGTAAAAATTTATATTCTTTTTTATAAGGTAAAATATCTTTTTCTGAAAGTAATTTTATAATTACTTCTTCATTATTAATAGAAATAGATTCCTCAGTTGTTTTAACAACTTGTTTAAAACCAAGTTTTTCAAAAGTTCCTAATTTATAAATTACTTTAGGATCAATTTTTGGAATTGTCCATTTGTTTAATAACTCAAGATTTTGAGGTGTATCATACTCCATATTTAAACTATTTTTTATAGAATTATTTTGTCGAAACATTAAATTTTCTTAAAGTGTTAAATTATGTCATCCCTAGATAAAATTATCAAACCATGGCTCTGATACCATAATAGCACCCAGGCACACCCCATATGATACTACATAATAGCACCCAGGCACACCCCATATGATACTAAATCTTGAATCTTGTTGTCAGGAAGACGAATCTTATTACAAATCTGAGTTTAGGAATATATTACAAATTGAAAATCCGTCAACCATAACAAATATTCAGGAAATCAAATGACCCCCAAACACCCTAAACGCCATTCCATCGGCAAAAGCGGGCTTACCATGGGTTCAAACAGATTCCTGACTTATTTATTATAGGCCAGATAATCAATCAACCTCTCAGATTTATGGCATATAATTAATTTATTTCTTTGTTTTTTCCTTTCTTCCCTTTCTTGCTTTCTATTAGCGTGTCTTTCTATTTTTCTTTTAGAAGCCTTTTTTCTTTTCCTATATTTAAGAAAATCATTTTTATCATATTTATTTTTATTCTTACTAGTTTTACTAGTACTAGGCATATCCATGGCAAATTGTTCACAAAATTGACCTAATTGTTTTTTCTCAGACAAATTTTGTCTTTTTATTTGTCTATTCAATTTTATTTCATTACATAAATTTAAACCTTCTTGAATACAAGTACCAATTAATTTACCATAAGTAAAACTATCATATGGAACATGAACATTATTACCTCTTAAATTATTTCTTACTCTTTCTGCAAATAAATAAGGTAATCCATCAATAAATTTTGATTTCCAATGAGAGCTATTACTCTCAGGGAGTTCCATTACTCTACTTAAAAATGTATCTTTATACCATCTAAAATCTGTAAGGGTTTTACACCTCAGATTTTGTAATAGTGTACGAATATGTTCACTATTATCAGAATATCTGCCAGTGAAATGTTCTATAATATTAATAATTAAAGTATAAACCGCATTTTCCACTGAAATATTATTCTCTTGTTTTATATTGTTGAGAATATAATCTCTATTTTCTTGGGTTAAATAATGATCCCACCAACCTTTAAGTTGGCCAGTAAAACCTGCAATAATCATTTTTGCAATATTTTTATCGGTATTACCATTATTCTTGCAAACTGTAGAATACATAAGAATTCTATGAACAATATTATAAATCTGTTTTTCAGTATAACCATCAATATTCCATTCATAAATATTTCTTCCACTATAGCTATTATTCAAAATATATTCTTGTTCTTCATTAAGAACATCCATAGGAGTTGGTCTTCTATAATAATAAAATCGTTGATTAGGCTTATCAGCCCATTTTTCAATTTTGTTGATCTGATCATTAATAATCTGTTTATAATCAGATCTATTTTCAAAATCTTTTTGAAAATCATTTTCTAAAGTTATTATTATTATTATTATTATTATTATTATTATTATTATTATTATTATTATTATTATTATTATTATTATTATTATTATTATTATTATTATTATTATTATTATTATTATTATTATTATTATTATTATTATTATTATTATTATTATTATTATTATTATTATTATTATTATTATTATTATTATTATTATTATTATTATTATTATTATTATTATATCTGGGGTGTGAGACATGCCTATAAATTTGATTCCATATTGCAACGAATAGTAATATATTATCTTCCCATCAGGCTTAAGAGAATTAAACTGAAGTTTGCCTCAATATATAATTTTACTTCATGGTTAAAGTAACAAAATAGGAAAGGAAAAAACTCATTGCTGGGCTTTTTGGCCCGATGGCCCGAGGTCCACCGAGCCGGGCCTAATATTTCTAGATCCGAAATAAATCGGGCCCGACCCGGCCCGACTAATCCCTACTGGGCCGCCCGAATTGCCTCCTCTAGTTATTACCCGAAAATATTAGTAAGGTCTTTAACAAAAGATCCGAGTTAAATGGACTTCTAAGGTTACGGTTCAACTTTAAATTGAAATAATCTTCTAATTCATCGTATTTGACGTATTGAATTAATAAATTGGTGTTTTTTTTTTTTTTTTTTTTTTTTTTTTACGTCCTATTAAACTCTCAATAATTGTACCATAATTCCTAACACCAACAATATCAAAGATCCGTCCGTGGGTGGAAAACATGTGCTTATGATTTATAAAGTCATACGATACTTATATACTGAATGTTTAGACAAGGATGCGCTCATCCGGATGGTGAATGTGCCAATCCAAAAGGTATGTTTGTGTTGGAATGAAATACTCCCTCCGTCCCAAGTTATTTTGCACACCTATTCCAGCACATGAAATAAGAAAAAACTGATTTTTGCTTTTCAGTTGACTTTTTCAAAGGTGGAGATTGAGGGTAGAAATTTTAAGGGTGGAGATTGTAAGATTTCTTTCCATTTCGGGGATGTGCAAAATAGGGTGGGACATCCCGAAAGAAAAGTGTGCAAAATAACTTGGGATGGAGGGAGTAGGTAAGATGCGTACTATAGATATCAAATCAATATGTCGGTGGTTGGTGAATGATAGATTTATAAATATTGTGCAAACTGCGAAGTAATAAAATAATGATTAAAAGGTTATTGATATTGATGAATTTATATTAGGCGGCTGCTAATGCCACCACATAATTTTCAAAGTACACCACAATTACTAAAGGCACCACATTTTAATAATTAAAATACTTCTATTTTCTTAGTAAACCACAATAAGTTTCTTTTTTATCCTTAATACTATTATAACTAATTACAAATAATAAAGAAAAATAAAACAATTAAAAAAAGGTTAAAAAAGAAAAAAGAAAAAAAAGCCCAACGTTTTATTGTTACAGTATCGCAGTTTGAAGAATTAAAAAAACATGCTACTCATTCTGTTCTTCAAGAAAAATACTACGAACTCCGCCATGACTTCTCGACAATAAATTCTCGAACAACAGCAGCGGGGAGTCCTCGAACAAGATCACATTGAGTCTCTCAAATTAAATGATCAATCCAGTAAAGCAGCAAGTACACCTTTTATCCGTTCTTTATCTAGATTTCAACAAATTAGGGTTTACTTGAATGATTGATTGTTGTTTGAATTTTTTAATTATTATGTAATTATTGATTGTTATGAGATGTTAGGATGAAGATCAACAAATTTTCATTGATTTGGGATTGAATTATAGTGTTCGGTTGGAATTCTGGCCAAACACTGTTCACATGTTCGGCGTTATTTGGTCCGATCAGGCTTCACGTTGTCCGGCTGCGGTTTGGGCCGCTGCATTCAGCGTGTTGGACAACTTAGGGCCAAACAACCTTTACATGTTCGGTTTGAATTCTGGCCGAACAACGTTCACATGTTCGACTGCTATTTGGTCCGACAAAGCTTCACGTTGTTCGACTGTTATTTGGGCCACTGCATTCAGCGTGTTCAGCAACTTAGGAACGAACAACCGTTCATGTTCGGTTGAAATTCTAGCCGAACACTGTTCACATGTTCGACTGCTATTTGGTCCGAACAGGCTTCAGGTTGTTCAGCTTCTATTTGAGTCGAACCGCCCTCATGATATTCGGCTGTAATTTGGGTCGAAGCGTCTCTCCTATATCTTTGCTTTTCAAACATGATATGAGTTAACTTTATAGTGTTATTGAACTTCATAAAGTTCATTCCTAACTGAAGTAGAGATCTGATGTGTATGATAAATGAGGATTGATAATCAAGCCTTAACTATTAGGAAATTTTAATATAAATTTGAACTTGAATTGAATTTTCCTTGAAAAAGGACAAACGAATCTACGAGGACAACACAATATTATATCTTTAACTGGATATATTGAAGATTATATTGATGTGCCATACACTTCAACAAGAAAATAATTTTGCTTAATTATAGAAGTAAGTCGCATGTAATGAGTGGAGAGTTCTTCATAACTGAGAAATAATAATTTTTTAATTAAGTTGCCTTTTATTTATTCATATTATTATTTTATTGCCCATGTCAAAGGAAAAGAAGAACAACAATAAGACCAAGAATGACCAAAAGCAAACATTAAGAAGTTAAGAACAAACATATAACATGATGAATTTTAGTATCTCAACAATGAAAAATCAATAACAAATGGACATGGTTTAGGACTTTAAAGATGTGATATGCGATGTCAAAAGATATGATATTTTATTTATTTTGTGCAGTTACAATGACTTTCTAAAGGAAAAGACGGCGACCAGAAATGATTGCCCTTAGGGAAACAAGTGCAGATACTTCCATACCCTAACAAGATGAAACACCACATCCTCAAGAAGCACCAGACTCGAAAGAAGCACCACACCATGAAGAAGAAATTCTTGATGAAGAAATGCAAAGCCGGGAAGATGCAAATATTAAAGATGGAGATGAAGAAGTTGAGTTAGAGGATGTTGGAGCTAACCCATCGGATGATGAAATACTAGAACTATTTCCTGGTGGCCCAATAGACCCGTCAGTGCTACCTAGCTTCAAATCACGTGGCTGCTGCAATATGGAATGGCCAAGAAAGACCAATTCTCAAATGTCACTGCCACACCTTGAAACTCTTGAAATGGAAATATCCTACAGGGGATGATGCTAAACTATGGAGAAGTATGCTTACACGCTCCACACTAAAGGAATTGAGGCAAATTCCATATAAAAGAACTAATAGGAGTCCGATTACATCCTTTGTTGAGAGATGGCAGCCGGAAACAAATACATTTCACTTGCCTTTCGGCGAGATGACGATCACGTTAGAAGACATGCATTTTTTAACTGGCCTCACAATCGCTGGGAAACCAGTGCAATCAAATGATAAAAATGAGGTGTTGCCTAATGTGCTGGTAAGACATATGCTTGTTGTGTCAGCTAAAGAGGTCATTAAAGCACTTGCTGAAAAGAGAGGAAACTCAGTGGCATTGAACTGGTTACGTAATAGGTTTGAAGCTGATACTACTACTGATAGTCACCAAGTAGCACAAAACGCTGCGAGGGCATACCTTTTGTATACTTTGGGTTGCACCATATTTTCTGACAAGAGCGGCGATCGTATTTCAGTAGATTTTCTTAAGTTGTTAGAGGACCCTTAAGATGTGCAGTCATATGCATGGGGTGCTGGTGTCTTAGCTCATCTGTATAGACAGGATGTGCATCTATTTGACATTGTTGGAGGTATGTAATTTTAATAATTTTTTGTTTATTATCTCATAAATATGCAATCTATTTGGTTACATAAGTTCTGTCTAATATAATTCAGGCATGAATTTATGAGCATTTCCCAGCAATAGGACGACCTCAGCACAATGTGAAGTATGTTGAAGGAGAACGCTTGCAATGAGATGGTCCCAACAGGGTCATGGTGCAGGTACCGAGGCAAATGTGAAGGCCTACAGGGAGTTGTTAGACTTATTGCAACCAGACGAAGTAATTTTCCATCCATATTCTATAATTATTATTTTAATAATGTATTATCTTACAAGATTAATCTTACCCTGAACTAGGTTGTTTGGGACCCTTATCATCCATTCAAGGATCGTTTTGAACGACTTGAAGTGTGTTTCTACCATGGGTGCATAAGGGCATTAGACGCTGTTGAGCCTTACCATCCGGATCGTGTGTTAAGGCAATTTAGCTATGTGCAAACCAAACCGCCCAACTCGATAGTTCCATCTCGTGCAATAAGAGGAGCAAAACCAGGTCAATACAAATTGTTATGGGGCACTCTTGGCTCAATGTTTGTTACTTGGGAGAACCATCTTTTGTCTGTGAGTAGGCGAGGTGAAAAGGCTGACCCATCATGGGGGTGTCACATAAGCTACATGGATTGGTTTATATGTCTATTTCACATCCAAAGGTTCAAAACCTAGACCTTGGATCAACTTCTAGCGCCCTTCATTTAGTGTGGATTCTGGCAAGCCATGGGAGCAGATACTTTCTGCCCGTAACTTAGTCGAGCCTTTAGTTGAGAAGTGGAGAAATCGTGACTCGCAAATGACAGTTGACTATTTTATGCTCATAGTAGCAGATGCTTTTAAAGCTCTAAAAGGCCTCACTTTGAACGATGTGCATCAACAAGACCCACCTATGGAGAGGCCGAGGGGCCAGGCTAATAGTAGGTCACCTAGGGGTGAAGATGGTGGTAGTTCTAGGGATATGTAATTTTTATGCTATCCCGAAGTCTCTGGTCCAGTTTGAAACTGTTCCTTTAAAACTTTATTGAAATTTTGATCTATTTACTGACTTTTAGGTTTTGTAGAACTCATATTCATTTGAACAGGGCTTATGTGTTTCTTTTTTAACTTTTATGTTATTTATTTTTCTACTTTTGGTTTTATGTGGAACCTTAATGTTGCTTGTAATGCCTGAATTATTACAAGTTTTGTTTCTTTTGGGAGTCTCTGAAAAGTGAAAAATAAAAAGACCAATTTATATATGCTTTGTTGTTGCTGTATGAATCTGATGCACGATCATCAATCGTAGATATCATAAGTTTAAAATCTATTTGAATTTCTGATAGTGATGACAAATTTTATAGTGTTGGTGCTTGTTTCCATGCGATGTCCAGAGCATTAGTGAAAGAAAAAAGACTTTTTTTTTTTCAAACACTACGTACTTTTTAAATAAGTGATTTTTATAGAATCTTTAATTTTAATCATTTTTTTCAAAAGTGAAAAAAATCGCAAACACCCTTGACCAAAAGACCAAAAAGCTGGAAAAAAAACTTTTATTCTACTTGCTTTTAACCTAAAACTACTTCTATTAAAGCTGAAACTTTATTTTTCAAACACTCCAAAACTTTTCCCAAGCTATAAGCTGAAAAGCACTTGGGACAAACAACTTTTACCGAGTTCAGCTGATATTCTGTCCGAACACTCTTCACAATGTTCGGCTACTTTTTGGGCCGAACAACGTCTACATGGTTTGGCTGATTTTCTGGCCGAACACCCTTCACGGTGTTCGGCATGTTTGGACCGAACATACTTCATGATGTTTGGATGTTATTTGGCCGAACAACCTTCACGATGTTCAACTACTATTCAGGACAAACGGACTTCACGGTGTTCGAATGCTATTATGGCCGAACATCCTTTACGATGTTCGACTGTTATTCGGGCCGAACAACCTTCACGGTGTTCGCCTATTATTTGGGCCGAACAATCTCTCTTATATCTCTGGTTTTCAAACATGATAGAAGTAACTTTATAAGGTTACTGAGCTTCATAAAGTTCATGTACTTGTAGAGAAATAAGGAAACCTCTAGAATGTATCTAGAATAGTGTATGAACTTTGTACATAGTTCTAGAAGTAGTCTAGAATATTTTTGTCCTTGTAGAGAAATATGGAGTAGTCATAGCCCTTGGATCCAGTTGATCCTCATAATCCAGACATAATCATGTTCATACAAAATTTAAATGAAAATGGAAGGATAAAACCTATTGAGAAGGCAATCCTTGATCCCCAAGTAAATCTCCCACAATTGCTCTCCTAAGCTTTCTCACTCTAAAAAGTGAATAATGAAAGTGTAATCCCCAGCAAAAACTGAAAATTGGAGACTATACACTCCATTTGGGGATTTTTTTTAAAGTATTGGACTAAAAAATTACATAAATGGGCTAAAAATAGGCAAATTCCGGAGTTCGTGCACGGTCGTGACCGTGCAAGGCTGCACGGACCGTGCACGGCTGCACGGACCGTGCACAACCCCTTAAAATGCCTATTCTTTGGAAGACCATGCACGGTCCGTGCATGGTTGCACGGTCATGACCGTGCGCCTGTGTATGGGCTGCCCCTGCCTTTTGCGCGCACGGGCCGTGCACGGTTTGTGAAGGTTTGCACGACTATGACCGTGCACGGTCCAATTTTGGCCCGTTTCTTCATCTTTCGGGTTTTTTCTCGTTTTCTTCGACTCTCTTCCACTTGTCGCCTCTTTGTACACTTTTTTACCCGCAAAATGTTTGAAAACAAGATTTTTCGACAAGAGAAAGGAAATGCGAAGAATATAACAAATGGGTGCTTATAATCTACAAATGTATGTTAAAAATACATATTCTAAGCCTGTTTTTAACCTTAAACACCCCATTTGTCACCATTCACGTCCCCCGATCACCATGCACGATTCAACTATTGAATCTGCTTCTAACAACTGGTTTGAGTTGAATGTGCTTTTAAATACCCTTCTAATTTATTGTATTTGACGAATTGGGTTAATAAATCGATGTTTATTTTTTTCGTCCTATTAAATTCTCAATACTTATATCATAATTCCTAACACCAGCTGTATCAAAGATCCGTCCATGGGTGGAAACACATGCGCGTCGGATTTATAGTCGTACGATACTTACGGGATGTTTGTACAAGGATGGACACATTCGGATGATGAATGTGTCCATCCAAAATGTATGTTTGTGTTGGAATGAAGTAGGTAAGATGCATATTATAAATGTCAAATCAATATTTTGATGGTTGGTCGACTGTAATATTGTGCGAAGTAATAAAGTAATGATTAAAAAGTTATTGAGATTGATGAATTTATATTATTATATTGTAAAAGGTGATATGCACAATAATTGATTGATTATGTGATAAATGGAAAGGTAATTGAAATTTGTAAAATATGATAGGATTGAATGGAGAGTGCGCTACATTCGTTGTACTACATCCTAAAATAAACTTACCCCTACGAGGGAAGAAGGGAGAGAAATTAATTAGAAACATTGTAAATTGATGTGGAACGTGTCAATCAATTTTTTATATAATTCTTTAAAATAATAAAACAACAATTAGTTTACATACCACTTGTTATATTAATATTATGAGTCAAGTTGCGAGAGCTAGCTGTAACGTTACATAGAAACAGTAAGTCAACTTCATAGTACGATTGATTAATTAGTATACAAATTAAGTACAAGTTGCATTTAAATTTTAAAATAGGTTTAATTACGAAAACAAATACGAACTTTCGTTAAATTGCAAATTTAACATAATTTTTTAAATTTTGAAAAACAAATCACGAACTTAACATAATTTTGCAATTTTAATAATTAATCATTTTTTAAAGATAAATTGTCAATGTGTATAGCTATTTACGTCATGTAATTCGATATAGGATGTCATGCTGAGCTACAAAATAAAACTAAAAAATAATTAATGAAATTACGGATCAAGTTGTTCTTGATTAGACCGGAAATCACGACGAACTTGTATCCTCAACTTGATACCTAATTTCTCATACCTTATTGATTATTTAATACTAAAAATCACTTATCTTTGACAAATAGAGAAAAGAATCACAAATAAAAAATTTATGACATGTTTGTGATAAAGCGAAAACGAATTTTATGACTCACACAATAATTTTTAGTTCATATAATCAGATAATGCTCATTGCATTAGTAAGGAGAAAAATGATTCGGGCTGAGAAGAAAAGTCTGTTACGACTTGTTCAATTATGTATCATTTGTTCCGGATTCTTCTTCTTATTATTTTTTTTATTTTTATACCAACAATGACACCCTACATGACATAAATAATCAACATATTGAGAATTTATCACTAGAAATTGGTCGATGATTAAAATTGCAAAAGTTTGCTAAGTTCGTGATTTATTTTACAAAATATGAAATTAATGTTATGTTAAATTTGCAATCCAGTGAAAGTTCATATTTTATTTTGCAATTAAACCTTTAAAATATCCTAATGAATTTATTTTGTTCATTTTGTTTTCTTATGTTTGGTTGGGATTGGAGTCAATTTACCCTATACGGGGGTTTGGTAAAAGGGTTGAACGTAACCCATTCACTAAAATAAAACAATGTGTCAGGCTCGGTGTCACGGACTTGTTCCCTTAACACGTCCCGTGCGGCATTAGCTCCTTCCCGCCCCTCGCGGTAACTAAGTCAGCCTAGCTCCCGAAGAAGTGTTGTGTGTGCTAAGTGAAAGCTAAGTAAGAACTCGGAAAGATTAGTGGGAAAGCTTTGTATTCACTCAAACTTCAAATACTTGGATGGTTTACAAATGAGGGCCTACTCCTATTTATACAAGGCCACCTCCCTAATGGACGGTGGAGATCAATTTGATCTAAGGGTTAAGAGTTGTTCTCTAGAACACTCCACAACTCTCTACAACTTCAAGAACTATGTACAATACTCCACATTATTCTAGAGAATTCTACAAGTGGGTTAAGTAGAGTGGGCTAAAGTATTTGGGCCAATTTGTGGGCTAGACTTGGGAGAACCTCCAAGTCCATGAGGAAAATGCAGTCTCGGCCCAAGTGCGTGACATTCTCCCCCACCTATTTCGGCGTCGTCCTCGTCGCCGTGTGTTGCTCGAGCAGCTCTTTGAATTGCCATAAGTCCTCTTCGGGTTCCCACGTTGCCTCGGACTCTGGCAGTCCCCTCCATTTAATTAAGTATTCTGTCTTCGGTGAAACTCCTCGCCGCCTTACTATCCTTCTAGCGAGCACCTCTTCAACCTCCTTGTCGTAAGACTTGGTAACCACGGGTGGTGCTCGACTTGAATGCCCTCGGCTTGGGTCTTCCCCATCTTCGTTGTACGGCTTCAACATGCTCACGTGGAAGACCGGATGGATTTTCAACGTATTCGGTAGGTCAAGTTTGTACGAGACCTTGCCGACCCTTGAAATGACGGGAAAAGGACCTTCATACCTTCGAATTAATCCCTTGTGCAAGCTTCGGAGTGCCTTGAATTGTTGGGGTAAAAGCTTCACAAGGACTCGGTCGCCTATGTCGAACTCTCGAGGCCTTCGCTTCTCGTCTGCCCATTTCTTCATTCGCTTGCGGGCCTTTTCCAAGCATGACCGAGCTATATCGGCTTGCTCTTCCCATGACTTGGCCATCTTGGATGCTCCCGGGCTTCGTCCCTCGGTTAATGATAGAGTGTGTGGGGTCAGGGGTTGTTGTCCCGTCGCCAGCTCGAACGGGCTCCTCCCAGTGGCTTCGCTACGCTGCAAATTATAAGAAAATTGAGCAATATCAAGTAACTTAGCCCAGTCCCGTTAGTTAGCACTTACAAAGTGTCGGAGGTAGCACTCCAACAAGGCATTCACCCTCTCAGTTTGGCCGTCGGTTTGGGGGTGAAAACTCGTCGAGAAATTAAGCTCCGTGCCCATGAGCTTAAAGAGTTCCGTCCATAGCTTCCCTGTGAAACGGGGGTCCCGATCGCTCACGATGCTCTTGGGCAATCCCCAATACTTCACGACGTTCTTGAAGAACGCCCTTGCTGCCTCCTCCGCCGTGCAATCCTTCGTGCACGCAATGAAAGTCCCGTACTTTGAAAATCGGTCTATCACCACCATGATAGAGCCACACCCTTCCGACTTTGGTACTGCGCTAATGAAGTTAAGTGAGATGGAATGCCATGGTCTCTCGGGGATGGGTAATGGTTCGAGTAGCCCCGCTGGCTGCCGATTCTCCACTTTGTCTTGTTGGCACACAAGACACGTTCGCACATAACACTCGACACCATCTTTCGTTTGCGGCCAAAAGTATGCCGACTCCAACAATGCTAACGTCCTCTTTTGGCCCGGGTGCCCCGCCCATTTGGTGTCGTGGCATTCTTTGATGAGTTCCCGTCTCAGGTTGCCCCACTTTGGTACATATAAGCGTCGCCCCTTTGTGTAGAGTAGACCGTCCTCTACCCAAAATCTCTGCGTCTTGCCCTCCGCGACTAGACTCTTTAATGTCTTCGCCATCGGGTCGTACTCAAGTCCCTCCTTAATGCGTTCAACTAATTCCCCCTTGGCTTGACTGATTGCTGCAAGCTCCGCCTTGCGACTCAATGCATCGGCTACCACGTTGGCCTTCCCCGGTTTGTATTCTAATGTGTAGTCGAACTCGGCTAGAAAATCCTGCCACCGTGCTTGCTTAGGGGAAAGCTTCTTTTGTGTCTGAAAGTAGCTTGTGGCGACGTTGTCTGTCTTTATTGTGAAGTGCGCCCCGAGCAAGTAATGTCGCCACACCCTTAGGCAATGGACCACTGCTGTCATTTCTTTCTCTTGCACCGTGTACCGTCGCTCGGTGTCATTGAGTTTCCGGCTCTCAAAGGCTACCGGATGTCCCTCCTGCATGAGAACGCCCCCTATAGCGAAGTCGGATGCATCGGTGTGTAATTCGAATGGCTTAGCGAAGTTGGGTAGAGCCAAGACAGGTTCTTGACTCACAGCGGCCTTCAACTCTTCAAAGGCCCGTTGGCACTCGTCGGACCACTCCCACGCCTTATTCTTCTTGAGTAAGTCCGTCAATGGGGCTGCTCTCGCCGAGTATCCCTGTATAAACCGGCGATAATAGTTAACAAGACTAAGGAAAGATCGAAGTTCGGTTACCTTGGTCGGGGCCTCCCACTCGGTGATTGCTTTGATCTTTGTCTCGTCCATGTGGAGCCTCCCATGGCCGATGATGTGTCCCAAGAAGTGAACCTCCGATTGCGCGAATGTGCATTTCGACTTCTTTATGTAGAGTTCATTCTCTCGTAAAACTTGGAACACCGTCTTCAAATGCTCTGCGTGTTCCTCCATTGAGTTGCTATAGATGACAATGTCATCAAGGTACACCACCATGAACTTCGAGGTAGGGCTGGAATATCTTGTTCATGAGGGTGCAAAACGTCGCCGGGGCATTGGTTAGTCCAAAGGGCATGACTAACCACTCAAATGATCCGTACCGGGTAATGCATGTCGTCTTCGGCTCGTCCCCTTCCGCTATCCGGACTTGATAGTAGCCCTTTTGCAGGTCCATCTTGGTATATATCTTGGCTCCTCCAAGCCTATCAAACAGGTCAGCAATTAAGGGAATTGGGTATCGGTTTTTGATGGTTACCTTATTGAGCGCCCAATAATCCACACACATTCGAAGCGTCCCGTCCGACTTCTTTTGAAACAACACTGGGGCTCCATAGGGTGTTTTTGAAGGTCGGATCTTGCCCGTGTCTAGCAACTCTTTAAGTTGTTTGCGTAGTTCCTCTAACTCGGGTGGGGCCATGCGATAGGGTGCCATTGCGGGTGGTTTGGCACCGGACTCCAATTCGATCTTGTGATCCACCTCTCGCCTTGGTGGTAGTTTGTTTGGTAGCTCGGTTGGCATCACGTCCTTGCTTGCCTCAAGGACCTCTTGGATGATCGGCGGCACTTCATCCTTTTCATTGGGTTCCCTTTCTTCCTTCAACACGGCCAAGTATGTCAGCATTCCCTTCTTCACCCCCTTGGTGAGTTGCATGGCCGATAGTTGTTTACTCTCGTGGGCATTCCCGTCGGGTGACTTGATAGTTGGGATCATACAAGGGGACCCTTTCTCTAAGATGCAAACAGTATCAAAAGAAGGCATAGGGATAGCGGTTACCTGCCTTAGGAAGTCCATGCCAAGTACGACCTTAAAATCATCGAGCGGTGCGATTGAGAAGTTTACTTGGCCCTTCCAAGTTCCCAATTGTAGCTCTACGCCTCGGGCTACGCCGTGTAAGGGTTGGGCCTTGGCATTCACTGTCTTTAACCAACCCTCGCCTTTTGTCCATGTGAGACCGAGTTTCTTGGCCTCACTTTCAGCAACAAAGTTGTGTGTGGCTCCGGTGTCCACCATGGCCTGCGTCGGGTTCCCATTGATGTTTGCTTCCACGTACATGAGCCCCTTACTCCTTGTCGCGGATGCTGGCTTTGCTTTAAGGGCATTAAGAATTTAGAGCGAGTTCATCAAGTTCTCCTCCTCGTCGGCCAAGGCCTCGGCCTCGTGCTTATCCACCATCGCCGACAAGGATCCTAGCTTGGGACAACTACTCATCGCGTGCGGCCCCTTGCACACGAAGCATCCACCTTTGGGGATGAAGGTCTTCTTCTTCTCCTCATATGCATTGCGGGATGGTTGCTTGTCGCCTCCTCTTGGTTGTTGCTTTGGTTCGTCTTGCCATTTTTGTTCCGGCCTGTCTCCCCCACCTTTTGCCGGGTACTTGTTGCTCCTCTTTGATGTGTCGGTATGGCTCGAGTATGATTGGATATGAAAGTCCGCCAAGGACTCGGCAATGGCAATAGCTTCATCAATTGATTTGGTGCCCCGTCGGTGTAGCTCTTGTTTGGCCCATCCTTGCAGTCCATCGATGAAGAAGAAGAGGAGGTCTTCTTCCGACGTGTTGGGGATTTGGAGCATGAGGGTTGTGAACTCTTTTACATACTCCCGCATCGGTCCTCGTTGCTTCAACTCCCTTAACTTCTTTCTTGCTTCGTACACGACATTCTCGGGGAAGAAGTGCTTCTTGAGTTCCCTCTTGAACTCATCCCATGTATCGATCTTGCACGAGCCTCGCTCGATGTCGGCGTGTTTCCTACGCCACCAAAGCATCGCAGTATCAGTAAGGTAGAGAGTGGCAGTCTTTACCTGGGCGGCCTCGTCGGTAAGGCCGATTCCCTCAAAATAGCGCTCCATCCGCCAAAGGTAGTTCTCCACTTCCTTGGCATCTCTTGCCCCATTGAAGCCTTGTGGCTTCGGATAGTCCACCCTTGGACTTGGCCCAAATGTGCTAGCGCCCCCACTAGCAACGGCCTTCTTGCATAGTGCCAGGTCCTCCTTCATCCCCTCGATGTTGCTCTCGACGCTAGCACGCAGTGAGTGAATGAGTTCCTCCAACCGTAGGAGTCGCCCTTCGACCTCCACGTTGGTCTCCTTCTGGATATCGAGTTGTTCCATGACGTGGTCCTCCAATGTCTTGAACTCGTGCTGGACCCTCTCCAGCCTTTCGCCCATCTCCGTAATCACGGGTTCAAAGGAAGCCCCTTCACCACGCACCTTGCTCTGGTCTCGCTTCTTCTTTGACGCCGTGTTGGGAACGGTCTCCCTCCCACGCTCGTCGACCAAAACGGAATCGTTGGATGCCATCACCTGCAAGATAACACAACACCAAAGCCCAAGCCGGGCTCTGATACCACTTGTCACGGACTTGTTCCCTTAACACGTCCCGTGCGGCACTTAGCTCCTTCCCGCCCCTCGCGGTAACTAAGTCAGCCTAGCTCCCGAAGAAGTGTTGTGTGTGCTAAGTGAAAGCTAAGTAAGAACTCGGAAAGATTAGTGGGAAAGCTTTGTATTCACTCAAACTTCAAATACTTGGATGGTTTACAAATGAGGGCCTACTCCTATTTATACAAGGCCACCTCCCTAATGGACGGTGGAGATCAATTTGATCTAAGGGTTAGGAGTTGTTCTCTAGAACACTCTACAACTCTCTACAACTTCAAGAACTATGTACAATACTCCACATTATTCTAGAGAATTCTACAAGTGGGTTAAGTAGAGTGGGCTAAAGTATTTGGGCCAATTTGTGGGCTAGACTTGGGAGAACCTCCAAGTCCATGAGGAAAAATGCAGTCTCGGCCCAAGTGCGTGACATCGGGCTTGCTTGACAAATTCCTGGAAATGGCTTTGTCAATTTCACCAAAAAGGAGTAATTTCATTTATATAACATGAGGATGAGGGTGATGACATCTTTAACAAACATTTATAACTAACACTAACAAATTCCGAACTTACACAACTTCTTTTAGCAGTTACATACATAATACTCTCCCTGAAACTAGACTAGGTAAAGCAACTAATTTGTCACTCAGCAATTTGAAACGAGAAATACCGAACAACTTCGTGAATACACCTTAGTTTGAACGAGTTGCTGATGTAATGCACATCTACCTCTATATGCTTTGTTCGGGCTAAAGCTAAAGCAGCCGAGAGCTTGCCTTACATTGAGATGCATTTTTCATGGCGATGTTATGACTGAGAGCTAGAGCGTAGTAAAGGAGTACCATTGTTATGAAACTCGGAACCTAGAGAAGAATTTCCACCATTGATCACAGAAGTAATAAGTAAGATTTCACTTGATCCGGACAACTTTTTGAGTTCTTTAAACCATTAGTAGAAAACAAAAGTTTACATTCTAGCTATATACATTCTTCCAGATGCAGATAAACAAATATGGCCCTTGTTATAGAGACTATATTCTTGAAATACCTAAACTGAAGTTTGCTGTTATGGTATGGTCTCAGTAAGGAAAACAAGTAGAACCAAACAATTTTAGCATACCGTAATCTGGAGCATAGCCAAACACTTTTTGAAATGGAGACATGTTTAGAAAAAATGGTGAAGCCGATGTGTTTAGCAGAGACAAAAGTATCCCACCAAAAAATCCTAGGTAGCTCACCTCTAGCTAGCAAGGTCAAGCCCATTTCAATTATGTGTTGGTGCTTCCTTTCCGGAAGCCCATTCTGTTGATGTGTGTTAGGACAAGGATGTCTCACCAACACACCTTGATTCAGAAGAAAAGTAAATATATGTCTTATATTCTTCACCATCGTCTGCCTGAAAGATCTTAACCTTAGCATCAAACTGCAATTTTATCATAATCAAACACTATTTTAAAGCATCTATAACTTCAGATTTTGCTTGAAGTGGATATATTCTAGTGTATTGGTCCATGAAATGTATAGAGTACTTAATCCCAGCAGTAGATTCTATTGTAGGACCCCCACACCAGAAAAAAACAATATGAAAAGCTGCATTAGCTTTAGTCTGCACAGTAGGTAAATGCATAGCATGAAGTTTCCCATTCTACAAACTGAACCTCCTTTTAGAAACAGGAAGCTTAATAGATTTCATCACAGTAGAAACTGTACTTGGACAAGAATGTCCAAGTCTTTGATGCCATAAAGATTCAATGGAAGAATTGTTAGCATTGTTACAAGAGAAAGCAACAGAATTAACATCATGAGCACTTGAACAACTACTAGAAACATTTGAACTATTTTCAACCGTATTAGGACACTGACCTTAAGGCATCATGCAGTGATTTCTTGATTCCTTGATGCTCTATGAAGATGGATGAGTTATTGGTACGAGAAATTGATTTCTCCCTCCTGAGCAGAGAACTTTTTGTGAATCAGTTAGTTGATAGAAATAATATAACTCTGTTATCTTTTATAGCTGAAGAGAGGACCAATTCCTCATAGGATTATGATTATAATGCAATTAGGATTGCTATTCACGGTCTATCTACGTGAAAATTATCTTATGAGATATAAAATGACCAAAACTTATTCGGAAAATTATTTATTTAAACCATAAATATATCTAAAATATCTTAATAACTTAATTATATGGCACATGGACCACAATAATCTTACACGTCTTTCCACGCCTTGTGCCACATTCGATCTTTGTTTTAAGATGGGTCTTCCTGGTTTTTTAAGACTTATGCGGCCTCCTATGGGTCTTTTGACTTTGAATGTTGTTGTGATTGACAAGGTCCGAGACGAAGTTTGATGGAGATTGAGCTACTCTTCCGATTCGTTTTTGTTGTGCATGCAGTCAGGGGACAAGAATTGGGTCCTACTGCTATTGGGCTTCTTATGGGTGTTCTTCAGCGTATGTTTTTTACGGATAATTTAATGTAGTTGCTTTGTAGTTGCTCATAGGCTTGTGCATTTTTTTTTTCTTTAGTCGATCTGATTGTGTGGATGAGTCCTGATTTTCCTGAATGAGTTGAGAGTCATGTACTTGATTTGGATTGATCAATGAGATTCTTGATTTAAAGAAAAATTATTAAATCCATTAATATCTCGATGACATAAAAGTATTAACAAATTTTATTAGGACATCAAAGCAATTTTTATTGATAATTAACTTTAACTTTTAAAATAAAACTCTTTTTATGAGACAAGAAATTATTTGGATACATAACTCCTTTTATGAGACAGATGAAGTATTATTTTCAATTGAACTAAAAATAAAAGCAACTGCCTCAATCTTATATGGCCGTTCATAACATAAAGTGCTTACATTTAAACGTAGAAGATTAAAATTCACAATACAAATGACCTAAAAGTCTTAATTGTTCTTACATAAATCCGATTGGGAGCAAAGTTCATTATGTTTCAAACAAAAAGAAAAAGAATAAAAATTACATAAATGAAATCATGGGTTTTTTATTTGTTTAATAAGACATAAAGCCCACAAATCGTCATTATTAATGTTCGAAAAAAGATTAATTGTTCATCACAGGCTTGTGAGACAGAACAGAAGTTGGCTCCATACCCATTGTTCCAACTTGAGTGATCAACTGTTCCCTGTACAATTAACACATCATCACCAATATTCAGATTTGGAAATCAGTTGAGAAATGTTAATATGCATCTGGCACGTCGAGATTCAATTCTAGATATTCTATTACCATTGATACAACATATTCTGCTACTAGAATAACATTAATACAGGACACGTGTATTAATTGATGTCATCTCATTTTTGAATAAATAAAAAAAGGGTTAATTGGAATAATCCATAAAACTATCGGTATTTTTTCACATAAATTATTAATTTTTTTTTTTGCACCGATATATACATTCAGTACAAGTTTGGTAGATAAACCACCAAAATTATTTCCAGCCATTTTTTGCTAGGATTTTGCACGTGATAAGCTTTTAAGCGTTTTTTTTTTTTTTTTTTTGGTCCAAACAATCCTTTTAGTAGGCCAAAAGTGTAAACTCCCTCACACCATCCTTTGAATTACCAACCATTCTCTCCACCAACATCTAGAACCTCCATTGTTGAAGATAAACAACTTCTCTACCTACTAAAAAGATTGTTTGGACAATAAAAAAATCTTAAAAGTTTTCACGCGTAAGTCATATTCGGAATTCCGGTGGAAATGGCCAAAAAATAACTTTGGTGATTTATCTGTCAAACCCGTATAGTTTTATATATCAGTGCCATTTTTTTTCCTAGTGATTTATGTGAAAAAATATTGATAATTTAGTGGGATTGCTGTCATTTACCCTAAAAAAACATAACAAAAAAACAATGTACTCTATAATGTACCTTAGGCTAGATCACAGTTAGGACCAACATTGAGGTTGAACTGAAATCTGAAGTTGCCTTTGACTTGAGCTTCATTCTCCTCGATCTTTTCCTTAATTTTCCTAGCAGAGTCAGCTACAGATCTGCGAACAGTCTGGATGTCCAAGTTCTGAAGGTGATTTGCTACGCAAATTGGAATTTCCTCGAGTTTTTTGCAGTTCTTAATCGCAAGACACCTAAGACTAGGAAAGGTATTTTCCGAGGCCTCCCAGACAACTAGATCAGCATTTGCAATGAGCAAGTATTGAAGACTTTCAAAAACAGAATCAGTGGCTTCCCAAGAGATTCCTTGGAATGCATTAGCTTTCAACTTGATAACCTCCAGCTTACCAATTGTTGCCAGTGTGGCCATATGCTTCCAATCAAGGTATGTAGATGATAATGTCAGCCTTCTGAGATTTATTGAGAAGTGGTCCCGGCCTGGAAAGAAGCCTAGCTGGTTACTGGATGCGGACTCGTGCCCCAAATCATTCACCAGCTTCAACTTTTCGAGGTGGTTGAAACATTTCAATGACTTATCAATCAAAAGAGTGGTTATCTTCCCACGAACACCCAGTGACGTCAGGTTGGAAGCCTGCCTAGAGATAGCTTCTATGCCGTGATCGGGTGATACTCTACTTAGGGTCTCAAGGTTTTTACCGCCTGCACCTTTCCATGTTGGATCGAGGACAATGGCTGCTTTTGTCTTGAGAAGCCTCAGACGAAGCATGTTCCATAAATTTGGTTCATCTTAAGGGTGCGTGCCTTGGTGTTGACTACAATTACTTGCAGTTTCCATATCTCGGAAATGGATTCAGGAAGCTCATCGAGACGATCAACACATAGGATGATGTACCTCAAATGAATTAGTTTGGTAAGGTTGCTAGGGAATTGTTCGAATCTTATGGACTTGGAGTACAGGATCCTAAGCAATGGGAAATTGTTAGGGACAGCTTGGTTGAACTTTGGATCTAAATCGATGGGTTCCTCTCGGAAACACAAAAAGGTTCGGACAAGTGGACTTTTTAGACGCAACGCGAAGTATTTGGAGGGGTCGGAATGGAGACAAAGATGATGGACATCTGGTAACTTAGAAATTGAATCTTCAGGCCCTGCTCCCTGATCTGATATCGTTATCTCTAGGAACAAGTTCTTGTCTTTAGCTTTAGATCTGCAAAAGCTATGTATGATATCATGAACATGACATGTTTTAACCTCTCCCATAGGATTTATATCATCAACTATCAATAAATTTTCGCTGATAAGATAATCCAAATTCTCCTCTGCAATTTGCTCCAAGCTTTTGCCCTCCTGAGGTAGTATGAACCCTTCTGCGATCCACAAGCGGGTGAGTGTCCATGTCTGGAAAAGGTAATTCGGAGGGAAGACTCCAAGATAAAGAAAACACTCTCTCAAATCATAAGGCAACATATTGTAACTCAATTCCACACGCTCTGATATGACATTCTCCTTTTCCTTGTCAGTTTGTAGGCCTAGATTCATAGTTTCACTCACCTTGGCCCATTCCTTTTCAACATGGAATGTTAATTTCTTCTTCTTCAGGTATTGATCCTTAAGAATCCCTCCAAACACCACTATTGTCAGTGGCACTCCGCTGCAACTTTCAGCTATAGAGTATCCGAGGCCTTCCAATTTTTCGGGCCAATTCCCGACAACCCCGAATACTTCTAACTGGAGAAGTCCAACTCTCCTCAGGTGTTAGGAACCACTGACTGTAGGGATTTGTAATAGTTTTAGCATGTGTGCCAACTTCCGTATTACGGCTTGTCACCATCACCTTGCCTCTGCCATTATGATACGGCAAAGCAAGCATGATGGCGTCCCAGTGCTCCGTTTTCCATACGTCGTCTAGGACTAACATGAACTTCTCTTCCTCTAGACATGCATGAACTCTCTGGGAAAGTTCTCGAGCACTGAAGCTGGTCATGTCTTGGGTGGTGAACTTTTCAATAATCTCGAGAAACACTTCCTTACTATTGAAGCTCTGTGAGACGTGGACCCAGATGCGAATCGGGAAATCATGACATGTTTCCGGGGAGTTGAAAACCTTCCATGTCAATGTTGACTTGCCCAGACCAGGCATACCGATGATGGAGATAATGTCTAATCCCTTTTGGATTGTCGACAAATACTCTTTCATCTTCACCTCCACCTCTTCTAGACCTACAATTTTTCCTTCCGGCCTCAGTGTAACTTGATCCTGCAAAATTAATTCACTCAGTTAATCATAATAGAAACAACAGTAATATTAGAAAAACACACTCTTGGAATTAATATTTTCAATCTCAGATTAATAAATAAGATATTGGCTTTTAAAACATTACTATTCTTTTTAGAGAAAATTAAATATTAAATTATTAAAGATATAAATATAAATTTTAATTAATTAAAATAGTAATGATTAATATCTATAATTGTTTATTGAGTTCAACAAACAATTCGAACGAATATTGCGACTCAAAAATTAAAGATGCAAAAGCCCTAAAGTTTTTATACTATTCCGTAAGTTCAACCAGATGTTAAACGGGATAGCCTAATAGATTTCAGGCTAATTGGCTCTGATTAAAGAATCGTGATATTCATTTTTATAATTTTTACAAATTTAAATAAATTATATTTTTGTTTATCAAAGTTTAAAATGTTGATAGTTCAATGATTTAGATAAGTAGGGAGATTACTGTAAATACCCACTTTATAATTTTTTTTTTTTTTGGGGTTAAAAACCACCAGCATGGTGGGGGGACAATTTATAATATTCAAATTAAGATAAATAAAATTTTGGTACTATTGTAATTTATGTTTATAATAAGAGTTGATTGTTTTATTTATAACAAAAAAACTATGCAAAAAGTTATAAATGGATCTATACCTCTTACATTGTTTAGAAAAAATAACAAGATTATAAATTAATTTGTTCCTTCTTATTTAATAATTAAAAAAATTATATAAGGCGGTTTTTCAATCTTTAGTTAAACTTTCAATCATTTTTATTTATTAAAAAAATGTAAGTACTAGATCATATGTCAAAAACAACACTTAGAACTTAACAATATCTTAACAAAGTAATATTCATGAGTTAAAACTACTGTTTAAATTTTTCTTTATCGTGAACTTAAAATAATAATGGAACAAATCACATGTTTTGTCTGTCAAGAATTAGAGGTGAAAATAAAATCACTGAGCTGTTGAAAATATGCATTTAGTGATGTGCAAATGGTTTAAAAATTGGTTTAGTTTTTTCTTTTCCTCAAAACCATACCAGGCCATTCAAATTGTTTCAGTTTAAACAAGTGATTTTGTGTTATTTACTGTATTTTTATTTAGTTTTTGTCCCCGTTTTTTATTTCTTATTTATATTTTTAGTTTGTTAGTTGTATATTTTAATGTAATATTAACATACACTCAATTTTAGATGTATAATTACACATATATATATTATAGAAAAACTAAAATTACCAAAAAAATAAATAATAATAATAATAGTAATAATAATAATAATAATAATAATAATAATAATAATAATAATAATAATAATAATAATAACAAAACAACAATTCGAACCACCGGTTAACGTTTGAACAGCTAGCCCGAAACCAAAATTGTGCATAGCACGATCCGAAATTGAGTTGCCTAGAACGATTTTTCGAACCGTCTATTCGGAAATAAAATCAGCGTTAGAACCGTTTGAGCACCTCTATATACATTGTTCTAACTTCTATTTATATGCTCCTTCTTTTGCTAATTATTAAACACCATTACTTTTTGTTTTTTCACCATCAAAGCTTCTATGTTAATATATTTTCAAATATTCAATACCTAAATAACTCTTTTGTACTTCTGTAAAAAATAAGAGTCTTTAATCTATTATTTGAAATAAGAAGTCAAACTTTAAAACTACCGAAATCCTACTAAACTATTACAACCAAGGTTGTTAAACTCACAATTTTAAGTACAGTCGATGGATTGTCGGTAAAACCGGATCGTAAAGTCGAATCATAAAATCGTAAGATTCTACAACTATACAAAATAACCATATATAAAAATTATTGTACATATATTTTAATTACTACAAGTTCTAAATTGATATCACATATAAAAGTACACATATTATATATAAAAATAATCAAAAAGAAAAAAATATTAATTATGGAGAAATGTTTTTGTCATCATGGTTCATATATACATTTAGTAAGACATTCCTAAATTATAAATAAGAATACTTTAAATTTTAAGAGAAAAATATAAAATGACCATAGTGAAATTAAGTATTAAATGAAAAGAAAGATATAATTATTTATGAAGCTTACTTTTTAATTTAGAACTTTATAGTTAGTAAAAAATGATTTTCACCAAAATTAGCTATTTTTGTATATAATTTGCTCTAGAAATTTTTTAAATCCTAATTTTAAGATGGTATAGATTCTACAATTCATATTATATACTACCTCCTTTGGTACACGTGTTTATACATGAATAATAGGTCGAGTTCATTGTTCATTTAGTGACATTTGCATGCGTAATTGACCGTGTACTGTTCATATTTGCATTATTGGACAATTTGATGCTATGTGACTTGTTTTGAAGCTATTTGGGTGAATCTAAACCAAAAATTCGAATTTGACTAAGGATGGATGTTGAAAACAAGCCTCACAAGTCAAAAATGAAGAAAAATCGAGACAAAGTTTCAGGAAACTGAGCATTGTCTCGGCCGAGACAAAAGGGTCAGAGAAAATCAATGTTTTGGTTGTGGAAGAGGCTCAGCCGCGAATCAGTTTCTCGGCCGAGAATTGAATACAGAGGGCTCAGCCGAGAGAATCATTCTCGGCGAAGACTCAACGCGGGTCAAGTGAAGATTTTTTCGAAGATTGCCCTTTTCCAGCCCAAATTAGGCCTAATTCATCTCCATCTATATAAAGAAGACCCCAACACTACAAGAAAAAAAGAGATTTGTCGCTAGTCTTTTGCAACTACAAGAGTGGTTACTGAAAGTAACCCCTTTTGTAACTATTAGTAGTTACATAAAATATTTCATACAATTTTAACCAAATTTACTACAATATGCCAAGCTCTTTTGCAACTACTTGTAGTTTCAAATACATTAGTAACTACAAAGTAGTTGCAAAAAATAGTTTCAAATACATTTGTAATTATAAAGTAGTTATAGAAAAACTTTTTGCATCTTATTATAAGTGACTACCCTATAGTAACTACTTTTAGATTTATAGTTACTAAAAATATTTTTGTGACTACTCTCCCTTTTTTGTAATTACATTTTGTATTGGCAAAAAGCCTTATTTCTAATAGTGCAAGTCAGAAAATAATTGAAGGGTGGGCGGCGTCTTCGACGATTATGTCCGGAGACATATTGGACGGGACCGCGGAGGCCATTTTTCTAAGAACATCAGCTTTAACGTTTTCTTCGCGAGGTATCTGCTGGACATCAGTCGAAGCAAAAGTTAACAAAAGATTAAGTGTTAAAGCTAGGTACCTTTTCAACGTATCATTCTTTGCTGCATAGGTGCCCTTGATTTGACTGGAGAAAACCTCGGAGTCAGTGAAAAGCTGGATATGCGAAGCTCCGAAGGTTTGAGCGAGTCGGAGCCCAGCAAGGACTGCCTCGTATTCCGCCTCGTTATTGGTCACTTTGAATTTAAAACGCAAGACATACTTGATCTCAACGCCATCGGGGCCAATGAGAAGGACCCCGACGCCACTGCCTCGGGTCGCAGAGGCGCCGTCCACGTATACCCGCCACTTGCGGGCAGCTTCGAGATCGGAGTGGTGAGTAGGGATAGCACACGTGACTGCTTCGGGGTCAGTGGATGGTACTTCGACCAAAAAATCCGCAAGAGCTTGACCTTTGATGGCTCGGCGAGGTAGAAATTGTATATCATGCTCCCCGAGGTCGATGGCCCACTTAGCCAAGCGTCCCGACACATCGGGCTTGGTGAGGATTTGACGAATAAGATGGTTAGTGAGAACCCTAATATCGGGTCCTTGAAAATAGGGACGCAGGCGGTGGGCCGCCATAACCAGGGCCAGTATTGTTTTTTCTACTACAGTATACTGGGTCTCTGCCCCTTGAAGTGCTCGGCTGACGAAGTACACGGGCTGTTGACTTCCATGATCCTCGCGGACGAGGGCCGCGCTGATGGCTTCTTCAGCGGATGCGAAATACACATAAAGAGGCTCTCCGGGGACAGGCGCGGACATAGTAGGCAACCGGTTGATGTGTTGTTTTAAAGCCTCAAAGGCCTCGGTGCATTGCGGAGTCCATTCGAATTTCTTTGCCTGACACAAAATTTTGAAGAAAGGAAGTTGACGTTCCGCTGCCTTAGACAAAAACCGATTTAAGGCTGCAAGACCGCCGGTGAGACGCTGAACATCTTTCACCGTCTTCGGCGGCTGAAGGTCCAATACATCCCTAATCTTGGCTGGGTTGGCCTGGAGACCATGCTGTGAGACCACATACCCCAGAAATTTTCTTGAGCCAACGCCAAAGGTACACTTGGCCGGATTGAGGCGAAGATTATAGCGCCGCAACGTGCTCAACATCTCGGCAATGTCCTGTACACATGTTGTAGGAGAGGAACTTTTAATAACGATGTCATCAACATATACCTCAACATTGCGGCCGATTTGATCTCGGAAGACGTGGTCCATAAGGCGTTGGTAAGTGACTCCGGCATTCTTGAGCCCGAAGGGCATTTTCTTGAAGGCAAAGCACCCAAAATCAGTAATAAAGGCTGTTTTGAGGGCATCGCGGTGATCCATGTGAATTTGATGATACCCCTTGTATAAATCTAGGAAGCAAAGTGCCTTATGCCCGGTAATGGCCTCGGCTTTTTGGTCGATGGGCGGCAAAGGATAACAATCCTTCGGGCAGTGCCTATTGAGGTCGGAGAAATCTACGCACATCCTCCATGCCCCACTTGACTTCGTCACCATCACGGGATAAGAAAGCCAGGACGGATAGTGAACTTCGAACAGGATGTCTGCATCCAAGAGCTGTTGAACTTCAGTTCGGATGGCTGCGTTCCTCTCTGGGGCAAATTGCCGTCGCTTTTGTTGTATGGGCTTCACGCCGGGGTCAATATTCAGCTTATGAGTAATAAGGTCTGGAGAGACCCTCGGCATATCCAGGGGAGACCAAGCAAAGACTTTAGAATATTCTCGTAACGTTTGGATGATGGCATTGTGCAACATTGGTATGTCCACGACGCCTACTGTAACAGTTTGTTCTGGTTTAGCTGGATCGAGCGGCACCTTAATAGTATCGTCTCCGAGTGATTCAGATGAGCCCGGGGTAAGAGCCGAAGTGGCTATTTGAAACCGAGGCCTAGGAGGAGCCTTGGTTGCTTTCTTAAGTGCGACATACATGCACTCTTTGGAAATTCTTTGATTGCCACGGATGGCCACCTCACCATGGGGTGTAGGAAATTTCAATGTGAGATGATATGTGGAACATATGGCCTTCGCCGGGGTGAGCCAATCTCGGCTCAGAATCATATTATATGGAGATGGAGAGCTGACCACATAAAAATCGACAAAGATGGTTTTTATCGCCGGATAAGTACCAAGCGAAGAGCGGAGGTTGATTATTCCTTCAGGTTGGACCTCACCCTGGGTGAAGGTCTGTAGTGGCCCGGGGGCGGGTCAGAGCTGTTCGCGAGGTATGCCCATTTTTTGGAAACAATCAGCGAATATGACACTGACAGCGGCTCCATTGTCGACGAAGACTCGCTTAACTGTAACATTGGCCACGACCATATCAATGACGATGGCATCAGTGTGTGGGGTGAGTTCGGGGACGGGGTCCTCATCAGTAAAACTCACAGTTTCAGATTTGTGGAAGCGCTTGTGACGTGGCTCCTCGGGAGGAGGCCTACGCGCTTCGGCCTTCAGGGCACTTCGGGAAGTCTCTGTTGGAATAGCTCCATATATCACGTTTATTATCCCGTGGACAACGTGATTGGGTGGATTATCTCCAGGACCTCCATGAGGAGGTGGAGGCGGTAGCAATTGAGGCTGTTGGCGATTGCCCTGATCTTGCCGTGCGTAGTTGTTATACCCCGACCTGTTATTCTGCTACTGAGGTCAGTTTTGTCTTGGACCTCGGTCATTGTAACCTCTGCGGCCTTGTTGCGAGCCTCCATTTTGAGTTGATCGAGATCTGTCCTCGGTCCGAACTACATATTGCCGCAGGAAACCCCTCTTCAAACAATCCTCAATTTCTTTTCCAAGTTCACGATATTCTTCGGCATCGTGTCCATGATCGTGGTGGTATGCACACCACTTATCGAGGTTACATTTTTCTGCCGGAGCAGTCCTCTGTGGGCACGGTCGCAGATTGTTCTTGTGAACAGAAAGTATTTATGCTCCTTATTTAGTAAGTGGAGTAAGGTGAGGAACATCTCCGCGAGATTCCAACCGTCCTCTGCTTAGGCGACTGAAGGCACTAGGCCGGGTACTGGTCCCGGCTTGTGTTTTATCTGGTTGCCGTTTGGTAGCATGTTTCTCGCGTTTGCGACGGGTTTGCTCTTCAGCTTCGGCGAACCTGCTTACAATGCCGAAAAGAGCCCGGGTCGTGGCAGGGGGGTGTCGCACATGCTCGGTGTAGAGTGGCCGGGGTCAGATGCCATTCATGAAGGCCGTGATTATAACATCATCAGATCGACTGCCGACTTTTAGGCTTTCGGCGGTTAAGCGATCAAGAAACTGGGTACCAGTCTCCCCATCTCGCTGTTCCAGATTCATGAGATCAGCTAAAGTGACCATGGGTTTTGCTCGCGTATGGAAACGCACCCAAAACTGCTCGGCGAGATCCCGAAAAGAGGTAACACTGCCTCGGGGCAAAGAATCGAACCAAAGTCTGGCCTCATCTTGAAGATACTCAGGAAACACTTTGCACAAATGGTGGGATATACAGTTGCGGTTGAACATAGCATACTTAAAGGCGCTTAGAAAATTACCTGGATCTCCGGTGCCGTTGTAGACGGACACTGGGGGAAGCTTGAACCCCTCGGGGAGTGGAGTAGCAAGAATCTCCTCGGAGAACGGGGTGATGATTTTCCCGTCAGCATCAAGGCCCAATACCTTGTCAAGCTCGGTGGCAAACTGGGCTTGCTCTTGTTCAAGAGGATCAAGGACACGGGACTTGTCCAAGTCAGCCCGCTTTGGCGCGTCTATAGGTCTGCGGCGATCTACGTCCTCATGATCATAACAGGGCCTTGAACCATTAGAACTGCAGTTCTCCACATGAGATACAGATCGCTGTCGGCGGCGATCAAGCCTAGCTCGGTGAGGTGGATCTTCATCCAATTCGCGAGATCGATCACGGGGCGGATGTCTTGCCTCCTGGTCAACGCCATTGTTGGCGCGCCCACCGGGGTTAGCGCGCCGACTATTCCATTCTTGGAATAGAGCGGCATGCTCTCGAAGAAAGGCTTGCTGTACCTGCAGTAATTCGGGGGTAGGTTGAGGGCTAACTTGTGCTGGCACATTGGCAGAGGCGAGATTCTGCACGTCAATGTGCCCCGCAGGCGGGTCCTGATTCTGTTGATGGGGCAATGGGGGATTTTGATCCACGAGGGGATTACGATGAGACCGGGTAGAGTTAGCATGTCGGCGGGTGTTCACCATAGCTGATGCGACGACGCTGAAGTATACTAGGGCTTTTCTTTCGAATCGCTTTCCCACAGACGGCACCAATTGATAAAGGGCAAAACTGAATATCCAAAATCAATCACAATAACCACATGCAAGAATTAAAGCGACACCAAGATTTACGTGGTTCGATCTGGAGATCTACGTCCACGGGCGGAGGCAATAACCATCCGGGGTGTTCTTCACTATTTCTTCTTCAATGTCGAAGTTCAAACTTACAAGCTGTAGTTTCAGAATACAAAAGTGCCCACCTTAAATCCGAATACAATTCTCCTATTTATGCTATCACAAACGAAACCCTAACTAAATCCCTCTAATCTCGCCCACCAAATCTGCATGGCAGTTAGGAAAAGATCATAGGGATCTGAATTTCCAAATATGTCGCAACTGGGCTGTGTTGGGCTCGCGCTTCTGGGCCCAGTTGACTCGGTTGCCGGGCTAGTCCGACCCGTAGTTACTGGGCCATACCTATCAATTACCCTTTTAAACTTTTTATCTAAAAAATATGGCACAAATAAAATAATAAATTTCGACAAAAATAATTCTTGAACCACCTCTATTATTTTAACTTACTTTATTTGTTTGAAGATTCATGAATAAACTTATTCTTAATTTCCTCCAATGTTATACAATTCTTACTTGCATCAATTTGTTAAGATGAAAAGGATCAAAATGTTAAAATTTTCATAATGTTTTGCTTAAAATGATAAAAGATCATATCAAATAAATATCTACGTATATGTTTATTATATTATTAGCAAGCTCTTGAGATATAATTTAATATGACATTTAGTTTATTTAAATTTGAAAAACAATTTCAAGTTAATTAAAATTATTGAACTGTTGTTTACCCTTCTTACTATATTATGATAGGTATTTCATTCATCTAGTTTAATCTTGCTAAATATATATCAAATTACTTGATTATTTGTATATGTTATAATATGATCTAATAATATTTTAGTTATGATATTTTTTTGTAAGAGACAACTTGCATTCTTAAGAATTAGGCAGATATGAATGATTTAAATGATTTAAATGATGTTAGCTGAAGTTTAAGAATAATTTTTTTTGTAACATCATTATCCATATCATAAAAAATGCATTTTTTATAGTGAAATACAACATTCTCATTTAATTAGTTAGGAGAAGGCTCCATTATTCAAACATAATTTGAAATGCAAAAGTTATTGGCCGTGAAAATTAAAATACCTGATATCAATGATCTGGAAAATAGTATCGTAAAATTTGAAAATTGATATTCTATAAACTCAATCCAAAACACACCAAATAACAAATCATCCACTTAAAATCTCATTAAAAAAAATTCAACTAAACAAATAACAAATACAAATATATCATATAACGGCAGGTAAAAGAACTTAAATATATATAGGTGATTCTTTTTTTTTTTTTTTTTTTTTATGTCTTCTTGAATTGAGTGGGAGCTTTATTATAGTGATTGATATATGTTAGTTTTCCACCATTATTGTCTTGAAATTAATTATTGTAACTTAATTATATGACAATTTACTTGTTTAACCTTAATTTATAGTTATGAATATAGGATTATTTTTATCCATACATTAATTTGTAAGAAACCACCACCATTTTATAGGTAGGAGAAGGGGATTATTAGTGTAGTTTAGATTAGACGTATATTCATAATATTATTGACAAGTAGTGTACGCTACACAATAAATGATGCACAAAATATGCATTGCAACATTTTTTTTGAGTTGGTGGACTCTCGACTTGAGTAAGGTCTGTCCTACAACGTATCACGAATATAAAAAAGGGATAATTACAAAATGGCCGCCGAACTATTAGCACTTTTTCACTTCGGCATATAAACTATTAACAGTGACTAAACCGCCACCAACCTATTTGAATATTACTACTCGAAAGCTGCCGGCCAGAATACCGCCCAAATTCATTGCACACCCGGTTTCGGAAAACCACCTTTTGGGACAGAATTTGGGCGGTATTCTGGACGGCAGCTTTCGAGTAGTAATATTCAAATAGGTTGGCGGCGGTTTAGTCACTGTTAATAGTTTATATGCCGAAGTGAAAAAGTGCTAATAGTTCGACGACCATTTTGTAATTATCCCTATAAAAAATGACATTTCAGGAGTATCAAAATGAGAAGTAAAATATTATGTACAATAAAGAAATTGATTGAATACGGATTAGGAGTTAACTCTGTCATGTGGCCCATCACAGTAACGAATTATAAGTATATGTGTTTGCTTAAAGTTGGGAAATGTTGAGTCAAAATTTGATTGAGATAGTTAATGAATGTGCTTTATTAAAATTTGATCCCCTCAATCCATTGAGAGAAATCATAAACAAAAGACCGTTGTAGAAAATTTGTGGCTGCTACTTTTTGGTTTTCCACTTCTGATTTTTCGTTTTAGTATGAAAATTGATGTCAATATTTGTAGTAAAAGTTTCAGTGTGAAAGAACATGGCAAAACTGTAATACTATATACCTCCGTCCCGCTCAGATTTGCACGTAGGGACGGACACGAAAGTTAAGAAAAAATTATTTTTTACTTTTTTGTTGACTTTTTCAAAGGTGGAGATTGAAGATGAGATTTTGAGGGTGTAAATTATTTAGAAAATTTTCTTTTTATGAGTGTGCAAATTTGAGTGGAACGGACTGAAAAGAAAAGTGTGTAAATATAAGCGGGACGGAGGGAGTAACTGTGAGTGTTGTGAAACAGGAAGAAACAATCTTTTTTATTTTTCTAGCAGTGATGATACATGGATTTTTTTGTGAACAGGAAAAAATAATCTTGGATTATAACTTTATTTATATTTATATAAGTAGACACAATGAGTATCTTTTGATTCTTTATGAATTCAGAATACGAGGGCGTAAAAATTCGTTAACATCCTGAAAACGTAAATTTATCAGTGAGTGGAGACGATGAATCATAATATAACATGTTATAAGGATGAAAGGAAAAAATATTCAATTTTTTGCACACCATCATTTTGCTCAAAGTCGATGACCCCATAATATACTCGGGGACCCTAAATAGCTTAGATTATTTGCTTCTGTTTTGAAAATGTTCTATTTTAATCTAAGGTAATCTATTTGTCTGTAACCTGTAATAACATAGAGTCCTAGAGAATGTATCTTGTACACCAATTGAATGAATCGAGTTATAAAGAAAAATATATTAGTATTTATATTTAAAGGTATTACATGTTCAAAGTAAATGTATCACTGTAAAAATGTATTAATGTTTCTACTTGTAATCGTGATATCCACCCTAAATTATACTGATACACATAAAACTTTATCTTTAAATTAATACATAAGTAGATGACCAATACCTTAATCCCTCACCCGATAACTCGTAACTAACACATCGATTGCATGTCAAGATAGATGATTACTATCTCCCACAATGACAGAAACTAAGAAAAGATATATAACTAATTTGTGAAAAATATCAATATCCTAATTATGAAAATTTTGTATACCAGAACGACCCATCTGTAACCCAAAATGTTTAACTTGTACAAGGCACGTCTCTAGTCAAATTTGTGGCACCTGTTTTGCCCACCAATTTTGGCAAATTAAGCCTTTTTTTTTTTTTTTTTTTTTTTTGGAAATACACAGAAGTGACTCAACTTAGGAATAAATCCATTCTATTATTTTATATAATCAACAATCGGCTAAAAGGATTCATATTTAATTATTTATAACAAAAATTAGAACGGAAAACAGCAAACTTAATCTTAACAAAGGAAATTTTTTTAGAGAATCAACAAAGGACTACTAATGGACTAAAAATAAAAAAAATCATGGATACATCAACACTACGCCACAAATATTTTTTTAAAAATGTAATGACGGTTTTGCTCGTGACCCTGTTCTTGATAGAGTGAGTCTTGTGTATGATGGTCGGGAAAATTGCATTATTGGTCCGCTAACTTTTACCTACTTGCAATTTTAGTCATCTCCGATGAGCGATTTGCACATTTAGTCCTATAACTAAAGTTTTTTCGCAATTTAAGGACAAATTTGGCCATAATTTTTCAAAACCGCCGGATAAAGTCACATGACTAGCACAGGACCTATAAAATTGGGGATCTTCACCTCTGAATGACACATAGCATCATCTCGTCAATCTAAAAATTAATAATAAAAAATAATTTTCCACATCATATGTCAAAATAACATGTAAGTAATTAATTTCCTTGTCACTTTAAATTATTTTAAAAAATGAGAATATAATAAAATAAAATAAAAAATTTCAGAAAAAATAAAAGTAAAAATCAAACATCTTCTTCTTCAAGAAAATTCTAGCGGATGACACAATGAAACAGAAAAAATAAAAAAATAAAAGAAAGCTCAATATCTTCTTCATTATTTAACATCTCCTTCTTCATCCATTGTTATCGCCATGACTTCTCTGTGTTATAGTCGAGATCAGATTCTCGTACGTGGATCTAATTAAAGAACACCCTTGGCTTTTTCATGCTCCCCTCTTCTTCGTCGTTGACGACGACTTCGACCCCAGCCCCTGTTTTCTCATCGCGAACTGTCCTACAGGGGGATGGTCCCCTTCATCCGCCTTTTCCACGTTCTCACGAAGATCTAGGCTCGATAAGTCAGTTTTCTTTTCTGGGCTCGAGATCTGGGCTCCAGGGAGTGCTGGTTCAGAAGTTCAAAAAAACCGTAATAAGAAAGGTTTTTTCAGACGTCGTCGATCAGGAAGATGAAGAAGAATCCATGGGTGAAGAATGAGGGCACCGTTATCAAGGAGAGGGTTGAAGAAGAAACATCAACAGTTCGGCTTCTTTTTTTCTCTTTTTATTTATTTATTTATTTTTTTTTGAAATATTTAGTTTTTTTTTTTACTAGAATTTTTCTATAATATTTTGTAATTCCTTTTGGATTTTTAATTTTGTTTATGCAATTTTTAATTTTGTTTTATTATATTCCCATATTTTTTAATAATTTAAAATGACATGGAAATTAATTACTTACATGTTATTTTGAAATATGATGTGAAAAATTATTTTTTATTATTAATTTTTAGACTGACGAGATGATGCCATGTGTCATTCAGCGGTCAAGATCCCCAATTTTATAGGTCATGTGCTGGTCATGTGACTTTCTCCGACGGTTTTGAAATATTCCGGCCAAATTTGTCCTTAAATTGCGAAAAAACTTGAGTTATAGGACTAAATGTGCAAATCGCTCATCGGAGAGGGCTAAAATTGCAAGTATGTAAAAGTTAGTGGACCAATAATGCAATTTTCCCTATGATGGTCACACAAAACTTATTTCGTGTAGCCAAGAGTAATTTCTTTTTTAATAGAGTCAGAATTTGAATATGTGTGTAGGGTCATTAGTTTAGTCATAAATTAGATCCATCACACCAGGCCACTATAACAAAAATGGTCTTTTGAGATAACAAAAAGTGGTCTCAAATAATGGGAATTTGTCACAACTTATGCAGACTGTTCTCAAATAATGAGTATTTATCACAACTTATGAGTATTTGTCCCTACTTCATTGTCGTCTCAATAATTCGAACGCAAATAATATATTTGTGACCATAAAAGTGGTCTCAAATGCATCTAAAATATGTTTTGCAACTAGTTGTCTCTAAAAGTAGTCTGCAAATGATCTCTAATAATTTATAGAGAGATTAGTGGTCACACATAACTTATTATATTAGTGACCATCATTGTGATCTCACAAAATATTATACAAAAAACCTCTTTTGTTGTAATGCACGGAGTGAGATTCATGTGACCGTCCCACATAAATCTTTGTCTTTCTTGACAAGAAATCGCATGAAGACTTTGGTACATAAATCTACCATCATCACTAAACTAAACTAAATTAAACTAAACTTCTCGCAGGTAAACAACTCATACATGTTTTTTGTGGAAAGTGAAATTGGGATTACGATCCTCGTTGAAAACCGGTGACATATCATAACTACCATAGAATTTGGAATCAGTTGCCAACTCCTCACAAAAAATAGTATCATAAATTGATTAACGCATCATAAGCATAATAGAAGATGCTAATTAGTTTTTGATACCAACTATTACAGCGGAAGCGTTCGAGCGCATGAAAAATAATGATAATCAAGTCAAAGTTTGTTGATTCTAAACATATTTGAAAAGAGAAGCGTGAAAAGATTAATGATAAGCTGTAGAAAGACAATGATATACACATGAGTGTATCTGTCTACCTTTCCCTAACACCTGGCTCCAATTGATAAACGAGGTTTATAGCGTGAAAAACGTGCTTAGAATAGAGATTTTTATTGTATATTTGAATATTCTAACTTTCGTTTATCGTATTCTTCGTATTTTCTTTCTCTCGTCGAAAATATGTTGTTTAAGTATTTTTGCAGGTATAACAGGCCAAAACTACGAAGGGTGAAAAGAAAGAAACGAGCAAAAATCAATAAAAATAGGAGGTGCACGGTCTGGTCGTGTTTGACGCTACCAAAGAACCAGTGGAAAATGCCATGCACGGCTCGTGCACGAGCGTCTAGAACAAGAAACTATGAAAAACTACAAGCACGGCCTGGCAGTGCACGAAAAAGCTGAGACGCACAACCCGTGCATTAACTCAGCTAACTTTGCATGGGCTTGGCCTTAAATTTCCCTTTTGGCCCAATTATGTTAAAAGTCCTCAAATATGTATTTAAACTCTTTCTAATAAGGAAACATTGTAATATCTCTCTAGAATATTCTTTTATATTTTGTTGTATACTTACTTTTATTTGTTACCTTATCTTTTGGATATTATTGTTGTAAACACAATCTATATAATAAAGGATTTACCAAATCTCCTAATTAACTGTGAATAGAATATTGATTCTCTTACTCTCACATGGTATCACACCTAACTCACCGATGATACCCTCGTTTCTTTTCCCACTGCCATCACGTCATCATCTTCTTCCCACCTCCCGAATGAGCAGGTCACCTTCGCTCTTCTTCCATGGCATCAACCACCTCCACGGATCCTCTTCCAATCAATACCATGATACATATGGTAACGACTAAAATATCCTCAAACTGTCTTATGTGGAAACAACAATTGATGCCCATGTTGACGAGTTTTAACCTTCTTGGCCTCATCGATGGCACATCCAATGCACCAACGAAGACAGTTTCCTCTTCCACTGGCAGATAACTGACACCCAACTCGGAGTATGTCGCCTGGCATACTAAGGATCAAAAGCTTCTCGGTGTTCTCTTCTCCACATTAACTGAAGAATCCATGGCAGAGGTGGTAGACTGCAACACCTCTCGGGATGCTTGGCTAGCTCTTGAAGCGGCCTTCTCTCACTCTTTGACGTCTCGTGCGAATCAACTACGGGAGGAGTGGTACACGTGGTAGTGCACACACTTTTAGGTCAATTTAAGTGTCCTTTTATGGACTTTTATGTGCATATTCACGTGTGTTTTGTGCGTTTATTTCTCATTGGGAAATTTGACGTGTTTGGTTCATTTTCATGTCAAAACAGGTGAATTAAGGCCGAAAAACAGGTTCAAAGATCTCAAGTCGACAATCCGAGCTCAAAGGGAAAAGAAAATAAGGAAAAACAGGAGAATTAGCCCGTGACCTAAGCTACGACCGAGGCTAACTAGCCTACGGCCGTGGTAAATCATCCAGAAGATGGCCAAAATTCAGCCTTCAGCGCCTCGGCCGAGGCAAAATCAAGGCCACGGCCGTGGTAAATTATCCAGAAGATGGTCAAAATTCAGCCTTCAGCGCCTCGGCCGAGGTAAAATTAATGCCACGGCCGTGGCGAAGGATCCAGAAAATGGAGTAAAATCCAGCCCAACAAGAACTCGGTCGTGGCAGTTGAAGACCTCGGCCGTGGCCCCAAATTAGGCCCAAAACCTTATTTTCACCACGCCCGCGGCCAATTGTGTCCCACTGCCGCGGCGCGGCCCCCTGTTTTAATCCTGAAATATGTTTTTGCCCATTTTTCAGCCCAACACTTTCTCCTCTATATATATATGGTAATTTTCGATTTTGACCTAACCTTGAACCCATCCCCCACACATATTCAGCCACTATTCCCCATTAGATGCAAATGATTGGAAGGGGGATTGAAGATCAAGATCAATCAATCCTACCTTTTGGTTCCTTCTATCTTATTTTCATATTTTCTTCGATTTTCTCTTACTTTATCTTTGTAATAGTCGTAATGGGTGGCTAGCACCCTAGAATTCACTCTTGATCATTAGTTGAACCTTGAGTTTAAGACATTTATGTGATTATTGCGGTTAATATTACCGATTGGATTATGCTTTGTGAATGTTCTATGTTATTTGGGATTGTTGACTCACACTTATGAATTGAATTGTGGTTTGATCACCCATTTAGATATTTGTTTGTGTGTTGCTAGAATTGGAAATTACTATCTGTAATTGTAGGATTTCCGATTCCCGTGTAGCAAACAATAGATTTATTTTATTGGGGGATAACATAGAGTCCGACCACTAGAACCGAACTTACGAGTTTTATGTCGAATCTACTCCGTTGTCTTAAATCTTAATGCACTCGACTATTTATTCTTAAAGAGCTTGTTTTAGGATTTGATAAGTTGAGTAGGACTAATTGAAGAGCTTATTTTGATAAATCATACTTAAGAGACAACAAGATTGGTAGAGCTTGTTATCAATCTTGGAGTAGGAGTTCTAAGGCTAACTAATTGGGTATTAACAATAGTTGCATAAATCGTCCAAGACCAAAGTGAAACATGATCAAGGGTGAATCGTTTTGTTATTTGAAAACCAAAAACCGAAAAAAATTCATTCTATTTGTCTTTGTTTATTTAATTGTTAAATTGCTAAGTATTCTTAGAGTAATTGTTATTTAGTTTGCTTAATAGAAATTTAGGTGTTAGTTGTTATTTCATTAAAATTCCCCCCCACTTCTTCATTGTTTTTCTAGTTTATTTACATTATATTTCCTGATCATAATAGTTTAATACAATAAAGCAAAATTGTTCGACCATTCCTCGTGGGATCGACCCTTACTTGCCACTCTACTAGTTAGAGTTGTAAGCTAAGGATAAGTATAACTTTATACAATTAATTTGGTACGGTCCAACGACACGTACCAATGAGTTACTTTCCCTTCGCCGGATTCTCTCTCTGTCAAAGATTACGATAAAACCCTCAAATCTTTGTGTGATCAATTATCTACAATTGATCGTCTAGTTGATGAATTCGATAAGAGTCATTGGTTCCTTCGTGGTTTGGGAGGGGGGAGGGGGTACAATCTATGAATTTTGTTAATACTCGCATGGCCATGAATCCGGTAGCGGCTTTCTCTATCCTTCTACATCAGGCCATCCAATTCGACCTCATGAATTGCGCAATGGAGATGTCATCGCCTCAGCCCCAGGTGGCCTTCACAGCGACTGCTCATGCTGGATACAATTTTGGCCAGAATCAACCCTCTTATGCTTCTGGCCACAATAACTCAACCTACTCGAACTGCTGTAGTTCAATCTCTGATGGGTATAATTCAGGCAGGGGACGTGGTAACTCGTCCGACAGCTGTAAGCCCTATGTGCCGTAGTGCCAAATCTGCAGATGGGAGCAGTATGCGGATAAATATTCGTAATTTCTTAATGCCTATGCCTTCAGTTCTCCTGCTAACCTTGCCCAAGCATTGAACGCTTCATCCAAAATCTCTGACCCAACTCTAATCTGGTACGTTGATTCAGGGGCTCCTGCTCATTTGACTGCACAAACCTCAGCCTTGGATTCCTTCGAACCATATTCTGGTAATGGTTTCGTTATTGTTGGTGATGAAAATTCCTTGTCTATTTCTCATATTGGTTCCAGTACAACATCTTGTGATATTATGGTGGTTCCTCATATAATAATAATAATAAATTATCTATCCGTAAAGTGACCAACGATTATCCAGTTGATGTTACAATTTCTGATCAGTGTTTTGCGGTTCAGATCGGATCACAAAGGCAATAGTAGCACAAGGTAGATATGAACAAGGGCTGTACGTTTTGGATCGTGGCAATTTTACGTTTATGGCTGCTATCGCTACAAAACCTTGAAGACTAGTTATGATTTATGGCATTTACGCCTGGGACATGTCCCGTTTTCTTTCATTTGATTATTGCATAAACTTGGTTGTTTATCAGTTACTTCATTGTTACCAACTCCTGGTGTTTGCACTTCTTGACAATTGTCCAAGAGCAAGAGATAACCTTTCAGTTGAATGATAGACGTGCTTCTAATTTACTTGATATGGCGCATTGTGACTTGTGGGGACCCGCCTCTATAACTACTTCTGATGGTTATCGTTACTATGCTGCTTTTGTTGATGACTTTTCTCGCTTTACTTGGGTTTATCCCATGTGTGCAAGGTCCGAATTTCATGATATATTGGTTAAATTCCACAGTTTTGTGTGCAATAAATTTTCTACTACATTCATTTTTTTTCAAAGAATGGTGGGTCTGAGTTTGTGAATAATCGGTTTAATGATTTTATGACTAAAAACGAATTCATCATAGACTCTTATTCCTACACACCGTAATAGAATGTTCGAGCTGAACGTAAGCATCATTACATTTGTGAAACTGGTTTGTCTATGATGTTTCATGTCTTTGCTCCGGCTTCTTTGTGGTTTGATGCTTTTGCCAATGCAGTATGTTATTAATCGTGTTCCCTCGTCTATTTTGGTCAAGAAATCTCCATTTGAAGTGCTATATGGTTGTGCACCAAATTTTGCAAACTTCAAACAATTCGGTTGTCGTATCTTTCCATATCTCCGTGATTATTCTCCTCACAAATTGGCTCCTCACTTTCGTCCTTATATTTTCTCGGGATACATCAGTGCAGACAAGGGTTTACGGTGTTACAATCATGACACCTCTCGGATATTTATCACAAGAAATGCTCAATTTGATGAGCAAAATTTTCCATTCTCTGGTATTACATCACAATCGCAACTTGATCATCTTGATGTCTCAAGTTTCTTGGACGATGCTTTTGACCGTGGCACTCAACCGGTTTCCACTTCACCACCTTTACACGATTCCATGCAAAATCAAGGCATTCCTTTGCCTTGTCGTGCATGCCCCTTGGATCCAATTTCCATTCTGCCGCCTCCAGTAATTTAGGGACGCAAACCAGCCGTTGATTCCACTCCGCCACCTACTGCCCTCGATCTACCATCACTGCCAGCCGTACATGATTGACCATCACCAACTGAACCCGTGCCACCTGTGGCCCCTCCACCCTCTCATCTGATGGTGACCCTAGCCAAATCCGGTATCTTCAAGCTCCGCTATCCAGTTGACCTGGCTTCTATTTCCCTTCTTTCCACCTTGGCCAGCTCTTCCGAACCTCGTGGGTTTAAATCTGCTGCAAAATTTCCCTATTAGCTTTCGGCTATGCAAGAAGAGATGGATAGCCTTCGCTCCAATCACACTTGGTATCTTGTACCTTTTCTACCAAACACTGATATTGTTGGTTTGAAGTATGTTTATAGAACGAAGTACCATTTTGATGAATCTATTGAGCGTTATAAAGCACGCCTCGTTGCACAAGACTTTACTCAAGTACCAGGTACTGATTTTCATCACAGCTTCAGTTCAGTTGTCAAAGCCGCAACGATTCGGGTTATTTCAGCACTCTCCATTCAGCACCACTATCATTTACACCAGTTCGATGTGGAGAACGCATTCCTCAATGGTGTTCTTACCAAACCAGTCTTTATGGTTCAGCCCCCCCGGGTTTATTGACCCATTCTTGATCATCTTTGCCTCCTAAAAAAGGCTCTTTATGGTCTTTCGCCCACCTCTATTAGCCTGGTTTCAGCACTTCAGTTCATTCCTCCTGGGTCTCGGCTTCAATTAGAGTCGGTGCGACTCCTCCTTATTTCATTTCCATCAAGGTAACACTGAGTACCGTGCCTTGGAAAATGTGGATTCTGAACATGTGTGGCTTTCAAACTTGCTGAAAGAGTAGTGGGTCATACCTTCTGCTCGACCTTTGCTTCTGTGTGACAAAAAAAGTGCTATTTTTTTAGTTAGAATTGTGTTGCTCATAAGAGGGCAAAACACATCGATATTGGTTGTCATTTTGTTCGAGAGTTATTTTCAACTAGGAAGCTCATCACTCGATTTGTCCTCTCTCATCCCCAACTTGATATCTTCACAAAGCGTCATTCCCGTCCGACTTTCTAGTTCTTACGGTCCAAGCTTTGCGTTTGTCTCCACCCAACACAATGCTTGGTGGGGGTTAGTAAGGAAACATTGTAATTCTCTCTAGGATATTTTTTTTATATCTTGTTGTGTATTTACCTTTATTTTTTTCCTTATCTTTCGGATACTATTGTTGTAATCACAATCTATATAATAAAGAAATTACCAAATCACCTAATTAATGGTGAATATAATTTTGATTCTCTTACACTTACACTTTCTTGTTAAGATTTTCACATCTTGGATCATTTGTATAGGTTAGAATTGGACAGTGAGTAGAGAGCAAAATGAGAAGGTGAAGAACAATAGAAGATCAAGGTCGACAAATAGGTTTTATCTTTTCATTTTCATTTAATATTTGTATGAACATGACTATGTCTATATATGTGTGTTTATCAATTATTATGATCATGGTTGGATAAATTTCCTTAATCTAGGATTAGAAAGTAGATTATGCATGATTAGTGATTTTTACCCGATTGATTAAATCCTGTGTTATGTTATTAGATAATTAATTGTTAATATTGCTTGTTAAATAACTTAATCAATTGTTCAGCAATTTATTGTTGTTAAATTGGAATCGAGAGAGGAGATTTAACTGGGATCACATTAATTAGCATGATTAGTCAATAAAACTAAGAGGTTTGAGATAATCGTAGGGGCATTGGTCCTAGGGTCGTTTGGGAGTTTTATTAATCGATTGGAGATTGTTATTAATTATATATAATCAACACGTAATTTCCTCCGAGAGGGATTTTTATATACATTGAGTGATCATCTTCTAATGATTAAGTAATCGGTAGGGATATTAATCATTTGGTTCCCCATAGTTGAAATCTAATTCCTGATTACCCTTATTACTTATTTAATCCTAAATCTTTTGTTCACTAATCAATTATCTTAGTATTAATTGCTTGTTTGCTATGAATCAGTTCTAACACCGTTCCCCGACAACGGCGCCAAAATTTTGTAAGGAAAGCGCGTTGTTCGCCTTACCACCAAATTAATATATATTTTTTATATACATTTATCCTTGATCTACTACTCTAACTAGTAGAGTGATAAATAAGGGTCGATCCCACGAGGAGCGGTTGAACAATTTTATTTTATGTATTAAATAATTATGATCAAACAATATAATATAAATAAGCTAGTAAACAATAAAGAAGTGGGGGGAAGGGGGGAGGGGAGTTCTGATGGAATCACAACTAACACATAAATTTATATTAAACAACTCAAATAACAATTACTCTAAAAGTAATTAGCAAATTAACAATTCAAGTAAACCAATATAAGAGAATGATTTTTGGTTTTATAAATGATAAAAGGATTCAACCCTTGATTGAGTATCCCCTTGGTTCAGATAATCTATATAATTGATGTTACTACCCGATTGATTTAACCTTAGAACCCCTACTCCAAGATTAATAACAAGCTCTATTAACTTTGTTGTCTCTTAAGTATAATTAATCAATACAAGCTCTTCAAGTAATCCTAGTTAACTTATCAATTCCTAGAACAAGCTCTCTTAGAATCAATAGCCAAATGCATTAAGAATCAAAACAGCGGAGTAGATACGACATAAAACTCACAAGCTCGATTTTAGTGGTCGTAACTCTATGTTATACCCAATAGAATAAATCCATTGTTTGCTAATGAGAATCAGATTTATAATAATTACGGATTACAAACCCATTTCTAGCAACACACAAACAAATATCCAAATGGGTGATCAAACCACAATTCAATTCATAAGTGTGAATCAACAATCCCAAATAACATCGAACATTCCAAAACATAATCCAATTGATTAATAACCATAAAAATTACATAAACATCCTAAATCTAAGGTTCAAGTAATGATCAAGGGCTGAAATTAGAGTGCTAGCCACTCATATCAACTATTACAAAGATAAAACAAGTGAAAATCAAAGAAGACATGAAAATAAGATAGAATGAACCAAAAGGTTGAGTTGATGATCTTGATCTTCAACCCTCTTCAATTCCTTGCTTCCAATGGTGAATGGTGGCTGAATATGTGTGAGAAATGGGTGCTTGGTTAGGTCAAATTCAAAATTGACCTTATATATATAGAAGAGAAAGTGTTGGGCTGAAAATTTGCAAAAAACGTGTTTCAGGATTAAAAACAAGGTACCGGGTTGCAGCCGTGACTCAGGTTCGCGGCCGCGAACCCTTTATTCAGCTAGGGTAGCAATCCGGTTTGCGGACTTGGTTGCGACCGAGAACAGAGGTCGCGAGCGCGAACCGTGACTTGGATCTTTGGCTGTGTAGACATCAGTTCAATATCATCAAGTGATCATGGATTGTAGTAGAGCATTTGAGGAGTCCAGAACCGGGTTTAGAATGTGAAGAACCGGGTTAGAGAACCGGGTTTTAGCCGGATCAGTTAAAAAGGTTAAAATGGAAACCAGAGTCAAGGTGGTTATAACTGTCGTTTGCAACGGATTAAAACCGTTGCATGTAAAACCGTTGTTGAAAGCCCGCTGAAACAGTTTTGTGCAGTTGAGGACAAAATTGGTTACAACTACTTCTACTCCCTGATTCGAGCTCCGTCCTTTATATACATTGAAACCACTTGATGATGCTAGTTGATTCACGTTTCTTTCCCTCTGTAAACATTACTCAATCAAGAGAATTAGATAGCTAGGGTTCTTAAGCTCAATTCGGTCTGTGAATTGGGGTTTCTAGTTTTCTGGATTAATTCTTGTAATTGATTGATAAGTGGAGTGAATTGAGGTGTATAGAACCTCCGTGGATGTAGATCACACTGATCGAACCACGTAAAATCCCTATGTTCATCATTTTCTATTCCTGTTCATTGTTCGGTTTCTTGTGGCCGAGTTTCTTGTTGTTTTTCATTCTTTACTGTTTGTGTATTATTTGTGTGTGAGAAGAACTGATTCATAACAAGTGGCGCCGTCTATGGGAAACTTGCTCACACACACGAAAATTTAAGGAGAATGGCTGGAGTTAAGATGGATGTGGAGACGTTTTCAGGTAAGAATGACTTCTCACTTTGGAAAATCAAGATGAATGCAGTGTTGATTCAAAATGGTTTAGATTCTGCACTCCTCCCCGTTGATCAATGGTCTGATGCTCAGAAACCAAAGTTCTTAGAAGTGGATAAGAAGGCTCTGAGCCTGATATTTCTGTGTTTGGGTGATAAACCTTTGAGGGAGGTATCAAGGTGCAAGAATGCAGTAGAGGCATGGGGAAAATTGGAAGAACTTTATCAATCCAAGTCAATATCAAATAAACTGTTTCTGAAGTAGAAATTGATGTCTTTCAAGATTACTGATGATAAGGCCATTTCTGATCAACTTGATGAATTTGTCAAGATGATTGAAGAACTAGAAGACCTGGGTGTGAACTTGGAGGATGATGAAAAGGCTTTGTTGGTGTTAAATGTTCTTCCAAAGTCCATGGAAAGCTTCAAGGATGCATTGATGTTTGGGAGGGATGGAAGGGTCAGTTATGAGTCTATCCTCTCAGCTTTGAATACAAAATGTTTTCAAACTCAGGGAGATAAGGGTTCTACTAAGGGTGGAGAAGGCTTGAACATAAAGTTCAAGAAGAACAATCAAAAGAAGAAGTCCCAGGAATCCAAGGATAACAAGGCTGGAACTCAGAATTCAAAGAAAAATGGAGACTGGGTTGGGAATAGAAAGTGTTTCAAGTGCAAGCAAACTGGACACTTGAAGAAGGATTGCCCACAAAAGAAGAAGAAGCAGGACAATCAAAGGGCATAAGTGGCTGTGACTGAATATCAAGATGATGCTCCTGAAGTTCTAAACATCACAGATACAAAGATGGAAAAGGAATGGGTTCTTGATACAGGTTGTTCATTCCACATGTGCCTAAATGAATCCTGGTTCAAAGACTTAGAGAAAGAAGATGGTGGCTATGTGCTACTGGGCAATGACAGTTCCTGCAGAGTTAAAGGCACAGGATCAATTCAGATCAAGATGTATGATGGAGTCATCAGAACCATTTCAAAAGTGAGGTATGTTCCTTGTCTTAAGAGAAATCTCCTATCTCTTGGTTCTCTTGTGGCAAGTGGTTGTTAGTTTAACTCCACAGATGGGTATCTTCATATCACTAAACACAACAAGCTGGTAATCAAGGGAAGGCAACACAATGGCCTGTTTATCTTGATTGGTTCTCCTGTGATAGGTTGTGTTGAATCTGTGATAAGTAGAGAGGATTTCATGAAGTGGCATAAAAGGCTGGGTCGTATTGGAGAGAGAGGGTTGAAGGAGCTGTCCAAGAGGGGGTATAATTGGTGAAATAGGGAATCAAACACTTGAGTTTTGTGACAAATGTGCTTTAGGAAAGGCAAAGAAGCTACCTTATGCTAAAGGGGTTCATTCTACTCAAGAACCACTTGACTATGTACATTCTGACATATGGGGGCCTTCAAGGACAGAGACACATGGAGGAGGAAGGTATTTCATGTCCATCATTGATGATTACAGTAGAAAAATATGGGTATATGTCTTAAGGAACAAGAGTGATGCATTCCTTAAATTTAAAACATGGTTGAGCCAGGTGGAGAATCTAAGAGGGAAGAAATTGAAACATCTTAGGACTGATAATGGCTTGGAATATCTATCTACTGAGTTCACAAGGTTTTGTGAAGATAAGGGCATCACAAGGCACATAACTGTCCCAATGAACCCTCAACAAAATGGTGTTGCTGAAAGGTTTAACAGGACTGTGCTTGAGAGAGTTAGATGTATGCTGATTGATGCTGGATTACCCAAATCTTTCTGGGGAGAAACACTGAACACAACATGTTATATGATAAATAGATCACCATCATCAACTCTAGGATTTAAGACTCCAGAAGAGGTTTGGAGTGGAAAGGTACCAAACTATGATGACTTGAGAGTGTTTGGTTGTTTGGCTTATGCTCACATCAGGCAAGACAAGCTTGATGCAAGGGCACAGAGGTGTGTATTCCTAGGATACCCTTAGGGTATCAAAGGCTACAGGTTATGGTGTTTGGAACAAGGAAACCAGAAACTCTTGATAAGTAGAGATGTGAGATTCAATGAGGATGTGATGGGATACAACTCTACTGGAAGTCAAGAAGAGGCTGATGGTGCTATAGAATCTGAAAGAATTTCCATTCAGGTGGAGCCTACTGATGAAGAGAAATCACCAGAGAACAATGTTCCAACTCAACCAGGTAAAGACAGTTCATCAGAAGAGGATGAAGACTAACATGAGATTTCAAATCTCAAAACTTATAGTATTGGTAGAGATAGACCAAGGAGGCAAATCCACAGGCCTGGTTTCTATGGACAAGCTGGGAGTGTTTACTATGCATTAAGTGTAGCTGAAGACCTTGAGTTTCAAGAGGCAAGCAGTTTCAAGGAAGCAATCAATTGCAGTGAAAGTGAACATTGGATAGGGGCCATGATGGAGGAAATGAAATCCTTGGAGAGAAACCAAACCTGGAAACTTGTAGACAAACCAAAGGGGCAGAATTTAGTTAGCTCAAAGTGGATCTACAAGAAGAAGGTGGAGGCTGGAAAGGCTGATAGAATCAGATACAAGGAAAGGCTTATGGCCAGGGGCTTTACACAAAGGGAAGGCATTGATTATAATGAGGTATTTTCTCCTGTTGTGAAGCATTGCTCTATCAGACTACTTTTATCAAAAGTTACACAAGAAGACATGGAACTACAGCAGTTAGATGTTAAGACAACATTCCTGCATGGTGATCTCATTGAGAGAATATACATGAAGCAACTTGAGGGCTTTGTGATTCCAGGAAATGAAAAGAAGGTCTGTTTTCTCAGGAAATCACTTTATGGTTTGAAGCAAAGTCCAAGGCAGTGGAACAAGAAGTTCAATGAGTTCATGATCAATACAGGTTTCATAAGAAGCTTGTATGATAGCTGTGTATACTTTGATAAAGGTCCAAGGCTTGAACAAGTGTTTCTGTTATTGTATGTGGATGGCATGCTCATTGCCAGTAAGAGCATGGACAAAATACAACAGTTAAAGGGAAGATTGAGCTCAGAATTTGACATGAAGGATCTTGGAGAAGCAAGGAAGATCCTGGGGATGGATATCATTAGAAGAAGGAAGTCTGGAACACTTTGGCTCTCACAGAAGCAGTATTTGCAGAAGGTTGTGGAGAGATTTCACATGCATGAGTCCAGGCCATTAAGTATTCCAGTTAGCCAACAATCCAAGCTATCCAAAGAACAATGTCCAAAGACAGAAGAAGAAGCAATTCACATGAAGAATGTTCCATATGCCAGAGGTGTTGGCAGCTTGATGTATGGAATGATATGCAGCAGGCCAGATTTGGCCTATAGTGTTTCTTTGGTAAGCAGGTACATGTCAAATCCAAGAGATGCTCATTGGGAAGCATTAAAACAGGTCTTGAGATATTTGAAAGGCTCAGTCAGTTTAGGTCTAAAGAGAAGCAAGAAGCAAATGTTGTACCTCTTGTTGGGTATGCTGATGCAGATTTTGCTGGGAACCTGAATACAAGGAAATCTGTTACAGGCTATGTCTTTACCTTGTATGGGACATTATAAGCTGGAGAAGTGTGCAGCAACCTGTGGTTGCCTTGTCAACAACTGAGGCAGAATACATTGCCTTAATTGAGGCAATCAAGGAAGCTTTGTGGCTCAAGGGAATCCTCAAAGACTTGGGGATCAGACAAGGTTGTGTCACCATTCAATGTGACAACCAGAGTGCACTTCACTTGGTGAAACACCAAGCTTTTCATGAGAGGTCTAAGCATAATGATGTTAGACTTCACTTTGCAAGGGATGTGATTGAAGCAGGGTCTGTAGAGGTGAAGAAGATCCATACCAAGGACAATGCAGCTGATTTTCTAACCAAGGCAGTTCCTGGGAGTAAGATGGTTCATTGCTCAAGCCTGATTGGGCTTGAACGGTGTGATTAAAACCTGGAAGACAAGGCAGGATGAGGTGATAAAATACACTTGATTTCATTGAGGTGGAGATTTGTAGACATCAGTTCAATATCATCAAGTGATCATGGATTATAGTAGAGGATTTGAGGAGTCCAGAACCGGGTTTAGAATGTGAAGAACCGGGTTACAGAACCGGGTTTTAGCCGGATCAGTTAAAAAGGTTAAAATGGAAACCGGAGTCAAGGTGGTTATAACTGTCGTTTGCAACGGATTAAAACCGTTGCATGTAAAACCGTTGTGGAAAGCCCGCTGAAACAGTTTCGTGCAGTTGAGGACAAAATTGGTTACAACTACTTCTACTCCCTGATTCGAGCTCCGTCCTTTATATACATTGAAACCACTTGAAGATGCGAGTTGATTCACGTTTCTTTCCCTCTGTAAACATTACTCAATCAAGAGAATTAGATAGCTAGGGTTCTTAAGCTCAATTCGGTTTGTGAATTGGGGTTTCTAGTTTTCTAGAAGATTGGTCGTGGCTGCGATCATAAGTCACGGTCGTGACAGTTCGTTCGAACCTCTTCCCTCCTGTTTCATCCTTGGCTCGTTCTTCATTTCAAAATCGAGACTTATTTTTGGTCCTATATTGCCTGTATTGTCCTGAAACGATCTCAAACACATTAAATGGTCCAATAATACATATATGAACAATACATGATCAAATATGCAAGCAAATGTTAATAAAGCGACACTTAAAGGGACCTAAAATGTACGCAGGATCACATATACCACTGCTCTAAAGGTCTATTATGATTTTACACCTGATATCAATTACCGGTCCCTGTGGGATCGATCTTCTACTTGCGTGATTACTATAGTAAACTCGTACACTTGCGAGTGTTGCTTTAGTTAATCAACTAAGTTAGCAAGCTTCAAGTTATTGGCATCATTGCCAGGGACTTTGTAATGATAGCTAGGCATTATTTTGATAGTTATTTAGTGATAATCTAGACATTTTCGTTTATTTTATTTACTTTTTTGTTTGCTATTTTTTAGCCTAAGGGTGTTTGTCTTCTGTTGGTTGACTGACTCAGGTAGCTGATGCACCTACAATTTCAAGGGCTACAAGGTTTGCTACCCTTTGATCTGAAAATTGAAGCTACGTGTCGTCATAATCAAGGAAAAATAAACTAAGAGAAATCCATGGCTGACGGAGAAAAAACGATCCACGTTTAAGAGGTCAAGTAGAGGAACAATTACCTCAACTTCCTCCCAATCAAGCAGGTGTATTTCGACAGATGATCGACATGATGTGAAGGCAACAACAAGAAGCGGATGCTATTCACTGATTGAAGAGAACAAGTTCTTAATCCACCCCCCGCCATCAAGGAGATCAAAACACTATTCTATATTTCATAAGGCTTATCGATAATCGAAATTATGGAGTAGGATGGGAACCAATTAATGCCAATAGCTTTGAATTGAAACCGATATTTATTTCTATCGTACAACAAAATTTCTTTGAGGAAAGTGCCACTGAAGACCTGAACCTACATGTCTCTCTATTTTTGGAAGTGTGTGGAATGGTTTGCATCAACACGTACCACATGATCAGATAAAGATACAACTCTTCTCATTCTCTTTAAGGGATCGAGCCAAGTAGTGGTACAACTCTCTTGCTTATGAAAATATTTGAACCTGGGATAATTTGTATCAAAGGTTCTTGTCAAAGTACTTCCCCACGAGAAAGACCAATCGGTTGAAGAGTGCATTACTCAATTTTGACAACTCGGTGCAGAGTCATTGTGGGAAGTATGGGAAAGGTTTAAGGATCTATTGAGAAAATTCCCACAACATGGTTTCCACGAGAGGGAGCAACTCTGTTATTTTTATGATTGGTTGTACGGGATGACTAGGGTGATTCTTGATGTAGCAGCAAGCTGCTCTCTATTTTTAAGGACAAAATGAGATATGATGACAATCATCAAAGTCATGGCCACCAATTCTTATCAATGGCCAAATGAAGGAACGTGCCTCGAGTTGTTGCAATTATGGTTGAAATTGAAGCTAGTTCTTCTTTATCAACACAAATAGCCACCATATCCAAGCAATTGGAGAATTTGTCACAAGCTGCCACCACTATTCAAGCTGAACAAAGTGCCAAGGTGGTTGTATCTCAAGACGTTACCGAAGATGTCAATTTCTTAAACCAACGAAATTTCGGGAACCAAAGAGGGAATAAACTCTCAAATCCACACCCGGGGCAACATCAATACTCGAACTTCAATCTGAACTAGAAATCATTCGAACACTAACAAATGAATGTGAAGAATCATCATAATTTCTCCTACGCCAATCCAAATAATTAAATCAACCTCCTCCCAAATTCTCGATGAAAAACAAGGTGATCAACGAAGGCAAAAAGCCAAAAGTGTTGAGGATCTTTTAACTTTGTTTATTTTAAGGACCGATGATAAGATCCCCCAAATGGAAAATAACTTCTCAAAGTTCCATGTTGAGGTAAAAGATTGTTGTGAGCAATGTGGCGGATATCAAGAGCCTTCAAATTCAAGTGAGCCAACTTGTTCAAACCATTACATCACAACACAGCAAAGGCCAATTCCCGAGTGATACTGTGAAGAATCCTAAGGAACAATGTCAAGCTACACGATTGAGGAGCGGATTTTAATATCAAGGGCCAAAGTTGCCAGTTAATAACGAGCAAGTGATTGAGAATGAGCACTTGGAAGAGCATGAATCGTCGGAAGATGTTAGCAAAACAAGTGGAAGAGGGTTTGAGAAGCTTAAATCTACTTCTAACCTTGATCCCCCTAAATATACTTCCCCACTTCCTTTCCCCAAGTTTTTCAAAAGAAATGCTAGATGATCGATTTGCTGAATTACTAGAATTTTTTTAAAAACTTTATGTTAACATTCATTTCGTTGATGCTATGCAACAGATGCCTAACTATGCAAAGTTTTTTAAGGAGGTCATCTCAAATAAGAAGAGATTGGAAGCATATGAGGCTGTCAACTTGATGGAAGAATGCAGTGCAATTATACAACAAAGGATTCCCAAAGTGAAGATCCAGGTAGCTTTACCATTTCTTGTATAACTGGGGATGCAAAATTTGAGAAGCTTTTCTGTGATCTAGGGGCAAGTATTAATCTTATGCCACTGTCTATTTTTAATAAATTAGAAATCGGGACTATAAAACCCACTACTATCGCCTTACAAATGGCAGATAGGTCATTGACCTATTCTAAGGGGATAGTAGACGATGTTTTTGCTTAAGGTGGGTGATTTTATTATTCCCATGAATTTTATAGTTTTAGACATGACAGAAAATAAGGAGGTCCCTTTGATTCTTGATTGTCTGTTTTTAGCAACAAGTAAGGCCTTCATTGATGTTCAAAAGGGAGAACTCACTTTGCGTGTGAATAATGAAAATGTCACCTTCTCGACTTATAAAGCAATAGAGTTTCATGATGAGGGTGAATTTAATATTGTTGAAGAGTGTAAAGTTTTGGATACTTTGGATGTTAATTTTGAAAGAAAGTTTATGTCATCATGTGAGGTTCACCCTCCTGAAGTGTGTTTACGTGATTCTATATTTGCTTGGGATAATGATGAATCTAATGATATTGAGATTGTGGATTGTGTTAGTGTTTTAAATTCACTATAGGAGGTGCAAAAAGAAGGTGTTACTTGGCTACAACTGGAATAAGAAGACTCAACCATACCAAAGAAATCCGATAGAAACAAAGACAAAAGCCCCAAGTTATAGTTGAAACTATTGTCTCACCATTTGAGGTATGAGTATCTTGATGAAGTTAAGAATCCCTTTCATCAATTTTTCTTACCTTACTGATAGTGAATGTATAAAATTACTTTAGGTATTGAGAAGTCACAAATCGGCTACAGAATGGTCCACATCGGACCTAAAGAGAATTAACCCGGTGATTTGCATGCATAAGATCTTAACCCGGTTCAAAACCAATGTACACTTAATCCCAGGATGTAAGAGGTTGTGAGAAAAGAGGGGTTGAAGTGGTTAGATGTGGGGATAGTATTTCTTATATCGGAAAATAAGTGGGTTAGTCCAATCCAAGTAGTGCCAAAGAAATGGGGTATGACCGTGGTTAAGGTGAGTGAATTGGAGGAAATAGCAACTACGCTAGTGACTCCGTGAGAATGTGTATTGATTATAGAAAGCTTAATGCAGTGACTGGGAAAGATCACTTTCCACTCCCCTTTTCAGATCAAATGTTGGATTGACTACCAGGGCATGAATTCTACTGCTTCTTAGATGGATACTCTGGGTACAATCAAATTATGATTTACTTGGAGGATTAGGAAAATATGGCTTTTGTTTTCCTTATGAAATATTTTCATTTCTGCGCATTGCCCTTGGCCTTTGCAATGCATTTGCTACTTTCCAACATTGCATGATGGCAATTTTCGGTGGATTGATAGAAAACATTATGGAAGTATTTATGGATGATTTTTCTATGTTTGGCTCATCATTTGATCATTGTCTATATAACTTGTCTCAAGTCTTGCAGCGATGTGAGGACACTAACCTTGTACTAAACTAGGAAAAGTGTCATTTTATAGTACGAGAAGGTACAGTGTTGGGGCATAAGGTATCAATTGCATGGTCCACCACCAATCAACGAGAAGGAAGTATGAAGCTTCTTAGGCTATGCAGGGTTCTATAGAAGCCTTATTCGTGATTTCTCAACCAAAACATTTATCTCGTTTATTGCAAAAAAGATACTGCTTATGTGTTCGATGTCCCTTCTTTGTAGGCATTTGAGGTATTGAAGAAAGCTCTAGTATCGACATTGGTCCTAGTATCGCCTGATTGGAGCCTACCATTTGAGTTCATGTGTGATGTACGTGACGTAGCAGTTGGAGTGGTGTTGGGACATAAAAGAGACAAATTGTTCCAAGTGACCTATTACACGAGTAAGAGTCTTCCAGCCCAGAAATTTACACCACAACTAAAAATGAGATGCTGGCGGTACTGTGCAGCTTAAACAAATTCCACTCGTATCTTATTAGAATGAAGACCATTGTATACAGTGATCACAATGCCATTCACTACCTTTTTTACAATAAAGACTCCAAGCCAAGGCTCATTAGGTGGATATATTGTAAAGGTTGTGAGAATGCGGTGGCAGATCGTTTGTCAAGGATTAAGAATGAAGCAGACAAGAAGGGCCAGCAGGAAGCTATTAAAGAAAAATTGCCAGACAAACACATTATGATGTTGATAGCCTGACTCCCAAGGTATGCTAACATCATTGATTATTTGGTTTGTGGGGCATCGCTATCAGATTTATCACCTTATCAGAGAAAGAAAATTTTACCATGAGGCCAAATTCTATATGTGCGATGATCCGATTTTGTTTCGCCGGTGTGCTGATTCGATATTTAGAAGATGTATATCTGAAGAAGAGGGCCAATAGATAGTCAAACAGTGCCATGAAGCTCCTAGCAAGGAAGACTTTGCTGTCAACAAGAAGACTATCAAAGTTCTCCAAAGCAATTTCTATTGGCTAACTATTTATCAAGATTGTCACCAGTTCATTCGATAGTGTGACAGATGCCAGAGGATAGCGAAAATATCGATAAGGTATGAGATACCTCTCACAAATTCTATCGAAGTTGAATTATTCGATGTGTAGGGTACAGATTTCATGGGACCCTTCCCATCCTCCCAAGGATATCGGTATATTCTTCTTGTTGTGGATTATGTTTTGGGGGTGGGTAAAAGCGATTCCAAACCAAACTAATGATTCAAAATTGTGATGGAAGTTCTAGTAAAGAACATAATCACACAATACAGAGCACCTAGGGCGTTGATTAGTGATGGTGGTTCTCACTTTTGCAACAAGTGGTTAAATGGATCGTTGGTTCGATATGGGGTAAAGCACAGAGTGACTACACCTTACCATCCACAAGAAAATGGCCAGGCTGAGCTCATAAATCGAAAAATCAAGCTGGTGCTCGAGAAATCCGTGAGAGGCAATAGGAAGAACTGGGCATTGTTAGACAATGCTTTGTGAGCTTACAGAACAACATACAAAAAGCCCTTAGGCATGTCTTTCTACCAATTAGTATTCCCAAATCTTGCCATTTTCCAGTAGAATTAGAGCATTGAGCTTATAGGGCCTTCAAGAGGTTAAACTTTTATTTTCGGTCGGCGGGTGAGCAAAGGGCTCTTCAGCTCAACGAACTTGACGAGTTTCGAAACAAAGCCTTCAGAAGTTTAAGAGTGTACAAGGAAAAGGGTGAAAAGATTCCATGATAAGATGATCATAAAGAGAGAATTCCTTCAGGGCAACAAATTACTTCTATTCAACTCCCAGTTGTAACTATTTCTAGAAAAATTGAGGTCAAACTGATCAAGTCCATTTGTTGTCGAATTACTCAATGTTGACAAGAGCACATTTAAGGTGAATTGTCAACGGTTGAAGAAACAATTCATTCATGAGCAAGTAAAAGAGGTGCACCAAGTCTCACTAGTCAAGCTAACTTGATGGAAACAGGCGTTCGACTGAACACGTTAAACTTGGAGCTTATCGGGAGGCAACCCAACGGTCACTTTTGTTCAATTTCATGTTTTAATCAAAAAAAATGTTTGTAGCAGTTATATTTATGTTTTTGAGTTCAAATTGTGTAGGTAAGTGCAAGAAGGGAAAAAGAATATAAAATAGGGTGAAGGGCCTTCAAAAATCAAGATGAAAATAGTGGAATATGCCATGCACGGCTTGCCCGTGTACGAAAGCATAGCCATGCATGAATTGGTGCACAAATCCAGTAAAAATTGGGAGACACGACTTGCCCGTGCACTTTTCATAGGGGTTGCACGGGTCGTGCATCAATGGGCAAAAATTCTAGGAGAAAACATTAGGCATGGTCTGCCCGTGCCTCTTTCAACAGGTTTGCAAGGGTCGTGTCCTTTTAAACACAGAACATGTTTTATCTAGAAAAACAAATAGTTTCAGTATCTTTTACTCTCCTTTTCATGATAACACATCAAAGCTCATACAAAACACACACAAATCACACAATCACTTGGGGAACTCATATTCAAGGCAAATATCCACATCCCAAATCCTTAAATTCTCCAGGTGTGTTTTGATTTTCCTTTAGTTTCAAATCTTTTGGAGTTTTTTTGGGAGAATAAGGATTTGAATGTCAACTTGCTTTTAAATTCAAATTTCTTGCTTGTTTTTGGACAAATTTGTTTGATTAGTATATATTTTTGTCCATTGACCATGAAGATTACATAGAAGTTAATTCTGTTGCATTTGGAATTGAACTTTCATTTTGGCAATTTGTTGAACATGTTGAGTGCAACTATTTTTATGGCTACTTTGCTGAATTGAGGGCCAATTGGTGCCATTTTTATCTGTTGCTTCAATTAATAGTTTAATTAGCTGATGTCGATGAACATAGCCAAGATAATTGATTGTGGTGATGAGTTTATTCCTTGTGTTTGTGTCGAAATTAGAAAGTGGGTGCACATGCAATAAATTATTGTCAAATTTTAGTATATGTTGCACTACAGTTACACGTATCATTGAATTTTTTCATTAATGTATGCCGATTTACTGTGTGTGCTTCAAACTAGATCGAGGAAGATGTGTATTATGAAGTTGGTCACGCTTTTAAAATTTTCATACACACACCTCAATTCTAGTTTGAGGGAGCATATTTTGAATTTTTAGGGTTTTTATTTTTATTTTTTATTTTTGTATATCTAATCATACATAGCCATAGAATTTGATAGAATCATGTGTGAGAGTGTTGATTGGGTTTTAAACTAGTTATAAGGCAATGTGTAAGTGTGACCTTAAATTTGTTTTAATCTTCACACACATGTCTCAAATCTAGTTTGAGGGAGTTTAATCGAATTTTATTGAATTTTGTAGGCCTCTTCAACCTTTTATCATGTTGCAAAAACGAAAAGCCTCTTATTCTGGTGCATCTTCACACCTCATGCTCTACCTGAGCCGATAGAGAACCCAAGTATCTATGGCATAGATGTTGGGCCTTACTGGGAGATGGCAAATGTAAGAGAGCGACATAATAAGACCTTAAATAGGGATGTTCTGCCAACAAAGTATCCTAATGTGCCATGCATGAATGCAATTGGAATAAGGAAGGACATGGAGCTATTGTTCGAGAGGATGAAGTGGACGCATTTCATGCATGGGAATTGGCCCACTTACAAGGAATTAATTCGACCATGACAAGTTCCCAGTGAGTATGACTTCCCAATTGCATAATGAAGGACACCACATGCATCTTCATGAGGTGGTCGAAGCATTCAAATTCTCAACCTTCGAAAAGTTCACAACTTCTAAACGTTTCAACTGTCAATGTTTCTGGCGAGAAATAGTCGAAAAACGAAAATTCAAGGCTGGCCGCACAAAGGAAACAATGATTTGAAAACCTACACTCCATTTTATATGGAAAATTATTTGAAATATCCTCCTGACAAGGGGTGAGACTGGATTTGTGTGGGGGTTAAGTTGTTTATATTGTGGTGTATGTTGAACTCCAAGAGCGATCTCTTGTGAAATAATACAACATTGCTTTCACGCTACTTCTGTGTTTTCTTTCTTCTCTTTATTTCTCTGCTTTTACTTTTACACCTGTTTTTACTTTTACACGTTATTAGCACGAGCTTTATGGTGATGAACGAAAAGGGAATCATCGGGATGGTGGTGAGCGAAAGGGAAATCATCGTGAGAAGCAAAGAAGTTTGTTTTGGAGTTATCTCCCATAGTTGCACCAATACTCATGATTCCTAGTTTTAGAATAACTTACGAAAATCAATAAATCAATTCGATGAACGTAATTTGATAAGTTACACGTGATTTAATCTCACATCTGATAAATCAAATAAAGTCATATTTAATATAGAACCAATTTTATTACATATTGCCTTCGGCAAAAGAAAACAACTCATCAAATAAGATGGGATAGTTTGCACCACTGACTTTGTCAACATAACGTGACCTACATTAGAGAGTCCGAATTTTCCAATTTTTTTAGTCTTTTCTCAACTCTGCCACACTACCACCGAACTAAGGATTGTTTTTTTCCGATTGCCCCACTACCGCCGAAATGCCCAAATAAATCCCAATGTTTATCCACCAACCTAACGCCCATCCGACAAGTTAACTCCACCCTTCGACTCTCCTCCATCCCTTGACTATAAGATGTTTCTGATTTCTCTGAACTTATACGTTGTCTCGAAGCGTTTTTATATAAGTCCCGATAATCCGCTTTATGTAATCAATTTCCCCTCCCTCCATGGGCCCTCCCGAAGATAATGATGTCCTCAGCAAAGAATAAATGAGAAATGGATGGAGTTGCACGACATAATTGGACTCCATGAATATTATTAGCAACCCCCGCTTTCCTAATTAACGCAAAAAAATATTCTGCACATAAAATAAAAAGATATGGTGATAACTTGTCCCCTTTCCTGAGCACCATGTCGGCCTAAAGAAATGACCTGGTTGCCCATTTAAAAGAACTGAAAAGGAAACATAAGTTGCGCATTTCATGATAATATCAAAAAAATGTGAGTTCAACCCTAAGCACCTAATAACTCTCTCTAAAAGTTACCACTCTAACCGATCATATGTTTTGCTCGTGTCTAACTTAATAGCAAAAGACCCCTTTTTATTTATTGGATTGGGAAAATGGAAAAACTCGCTACTAAAGCATTATCCATAAGTAATCACCTAGGAACAAATGCGGATTGATTAGGATGGATTAGATCGAGAAGGATAAGCTTTAACCGATTTGCAATTGTCTTAGTAATTAACCTAAAAAGCACATTGCACGGACTAATTGACCTAAAATCAGTTGCCACATTTGCTCTTTTTTCTTCTTCTTAGGGATAAGGACAATTAAAGTTTTGATTTTGATTCTGTCTCTTTTATTATTTATCTTTTGTTGAAATTTTAAATTAATTACTGAAGAAACAAGTTCAATAGTAGCATGCCAAGTTCTGCATACTGTATGTAAAGACTCTTTTGTTATATGTGTATTTCGTTGTTTGTGAATTAAGAAAATAGGAGTTTTCTCTTCAATTATGTTCAATACTATCGGTATTCATTGTGAATATATGATTTACATTTGTGTATTTTTATTTGTATACACGCTTACCATTAAAAAACAGTTGATAATGGTCCATCTAAAGTTTTAAGCAAGTCTTTCTAATTTTTTTTTCAATAGTTAAATTTCAATCAAAATAAGTAGCGATTATGAGGAGGCTTAAAAAAAATAATAAAATAATAATAATAATAATAAACAAATGATGCTTCTCTATTTAGACATGTTAATTTACATAGTGCTGGTGTACACTCGCGTTTAATGTGATTACCATACTTTGGAAATAACGACCTTGCTAATATGTAACACATTGACGATAAGATATGTAATATCATGGGAAACGGGGAGTGGGGGATTTAACTCTTAATAATGAAGCAAACTAAAACACATGTTCACAAAAACTCGCTTGAAATGTGTTACTGACAACCTGTAAAAAGTGGTTCTTCTTAAGAAAAAATAACACTTTTGCGCAAGAATTATTAAATTTTATAAAACAATATTACATATGATAAGATGCATTACAATTAAAAAAGAAAAGAAAAAAACTACCATTGGAAGTAAAACTAACAAGAGTAAGTCTTGTGTGTGACGGTCATACGGATCTTATCCGTATGATGGGTTAACCCAAGTAAAATATAAAAGGAAAGAAAAAAAAAAGAAAGAAAGAGAAAACTTTCCTGGGATCGAACCCCCATTAATTGGAATCATTTATGCACATTCAAGGCCAAGCTGTGTATATATATAGAAAGCTAAGGAGTTAATATATGAATTTATATTGGAATTACACAACACTTTTATATACATGAAGGTTATGCTTCATGGTTGTGAAAAAACCTTCAGTAAAGCAACTGAGCAATTTCACTTCATCTAGTTTATAATAAAAAGTTTAGTAATGCTCTCAACTTTTTAGTAGGTTATATTTTATATTTATATGTTAATTTCAACATTAGAAAAGGTATCAGCATTTTTGAGAAAGTATCAACAACTCTTGTAAAAGTACTACAAGTTTTTAGTAGGTTAATTTTTTAAATTTGTATCTTAATTTTAAAATTTGAAAATGTATCAACTTTTTCTAAGGAAGTATCGATAATTCTTGTAAAAGTATTACAAGTTTTCAGTAGGTTAAACTATATATTCATATTTTTAATTCAAAATGTGTAAAGGTATCAACATTCTAAAAAAGTATCAATAATTCTTATAAAAATATCACAAATTTTCAGTAGGTTAAACTTTATATTCACATTTTAAATTCAAAATTCAAACTATGAAAATGTATCAACCTTTTCTAAAAATTAAATATCAATAATCTTATAAAATTATTACAAGTTTTCAGTAGTTTAAACTATATATTCATATTTTAAATTCAAACTGTGAAAATGTATCAACCTTTTCTAAAAAGGTATCAGTATTTCTTATATAAGTATTACAAGTTTTTAGTAAGTTAAACTTTATATTCACATTTTAAATTCAAAATTTGAAAATGTATCAACATTTTCTAAGACAATATCAATAAATCTTATAAAAGTATTACAATTTTTCAATAGGTTAAATTATATATATATATTTTAATTGTGAAAATGTATCGATCAACTTTTTCTAAGAAAATATCAATATTCTTGTAAAAGTATTGCAAGATTTTAGAAAGTTATTTTTTATATTTATTTTTTAATTTTAAAATTTGGAAACATGTCAACTGTTTCTAGGAAAGTATCAATAATTCTTGTGGAAGTACTAGAAAATTTCAGTATTAGTAAGTTATTTTTTATATTTAATGTTTAATTTTAAAATTTGGAAACTGTTTCTAAGAAAGTATCAATAATTCTTGTGGAAGTATTAGAAAATTTCAGTAGATTGATTTTAATATTTAGATTTAATTTTGAACTCTGAAAATGTATTGATAATGCGCAATCCGGTAATCACACAATCGAACAGTAATCAACAAGAACAGAATGTAAAAACACAGAATTTACGTGGTTCGATCCGGAGATCTACGTCCACGGGGAGAAAACGGCAATCGCCGAGGTGTTTCTTTTACTCGAATGTTGAGTTTACAGTGCGTATTACAGAAAGCAAAGTGCGAACCCTAATTCAGAGTTCTTTTCATCTATTTATACTACTAAACCCAAACCCTAACTAAATCCCTATAATCTTGCCCACAAAATCTGCATGGCAGTTGGGAAAAGATCATGGGCCTTGATTCACGGAACAGATTTGATTCGCTGAACCGAATGCGTGTTGCTGGGCCTGTTGGGCCTGGGCCTTCGCGCTTGCTGGCGTGTTCGCTGAGCTGGTAAACGGGCTCGGGATTAACCCGGCCCGAAGTAACCGGGTCATCCCTATCAGATGCCCCCCCCCCCAGCCGAAGCGAGGTAGGAGCTTCGGTTGTCACCGGGGTGGAACTGTAAGCAAGAAGACCGGGGTCACTGGCAGGCCGAAGTGTTTATGCGTGACGGAGTGTGTCCGCGTCCCTGGGATTTTGCGGAGCAGTGAATGGACGCAGTGCCGAGTTGGGCCGAGGTGTTTGGGACCTTATAATGAGATATCGAATTTCCCAGAAGCGAAAAACGCGTTGTAAGTATATTACAGTCTGGCCGAGGTGGAAGGTACACCGGAGTGAGTAGTTTGGCCGAAATGGTAGGGGCACCGGAGTGTGGTAGTATGGCCGAGGTGGAAAGTACACCGGAGTGTATCTTGAATCTTCCTGAAGAAGGGTGAGGCTGATGTGATTGGCGGCGCCATAATGAGAGAGGGAGACGTGAAGTGACACGCTCTGCGAGTTCCAAGACAGCTGTTCCCCACGCGCCTCGGTAACTGTAAAGCGCGTGAAGAGCACGCATGAATCTCCATCACTGAATTTGAATAGGCTGCATCAGAGCCGTCGGTTTTTTTCATTTATATTAGGAATAACTGCACAGTAACTTTTCATCTTCTCCATTGTGATTCATCTGTTATAGAAAGCGGGAAAAAGAGGAACTTTGCGTTTGTGATTCATCAGAGATCAAAAATTTCTCAAATCCATCCTTTCGAATTCAAATCAAGTAAGTATGTCATCCTCTTCATCTTCTTCATCTTCTGCCCCATCTTCGGCCTCGATCAAAGTAGTAGGAGGTTCGGATAAACCGTTAGATATCCCCCCCCTATCATATATCTCCGGAGAAGGATGTGATTAGAACCATAGACAGAGTCGATGGTTTAGAGTGTAATACCATGATGGTATCGTTTTATGAATGCCCGGCGGTGGATCTTAAGGTATCCTCCATAGAGTTACGGATGTCGCGGGGGCAACTTGAGAGGGAACTCCCATCATTTTATCTTCCTTTCGACCTTGATTACATAATTCCTGCCCCCGAGGATAGGGCCTGTTGCCCACCGCAGGGGTTTATGACCGTATATATTGACCCCCTTAGAGTAGGATTGAGATTGCCGCTGTGGGGCATAGTCGTAGAGTTGTTAAGATACTACGGCATTGCCCTCTGCCAGTTAGCGCCGAACGTGGTGAGGCAGTTGGTAGGATTCACTGTAGTTAGTAAGCAGGCCGGAATAGAGCCAACTGTAGAGCTTTTTAGGTTTTTCTACCAGCTGAAGAACTTCGGGAAGTCTAAGGGGTGGTATTCTTTTAGTCCCCGCGCCCGAGGAGGATTTAAGGTCCAAAACCCGAGCAAAGTAGAGGGTTGGAAAGAGAAGTTCATCTTTGTTAGGAATAAGATAGCTCTTCCGAAGTGGAGGAGTGACGAGGTGCTGGATACTGCCCCCGTGGAGAGCCCGGGGGCCGAGGTGAAGCACACGTTCCGACAAGTGGGGACTTTCCAAACCCTCTGTTCCGAGGAGGAACTGGAGAAGGCTGGGCTTAGCCCATATTATTCAGGAAACGGAGATGCCGAAGAGGGTAGGAGTTCTTGTGTCCTGTTATTTAAGTTTACTGTTTTGCGCAGAATTAACCATTGATATATATGCAGTGGGACGCTTCGGAAAGCAACCGGCATCGGGGAGCCCCGCCAAGACTGAAGCGGCCAAGAAGAAGGGGAAAGCCGCGGAAGTATCTTCCCGGGGGAAGATACCAACCGGTGCGCGTCCGTCGACGGGGTCGGAGGAAAGAGTGACGCCGGCGGGGTCTCCGGCGTTGTCAAAGAAGAGGCCGGAGCCTACTGGGACGCCACAGGCCCCATCCAAGATGCCCCGGACGGGGGAGAGCTCGCAGGTAACACTCAGAAACGCTGCTCATTACGTGAACTTACGCGAGGTGTATAACCGAGGTCTAATCCATGTGCCGCGTTGTGTTTAACTTATCCAGGGAGAGCAGGCGATCCCCAGTATGCTGGGGTTTGACAGCACGGATGCCGAGAAGATTCTTCGGCTGGCCAAAGGGATTATAGAGGTCGGCCTGAAGAGCGAAGTAGAAGCCAAGGAAGGGCTAGCCGCGACGGCGCGGGATCTTCGCGCGCGAAATGACAAACTGGCGTATGACTTGACCCAGGCACGCAAGAGGGCTGCCTTGGTGGAGTCCGAAATCGCGCGTCTGCGCGGTGTGGAGACGGAAAATCATGGCCTCCGAGGTGAGCTGATGCAGCTGCGGGTGGAGATGGAGGCGAGGGAAGCAGACGTGATTGGAGGGCAGGGGGCTTTGCTGAGGGCCTTCGCTGATAAGCTGTTCAAGACCACGACCTTCCTCGACTTTCAGACGAAGTTCGTGGCAATAGGGGATAAAGCCACCCGAGCCATGGTGCTGGAGGAGGTAAAGGAGGCGTACCCGGAGGTGGACATTACTCGTCCAGAATTCGGGTATGACCCTGAGGCAGCGGCCGAGGTGGAAAAGGCCTATTACGCCTCTCTAGCGGAACTGCCGGAGTGGCTAGGGATGTCAATTTTACCCGCGGGTAACCCTACCCGACGGGTAAACGGGCAATAGGGTCGGGTATCGCCCGAACCCGATATTTTTGCCATCGGGTAGGGTAGGGTACGGGTTTAGCATATTACCCGTTTATCCTACCCGATTACCCTACCCGCCTGCCCGATTACATACTTATGTATTATTTTACATGTTATATATTATATAATTATCATTATATTTAATATATTATGTTTATAATATATGATTTAATATATAAAAAAACATATAATGTAACATTTACATATTATATATGTTATATTTGATTTATTGTATCACATTATATATGGTATATATACATATTACATATTATTTATAATATTTTTATATATCAATCGGGTAACCCGATTACCCGCGGGTAACCCGATTACCCGACGGGTATTACCCGTACACGTACCCGAATCAAATAGGGTAGGGTATGGGGGAAGCATACCCGTACCCTACCCGACCCATTTACATCCCTAGGAGTGGCCCTTAGTGAACGCGCTCGGGGAGAAGAGACAGCTCCTAACTGCCGCAGAAGTTGCGAGCTGCGAAGTGGACCAGGACGCTGAATTCCTGGCCTTCTGCAGGGGTGAACTGGACCCAGCCCCCCAAAACACCGAGCCCCTCCCACCATTGGAAGTCGAAGTCCCTGCTGAAGCCGAGGCCGTCGTAGCAGCCGAAGAGGGAAATGCTGAAGTGTCTGAGGGCCAGCGAGAAGAGTTGCCCGAAGAGACTGAGGCAATTGAGCGGGAGGTCAGTAGATCCCCGCAAATTTAAACTTGTAAATTTGTAGAAATGTTAGGGATGATGTAATTGAACAATTGTACTCTTGCAATTTGAAATACAATTCCTTCTTCTTGGACTCTTGTCATCTGTTTATTTATGCGATCCATTATGTTTGTTGCCGAACTGTATTCAACTCTAATATGTTTGAGAGTAATCGTTCTGGTTGACTCTTATCATCTGTCTAGAACACCGCGGAGCTGCACGAGACAATAAAGAAGTTAATGGGATCACTCGAGTGGTTCCGCGGAGAGAAGAATCGTTTGGAGATGCACGTGGTGCCTAAGTTGAAGAAGCAGATAGCCTCGGCGGAGAGGAAGGTGGTTGAGGCCAATGAAAGAGCCAAAGACTTCGAGATGCAGTATCGAACCACAGCCGCCGAGATGAGCCGCGTCCGCGTTCATCATAAGGAGTATGAGCGGATTCTATCCGACTTTGGTCTTCTAACTTTTGAAGAAGTAGAAGAGCGGACTGTTGAAATCCAGGGTGACATTGCGGCATTGATGTCGAGGAGCTCGGTAGAGTCCGCGGAACTCGTGAGGAAAAGAGAAGTCCTGGAACTGCTGCTCAGTATGTATGAAGGGCTGAAGGGCCGAATCAGGCGGAGGCCCTCTGCTGAAGAGTTCATTGCGAGCACAAGCCAGGACCGAAGTACGCAAAAAGCTCCTCGGAAGGAAAAGAAGACCAAAGGCAAGAAGAAGCCCTCTGAGCAGAGCAAAGGCATAGTCATCCGAGAGCCAGCTCCGGTGACTATAACGGAAGAGGAGCCCGTGACGATTGCCGAAGAGGTAGTCGATGAGCTGGCTCAAGAGATTGAGGTGATGGTCCCGGAGGAATGGGACCCTGAGCAATGGGCTCAAACCCCAAGGTCCGCGTCACAACAAACCAGCCGAGAGCGGACCAGAGATGAAGCTCCTAGGCCAGCGCCTAGAGAAAGTCCTTGGCGAAGGGAACCTCAAAGGGATGACCGAGCCAGAGCCCGAGAGGGTAACAGAGCCGGAGCCCGAGGTCAAGGATCTTCAAGATCCCGGAGGACCCAACACAGACCGAGGAGCGGGTCCCAGCGCCGGAGCGCGCAATATTGGCTCGGGGGCCATAGACAGTAGCTTTGGTTTGTTGCCTTGTTGTTGTTTTTTTTTTTTTTTTTTTTTTCCTGTTGGAGTCTTATGTAAAAAACCATTTGATTTGAATATTCAGAAGTTGATAATAAAACTTTTGTAACGTGTACAAACTGGAGTAACGAAGATAACTTGTTACAAATCACTTTAATCGGGTGTTCGGGAACGTGATAGAAAATTTGTTAACTTTTTTAAGTAGGTGTTCGGGAACACGGTTTGGATAAATCCTATCTCCCCGGACGGATCAGGCGGGAGTGAAATTTCTCCCCGGACGGATCAGGCGGGAGTAAGCGTTTCTCCGGTTAAACAGACGAGAAAGTGATGTGAGTCCGGGGACTAAATTGCAAACCTCCTCGGACGGACCGAGAGAGAGAGGTTTGATTGTCCGGAGACTAATAATAATAGTACGATAGTGTTAGGGCGTCCCCGTAACGTAAAGAATTAACACAGTAAGTTACGCAAGCAAGAAATTTTATTCAATGATAAATGCCGGAGCTAACTCAAAAGTACAAAGTGAAATAACAACTATAAAGGGAATTAAAGGAAAGATAGTACTTGCGATGTGGCCTTCACAGATAGAATCGCCTCAAATTTGTGACGTGCCAACTTCGGGGGATCGGGGTCCCGTTGATATGTTCAAGCTGATAGGATCCAGAGTCATGTACAGCAACGACTCGGTAAGGGCCTTCCCAAGAAGCATGTAGTTTGCCCTCAGGGGCAGCTTTGCTGGCCGAGTTGAGCCGAAGGACTAAATCCCCGACATTGAACTGTGTACCTCGAACCCGGAGGTTGTAATACTGGGCAGCTCGCTGTTTGTACTTAGCCTGCTGAATGAACGATTGTTCTCGGCGATTCTCGAGCTCATCCAGATTTGTGCGAAGAGCCTCGTCATTATCATCCGGAACTAATGTGAGGAGGCGAGAACTCGGCACACTGATCTCAGCGGGGATAACGGCTTCGGAGCCGTAAGTAAGGCTGTAAGGAGTCTCCCCGGTGGAGGTGTGCGGCGTTGTACGAATAGCCCATAAGACTTGTGGAAGGTTCTCAGCCCAGAGACTTTTGGCATTATCCAGGCGCTTTTTTATTCCCGTGAGAAGGGTCCGGTTGGTGACCTCAACCTGCCCGTTTGCTTGAGGGTGAGCCACCGAAGTGAAAATCTGTTTGATGTGGAGTTCTTCACACCATGAGCGGAATGGATCGTTGGCAAACTGTTTACCGTTGTCCGAGATGATAGTGCTCGGGATGCCGAAGCGACAAACAATATTGCGCCACACAAACTTTAAAATATTCTGTCCGGTGATAGCCGTAAGTGGTTCGGCCTCGACCCACTTAGTGAAGTAGTCTACGGCGACGACCAGGAATTTCAACCCTCCCGGAGCGACAGGGAAAGGCCCAACAATATCAATGCCCCATTGGATGAACGGCCATGCACCCCGGGCTCCGGCTCGCTCAATCTTTAGGTGTTCGTCACTTAGAGCTCTTCACGGACTCCGAGATCGTGTCTAAGCAAATTCAGGGGACTTATGTCGCCAAAGAAGAAACAATGGTCAGGTATCGCGCTCTAGCACTCAAATTCATATCAATCGAACAGTAATCAACAAGAACAGAATGTAAAAACACAGAATTTACGTGGTTCGATCCGAAGATCTACGTCCACGGGGAGAAAACGGCAATCGCCGAGGTGTTTCTTTTACTCGAATGTTGAGTTTACAGTGCGTATTACAGAAAGCAAAGTGCGAACCCTAATTCAGAGTTCTTTTCATCTATTTATACTACTAAACCCAAACCCTAACTAAATCCCTATAATCTTGCCCACCAAATCTGCATGGCAGTTGGGAAAAGATCATGGGCCTTGATTCACGGAACAGATTTGATTCGCTGAACCGAATGCGTGTTGCTGGGCCTGTTGGGCCTGGACCTTCGCGCTTGCTGGTGTGTTCGCTGAGCTGGTAAACGGGCTCGGGATTAACCCGGCCCGAAGTAACCGGGTCATCCCTATCATGTATCAATTTTTTTAAAAGAAGTATTAATGATTCCTCTTCCTAAATTGTTCCACCTCTCTAATAGTGCCTTCATTTGTCGTCGATCGGTCGTAAACAAAGAAGATCAATAAAATTCCTATACACTAGTCTTGACGCACTACAATAAATGAAGAAACTCCTCCCCCCTCCCCCCGCATTCGACGAGGCTCAACAATAAGGAATTTGTCGGCATCCTATTTCGAGATATTAGTTATGGGTTTAGGTTAGTTGGCACCGTCACACAGAATGAGTTCAGTGTGACGGTCACATACAATTTTTTGTCAAGAAACAAATACATTTTTTAGAAACATAATACTTTATCCAGAAAATATATTATCGTTTTCGAAACAAATACTTTTAAAATAGTCAAGGTAAATAATAGTTGAATACAATTTGTGAGTTATAAATAAAGAACTTATATACATTTTGATATTGAAAACTTATATAAACTTGATAGCACGAGTTATTGAGCTTTCTGAAACAATATTATATTTTTCCAAAGACGCATTACTCTTGATACGCAAAATTTGTATTCAATTAAAATGCGTCACGTAATAAAATATGAGTTGAAAATCAATTTTATTCTGATTATTTTATTATTAGGAATTAATTAAATAAAATTCTTAAGTTAAATGATCAATTTAGTTGGTGATTTACTATATATTTTATTGACCAATCGGAAGCCGCCATGTGTCAAAGATGATGCAAATATTACTAAATTCAATTAAATTAATTTAGTAATTATCCATGAAGATGTGGATAAACATCAAGTCATGGTGGACCAATCAGAATGCTCCATGTGTCAAGTTGTTGCAGTAATTATTAAACTAAATACAATTAATTTAATAATTATATTATGTATAATGGAATTGTGGAGGACCAATCATATGCTTCATTTAGACTCAGGCCCATTAGGGTTTCTCCATCCTACAACTATAAATACGACCTTATTCTCCACCAAAATCATTAATAACGCAAGTCAAGAAATAAGTGAAGAATCCCAGAGCAAAGTTCTTCGGCGTTCTTCAAGAAGTCTATCAAGAAATAATCTTCGATCCGAGATTAAGGTGTTGAGCCCTCTAGTCGAAGTTTTCGAGATATATCTTCGTAGGTGTTCATCAGCGTTCATCAAGACTTTGAAGTTGTTTTTTGAATATTCATTCAAGAAGACCGTTTGATCCGAAATCAAGCTTCCAAGCCTTGGGATCAACATTATTCAAGTCAAGGCTCAAAACCGGAGAAGATCAAAGTTACCTCCGAATTTGAAGGCATAAAACAATCGAAGAGAAGAATCAGGGGAATTTTAGAGATTGTACTATAAAATTATTTTGATTCGATAATTTCAATTTGTACAATTTTTTTATGTTTAATTATTTATACACAAAATTTGTAGTTACAAAATTTGGCACGCCCGGTGGGACCCTCTCTACCTCTCATCCCTTCTCTTCAACCAAAAGTTGAAGACAACACTATGACACCTCACAAGATCATGATTACAAAAGTCACTGCAATAGACTCTCCAGCTGCAGATGTCAATGTTGTCACAGGGAGTATGTCAATCAACTCGCGATCGTTGGCATCTTCAGAGGAAAATACTTCTTCGGAGGCTACTAGGAAGGATCTGCGGGACATTGTTGATAATAATAGAGATAAAAAGGACAACTCTTCATGTTCTACTCCTCGTTCTTCATCAAGTTCAGAAGCAGCTTCGATCATGACAACAAATGCTTCAACTCTAGAAGAACAACTTGTGAGTTTGACTAAAGTTATTGAAGGGCATACACAAGAGCAAGGCTCCTTAATCGCAAAACTGATAAGCAAAGTTGATAGTGGTGCTACAAGTCACACTCCTGGAAAAGAACCTGTTGAGGATCTAGACGAGGCTGAAGAGTCTGTGGGTCATCAATATCAACCAAACGAGAAGGAGAGAACTGTGGATAAACTACAATTTTCTTCCGATGGTATGGTCCATGTTGGTCAACTAAAAGAGATCATCTTAGGAACCCTTAAGGACAAGTTTGACGGGACATCTAAGTCATCTTTGACTTATACCAAACCACACTCTTAGAGGATTGACAACTTGAAGATGCCTTCCGGTTACCAACCCCCAAAGTTTCAACTCTTTGACGGTAAGGGCAACCCGTAAAAACATATCGCTCATTTCTTCGAGACATGCAATGATGCCAGAATGCAAGGTTCTAAAAGTCGCTAGGCGCTAGTTAGGCGGTGGACTAGGGCCTAGCGACTAATCGGGGTCTGGGCGGGACTAATCGGGGCATAGACGTAGTTAGGCGGGGAGAAATCGAAAAATAAACGTAGGCGGTCAATGGGAGCCTAGCGCCTAGACGGGGATTAATCGGAGTTAGTCGGGGATTTTTAGAACAGAGCCAGAATGTATGGTGATCATTTGGCGAAGCAATTTGTCTGCTCATTGAAGGGGAATGCATTCGACTAGTATATAGACTTAGAAGCCAACTACATTGATAGTTGGGAGAAAATAGAGCAAGAGTTCCTCAACAAATTTTATAGCGCCAGGAGGACAGTGAGTATGATTGAATTGCCCAACACGCGCTAATGGAAAGAGAAGGCTGTAGTTGACTAAATTAACCAATGGAGGAATCTGAGCCTCAATTGCAAAGACCGTTTGTCTGAAGCTTCCGCGATTGAAATGTGCACTCAAGGAATGCAATGAGGTCTTCGATAAATCCTCCATGGAAATCGACCAAGGACCTTTGAAGACGTAGCAACTAGAGCACATGATATGGAGCTAAGCATGGCTGCAAGTGGAGTCGAAGGACCACCGACCCTTGACTTCCCTAAGTCCAAAGAAAGGCAAGAAACCAAGAAAGGAGCCAAGTCTTTCATCAAACCATCAAACAAAGAGTCCATGGTGATAATTGTTAAATCCATCAAGTTCCGAACAAAGAAGGATGATAAAGAAGGTGAAAAGAAGAATATTCCTTGAGGGTTGGGACAAAGAAAGTTAACCTTAAAGGAAATGCAAGACAAAAAATACCCTTTCCTAGAATCTGATGTTCTCGGGATCTTTGATGACTTGCTCAAGGATGGTCTAATCGAGTTGCTAGAAATGAAGTGACCTGAAGAGGCTGGAAGAACTGACATTCCAAAGTATTGCAAGTATTATTGGCTACTAGGTCACCCGATTCAAGAACGCTTTGTATTCAAAGACACAGTGTTGCAGTTGTCTCGAGAAGGGAAAATCTTACTAGAGGAAGATGATACAACAAATCTCATCACTGTTGCATGCTCCGCAACGAGTCATCAAAATGAAGAAGTCTGCCTATCCAAGACGGAGGATCGCTCTACTGATAATGACCATACCTCAACAATCACTTTCACCGACGAGGATTTGCAACTGGGCTCTGATCCGCATAACAAGCTATTATTCATGACTGCATACACTCTTGAGCAAAAGGTGAACAAAATACTCGTAGATGGAGGCTTTTCCGTGAACATCATGCCCCTACGAACAATAATGAAAGATTTAGGGATCTCCACAGATGAGCTCGTAAGTAGTCGACCGATGATCCAAGGATTTAACCAAGAAGGACAACGAGCTCATGGAGTTATAAGGCTAAACTTGCTGATGGACGAGATGACTTCAATGGCCTTGCTTTTGTGATCAATGCTAGAACATCATATAATATGCTCGTCAGCTGCCCATGGTTGCATGAGAATGGGGTAGTTTCGTCACCTTGGCACCAGTGTCTGAAATACTGTGAAAACGGTGTTGTAAGAAGAGTAATTGCTGACGATAAGCCTTTCTCTGAGGCTGAATCACATTTCTCCAATGCCAAATATTACTTCAAAGATGCAAAAACAACAAAATCCCAAGAAGGTCTCTCAAGCAAGAAATCTGAAAAGGATCAAGCTTCCAAAGACAAGACATGTAAGCCTTCACTTCGTTGCAATGGAAAGACCTCAAAGGGAAACTTGCTCATTTCCCAAAAAGAACCACTGAAAGAGTTAATCTTGCCACTACATAAGCTTGATGGCAACAATTCCGTTAAGTCAACCACTTGAAGGATTCGTCCATCCGACATTGGAAGATAGAACCGAGCATGGAACACTTTCACTGCCTGATGACAACAAGCACTATGGCCCTAAAGCCTTCAAACTTCTGGTTCAGGTTGGGTATGACCCACACAAAAATAGTTCCAGTAAGTCAAATGATGTTGCGAATATGGTGAAGAAGGTTGTCAATGGTGGTAAAGTTCTAAGGTGGGCCTTGGTTATACATCACCAAACCCTGTTCGTATCACCATCAAAAGAGCAAATACTAAATATGTCATCCAAGGGGACGTTTCGTCAACAAAAGAAATGTTTGACGGAAATTGGAAGAAGATACATCCCATCTTCAAAAGACCTGGCCCGATTAAAAGAAACAGGAAAAGCAATCACCAAAGGATAGACATCGCCAAGTTAAAAGGGGGCAATGAACGAAAGGGTAATCAAAGGCTTTGGAGCCTAATTCCTTCTCGCATGAAGAGAAGCACCACATTTATCATGTCATGTGACAAAGAGCTGAAGGCTAGAATGTAAACAATCATATTCACGCAAACACAAGATGAAGATGATAGAAAAAGTGTGGCTTCTTCGTATTATGCCAATAGTGGTGCTCGACATATTCCTCAATGTGCCCCTCAAAGCATTAGAGAAAATCTAAGAAGAAAAATTATTCGACTAATCAGGGGTGGCTACATTAATGAAGAACATGGTACCTTACACACAATCCAAATAAGGCAAAGGAACGGGCAAATGAGAACATACGTCGACTTTAGGAAAGATGGAGAGGCAAATGAGGACAGTACCTGAACAAATCACATTTCCTTGAGTGAAGAAGTCCATGACGTACAAGATGTTGCTGAAATCGCACCTCTAGAACTCGAAGAGGGAGTGAAATCAACGGTAGATGAGTTGAAAGAGGTTAACTTGGGCGACGTTGATGACCCGCAACCAATTTACATCAGTACCTTATTAATTATCAATGAAGAAGAGGCATACATTGAATTTCTGTGAGAATTTAGAGATGCTCGAAGAAATGATAGGGATACAGACAGCCTTTTGTATTCGCATGGTCATACAAAGAGATGCCTGGATTAGACCCTAAGGTAGTTGTCCACCATTTGAGCATAAAGAAAGGCACTCGACCTGTGAAGCAAGCTCAACGTTGCTTTAGACTCGATTTGATCCCCTTGATAGAAGCAGAAGTGAACAGGCTTATCAAAGTTGGATTCATTCGAGAGGTCAAATATCCCACATGGATATCCAACATTATCCTAGTGAGATAGAAGAATGGCCAAATTCAGGTCTGTGTTAACTTTAGAGATCTAAATGTGACATACCCAAAACACGACTTCCGTTGCCAATCTCCGAGCTCATGATTGATGCTACCACGGGGCACGAAGCTTTATCCTTCATGGATGGATCATCAGGATATAACCAAATTCGTACGTCACCCAAGGACGAAGAGTTGACAACCTTCCAAATTCTAAAAAGGATATACTGCTATAAGGTGATGTCATTTAGATTGAAGAACGCTGGAGCTACGTATCAAAGGTCCATGCAGAAGATATTTGATGACATGCTCCATAAGAATATTGAGTGTTATGTTGATGATGTGGTCGTGAAGTCCAAATGGAAGAAGATCATTTGAAAGACTTAAGGAAAGTGTTTGAGTGCCTCCAGCGATATCACTTAAAATGAATCCTCTTAAGTGCACATTCGGAGTCACGTCTGGAAAGTTCCTTGGATTTGTTATCCGCTATCGGGGAATAGAAATTGGGCAAGCAAAAATTGATTCAATCTTGAAGATACGCAAACCTCGAAATGTTCATGAGCTTAAAGGTCTCCAAGTAAAATTGGCATATCTTTGAAGGTTTATATCAAACTTGGCTGGACGATGTCAACCGTTTAGTAGGCTTATGAAGAAAGGTGTTCCATTTGAATGGGACAAATCATGCACCAATGCTTTCAAAAGCATAAAGGACTTCTTGACGAAACCTTCAATGTTAGTTGCACCAGTATCTGGACCTCCATTGATTATGTACATTACTGCACAAGAACGATCCGTTGGAGCCTTGTTGGCGCAAGAAAATGACAACGACAAGGAGAATGCTTTGTACTATCTAAGCAGGATGATGACGCCAAATGAACTGAACTGCTCGGAAACACAGAAGATAGGTCTAGCTCTAATCTTTGCAATTCAGAAGTTGAAGCACTACCTCCAAGCTCACATTGTTTGTCTTGTCTCAATGGTAAAGCTATTGAAGTATGTTATGTCAAAATCAGTGCTCTCCGATAGACTAGCAAGGTGGTATCTCCAGCTGCAACAATTTGAGATAGTTTATGTCCCCCAAAAGGCAGTAAAGGGACAAGTTTTGGCCGACTTCTTAGCTGATCATCCTATCCCAGCTGAATGGGAATTGTCAGAAGATTTGCCGGATGAAGATGCTTTAGCTATCAAAATTTCTCCTCCTTGGAAGATACTTTGATGGAGCAACTCATAAAGAAGGGGCTGCTACTGGAGTTGTCTTTATTACATTGGATGGTGAAGTTCTTCCATACTCGCTCCCTTTAACTCAGAATTGTTCGAACAATGTCGTTGAGTACCAAGCACTCATATTAGGACTTGAAATGGAGGTGGACATAAAGCGACTACATCTCAAAGTGCACGGAGATTCCAAGTTGGTAATCAAGCAGCTGATCGGAGAATATGAAGTTAAGAAGCCCGAATTGCTACCATACGTCACTTATGCTCGGAGACTTATTGGGAGGCTTGGAGATGTGGAACTTGACCATGTTCCAAGAAAGCACAATAAACAAGCAGATGCACTTGCTAAGCTTGCTTCAACAATCGCTATGTCCGACATCGAGGTGCGCATGCCAGTATGTAAAAGTTGGGTCATTCCACCAATCTTTGAAGATGAAGATGACGAGAGGGAGGAAAGTCTCGCCGTCGAAGTATGTGAGATTGAGGAAGAAGAAGACTGGCGTCAAGCCTTTGTGGATTACTTGAAATATGAGAAGCTACTTAATGACTCTAGCCAAAGGGTCAATGTATGATGTCGTGCATTACGTCGCATTTACTTTAAAGGGACGCTCTATAGACGATCATTCGATGGAATCTTTTTGCGATGCTTAAGTAATGAAGAATCTGTCCGAGCTTTGGAAGAAGCCCACTTCGGGATTTGTGAAGCTCATCAATCGTGTCCAAAACTACACTTCCGGATCAAGAGAATGGGTTACTACTGGCCGACTATGGTGAAGGATTGCATAGACTATGCACAAAAGTGTCAAGCTTGTCAGTTTCATGCAAACCTCATCCATCAACCACCCGAGCCCCTACATCCTACTGTTGCATCATGGCCCTTCAACGCTTGGGGTTTATATGTTATTGGACCAATGACGAAATCTTTTGGTGTACACTTATATATCTTAGCGCGACATATTATTTCTCCAAATGGGCTGAAGTTGTGCCTCTGAAAGAAGTAAAGAAGGAAACAGTAGTTGATTTCATCCGTCGTAACATAATCTACCGCTACGGGGTACCAAGATACATCATCACCGATAATGGAAAGCCTTCAGCAATAGTTTGATAGATAATCTCTGTCAAAAGTTTGGATTCAAGCAAAGAAATCGTCCATGTATTATATTGCTACCAATGGTGTTGCCGAGGCATTCAACAAAACTTTATGTAACTTGTTGAAGAAAGTGATTGCAAAGTCAAACGGGATTGAGATGAAAGAATCGGAGAAGCTCTATGGGCACAGGACGGCTACACAAGCAACTCCTTACTCATTAGTGTATGGTGTGGAAGTTGTCTTCCTCTTGAGCAACACATTCCATCATTGAGGATAGCAATGCAAGAAGGTCTAACCGAAGAAGAGAATACGAGGTTACGTACCGAAGAGTTGGAGGCTCTTGATGAAAAGCGGTTGGAAGCACAACAAAGACTTGAATGTTACCAAGCTCGGATGTCAAAGGCATTCAATAGAAAGGTACGAACACATTCATTTCAAGTAGGTGACTTGGTGCTTGTTGTTCGAAGGCCAATCATCACTACTCACCGAGTTGGGAACAAGTTCACATCAAGGTGGGATGGCCCTTATATTGTGAAGGAAGTCTACATGAATGGTGCTTACAAGTTGATCTCTGAAGACGGTGTATAGGTCGGGCCCATAAATGAGAAGTTCTTGAAGCGCTACTATACTTGAGTCTGCTGCCAAAAAAAAAAAAAGAAAAAAAAAAAAAAAAAAAAAAAAAAAAAAAAGAAGAGAGAAGAAAAACTCCTGGTTTGCATAAGTATAAACTGTGCACGCGACCATCACATATAAAGTATGTGGTTAAAATGCTAACTTACCCCACTTTGGCTAAAGTGGATAAAGAATAGTCACTCCTGACCTTCATGAGTATAAACTGTGTATGACATCCCACCCTACCCCAAAAAAAAAAAAAAAAATTCACCGGGGTACGTAGGCAGCTAAGGAATTTTCTAAGTTCAGTCCTATATATATTGTGTTTTCCCTCTTCTGCGTTAGTTGAAGCAAACGAAAGACAAAGTCAAAAGTAAAGCAAATGGACCTTAAAAGGTGCAATATAATAAATGAAAACAATGTCTACTACGCAATCATTAAGTCCCCAAAAGAAAAGAGATCCCAACACGGGATAAAGCGGAAATTAGATTATCCTAAACAAAGTCTAAGCAAAAGGATTTATATCCAAAATAACTGTGGATTCTAGATGCTTCTTTGAGACCTCCAAGCTTTCAATCACCTCATCAGTCGTCGGGACAGTACCTCTATGGCGGTTACTTTTGCTTCTGTTCTCATTAACTTTGCTCTTGGCAACGCGGAAAATTTCTCGCCGATCTCCTAAGAGTGTTGACAACTCCTTCTCTTGCTTCTTCAACTCCTGACTTTCTTCTGAAGACGCTTCAACTCAAACTTCGTGGATGCGACTAAGTTGGCTGCTTCACTCTGTTCTGTTGTGTCATTAAAAAAATGATCTTTAGCTTCACTCAATTGTTGTGCAATACGTTCTTTTGATGCTCTCTCCGAAGATGTAGATCACGCATTATCATATGCAGTGGCCTTCTGGAATAGTACCTTCAAAGTGTCTTCAATATGGGAAATGTCAAACCCTTTGTACTCCTTCATGTCATTGATTATAGGAGAAACTTCATCTTGCATTGCTGAGAGGCAGTCCAAAGGTCTCTTTACTATCACCTCGCATAGACCATCCCATAGTAGTTGAAGATACCTTCTTTTGCAATTAAAAATGATGTTGTTTCCAACAAATACAGAGGCCGCGGCAGCATTATTGAGCGCTGGAGTGGCCACAATCTCCTTTTGAACCTCTTGGGGTGAATAAGAAATATTGACGGGTGGATTAGGCACTGCAACCGATTCCACTCCCTTTCGACTCTTCTTCATCAACACCAAATAATTCATTCTCCAACTAAGAGAAGCCACAGAAAGTAAGAAGAGAAAATGTTACAATACATAGTGCAAGGAAAAGAAGATTAAGAAATAATAGGAAATACCTCTCGTACTAACTCTTATTGCGAGTCATCCTTCGTATTATTTTCGACAGGCTTCAATGGTTCAGAGGCTTTGCATCTTTTCCAATGTCTTTCCTCTTCACTGCTAATCTTTAATTTTGGGGGTCTTGGAGATTCCTTCTTTTTGTTGGTATCCAATGGTTTCTTACTATGCTGAGGTCTCACCAGTTTTGCAATGTTCTTCTCGAAGTAATCTCCATGAACTCAACTCCACCATAATTCGTAATTAAAAGACTAGAACTTTTTTGCATTTGGAGGAGCACGTGGTAGATAAGCTTTCGACATAGACTTATGCAGCACACTTAGACGCCAAATTTTTATTCCCTCATCCAAAGAAGCTTTACGTATGTCTTTGATGAGTGGCCTGAGCTCCAATTGGTGGAAGCCAAATTGCCAGCTGAATATATGGGGACTATATGCCTCAACAATAAAACTATTACCTTGTCTCAAAGTAAGATAACTCGAGCTCATGGCTGTAAAATAATTCCAATCACATCCTTGGGCGCAATCATCATCAACAAACCAACGACCTACAACCTTATCAAAAATATTATAAGTCCAAGCAGTTGAATCTCCTTTCTGTATGCGTACACGCGCTTCTTCTGGTTCAAAATACTTCGCTCCTCCTTCTCCCGGAATAAAGTGTCATAGTGGGTAAGCACATCTCTTGCTTGAGATGAAAGTGAGTATTAAAGTAGCAAGCTAGCCAACCATAGACGAAATAGCCTGGAAAAGTTGATCGAACTCGAGGCGGTCGGGGAAAAATTGCGATTGTTTAAGCCTCTATAAATGTTTGCTAGAACAAGAGTAGCAAGACCCACTTACTTTCCCACGACCATCATACATGCTATCTTAAGGTACCGGGACGTATGCATTTAATTTCATCATTAGGAAGGACAAATGCGCATAACCAACAAACTAGGTATATTGCCAGAAATACCTCTTCTCGTCTCCGTCAAATCCCAAGTCTTTTGAATACATCTTGTTCCATCGTGGTCCATTCTTCAAGTTTGGTTAGGTCGCCGGAAGGATTGTGAGTTTCTTTGGGGCGATTATTTGCTCCTTTGGTCAGTGCTTGTTTGTCATGAGGGAGAGGTGGATCATATTTATGTGCTTTCCTTGACCAAAATTTAACCCAAGTTTCGATGGACATGGGAGAGATGCGAGATCTATCAGTGTGTCCCCGAAGTACGTGATAAGTTTGGAATAAGTACTTGCAACTTGGAGGCAAGTATAAGCTCGTAGATCTGTCGATGGCACCAGTAAGATGTTCTGAATTCGGGATCATCTCATTGTAAAGGTACCCGCTCAGCGGGAAGCCTGCCAAAGAATGAATATCTCACAATGATATCGATATCTCTCCATAGGAAGTCAACAATGTATTGGTGGAAGGACACCACGCTTCGCAGAATGCCTTGAAGACTTCAATGTTGCATTCGTATGTGAAGAGTGAGGCATAGACAACACCATATATCTCCCCGGAGTTCAGCTTGCGATTACAACAGGAAAGGATGTCTCTGATCCACTCCCAATAACCCCGGATGTAGTAGAATTCTCCAACAAACTCGATAGAGTTGCCCCATATGGCTTTACCTTCAATGATGCATCGCCCAAAAGTGAGAAGTGGGTCTGGATCCACCTTTTGTTGATTTTGATGTTGAGTTGCGTTCAAAGCCCATGTCGTTGATCTTTTGCTTAATGTGACTTCTTGGGACCATTGAGGCATGTGAAACGGAGTTGTCAAATTTGGCCATATCTTTGCATAATCACCAATAAGGGACTCTTGGACCATCAAGATGGTGCCCTTCTCTTCAGGTTGATCTTTGTCATCGAGAATCACTAAGTGTTGCATCCCGAAAGAAGACCCGACATCTTTGAGATGAACCATTATGCTCACTGTCAAAAGGAGAAAGAGAATTATGTTTTGGCCAATATGAGCGGAAAAAAATAAATAAATAAGTAAAGGCGAGACATGAAGTTCAAACATAGGCCAAGAGTAATTAAGCACATTGAACAACAAACAAATGCAGAGGAAAATTATCATGGGTTGTCATATCAAGATGGATTACTTTATGAGGCAAGCCATATATTCACAAATTTCAGTATAGCAGCAGAAGTTATATATCACGTGCATATATGTACATTGAAGGATAATTTGGCAAAGAGTAGACTATACCAAGAGGCTGCAAAATTCCATAGCTCAAACCGAACCAGCGAGCATTCGAAGAGAGCAGATTCCGGTTCACATTTGGACCCGTAATTCACAAAAAGGAGCAACAGAAGAGAGAACAGAAAAAAAGAAAAGAAAAATAAATAAATAAACACCATGATGGACCTATTTTTATGCACCTATCTGTATGCAAAATAAAGAAAAAACAAAAGAGGGCAGTGGTAAAGGATCTACTTACGCAACAAGATGTAAAGATGTCTATTTTTGTTGAGACGGTGCAAGATATCCAACAAACTTCTTATTAACTTCCCAAAACAAGATGATTCAAAACTGAAAATCAAGCAGTTGAAGAAGAAAGATTGTTGTTCCAATAGAAGCTGGTAGTTCTCAAACATTACAAACTCACAAACCATGATTTAAAAGAAAAGACAAAAAAAAAAAAAAAAAAAAAAGGAAAGATAAAAGGGAGGGAGACATACCTGTTGCTCTTGTACCTGAGGAAAGTGATGGGAACCGATTGGTAATTCGAGAATTTCAATGATACGGTCTTCGTGGAGGTTGATTTAGAAGTATGATCAAGAAGCTGATTCACGGGACACCGACGACCGCATAATTCTTTCACAGAGACGATGTAACATGCCTACGACCAAGAATCGACGCTGCCAAAGAGGAAAGACAGAAGCTGACGATCAAGAAGTTGATGTGCAGAGACGAATGATTTGGGAAGCCAACGATCGAGTAGCTCCTTTGTAGTAACGACTTGCGATGATGCAGAGATGATTCGAATCTTCGGTAGATGACATTCGAGCATGCACCTTTAGAGTAGCGCTTTAAGTATCGCAACTGAAGTGAAGTATCTTGCAAATCTGCTGATGGAAGAGTAAATGAAGACGTCTTGGTACACGTGTTCGTGCACACACTTTAGGATGGTTTAAGTGTCATTTTAGTGTTGTTTTTGTACAATTTCGCGTGTACTTCTTGCATATTATTATCATTGGGCAAAATAATGCGTTGGGTTCATTTTTGTATTACAACAGGTGCAAAGGGATCGAAAAAGAGCATCAAACGATCGCGGAGTCGGTGGATCGATCGAGGCAACGAAGGACAAGGCTAGAGGATGATCTCGATCGAGACATGATGCAAATCTCGACCGAGATGACTCCCCAGGGAAATCATGAAGTTTTGAGAAGCTGAAGATCTCGGCCGAGATGACCCTCCAGGGAAAGTTCAAAAATTCAAGAGATCAAGATCTCGGCTGAAACGAAACCCAATCTCGGCCGAGATAAGTCAAACCCTAAAAAGCCCTAAAACCCTCTTTCTCACGTCTCGGCCGAGACACATTTACATCTCGGCTGAGATCAACCAGGAGAAAAACCCATTTTCACGTCTCGGTCGAGACACACTTGCATCTCGGCCGAGATCCCCTACTCTGTTTTAAAAGTGTGAATGCGATTTTGCCTAAAACTGAAGTGACAACTCTTCCTCTATATATATAAGTTTCATTTCGAATTTAACCTATCTTTTGACATCCAATAACACATTTTTCCAGCCTCCATCATCCTCGAGGACTACATTGGGAAGAAGATTGAAGGGCTTTCATTCCTCAACCCAAGTTCTTGGTTTATTCTATAATTTACCATGTCTTATTGTATTTCTTTCTATTTGCTGATTGTATTAGGTGTAATGGGTGGCTAGTACCCTAGAATTCACTCTTGATCATTGTGGAACCTTGAATCGAAGACATTTATGTGATCATTACGGTTAATATTACCGATTGGATTATGTTTTGTAATGTTCTATGTTATTTGGGAATGTTGATTCACACTTATGAATTGAATTGTGGTTTGATCATCCGTTTGGATATTTGTTTGTGTGTTGCTAGAGTTAGAAATTACTATCTGTAATTGTAGGATTTCCGATTTCTGTGTAGCAAACAATAGATTTATTTTATTGGGGATAACATAGAGTTCGACCACTAAAACCGAGCTTGCGAGTTTTATGTCGAATCTACTCCGTTGTCTTGAATCTTAATGCACTCGACTATTGATTCTTAGAGAGCTTGTTTTAGGAATTGATAAGTCGAGTAGGATTAATTGAAGAGCTTGTTTTGATTAATTATACTTAAGAGACAACAAGATTTATAGAGCTTGTTATTAATTTTGGAGTAGGAGTTCTAAGGCTAACTAATTGGGTATTAACAATAGTTGCGTAAATCGTCTAAACCAAGGGGAAGCATGATCGAGGGTGAATCACTTTATTACTTCAAAACCAAAAATCGAAAAAATCATTCTATTTGTCTTTGTTTATTTGAATTGTTAAATTGCTAAGTATTTTTAGAGTAATTGTTATTTAAGTTGCTTAATAGAAATTTAGGTGTTAGTTGTGATTTCATTAAAATCCCCTCACTTCTTTATTGTTTTTCTAGCTTACTTACATTGCATTGCTTGATCATAATAGTTTAATACATAAAGCAAAATTGTTCGATCGTTCCTCGTGGGATCGACCCTTACTTGCTACTCTACTAGTTAGAGTTGTTGGATAAGGTTTAGTATATATTTGGTACACGTGATCATGCATGCATTTTAGGTCGCTTTAAGTGTCGTTTTAATGATATTTTCATGCATATTTGATCGTGTATCGTGCATATTAGTGTTATTGGGCAGTTTGACGTGTTTAGTTCGTTTTCATGTCAACACAGGTGAATTAAGGCCGAATAACAGGTTCGAAGATCTCAAGTTGACAATTCGAGCTCAAAAGGAAAAGAAAACAAGGAAAAACAGGGGACCTTGCCCGCGTTGCTAATGCCACGCCCGTGGCTTATGCCACGGCTGAGGCTAACTAGCCCACGGCCGTAGTAATTTGTCCAGAAGATGGCCAAAATTCAGCCTTCAGCGCCTCGGCCGAGGCTAAATCAAGGCCACGGCCATGGTAAAGCGTCCAGAAGATGGTCAAAATTCAGCCTTCAGCGCCTCGACCAAGGCGAAATTCAGGCCACGGCCGTGGCAAATTATCCAGAATATGGGTAAAATCCAGCCCAACCAGACCTCGACCATGGCGGTTTACGACCTCGGCCATGGCCCCAAATTGGCCCAAACCCTTATTTTCACCACGCTCGTGGCCAATTGTGTCCCACGGCCGCGGCGCGGCGCCCTGTTTTAATCCTAAAACATGTTTTTGCCCATTTTTCAGCCCACCACTTTTTCCTCTATATATATATGGTCATTTTCGATTTTGACCTAACCTAGAACCCATCCCCCACACATATTCAGCCACTATTCTCCATTAGAAGCAAGGGAATGGAAGGGGATTGAAAATCTTGATCTTCAACCCTAACATTTGGTTCTTTCTATCTTATTTTCATGTTTTCTTTGATTTTCTCTTGTTTTATCTTTGTAATAGTTATAATGGGTGGCTAGCACCATATAATTCACTCTTGATCATTAGTTGAACCTTGAGTTTAAGACATTTATGTGATTATTGCGGTTAATATTACCGATTGGATTATGCTTTGAGAATGTTCTATATTATTTGGGATTGTTGATTCACATTTATAAATTGAATTGTGGTTTGATCATCCATTTGAATATTTGTTTGTGTGTTGCTAGAATTCGAAATTACTATCCGTAATTGTATGATTTCTGATTCCCATGGAGCAAACAATAGATTTATTTTATTGGGTATAACATAGAGTTCGACCTCTAGAACCGAACTTATGAGTTTTATGTCGAATCTACTCCGTTGTCTTAATTTTTAATGCACTCGACTATTAATTCTTAAAGAGCTTGTTTTAGGATTTGATAAGTTGGGTAGGGTTAATTGAAGAGCTTATTTTGATTAATCATACTTAAGAGTCAACAAGATTGGTAGAGCTTGTTATCAATCTTGGAGTAGGAGTTCTAAGGCTAACTAATTGGGTATTAACAATAGTTCCATAAATCGTCCAAGACCAAGGGGAAACATGATCAAGGGTGAATCGTTTTATTATTTGAAAACCAAAAACCGAAAAAAATCATTCTATTGTCTTTGATTATTTGTTTCTTTGAATTCGAATGTTAAATGCTTTTAATTTCGTTTAGTTGCCTTTATTTGTTACTAGTAGATTGTTAGTCCATTATCAAGTCCCCCCAACCTTTATTGCTTTCTTAAGTATTTATTTCGTTTAGTTGCCTTTATTGTTTTTTTTTTCTAGCTTATTTACATTATATTTCTTGATCATAATAGTTTAATACAATAAAGCAAAATTGTTCGACCGTTCCTCGTGGGATCGACCCTTACTTGTCACTCTACTAATTAGAGTTGTAAGCTAAGGTTAAGTATATATTTCTATACAATTAATTTGGTACTCTACTAATTAGAGTTGTAAGCTAAGGTTAAGTATATATTTCTATACAATTAATTTGGTACGGTCCGACGACCCCTACCAATATTCATCTATATATACAATTTAATTTGATGCGATACTTCGACCGCTACCACGTCCTATTTATAATAGTTGGCTCTTTGAGGGCCAAGAAAAGATAGCTCAATGAAAGATTCCTAGCTACTTGTTGTAGGATATGGCCAATTGAAGATCGATTCGTATTATGAGTTGTCGAGCTTTGCAAGGTTATATTCAGATGAAGAAGGATTCTATTAGAGAACATGAAGATTTTGATAAAGTGGTGTATATTCATGTTCGGATATATATGTATCATTTACTGGATAATGCATATCACGATAAGATACTTAAGATCTTACATGCGTCCGTATTTGATGTGGGCGAGATAAACGAACGTGTTAGGATCATGAAGAATTCTACCTGACGTGTAAATTTTGGAAGATATTTGCGAATTGAACGGAAGAATTTTAATCTGATAAGGCTTCAGCACAGTTTGTATATATATGTGTGTATCAAATGCATGAAAATCAGAGGTGCTAGTTGTTAATGTTTATCAAATGCATGCAAAGTGGAATCATGTGGGCCTTGCTGAAAGTTTTTTGGTGATACACTTGTTGGACTTGTGAGTTTAATAAAATAATTAAAATATCCTGAGCTTATGAAGTGAAGCAATAATAGAAAGTATATCAGAGGGGTTGTCTTCGAATTCATGAAAGGAATTGTACATATGATGTTCAATCAGATTCAAATTCAAGATTTCTTTGATACAAGTATAAATAATTAATATGTTTCAAATTCAAATTGAAGGCTCTGAAGTACGAGTATAAGATGACTTTTAAATTCAAATTCGAGACTTATCCACTAAGGAGACCCATAGTATGTGAACAAGTCTCGAGGGGGCATTTATTGATACACAGACTTTGTATCCAATTAAAATGTGTCACGTAATAAAATATGAGTTGCAAATCAATTTTATATTTATTATTTTAATATTAGGAATTAATTAAATAAAATTCTTAAGTTAAATGATCAATTTAGTTGGTGATTTACTATATATTTTACTGACCATTCGGGAGTCACCAGGTGTCAAAGATGATGCAGGTAATACTAAATTTAGTACTTATACATGAAGATGAGGATAAACATCAAGTCATGGTGGACCAATCAAATTACTTCATGTGTCAAGTTGCTGCAGTAATTATTAAATTAAATACAATTAATGTAATAATTATGTTATGGATAATGGAATTGTGGAGGACCAATCATATTGCTCCATTCAGACTCAGGCCCATTAGGATTTCTTTATCCTGCAACTATAAATACGACCTCATTCTCCACCAAAATCATCAACAACACAAGTCAAGAAGCAAGTGAAGAATCCCAGAGCAAATTTCTTCGACGTTCTTCGGCAACTTCAAGCGCTCTTCGACGTTCTTCAAGAAGTCGCTCTTCGGCGTTCTTCAAGAAGTCTATCAACGTCAAGAAACGGCCTTCGATCTGAGATTAAGGTGTTGAGCCCCTCCAGTTGAAGTTTTCGAGATATATCTTCGAAGGTGTTCGTCAGCGTTCATCAAGACCTTCGAATCTGTTCTTCGAATATACATTCAAGAAGACCGTTTGATCCAAAATCAAGCTTCCAAGCCTTTGGATCAACGTTATTCAAGTCAAAGCTCAGAACTGAAAAAGATCAAAGTCAACTCCGAATTCGAAGGTATTAAACAATTGAAGGGAAGAATCAGGGGAATTTTAGAGATTGTACCGTAAAATTATTTTGATTCGATAATTTTAATTTGTACGATTTTTTTGCAGTTACAATTACATTTCAAGAAAATTGTATCACTTAAGTTGTATTTTTTGGATGCAAAATAATTTTTTTATTATGAAAAATTTTGAAATCCGATTAGGCTGGGTTGGTCCCTTGTACATAAAAAGATCTATGCATATAGAGTATATAAGTTTTACTCTCTTTTAATTATTTTATCGTAATTAAATTTCAGTGAACAATTCAATCATAAAACGATTCATTTGAGTTGGCCAATCTATTCAATTGTGGCAGCTTCTTTTTTTGCAGCAGCAGCGAAATAGATAATTATAGTGTGGATTGATGAAGTATATCTTTGGTACTTCGAGTCCAAATCCCTTTGATACTAAATGAAATTTGTCTCTTTCTTAAAATAAAAATCCAATTACTCAGTTAATGAAAACTGCAATTTCACTATGTTAATTCAATAACTTTGTGGAATAGGTTATAAGAAGGAGGCAAAAAACTAACTAAAAAAATAGAAAATATATAAATGTAACTCACTTTGCAACCCAACTCATCTCCTACAATCTCACATATCCAATTCTGATTGATTGTATTAAATTTTGAAGTTCTTTATTTTCTCTCTAATCTCAAATTCTCTCGGTTTAAATCTATTTCTTAATCTTTAAAATATATTAACAAGGCTTCCAGAATAATATGTAACTATTAAATAATAGTTCAAAAATATTGGGTTGGTTGAGAAATAAGTTGTATATGTGGATGAAAAAAATTAATATTTTTTAAAATGAGGATTGAGTTATTGATAAAGTATAAAAAAGTTAGAGTTGAGGTAAGACGTAGGGTGTATATGTGAATGAGATAGAAATAATTTTTTATTTTTTTATTGAATTGTAGGAGATTGTCGATAAACATGGTCTAATCTTTCTAAAATAACCCCATTGCGCTCTGTCTTATCAAAAGCAAATTTAGAGAAAAGATTTCAAAAAATATTTATACTATCCGAAATCACTAGTAAAAAATAAAAATGACAATATACATCTTAAGGTCCTTAAAGTATTACTACCTCCGCACTTGTCTTTTCCGTCAGTCTCACTTAACTTTGCACACCCTTAAAAAAAAAATTCTCACAATCTACACCCTCAAAATCTCCACTCTCAATCTACACATTTGATAAACTAAACTTAAAAACAAAAATAATTTTTTCTCAACATCAGTGTCCGGGTCAGCCCCACAAAATTAAATGGGACGGGGGGTGTAATATTTATTTCAAATGGTCCTTAAAGTATTATTTTGTTTTAATTGGTCCTTGAAGTTATAAATTTTTAAATCAATTAGTCCCTGAAGTATTTTTTTTTTCAATTGGTCCCTTATGTTTTACAATTATTTCAGTTGGTCCTTAAACTATTACGAAAGTCTATCTTAAGGTCCCCTAAAAGAAAAAAAAAAATACATAAAATATGTGAAATCACCGATTTAATTCAAAATGATACTATACGTATTTTTTATTAACTAAATATTGTGTAATTTTTCATTATGATACTTTTACCTCAAACAAGGTGAATTATACTATAATAGGATTTGAACAAAAGTTCGAGATTATAATTTCTCAAGAATTTTATCAAAACTTTGAGAAATATTTTGTGGTACTTTAATTTTGGTTAGAAACGTGCTAATTTAGTCTAGATATTTTGAACTCTATCTATCTTGCATTTAATGTAAAACTGAACATTATCAACGAAATGACTTTAAAATTTTATGTTTGAAGGTCTTTACAATATTTAAAAAATTAAATTCAATTCGTTGATAATATTCAATTTTACTTTAAATTCAAGATAGATAGAGTTCAAAATATCTAGTTCAAATTAGCACGTTTCTAAGTAAAATAAAGTACCACAAAGAATTTTCTAAAAATTTGAATGAAATTCTTGAAAAATTATAATCTCGGACTTTTGTTCAAATCGATATTCTAGTATAACTCACCTTCGCTTGGGGGTTTTTATCATAATGAAAAATTACACAATATTTTTTTAATAAAAGATATGTTATAATATCATTTTGAATGAAATCGATAATTTTACTTATTTTATGTATTTTTTATTTTTATTTTCTAGCAGCCATAAAATAGACTTTTGTAATAGTTTAGGGACCAATTAAAATAATTTCGAAACATAAGGGACCAATTAAAATAAAAAAAAATATTTCAGGGATTAACTGAATCAAAAAATTAGAACTTCAAGGATCATTTAAATTAAAATATTATTTTAAATATCATTTAAAATAAACATCAATACTGGAAGGATTTTAAGATGAATATTACCCATAAAAATCTCAAAATTTGAGTTATGGCGATATGATCATTCTCATGTTAAAACAAGCCCCTATCAAACAATATCGATGTATTTGATGAAGAACTCATGCCGAGTTTTGGGGTTTCCTTAAAAATATTTAGGTTTAATAGTATTTACCAAAAACTCAATAATGTCTCAATGTTATTATCTTAGATAAGTAGAAAAATTAATAATTTACTGAAATCAGAATAAAAAAAAAAACAACAGGAAGAAATATGACAGTTGAAATAATAAACCACCAGATTTATCATCACAAAAAAATACAGGACCAAATATATTTAGTAAATGAAATGGTAATTAGAATGGATAAATGACCGTATCGGAATATTCGATTTTGGAGGGATGCAAAGTTTTCGGTGAAAGCCCAAAAGCCAGGCAAGCCCCGGGTGCAAATAAAAGTAAAAACTAATTAAGTCGAAATACAAACCAAATAAAATGGAAATTATTACAGACACATAGAACTAAAAGGTCAGGTAAGAGATTGAAGAAATATCATCATCATCATCATCAACTATAAAACCCCTGTCTTGTCTCCTCTTTCTTCTTCATTTTGTCACAGCTTCGACGTCTTTTTTTTTCTTCTCCCTCGATTTCATTTCAAATAAGCATGCAATCTCTTGCTCCTTGTTCCTCTATAGATCTGAAATCCATAGCTCCGGATCGCCGTACGACTCGTATCCAATCCGCTCGAGATCGTCGTACTACTCGTACCCGTATCCTTAACCAATCCATTTCCCGGTATGACTCCATCTGCTTGGGCACCGAGCAGGTGGATAGGGCGCGCCATGATTGGCTGAGTGCCTGCGCCATTCTCGCCTCCCGCGGCCACCCAACACTCGACCTCCTGCCCAAGCCGCTGAGCATCGCTGACCTCTCACCGGCGCCCAAGCACGGCTCCCGTCTACGCGTCGCCTACCAAGGACTCCCTGGAGCCTACAGTGAAGCCGCCGCCGCCAGAGCCTATCCCAACGGCGAACCTATCCCCTGCAATCAATTTGATATAGCATTCCAAGCGGTGGAGCTCTGGATAGCTGACCGAGCCGTTTTACCAGTCGAGAACTCCTTAGGCGGCTCCATCCACCGGAATTACGACCTCCTCCTCCGACACCGCCTCCACATCGTCGGAGAAATCCAGCTCCCCGTACACCACTGCCTCCTAGCTCTCCCCGGCGTCAGAAAGGAGTTTCTTACCCGCGTCATCAGCCACCCACAGGCCCTTTCCCAATGCGAGCACACACTCACCAAAATGGGCCTCAACATGGGCCAAGAAGCAGTCGACGACACCGCCGGAGCGGCGGAGTACATCGCCGTGAACAATCTCCGGGACACAGCAGCAATCGCGTCATCACGCGCCGCCGAGCTCTACGGATTGCAGGTTCTCGCTGACGGGATCCAGGACGACTCCGGCAATGTGACCCGGTTCATGATGCTGGCCCGAGAGCCCATTATACCAAGAACGGATCGGCCATTCAAGACGAGCATAGTTTTCGCACACGAGGAGGGGCCGAGATTGTTGTTCAAGGTGCTCGCGGCGTTTGCTTTCCGGAACATCAGCCTGACCAAGATAGAGTCGCGGCCGTATCGGAACCGGCCGATCCGGGTGGTGGGGACGGCGAAGCATTTCGAGTATATGTTTTATGTGGATTTTGAGGCGTCGATGGCGGAGGCGAGGGCGCAGAACGCGCTGGCGGAGGTGCAGGAATTTACGTCCTTTTTGAGAGTTCTGGGCAGCTATCCCATGGATATGACGCCATGGACACCCTCCTCCTCCTCCACACAGGATTATTAAATATTTTTAGACTTGCTTCTGTTTCTGCACAAATTACAATTATCTACCTAAAACCCAATTTTCAAATTGTAAAAATGAGAAAAAGATTTACAGGGAATGTATTCCAAGTTCGAAAAACATGTTGGATTTTGCTCTGTCAGCGGTTTCTTTCATGTAAACTGGAATAGTAGTTTTTTTGCTGGTGAAATATATTTTCCTATGTTTTAGTTTTTCGCAGAAAATAGGAAAATACAAATAAATTTATTATTGCAAATAATGTCATTCTCCTGTGTAGTTATCAATACAAAACACATACCATTAAGAAGGTGTTTGGCTAATTAAATTTATCTAAAATATCTTATAAGATATTTTCAAAGTTTATAAGTTATATAGTCTTATTTTAAAATTATAAAAAATTTTGAATCAAATAACTTATGAGATCTTTCTAACATCTTATAAGATATTGTGTTTGATAAATATGATTTTTTTGTAATAATAATGATGACAAAAAAGGACTTAATACATTATAGTAGTAATAACTTAAGAAAAAGAGTAGGTAGTATTATCATATGAGTTTATTTAAAAAGAGCTTATGGAAAAATGGTGGGTTACCGTACTCTTTTTAAAAAGAGCTTATATATCTTATAAGCTTCTTTTAAAAATATTGACAAATATATTTTGAGAGTTTATAAACTCTTGAACATTTTATAAAATATTTTAAAGATCTTATAGGCTTTGTCAAACACCCTCTAAGTAATTTTCTTATTTTTGGACCTCGTTAGATCCAAGTTTTTGCTCACAAGCAAACATCAAATCTGGAATTAATAGATAAACAATCAATACAAAAAAATACTAATCGATCAGATTAATAAATATGTAATCAATACAAGAACATGCAGATAGAAGCATATAACATTTAATTACTAAATAACCATCAGAAGTTCCACATAATCAACCATAGTAACAAATCTCGTGTACGAGAAATATTTGGCACGCTCAATAATTCAAAATCCGGGTTTTAATCGGATAATATACGAAAAAATAGAGAAAAAATCGGTTAACGACCAGAATTCGGAGAATTAAAAGAGATTAAAACGGGATTAATTCATTGGCTTATTTTATTGTCTAATTTAGTATTTTTTTAAGAAAAAAGTTGAATTAACGAATCTAATTGTAAAACTACATTATTCTTCATCGTAATTTCCATCAATTGTTGTTATTTATAATTCAAGACCAAATGTTGAAACTAAAAACAAAGGAAGATGAACTTGCTAGCAATTTATAAACTATAAAGTACCATGAACAACGTCTATGAAGCTATTAAATAAATAAAACAAGCAATCAAAGTTATCTTAAAAGAAAAGATTTGATCGACTAAAATTAATCAAAAGTAAGTTGAAATTCATTTGGATTTATCTCTATATCTTCACTCAAAGATGAGGATTCACCACCATCATCTCTTTCCCCTTCATTGAAGTAGAACTCATCTATCTCCTCAAATGCATTTATATGCTCAATGGGTGTATCATTGTTTTCCTTATTCTTCGAACTTCACGTGCAAATTCATCCGAACAAAAACCAAATTGTGAAGATTTTTTTGCTTCAAACGATTTCTCTTCTTTGTATGAGCAGCCTCAACAACACTCCAGTTTCTTTCACAAGCTGGTGCACTACATGGTTGACTAAGAATTATGATGGCAAGTCTTTGCAATATTAGAATCTCGGCTCCAAATAACTCCCACCATATCCCTTATAAAGATTAGGATGAACCAATAAATAAATAAGTTCATTTTTTTTTTTAAAAAAGAAAAATAAGAGACATACATTTTATATAAGTGCAATGGTAAATCTATGAATAATGGAGACTTAGTTGGATGTGCGTCACTTAAACCATTTATTGCAAACTCAGTGAATATACTTGGCTTTCGACTAACATACTACAAGAGTTCTACAGTTAAATTCTTCCGATCTTCAGCACTAGGGAGCACTTTTTAGATTACTCTCTCAAGAGCTGGTTTTGTTTCTTTATTCATCAAAATATGCTTTCTGGTAAAACAAGCTTGGATTCAAAACTACTGCAACAACATATAAGTCATTATAAAAATTCCTCTCCCACCGATCAATTATTATTTTCCAGTAAGGCATAAACATTTCAAAATTATCTTTATAAAATACCTTGATAGATTCCTTTACTTTGTTCTGAGCGCCATATAAGTACTCAATAGTAGAGCCATCTTCATCAACCATCCTTAAAAGTTTGACAAGTGGGTCAACTACTTGTATGATTTCCTTTCCTCTTGCACAAAAGTGATTCTCTTGAATAATTCTAGTTACTTCTTTACAATCACTAGTATTAGATAAAGACGAATTCCTCCAATCATTAGAAGCAACCATGTATCTCAAATTTTCTTCTTTTGTTAGGATTCCTTGTAAGCAAATATAATTGCGCAGCAAATGGAGTCATATCTGGGCGCTTTAGTTAACTTTACAAGTGGAAGTTCATCAATATCCTCAAGCATCAAATCCCAAACAGTGTGTTGCACATGATGTCTTTATTATGTAGGGATACTTTTGTTCAATTATATATCCAGCAGCTGTATAGTTAGATGCATTATCGAAGATACATTAAACAACATTAGCTGGTCCTATCTCTTCAATCCCTGAAGAGATAAATTTACAGATGTAGTCAGCTATTTTTCTAGATCCCACCGTGCACTCAGACTTCAAAAAGATCACTTCCTTTGGACAAGCAACTAGCAAGTTAATCTGAGGTCTTTTTCTTCCATCCGTCTATGAATCAGACATCAATGTACAACCACTTTTAGCCCATGATGACTTAACTGAGTTGGCATAATCATTGGCTTCTTCTTTCAATTTTGCTAAAACCATTGTTCTAGTTGTCTCACTACTAGGAGGAATATATTCGGGCCCATGCTCTACAATTTTTACACAAGCTTTGATGAATTCTTCACTTCTTAAAACATTAAATGGAACATTATTGACAATCATTGTTGTAATGAGAGTCTCATATGCAATTTCCTTTTCTTTCTTCGTGTTATGGAGAACAACATTTTCTACTTAAATTTTCCTTCCTCTGAGGATGTGAATGTACTAGATTTGAAGTTGAACTCATGCCTTTTATAAGCAAATTAGACATGTAGTGCTTTCTTTTACGCCCAGCCCCAATGGTTTCTACAGTCTTTTTTGCTATGTCACATGTCTCATCACTAACTGTTGTGCAGGGTCTCACATCATTACACGTTGTTTTTGAAAGATATTTCATCCTTGTAATGCCTCCACCATATTCCTAAATTAGATCTTTTTGCCTTGGAATCTTGGCAGCTACCTAAAGTATAAAGACAAAAAATTTAACTCATGAATATACTGATATGATCAACATATATGGACTACAAAATGTGTTTGCCAAATGCTATCCTAGTAAAATATTTTGCAATTAAGGGGAACAACATATACACATTCTAGATAAAAATAAGCTTGCCACAACAGTTCCAAATTCCAATGTCAAAGTCTGGTAGAAAAACTTTTCAATTCTAACTTTGTGCAAAGTAATTTGGTGGACCAGAATAAGATGTTAGATTTAGAAAATTTATCTCACTAACTCACTGGTCCAGCTATACAAATCAACAAAAATCTCATTGCAAACAAATTTAAAATATCAGTCAATAGCTTTGCCATAAGAGTTATATGGGTATAAATGTATAACTTGGAATAATCATCATTACATGGATGGATGGTACAATTCTAATTTTTTTTTACCTCTATAAGACCAAAGTGTACGATTATTTCTATCCTAAAGAGAAAAACTAATTGAAAAGTAAAATATGAGAACAAAGATTTCACGTTGGCATTTTATCTAACACATGGTGAGCATTTTAAATAACACATACAAAGATGCAACCTTTTAGAAGAGAAATATTTTTATATTAATTTCCTCATACATTCATACTCAATAAACCCAGAGAAAAATTATAGTAGTTTTCATATTGATTTGCATTTTCAAAAGAGAATTAAACTTTGCATGCAGTAAGTTCACCGGAATTCATAAAAATAGTATTCGCACTTGCAGAAGATAGTTGCGACTTCAATGTTTGCTAGAATATTGCACTCACAAAGTTGCACGTTATTTGATTTCTCATTTTATATTGAGATTTGAGAATATAGATCATATATGAATTCAAATTTAAAAGATTGCAGAATCTTGTTTAACTTGTTGAAGATCTCGGATAATTTTCCTCAACGAAAATGTACGCACTGTACATTAGAGAAAGGAGATGACTAAGGAGAGAGATAATATCACGCAAAAAGCAGTATTTCAGGAATTATTCGCGGGAAAACGTAAAGATGTGAGTAATTAAATATCTCGCATTTTTATAGGGTTTTAAACTCCTTTAGAATTCGTGAATTTATCGCAAGATTTTGAAATGTCCGCCAATTTTTGTTACTATGCTACTAACTAGAATAAAAGAAACTTAGCCAGACATAGTCATAAAATAATCACAAATAAATCTAGAAAATATATATTATTTTTCAAAAAAATAAATACATAAAACCGAATTAAGATGCTAGAATTCTTGTTATCCATCTTCTTCTTGCTTTGCCATTGCCCTGGCCATCAAAATATATTATCTGATTATCAAGTTCCCAGTTCTAAGATCATTTATATATATAGTTTGGGAAGGAAATAATGAATAGCTCAAAATATGCTAAAATGACGTAAAAGGGTGTTTCTGTTTACACCATAATTTGTTATTTCTTTTATTTTCGTTTTCTCGCACACAATTATCACAATCTTCCCCTGTTTTCCACCCACATCGGTCTGGATTTCCGGCAATGGCAGCATACATAGTTTTCTCCTTTTTTTGAACTTTAAGCTTCTTCCTAAGACCGGACAACATCCAAAATATTATCATTAATGTACCAAGAATTACGCAATTTTCCAGTTTCTTCCTCTATCGGCTATTTTCGCTGCATATTGTGCAATTAACCACCAGACTAATTAACCAAAATCAAGAGAAATAATTGAAAAGTATTAAAGAAACCCTCAAGCAAAGGCTTAGATTAGAGTCCCAACAACATCCAAAGATGAAGAAGGACTAGAAATTAGGTGCTAGTGATATCAGATCATCCAAGAAAGGCGATCATGGGCCGAGATGGATCGGGTCTAGATGTAAGCCGTTGACGCTAAAAGACCTAAGCTTCGAAGAGCCCGAGTAGGGAATTATATTTTAAGGGCAATTTTAACACCTTTCTTGTATTTATTTTTTATTCATTTTTTTTTTTTTTTTTTTTTTTTTTTTTGTGGTGTGAAGAGAGGAATTGTGGTGTAAATAGAAACACCCCAAAGTAGAATTACGTGTATGGATGACTTACACATCACATGCAGTGCACAATTACACGGCCTTGTCATGCAACCCAAAATTGCGCCTATAATCCAACTTCAATATGATATTTAGAAGTCTTCCCCCTAGATCTTAACATCGAGTATTTATGACAAGTTTATAACCCTTTAAACTGGATTTTCAAATCTCTTGGTCTCACCTTCATTGAAAATGTATAGTTCAAGATATCCAAATACTAAATGTCAAGATGGACTAAAGTGTAATTTTCACTTCAAATGAAATTCTGACGACGTTGGAGCTAGAATTTGAGAAAGTGTACTCTTGAAAGTTGTAGATCTAATCCCCAACTTTCCAACAAACTAATAATTATTTGATTTGATTTTTTACATAAAAATTTATGCTCATTCTTTTGCAACTGTCAACTGAATATTTGAAACCAAGACCCAATTGAGTTTTCAACTCCAATATAATGGAAACCACTAAAAATGAAAAAACGCATAATATCTCAATAAAATAAAATATTTGAGGGTGAGAAAATGTTAAATCTTCACTCAACGTCTTACTTCTTACTATATATAAAATGGATCTCTAGAAGAGGAGGATTTTTGGCTATTTTTTAAGTTTTCTAAAGTAGTAACTTGAGATAATTTGAGGAGGTATTCAGAGTTGTGAACTCTACTATGATTGCAAGAGTAAAATCTTGGGCCTTTGACTCAAAGTAGAGATTATGTTGGATAGTTAAGTCTTTTTGTGGGTAATCGTTGCATGTGGGACGTCATAGAGCTATTTAAAAGGTGATAAAGGTTAACATCGAATTTATATTGCACATAAGTGTTCAACTCTGTGCTGCTAGAGATAGAACTCTAGACTTATATTGCATCTAAGTGCTCAACTCTGTGCAGCCAGAGATGCAGCTCTGGACTTACGCAGCACGTAAGTGCTCATTTCTATGCAGCTCCGGACTTACACAGCACGTAAGTGCTCAATCCTATGCAGCTAGAGATGTTACTCTGGACTTACGCTGCACATAAGTGTTCAACTCTATCCAGAGATGCAACTCTGGACTTACGATGAACGTAAGTACTTAACTCTGTTCTGCTAGAGATGTAACTCTAGACTTATGATGCACGCAAGTGCTCAACTCTGTGTAGCCAGAGATGCAACTCTGGACTTATGCTGCATGTAAGTGCTCAACTTTGTGCTGCTAGAGATGCAACTCTGGACTTACGCTGCACACAAGTGCTCACCTCTTTGCTGCTAGGGATGCAACTCTGGACTTACGCAACATGTAACTGCTTAAGCTTGTGCTACCAGAGATGCAACTCTAGACTTATGCAGCACGTAAGTGGTCAAGTCTGTGTTGCCAGAGATACAACTATGGACTTATGCAGAACGTAAGTGCTCAAGTCTGTGTTGTCAAAGATGCAACCCTGGGCTTACACAACACGTAAGTGCTCAAGTCTGTGTTTCCAAGAATGTAACTCTAGACTTATGTAGCACGTAAGTGCTCAAGCCTGTGCTGTCAGAAATGCAACTATGGGCTTACGCTAGGGGTGAGACACCCAATTCAATGTTGTCTCGTGAAACTGTGAGATTACGAGGGATGACGCACCCAATTCAATGCAGCCATATTAGCTGGTTTTACATGAATTCAATGCAGCCAAATTAGCTGCTCTGATGAGAAATTCAATGCACCCAGGGTTCCAAATTCGGATGTTACGTGAAATTCAATGCTACCACAAAGGGAAGTGTGGAATTACACGAGGGCGAATGTGGCTAGTCTTAAGCAAAATTCAAGTTGGAGTGGGCCAAAGCTTGGGCTTCGGACTTACAATGCAAAAGGTAGTAGGTTAGAGCTAGGGCTTCAAGCTTCCCCAAGATCTGCAAACTCAATACTCATCTAAGAAAAAGGGTTAAATTCAAATAACATCGCTAAAACATATCATGGTTATTTTATCCAAAATTCCTAAATAGTTACGTAAATAACAAATCTTAACAATGTGGAAAGAATACAAGACGGAAGATTACTCAAGGCAAACCCTATAATCAAACCATAAGATGGTAATATTAAAAACAAACACATTTCAACACATGAGTACTGAGCAATAAATATTTATGACACTTTATTAGAGATAATCGTTCGCACAAAGTGTTGAATAAAATGATAATATTCAGAATTATAAGTGAAGTAATTTAATTTCTTGTTGTATTCGTAAAATTGATTCGCTTGTTTATGGTGGGTTGGCAATATCATCCCCGTGCCAGACAAAGCTCTGCTCGTAATGTGCTTGCCAATCAGTTCAAATTCTCATGTTAACCTATTTCTCACGTTTATTTTTTCCCTGGCTTACAAACACCAAAACATACTGTGGAACCAGAGTCAAATATGAAAACAACTGAGGTCCTTCAGATTGATTCTTGGGATGCTAAAACACCAATTAATCTTCAAATAGTTAAGTAATATTTCCACAATACTCTAGGAACTAAAATAAGTCTCTTTTTTTTTCCTTTCCTTTTTTTTCTTTTTTCCTTTTTCTGTTTTTTCCCATAGACAACACCAATGATAACGGTTGATAAGTCAACTCACAATCAATAATTTTTTAGTGTAGGAAATCTATGAACAAGGGGCAAGAAATAGAGAAATGGAGAAATAGATGACTGAAATGAAGGACATTATTGGTCTTCACACTCCTAGTCGAAATAGTTGTGATAATTCCTGCAAAACCACTGGAAGGATTTCTGGTGGAAAAACCTTAGATGCCAAAGTCATAATTTTTTAAATCAACAGGAGATAAAATAGAGAGAGAAAATATTATAAGTGCATACTGATTTTTATGAATAGTCCATGTATGTGTATCTTTGAGGGGTGGATATTTATACTTTTTAGAGTCATACTGGGCTTCCTTAACCATAACTCGAGAAAATTGCACTTTTGGTCCCATACGACACGGGACCAAAGCACTAAAAAAATGACCCCAAAAGCATTTTTCTCGCAGGATTAATCCCACCGTGTAGAAACTTCAGTCCCAAGGCGTTTAAAACCAACAATTCCAATCATGTGCTACTCAGATGACTGTTAGATGATGTCATAAACTAAGTAAATAAAGGCACTACTCCTTAACACATCGCACATCCCAAACCTCTCTCCCCAAATCACATCCCCTACGTCACCGCCAACCGCCGTCGGTCCCTATTCCTTTGCTGCCCCTTCGCTGCCTTCAGTCACCGTTCCTTTGCCGCTACCAATCACTACCCCTTCGCTGCCGCTATTCCTTATTTCTCCCCGCCCGAAGGTACCCCATTATCCTTCGTCCAAATTTACTTTCCCGACTAGTAGAATCTTTTGCTGATAATTATTCTCGAAGTGAATGGTTTCGAGAAAATAAAACTGGAAGTGCTATTATATGTTGAACTATCTCATGCGGAAAGAATATGAAGATCATCTCTGGTGGGTTACAGGAAAACATTAATTCCCTGATCTCTAGTTTGAAGTTACACTATTTGAGTGTTAATTTTCTAGTGCTTGAATTGGTGATGTACTTGAGTTCGGGATATGCTATCTAGGCCCTTTAGCATGTTTATGTGTAGGTGGTGAGTGGCGACCGATGGAACTATACTTCCTAAATTCTTCTCTCTTTTTAAATTGACATTTACTTTTGGCATATTCCTAATGATCGTCGGTGAAAAATTATCTTGCAACTCCCCCAAAGTATTATGCATTGTTACTTTAATGCAATGGTTTGTGATGTTATTGAGCTATTTATTGTTCCTCACAAATAGCGTTTGCTTTGATTTTAGGCTAGTTTTATATAGGTTGGCTTGAATTTAGGAAAAGGGGATTGAGTTAACCCCGTGTATTTTTTGGTCTAATACATTGGGCTAGTGCCTTGTGAGTTGCCCTCTTTGTTTTCTTGCTATGAGGCACCATTTGTCATAAATCAAATGGATCGTCTTTTAACTAAGTCAAACTGGAGGTTAGGAGGAGTTCAATGATCGTGCAATCAGTCTTCTCTCTATTAAAGTATGTTTGATCTAGCTCAGATATTTGTAAAACATTTAGACTAATGTTTGTATAGGATTTTGTTGAGCTACTAACGATCTTGGTTTCTTTGTTTTTAGATGTCCTGCACATCTTCTCATACTTGCCTAGGGATCTCAATTTCGTCGAGCATACTAGTGACTTTGGTTGGAAAGAGTGAGCACCCGATTAGTTGCCTACATCCTAGGGTGGAGCTAGACAAGTTATTTGGAGCGGAATAATTAATTTGGGAGGGCTAAATTTATGAAATTGGTGTTTCAGTGTTAAAACTTAATATTTATATAATACAACAATATATGGTGTGTAATGAAAGTCTATAGGGGTTACTAGGAATGATAATATACAGTTGTGGCATTGATAAATAATAGGCTTATGATATATATGACATGAACTTGCAGATGACGACGAGGATCACAGTGAGCATACAGATGATAATGAAGATGGAGAGTATGAGTTCATGTATTCCTATTCAATTGCCCTTAACAAGGAACTGAAGGCTACTACTCTTGATAAAACTTTTGTACATGCACAGGAAAAATCACCTATAAAGACTGATATGGTATGTGAATGGCTTGGATTGATGGATAATAATAGTCTATGATTTCATACATTGTTGAACTCTTGTCAACTTTTGCTGCCTGATGAATATGTTTCACTGGTCATATCCAAGTCCCAGTTGCAATGCAATGTCTAAGAAATATTTTAAATGTATTCTTTTGTTTTTATTATATATATGCCCCTAATGTAGATGGCCTTAGATATATTTATTCAGGAAAAACTTGGAGTAATACGTGAATGATGATATGGATGAGGAGTTAACCCTAGTGTATGTAGATTTTAACCCGGTAAAGTATTTCCTGGATTCTTATTCTTCGCAAGAAGGGATGTGGGGGCCCTGCTTTCAATCTTCTAGGAGTTATGGGTTTAAGGTTGCCGGATGATGTTGGCAAAATCAAATGAGTTTTGGCTTCCCTGGTTCATTTTAGCATGTAACTTGATTCTCATACTGATTGATTGTATGAGTTGTATTTTGGCTTCTATGTACAACTCCATGAGAACTTCTCGATCATACATTCCCTTGTTAGGGAGCTCTCTCGTCTAGGCAAGGCAAAGAAAGATTGGTTAGAATGAGTTTTCTAGTTTAAAATTTTTAAGTTTCTATCCTTTTTGAATGACTCTTTTTATTTAACAAAAAATGACATGCCAAAAAAGGGCAAGAATTGTTAAGTTTCTCCCCCAAGAACAGATTTTCCCTCCAAACAGGTTATAGAGCACATGGGACCAAAAGTGTTAATTCGCATGGGACCAAAAATGCTAATAATTTAACAGAAAACGTGCTGAAAGGATAAATAAACAAGTAAAAGTTCTTCTAGGGTCATTTTTGCAGTGCTTGAGACCAAAATGAAATAGGTCCGCGTTCTGTGAGACCAAAAGTGTAATTTTCTTACCATAACTCTGTATCATTCTGGTCCTGATAATGTCAAACTCTTCAGCTCTGCGATAGACAGTTTTGAACTCAATTCTCAATGACTATCCTCAAGAGTAAACGACAGCTCTTAGACGAATAAGTATGAACTATCCTCAATTCATACTTATTCCTCTAACTCAGTGTTCTGTCTTTTCACTCAAATTCCCTAGTTTATCAGAACTAAAAGGTCTGCAATATTATCCACATCAAGTATGAAATTGGACGTGTTTCTTGACCTTGAGTACATTCTAAATGCGAAGTTTAGAAAAAGAAAAATAGAATACATAAATATATATATATATATATATATATATATATATATACAATAATGATATGGAACCCATAAATGGGTTTTCTTATAGAGCCCACATGTTGATATTGTTTGCCACCTCACACTCACACCACTAACTAAACACGCTATATATATTTTTCATTCTTTCCTTACATCTTACTCTGAAAATCAATTTTTCACCACTACCAAAAAACACGCAACATTTATTTTTCATTTTAAAAAAAATAGGTTTTTCCACTATACGAGATTGTTTTCTTCCCAAAAATTTATTTTATCAATTTTTTTTCTTCTCTCATCTGTCTCCCAAATTCTTAATATTAAATTTTAATAAATTTTGAAATATATCACATTGATGGATAACAAAAAACAATGAGAAGATACATAATCATAAATATTTTCTGGAGGATTATTCTTATATAAAAAATTTATTAGTTTAGTTTATCAATTTTTTAGGTCTATTAAGATCTAAATGCAAATTCAACTTTATTTATATAAATGAGCTCATTATATGGAATATTGAAGATTATTGGATATAAATTTGAAAGTTTTGAATTCATCTATGTCTATTAAAATTCCAAATCCAAATCCAACTCTATTTATATCAATGAGCTCATCATATGGACTATGCATATTCAATTCATCCTAAAATAAAAATGTGTTTTCTATATCTTTCTAAAATTTATTTCTAATAGAGGGTATTTTGTAGGTAAATTAATAAAATATTTTAAATAAGAATAATCCTTAAGAATTTTTTTGTTTCTCAATCCTATTAAATGATATTGGATTATGGATTATGTATATTCTGTTTATTTATTATTATGAATAAGTGTAATCTATTCAAAATTTTTGATAATTTAGTATAAAGATTTTGGTATAATTTAATATGAAGATTTTGGTAGCGATGAGAGAAGCAAAAGAAACGGGTAAAATAATTTTGGGAAAAAATCCGGAATATTAGAAAAAGTTAATTTTCTAGAGTAAGATACGAGGGAGAAATTGCTATGAAAAAATAAAACATATGTGCAGCATATTTTTGTTAGTGGAAAAAATCTGATTTTATGGAGTAGGAGCCGAAGAATGAATAAGAAATATATGTAGCGTTTTATTATTAGCGGAGTGAGTGTGAGCCGGTGGAAATCCAATAATTGGATGAAAAATTATTTTGGAAAGAAAATAATGCATAGTGAAATTTTGATTTTCTAGAGAAAAGAAAAAATTGATAAAATAAATTTTGGAAAGAAAAAAATCTTGTATAGTGGAAAAAAAATTGATTTTTTTTATGAGAATACGATAAAGGGTTCCGTAAAGAATGAAAAATAAATGTAGCTCTTTCTGTTAGTGGTGAAAATATTATTCAGAGTAAGATGTAAGGAAGGAATAAAAAATATAAAACAGGCTAGTGGTGAAAAATTATTCAGAGGAAGATGTAAGGAAGAAATAAAAAATATATATAACGTGTGTTTTAGTTAGTGGTGTGAATGTGAGGTGACAGAACATATTAACAGGTGGGCTCTATAAGAAAATCCACCGGTCGACCAAGATTTTGCACGCATTGAAGAAGAGGAAGAATGTGGAGGAAATGAAAGAGCTAAAAGAATGATATTCTAGATTTGACTTAGCTTCACATATAGACTGGGATAATGCATCTAAGTCGTCTTCCAACAGAATCGTCTCAAAGATTCAACTCTATTTCTTTAATCCTTTTACATTTCCTAAATATATTTGACTTGATGATGAAATTAACAGAGACAAACTGCATGCGCCATGCCCAGCTAACGCAAATAAGAGAGTGCAGTGTGCTAATTGTCAATTTATTCTTCAATTATTCGTTAAAAATCAACTTATCAACCTATATTTCTTCTGCCTTCGCCCTATTTTCATTCTAATTTCTCATGCATCTATAATTTAAATTTTAGAAAAAAAATCATGGAACCTAAAATAATTGTTGCATGCACCATTACCTGACTAACCTTAACATCTTGGATAGCTTTGTCTCTATTGAGACAAAATATTAATATCTTTTCACTTCCGCTACATTTATTTTTATATATGATTAAATAAAATTAAGTACAGAAACACTTTTCAGACCATTAACTGTACAAACAAATAGTTTGTTGAGTAACATCAATGCAAAATCTAACATTATTTAGACCATATTTAATTAAGTTTATATGCTCCTCGTCACTTTTTATTAGGACTACTGGAATGGCCAAGTCCGTCGGGCCGATCCTAACTCATCCGAATTTTTTTTGATAAATTCATCATATTGTCAATTCGATAAAAATGGTTCGACAGGCTCAAGGTCCTATAAGCCCGAAAAACCGTTGGGGCTGGCTCGACTGGCATCCTTACTAGTTTGTAGGGTCAATAACAAAATTTAACATGTATTATTCGCGTTTTGACACTTTTAAATATAAATTTTTTTTGACCGATTGCAACCTATACTTTACGTTTTTCAACTTACGACAAGATTTTCCGGCGGAAAAATTAAAAAATTATTAAAGAATATTTAAATATAAAAAAAAATATTTAAAAAAATCTGATATATTTATAAAACTATAAAAATTCATTTAAAATATCTTAAAATATATTTGAAATTGTGGGATGATTTTAAAAAAAATCAATTTTTTTTTTAAATAATTTATAAAAATATAAAAATAATTTAACTTTCCAGCTAGAAAATTGAAATAATATTTAAAATCACAAAATTATATAAAAGAAAATCTGAAATTATTGCTAAAATGTAAAACATTATTTAAAATATCTTAAAATTAACTTGAAATGGTGGAATTATCTTTAAAATTTTCAATTTTATTTTAAAAGTTTAAAATACTTTATAAATTAACTATTTTTTTATAACCTAGAAATTAACTAATCATACTAATTGAAATTATACTAGGTTGTGTAAATTAGTTTGATTAGTTTTTGTCATAGCACATTATAATTTTTTCAAACGTTACGGTGAAGCTATTGTAATTCTCAACCTCAATACAAAATTTTCAAATGCACTAGAAAATATTAAATTTAAACAAATAATTATATAAATTAAATAGTATAATTTTTACTTTTATAAAAATTATTTGATATTTTTTATTTGTAGCTCAAACTTATATTAGAAACCCACTATGTATTTAAAATTTGATACATATAACAAAATTACAAGAAATTATTCAACACATTAATAATTGTATTTCATGTTTTGGAAACCGAAGACCTCATATTTATGTTCTAAACTTTTAAATAGGTCTTTATTTTTATTTAATTTGAAGACAAACCCTTGAATAAAAGCTGTATATATATAGGAAACCCAAAAACTAATCCACAACCTGGAATTATAAATTATTTTAAACTTTTTAAATAAAATTGAAAATTTTAAAAATAATTCCACAATTTCAAGTTAATTTTTTAAGATATTCTAAATGAATTTTAGTTTTAGAAATAATGTTATTTTTTTAAATAATTTTTTATTTTTACTAGTTTTTTAATTTTCTAGCCAGAAAATTAAATTATTTTTAAATTTAAATTATTTTTATTTTTTATAAATTATTTTAAAATTTTTAAATAAAATTAAAAAATTTAAAAATAATTCCACTATTTCAAATTAATTTTAAATGAATTTTTATAGTTCTAGAAATAATTTCATAATTTTTAAATATTTATTAATATTTTTTTAGTTTCTCTGCGAAAAATATTGTCGGAAGTTGAAACGTAAAGTACAAGTTGCAATCGGTCAAAAAAAAAAGAATTAGGTTCTAGAATGTCAATGTGAATAATACAGGTTGAATTTATGTTATTGACCCTAGTTTGTATATGTAAGTATTTCTTTTTTTATCTATACACTCTAACTTTCTCAATAATATACATGTTTTTTTATGCTTCATCTCTTTTTTAGAAATGTGAAGCCCATATCATAAACATCTTGTACTTGATAGTTATGATAGCTTCTATGTTAACATAGTTTTATCATGTATATGGACATGAATGACGCCTAGTCTTAACTACATTGGGTCATTTTGTCATGTATGTACACGAATGGTTATTTTAATTGATATTTTGAGCATTAATTGTTTTTATGTTGGAATTGCTAAGATTGTTGAATTTCAATACATATATAATTTTGAAAGTTTGACTTGTAGATCGATAATGACCCGATTAGCCCGAAAACCGATAGGGCTAGGGTTAGGTTCGCTATATTGTCGGCCTGATAAAAATGGACATATGGGTCTGAGGCCCTATAAGCCCAAAAATCGCTAGGGCTGGCCCGACTAGCATCCCTACTTCTTATAAGATGTTTCGGTATAAATACCTTAAATGTGTTAGGCAAAATAAAAATTTTAACAACTTATAAAATGTAAAATAAGCTCTTGAGCTTATAAACTCCAAAAAGATAAGTACCTACTAGCTCATTTCATTTCCTTGAGATCTTATAAGTCATACTATAACGGCATAATTGGTATTAATGAATGTATAATATCTTAATGGAATCAATTTATGAATGGAACGAAAATGAGAAATGAATGGTATAATTATAATCATTTCAATGATTGGTATGCTCAAGAAATAATAAAGAATGAAATATTCAACTATCTAAATAAAATATCAAAATAGTAATATTAATAACATATTATTATTATCATTACTATTATCGTTAAATGTAGCTAATTTAATAGTCTATATAATTATCAATTAATAATAATGATGACGATAATCATAATAATCGTAATAATAAAAATAGTAATAATGGTAGTAATAGTAGCGGTATTGCAGTAGTAGTAATAACAATAAAAATAGTAATAATGGTGGTGGTGGTAGTGATAGTAGTAGTGGTGGTGCATGTTAATTGATAACAATTAATATAAAGTAATTATAGATTATGAAATATAGTATTTTAACAATAAAATTAGAAATAATAGTGACATATAGTAATTAGTTAATTAATAACAACATCAATCACAAGAACAAGAACTCCATTATTAAGAATTAATTGAGAATAATGAAAAAATTATTGAAAAAATATTGATAATAAATAATAACAAAAAAATAATAACCGATTAATAAGTTGTTATTATTATTATTACTAGTAATATTCCCGTGCGATGCACGGAAGTTTATTTAAAAAGTAATGATTTTAATAAAACTAAATATAATATAATCTAATTTAATATTTAAATATGTGACAATTTGATTCTAATATTTTTTTAATAATATAGAATAAAACATATATAAAACTATAAGTAATGTAAATATAAATTTCTCGCACGTTATATATGGATTTAATATAACTTACTTTATATATATATATATATATATATATATATATATATATATATATATATATTAACATCAAGATAAATATTAAATATAAAAAAAAAATCTTTTTCAACATTATCATTTCTTATCTTTGAAATCAGAACACACATTTAGTGTGTATGTATCATTCTTCACCTATATGCATATAACTTAATTAATTATTAATGTTACATCAAACATAAATATATAAATATTAATTCATATTATTAAAGAAAAAATGAATAATGTTATAAGAAAATTATTTATCTTTAATTTTTTTTTCATTTTACTTTAAATATTTAAATTTATCTAAATAAAGGTTTAAATTTATTTATAACTATTTACTTTTAAAAAATCTTATTTGCAAGTTTTAATACTTTACTTGATATTTCAGAGATACAAATAATAACAAAATAACATTCAAAAGTTATTCAATAGTTGAAATAACAAAAAAAAAAAAAAAAACATATGAGTTCTTCAATATTTCTTAATACTTTCATATATATGATGAAAAGTTTCAATTAAATTAATTTATATTGTAAATAGTAGATTCACTTAAAGATACAAATTCTTTAATATAAAAAAGAAATTGCTTAATTAGGTTGCAAAATTCGAAAAAAAAAAAAAAAAAAAGGAAGAAGAAGAAGAAGAAAAAAAGAAGACATAATTGAGATTGGTTAATGTGACCAAGTATTGTTAAGGTTACAAAGTCTTAAAAAATATAGTTCAAGTTGATTAATTTTGCTTAATTAAAAAAAAAAAGTTTAGTTGGAACTTGTATAACATCATAGTTTAGGTTATATATATGAGCAAAAAGTCTTAGTTTTGTGATTTATCAACAAAAATAATTATTATAACAAATAAATATTAACAAATTTAATAATTTAATACGTTGATTATAAATCAAATATTAACTATCGCTTTTACTTCTATAAAGTATGTATGCAATTATATATACATTGATTTTTTTCTCAATGTAATAAATGAAGAAAATTTGAGGCAATCATGTCGGATAAAACAAACTAATTAGTTGTGGTTTTAATGAAATAATTATGTAAAATAATTTGTAAAAGAGAATTACTTGAATGATTTTTAATTTTATTCCGAACCACTATTGTATTTACTGTACAATCCACAATAAACATTGTAATATTACTCAAATAATCATCGAACAAATAATATAATATTTTAAATAGAATATCTTATTATTATTATTATTATTATTATTATTATTATTATTATTATTATTATTATTATTATTATTATTATTATATCATATGGATGTCAAATCAAATATCATCAAAAGATGATTAATTTGATATAGTATACATAATAAATAGATTAGAAATGAAAAAAGAAATTTACAACTTCAGAAAATAAAATAAATTTTGATTCTAACCAAATGTGACAACAACTTACTAATCACAATATAAAATTTTAGGTGGAAACTATTACTTATAGAATGTCCATATTGTGGCTTATATATATATAGAGAGAGGGATTTTTTAATTTATAAAATATTTTTTAAATTCTAACTATAAATAATTAAAAATAACCATGAAATAGATAATAAAAAGAATAATGATATTTTATTTGGATATTTCATATGTAATGTAAAGTTTAATACTTTTTTCTTTATGTCCCTACTTTTATTTTATATATTATTTTTAATTGATCTAATTAAATTTTCAAGTTCTAATTATATATATTTAAGTTTCTTCTTTCTAAGGTTAGAATTTCATTTGCAACTTTTAACATTTCATTTGGTGATTTCAAATATACTTAAATATTTTTTTAATAAATTATTATTTCAGCAAAATAAATTCAAAAGTTATTCAATAATTCGAATAACAAATTAAATTATGTGAGTTCTTCAAAATATTTGAATATTTTCGTATTTTATTTTGGTATTGTAATTATTTATATAAATGTTATATTTATCTTATAAATAGTCTATTTATTTGAAGATAAAAATTGATTAGTACGAACAAAGTTATTTAGATTGTTAAGAGTAAAAAAGACATTTGATGTTGATTAATGCGACAAAGATTATTTGGCTTACAAAGTTTTTAAACATATAACTGAAGTTTTTGTAAAAATAAAAAATTAAAAAGGATTGCAAAATGTAACAAATGTCATAATTTAGGCTGCAAAAAATAAATTTCCTTAAAAGAATAATTTTAACAAAATATGCATTATTAAAAATATAAATAGGTAATTACAAATAATTTCAATAACAATTTTAATACACAATTATACATATGTTCCAATCTTTAATACTTTCGTGATATAAAAAGTTATTAGCAAAATTTGATGATATAATAAGTTCATTGTAAAATAGATATTGATTTTTCTGCCTTTGATTTAATAAAGTAGGACTTTCATTATTTAAACAATGGCATTTCTGTGACGCAAGGGACCGACGAGGGCGGCGAGTGATCGCCGGTGCAATAAGAAAAAGGCACGGACATTGAGCGGCTCCTGGCAGGCTTCTATGTGAAGGGAGACATGAACGAACCGACACCACACCCGAAAAAGAGGGTATCCTAAAACTGTGCGAGGCGGCTATGTGGGCTATTCCGAGAATATGTAGGTATGGGACTGCATAAGTTGAAGAGAGCTTAAAGAATTGATTACTGCTACTCATACCACTAAGGTGAATCTTCTCTTTTGGTGCCCATTCTGAAAGAATTCTAAGGTTAAGCGTGCTTGGCCTGGGGATGGGTGACCCCCTGGAAAGTTTCTTAGGGTGCACGTGAGTGAGGATAAAACGCGATAGGAAAGACTTGTGGTGGAGCGCGATAGGAAAGACTTGTGGTGGTTTGTGGTGACAGTCCGTCAAATTTAGAAGCGGGTCGTTACACTTTCTCCCTACATAACTAAAATAACAAAAATATTTGAAAATTCATGACAAATAATATAAATTGGTTAGTTGTATTTTTATAAAAAAAAATACTCATGTTTTTTTAAAAGAAATTATTTTACTAATTTTAGTTGCAACTCAAACCAAAATAGCATAGCTCAATTCATGTGAAACATCAGTCTAGCATAAATAATTAACCAACAAATAATCTGTTTATTCAAATTAAATATCTCATTATAATATATGTGATATGGATGTCAAATCGATGATCGAGAAAAAATGAATAATTTGGTATATTATGCATAAAAGTCGAATTAAAAATGAAAAAGTTATTTGTGTTTAAAAAAAATAAAAGAAAGTTATGAATTTATCAAAAATAAGAAAAACTTACCAATTATATGATATAAAATTTTTGGAGGGAAAGTTAAAATGACATTAACGCCCTCTATTTTACTTTTATATATATATATAGATTATTATTATTATTATTATTATTATTATTATTATTATTATTATTATTATTAACAATTAGTTTATTTCTAGTTGTTAGGAATAGTTATTTACATGTTGGGAGGGAGGAATGACTAATCTCATAGATATAGGAATGACAATTCATTTGAAGATGACTATTCCCATCATAAATTCATTAGAATCAAAGGAATGAAAATGAACAAATCAATGATCATTTTGTTCCCACTTCATTCCTTCGTACAAATCATATCGTAGGAGTTATATGAAACCACCTTAATTGGTTTTGTATTAAGCTAATGTATGTAGTTACAAATACATAAAATAAGGTAACAACATGTACACAAATACCTACAAATAAGGTGAAACTTGGGGATCTTGTAGAATTCTCAATAACACACACTCAAACTACACGCACGACACACAGAATACATACACTAGCTAAATTCCTTTCATTTAATTACATATTTATAAGCTAGATACTTTATTAACTAATAATTAAGCTCTTGAAGAATTGAAGAATATATTTCTTAAAACAACTTATAAGATATTGGAATTTATAAAATGTTTAAAAGGAAAAAATTATTTTTGGTCCTTTAGGATAGGGCTTGCCTAGAAAAAATCTTCTATATTATATAAATTCAATTGTAATCTTGTATGCTGCAAAAATGACAAATTTGAGAATACCAATCACCTTATACCACTAATTATGTCGAAATTTGGCATGTGTGCCGCACGTGACCCATTAATTTGGGATTTTCCGACATATGGCTGATGTGATATTTCATTGTCTAGGTGTTCATGTCAAATAGGAAAACGAGAAGGTTCTATTAGATCTCGGGTGTTCTATGGGTCAGGCTGCTATTGCGCACGATGCATATCGTGCCATTGTGGTTTGCTTGCAGTCATTCATGTCCCAAAGACATCAGAAAATGCCACATCAGCCTCTGCCGAAAAGTTCCAAAATCGATGATTTTTGTAACAGACAGGTTAAAATTCAATTTATGCAATATCGATGATTTTTCCTAGACAAATCTTATTCTACAGGATTAAAAATAAATTTTTCTCGATGTTTAAAATAAGTTTAGTTAAACATTCTCTTGATTTTCAGATTGGATCCTCCATTCCAAATAATAATGTCATCATATATACGTGATTTACAGTAACTATTTTGAAATATTAGATGAAATACAAATTGAAATAAAGAATGTGATAGGATCAACTTCATCTACTCAAAACATTAATAACGACCAAAACATAGAAAACAAAAGGAAACAACAAATATAGCCAACTGTAAATATCAATATCAAATCAGGATGATATCTATAGCTAAATTAATGTTTTGACAAGCCTCTATCTCGCTGTTTTATTTACAGAATAAAATGGAATGATGATAACATTGTCAAATCTTATAATTCATGATAAAAAAACAATGATGATGATTAATGGGACCCAAAGAAGAGTAGGGCAATGTTTGGTTGGGAATGGGGAAAGTAGTTGGAGTTAGTGACTGGGAAAAGTAGCTGGAGATGTTTGGTTGGGTGGCTAGGGTTGTGGTTGGAGTGTGATATTTAATTATTAATTGTAAAATGTGATGTGATATGTGTAAGATGTAGTTATATATTAATAATTGGGAGAATGATTAAAGTAGTATTTGAATTTGTGATTGATGTCCCCCGACCAAACCCTAATATCCTGGCTTGGCCAAACCAACCCAAAAAAACATGAGGTAGGGTTTGCCCAACTGATGAGAGGTTGGACCAACCCCAACCAAACATGCCCCTAGCAGTCTCTTCCAAATATGTTGATTTCTTTAAGGGCATGTTTACTATCAAGATTGTGATATTCTTATGGGCTTTAGTGGTGATATTTTTTAGGCTTTTAAGTTGATTACAGAATCTTATCATTCACATACTACAACATATTTGCTTAATTTTTGCTTTTATGTAATTTTGATAGCTCAATTTACTATATCGTTGGAGGTCAATCCTCCATTTCCCTTTATTAATGCATAATGTCGAAAATGTGCTCACTTCAATTTTCACGAGAAATGAAGATAGAGTAATTTTTTCCATACAATTTGCAAGCTGACTTGAGTTTATCATCATTCCTAACTAATTTATGAAAATAAAGCCATACCACTATGCCTCCAAAGTCCAAACAACATTGCTCTGTAAAAGTATTTATTAAACTAGGTAACATTAGACATACTCACATGATACTCCATTGACAAAGCCCACACACCCCCTTTCATGCATTTAAAAAAATAAAAAAGAAGAAAGGTCCAATTTATTATGAGGCGAGAGCATTACTTTTTCTACCACTAATACTTCAGAGTGATATATTCTTCATTCATATCTGCCAACATATATGCGACTCAGCAAAAATCAGTTACATATGGAATTAAATTTATAATATAAAAATCTAACATAGTCTAATAAATAAGGTCTTTCGTTGGAATATGATAACATTTGTGATATTAGAAGCCACCTGGCCAACATTTTCATTAATTCTTAAGCATGGCAGTGTTTTATATGCGTTCAGCAACTCAATATTATGCTAACAGAAGTGAATTGGGAACAAATATATTAATAACTATCCATGTGGAACAATTGAAGTTATACAGAATCAATCCAAACATCAATAGATGGGGGTTATATTAGGAATTTCATGTCGTATTTGGAGGCCAACATGGCTCAAGTCAATATCCTCAACATGGGTAATATCTCTATCAAACCCCACCCTGCCGGATTCAAATCCGCGCTACAGTATCCCTTTTTTTATGGAGTTCTTGACATTGTAGCCTGTTAGATTCATAGTCTAATGTTTTTTGCATGGTTTAACTTTTTACATGTAAAAGTAGTCAAAGTATGTCAGAGAGAGTTTTCATTTCGTGTACACGATGTAAAATTATTTCTTGGTACATGTACAAGATAATATTTTATTTATACACGATATAAAATTATCATGTACACGATAATATTATCATGTCTGACACATACTGGCTACTTTATCAAATAAAAAAGTTAAATTATGCAAAATATATTTCACTATACTCTGACAGTTTCCAATTTTTTTATTTAGTAGCGGGCTTAGTGCTATCTTTGTGAGGAGAATACAACATCCAGGGTAATGGAGGGCAGTAAACATGCCCTAAGATGATAGAGAGTTCGTCTGAGTATTTATTACACCTATACACTGCCGCTGGATATATGTGCCTACATATCAAAAGCCGAGTTACTGGGATTTTTTCCCCAGGACCGTGCCCATGGGATCACCTGTTACACTTTGGTGTTACATCTTGTGTTTCACTCATTCTCTAACCGACACGTGTATGGTATGATGTCACAAATTAACACGTGTCACCTAGTAATTGAGTGTAACAGATGATGAAACACCTATTGTAACAGGAAATTCGAATTGAGGACCGTGTCACTGGAGTTTACATCAAGGTAATCGTACCAAACAGTAAGAATTCAAATTTGAATTTAACAAAAATATAATATTTGAATAAGAATGGAATTTAAAATTTTATTTGAATCTAAGATATTTAAACATATTCAATTGAAAGTTCGAAATTAAATCATTTGGTTTTTTTATTTTTAAAATATTTCAATTTTTAAAGTTTTGCATTAAATTAACTTTTAATGGTATGTAAATTCATATATAGAGAGTATATTCAAATATTAATTTATTTATTTTACCTATAAAATATTATATTCATAATATTGTAAGAAAATATTTTTAATATATAATATATAAACTAACCATATATTCATTTTATTCGGACCAAATACAAACATATTTCCATTCGACTCTAAAAAATATAAATATAAAAATTAATTAGCATTCGAACTCGAATTATTCTAATCGAATTTAAATCACGAATCAAATTAGAATTATTTGATTTATTTACAAACCTACAGGTAGCGGGTTGGATCAAACCTAAGAAATATGTAGAACTTGCAAAAATAAGTGATTCTATCGAAATGAACTTGAAATTTATGCTCACCTATAATGTAGTGCATTTTCAAGAAAATGCACTACATTTTGTTATAACATGTACTGAACTTATAAATAAACTTAATATTGAAAAGTTATAGATTACTTGATAACAACACATAGATTCAAAAAGAAAATACAAGAACAGTTAAGTTGTCTAAGAACAAATTACGTTTTACTAAAAATTGTTTCTGTTTGAGGAAAAAGTGCAGATGAGATCATCTATTTTAATTTATATTTCATATTATATTCCAAAATAATTACTAAATGTCACTGTATATTACATCATTAATTAATACATGACGTGTGTTAGATATAATAGAATACTAGATGGAACACAAATTAAAATAGAGAATCTAATCTGAAAAAGTATTACATTTGTAGTGATTCGTGACTTGAACACATTCAGCATGGTTTAGAATTTCTCGTAGAATCGGATTTGGACTAACAAACCAGACTTAAATAGAAAATGGAAGAAGTGGTTAAAATTCTGCTAAATCTGATTTACCAGATTTTTCGCAACGGTTTCTACTAAAACCGTTGTCTTTCTGATTTCAGCAGTTTTTCTGTTTTGAGAGTTTGCAACTGTTTCGGGTCAGTTTAAGAGATTGTTTTTCCCGGATTGTAAACACACATTGAGAGATCATTCTAGAGAAAAATATCACCTATCTAGAGAGAGAAAGAGGTGGGTTCTAGAGTGAGAAACACAAGAGGGTCAGCTTGGTTTAGCTTGTTCTTGGGTTTAGGTTTTCTCAATTGTTTGAGTGATTTCTTCTGTAAATCTTGTACTGCATTGATCATAGTGAAGATGGCGTTCTTTTCTGCTCCGTGGATGTAGACTTTACAGTCGAACCACGTAAATCCTTTGTGCAATTGTTCTTACGGTTTTTCATTCATTTCTTGAAAGCTTTTGTTATTTTATGTTGATTCTTCTTCCAATTCCCACAATAATTGGCGCCGTCTGTGGGAAGATTGAATCACGTTGATTGCTGCGGATTTTGATTTCAAAGAAACAATGGCAGCCATGAGATTTGATGTTGAGAAGTTTGACGGCAGAAACGATTTTGGGTTGTGGCAAGTTAAGATGCGGGCATTGATGGTACAGCAAGGATTAGCTGGTGCTTTGAAGGGGATTAAAGGTTTCCCGGAGTCCATGGATGTGGCTCAGAAGACAGAGCGCATGGAAAAGGCTCATTCAACTATCATTCTCTCATTAGCAGACAAAGTGCTCAGAGAAGTTGCAAAAGAACAGACTGCTGAAGAAGTCTGGAACAAGCTGGAGGAGCTGTACAAAAAGAAAACCATGGTTAACCGCTTGTATATCAAACAAAAACTTTACTCCTTCAAGATTCAAGAAGGCAAGTCTATAGATGATCAGTTGGAGGAGTTTAGCAAGCATCTGGATGACCTAGAAGGAATAGAAGCAAAGGTAGAGGATGAAGACAAAGCCATCATTCTGTTAAATGCGCTGCCCAAGTGTTATGAACATCTAAAAGATGCCATGTTATATGGCAGAGAAACCAAGATTAGTCTTGCTAAGGTCCAAACTGCATTAAGGGCAAAGGAGATGCAAAATTCAAATGGTCCAAAAGGAGATTTGCAGGCTGAGGGGTTAAGCATAAGACCAGGAAACCATCCCAAGAAGAAATAGTTTCCAGGGAATCAAAACAAAAGGAGTCAGCAGTTCAAATCCAAGACTGCAGATGAGAAGGAAACCAGGAAATGTTTTCATTGCAAGAAAACCTAGACATTTGAAGAAAAATTGTTATGAATTCAAAAGAAAACAAGCTCAGAAGAGTCAAAATACAAGCACTGTTGATTTGGCTCAAGCAGAAGAAAATTCTGATGTCTTAAACATAACAGATGTCAAGACTGATGACAAATGGATTCTAGATTCTGGGTGTAGCTTCCATATGTGCCCAAACCTTGACTAGTTTCAAGAATTCAAGCAATTAAGATCTGGAACAATCATGCTGGGGAATGATCAAGCATGTCCAGTGGAAGGGATTGGCAATATCGAGTTAAAGGTGCATGATGGATCATAAAAGATCCTGACAGAGGTAAGATATATTCCACTTCTTAAAAGAAACCTCATAAGTCTTGGCACTCTTGAAAATAAAGGATGTGAATTCAAATCTGAAAATGGATCTCTGCATGTTTACAAGAACTCAAAACTGGTTATGAAAGGGATTAGAAAATCTAGTCTGTATTATCTCTTAGCAGAAACTGTGATTGGAGATGTAAACACTGTCATGAAGAATGAGTCAGAAATATGGCATAAAAGGTTAGGCCATATGAGTGAAACTGGTATGAATGCATTGATGAAACAAAATCTGCTACAAAGAAAAACCAGTTTCAAAATATGGCGTCTGTTGTTCTTTTACACGGGATAAAGTGCGACATTTTTGAGAAACGATCGACTACGACAAAGATAGAGTCGAAGCCACGTTGAGTTCTGGGGAGACCTAAGACGAAATCCATGCTTAGGGCCGCCCATGGATGTTGAGGAACTGGCAAAGGTCTGTAAAGGCCTGCGTTTGAAGACGTCCCCTTGGATAATTGGCAAGTGCGAAATCGCGCCACAAACTTAGCAATTTCACGGCGCGTTGTTGGCCAAAAGTAGCGACGGAGTATTAGTTCTGTTGTTCTATCCCGTCCTACATGGCCCACTGAGTGGATTTCGGAAATTAATTTGTAGCGGAGGCTACAATCCGGAATACAAATCGCGAGGCCCTTGAAAATAAACCCCTAATGCAAGTGGAATTTTCGTTCAGTGCCCTCTTGAATTTTCTGCATAACAGGGCCAAAGAAAGCGTCTGATGTGTACAAGTGTTGAAAATCGTCAAAGCCAATGATATCAGTGCGGAGCTCGGTAAGGAGACAAGAGCGCCTACTTAAGCCATTAGCGACACGATTAGACGCACCCGAGATGTGTCTTACAACAAAAGTGAATTGTTGTAAATATGCCGACCATTTAGCATGCCGAGCAGATAAATTTGATTGGGTGGATAGATATTTTAAAGCATCATGATCAGAGAATAATATGAATTCTCTGTGAAAAAGATAATGGCGCCAGGTTTGGATAACATGTACGATTGCATAAAATTTAATATCATACGTGCTATATCAAAGGCAGGCGCCGAACAGCTTCTCACTGTAGAAGGCAATTGGTCGACCGCCCTGACTAAGAACAGCACCGATTGCTAGTTTTGACGCATCGCAATGCAACTCAAATGGCGATGAAAAATCTGGTAGAATGAGGAGAGGTGCCGAAGTTAGCCTTTGCTTTATAATTGTGAAAGCTTTGGCAGCATCAATAGTCCATACAAAATCTTTGGCGCTCATTATGTTGGTGATAGGAGCCATAATTTCGGAGAAATTCCGAATGAACCGTCTATAAAAAGATGCAAGGCCGTGAAAACTACGGGTTTCGGATATAGAAGTTGGCGTCGGCCATTCATTAATAGCCTGGATTTTGGCGTCGTCCACCTGAACACCTTTCGAGCTAATTTTGAATCCCAAGAACACCACAAATTCGGCAAAAAAACTACACTTTTTGGGAGTTGCAAAGAACCGTTCAGTCCTCAGAATTGTAAAGACGGAACGAAGATGTTGCAAGTGTTCATCGAGTGACGGGCTGTAGACGAGGATGTCGTCAAAATAGACTACAACGCAAACACCAATGAGGGGCCGGAGTGTTTGGTTCATGACCCTCATGAACGTGCTTGGCGCATTGGAAAGGCCAAACGGAATGACCATCCATGCAAAAAGACCTTCACGGGTTTTAAAGGCTATTTTCTATGCATCACCGGGGCGAATTTGATGATATCCACTTCGCAAGTCTAGTTTGCTAAAAATAGACGCACCTGCTAATTGATCAAGTAAATCCTCCAAACGAGGGATGGGGAAACTGTACCGTATTGTTATTTTGTTCACCGCCCGACTATCTATGCACATGCGCCAATCCCCCGTCTTTTTGGGAAAGAGAAGTGCTGGTACTGCACATGGGCTGATACTCTGCCGGATTAGACCCCTATGTAGTAATTCTTCCACTTGTCGTCGAAGCTCCTCGTGTTCTTTGGGGCTCATTCTATAATGGGGGCGATTTGGTACAGGAGCTCCCGGGATAAATCTATATGATGTTTAATGGTGCGCAAAGGAGGTAATCCTTGAGGAAGGTCATCCGGAAAAATATCCTAAAATTCGGCCAAAAGGGCAGTGAGGGCGGGAGAGTTGGCTGATAACATGCGCACTGGTTGCAGCAAGAGTAAAAATATAGCCTGAGCCGAGTCTAATTCTTGGAGAAATTCAGCACGATTTAGCAACATAACTGTTTTCCCATTTGTCATAGGAGGTGGAGTAGGAACAGTAGGTAGGAGAGTGAACTTTTTATTTCCCATAGTAAAAGTGTAAGCGTTGCGCCGTCCTTCATATATAACGCCTCTGTCAAATTGCCATGATCGTTCGAGTAACAGATGGCACGCGTCCATTGGGACGTCGCACCAAGCCTCGTCCGTGTAAGATGAGCCAATAGAGAACTTGATTAGAGCTGATTTACGGCAGCACGCGTGCCATGTTGGAGCCAATAAGGGCGCGGGTGAGTTTTAGGTATAATAGATAACTTTGCTATTGCATCTGCTGCGATAACGTTTTCGCATGATCTCGAGTCAATCATCAAACGGCAGATTTTCCCTTTTATGGTGCAAGCTGACTCAAAGATAGCGTGCCGCATCAATAAATCATGGGTTTGCTTCGGTTGCAGAAATGAACGATGAAGGATAAGGGAAAGACCTGTATCACCACATAAAAGTTCATGAGATGTGTCTGGAATTGGCTCCTCATCAAATAATGGGGGCGAAGAGTAAAGATCAGTTTCTGAAGCCCGAATGATGTCGTTTTCTACTGGTTCGTCGACAAACAAACCCCGATTTCGTCACGGGCAAGCGGATATGTGATGACCCCGTTCCCCACATTTAAAACAAGTACCTTGTCGCGTTAGCTGTGCTTGTGATGACTGTGGTGGATGTTTTGCAAGCGGTGCTTGGGTTGCTTTGAATAGGAGCCGATGTAGGGCGTTCCGTGCGATAAGTGTTTGCGCGGAATTGTGTTGAGCTTCGCCTATTGAACTGTTGTTCCAAAATGAGGGCTCTTTAGTAAGCATCTGAAACTGAGATGGGGGCAAATAAATTGAGAGTATCTTGAAATTGAAGGCGCAACCCACCGATGAAACGAGAAACCAACTGATCTGTGGCCTCGGACAAATTTATGCGAGCAAGTAATTGATAGAATTCCTCCGCATAGGCCACAACTGGACGGTTACCTTGAGGAAAGTTTTGAAGTTTTTGATATAGAACTCGATCATAATTAAACAGAACAAATTCCGCATATAATTGCTTCACAAACTTATCCCATGATAAGAGGGGATTCTTTCCTTGCCGAATACAAGAGGTTTTGAGTTGTTGCCACCATGCTGCAGCTCGACCTCGGAGTCTCGTGACTACTAGTTGTGTGTCTGACAAGAGGAATTTCGGCATATTGTAATATTTCCTCGACTGCGGCTAACCAATCGAGGAAGGAGTCCGCATCCATTGTACCCTGAAACTCCGGAAGATCAGTCTTGAAGGGTAAATATCCGCGATCATGTCGGGGGTATGAGTCTGGGTCTATGGTGGCGAAAGGATTGTCCAGCGTAACTTCATCGTTATCATCAGTGCCCGAGCCGTAATGTGCTCGGGTGGCTGGATCATGTGTTGCTGTTGGGGGTTGTGTGGAGCCTTGGGTCGCGAGTAATTGTGTCAAGACTTTTCTGATTTCTGTCATCTGGTCTTGGAAATTGTCCATACGTTGATGGAGTGAAACGGCACGGCGTCTGGCACGGCGGCGCGATTTGGTTGGTGACGGGGAGGCATTGGATGGAGCATGGCCTGGTCTCCTGATACCAAATGATGCAGAAGCGTGCTCGACGGAATGTGGACTCCGTTGATTTCTCTAAGGAAATGCCGGTGAACACAATATTAGGGAAATCCCTGAGGCCCCATTTGGATGGAGGGATTTGATTTGCCAATGGATTTAAAATGAATTGATTTCAAAATCCTTAGATTTGAAATCCATGGACTTGAAATCCCTTGTTTGGATTTATGGTGGATTTGTGAAAGAATTTTTAAATCCAAAAGTTTCAAATCCATTATTTGGCAAAAAACTGATACAATATTTGTAAAATTTATTTTTTTCTTTAATTTAAACTAATAATTTATATTTTTTATTAAATAAAATAATATTTATCTACATCTAAATTAACCGAACAATTTTTTTTTCAATTATATATATACACACATATATACATATTATGTATTTTATATCCCAAAAAATTATTAGGAGCATTTTATTAGAGATAAAAGAAAATAAAAATGAAAAAATATTCTGAGCATTTTATTGGAGAACGAGAGGAAGAGATAGCGATAGAGAGAAGAGAAGAAGAGAGAGAGAGCGGGGGAGGGGAGAGAGGGAGAGAGATAGAGAGAGAGAGAGAGAGGGGTTTGAGTGAGGAGGGATTTGTAAATGACTACCTTTGTCAAATGATTTGAAATCCACCCAAATATAGTGTAAAATGGAGAATCTCAAATCTTGGATTTCTAAATGAGTTGATTTAAAAATCTGAATTTACAAATCCACTCATTTAGTATTTTATCCAAACACATGAAGTGGATTTGACAATAGATTTATAAATTCATAGCACAAATCCCTCCATCCAAATGGGGCCTGAGTTTTTTTTGTAATATCTGAATGACCTTTTGAATGTAAGGATCATCCAATTTAAATCAATTACAATATGAGTCAAAACCCATTAAATGAACATACCAATTCAAATGACATAATTACACAAATAATGAAAACTAGGATAATAAGTGTCGCATATCTTGACTCTCTTCATCTAGTTTCATCCTCGTCAGATATTCAGTTATCAATATGAAGAATTTTGACCCTGATTACTTCACACACGATTTAAACAAGAAAAAAGTCACTGCAACACCACATCCAAACGTCAAAAGCAAAAATCCATTTGACACCATTATCCAAACCAAACTACTAATAGATAACAAAAGTATAAATAAATTAACTAATTTTGCCAAAGCTCTGAAAACGGCTTCCGTTTTTGGCATGTCAGCACACATTCCATTACGGCTTGTTGCAGTTGTTTCTCAACATCTTCAACTGGAAGGGTTGCATCGACTATCTACAATGAAAACACGACATAAGTAACACATTGAACGTGTTACCAGCTTAATTTCCAATACAGCTTCTGCCAGTAAAAACTGATATTTTGTTTCAGAGCATCATCGTAATTGAACAGCATAAGCTCACTACCTTCCATGTGGCATCACAGAGCATCTTATATGATTGGGCAACTCTTTTTTGAAACTCAAGCTTCTCATATCTCTCTCCTCCATAACCTCCTCTTTCAGCAGCTTTCTGTTCAAACATTAGTTCAACGTCACACAGGAAATACTTGAACTTGGAATGGAATACTTAAACAACATATCTGACAAAGGCTTCAATCCCAGAGAAACACAATCGATGCAATGCAAAATAAGAAATGATCCAGATGCTCGTGCACAAGCTTTATTTAAAAGAGAATAGTAGATTTGGAACAATCAGCAAATGCACAACTGCGCACCAATATCTCTCATAACATCGAAAACAATCAGCATATGAACATAACAATATGGGTCAGTTGTAAAGAGGATGATACAAATCTGGTTTGATGCAATAGTATTCACTTCTGGAGAGGTGTGCTAAAGAGCATGTACCTCAGGTGATATGTCAAGGTATACTACTAGATCTGGAGCTAGCAGTCCTGCATCTGGCAACTACAGAAAAAAAAAAAAAAAATAAATAAAAAATAATAATAATAATAATAATAATAACTCAACCATGAGTTCCAAATCAGACAGAGACTAATGATTGTTTCTACAACTGAAACAGATATGCAATCAACTCCACCTTACACCACTCCACATCAAGTCCTTTGGCAGTGGAAAAAGCAACCCCAGAAAAGGAATAGCGATCGACGATGAGTGTGGTTCCACTCCTCAGCTTGGATTCCATCAATGACCTAAGGCCACAAATCAGCAATATAAGAGAAGTGCTTGAACTTAAAAATATCAGCATGATCATATATTACAGTCTTTAGAATAATCATATTACATATAAAAACATTAAAAAACGCAATAAATTTATAAGCAAAATGATCAAGAAATCAACTAGTAAGTTTCTTTCTCGAAATACTCAAAGCATTGTAGGAAGTTGTGGCTCATTTTTTACATAGGTACACGTGGAGTTCGCCTATTGAATAGCAGAGGGAATCAACACAGAAGGAGAAAGAATTTGTCCAGCTTCAGTAAGAAGCTTTCTGAATATGTCACATTGCATACAATTCTCCACAAAAGAAATCAACATTTCTGACAAAAATTGTTCTAACACACTCCGCAAGTCAAATTATAAGAGCTAATTCATCTCTCCCTCCAATTAAGTGACTAAAGCTCATTTTTTATTTTTTTTATTTTTAATTCTACATGTAATTGGCCAGAAAAGTTTATGTTATCCATTTGATTAAGCATGACAAGTTATTTTTTTACCAAACTGATTGCTAGAAAGATTTTTCAAACTAAATTCACAATATTCTAGGAGGAACAAGTACTGGGAATGACCAAACATGCAAATCAAGAAGATAATAACCTCTTCTCCCAGCGATTTGCACTGAAGAGCAGATGTATTGCATGATCATCCAAATGTGAATCATTGGCTAGATAAGAGGAAATCATTTGTCCAACACCTGTATCTCTGTCAGGGAATCTCCATGATTCACATGCATGTCCCAACTCTTTTAGGTAAGAAAGCAATCTGCTGCATTGAGAGGTCTTTCCACAGCGATCCAGACCTTCTAGAACAATTAAGGCACCCCTTGAATCAATTTTCTCACTGCTTTCCATGTGAATCTGTCTTAACGAGCACTGGGACAAGTACGTTGCGTTGCAACGAAAACTTATTGATGGCTGCACTGATACTCTGGAAGATGGAAGATGTAATTAAAATATAGATCATGCTAATATAACTATGAAATCACATCAACATAAATATGTAACGTTCCAACAGCATTGAACATTAAAATACAAATGCAAAACAGACAAGTCACTTTAGATGAATGTACTGAGCTTTGAATGATTTCAACTTTAAAACGTTTATATGATTGAATTAATAGATAACGTGTTATCCATTTTTAAGGACAACTAATGAGAGACAAATAAAAACTCTTCAATCAAAATATCACCCCAAAGGCATTTCAACAAACAGCTTTCGAGCATTCTACTTACTATGCCAAGTTGCCAACCGCTATTTATTCTCCGAAAAAATAGACAAATCAGTGGTATTTAAATGATCCAGTAGAAAATCTAGTGAACAGTGAGTGATCGAACTTACAAAGCCTTAAAAAGGGTGAAGTGGCAAGAATTTGTCATGTCCTATCGTTCCTACAAATAATTCCACAGGAGTTTATGAAATTACCGAATCTATTTACAAAACCTTACACCAGAATCTCATTTAAATTACCCAAGATATAAAAAAAAATTAAACAGAGTAGAAAGATATAGATTACAATTGATAACACCTCACACCGGGTACACCGTAGTGATTAACGTTAAAACAATTAACCACTCAAAACCCGTCACCGACATTAAATAGGTTCAATTTCGGAATAACGAAAAAAATCGGCTTCGATCTCAGATAACCGTTTTTTAGTGAAACCTTAATAAAGTGGAATAACTCCTCCACGCTTAGTTATTCCGCGATTACCATCTTAATTTAAGTGAATGAAATTATGGTTGAATTTTTTTTAACAAGTATGAATCTCTACTCATATTTGATAATGCCTTTTGAAGCTCTCTTAGAAGCTTTGAAAAATCCAAAGTGAAGAATACTAACCGTCGGTTCTGTGGCATCAACTATAGGACATTGGCCACAGTCGTCCGTCGATCCAGCGGCTTGATTGCGATTGGCGACGGCAGACGGTGGGTATGCTGGTGGCTCCGACTGAAAGTGGAATTTTACTATATTATGGGCTAAAGAGATGTGAGGGCGGCGGAGAAATCAAAATTAATGGCAGCAAAAACACCAATAACATAAAGGAGAAGATATTGTAGTACTTACAGTGAGTTTCGAATGGTTTTAGCTTGGTTTAACGTCACAGGAAGTTGAAGTGTGAATCAAAATGGCTGTCAGAACGATGGATGTCCACCTTAAAACACAAAGAATTCCAAAAGATCACTTTGAAAATCTTGAAGAATACAATCTATAATCAGAAATGTTACACAGTGAAATTATCAAACCAAACACTCCGCCGAACATGTGTTTGCTTAAAGATTGAGTAGCGTCAGCCAAACCTGGCCGATGGAGTTAATGAGTGTGTTTATTTGAATTTTATCCCCTAAATTTATTGAGGCAAATTTTAAGCAAATATATCATATAGACCTGTTTCATTGGTGGGTTTAGACCTTATTACAAGCCTCAACCCATCTATAAACATGTTTAGTTGCACATTTGACACCGCCGCTTTATTATCAAGCTCATTCTCTATAACAACAAAGTCCGATTAATTAATTCTCATGGGGGTCGGTTGTATAAGCGTGAGTTTTAACCTGAGTTTGGGTGATACAAACTCGGATAAACCAGTCAACCAAAAAATTTATAAGCTAATTAGAGTGAAACCAACCCGAATAAACCAGACAACCAAACAAATTAGTAATTCAACATAAATACTTGTAAATACCCCCAAAAGCTCATTTAGCTATACCAACTCAATTGTTGTTATTAGCAACTAAAATGCCCCTATATATTATATATATAAGTAGGACAGTTAGCTTAATTTACAGGAAAGTCATTTCGCCGCCAACTTGTCCTGCAAGCTTGAGAAGAATAAAAAAGAAAAAAGAAATAGTTGTATTGAATTAATCACAGACAGGACTCTGGAGCAAGAAGATTGGGTGTGACTCTACAGCCGCCAACTTCCACCAACCAGTAACACGTATACAATTCCAGTTTTCTTTTCTTTTTTTTTTTTTTTTTTATATTTTCGCTTTTTCAAGTTCTTCAGACAATTAATAGTGTAAGTTCACAGCAATAAAAACTACTCCAAAAACTCACCAAGACCACAAGACAACCAAGCAAAGAATGAAAAACAATAAAACGAGAATGAAATCGACACAACAGGTTTTTATGTGGTTCGATCTTGATGATCTACGTCCACAGAGGATCAATGTCCTTCAATCCACTCAAATCAATGTCAATTACAGAATACAGTCAACGTTCAACCAGAAACCTCCAATTTAGAACCCTAATTTTGTAATTGAACTATTCCTGATTTGAATACAAAGTGAAAAACTAAATCAAGAGCTTCTCCTCATCACAACAAGTCTCTATTTATAAGAATCTAGCTTCAAATCCATCAGGAAATCATTCAATTTGACGGGCAAGATGAAGCTGCCCATTTTTTTTTGTCATAGGCCTGCAAAACCGTTGTAACAGACTCTGGTTTATAAACTAAATCTTAAATGCCGGCTCAATGCTGTTATGCTTCATTTGTCCGGTTTTCCCTTCCCTAAACCCGGTTCCTTGCTCAGCATTCGATTCCTGATAAATTTGACAAACACTTTGATAAAATTGACTTGAATTTACAATTCTCCACCTCAATGAATCAAAGATGACATCATATTCCTCAACTCCACCTTACTGCTCAAACTAGACACACTGTACAAGCTTAATCAAGCCTGCACAATGTTTAAACTTGTTCCCAGGAAGTGACTTTGTAAAGATATCAGCAACATTATCTTCTGAAGCTAATTTCTTCACATAAATAATCCCCTTTTCCACAATATCCCTCACAAAATGCATCTTCACATCAATGTATTCTGATCTTTCATGGAACACCTGATGTTTCACCAGGTGAATTGTACTTTAATTGTGACAGTAAATGTTGATACTCTTTTGTGAGACTCCAGAGTCTTTAAGAAAGTCTTTGAGCCACATAGCTTCCTTTATTGTCTCTATTACTGCTATGTACTCAGCCACAGTTGTAGAGAGTGCTACTACTGACTAGTGGACTACTCTCTGTATCACTGTTGTCTCATAAAATGTGAAGACATATCTTGTAATAGATCTTCTAGTGTCTATATTCCCAGCAAAATCAGAATCTACATATCCTTGTATTGGCTTTTCTAGATTTTCTCGTTGCTCAAACATCAGTCCCAGCTCTACTGATCCTTTCAGATATCTTAGAATATACTTGGGTGTTTCCCAGTGTGCTTTCCCAGGGTTTGACATGAACCTATTCACCACAGATACACCATAAGCCAAGTCTGATCTACTACAGATCATGGCACACATCAAACTACCAACTCCACTAGCATATGGAATTCTATCAATGTATTTCTTCTCTGCATCAAACTTAAGACACTGATCTTTTGATAGTTTGATCGTCTAACATGACTACTAGCCTTGATTTATGCATTTGATACCTTTTAAGTACCTTCTGCAGATAATCTTTCTGTCATAACCACAACTTCTCACTGCTTCTGTCTCTTAGTATATCCATTCCTAAGATTTTCTTGGCACTTCCTAGATCTTTCATTTCAAATTTTGAGTTCAATTGTTCCTTCAGATACTCTATTCTTATCTTGCTCTTGTTGGCAATGAGTCATGTCATCCACATAGAGTAGTAAGTAAGTGATAATTTTATTTCCTTGTCTTTGTAGATAGACACAACTGTCATATTTACATCTGTCAAATCCAACCCTCAACATGAACTCATTGAAATTCTTGTTCCATTGTCTGGGACTTTGTTTTAGACCATAAAGTGATTTCCTCAAGTGACACACCTTATGTTCATTTCCAGGGAGCACAAACCCCTCTGGTTGTTTCATATAGATGTTTTATACCAATTCTCCATGTAGGGATGAAGTTTTAACATCTAATTTATGTAGCTCCATGTCTTCTTGTACAACTTTTGTAAGAAGTAACCTTATAGAGCAATGTTTCACCACAGGAGAGAACACTTCATTGAAATCAATATTTTCTCTTTGTGTGAAACCCCTTGCAACAAGTCTGGCCTTGCATCTTATCTTCACAGTACCATCAAAACCAATCATTTCTGTTTTCTTCTTGAAAATCCACTTGGAACTGACAATTTTCTGATTCTTTAGTTTATCCACCAAAACCCAAGTGTTATTTCGTTCAAGAGATTGAATTTCTTCTGACATTGCAGTCATCCAGTGTTCCTTTCAACACCAGATATGGCTTCAGTATAATTCTGATGTTCCTAATGTTCAAAAGCTTCAGCTACTGCTAGTGCATAAGACACCATGTCTGCTTGTCCGAATCTGCTTGGAGGATGTATCTCTCCTTTTACTCTATCCCTTGCCAGGTGATAGTCTCTTAAACTCTGTCCATCATCCAAGTCTTCTTCTCTAGATGAACTTTGATCTTCAGTATTGTTCTGGTTTTTTGAGTCTTCATGTTGATTCTCAAGCTCCACCTCAATAGATGTAGATTCTGTTGTAATATTTCCATCCACTTCAGTGACCCAGTGTGTTTATATCCCATAATGTTATCATTGAATGTAATATCTCTGCTTACTATGGTCCTTTGATGACCACTTTCAAGACACCAGAGTTTATACCCCTTTACTCCTTTAGGATATCCAATGAAAATGCATTTGAGAGCTCGTGGATCCATCTTGTCCTCCTTTATGTGTGCAAATGCTTGGCATCCAAACACATTGAGATCAGCATAGTTTGACATCCCTCCATACCAGAGTTCATCAAGGGTCTGAAATTTTATGGCGGATGAGGGTGATTTGTTTATCAAATAACAAGTTGTATTGACTGCTTCTTCCCAGAAAGATTTTGGCAGTCTCGCATCTGCTAACATGCACCTTACTTTCTTAAGTAATGTCATGTTCATCCTCTCAACTAATCCATTTTGCTGAGGATTAAGAGGTACAGTCTTATGCCTTGTTATTCCTTCTCTATAGAAGTTGTTAAATTCTTCTGACAAATACTTAAGCCCATTGGCTGTCCTAAGGTGTTTCAGTTTCTTACCCCTCTTATTTTCTTCCTGAGTTAGCCAGTCTTTGAATTTTTCAAAGGCATCACTCTTATACTTGAGTATAAACACCCATATTTTCCTACTGAAATAATCAATCACAATCATAAGGTATCTACCACCCCCATGTGTCTCTATCTTTGATGGTCCCCAGATATCAGAATGGACATAATCCAATGGTTCTTCGGTAGAGTGTATCCCTTTTCCATAGGAGTGTTTCTTTGCCTTTCCTAGAATGCAGTGTTCACAATATTCAAGTTTTACAGATTTGCATTTCCAAATACCTCTTTCTTTGATAGTTCATTCATTCCATTTTCTCCTATATGGCCTAATCTTTTTTGCCATATTAAAGCATCTGAGGTATTCATTATATTTGCAGCTGATCCAGTTACAGAATTTCCTATTGGGATATACAAAGCATTTACTTTCTTTCCTTTCACCACAGTTTTCCCACCTTTAGTAACATGTATAAACCCATTTTTAGTGTTAAACTCACAACCAGTTGCATTTAGTGATCCAAGAGAAATTAGGTTTGTCTTTAAGGCAGGAACATACCTTACTTTTGTGAGTAACCTCTCAACACCATCAAGCATCTTGATCATCAGTGAACCAGAGGCTTTCACTTTGCAAATTTGATCATTCCCTAACAGCACTGACCCACCATCAAACTTCTGACGATTCTGGAACCATGTCTCATGTGGACACATGTGAAAGGAACAGCCTGAATCCAAAACCCATTCATCACATATTTTTCTTTCTGGTACAGTCAAAACTTCTACACTGTCCTACTCTTCTTCTGCAATTGCAACATCTGCTTCCTTGTTCTCTTGCTTCTGCTTTCTTTCTAGACAGTTTTTTTTTAGATGACCAACTTGTTTACAAGTGTAACATCTTCTCTTCTCAATCCACATAGACTTCTTCTTTCCACTTTCCTTTCCAGATTTCTGTTTGTTACTTTGAGTGGATTGAGTTTTCTTTTGGAATTTGTTCTTGTTGAACTTTACATTCAACCCTTCTCCTGTTCTCTGGGATTTCTTCTCCCCTGAAATTTGCAGAATCTTGGTCTTGAGAGATGTTTGGATCATATCCAGATCCAATTTATCCTATCTTCCAAAAAGTAAAGTGTCCTTGAAGTTTTCCAAGGATTTTGGAAGAGCATTTAGAATCATGAGTGCCTTGTCATCTTCTTCTAAATGCAAGAAGTTTCTGCTTCATGAACAACTTGTTAGTTGCAGACTTTGCCTGGTACAAATCTTCTAGTTTCTTCCATGCTTCAACAATTGTAGTTGTCTTTGCAACCTCCCTCAGAGATTTATCTGTTGGAATTATATCTATTATAATACTCTTGTAGAAAGTAATATAATTTATCTCTTTCCCTAGGACCCTTCTTGGTTGTCATAATTTGTATTTTTATTAATTAACCCTAGAGATGGATCTATAAATTTATATAAACCCTAACATGCGCCTATAACACACAAGAGTTAAGGATTCGACCTGATAGTTGTTTACACAAGAGGTCGATTTCTGATTGAATGATTTCTGACTCCCGTCTTAACCTTCTGGACTGTATCCCCTACTCAATCCTCAACGCCGGATGGACGACGAACCTTGAATAATTCCAAGTGAGAAGGAACACCTTAAACCGCCGCCTCCTACTCTCTCTTTCTCTCTATTCAGTGATCTTTTTGAATGTTAATTCTTCTTTTCCACAGAATGAGAGACCATGTATTTATAATACATGGTTGAGTGTGGGCCAAGCCCGGTAGTTTAATTCCTTCTAGGATTAGGAATTTAATTCCTTATTAAGAATTTAATTCTCTATTCCTACTTGGACTAGGAGTCTATATGGGCCAGTCCAGGGATCAAATACAAGAAATAAAGATAAGCCTAACTATGAATTAATTCTTCCTTGTTCAGCCCAGAACATAATTAATTCATAAATATTAATTCATTCCACTAGAGAATTAATACTGACTTACCCCTTTATTTCCGAGTTGAGTCGGGGCTTGAACTAGACTTAATTAATCCCCGTATTTAAGATATCGAATATCCATTAATTAATTAAAGCCCTGACATCTTAAATCAATTAATTTCTTATTTATTCCTTAAGTAGTACCACTCGACTTTATTATTGTACCTGAACTTAACCAACCTGCAGGGTTTAGTACAATAAACCTTTTGAGCTCCTTAAGGGGATATCATCATCCTAAACGGATACGGTTACTTAAATACAAATTATCAATTATTATATGCAAGTTGCTGTCACCCAAAATACATAGTATAAAAGTTATATCTTAACTCTTGCCCATACTAAATCAAAGTGACGCACAAACAAGCATTCATAACTGTAATCTTATTTAGGCTTTAGATTATTATAAGTCACCAATATCTCCAGTTCTTCACTAAGGTCAGGCAGAAGAACATATCTCACTGTGATCCTATCAATACGTAAATACGTACCAGTATAAGTAAATAGTCAAGATAAACTATTTCTACTTAATACTGCAGCCTAAACCAATAACTCGTCCTCAAGTTGTCTAAGATGTGATTTACATTTTATATCTCTTTAAATTTAACCAATCATATGATCTTCTGTGATCTTCAACACACCATAGGATCTACTTATTTGCAAGAGATATGAGGACACATACATAGTGAAAATGCAAATATAATCAGATAGGAGATAAACAGTGAATAACTGGATAGTGAAAATGCAAATATAATCAGATAGGAGGTAAACAGTGAATAACTGAAAATATTGTATATAAAAAATTTTGCTTTCATTATACAAATCCAACATTATCTCCAAAACACAAGATAATGGCACTGTGTGCCTTTTCCGCTATCTCCTTCTTGGTTTTGTCAGTAGCAGACCACTCATTTTCTGGTTTCAGTGCAGTAGATAAACCATGTTAAATCAAGACTCCTTCATCTTGAGCTTCCACAGCCACATATTTCTATTGGGTACGAGGGGACCAAGGATGATAATATCATGAGATTTGATGAAATCTCGCGAAAAAGGGGTTGCGGAGACAAAAAACAAGTGAGAGTAGTTTGCCATTTTTTCGCGAGATTATTGCAATATTTCATCTTTTTTGCAATATTTCATTTTTTTCGAGAAATGCTCGTCATCTTTGATTTTTTTTTTTTTAATTTCAGCAAAATTTTGAAAAGTTTCAATCCAAACTTGGATTTGAACCTAGGACCTATTGAATAAAATTCCAAACTTTAACCACCAGACCAAATCAACAACTTAGTATGATTTTTAGACAGCTTTTATATAACCTATTTAGTAAAATTCTACTTAGAATAAAATATACCATAATTAGTTATCAAAATGAAAATTAGAAAAAATAAAAACTAAATATAAAATAGACATTTTTATAAATATTTTATTTTGTTTATAATTTTATGATGAATTTATTTATTAAAGTTTTATAATATTTTTAAAATATTTTGTTAAACTTTCAGGATTTTAATATAATATTTTCGTACTAGTTAACTAGTAATGTTGTATGAAAAAACATCAAAATTCATATCTATCAAATTTTAAGATGGATAGATTTTTAATATATTTCCTAATTTTTTTTTTTTAAATTGTACCGATATTTCTACTGATACTGATATTTCTCCGATATATCCGTAAAATTAAAACATCGATATTTTCATCTTTGGTTGTATGCGCCTTTCTTTCCTCACTCAGTTATGTCTGTGTAACATCTTCCTCTAACTGAGAAAATATACAGTGAAAAAAGTAGCTACTAGATATAGTTGTGAATCATGTACTACGTATTACATTACACACTCTCATCATGAGGGTTGTCAGGGGTTTCGAGTAGTGGTTCCTTGCTTACCGGACTAGGATTTGAAGGACCGGAACCTGTCCTTTTGGCTGGATACAACAAGTAATGCTGAACCATGAAAAGAATGTCGAAGAAAACAGAGACCTGAAGAAAAAAAGAAAATCAGTTTACATTTCTTTCTGTTTTATTCAAAATAAAAATGGTTTTATGGTGGCTTGTACAGAACAACCATCATTAGCTTCTATGATTAATAGGAGATATGAAGTACAGGAACATATATATGATACTAACTTTTAAAAAAAAGGAACACATAAGCTATTCCTTACCAAAGATATCATTGTCTTCCCAATGTTTCCGTAGAAGTTCACCCAGGAATCTGTGTTTACAAAGTGAGCATTACGAGAGAACTTAAATGGCTTCGGGTATCTTGCCTAAAATAGTGAATTGATAATAACATATGAACAACTCACTTTGATCGATGGATTGCACAGCCATCTGACCATAGTTAGTTACCCCACCAAAGAAATCGAGCAGGATGTTGCCAATGCTAAAACCAATAGTGCTTTTCCGGCGAAAATTTAAGATGGCCTAAATTCAATGATAGAATACAATATCAGATGCCCAAACGTATAAGCTCAAGATACAGGATATCTGAGAATTCATAAAATCGTGGGCCGATTGACCTACCTGAGGAATGTATTTGATGATCGTCATAACAACCTGAACAGTGCTGCAATCACACACAAGCGATTCTAGTTAAAATGCCTCTCATTCTATACAGAAACCACAGATAAATGCAAGAGATGGCTACTCACTTGAAGCAGGATATAAGCCAAAGCCAAGAATGACTAGGTATGGCCACGAAAACACATATTGCAGCACATAACCAAGCTACAGAAACGATTACCATGGCAGTTTTTGAAACTTTCTGATTTCCACGCTGTTAAAAAACAAACAAATGACGATAAGAGGAACCGTACTATTCTGATTTAGAACCCAACAAAGAGATTTTATCAAATACATCACTTTGAAATTCAATAGTCTTCTATGACTACTCTAGGACAAAAACCCAACAAAGGTGCCTACCCCTGACATCTCCATTTTGGGATTCTAATATTGTTGATAACCACACTGATCGTCTATTGTCAACAGTGTTTCAATCAGGGTTTCATTGAACAACTCCAGTCCAGAATACGTGTATAGATATATGATCTCATAATGTACAGATGCACCGGTACAATGAAATTCAAAGTTCAAATACTCGATATGAAGATAAAGAGCAAAAGTAGAAAAAACAGAATTTAATAAACACAGTTACTAAACAAAGACTAAGGATTAATTCCACTCACATCATATATTACAATCTGGAATAAGGTAAAGGCTGTCAATAGAACAGCATGCATGGAGAAAGCCACATCGTTAGCAGCAACAGGTATCATCTGCATAAAATAAAAAAGGACTCAGATTCTTAACCACATAGAAAAATTCAAGAAAAAAGAATCTTGATTAAAATAAAGAAATATAAGCACCTCATTGAAACCGAATTTCTCACGGTACTGCATCTGCACAGTTTTGCTAAAGAAAAGTGAAGCATTGTAGACGAGATAGGAGGAGTGCTTCGTCAAATTCAACAGTGCGAAATCGAAATTTAACCCTACCACACTTCCCAGACAAAAACAAATTCAAGATCAACATGTTGCAATAAAGAAACCCGGAAGAAAGTAAAAAAGTCAACAAAATTAAAGTGAGAAAATCAGACCTTTTCCTTCGGAAATTCAAGATAACTTGGGGGTAGAAACTGATGGACCAAGAGAAAAAGGCAACCCATCCCAAAACATTGTAGAGCACCTCCAGATGAACTGAATTCCAAGACGCCATGGATTGATTTATTTTTGGCGGGTTTGAATATTATTCTCCTAAAAAAGGGGCATAATTTATACTATCAACCACCTATAAAACAAAATAAGGAAGCAGAACGTGAATAGCAAACCGGGCAGTTGATCTAGTGCTAAAGATTCTCGCTTTGGGTGCTCCCGAATTCGATTCTTAGAATGCTCTATCCATATAATAAATTTATAATCTTTTTTTATTTTTATTTGATTCCAGGGGGAAGGGCTGGTGTAAAATGATAGAAATCAACCAAAAGTCAAGCATAATGGGATCAGCCAACTATATAATTCTAGGCTTCTGGTCAAAACAACTAGAGAGAATTGTAGAAGGTAAAAAATGAACAAACTAGGAAATGTTTTTGCATTGAACTTATTTTTCAGAATTGTAGCAGTTTACTGATGTAGGTGAGGTAAATTAGCAAAACATAAAGATATAGTTGTAGAAGTATCAACTATTATCAGCCATATATCGATTTGTATATGGTTAAGCGAAACGGGACAAGTGTCTGGCTCGACAAGGTCGAAGAAGCGGCTTTTGCGCATGATGCAGCTGCTTATGCTCTTAGAGATGATTATGCACACCTGATATTCCTCGATCTTTAACAAGATTAAGGGGCATTCGATGTGGCGCTTCTTGAAGCTAAGCTGAAAATGATTTCGCAAGGGATGAAGAAAGATTTTGCACCAGATGCAGTAGTTGAAGATGATTCAAAAGTGGATCTAAAAGCTGATGAAAAAAAATGCATGTTGGATTTGGAGAGTAAAGTTGGATAAATGTTACCAATGTAAGTGCAAAAGAAATTCCTGCACTTAGGAGTTTCTTTCACTGATACACAAAATAAATCTGATTCACGACTTGTTCTTTGGATTGAATCTTATGTAAAGATTGTTCACACCTACTTACTTACTGAATACACCTACTTATTTAATGGATTTCTTCTACATAATGTCAAGATGACCTCACTAAATACACCAAGTGAATCCAAGGAACAGATATGGTTGTACTGAACAAGAACAGAATAATCTGAATATGAAAAAAGGGTACATAGAGTATCGAAGAAACCAAGCTAAGAAAAATTTATCAAAGCCCAGAAGTAAATGCAGCAAACTAAGAGAAAAATCTAACAAAGCATGTTATGTTGAGCACCATAAGCAATAAGAAACAAGCAACATTTGCAATTAGTTTATTCTGAATTACTCATCAATAACTTTCACAATTAACTTGTCTAAGTGATGCCAAATCGAGCTTGGCAACAATATCCTTTTACAAAATTTGTAATTAGATGGCTAGCAGCTTATGCTGTACGGAAATTCATTTAACAAGAAAACAAAGAGTCCGCACCACAGTTATGCAAGGTGCTGGTTATAATTACAAGCCACAAAATTGATTAGGATTCCATTTATTTCTAAAGGATATCCAAACGAACTAGTCCAAAGCAAACAACAAACGCAACCAACTAACTGAAGATTCAAACTTCACAAGCAATTCCACCAAACATATAAAGAGTTAATGAATTGAACAAACCCCTTAGAACTAAGCATGTAGATTTAGTAACAGGATAATACAAGCACAGAGTCAATGAAAGCCAGTAAATTCAATGTTTGCAAGGATAACTAAAAAATAAGACGAAAGATGAAAATGTTGATTCAGATAAGCAATCCAAACAAGAAATCTCATACTTGTAGATCGAAGAAATCTCTCATTTTGGAACCATAAAAAAATCAGTAAACCAAATTGAAATGTTTTTCAAACGAAGATAGATGTTTTCTTTGGAGAACGTGTATATTGAAGAAAACGGAGGAAAAAAAAAAAAAAAGAGACTAACAACGCACGATAAACTTATCTGAGTCGAAGTTGAAGGGTCGCTGCCTTCTTCACTTCACATCCGCAATATTATGTAAAATTGTTCCTATCAGAAACCATATCAATTGAGATAATTTTAAAACATAAAGATGTTATTATCTCTCTATGGAAGATAAGATAATGCTACAAAAAGTATCATATCTCTGCCAAAACCCGAAAACCCATCTCAATTTTTTTTCAAATTTCAAGTAATCAACCATAAATTACACAATCTACAGTAATAACAGTAGAATAGATACCTAATATCCGATAGTATTGATGTGTACTTCATTTCTGCGAAGGGCAAGTGTGTGTTGAGACGAATAGAGCACCACATTTTGGGATACAGGTTATAATGGATGTGAAGGTGTCAGTGAGGATACGTTATGGTCTCATATGGTGTTGTTTTGGGCCATAAGATGTTTTGTAAATAATGAGGTTGGATGGATAATTGGAATGTTGCTGGGCCTTTTAGAGCATCAACATTTTATTTAATTTTTGGCCATGAGAAAATAAAATCACATTAATAAATTATTTTGACATAATCAATAGTCTTTATTCAGTTGTATTGTTATTTCTCATTTTTAAAATTTTAACTTTTTAAAAATTGTTGTATTATAGATTCCATAATACATCAATTGTAACATAATGAACCAAAATATTTAAAAAATAAGATAGAAAACCTAAAACATATATAAAAAGGAAAAGGAAGAGCGCAAAATCCAACGTGGAAGCTTGATATGAGTATAGTAAGGTATCAATTCTCTCTCTCTCTCTCCCCTATATATATAGAAAGATGCATTTTCTGATATTCTACTCAAAGATTGAAGAGAAACAGAAAAAGAAAAAAGAAGGAAAATCCAGTCACAACTTTAGCATCTTTTGGGTTGTTTCAGCCGAACACCTACTTCACTAAATTTAATGGATTATTATTATGACATTTACGTTTTAACTTCATTTTCTATATATGAAATTTATATCAACCTAATTCTCTTTTCACCATATTCAATTTAATATACATATTGTTCATATAAACTAATATAGTACCCGTACGATGCACAACTAGAAGAATATTTGAGAAATTAATTTTGAGTTATTAAATCCCTCTTTTAGTGAAATGAGGGTTAATGTGTAGTAAAAAATTAGTGAAATAACTTCTACCGCTTATGAAAATATTAAATGTAATACTCCCTCTGTTTTTAAATAAGTGTCGTTTTTTTTTTTTAAAAAAAAAAGAAAAAACTACCATTATTCCAATAAAAAAAGAGATTATTGGATAAGGTTTTGCAACCGAATCAAGCTCAAAGAAGAACAAGAAAACGTTGAAAAATTGCTATAGAAAAATTAATCTAATCAATGGTTGGCAGCATATGATTATAATCTATTATTTTTAATCACCTGAGCAGTTTTTATCTTAGTTGATTTTTTTTTAGTTGAAACACAAAATTACCTCCAAAACCACGTGTGCAACTCACATGCAGAAAAATAAAGCCCTAAATATATTATGGTGAAATTATATATATCAATTTAGAGGTGATCAATTCAGATGGCTTGATCCAGTCGAATTTAATTAGGGGCAATGCTATATTTCATGATTAGTCAAAATTTAGTTGGACAAAAAATTAGTCAACTCCAATCCATTCTTATAATATAAGACGATTATCGGGTGGATCTAGGACCCATCAAGCTTTTATTTTATTGGGTCAGACCAAGTTTTCTATGACCTAATTCCTCGGGACCAGCTAATTGTGTCACCTCTCCGTAATGCTTTAATTCTGGTGATATTTTTGTGTATATCAGTTTTTTAGAAATTATATTTTTTTTTTTGCTAAATGTGAGGTGTTTATAGCAACTAGTAAATGCTCCCGTGCAATGCACGGACTATTTTTTTTTTAAGAGTAAATCAATATTAATATGAATAATACTTTTTATTAAAAATGCATTTTTATTTGATAATATATAACAAAAAAAGAAATGGTTAAAATTTGTTATAAATAAAACTTTTGTGTTATTTTGCAGTGTTATTCATTCCTTGCTTCTTATTCCAGAAAATCAGTTTTTTCCACTAATAAAAATACATTTTAATTTTTTCACTAATTTCTTCCTCGTATCTTATTCCAGAAAATTCAATTTTTTTTTATTCATCCGTTTATTTAGCTTCTCTTGTCTATATCAAAACATTCATATTAAATTATAATAAATTTTAAATAGATCACATTGATTGATAATAATAAATAAAGTGAACATTAATCCAGAATCCGATATCATTGAACAGATTGAGAAACAAAAAGTTTCAAATCTAATATCAGTTAATAGGATTGAGAAACAAATAATCTTAAGGATTATTCTTATATAAAATATTGTATTAGTTTACGTACAAAATATCTTCTATTAGAAAAAAAAAAAATTAAGGATTATTCTTATATAAAATGTTTTATTAGTTTACCTACAAAATATACTCTATTAGAAATAAATTTTAAGAAAGACATAGAAAATACAATTTTATTTTAGGATGAATTGAATCTTCATAGTCCATATGATGAACTCATTCATATAAATAGAGTTGGGTTTGGATTTAGAATTATAAAAGACATAGATGACCTCAAATCTTTTAATTTTTTATCCAATAATCTCCTATATCCATAGGATGAGCTCATTAATACAAACAAAGTTGGATTTTGATTTACATACTTAACAGGCATAAAGAAAAATTAATGAACTAAACTAATAAAATACGAATAACAGTTAAGAAAATATATTTTTTTCTCAATCTTATTAAATTGTATTGCAATTCTGGATTGTATATCTTCGCTTTCTGGATTGTATATCTTCGCTGTTTGTTTATTATTGTTAATCAGTATGATCTATTCCAAAATTTATTACTCCCTCCGTCCCGACTTAATTTGCACACCTGCTCCGGCGCGTATATTAAGAAAAAACATATTTTGTGGAATCTTTAACTTTTTTAAAGGTGGAGATTTTAAGGGTGGAGATTGTAAGATTCCTTTCCATTTTAGGGGTCTGCAAAATAGAGTGGGACGATCGAAAAAGGAAAGTGTGCAAATTAGGGCGGGACGGAGGGAGTATAATTTAATATTAAGATTTTGGGAAAGAGATGAGAGAAGAAAAAAATGAATTAAATTAAGTATTTTCGGAAAAAAATCTGCCATAGTGAATTTTTTTATTTTTCTAGAGAGTAGAATAATTTTGGGAAAAAAATATTTTATAGTGGAAAAAAAAACTAAAAAAACTAATTAATTTGGGAAAAAAATATTTTATAGTGAAAAAAAAATTAAAAAAACTAATTTTGTGGAATAAGAGGCGAGGAAGGAATAAAAAATATATGTAGCGTGTTTTTTTTTGGTGGAGTGTGTTAGCTGCCCATATAAAAAAATAGTCCGTGCATTCTGCAACTACTGTACATATTACAAAAGCTATAATCTTCATAATTGTATCCGTAGACATAGTAGAAAACTGAAACTGATTGAGGAGTGTGTTAGCTGCCCATATAAAAAAATAGTCCGTGCATCCTGCAAACTACTGTACATATTACAAAAGCTATCATTTTCATAATTGTATCCGTAGACATAGTAGAAAACTGAAAACTGATTGATTTTCCGAATAATTGTTACGTGGGATTGTATCCGTAGACATAGTAGAAAACTGAAAACTAATTGATTTTTCTGAATAATTGTTACGTGGGTGGCAATTTTATAGGCAGGTTAAGAAATCAGAAATCATATCTAAAAGATTTGGAATGATTTGTCAATTATGTAACAGATATATTCAATTGAACATTACGTATTATTGTATATCAAAAGATTGATAAAACAGATCCTGTGTTTGGTAAAATGTTGATTCTTATATTAATATACATATCATAATTATAATTTATATTCCTATAATTTTAAAATCACGTGTATTTTGAGTTTTGATTTTGTTGATCATTCAAAATATATATTAGTTCAAATTTATATGTGATTTCATTTGTGTAATAGATCAATATATTATATATTTTTTTCTGCAATAGATGAAATAATCAATTTAACCTTATATCATTATATTATGTATATGGGGTGTTTCTTCTTAAATATACTGCATATAGTAAACGTTGTTGCCTGAGTTTTGTAAACGTTATTTTATTGTAAACATATATTGTAATAACAGAAGAAAAAAAAAAGGGGGAACAAAATTAGAATTTCAATTGAAGCTTATACATAAAGTGTTTTGTATAGAAAATAAAAAAATGAATTCTACTACTATAAAATCAGAATTATTCTTCGATCTCGGTTGAACCTCGAATGGGTTGATTATCTCTAATCTTTTCCCAATATTGTAAACGGATTGACTGTATTCATGTTATAAACAAAATGAAAAGTTTAGCACAATATATGAACAATAATATAGATAATCTACATAACATAAATTAAAAAAAAATCAAATTTGTTTTGATGATTAAATATTACCGTAGAAAACGACGATGGTAGATAGATTTCAATTCTACAATCATCAAAGTTCTTTTCGCCATAATTAAGATTCAGTGTTGCTAATTTTTTCTTATTCTGATTTGCAGATAGTCCTTTTCGAAGATCCATTGTGAAATACCTATCAAAGTTGACACTGAATGAAAGATGGATGAAGAAAAAGGAATAATAGAAATTCAATGTGAATAGAAACAGTGGAAATAATTGTGAAATAAAGCTATTGCAAAATGAATAAGAAATAGAAAATACCCAGCTGCAAACGTGATTCTCATTTACTGAAGACTTTGTAAATTTATAGGAGAATTTATGTAATTGGATAAGGTTTTTTTTTTTTAAATTCAAATTTCAAAAGTTTGAAAAATATGTAACAAATATATCTACAGATTTATTGTTACTGAATTTTAGATGTAAAAAAATAATTCGAAATTTTAATCACACTAATAAAATCGGATTTAGATTTATTGTTACTGAATTTTAGATGTAAAAAAATAATTCGAAATTTTAATCAATTTTAGATGTAAAAAAATAATTCGTAATTTTAATCACACTAATAAAATCGAATTTTTCAAAATTCAAATTTCAAATTCACGTCTATTTAAAGTAACTAAAAAATGGGCGGGAAAATTTTCAACTTACTATTTCCGGATGACTTGGTTTATTATATATATATAGATACCAATATAATATATATAGATACCATTATATATATATATACATATATATATTATAGTATAATTCTTTTATTATAAAATAATGAATTTGAGACATTTATTTAAGAGTACGTGGCAAATAGTACATAGTGTTTATCACCAAATACCTTTATCAAGCATTAAATGGAAAAGAAAAAGAAAAAAAGATGAAGCCTAAATGCCTAATCTGGATTATACTAAACCCTTGTCCATCCCTAGTCTGACATTGTCCTTCTCTGTTCCATGGAATTCAACATCCACAAGACTCACAACCCCATCCCTTCCCTCTCTCATATAGAAATCTTGCATCCAAGGAGAATCATCCTAATTTGGCGGATGCGTTTTGTTCTAAGGCGATGGCCGAAAGCCCAAAAAAACCTGCCTCTGACTTCATCCACCCTCGTCCTCCATTTTCGGCGGATGCAGCCTCGATTTGTGCCCACAAACCACCGCCGCTCCTATAGCAGGTTACTTCCAAACGATACTATTCACTTTGCCTATCATACATACACTGATATAATATTCAAATTAATGAAGGATCCCTAAAGTATTTGTGAAATATAAGCTCAAATCATCAAGTAAAGTTCTTCATTCAGTTAAGAATCAGTTGAAGTGTATTTCAAGAATTAAGATTGACGACAGAGGGCACAAGAGTCAATTCAATTACAGGTTTGAAATAAGGAGGCAAAGGTTAAAAGCTTGTTCGGTCAGTTAACCGTCTGCATGGGCCGAATCTTGTTATAACCGTTTTGTTTTCTGTTTCAACCATTTTTGGATTAGCTGGACAGTTGTGGAGAGCTATGATTAGTCAAGATAAGGCGGTTAACTTGTTTATAAGGAGTTAACCGTGAGCCATAGTAAGGGGAATCATCTTGTATTGAGAGAGAGAGGAAATCAAAGAGAGTTGTATCAAAAGAGAGAAGAAAGGTGTGAGAGTTTTGTTTTTCTTCTTGCGTACTCTTTTGAGAGAGATAGCTTGTATCCTTGTTTTCCTTGTAACCAATAAAGAGGTGTGATCTTGTTGAGGCCGTGGATGCAGGATTCACAACGAATCTAAACCACGTAAATAGCTTGTTCATTTGTTCTTATGCATGCATTTTGTGAATTAGTTATTAAATAAGTGGTAGTCATGGTGTTTGTGGAATTGCTTGTGTTACATATTGGTTGATATATCCTTGAGTAAGGTCCAACAAGTGGCACCGTCTATGGGAAAACGCCATGCCTACTGCTCGTTTTGATTTGGAGAAGTTCAACGGGAACTCTGACTTTGGACTATGGAAGGTGAAAATGAGAGCCCTCTTGGTGCAACAAGGTTTGGCAGTTGCTCTAAAGGAAGAAGATAATCTCCCTATTGCTATGAAGGCTGAGGAGAAACAATCCCTGTTGGAATGTGCACACAGTACCATCATCTTAAGCCTTGGAGATAAGGCCTTAAGAGAAGTATCCAAGGAAACAACAACAAAGAGTGTATGGGAAAAATTGGATCAAGTGTATATGGTTAGATCTGTAGCCAACAGACTGTTCATGAAACAGAAGTTGTTTGCCTATAAGATGCTTGAAGAAAGATCAATCACTGATCAGATTGATGAATACAAGAAGATTCTTGATGACTTGGAAAACATGGAAGTTAAAATGGATGATGTAGACAAAGCATTGATCTTGTTAAACTCATTGCCCAAGTCATATGAAAACCTCAAGGATGCTTTGCTGTTTGGAAGTAAAACAAAGCTGTCCCTGTCAGAGGTTGAGGGAGCTCTTAGGTTTAAAGAATTGCGAAGAGGAGCTGAAAATAATCAGAGTAAAAGGCATGTTGAAGGCCTGATCATCAAGAAAGCAAATCACAAGAAATCTGCTCATCAAAAGAATAAACAGCCTTGGAAGAAAGGTGATCACTCTCACTCCATTGATAAGGAAACAAGAAAATGTTTTAAGTGTCATAATGTGGGTCACTTAGCAAAAGATTGTCCCTCCAAAGCAAAGAATGAATCCAAGAAACCACAAAATCAACACCAGAAACCTCAACTGACCAAACCTACTGCAGACATGACAGAAGCCAAGGATGATACAGACTATGCTGAGGTATTAACTATTTCCTCCAATCCTGTATCTTCAGAATGGGTGTTAGACTCTGGTTGTTCATTTCATATTTGTCCCATTAAAGATTGGTTTAAAACTATGAGATATACATGTTAGTAATTCTCGATTCCATCTAATGTACGCAGCGGAATAACTAATCGAGAATATTGATCGTGATTTATAACTGATATACACGTTGAGCATAAATTACGCTAAAGTTGGAACAACTTACTTGTTGCGTAATTGATCGGACTGAATTGCGCGATTGTATCACCACTTCAGGTATCCATGCGTATATATCGTCCGCCGCAGGAACTATCCTCGGTACAATTATTCGATAAGTGATCGCTAGGAAATCACTTATCAAATTCTATAGTGCCTCCAATTTTTATCAGATAAAAAAAACCTTGATTCTCTACTATAGAGAATATGTATATATAGTACCATATAACCCTAGGTTTATGGGCCTAATATCCATGTCCACTTAATTAATTAATTTATCTGACTTATTAATTAATAAAGCCCACATATCCTAATCTAGTCCATATCTTTCAATCTCCCACTTAGACTAGCATTAGATATAATTCGAAGCACTAACCTTGTACCCTTGAGCGGAACAACAATACACATAAAGTGTGACCCTTCAGGCCCCCATTATCGACGATAATCTAATTAAAGTCTGCACAAAACTCCTAGACTGCGTTGTGCAGCGAACTCGATATATGAAGGACGTTTACGTGAATCTAGTAAACAAACCTTTATATGAAGTTTATGTAATATCCCTTCATTCACGAACCACCTGATTGAGCCTAGGATCTACCATGTGTCTATCCAAATAGCTCAATCATTTTTCTCATCTTTATTATATGACACATTCGATCATATTCAATTACTTTAATTGAATATATCTTTTGCATTGGCCAATGACTTTATTGTCAAATAATATAGAGAAATATGAGTGTTCTCTCGAGTTTCAATCGAGGAATGAATCCCATTCTTGGCTCAACTACCATTTTCATTTGCCTCATGATGAACCCAACACAAGGCGTGTCTTATCCTCCTTTGGGAGGCAAGCATTGTACTTGGTCAAAGTTCATCACTTAACAAACAAAATGAGTATTGACATCAGGTCAAAGGATCATTACATACTCCACACACTAATAAACCGTAGACACTGAAAACAAACGATTTAATAGTAGGGTATACCAATACTCTCCAAAGTACCCATGTGTCCATCACGGATATCTAATATCTCGTAGTCGTGAGACCTACTACATTCTCTGAGAATGTGATGCAGACCACATGCTAACCTATCGCGTGTCATCAATATCCCATTCTTGATGACCATTGGTTATGGAAATTTTAGAATCATACTATATCATTTATGTCTCACACCATAAATAACAGTCATGATTCAAGGGAACAGTTATAAGAATAATAACAAACCATCAAAATAATTATTCTAATAAATGCATAAACTCAAAAGACAATCAAAATGTCATAGAATGCGATCAAGAATGAATGTCTCAAACGAAAAGGTTTCTAAGACATACAAACTAAACTCCCACTGAATCAAGACCAACTACCAACGCGTCTAACACCCAAGCTCTTAAAGTGCTTGTTATGTCTAGCTATACACAACTGTTTGGTTGAAGGATTAACCAAGTTATTATCAGTGGATACTCTATCTAACTTCACATCTCCCTATCTATTATTCTCCAATCAGATTATATCTACAGGGAATATGCTTATTTCTGTTCGTGGCTCTCGGTTCCTTTTGCTAGAGCAACCGCACTTACCGTTGTCACAATACAACGGTATTGCACTGCTGACACTTGGAACGACACCTAGTTCTTTTACGAACTTTAACAAAGCAACAACCCTTTTTTGGCAGCTTTAGATTTAGCAATATACTCGGCTTTAGTGCTGGAATCGACAGTTCTACTATGTTTGGAACTATTCCGATTCACTGCACCACCATTTAGAACGAAAACATATCCAGACAAAAAACTTGAAGTCATCATGGTCCGTTGGAAGCCAACATCAGTATAGCCAGTAACTGATGACTCTAGTTGCCCACCATAGACTTTAAGAAATATTCTTTAGTCCTTTTAAGGTACTTAAGAATAGCCTTGATAGTTCTCCAGTATTCCTTACCGAGATTTTGCTGAAATCTGCTCTTTCACGGATTGCAACATGGAATGATTGCTCCCCATTATCAGTATATCATCGACATATATGATAAGAAAGACAACATTTCATTCTTACGTTTACTATAAACGCATAGATCCTATTTGCTTCCGACAAAATCAAACAATTTGATAGCTTTGTCAAAACAAATATTCCAACTCCTAGATGCTTGCTTGCGTCCACAAATGAACGTCTTTAACTTGCATACTCCATCCGGCTTTTCTTTGGATACAAAACCTTCAGGCTGTGACATATACACAGTGCCTTCGATTCTCCATTGAGAAACACGGTTTTAACATCCATTTGCCAAATGTCAAAGTCATAGTATGCAGTTATTGTAAGTAATATCCTAATGGACTTGATGTTAGTGACTGGAGAAAAGGTTTCATCATAGTCAATACTCTTGCGCTGACTGTAACCCTTTGCCACCAACCTAGCCTTGTAGGTTTGTACCTTGCCCACTGCATCTCTCTTCTTCTTGAAGATCCATTTGCAGTCTATGGGATGAGCCCCATCTGGCAAATCAACTAGTTCCCGGACTAGATTGAGGTACATCGAGTCCATTTCAGATTTTAAGGCAGCCAGCCACATCTTCGAATCGGTGCCCGACACCGCTTCGATATAGGTCTTAGATTCGTCCTCTTCTGAATCAACTTCATCATTTTGGTTCTCAACCAATAGATTTAGTCTTTCAGGTGCACGACGGTTCCTTTGAGGCCTATTGAGTTGGTTTTGCGTTGGTTCATTCGGTTTATTCTGATCGTGAGTTGGTTTTCAACATTTTAGAATATTCTCAAGAATTTCACCATGATTCTCTTGAGGTGGGACTGATACAATATATTATCTTTGATGCATCTTATTGTCTTGAAGTGACCCTCTAAGAGTTGTTTCCCCTCCCAATAGATCACTGAAAACTCCCACTGAGTTCTTGTCCACTCCATTGGACAAGATCTCATCCTTTATGTTATTTTTGTGGTTCTTGAATCTTTTCAAGATCTACCTTGTTGTGACCTTGTTCCTCGGAGATATAAATATCTTTAAGAAACGTCACATTCTTGGAACTATCACCTGGTGATCTCCAGGGCAATAGAATTCATATCCTTAGTTTCCTGAGGATATCCACAAAATAACATTTCTCACTTTTAGTCTCCAATTTATCAGTCGTCATCTTCTTAACAAAACAGGACAACCCCAGGTCCACATATGGTTAAGACTCGACTTCTTGCCACACCATAACTTATATGGTGTTTGCGTGACCAATTTAAGAGGAACTCTATTCAGAACATAACCATCGGTTAGTAAGACATAACCCCAAAGCAATAAGGAAAGACTGGTGAAAATCATCATGGATCGAACCATATCTAATGAAGTTCGATTTCTCCTTTCGGATACTCCATTCATCTGTGGTGTACTCGGAGGTGTCCAGTCTGACCGGATTCCATGTGATTTCAAGTAATCAAGAAAATATTGGCTTAAGTATTCCCCTCCTCGATCTGATCAGAGAGTCTTAATACTTTTCCAAGTTGTTTCTCAACTTCTAACTTAAACTCCTTAAATTTCTCGAAGGCCTCAGATTTGTGTTTCATGAGATACACATATCTATACCTTGAAAAATCATCAGTGAAAGTTATGAAGTACGAATATTCGCCTATTGCTTAAGTTGGAATGGTCCGCACACCGCTGTGCGGACCAACTCGAGCACAACCTTGGCACGTAACCCTTTTCCCAGAAAGTGGTTAACTTGTCATCTTTCCTTTGAGACAAGATTCGCAAGCACCATATGATTCGAAATCAAATAATGTGAGATAGTCTAACTTTCTCAATCTTGCTATTCTTTTCTCATTGATATGACCAAGTCTACAGTGCCACAGGTAGGTTTTATTATCCGTATTACTTAGCTTAGGTTGTTTGTTCTTGTACATTGAGAATATTTTGTTCATATTCAAGCACATAGAATCCATTCGAACGAAAGACATTTCCTTAAAACAATCCATTAAGCAAAACAAACATCTACTGTTTGCAAAATAGAAAGAAAAAGTCATAAATGTCTAATATTAGAATGGAGATAATATTCTTTGAAATATCTAGAACAAAATATCAATTATATAAATCTAATTTATATCTCGAAGGAAGATCTAATCTAGTCTAATTTCAATGTACAAAATAAACTACCTAAGCTCTCATCCAATGCACCATGTGCTTTGAACTTCGGGCAGTCTCTCTTCCAGTGCCCCTTCTCATTGCAGAACAGACACTCATCCTTTGGTATTCTCGGCTTCTTTTGAACCCCTTCACTCTTAGGCATCAAGGCCGCATCCTTAGATGCTTTCTTCCTCTTCTTATGCTTATTCTTCTGTTTGGAAGATCTCACAGAAGAGCTCACCATGAGCACAAAGTTGCCTTTAGAAGTAGATGATTCGTAGGTCTTGAGCATGTTGTGAAGCTCTGGCAGTGTTGCCTTCGTGTTGCTCATGTTGAAATTCACTATGAAGTTTTCAAATGAACTTGGAAGAGACTGCAAAATCAGATTTATTGAGACACTTGAGGGTAGCTTCGTTCCTATTGATTCCAACCTCTCAATCAATCCGATCATCTTCAGTATATGTTCAGAAACCTGGCCCCCATCATGAAGCTTACACTTGAGGAGATCTCTGAGTATCTCATACTCCATGGTCTGAGCTTCTGAAGCGTACAGCTCTCCAAGTATTTCAGCATCTCATAAGGGAACATGCTCCAATGTTGCCTATACAGTTCAATACTCATAGATGACAACATTAAGCATTGAGCCGATGTGGCATCCTTAACATGTTTCTTATGAGCTTCTTCGTCAAACGTAGCGTACTCAGGAGAATTCTTGTCAGGGATGACATTGATTGGTTTGTCCATGACATACTCAATCTCGTCTTGCCTTAGCACCAGTCGCAAACAACGGAGCCAATCCGTAAAGTTTGACCCAGTCAACTTGTTTGTTTCCATCAAACATTTATAAGCCAAAAACGACATTTATCTGACGAGAAAATAATAAAATGGGAAAATAAATCAGAATAAAGTAAACAAAGATCACATTCGTATCACTAATCAAAACAAGAGTTTATTGTAATGATTAGCTCCCACTAATTTTAACATATTTTGCGCCCCCAAACACAAAATACGGATTTATAACAATTATAAATCTTAGTGGTCCAAGATCCAAGTTTATATTACTGCAGCCTCTGCTTTGGCTGATGACTACAATAATATCACTAGGTAGGCCTCTAAGCCAATTGCAACAACAATTTGCAATTCTTGGTTTATTAATCCAATTAATATTGCGTCCTCAAACTATTTTGGTCGCTTTGGCGTCTCAAAATAATTTAAGCAAGTCAATTCCATCACACTATGTCAACCATACATTTATGAATGAACCCGAGTCTTGTCGCTTTTATATGTGATACTAATTGTTAAATTTAATATCTAATATTAAATTAAACGCAATTACTGGGTGCCGCCCACCCAGGCATAAGAAATGCGGACCACACATATTGGGCGCCGCCTACCCATGCATATTGACACGGACTACATGTATTGGGCGCCGCCTATCCAAATGTAAAACGGTCTTAAATTACTATAATTTAAATTGTATAAGCATAAAATCAAATAATAGCTTATCACATAATATCAAATAAAGCTCAACGAATAAAATTATTAATCCAATTAAAATTTTATTCTTTAATTAAATGTGGATTAAAATTAAATATATTAATTCCAAATTAATATATACATATACTTTTAATATTAATTCTAAATTAATATAAATATATAAGTCTAGTATTATTCTTTCAAAATTAATAATACTATTAAAATTATTAATCTAATTAATGTTAATCAATTAGATAAATATATTAATTCTAAATTAATATAAGAATACTTTAATGTTAATTTCAAATTAACATAAAATATAAGTCTATTATTATTATTTCACAACAATAATAATAAGTTTTATTAATCTAATTGACAAATTAATATAATTAATCAATTTAATTAAATCTGTTTTAATTTAATTAATCCTAATCTCAGTGGGCCTGCTTATTAAATAAAGCCAGCCCAAATGAAAACTTAGTTCCAAAATCAGAAACCCATGTTTCAAGCCCAATTACAGACTCGGCCCAACTAATTGAAATTAGGCCTAGTCCATTTTGGCCCAAAACCAACCAGCCCAGGTCCAGGTTGAGCCCAATTTCAAAGTCCAACTAATCAATCCAACTGATCCAATAATAATAAAATCAGGCCCATCCAGATTCTAAACTGGGCTAGACTAACTCAGCAAGCCCAGCCCAATGTTTCAAAACCCTAGTCCAGCAGTGAACTGCCAACAACCACGCCGGCGTCGCCACCGGCGAACATCGTCGTCAATAGAAGCAATAGGGGACTGCCGTCATCACCGTCAACGTCAACAGGAGCAGCAACACACCAGTCGTCGCAGCCACCACGTCACGCAGCTGCTGCGTCGGGGTTGCGTCGCCACTGCTGACGTCGTCAGCAATACCCAGCTTGTTGCCGCCGCAATCCCGGCCGTCGTCTAGAGCGCAAGCCTGACTCACGCCGCTGCGACCATCGTCGTCGCTCAACAGCAGCAGCGACCTTACCGGACTCCGCTGCCGCCGTCGTCAAACAACAGCACCAGCTTCGTGCGTTTAATGGCGTACATTTGCAGTGTTGGGTTTCGTTTTCAATTGTTATTTGTTGTTTCGAAATAATGGAAAACAAAACAAGATCAAAACTTATGTTTTGTTATTGTACGTCATTAAGTTACAAAACAGGTTCAATGATTGAGTTTTTACAGAATTTTTCAAAATTCAATTTATTAATCTTAATCCACAATTAATTAAATAAATTAATTATAAGTCGAGCCCTGGGCTCTGATACCATTGTTAGTAATTCTCGATTCCATCTAATGTACGCAGCGGAATAACTAATCGAGAATATTGATCGTGATTTATAACTGATATACACGTTGAGCATAAATTATGCTAAAGTTGGAACAACTTACTTGTTGCGTAATTGATCGGATTGAATTGCGCGATTGATTCACCACTTCAGGTATCCATGCGTATATATCGTCCGCCGCAGGAACTATCCTCGGTACAATTATTCGATAAGTGATCGCTAGGAAATCACTTATCAAATTCTATAGTGCCTCCAATTTTTATCTGATAAAAAAAACCTTGATTCTCTACTATAGAGAATATGTATATATAGTACCATATAACCCTAGGTTTATGGGCCTAATATTCATGTTCACTTAATTAATTAATTTGTCTGACTTATTAATAAAGAAAACCCACATATCCTAATCTAGTCCATATCTTTCAATACAGATGGTGGATCTGTGCTGTTAGGCAATGATGTTGAATGCAGGGTTAAAGGGATTGGATCAGTAATGATTAAAATGTTTGATGGGACTGTTAGAATTTTAGAAAATGTGAGGTTTGTACCTCAGCTCAAGAGGAATCTTATATCACTTGGAATGTTAGACACCTTAGGATATAAATTCCAATCTGAAGGAGGTGTTCTAACAGTGTCAAAGGGATCCTTGGAGGTAATTAAAGCAGTCAAGAGAAATGAACTATACTTTCTTTTAGGAAATACAGTTCTGGGAGAAGTTTCAATGTCAAAGGGAATAGATAACACCTTACTTTGGCATAAGAGACTTGCTCACATAAGTGAGAAAGGATTGGAAGAGCTAAGTAAACAAAATCTGATGTGTGGTGATAAAATCACTCATATGGACCTGTGTGAATCTTGTGTATATGGGAAAGCAAGAAGGCTAAAATTCAACAAGTCTGAACATACAACAAATGAAAAGCTAGACTACATACATGCTGATCTTTGGGGACCATCCAAAGTTCAAACTATCAGTGGAGGAAGATATTTCTTATCAATCATAGATGACTATTCAAGGAAAGTTTAGGTCTATATTCTGAAAGCCAAAAGTGATACTCTACAGAAGTTTAAAGACTGGGTTGTTGAGGTGGAAAATCAGATTGGGAGACAGATCAAACATCTCAGAACTGACAATGGTCTAGAGTTTGTTTCTGAGGAGTTTAATAAGTTTTGCAGGGGTAAAGGTATCAAGAGACATAAAACTATTGCAGGTACTCCTCAGCAAAATGGATTGGTGGAAATAATGAATAGAACTCTCCTAGAAAGAGTTAGATGTATGTTGATAAGTGCTGGTTTAAATAAAACTTTTTGGGGGGAAGCTGTTACAACTGCTGCCTACTTGATAAATAGATTTCCTTCCACTGCTTTGTCCTTTAAAACTCCTGAAGAATTATGGAGTGGTCATCCAGCTAACTACTCAGAGTTGAAAGTGTTTGGTTGCTTGGCATATGCACACATAAAGCAGGACAAGCTAGAGCCAAGAGCTCTAAAGTGTGTATTTTTGGGCTATCCTCAAGGAGTAAAAGGGTTTAAGCTATGGTGTATTGAACCTGGAAATAAAAAATGTTTGATCAGCAGAGATGTCATATTTGAAGAATAAAAAATGCCACTACTGAAGGAAAACAGGAAGGAGAACAACAATTCAAGTTCTTATGAAGCTCAGCTTGAGGTGGAGCTGGACAATTCCAAATCACAAGAGGATTCTGGTTCACCTACAATAGAGAATGAACTAAAGGATGAAGAGGCTGATACTATAAGATCATATCAGTTGGTGAGAGAGAGACAGAATAGGCAGATCCATGCACCACAAAGATATGGACAAGTTGATCTTGTGTCCTATGCTTTATATACAGTTCTGGAAGTTGAAAACTCTGAACCAGAATCATATCAAGAAGCTATGGAAAGTTCAGAGAATGATAGGTGGACAGTTGCAATTCAAGAGGAGCTGTTATCTTTGGAAAAGAACTCTACTTGGGAAGTTGTGAATAAACCAAAATCTCAGAAGCTTGTGGGATGTAAATGGATCTTTAAGAAGAAAATAGAGTCCACAAAATCGGCAAAGATTAGATACAAGGCTAGGCTAGTAGCCAAAGGTTTCACACAGAAAGAAGGAATAGATTACACAGAAATTTCTCACCTGTAGTGAAGCACTGTTCTATAAGAATCCTACTTGTTTTGTGGCTCAGTTTAATCTGAATCTACATCAAATGGATGTGACTACATCTTTCCTGCATGGGAGGTTGGTAGAGAAAATCTACATGAAGATTCCAGAGGGAGTGCAAGTTACAGAACCTGACAAGAAAGCCTGTTTGTTAAAAAGGTCATTGTATGGACTCAAACAAAGTCCTAGACAATGGTATATGAGATTTGATGAGTTTATGCTGAAAATTGGTTTTAAAAGAAGCAAGTATGACAGTTGTGTCTATCTTAAAACCAGCTCTCAGTCATCAACAGTGTATTTGCTCCTTTATGTGGATGACATATTGATTGCTTGTGAGTCACAAGCTGGTATTATTGAAGTGAAGAATCTACTGAAAACTGAATTTGAAATGAAGGATCTTGGAGATGCAAGGAAAATACTGGGAATGGATATTTTGAGAAACAGGAGCAGGAATGAAGTATTCTTATCACAACAGGACTACTTACTTAAAGTTTTGCAAAGATATAATATGCATCAGAGTAAAATTGTTTCCACAGCTCTAGGACAACATATCAAATTATCTCTTGAGCAATGTCCTAAGTCAAATCAGGAAGCAACATATATAAAAAGAGTGCCATATGCTAGTGCAATTGGTAGTGTCATGTACACTATGGTTTGTTGTAGACCTGATCTTGCTCATTCTATGAGTCTTGTGAGCAGATATATGGGGAATTCAGGGGCACATCATTGGGATGTAATGAAGTGGGTGATGAGATATGTGAAAGGCTCAACTGGAAAAGGGTTGATGTTTCAGAAACAAGACAGTTTGGAAAAGTCATTGATGGGTTATGTTGATGCAGATTATGCTGCTAACATAGATACTAGGAAGTCAATTACTGGGTACGTTTCACTCTGTTTGGAACTGCTATTAGCTGGAAAGCTTATCACCAGTCAGTGGTGGTCTTATCAACCACTGAATCAGAATATGTAGCCTTGACAGATGCAATAAAAGAGGCTGTATGGTTAAGGGGAATTCTAAAAGAGTTTGGCTTATTTCAACAGCAAGTAACTGCCTCTGTGATAGTCAAAGTGCTATACACTTAGCCAAACATCAGAGCTACCATAAAAAACAAAAAAATATTGATGTTATGTTACATTATGTAAGAGATCTAGTAAGTAAAGGTTTGATTCATGTGAAGAAAATCTCTACAGATGTGAATCCGGCTGATTGTTTTACTAAACCTCTTCCTGTAACAAAATTCCAGTTGTGTTTGGATCTTATCAATATAAAGAACTATGTTGCTGAACAAGATCAGGAGAAGTCAGCTGAGACAACTCATTAAAAGGGATGTGAATGATGATTTGGAGCTTAAGGTGGAGAATTGTGAAATATAAGCTCAAATCATCAAGTAAACTTCTTCATTCAGTTAAGAATCAGTTGAAGTGTATTTCAAGAATTAAGATTGACGACAGAGGGCACAAGAATCAATTCAATTACAAGTTTGAAATAAGGAGGCAAAGGTTAAAAGTTTGTTCGGTCAGTTAACCGTCTGCATGGGCCGAATCTTGTTATAACCGTTTTGTTTTATGTCTCAACCATTTTTGGATTAGCTGGACAGTTGTGGAGAGCTGTGATTAGTCAAGATAAGGCGGTTATCTTGTTTATAAGGAGTTAACCGTGAGCCATATTAAGAGGAATCATCTTGTATTGAGAGAGAGAGGAAATCAAAGAGAGTTGTATCAAAAGAGAGAAGAAAGGTGTGAGAGTTTTGTTTTTCTTCTTGCGTACTCTTTTGAGAGATAGCTTGTTTCCTTGTTTTTCTTGTAATCAATAAAGAGGTGTGATCTTGTTGAGGCCGTGCATGTAGGATTCACAACGAATCTGAACCAGTAAATAGCTTGTTCATTTGTTCTTATGCATGCATTTTGTGAATTGATTACTAAATAAGTGGTAGTCATAGTGTTTGTGGAATTGCTTGTGTTACATATTGATTAATATATTCTTGAGTAAGGTTCAACAGTATTGAAGATAAACAATAAATAGAACATCTATGCGGAGCAATACCAAAGTGAGTTCGACCACATTTTAAAGTGCGAGAGGCTATGAAATAATAGCGGGTGGGCTAATGGTGTTGACATTTGTTGGACATCCTGCATATAAAGGGCTTCTAGACATGTCTCTTGAGGTGCGCATACAGAATTCCCAAGATTGTAGGGATTTTCTACCGCATGCATTTAACTTGGGAAGCGCTGGAAAAAAGGCAAACATATTTTAAAGTCGGCTACCTATTCGTCCCCGAAATTCAAGCCCCTAAATCACCACAATATAGCTGATTGCCATTTTACTGGACCTCTTACCTTTATTTCTTACGCAGCCTGTAATGATAAATTCTATTCAGTAATTCCCAATCTCAAGGCTTGATTTACTTACCAAAAAAATAAAATATTAATTGCCATTAAAGAGTTTTTGTCAATATGATATCGAATCAGCTTATGGTAAGTTTCAAAAACAAATTCATTTTCTAAATTGGCCATACGCATTAAATGTATGTTAATTAACCGATTGATTGACTAATTAGTCAACCATACAAAAATTGATTCTTTAGCAAAAACGGATCTTTTAGCTGTCATTCTAGTTTTTTATATGAAAATTAAGGGATTAAGGAGTTGACAAATCAACCCTCAACTAATTTCCTTAAATCTCCCTCCCTTTTTTAATCATTTTTATACATTGTTAACACTTTTCATAACTATTGGGTTAATATTATAAAAAAGGTGGTAAAAGACTAAAATGACAACTATTTACAAATAAAACAAATAAGTTAGAATGACAACTAAAAAAACGGTGGTAGTATTATAGAAGATTAATTATTAATGTCAAACATATAAATTACTTTTCTTACGTGGGTTGTGATATATCTTGATGTTTAAAATATTTCTTGTTAGAAAAAAAAATATATACTCCCTCTGTTTCAAAATAAGTGGCCTTTTAGAATGAAAGAGAAGAATTAAGAATTACAAATGTTGACCGATATATCCCTCAATTAATATTCTTTCTCTCATCTCGTTCCAATAATTATATTTCCTCTCTCCCTCAATTAATATTATTTCTCTCATCTCGTTCCAATAATTATATTTCCTCTCTCCCTTTATAATTGCGCGCTATACTCCTTTCCTTTCTCCCTTTATACTGGCAACTTAAAAAGATACTAACAGATATTTTAGGATAGTGATAAGGATAAAGTTGGAAGAAATAGTGAAAAATATTTAAAACGATACTTAATTTGAAAAATCATCAACAATCTAAAACGTCACTTATTTTGAAATGGAGGGAGTATTATTTTGAGATTTGTTTTCAAAAGGAATAAGATTAGTTAGTTATTTTGTCAAAATTATATGGATTATTTGAATAGTTTTGCTGTAAATACTATATAAAAATACTTCTTTTTTCACAATCTTCAATACGATATTATTTGAGATCTTCATTTTCTTTTCAATAGAGTATTTAGTTACTTTTGCTTTTCTTTTTTGTATCTTAAGAATTTTTAGGTTGTTTGATTTACTTTGTTGTAGTGGTAATTAATTGGTAATAAAAACATAATTTTATTAGATTTGCATTCACACAGAAAGAAATAATTATAGGCGGCGGCTAGTTGCAATCCATAAAATTTCTCAACGCAACTCATTTTTCAATACAGTCCACTTTTATATAAAACTTAATATAAAATTCTTAATACAGTTCATTAAATATCAATTATACACTTTTTTATTAAATTAAAATATTACAATGAATATGAATACAAATAAAATAACAAAACATTAAACAAAAAACACAAATAAACAAAAAGAAAAAAGAGAAAATAAAAGAACGGTTTGCCGAGAGAAGAAGAAGAAGCCGCCGCCTCCTCCTATGGAGTTATCTGCTAGTGGTGGTGTTTGACCATACATGAAGTCTAAAACTTATGGAGCCTAGATTTTAAATGTCCTTGAATATTGGGAGTGCAAAGGATTATATATTGGGGATGGACTTTCAGATGATTGGAGGAGAATTCTGTGCGATCTGTAGTTTGTAGTTAACGGACGGGATCAAAAAAAGATTGTTAATGTTAAGTGATTTGTCGTTATAAATTATATCTTCTATTGATGAGTCTTCCTCCACGATGAACCTTGAGAAAACTAGGGTACGGGATTTCCTCCATTGATGAACCTTAAAAAAACTAGGATAGATGGAGTTATGGAGAAAAGAGAAGCCTGATAAAGATGAAACAGAAGAAAGTTTATATTTTTTACGTTTTATTAAATTATATATATATATATATATATGTGTGTGTGTATTGTTTTTAATTGATTATACTTATTCTTTATTAAGGATATTATAGTATTTACTAATTATATTTTAATTTATTAATTTATGCATTGAAAAATTTTATGGGATGTGAATAGTCGCCGCCATAATTATATTAGTCAAAGTTATGTTTTAATCAATTTTGTTTTGTTTTGTTTTTAACTTTTATGGGAAGAAATACTATGCTAACCAAAGCATCAGGTGCCCAAAAGTTGATATCATAATTGTTGTCTAAATGATTTTAAATATGTACGCTAATCAAAATATTATAATGATAGTAGATATTATATTTCGTATAAATAACATAAATAAATTTATTTATTTACGTTGGAAAAAAAATTCGAAATAAAGTTCAAAAAGTTACGTTATGGAGTAATATTTTATTTGTCTTTATTACTTTATTTATACCACATAAGCCTATCAATGAAGTAATTATTCTAACAATAATATAATTTTGAATTTAGTATTAAAACCAAATTTATTTTTTTGGGATAGAAAATAATGTACGTTCTGATTTTTTTAATTTTTTATTTAAACTATATACTCCCTCCGTCCCGGTTCAATTTGCCTACCTTGGCCAGGCACGGAGGTTAAGAAAAAACAGATTTTGTAGAATCTTTGACTTTTTTAAAGGTAGAGATTGAATGTGGAGATTTTGAGGGTGGAGATCGTGAGAGAAATTTACCATTTATGGGTTGACAAATTATATTGAGACAAATCAAAAAGGAAAGTAGGCAAATTAGAGCGAGACGGAGGGAGTATGATATTAAATGTTTGGATAATAGAAAAATAATAAATCAATTAGCTACGTACTACTAAAGTAAACCAGTTAACTGTTTACTATTACTAATATATATATATATATAGCGACGGACTCAAATATTTTGTCAAGAGGGGCTCATTTATAGACAAATCTAGGTATTTGTTTTATTGGGCTAATTTTTTCTAGTTAAACTCTAAGATTTGAAGGCAAATTTTATACCAAGTAACTGGCTCACTTTGAGAATGTTGGAAAACAAACTCTCATATATTATACTCTAAATTTAATATTTGGTTAAGTTACACTTAAAACTAAAGTTTTAAAAAATAAAAAGGGAGGGGGGGGGGTATGTATGGTATATTATCCTTTACTTTTACATTTTTAAGAAAATAAAATCCACTTTTTAAGAAAAAAATCCATATTGATCTTAACATTATATAACAATTAGGTATTATAGTTGTTTTATACTCTCTTTCTCAATTGTATGTTATCTTCACTTTTTGTTAAACATTTGTTGGTTTTTATATCAATAAAATATATATTCTGTCTTTTATATATTGGATAACGTAATTTTGTATTTACTAAATGTTTTTTAACTTATATAGCTGGTTTTATAATATTAATCTACTTAGGTAGGGGTGATTATCCTTGACATGATAATTTACTTTACGATATATAGATGACACAAGTTTATGTAATATATTAAGAGTTCGTTGCAGTGTTGTTATAATCAAATCGGTAAACAAATCAATTTTGTTGTTGGTTAAAGGTTCAACTGGAGGTCTAACCGTTTGAATAATAAAAAATACTTCCTCCGTCCCGGCTTATCTTGCACAGGGGAGGGTCGGCACGGGTATTAAGAAAAATTATTTTTTGGTTGTTTGTTGACTTTTCAAAGGTAGATTGAGGGTGAAGATTTTGAGGGTGGAGATTATGTTTTAACTTTTCTTTTTTAGGCTGTGCAAGATAAGGTGAGACGACCGTTTAAGGAAAATGTGCAAGATAAGGTTGGACGGAGGGAGTAATAATTTATATTTTATGCAATATATAATGATTCATATATTATTAAGGATTAATAAGTTAAATAATTAATGATAAAAGAGATAAAAGAAAATTGATAATACAATTTTACTTGATAGATTCTTTAACTAAAAGAACACTGATATTTAATCCAAATTTTGTAAAGAAATAACATCAATCCCCAAAAAAGGAAAAGGAAAACAATTGTCTCCTCTTTTTCCACACACCCCAAAAAAAATACCCACATCAGACTCAGGGCCGCTCTTCCCGTGAGTCGGAAGAGTCGGTCGCCTCAGGCCCCGAAAAAAACGAGGCATTTAGGGACCCCAAATTATCTAATGTACTGTGTATATATATATATATATATATATATATATATATATATATATATATATATATATATATATATATAGATGTGATAAAATTTCAGAATGATCATGTAGCTCACTGGTAGGAAACCAGTGGCCGCAGTAACAAGTGATGAGTTCGACGCCCGGCTGTGCAATTTTTTTTTTAAAGTGAGATGAACGCCCTTCTCAGCAACTGGGCCAGAAAGACGCCAGCTGGGCCAGAATAGGCGCAAATGGGCCACAGCCCAGACCAAATCTTGAAAATTACAGCCCTATTCAGTTTCTTTTCTAATTCTCGTTTTTTTAGAAGCAGAGCAGATACTGCTGAATGGTAAAAAAACAGAGGAATATTGCATAAATAGAGAAGAAAGAGGGCAAAGGTGAAAAAAAAGAGTAGGAGGGTAGAATTGAAAATTAATTTTGGAGAGTGGTCATCTAATCATCTTCTTTTATAACTTCGTGTTAGAAGTTTCTTCATACTCCATAATTTGAAGGATTGTTCAATTTTGCTAGAACCCTAGCTACATCAATACCATCATAAAAAGAGGTAATTTATTGTCGATATTATTCTTTATCGTGTTATTATGTTAATTCATGAATTTTTGTAACCCAACCCCCAATTATACTTACATCTATGTGCATTTTTTTTATTGTTTGTTTGTAAACAATCATTTTTTTATTTGATTGCTAATTTATATGTATATATATTTTTATTTAGAGTCATGTCTCGCAAATATGAGTCGGGTAATCAGAAAAGAAAAAGAAAATTAAAAGAGGAAGAATTGATCCAGAGTCAAGCCGGGGATATAAATAAATATTTTCCTAGCCTAAAAACAGGCAGGGGAAGTGTAAATTTGACGGGTGGAGATTCAAATTTTATGGGTGAAGACTCTAAAGAGAATGATAAAGTGCTTGAACCTGAAGTTATTGTCAATGAGGATGAATTGAACAATAAAGAGGAAGAGATTCAACCTACAAATGTAGATGAAGTCGATGGTGATGAGAAAAATGATGAGGTTTTGCAAGAAGAAAGTTTAGATTGCTTGGACGATCCAGGAAGGTGGAACAATATTGATCAGAATAAAAGGGATTTTTTAGTGGAAAGAGGTCCGAAGAGGGATGGCGATTACTTGTTTCCTAAAGATAGTACCAAAAGGCATTTCGATAGATTACATTACAAAAGGATCCTACCGAATGGGGATGAAATTGATAGAAGATGGCTATCATATTCGGTCTCTTTGCATAAGATCTTTTGCTTTTGTTGGAAGTTGTTCAAGAAAGAAGCCAGATTTAATCAGCTAGCTAATGATGGATACAATGATTGGCATAATTTGGGTCGTTGTCTAATGACTCATGAGGCAAGTAAGGATCATATGGAGTGTATGACTGATTGGCTTGAACTGGAAAGAAGATTAGCAAAAAATAAGACAATTGATGCAAGTGTACAAGAACAGCTCAACAAAGAAAGAGAACATTGGAAACAAGTGCTACAGAGAATTATTGTTGTCGTGCAAACTTTAGCAAAAAATAACTTGGCTTTTCGAGGGAGTAATGAGAAACTTTATGCAGAAAATAATGGTATTTTTCTACAAATGGTTGAAATGATTGCAAAGTTTGATCCAATAATGAAAGAGCATCTTCGGCGTATCCAAGACCATGAGACCCATGTTACATATCTCGGTAGTAGAATCCAAAATGAATTGATACAGATGTTGGCTGATGAGGTAAGAAAAAAAATACTTGCAAAGGTTAAACGTGCAAAATATTTTTCTGTCATTCTAGATTGTACTCCTGATGTTAGTCACAAGGAGCAAATGTCTCTTATTTTACGATGTTTGGATGATTCCGAAAACTCGGTGAAAGTAGAGGAATATTGGTTACAATTTTTAGAGGTAGACGACACTTCGGGACTTGGGCTTTTCACCCATCTTAAAAATGCTTTGATTAATCTTGAGCTTGAAATTGATGATATACGAGGTCAGGGGTATGATAATGGATCCAATATGAAAGGGAAGAACAAAGGTGTACAAAATCGGTTGCTTGAGGTGAATCCTAGAGCTTTTTATACTCCTTGTGGTTGTCATAGTCTTAATTTGACATTGTGTGACATGGCTAACTCTTGTACTAAAGCTATGTCTTTTTTTGGAGTGATTCAACGCATTTATACTTTGTTCTCATCTTCTACCAAAAGGTGGAGTATCTTTAAAGAACACGTGACGGGTCTGACAGTTAAGCCGTTGTCACAAACACGTTGGGAAAGTCATGTTGAGAGTGTAAAAGCTATAAAAGAGCAAATTGTGGAAATAAGAGATGCTTTGCTTGACCTGACAGATGATACATGTGATCCTAAGACAAAGAGTGAAGCGGAATCTCTTGCATTGTATGAATTTCAGAATTTTGAGTTCTTGCTTGGTGTGGTGATTTGGTACAAGTTGTTGCACGCGATCAATACTGTGAGTAAATTTCTTCAATCTGAAAACATGGACATTGATGCTGCTATCAAACTATTGGAAGGAATTATCTCATTTATTGAAGAATTCAGAGAATTTGGTTTTGATAGGGCCATGAGTGAAGCTAAGGAAATGGCACGTAAGATGGGCATTAAAGCTGTATTTCAAGAAAAACGTATTATTCGAAGAAAGAGACAGTTTGATGAAAGCACTAGTGAAGAAGTAACACGGTCAGCTGAGGAATCTTTCAAACATGAATATTTTCTCTATGTAGTTGATAAAGCTCGTTCTTCAATAGATTCCAGATTTGAACAGTTTAAAAAGTATGAAGAAACTTTTGGGTTTATGTTCAGTTTGGCGAGGTTACAACAACTTGACGATGAAAGCTTGCGGAGGTCTTGCATAAAGCTCCAAAATTCTTTGACACATAATGGTTGTTCCGATATCAATGGTGATGATTTATTTTCAGAGTTGGCATTCTTGAAGTATTGTTTACCAAGTGAAACAAAATCTGCAATTGATGTGGTGGATTATTTGAAGAAAATGGATGGTTGTTTCCCAAATGCTTACATTGCTTACAAAATCTTGTTGACAATACCGGTTACAGTAGCAAGTGCAGAAAGAAGTTTTTCAAAGTTGAAGCTCATCAAAACTTTTCTCCGATCTACCATGTCACAAGAAAGATTGAATGGACTAGCTATGTTATCAATTGAGAAAGAAATTATTGAAGAACTTGATTGTACAAACTTGATTAGTACTTTTGCTGCTAAAACTGTAAGACGTGTTGTTTTTAAGTAACTTATTTGACTTGCCATGTTATTTGAAAGACAAAGGAATTTTTTCGAATATTATGTATTGTTTTATTTTTTCATATTTACTTTAATGTATGAGAAAGTAGGGGCCCCAAACTTTTACTCGACTCAGGCCACTATAACATTAGGATCGGCCCTGATCAGACTGAAGTAATTTAGATGGATATCCTTAATTTTTTCAAATCCAGATGTTTTCTTATGGCAATAAGGACGAGCCCTCATAGATCCAAATCCACAAGTTTCTTTCTCTTTATAATTTCTTTTTTTTTTCTTTTCAAATTTCTATCCTCTTTTTGTCTCTAAACAATCGGATCCGGTTCTTCCGTTCCGTAACTGACCAATTTTAGTGGTTCTATTCGATTTACGACGGGTTTTTGCGATTCAACCAAAAATCAAGGTTTTCACCCCCTTTCGGACCAGATAAGCGATCGGTTTCCAGTTAAATCGATTGAATTGGCCGAGGTCTCCGATTATGAAAACACTTGTTCATTGTATAAACCCAATCAAAGTATCAATTTTTTATTTACACTCATATAAAATCTATGCAAGTTTGACCTAGCTAAAAACTATGAAAATCTGAAAACTAGCTAAAAACTATGAAAATCTGAAAATGAAGTGGAGGGAAGAAAAACCTAACTAAAAATTATGAAAATCTAAAAATGAAGAAGAAAGAGAGAAAAAGTAGTGGGGAAGATTCAAAATGAGGCAAATGATGGATTCTTTACAAATGAGAGGGGATGGGGTATATATAGGTCCCTCCAACCCACAAAATCTGCTGAAAAATAATCCCCAGTAAGGGTAAAAGTATAAAAATACAAAAGGGAGTGCTTGGTCCTATAAAATGTTGAGTCGAGCATGACCTTCTCGTGATTTTTGGAAAAAAATCGATTCGGATCAACCTTTAACTTCAACTATAAAGTTGTAGATCTTTGTCTCGTCTACACGTGTCAGCTTAAATCACTTGAATCGGAACTCGGACGAGGAAGTTACGGCCGAAATACGAAGACAACGCACTGAAAACTAGGGGTGCGCGGTTTGCACACTGCTGGACTATTGCCGGACAGGCAGATGTGGCGGCTGCAACTGGGGGCGGTTCTGTACAAACTGCTGGAACCACCACCAGTCCGGTAGGTGCGGCGGCGGTTGGTGCAATTCAGCCCCTCTTCGCGCCTTGTCTTCCATCGTTGTTTTGGAGCCTTTCCTGTCGTCTTCTCGACCCGATCCCTTCACGACTTTTGTTAATGGCTCGACAAATTTCAATTTGGATTCTTGTTGAGTCTGATTAGGATCTTTTGGGGCCTCAATTTACAAGCTGGAAAGTGGAGTATGTGCGATCGTCCTCGTCCTCGTCCTATTTCCTTCTCCAAATTGAGGCTTTTCTATCCATCTTCTCGATTTGATTTCTTCACGAATGTTTCCTATAACTTGATGGTCTTCAGTTCGAGCCTAACCCCGACCTAGTATGGACCTGTTTGGGCCTCGAGATGCAGACCAGAGTGCGAAAATGGATACAAACGATCTTCTAAATCCTTCCGAGTTTCATAACCTTCAAAATACAACTTAAACACACCCAAAAGTGCATCAAATCATACTGTAGATAAATAAATTTTGTGTCCAATCAAATAGCGACACGTCGAAAGTAATTAAATATCAATAAAACAATACTATTTATGTTCTGGGAATTTAATTAAATTAATTCCTAAGTTATAGTATAATTGATATTTAATTTGGACAAAAATAAATTATCTACCAATATTTTGGTAAGATGGCCCAATCAAATCAAGAAAGGCCCAATCAAGTCAAAAGGGCCTAATCCAACAAGAAGGCCCAACCAAATTAAGCCAAGTCAAGCCAGGCCCAACCAAATCAGGCCTAGCCCAACTAAATCAGGCTTAGCCCAGCCAAATCAGGCCTAGCCTAACCAAATCAGGCCAAGCCTATCAAATCAAGGGTGGCCAATCAAATAGCGCCACGTGGTAAATGAAATATGGAAAGAGCTCTCCCCTACACCTATAAATAAGAGCCTCTCTTCATTCATTCAAACACAAGTTAAGAGCTTCAAGAATTGGAAGAACTCCAAGAAATCCAGAAGACTCAAAGTTCTTGAAGTTTCGAAGACATTCTTCAAGATTTGAAGACGTTCTTCATCAAATTCATCGAGAAGTAGCGTTCAATCCGGAATCAAGCCGTTCGGCCTTCGGACAACGTTATTGAAAAACCACAAAAGCGGCGGAGGAAATCAAGAAGCGGATTTTACTCCAAAATTCCAAATTCGAAGAGAACATTCGAAGAGAAGAATAAGAGGATTGAAGAATAAAGATTGTGACCTACAAAGTTATTCATTTCAATCCAATTGGAATTAATTGTATAATTTTTTTTTGTGTTTGTTAATTCAATTCACAAAATTTGTTGTTACAAATTTGGCACGCCCAGTGGGACCTCTCTACCTCTCATCTCTTCTCCTCAAGCAACAACTAAAGATAGTGTGTTATGGCTCCTCATAAGATCACGCTGACGAAGATCGCTGCAACAAGCTCTCCAACTGCAAATGTCAACGTCGTCACAAGGAGTATGTCGAGACAATCACAACCGTTAGCATCTTCAGAGAGAAACAATTCACCCGGAGTTGTTGAGAAGCCAGTGCCAGACATTGTTGACATCAATACAAATGAAAAGGCCAACTCTACATGTTCCACTCCTCGCTCCACATCAAGCTCTTCATCCACTCCCGACATTGCTCCAGTGATGATGACAAATAGTTCAACTCTGGAGGAACAACTCCTAAGCTTAACCAAAGCAATTGAAGGCCTTATGAGACATGTCCAAGAGCAAGACTCTAGGATAGAAAAGCTGATGAGCAAAGCTGTTTATGGCGATACAAGTCGCGCTCCTAGAAAAGAACCTATGGAGGACCAAGATGAGGCTGAGGATTCTGCAAGGCATCATCATCCACCACTTGAGAAGGAGAAATCTTTGAACGAACTGCAAGTCTCCGCTGATAGTTTGGTCCATGTAGACCAATTGAAAGAGATCATTTTAGGAACCATCAAAGACAAGTTTGATGGGACGCCTAAATCATCCCTAACTTACAACAAACCATACTCTCAAAGAATCGACAGTCTAAGAATGCCAATAAGTTACCAACCTCCTAAGTTCCAGCAATTTGATGGCAAAGGCAACCCTAAACAACATATTGCCCATTTCATTGAAACATGCAACGACGCCGGGACTTATGGCGATCATTTGGCAAAGCAATTTGTTCGCTCATTGAAGGAAAATGCATTCGACTGGTATATAGACCTAGAAGCCAACTCCATAGATAGCTGGGACCAGATGGAGCAAGAATTCCTCAACCGCTTCTATAGCACCAGGAGGACAGTGAGCATGATCGAGTTGACGAATTCTCGTCAGTGGAAAGATGAGTCTATCATCGATTACATCAATCGATGGAGAAATCTAAGTCTCAACTGTAAGGACCGGCTGTCTGAAAGTTCGGCCATTGAAATGTGCATCCAAGGAATGCAATGGGGTCTTCGGTACATCCTCCAAGGAATCCGACCAAGGACATTTGAAGAGCTGGCGACCAGAGCTCATGACATGGAACTGAGCATGGCTGAAGTCGGAGTTGAGGGGCCTCCAGTTTATGAGTCTCGCAAGTTCAAAGATAAGCAAGAAGTTAAGAAAGGAGGAAAACCTTTCGGCAAAGGGCAAGGCAAAGAGACAATGGCTGTTAGTGCAATGCCTATTAAGTTTCGGAGAATGGAAGACATCAAGGATGACAAAGGAAAGAATACTCCACAAGATAGGGGGTAGAAGAGGCCAACCTTAAAAGAGATGCAACAAAAGACTTACCCGTTCTTAGATTCCGACGTCTCTGGAATATTCGATGATCTGGTCAAAGAAAACCTCATCGAACTGCCAGAAATGAAGCGGCCAGAAGAAGCTGGACGAACTGATGATCCGAAGTACTGCAAATACCATCGCTTAGTAGGGCATCCCATCCAAGATTGCTTCATATTCAAAGAGAAAGTTTTGCAGTTAGCTCGACAAGGGAAGATCTTGTTGGAGGAAAGTGAGGTGGTCGCAAATTTCATCACTACTAATAATGATGGCGGTAGCAATAACATCTCATGTTATACAACTGATGGAGAAAAGAACGAAGTATGACAATCCGGAATCGGATTTTGCAATAGCGATGATGACTCCAGTTCAGCATTGACTTTCATTGATGAAGATTTGTTGCTCGGTTCACAATCCCACAACCGACCGCTGTTCGTTACTGGATATACCCGTGAGCAAAAGATAAATCGAATCTTAATCGACGAAGGTTCGGGGGTTAACATCTTACCATTGCGAATACTGAAGAAATTGGAGGTCTCCATAGACGAACTCTCGAATAGCCGATTGATGATTCAAGGGTTCAACCAAGAGGGACAAAGAGCTCTTGGCACCATCATGCTGGAGTTGCTGATTGGAGAAATGGTCTCGAATGTACTCTTCCATGTCATAGATTCCAAGACATCATACAATATGCTTTTAGGACGCCAGTAGCTTCACGAGAATGGAGTAATCCCATCCACCTTACATCAATGCTTCAAATACTGCCAGGAGGGAACTGTGAAGACAATGGTGGGCGATGCTAAGCCTTTCACCGAGGCGGAATCGTACTTTGCCGATGCTAACTATTATTTTCAAGATGCAAAAATTGTGATACCTAAGGAAGATCTTGTGCAAGATAAATCTCAGGATGATCGTGTCAAAGAAAATAAGGACACACCTACTGCTAGTCGTGATAAAGGCAAGCAACCTCGCGAGGGAATCGAGGTGCTAAAGGATTTAACACTACCTTTGACAAAGCTTGATGCAAGCAAGCCTTCTCTGCCACCACCCGAAGGGTTCGTCCGTCCAGTTCAAGGTGCTAAAACGGAGCATGGAGGATTGCTTGAATCCGAAGTCACCAAATGTTATGATCCGAAGGCTTTCAAGCTTCTTGTTAGAGCTGGATATGATCCACAAGGAAGCTCTGAGTTAGGAAAATTAACTCCCGAAGCCCCTAGTCAGTCAGAGTATGGACTTAATGCAACTCAAATAATGTTGAAGAAAAGTGGATATACTGTCAAAAGCACCAAAAAGGTTTGGGATATGTCTCTGGAAGTCCCATTCGCATTTCAATTAAGAGCGCCAGTACGAACTACATCATGGAAGATGATGCTTCATCAACAGAAGAAACATTTGATGAACATGGCAAGAAAGTGAAACGAGTCTCCGTCTTTGATAGGCTTGGCCCACTTCGAATGGGTAGGAGAAATATCCGCCGAAGGTTGAGAGTCACCAAGGGACCTTTTCAGAAACTCAATAGCTCAATTCCCTCTCGAATGAAACGTCGCACTACCTTGACCATATCATGCGGAAGCGTTTTGACGGCTAAAATGCAGACTGTGATTCTGACTCGCGTTCAAGGCAACGAAGAGGAGGATATAGAAAGTGTGGCTTCCTCAAACTTTGTTAACGCTGGCATCCACCGCACAACTTCTCAAAATGTTGAAAGTACTCAACAAAGAGAGATTGCTTTGCTGATTGGGAAAGGGCTTATCACTGAAACGAATAACACCATGCGAATTGTCCAAGTGAGACAGAGGAACGGACAGACAAGAACACGCATATATTTCAGAAAGTCCTGAAGAAGTCAATGAACAAATGGCATCATCAAATTACACAACTCTTTGTGAAGACGTTCCAGTACAAGAGGAAGATGCTAAGGAAGCTCCACTTGAACTGGAAGAAGGCATCAAAGCCACTGTTGATGAGTTGAAGGAAATTAATTTGGGCACAACTGACGAACCACGGCCTATCTTCATAAGTGCCTTGCTGACAACTAAGGAAGAGCAAGAATACATTGAGCTGCTACATGAATTCAAGGATGTATTTACATGGTCGTACAAAGAGATGCCGGGCCTAGACCCAAAAGTGGCAGTTCATCAGTTATCAATAAGAAAGGAGGCACGACCTGTCAAACAAGCTCAACGTCGATTCCGACCGGAGTTCGTTCCCTTGATTGAAGTTGAAGTGAATAAACTTATTGAAGTGGGGTTTATTCGTGAAGTTAAGTACCCTACCTGGATCTCTAGCATTGTCCCAGTGAGGAAGAAGAATGGTCAAATACGAGTTTGTGTTGACTTCCGAGACTTAAATGAAGCATGCCCGAAGGATGACTTTCCATTGCCTATCCCCTAACTTATGATTGATGCTACAACGAGCCATGAAGCTTTATCCTTCATGGATGGATCATTTGGGTATAATCAAATTCGTATGTCGCCTAAGGATGAAGAACTCATAGCATTCCGAACCCCAAAAGGGATATATTGCTATAAGGTGATGCCTTTCGGTTTGAAGAATGCCGGTGCGACATACCAAAGGGCAATGCAGAAAATCTTTGATGACATTCTTCATAAGCACGTGGAGTGCTACGTGGATGATTTGGTGGTAAAATCTAAGAAGAGAGAAGATCATCTTTGTGACCTAAGAAGAGTCTTCGAACACCTACGAATATATCAACTAAGGATGAATCCACTTAAATGTGCATTCGGAGTTACGTCGGGAAAGTTTCTTGGGTTTGTTGTTCGCCACCGAGGCATTGAAATAGAGCAGGCGAAGATTGATGCAATTCTAAAGATACCCGAGCCTCACAACATCCACGAACTTAAAAGTTTGCAAGGAAAGTTGGCTTACCTCCGAAGATTCATTTCAAACTTAGCTGACCGATGTCAGCCTTTTAGCCGTCTCATGAAGAAAGGTACTCCGTTCGATTGGGATGAAGCATGTAGCAATGCCTTTAAAAGCATCAAAGCCTACTTGATGAAACCGCCCGTGCTAGTCGCGCCAGTACCTGGACAACCATTGATTCTCTACATCGCTGCCCAAGAGCGTTCAGTCGGAGCCTTGCTGGCACAACAGAATGATGTTGGAAAAGAGAGTGCTTTGTACTACTTGAGTAGAATGATGACACCAAATGAGCTCAAGTATTCACCCATTGAGAAGATATGTTTGGCTCTCATATTCGCAATTCAAAAGCTGAAGCACTACTTTCAAGCTCATATTGTTCATCTTATTTCAAAGGCAAATCCGCTTAAGTATGTCATGTCCAGACCGGTTCTTTCTGATAGACTGGCAAGGTGGTACCTCCAGCTGCAACAATTCGACATTGTATATGTCCCTCAAAAGGCGGTTAAAGGACAAGTCCTGGCAGACTTCTTGGCCTATCACCCCATCCCTGCCGAGTGGGAGTTATCGATGATCTACTAGATGAGGATGTGTTGGCAATTGAAATCTCTCCTCCATGGAGCATGTATTTTGACGGAGCATCCCATAGAGAAGGGGCTGGTGCCGGGGTTGTGTTCGTGACACCCGACGGAGACGTGTTGCCATACTCTTTTACACTAACCAAAAATTGCTCCAACAATGTCGCTGAATACCAAGCGCTCATCTTGGGACTAGAAATGGCAGTTGACGCAAAGCATTTGCATCTCAAAGTGTATGCCGACTCTAAGTTGGTGATCAATCAAGTGCTTGGTGATTACGAGGTTAAGAAGCCAGAGTTATTTCCATATTTCAATTACGCCCGAAAGCTTGTAGCTTGGCTTGATGATGTGGAAATGTTACATGTGCCGAGAAAAGAAAACAAACAAGCCGATGCTTTAGCAAAACTTGCAGCCGCAATGGCCATACCGGAAAGTGAAGTTTGCGTGCCAATATGCCAAAGATGGGTCATACCGCCAATTTTTTAAAATGAAGGCCACGATGAGGAAGGAAGCTACATTGTGGAAGTATTTGAGATTGAGAAAGAGGATTGGCGACAACCTCTCGTTGATTACCTTAAGTATGAGAAGTTACCAAGTGATCCAAAGCAAAAAGTTGATATCCGACGCCGTGCTCCTTGCTTCATTTATTTTAAGGGCACACTTTATAGGCGTTCTTTTGATGGAGTTTTCTTGAGGTGTTTAGGCAATGATGAAGCCATTCGAGCCATGGAGGAAGCACATTCCGGCATCTGTGGCGCCCATCAATCGGGCCCAAAGCTACATTTTCGAATAAAGAGGATGGGTTACTATTGGCCAACAATGGTAAAAGACTGCATAGGCTATGCCCAAAAATGTCAAGCATGCCAGTTCCATGCGAACCTCATTCACCAGCCGCCTGAACCTTTGCATCCGACTGTTACTTCGTGGCCATTTGATGCTTGGGGCTTGGATGTAGTTGGGCCTTTGGCAAAGTCTTCTGCAGGTCACTTGTACATTTTGGCTGCAACAGATTACTTTTCCAAATGGGCAGAGGCAGTCCTTTGAAGGAAGTGAAAAAAGAAAATGTAGCAGACTTCATCCGCATCAACATCATCTACCGATATGGAGTTCCTCGCTACATGATCACTGACAACGGAAAAGCCTTTAGCAATAGCTTGATTGATAAACTTTGTGAGAAGTTTGATTTTAACAAGACACTGTGCAATCTACTAAAGAAGGTCGTTGGGAAGTCAAAGCGAGATTGGCACGAGAGGATCAGAGAAGCACTTTGGGCTTACCGAACAACTTACAGAATGCCAACTCAAGCTACCCCGTACTCTTTAGTGTATGGTGTGGAAGCAGTGATCCCTTTGGAGAAACAAATTCCTTCTCTTCGGGTAGCTATGCAAGAAGGGTTGACCGAGGAGGAGAATGCGCGCTTACGTCTGGATGAGTTAGAAGCCATTGATGAGAAAAGGTTGGAAGCGCAACAAAGACTTGAATGCTACCAAGCTCGTCTTTCTAGAGCATTCAACAAGAAAGTACGGTCACGTTCCTTCCAGGCCGGTGATTTGGTGCTTGCGGTGAGAAGACCCATTGTTACTACACATCGAGTTGGAAACAAGTTCGTGTCAAGGTGGGATGGACCATATGTGGTGAAAGAAGTCTACATAAATGGCGCCTACAAATTGATCTCTGAAGACGGCGTACGAGTTGGTCCCATAAATGGGAAGTTTTTTAAACGCTACTACGCTTGAGCCTGATGCAAAAAAAATAAAAATAAAATAAGAACAAAAAACTCCTGGCCCGCATGAGTATAAAATGTGCACGGCAACCACCAAAGGTAAAGTATGTGGTAAAAATGCTAACTTACTCCACTTTGACTAAAGTGGATAAAGAATAGTCACTCCTGACCCGCATGAGTATAAACTGTGCACGGCACCCCCCCAAAAAAATCAAACACAAAAGTGGTAAATTGAACTACGTTTTGACTTGATCCTCCTCAAAAGAGGTACGTAGGCAGCTTAGATATTTTCTAAGTTCAGTCATAAATTGTGTTCCTTCTTTTCTAAGTTGGTTAACTCAAGCACAAATAAAGTGAATGATTTGAAGCGCAAAGCCAATAAGAGCAAAGAAACTCAAAGAGATTGCAAACAGAAAAGCAAAAACAACCTTCTTATTATCATAAAGTCTTGGGTATTCATTACATAAAAAAAAAAAACAAAAAAAAGAAAAGCAAAGGAATAAAGAAAGCTCAAACAAACTAAGAAAATGGGCTAAGATTCTTCATTTCTTCCCGCGCTGCCTCCAAGTCGAGCTTCCATGCCTTCAAATCTTCAACAACCTCGTCATCTAAAGGAGGAGTGTTGTTGATCGCAAGAATCTCTTCTTGAATATCATGGACTTCGGCTCTAGTACCTAAGAGGGACTGCTTTTGCTCATGGAGGGCCTCCGACAAGCTTTTCTGCCTTTCCCTGAGATGATTGAGCTCTTTTTCAACTTTCTCCAACTCGAATTTGGTGGATTTGATCTGATCAACTTCCTTAAGTTCCTTCGTCTTAGCATCATTAAGACGATCTTTAGCTTCGGAGAGTTGTTGCTCAAGAAGTACCTTCGTCACCCTCTCAAAAGACTTTGATCGAATCTTGTCGTAAGTGATGGCCTTGTCAAACAAGGCTCTCAACAGTTTCTCTATGCCGGAGAAATCAAATTTCTTGAAGCACTTCATCTCATTAAGTACATAGAAAACTCCTTCCTTCATAGAAGACATTGAATCAACGGGAGTCAATAAAACCTTCTCGCGAAGATCATCCCACATCTCCTGAAGGTATTTCCTCTTACGGTCGCGGACGAATTTGTCACCTTCAAGTGTTGATATTGCAACCGGCCTTGCTTGTGTTGCCTTTTGAGAAGGAGTTCTAGTTCTTGGCCATTGAAGACCCTTGGCTTTCCACACTGTCGGAGCCGAAGACATCCGTAATCGCCTGGCAAGTAGTAAGTCGGCATTAGAGACTTAATAAAGAGAATGGTACAACAGAAAATGAAAGAAATAAGAGATAAGAAACCTTAGTAGTGGGATCCTTAGCATCTTGTTGATTACTCGTACATCCTTCAGTGGGCTTCAAAAGATGAAGGTCCTTCTTTGGTCTCTTCCAATGACGGTCAGCATTCTTGCTATCACTTTTGTCTAAGGATTTGGGATTGCTCTTCCTTTTACTCACCTGAACAAGCTCGATCGAATGTGTATCATCTTGCTCGGGATGGATGACAATAGTAGGTGTGGCATCTCGATCATTCTCGGTAGTGGGGGCATTTACATGAACGTGCTCTTTACCCTTCGAAAGTACTTCACTTGGCTTCGACTCAATAAGCTGCTCGATGTTGTCTTCAAGAAAACTCCCATGCAGTTGGTTCCACCATTTCTTATAATCAGATGTATAGAAAATCTTGGTCCTTTGAGGACACAAAGCCGCTAATAATAAATTCCTTTCTCAAGAGAAGCTTCTCGAATATCATGCTTAAGTGATCCAGGAATATCTTGGTGGTATCCAAACTGACGACTAAAACGATGAGGACTATAAGGCTCAATAAAGAATCGATCGCCTTGCCGCCACGTAAGGTAATTGGAGCGAATAGCTATGAAGTATCTCCACTCATGCCCCCTTGATCGAGTGTCATCAACATACAACAAGTCTTCACTTTTTAGCATGTTGCATGTCCACGAAACCAAATCTCCTTTAAAGATCCTTTTGTGTGCCTCGTCGGGGTCAAAATGCCTCGCACCACCTTCACCGGAATAAGTAACCATTGCGGGCGTTCGCACTCCGGGACTAATTGAAAAGTGAGTCTTGAAGTATTGCGCCGACCAAGCATAAAAAAATGAACGGGGAAAGTTGATCGACTTCTCGGGGGTCTCGCGAGATTCGAAATGTTGTTCAGGCCTCGATAGATGCTTGTCAGAACAGGGACTGCAAGACCTATTGTATTCCCCGCTGCCATCATGCTCACCATCTTGAAAGTGCTTGGTCGTATCAAGCTAATATCGTCACCTGGAAAGACAAACTTGCAAAGCCAACAGGTGAGGTAGGCGGCCAAATACGTCTCTTCCCGCTGCTTTCGTTCTCGAGCTTCTTGAACAAAGACTCCTCCATCAAAGTCCACTGCTCGGATTCTCCTAAGTCACCATGCGGATTGTGGGTTAGCTTGGGACGCGTCGATCTCTTCTTCTCTGAAATTTTGCGCGAGGGAGGTTCACCATGCTTCGTAGCTTTCTTGAACCAAAATTTCACCCACTTCTCGATCGACACTTGGCTTCCATTTGCATCTCTACAAAGAAGATGGTATGCGTGAAATAGGTATTTGCAGCTACGAGGAAGGCAGAGGTTTCCAGCTCTATCAGTCCCAATAAGCTCCGCTGATGTTGGTATGACCTCGTCATAAGGAAATCCAATCATCGGAAGGCCTGATAATGTATGCAAGTCCCATAGAGAGATTGATAATTCCCCGAATGATGTAAGCAGCGTGTTGGTCGATGGGCACCAAGCCTCACAAAAAGCCTTCATGATTTCGGAGTTACAATCATACGTGAAAAGAGATGCGTACACAGGGTTATAAACTTCTGCATCGTTGAGCAGACACTTGCATCTACAAAGAACGTCTTCAGTCCACTCCCAATATCCCTTTGTGTAGCAGATTTCTCCAAAAAATTCTATGGCATCTCCCCATTTTGACTTGCCATCAACAATCTGTCGTCCCAAGGTTGGCAACGGATCCATTGCCTTCATAGGATAATGATGAGTCGCTTGTAGACTCCACGCCTTTGATTTGCCAAACGTGATACTTTGGGACCATTCACTGATGTAGAGAGAGTTGGTCAGTTTTGGCCATGGCTTCGAGTAACTGCCAGTAACGGGTTCGTCTACCACTAAGTGGGTTCCTCCCTACAAAGGATGATGTTTTTCGTTAAGGATCACCAAGTATTAACGACCTGAGAGTCGAACTTCATTTAAAAAAAAAAGGGGGGGGGTGTGGGGATATAGGAACGTGTTAGAGACCTGCGTTCAAGATAGTGCAGGAGTATAATCTCAAATGAGAAAAGACAAGTCTACATGCAAAATATTTACAAACACATACATGTGTGTATGATATGACGGATGCAATACAAGTGACTGCTGCAGTTTTGAATAATGGCCATTGTCCTATCTTCTCAGAACATCAACGGTGGATGCTATTCATTTGTTGTGTTTGAATTGAGAGTGTACTTTTCTAATTAATAGACTTCATGATTGCGAACATGAATACGTATGCATGCCATTTTGATCAGAAGATTTCATTTGTGAAATTTGTGGTTAACTTAAATTTCAGAGATCGAACTTGCAGAAGTTTAGCATGAAAAAAGAAAAAAATTCATGTTTCTAGGAACTTCAAGATTTTGAAGAAGCTTCAAGATGTTGAAAAATATTAGGTGTAATACTGAAGAAGAAGAAGAATAGAAAGGTGAGTCACAACATTCATACCAATTTTCGGACGTCGATCCTATAAAAGGAGAACACCAGGAGCGGGTGAGATATACGTTGAGCAGCTTGCGAGCAATATCCGAAAATTTTAATCGCAAGATCGGAGCTAAATTACCCACTAAATTCACCAGAAAGATGATGCGCATAGGAACAAGAGAATGAGTAGCCTGTCCAACATGATGTATGAAATTGAGTCCGAGGACCTCCATTTTATAGTTTCAATTTGCTGCCATTATGGAAATATTCTGGTGAAAGAAAAAAAATAAGGAAAAGATAATTATACACTTCCCTTAGACGCGTTGCTTGGGGAAGAGGAGATGAAAATATGCATCCAAATAAAGGATACTCATGACGCTGCAAAAACTAAAAGAAGAAAAAATCAGGGTGCGATTTTATTTCCAAAAGGAGATTATTCTTCCAAATAATGAAGTGATATGCAAGTGGGTCAGCTTTAGAAAGAAAATCATGTAATAATCAAGTCTGATATTTGAAGATTTGTTACCAAAGTTGCAGAAGGATAGAATCTGAAGAAGGAGGCAAATGATGGTGGACGTGGGCCCAACTCATGGTCCTTGGAATTGAATGAAAATGTGGGCTTATCAAGTAGCCTATTTCTTTTGTTCTTCCAGGAATTAAATTTAACTTTGGGCTATATACTCTCCAGACCATTTAATCGAAAAAAATGGATGTAATTTGGGCCCAAAAGTGTACATATAATTCTACAAATTCCAATTAATATGTAGGGTTAAAATTATTTCGCGATCCATTCACTTCAAGACTTGACGTCCGTGAACATATCGCGAGAGGGCATTTGTAGATAAATAAATTTTGTGTCCAATCAAATAGTGACACGTGAAAAGTAATTAAATATCAATAAAACAATACTATTTATGTTCTGGGAATTTAATTAAATTAATTCCTTAGTTATAGTATAATTGATATTTAATTTGGAACAAAATAAATTATCTACCAATATTTTGGTAAGATGGCCTAATCAAATCAAGAAAGGCCCAATCAAGTCAAAAGGGCCTAATCCATCAAGAAGGCCCAACCAAATCAAGCCAAGTCAAGCCAGGCCCAACCAACTCAGGCCTAGTCCAACTAAATCATGCTTAACCCAACCAAATCAGGCCTAGCCCAACCAAATCAGACCAAGCCTATCAAATCAAGGGTGACCAATCAAATAGCGCCACGTGGCAAATGAAATATGGAAAGAGCTCTCCCCTACACCTATAAATAAGAGCCTCTCTTCATTCATTCAAACACAAGTTAAGAGCTTCAAGAATTGGAAGAACTCCAAGAAATCCAGAAGACTCAAAGTTCTTGAAGTTTCGAAGACATTCTTCAAGATTCGAAGACGTTCTTCATCAAATTCATCGAGAAGTAGCGTTCAATCCAGAATCAAGCCGTTCGGCCTTCGGACAACGTTATTGAAAAACCACAAAAGCGGCGGAGGAAATCAAGAAGCGGATTTTACTCCAAAATTCCAAATTCGAAGAAAACATTCGAAGAGAAGAATCAGAGGATTGAAGAATAGAGATTGTAACCTACAAAGGTATTCATTTCAATCCAATTGGAATTAATTTGTACAATTTTTTTGTGTTTGTTAATTCAATTCACAAGATTTGTTGTTACGCATACTTAAAAGGAAAATTAACCCGAAATTACCAAAGAACACATATTCGCACACGAACACAATAATTAGACGTAATTCTCAACAAAATATGGACGTGAAAAGTGCAAGAAAAATGATAATTTTCACGTTCATCATCCCCACAAACTTAATCTTTGCTCGTCCCCGAGAAAATTAAACAATTAAGTAAATAAGAAAACGAGGTTGAAAAGTTATTGGAAGCCCGTTAGATATGAATTTCTCTTTTCATTGAGCACTTTCCATTTTTGATTCACCACACTTGCCTTAATCATTTTCTTTCAAAGAATTTGATAGACGAGTAGAGGAATATAAAGGCATAGGAATTTGGAAAGACACGTAATATTTTTATGGGAAAATAAATATTCTTTATGTTTACCATAATTATGAAATCATCCTGTATATTTACCACTTTATAAAAATACCCAGTAATTTGAAAAAAATTGGTAATTATGTCCAGTTACCGGCAATTCCCTGTAACCCATTCGGTTACAGGGTGACGTGGATGAGTACTGTTGACGTGTATCCTATTTTGGCCTTAGAAAAAGAAATGGAAGTCCCTTCCGATCATCTTCCTAGTTGACTATCACAAACTCACCCCCAACCTAACCCTGCTTCTTCCCCTGTAAATGTTCGTTTTTTCGAAGAGAGAAGAATGCGTAAACTGGGATGATGGTTGCGCGGTGGATGGTGGCGGTTAACGACGGCGAAGGAGGGAAGAGGAGGGAGATTGAGGTTGTAGTTGGCGGCGGGGGAAGGGAGGAGAGTACGGAGATGATGGTGGTTAGGAGTTCGAGACGGCATGTTTTTGAGGATTTTGAGGTTGAGGATCTGGTCGGAGAAGATGAAGATGGCGGCACTTGAAATTATTTCTGAAAATTTTGTGGTGCAGATCTGAGGTGCAGATCTAAGAATCAATGGAAGAAATTGAGGAAACGATGAAGAAGTTGATGAATGTAATATGTCGTCATCTGGAGCCGTTTTAGAACAAGAAACCATAAGTTTGTCTAAATTTGGAGATTCATGTGAAAGAATTGAGACAGAAACCGAAGAAGAAGAAGAAAACGACGTCGGTGGCAGACTATTGTCGGAATATTTGTTGTTAATGATGTGTGAGTCGAAGCTATCAGATGCGGGTCTCAAAAGAGACATGGATCCGCAGCACATAATTCATCAGGTTGCTGTCGGAGCGGTTGAGAAGGCCTCTGAAGCCCGGCGTAAATGGCGGCGGCGAAGATCATAAGGCTGAATTCAACCGTTTCTTTTTCTTTTCTTTAATTTTTTTTATGTATCTTTCATATAATTATTTTAAAATATATTAACTTGCCACCTCAGCCTTAAAATTTTGAAAATATATTAAAATTTCCACGTCAGCCCGTCCCCGGATGGGTTAAAGGGAATCACCGGTGACGGGGCATTTTTACCAATTTTTGTTAAATTACTAGGCATTTCTATAAAGTGGTAAATATACAGGATGATTTCATAATTATGGTAAATATAAAAGATATTTTTACCAATTTTCCCTATTTTTATTTCGCTTAGTTCCCTAGGCCACGTGCTAAGAGCTCTCACTCCAACCCCAAAACGTGCATATGTGAAGTGACCATGGACCTAATTATTTTTTAAAATCCACGACTCTAGGTGGTTAGACTCGGTTCTTTTCGAGGAAGATGCCATGCACTCACTCGATGTAGGTGATGCGACTCTTTTCTCCCTCGAGCCAACTGATTTTCAATTTTATCTTCCAATTACTCCCTTTTCCACCAGACTTAGTCCAAAAAATAATTTGTCATTCTAGTTTTTGTTCTTTTACACTACAATACTCTTTTCGAGTTACACAAGATTTTCAACTATTTCACACTCAATTTTTTTCTTTGAGCTCTCTTTTTTTCTATGTTTCATACAACGTATTTTCTTTTTATGCTCATCTCAATACTTAGAGTACACAAATGTTACTAGAATTTCTTACAATCAATGTAAAACAATGACTTTGTCCGGCGATCTAATCCACCTTATAGCTCCTCCTACATCTCCTTTATTTTTTTACCACCTAAAGCCAATTCATTCTATTTTTCACAAGTTTGTCCTTAATCGTGTCGTGTGTGTTTTGGAATTACCTTGATGCTCGCAAGCATCACAACTTCGGGCTAAGTTATTTCATTTACACATGCAATCCTCCTTACTATGACCAAACATTCATCTACCCTTAAATCGCATCAACAAATTTATCTCATTGATTTTTAGGCAAAGAATCCTCTAGTGTTTTATGCTCAATTTTTAGAGATTTCAATTTTTTTAAATTTCAAAAGCCGACACACTTTCAACACTTCTTCCTCATCAATCACACAATAAGTCAACTCAACACTTATTCAGCCAAGCACGATATCCATTCAAAGCAATTAGTGCTAGAAAAATGGTCAGCCACAACACCGCAAAGACAACGATTAGTTGGAAAATTTGTTGAATGTAGAGAAGTGGAGGTCTCTCCCCTATCCATCCCTCAGTTTATCATATATCATTCTTTGCATACTCAACGTTATTAGAATCAATTTGCATTAGACTCCTGTAGATGTTAAAAAATTGAAGTATGTGTTTATGATATTCGTTTTTCTTTAGAAACTGATCATAGCTCCAGTTAAAAAAGAGCTGGGCAACCAAAAGATGGTGGTTGAAGCATTAGAGGCATGCTATTACATTTTTCTGTTTTCCTATTCTAGATCCTTTCTGGGAGTAGTGATAGGGATGACCCGGTTACCTCGGGCCGGGTTACCTCGGGTCGTCCCTATAGCATGCCAGCAACCGCGAAGGCCCAGGCCCAACAGGCCCAGCAACACGCATTCGGCCCAGCGAATGCGAATCTGTCACGTAAATCCCAACTGCCATGATCTTTTCCCAACGGCCATGCAGATTTGGGAGGCAAGATTATAGGGATTTAGTTAGGGCTTGGGTTTAGTAGTATAAATAGAGGAAAAGAACTCTGAATTAGGGTTCGGACTTTGTATTCTGCAATACTCCTTGTAAACTCAATCATCACGTGAAAGATACACCTCGGCGATTGCCGTTTTCTGCCCGTGGACGTAGATCTCCGGATCGAACCACGTAATCCTTGTGTGTTTTTACATTCTTTTCGCATTAATTACTGTTCGATTGGGTGTTTTCCGGATCGCGCATTAACAAATTGGCGCCGTCTGTGGGAACGACAAGATCGCATTCAGTAATACCATTGCCTTCTGAAATCATGGTGACAACCCGTCAGAACCAATCCCGCCGCGGAGATCAATCTAACCAGGATCCACCCGTGGACCAAGTGGCGCCTCCGAGACAATCGCCGGCAAGAAGCGCTTCCGCTCATCAGGGTAATCAAAACCCTCCACCCCCTCAGGATCAGCAAAACCCTAATATTGCTGCCGCTCAACCACCGGTAAACGTCCAAATTACCCCCGAATTGCTCCAGGCTTTCCTAGAAGAACATACACATGTTCTCCAAGATTGGGCAGCCAACCGCCTACATCCATCGGAGCCTGTCGCAGAGCCCGCCAATCACAATGACGATTCTGGAGTGCCTCTACCCCGTCCCCGTGGTCAGCGGAACCCTGGATACCGGGGACATCAGGATCGACGAAGGGAACGACCCGGTTCTTCCGAGGACCTTGGGAGTTCAAATAGATCACGACCTCACAACGAGGAACACACCGATGTGGATCGCCGCCGTCCACTTAATGCGGCTAAAAAAGTTCGCTATGCAAATGCTCATACTCTGGACCTTCAAGAGTACGAGCGAGTTCAACGCAATGTTGAACTGGATAGGATCCTGGGCATGGATGCCAATGGAGAGATCATCACACCGTTCTCCCAGGCAATCATGGACACCTCCCTTCCCGAAGGGTTTAAACGGCCAGCCATACCTCCTTACAATGGCACTGGAGATCCGGCCAATTTTCTGGGTGCTTTTAGGCACAGCATGCTTAGTCATGACAACATCACATCTCTGCAGTACTGCAGGATTTTCCCGGAGTATTTACAGGATGAAGCTCGGGTATGGTTTGATTCTCTCCCTCGAAACAGCATATCCTCGTTCAGAGAACTTGCCGAGCACTTTTGGGCAAGATTTGAAGCCCGGGTGAAGCCCGCGGCCACCATGGCCGACGTCATGACTATGGAACAACGGGACGGTGAATCCGTTACCCAATTTCTGGACCGTTTCACAACGGTAAGTCTCAAGGTGGGAGACTGCCCCGACAATGTGGCCATCGGCGCCTTCATGAATGGACTCCGTCCCGGAGCGTTGCACACCGAGTTAGCTCGGAACACACCGGTCACAACTCGAGCACTGTTCCAAACAGTGTGTAAATTTGCGAAGGCTGAGGAGCAGACTCGTCAGAAGCGTGAAAAGCACGCGGCCAAGAGGCAGGCCGACAAAGCCCAAACTGGGCCTAACACCCGAGCTAGTGCATTTTCCCGTTTGACAACGGGGCGCTCAGAATCCCGGAGTGAAATTCCGCAATTGACTCCGCTGACGAAGTCACGGGCTGAAATTCTTTCACTCCACAAAAACGACTTCCGACCTTGTCCACGGATGACTGCGCCTCCTGAAAAGAGAAATCGTGGCAAATGGTGTGAGTATCACCGAGATCATGGACACGAAACGGATGAGTGTCGGGAACTCGGCAAGGAGATTGAGGAATGTCTCAAGAAAGGATTCTTGCGGCAATACGTCGCACGAACTGGCGACCAACCTCGGGCAAACCATAATGGAGGCTCGTTTCATACCCGAGGAGGTTACCATGACCGAGATACTCAACAAAATCGGCCGCATTGGCAGAATAATCGGCAGGGGCCCAATAATCATGCGCGACAAGATTCTGGCAATCGCCGGCAGCCACATCTCCAACTTCTACCTCCTCCTCCTCCGGGAGGACCCCGGGACGACGCACCCCCTCACGTGATAAACGTGATATACGGAGCCCTACCCACCGGGGCTTCGCGACATGCTTTGAAAGCAGAAGCTCGACGTCCTCCACCCGAGGAGCCACGTCACAAACGTCTCCATCAGTCCGAGACTGTCAGCTTCACGGATAGGGATCCGGTCCCCGAGATAACACCCCACACTGACGCTATTGTCATCGACATGGCTGTAGCTAACATAACGGTACGGCGAGTCTTCGTAGACAATGGGGCCGCAGTGAGCATCATATTTGCGGACTGTTTCGAGAGGATGGGGATTTCCCGAGATGAACTCAAACCGGCCCCCGGGCCACTACAGACTTTCACCCAGGGTGAAGTTCGACCAGAAGGTATCCTCACCCTCCCAGCGTCGTTGGGAACTTATCCGAAGGTGAAAACAATCTTCGTGGATTTCTATGTGGTGAATTCCCCATCACCATATAACATGATATTAGGCCGGGACTGGCTCACCCCGGCAAAAGCCATATGCTCCACGTATCACCTCGCGCTGAAGTTCCCCACCTCGCATGGTGAAGAAACCGTCCGCGGGAGCCAGCGGATTTCAAAAGAGTGCATGTACGTGGCACTCAGAAAGACTGCCAAGGTTCCGCCCAAACAGCAACTTCAGGTAACATCACAGGTCCTAGACCCCCGGGACTGTACCCCACTGGGAGATGCCACTGTCCAAATCCCGCTAGATCCGTCTAAGCCGGAACAGACAGTAACAGTAGGAGCCGTGGATGTGCCATGGCTACATCAGGCCATTATTCAGATCCTGCGAGAATATTCCGATGTTTTCGCATGGTCTCCTTTGGATATGCCCGGAGTTTCTCCCGAGGTGATTACCCACAAGCTAAATATCGATCCTAGTGTCAAGCCCATCCAGCAGAAACAGAGAAAATTTGCCCCGGAGCGAAATGAGGCCATTCGAGTTGAGGTAAAACAACTCCTGGACGCGGACATTTTATTCGAGGTATTCTACCCCTCTTGGTTATCCAATCCGGTAATGGTTACAAAAACCAGTGGGGCCTGGCGGATGTGTGTCGATTTCTCCGATCTCAACAAGCACTGTCCGAAGGACTGCTATCCTCTACCTTCTATCGACCAAAAGGCCGAGGCCATTACGGGGTACGTGGCACTTTGTTTCTTGGATCTATATAAAGGCTATCATCAGATCTTTATGGATCCACAGGATGCCATCAAAACGGCGTTTATCACTGCCTTCGGGTGCTACGCTTTCAAGAAACTGCCCTTCGGGCTCAAGAATGCCGGGGCCACCTACCAGCGTCTAATGGACTCCGTCTTCCATGACCAGATAGGTCGCAATGTTGAGGTTTACGTCGATGACTTAGTCATCAAGAGCTCCTCTCATCCTTCATGCGTGCAGGGCATCGCCGAAACCCTGCGCACTCTGCGGCGCTATAATTTGCGTCTCAACCCTACAAAATGCACTTTCGGTGTTGGCTCCGGGAAGTTTCTCGGATACATGGTATCACAAAGCGGCCTACAAGCCAACCCGGCTAAGCTTCGCGATGTGTTAGACCTACAGCCACCGAAGACATTCAGGGATGTTCAACGCCTTACAGGTGGCCTAGCAGCTTTAAACAGATTCTTATCAAAAGCAGCGGAGCGCCAGCTACCATTTTTTAAGATCCTCAGACAAGCGAAGTCCTTTGAGTGGACTCCAGAATGTACCGAGGCCTTCGAGGCCTTGAAACGACATATACAGCAGCTGCCCACTTTGTCAGTTCCTCTCCCCGGAGAGCCGTTGTACGTATATCTGGCTTCTGCCGAGGAGGCTGTTAGCGCCGCCCTTGTGCGAGAAGTGGAAGGGGTTCAGCACCCCGTATATTTTGCCAGCCGGGTACTTCATGGAGCAGAGACGCGATATTCCGAGCTTGAAAGAACCGCCTTGGCCCTCGTTATGGCAGCTCGACGCCTCCGACCATACTTCCAGGGACGCGAAATACGAGTCTTGACAAATCATCCTGTGCGCCAGATCCTTGTAAAACCCGAGGTGTCTGGGCGCCTCGCCAAATGGGCCATCGAGTTGGGAGAATATGACATCCAGTTCCTTCCCCGCCGAGCCATCAAGGGTCAAGCCCTCGCTGATTTCTTGGCCGAAGCTCCGGTGGACAGTCATGAGACACCCGCAGACAAAGATACACAACACCACGACACACTCGCCCCTTCACCTCGGAAGTGGCAGCTATTTGTGGACGGCGCATCCACGGTCCGAGGAAGTGGCGCCGGACTACTCCTCATCGACCCCGAGGAGGCTGAGTTTAAATATGTCATAAGGTACAAGTTTAAGGTAACCAACAATGTAGCGGAGTACGAGGCAGTCCTCGCCGGACTCCGGCTCGCTCAATCTCTAGGTGTTCGGCACCTAGATCTCCTCACGGACTCCGAGATCGTGTCTAAGCAGATTCAGGGGACTTATGTCGCCAGGGAAGAAACCATGGTCAGGTACCACACTCTAGCGCTTAAGCTCATCTCAACTTTTGATACAGTTATTATACAGAAAATCCCGCGGACCCAGAACTCCAGGGCAGACGCACTCAGCAAGCTGGCCTCCGCGGTCCAAACAAATATATCCCCGGATATCATGGTCGAAGACCTCTTCCATCCGTCAATTCATGAGGCTACAGTTTCTGTATTAACCGACAGCGATCCGAACTGGATGACTCCGATCATTCAGTACCTTCGAGATGGGACTCTGCCCGCTGACAAGCTACGAGCTCGGCAAGTTGTGCTCAAAGCCCCCAAATACTCCCTTCATAACGGAGTCTTATATCGACAATCGTACTTGCAACCAAACCTCCGGTGCTTGCCACCTACCGAGGCCATTGAAGTTCTGAGGGAAGTTCATGAAGGGGCCTGCGCTAGCCACGTCGGCTCCCGAACACTAGCAAAGAAAATCCTTCGCTGGGGATATTATTGGCCGACTTTGTTCAATGACGCTCATGACCTAGTGTCCAAATGCAGCAAGTGTCAACTACACTCCCGTGTAAAGCACCTACCACAAACCGAACTCACGGGAATCCAGAGTGCGTGGCCGTTCATTCAGTGGGGAATTGACATTGTCGGACCCTTCCCTGTTGCTCCGGGGGGGTTGAAATTCCTGGTAGTCGCCGTAGACTACTTCACTAAGTGGGTCGAAGCCGAACCGCTTACTGCTATCACTGGTCAGAATATTCTGAAGTTCGTATGGCGCAATATTATCTGCCGCTTCGGTATCCCGAGCACTATTATCTCAGACAATGGCAAACAGTTTGCCAATGATCCATTCCGCTCATGGTGTGAGGAACTCCACATCAAACAGATATTCACCTCGGTCGCTCACCCTCAAGCAAACGGGCAGGTTGAAGTCACCAACCGAACCCTCCTCACAGGAATAAAAAAGCGCCTGGACAGCGCCAAAGGCCTTTGGGCTGAAAACCTTCCACAAGTCTTATGGGCCATCCGCACAACGCCACACACCTCCACCGGGGAAACTCCTTATAGCCTTACCTACGGCTCCGAAGCCGTCATTCCAGCCGAAATCAGTGTGCCGAGTCCTCGCCTACTTTCCTTAGTTCCGGACGATAACGACGAGGCACTTCGCGCGAATTTGGATGAGCTTGAGAATCGCAGGGAACAAGCGTTCGTCCAGCAGGCTAAGTGCAAACAGCGAGCTGCACAGTACTATAACCTCCGGGTCCGAGGTACTCAGTTCAATGTCGGGGACTTGGTTCTTCGACTCAACTCGGCCAGCAAGGCTGCCCCCGAGGGCAAACTACATGCTTCTTGGGAAGGTCCATACCGAGTCGTTGCCACGCATGACTCCGGCTCTTATCAGCTCGAACATCTCAACGGGGCCCCGATCCCCCGAAGTTGGCACGTCACAAACTTGAGACGATTCTATCTATAAAAGCTAAATCACAAGTACTTTCTCTCCTTTAATTTCCGTAATAGTTGTTATTCCTATTTGTACTCTTCAATTAGCTCCGGCATTTATCATTGAATAAAATTTTTCTGTTCATACACCTCGCTGTGTTTTTCTTTACGTTACGGGGACGCCCTAACACATATATACTATCATTACTAGTCTCCGGACAATTAAACCTTACTCTCGGTCCGCCCGAGGAGGTTCGCATACTAGTCCCCGGACTCACACTACTTTCTCGTCTGTTTAACCGGAGAAATGCTAACTCCCGCCTGATCCGTCCGGGGAGGAAATTTGCTCCCGCCCGATCCGTCCGGGGAGTTTTTACTCCCGCCTGATCCGTCAGGGGAGATTGGCTTAGCCCATACCGTGTTCCCGAACACCTACTTAAAACAATTAGCAGGTTTTATATCATGTTCCCGAACACCCAATCAAAATGATTTGTAATAACTTATTTTCACCACAAACTATTCAAATCACATGGTTTTTTACATAACACAAAAAAAAAAAAAAAAAAAAAAAAAAAACAAAAGTACTAAGGCTAACGTCTATGGCCCCCGAGCCAATACTGCGCACTCCGGTGCTGGGACCCACCCCTCGGTCTACGCTGGGTCCTTCGGGATCTTGAGGACCCTTGACCTCGGGCTCCGGCCCTGTTACCCTCTCGGAACCTGGTTCGGTCATCTCTCCTAGGCTCTCTTCGACGAGGACTTTCCCTAGGCGCTGGCCTCGGGGTTTCAACTCGGGTCCGTGCCCGGTTACCGGGATGTGGTGCTGACCTCGGTGTCTCAGCCCACTGCTCAGGGTCCCACTCCTCCGGGACCATAACTTCGATTTCCTGGGCCAGCTCCTCGACTATCTCCTCGGCAACTGCTGGAGGTTCTTCAGTTGTGGCCACCGAAGCTGGCTCCCTAATGACTATGCCTTTGCTCTGCACGGAGGGTTTTTTCTGGCCTTTAGACTTCTTATCCTTTCGAGGAGCTCTCTGAGTGCTTCGGTCCTGACTAGTGCTCGCAATAAACTCCTCAGCAGTAGGCCTTCGCCTGATTCGGCCCTTTAGCCCTTCATACATGCTGAGCAATAGTTCGAGGACCTCTCTTTTCCTCAACAACTCCGCAGGCTCTACTGAGCTCCTCGACATCAGCGCCGCGATGTCACTCTGGATTTCGACGGTCCGCTCTTCTACTTCCTCAAAGGTTAGCAGACCGAACTCGGACAAGATCCGTTCATATTCCTTATGGTGAACGCGGACGCGGCTCATCTCGGCAGCAGTGGTTCGATACTGCATCTCGAAGTCTTTGGCCCTTTCATTGGCCTCAACCACCTTCCTCTCCGCCGAGGCTATCTGCTTTTGCAACTTGGGCACTACGTGCAGCTCCAGGCGGTTCTTCTCTCCGCGGAACCACTCAAGTGATGTCATTAATTTCTTTATTGTATCGTGCAGCTCCGCGGTGTTCTAGACAGTTGGTAAAAATCAAACAGAATTACTCTCAAACATAGAAGAGTTGATACAGCTCGGCAACACACAATGGATTATGAAAATGAAACGATTGCAAGGGTTTGAAAAGAGAAATTGTATTTCACAGTGACAGAATACAACGGTTCATTTACATCATTCCTATCAATTCTACAGATTTACAAATTTAAATTTGCGGGGATCTACTGACCTCCCGCTCAAGTGCCTCTGTTTCTTCGGGCAGCTCTTCTTGCTGGCCCTCAGGCACTTCGGTATTTCCCCCCTCGGCAGCAACGACAGCTTCGGTTTCAGCGGGGACTTCGGATTCTACCGAGGGAAGGGGCTCGGTGTTTTGAGGCGCCGGGGCCAGTTCACCGCGGCAGAAGGCCAAGAATTCTTCATCTTGGTCCACTATGCAGTTGGCCACTTTTGCGGCAGTCAGAAGCTGCCTCTTCCCCCCGAGCGCGCTCACCAGGGGCCATTCCGGCAGCTCCGCCAGCGCGGCGTAATACGCCTTCTCCACCTCGGCCGCCGCCTCGGGATCATACCCGAACTCTGGACGATTGATGTCCACATCCGGGTATACCTCCTTCACCTCCTCCAGCACCATGGCCCGCGTGGCTTTGTCCCCTATCGCCACAAACTTTGTCTGGAAGTCCAAAAAAGTGCTGGAGTGCAGCAATTTCTCAGCAAACGCCCTCAGTAGAGCTCCCTGACCTATAACCACGGCGGCTTCCCTTGCCTCCATTTCGGCCCGCAGTTGCATCAGTTCACCTCGGAGGCTGTGGTTTTCCATCTCTATACTGCGCAGACGCGCAACCTCGGACTCGACCGCGACAGCCCTCTTGCGTGCCTGGGTCAAGTCGTATGAGAGTTTGTCATTCTTGGCGCGAAGCTCTCGCGCTGTCACAGCTAGCTCCTCCCTGGCCTCTATTTCATTCTTCAGGCCGACCTCGATTATACCCTTGGCCAGCCGAAGAATCTTCTCGGCGTCCGCGCTATCGAACCCCAGCGTACTGGGGATCACCTGCTCCCCCTGAAATAGTTAATACACACCGAGGCGCACGGGTTAAACCTCTGATACACACCTCGTGTAAGATAAACCACTGATCAGCATTCTTAATATTACCTCGGTACTTGCCCCAACCCGGGGTCTTTTGGCTGGTGCTTGCGGAGCCCCAGTAGGCTCCGGCCTCTTCTTCGATGACACCGGAGACCCCGCCGGCATCGCCCTCTCCTCCGACCCCGATGACGGTCGGACACTCTGAGACGTCTTCTCTCGGGGAGTCACCTCGGTGGCTTTCCCCTTCTTCTTTGCCGCTGCCGACGCTGCAGGGCTTCCCGATGCCGGCTGCTTTCCGAAGCGTCCCACTGCAAATATATATATATCAAAGGTCACTTTGCGCACAACGGCAAAATTGAATAACAGGACAAAAAACTCCTACCCTCTTCGGCATTTCCGTTCCCTGAATAATATGGGCTAAGCCCAGCCTTCTCCAGTTCCTCCTCGGAACAGAGGGTTTGGAAAGTTCCCACTTGCAGGAATATGTGCCTCATCTCGGCCCCTGGATTCTCCACAGGAGCGGAATCCTGCACCTCGTCACTCCTCCACTTCGGGAGGGCTATTTTATTCCTAACAAATATGAATCTCTCCTTCCACCCCTCTACTTTGCTCGGGTTTTGAACCTTGAACCCTCCGCGGGCTCGAGGACTAAAGGAGTACCATCCCTTGGACTTCCCGAAGTTCTTAAGCTGGTAGAAAAACCTAAAAAGTTCTACCGTTGGTTCTACCCCGGCCATTTTACTTACAACAGTAAAACCTACCAATTGCCTCACCGCGTTCGGTGCTAACTGGCAGAGGGCAATGCCGTAGTATCTTAACAGCTCTACGACTATGCTCCACAACGGCAATCTCAATCCTACTCTAAGGGGGTCAATGTACACGGTCATAAACCCCTGCGGTGGGCAACAGGCCCTATCCTCGGGGGTCGGAATTATGTATTCAAGGTCGAACGGAAGATAAAAGGATGGGAGTTCCCTCTCCAGCTGCCCCCGCGACATCCGTAAACCTATGGAGGACACCTCAAGATCAACCGCCGGACATTCGTAAAACGATATCGTCCGGGTATTACACTCTACACCGTCGACTCTCTCTATGGTTCTTATGGAATCCTTCTCCGGAAAAATATACGATACGGGGGGGATATCTAACGGAGTGTCCGCATCTCCAACTACTCTGACCGAGGCCGAAGAAGGGGCAGAAGATGAAGCAGATGAAGAGGATGACATACTTACTTGATTTGAATTCGAAAGGATGGAATTGAGAAATTTTTGATCTCTGATGAATCACAAACGCAAGGTTCCTCTTTTTCCCGCTTTCTATAACAGATGAATCGCAATAGAGAAGATGAAAAGTTACTGTGCAGTTATTCCTTATATAAATGCAAAACACCGACGGCTCTGATGCAGCCTATTCAAATTCAGTGATGAGGATTCATGCGTGCTTCTCACGCGCTTTACAGTTACCGAGGCGCGTGGGGAACAGCTGTCTTGGAACTCGCAGAGCGTGTCACTTCACGTTCCTCTCTCTCATTATGGCGCCGCCAGTCACACCAGCCTCACCCTTCTTCAGGAAGATTCAAAATACACTCCGGTGTACTTTTCGCCTCGGCCATACCACTACACTCCGGTATTCCAACCACTTCGGCCCACTATCTCACTCCGGTGTACCCTACACCTCGGTCAGACTGTCATGTACTTCAGACGTGTTTTACGCCTCGAGCAAGTTCGGTAACTCATTACAAGTACCAAGCACTTCGGCCTACCAGGGACCCCGGTCTTTGCTTAAGGTTCCACCCCGGTGACAACCGAAGCTCCTACCTTGCTTCGGCTGGGGGGGGGGGCAACTGATAGGGATGACCCGGTTACCTCGGGCCGGGTTACCTCGGGTCGTCCCTATAGCATGCCAGCAACCGCGAAGGCCCAGGCCCAACAGGCCCAGCAACACGCATTCGGCCCAGCGAATGCGAATCTGTCACGTAAATCCCAACTGCCATGATCTTTTCCCAACGGCCATGCAGATTTGGGAGGCAAGATTATAGGGATTTAGTTAGGGCTTGGGTTTAGTAGTATAAATAGAGGAAAAGAACTCTGAATTAGGGTTCGGACTTTGTATTCTGCAATACTCCTTGTAAACTCAATCATCACGTGAAAGATACACCTCGGCGATTGCCGTTTTCTGCCCGTGGACGTAGATCTCCGGATCGAACCACGTAATCCTTGTGTGTTTTTACATTCTTTTCGCATTAATTACTGTTCGATTGGGTGTTTTCCGGATCGCGCATTAACAAGTAGTATATCTCATTATTAGTTCTGTTTTAATATTGTTTCTCATTATGATCATTGATCAGTAAGGGAAAAATATGTTTCTCTATCTAAATAATAATTCATTTGAATGTTTTAGAGAATAGGTGCATGTTGTTTGATTAAGAATGTTGGAATGTTTTTTTCCTTAAAGAGTAGTAAGTTGTTGCGTCACACCAATTTATAGATAATATGGCTATATGTGATATGAACATATACTGAAGATTTTGGAGTCTTTTGATGGGTTGTTTTCCAAAGGGAATCCCCATAGCACACAAAAAACAATTTCTCCCTCTAGAAATTTTCTCTCTCGAACTAGTTGCAACAAGGTCTACTCCACCGGTGGCCGGCGGCTATTGCCGCCGGCCAACCTTTACTAATTTATTGTTTCTCATTTCCTTTCTTCTTTTTATTTGTTATTATCTTTCTCTTGATTTTTATATAAGTTCGTCCAGGTGTTGATTCTTTTTTCAATAATTTTAGGATGAAACTGATTTCTGGATCTATGGATCCGCATTTTGTCTTTAAGCAGCAGCTCTTCAACAGCCCCTTTTGGGGCCTATAGCGTTTCGATTCAGGCATAAGGGTTGGGGATCGCCCCCATTAACGCGTCCTTTCTTGCTATTCTAAGGTCGCGGCCATGGCGACGGTTGAAGATTTGAAGGTTCCGCCGATTTGAGACCTCCTATTGGACGACTATCTCGATTTGGGACAGGCGCTCTTTCCTCTCCGTCGATCTACTATCGGGACCTAGGGGTGAGTTCAGTTTTGGCTCTCTTGACATCATCAACGTGACGGCGGTCGCCATCGCAGGCGGTCTGCTGGTCCTCGCTTCCCCCGCGTTCCTGGGTTGCTTTTATAGGTCGCACTTCTAGGCGATACTGGATCTAGTTCTGGATAGCACATCTTCGCTCAGAGATCTCGCCTTTCTTCTTAGCCGATGGTCATGGTCGTCTCCTGGAGTTGCAGCGCAGATTGGGGCTCACTGAGTCAGCCTTTGCTGAGTCAACTCAGTGAGTCGACTCTGTACCGAGATGGTGGGTTAGGCCTGCACCCAACTGAGTTGCTGCGAATTGGGTTTGACTGATTCCGGCTTCACTTACCGATCCGAACCACCGGTGTCTCGGATTCTCGACGGTGGCCAGTCTTCCCCGACCCTATCTCGACGGATTCTGGGGGGCAGTTTTGACATGGTCTTGACAGTCTCCAACCCCAGGTTCTATTTAAGACTCAAGTTGCTTTATGCGGCTTCAGACGAGCTCACCTTCAACCTTGCAGATTTGTATCTCCAAAATTGTAGCTTGAATATTCTGCAGTGGAACCGAAGTTTGATCTGGTTCGTGTATCAGGGAGCCATCTTCAGGTCTGGGATATTGCTGCTGGGCCTGTTTATTGTTAGTGGAGATGGTTTTATCTTTCACTTAGAGGGTTCTTTATTATGGATTAACGTCTCCCATGAGACGTTTGTGTTATATCATACTCAAAGGTACTGTTACAGCCCCATTGCCAACGAGTCAGCAGGGGATTTGAGTTCTTTTCTCAAAAGTGCTGGATTTGAGTACTTTTCTAAAAAGTGTTTTTCAACACTTTCGGACCGGTTTCTTGGTGGGGGATTTCTTTCAAGTGCTTGTGCACAAACTGCACAACACCCTTTTGCGATATCATTTCTTGCAGGCCCGTGTGCCATTTGTTGTTATGTTCATTTGGTTTCATTGAAAATTGTGTAGAACAGATTATTGTGTTATTTGATGTTCTACTGCTTCTTCAGGATACTGATTTGTTTAGCTGGACTCTACTGGGTTAGTGTTGGAGATTTGTACACGTCTTGGAATTTGTTGTTGGATCGAAATTAAAGATTTTACAGCTCTGAGCTAAGGCATTGAAATCCTCAGAGGGATTTTTAGACTCACACCGATGTGAGGAGCGTTGTTAATCCCCCACGCTCGGGTTTCATGACATAGAGCAACATGATTGGAAGCTCGACATCTGTAGTTTGTTCGGCGACAATTCTATATTGGTTCTTCTCTCCAACCGAACCAGCCATTTCCAGTTATCTCTGCACTACATTGGCTTAGTATTGTAATTGCTTTATTTTATTAGCCATTGTTAGTTTTATTCTGGATACCTTTATCTGTCAGCTTGTGACATGAAAAGGTTTTTCGCTCGACATTTGTGAGTGATCGTCCTGTGGTCTCCACACTTCTTGCTCGCTTTGTTTTCTTTTCTTTATTTATAATACTATCTACTTAGATGGGTTGTTTTCCAAAGTTTTGTGTCTGGTTGTGGTTTTCATTGTATAGATTACGTTTTTAATTTCCTGTACAACATTTATTAAACAATGTGGTTTATATATCTGTTTGTTTTTTAAATTATTTTGCCTTACAATTTTGCTATTTGCAAACATGCTGCGGAAGCTACGGAGATAAAAGAGACTTGGAGGTAAAGAGAGAAGCAGAGTTTTGCGTTTGTACTCATGACAAGGTTTTGACTGTAAAAATGAACATTTAAATAGGAACAATTTCATGTACATAGAATCTTCAATAATCAGTTCCATGAATGCCCACCTGCAATTTCACTTGATCTCTGCCACTTCAGAGGTAAAATTCTTGAAATCAATTCCTTCCCAAATATTTCACTTACATGCTCTACATTTATTTCTTACAATTCTGCTTGAAATTATAATGATAATTGTACTCTATTTCGTCGGCGTCTAAAGTTTTTAGTGTCACACTCATAGGTTTTAGGGTCTCTGATCTTGCTAGTTAGCTTCCTTATTTGGTTCTCATCCCAGATTACCAAATTCAGGGCCGATTGGTCATTTTTTGTTCTTGAATTGGAAATTTTATTCGTTTTCTTTTTTCACAAAACGCTAATTTTTTCAAGGAAACACAAGCCTTCTCCTCCTTGGCCGGCGGCTGTTGCCGCCGGCAGCCGCCGGCCACATATTTATTCTATTGTGCTTTTATTTTCTGTTTCTCTTGCTTTTCGATTTTTTTCCAGTTTTTTCTTGTCTAGTTCTTGGGTTTATTATTCAAGAATTTTTCCAGTTTTTTACCAGTTCTTGGGTTTATTATTCAAGAATTTTTTGTTAATCTGCGTTTATGGAGTCTTGCGGTCGCCCCAACTGCTGAAGTCATCAGGGCCCTTTGTCGAGACCCAGGTTTGCACTACCACTATTAACGGGTTTTCATCTTCGATCCGTTCTTCACGAAGAAGCCGTCGCCTTCTTGCGGCGGACCACGACGTGATTTCCAGATCTGACATGACTGAGATGCGAGTCAACTCAGCTTTTGGGTTCCGACTTTCGAGCAGCCAGCTTTCGCTGATCATAGCTCAGACCACAGATCGTCTTCGTTTTCAGATCTTTGGTCAGAGGAGTTTCTGAGCTCAACGCCATTGATACTGAGTTAACTCAGTACCCTACCTCTCGAGTTCTCTCACAGACCCGAGTTGACTCGAGTCTAGCTTCTGAGTCACCCTCAGAAACGCAGGGCTGTTCTTGAAGATGGCGTTTCCTTCGCGATTCTGTGAGGTCGCGATTCTGTATATAACAGGTTTGGGGTTTCCCCCTTTCGATTCCAGCTCTTTCCAGATCAGACATGGTGGGCCGCCTCTCTATCATTTGGATGCAGGCGGCCTCTTTTGGATTTTTCAGCTTTGGCTCTTAACCGAGCGCGATCTGAGGTGGAGATTTGAGGTGCTGGAACCTTGGTCTGGAAGCCGTAGCTGACCCACTTTGGCTTCCAGCCTATCCCAGGTTCTGTTTTAGTTTTAGACTCGAGGCTTGAGCAGTGGAACCGATGTCAGGGATTAACGTCTCCCGTGAGACGCTTGCGTTTTTGGTTGCTTTATTTGAACATGGTTGCTGGGACTTTAGTTTATGGTGAGGACTTTCAGACATCATGTTTGGCCATGATCATGTTTTGGCATTTATCGAATGCTTTTTATCTGGTTTTTGTATTTGGTACTTTGGCTCGGCATTCCCGGGTTTTGTTTGGAGGCAGTCCCTCCATTGTTTTTAACAGGGTTGGCTACATGTTATGATCATGTTTTGGCATTTGATGGTTTTTTGGATTTGACTACATTTCCAACGCTTTGACTCGGCAATCCCGGGTTTTGTTTGGAGGCAATCCCTCCATTATTTTTAGCAGGGTTTTCTACTGCTTCTTCGGGATTTTGATTTGTTTAGCTGGACTCTATTGGGCTAGTTTTGGAGACTTGTACACGTCTTGGGATTTGTTGTCGGGTCACAATTACAGATTTTACGGCTCTGAGCTAAGGCATTGAAATCCTCAGAGGGACTTTTAGACTCACACCGATGTGAGGAGCGTTGTTAATCCCCCACGCTCGGGTTTCGTGACATAGAGCACAATGATTGGGAGCTCGACCTCTGTAGTTTGCTCGGCGATAGTTCTATATTGGTTCTTCTCTCCAACCGAACCGGTCATTTCTAGTTTTATTTACACTAAATTGGCTTTGTCTTGTACTTGCTTTATTTTATTTAGCCATTTTTAGTTTATTCTGGATACCTTTATCTGCCGGCTTGTGGCATGAAAAGGATTCTCGTTTGACCCTTGTGAGTGACCAACTTGTGGTCTCCACATTTCTTATTCCCTTTGTTTTCTTTTCATTATCTATATTACTACCTATTTAGTACTCTATTTTTTGGCCTTATAGATATTATCTATTTTTTCTTTTCTCTCCGGTTAAAGTTTTTTAGTTAACTTTCTTACTAGAACATGTTATTTTTAAATTAAGAACCAAAAGAAGAAAATGATAAATTTTATTATATTTATCTCATGAATTAAAGATGATATACTTAAGTAAATTATGAGGAATTAAATACTCAACACCAAATTATAATAATTGATGGATGTCATTGCGACCTCCCTAATATTATAAGTTGCAGTTTTGTAAGTTTATTAATCACTTGCAATTCTGTTTTTATTAATCTGGAAGTGTAATAGTTGTTTCATTGACATACTAAATATAAATTATTAAAAGTAATTAATAGATAATTTTTGTGAGGCAAGATAATTAGTTATTAAGTTATATTAAATAATTAGCAACTAATTCCATGATTCCAAAGAAGTTATACCACATCTACTTACCTGCTGAAAGTCCTAACAAAGAAAATGAAAGAAATAAGATTGCACCCCACCAATTTTTTTTTTTTACTATTCAGTGAAAATAATAGAAGAAAACTAACTATTCAAATTTGCTTCCATAAAAGAATAGGAGAAAATGGAAGAAATGAGTAATTTGAATAGATGTATCTTGGTTTTTTTTTTTTTTTGGTTTTTTTTTGTTTTTTTTTTGTCTGCTTGATTCTTTTGACAGATCTGTATCTTCTTATCTGAACTCTTTGCTCTATAATTTTAGAATAAACCCCCTAACCTGTAAGGTTAGAAAAAATATTTTTGGTTGTAGATTCTTATCAATGTTACAGGTTAGAAGAAATATTTTTGGTTGTAGATTCTTATCAATGTTCTTTCTTCACTGTTTATTCTTGTATACATGATTTTGCATATTATATCTCATTTTTTGTATGATCTTGTTGGTCTAAGAGAAACGATGTTGAATTTGAATATCCTTTTTGTATGCAAGGTGATTGGGTACTGTCCATTTTGTTTGTTTTAATCTGCAATTATTATAGCTTGAATAAGATGCATTAAATAATTAATTAGTTTATCCTTGTTCATGCTTTTTGTTAAGTATTATAAATATATGATGCCTAAGTTGTGGTTTTATGAGTCTTATTAATTATACGTTACATGTATGTTTTTTTTTTTTTTTTTTTTTTTTTTTACTTTTATTCCTTTTCTCCGGCCTCCAACTCCAGGTTCCCTTTGTGATTTATTGCACTTTTTAGTGGTTCTTAATTTTAATCTTCGTTTTCTTCTTTGCACATTTTGCATGATTTTTTTGTTCCATTTACTTAATTTGACGTATAGTCCAATATGTTTTTTTGCTTTTTTTTTTTTTTTGTACTAATGTCTATTTTATCATATGCTTATGTATTCAGGATATGAGTATCGGCTTTTTAAGGGAAGCTTTTATGTATTCTCATGTATCCATTCAAGGAATCAAGGCAGGACGAAACCAAGTGGAGCCTTAACTTGTAAGGTTGAGACTATAGATAGATGAACTAATTTAGATCTTCAATGTTGTGTAGTACTTTTTTTTGTAGTTTATTCTTGTTCTTTTAACACTTTGTACAATTATATTTCTGTTGATATTGAGAAACAAATTTGGAGACATTTTTCTTTATTATCCATTTTTGTTTATATATATGATTTACTAATTTTAAATTATTAACTAGTATATATTAATTATTAAGACATACAGATCATAAAATGAATACAATTATGTAAAGACAACGGTTTATGATAAATAACAACGACTATCAACCATTGTCTTTATTTTTAATAACTACGGTTCAGACCTTAGTAAAAGAAAATCGTCAATCGTGGTCATACATACCTTGGTGGTAGATATTGTATCTACCACTACGGTTGACAGCCGTAGTCGTTAGTATAAATTACTATCGTTGAAACCGTAGTCAAAGAAAGTTCTCAACCGTGGTCATACATACCTTAGTTGTAGAAGCTACTAGTACGACTACAGTTCCAACCGTAGTCTTTATTATTAACCACTACAATTGGGCACGAGCAGTTTGCGGACTGCCGGACCGCTGCCGGATCGGCAGATGTGGTGGCTGCAACTGGGGACGGTTCTGTACCAACTGCCAGAACCATTGCCGGTCCGGTAGGTGTGGCGGTGGTTGGTGCAATTCAACCCCTCTTCACGCCTTAGTCTTCCATCACTGTTTGGAGCCTTTCCTCTTGTCTTCTCGACCTGACCCCTTCACGACTTTTGTTTGTGACTCGACATACTTCGATTTAAATTCTTGTTGGGTCTGATTTGGGTCAATTTAGGCCTCGATTTACAGATTAGAATGTGGACTATGCACGATCGTCCTCGTCCTCTTTCTTTCTCCAAATTGAGGCTTTTCTATCCATCTTCTCGGCCTGATTTCTTCACAAACTTGCCTAACCCCGACCTAGTATGTGCCCGTTTGGGCCTCAGGATGCAGTTTGGAGTGTGCAAATGGATACGAACGATCTTTTAAATCCTTCCGAGTTTCCTAACCTTCAAAATACGGCTCAAACACACCTAAAAGCGCATCAAATCTTACTAAAAAGGAAAATTAGCCCGAAAGTACCATAGAATACATATTCGCACATGAACACAATTATTACACGTAATTCTTAACAAAATATGGACATGAAAAGTGCTAGAAAACGGTAATTTTCACGTTCATCGATTATGTAATGTTATTGGTGAAAAGATACATTGAAAATGTAAAAGTAGATGAATAATGAGTGATAGATGTAATAACAGAGTAGGGTTTTTATGGACCACAAAATCCATCCTCTATACTAGAGACCAAAAAAAAAAAAAAAAGAAAAAAAAAAGAAAAAAAAATCAAAATTCATATCCATCCCAAAAAAACTCAGTAACAAACAAGAGACAAGTATCTATTTTCGCTTGAGTAAAGTTACAAGTTAGAATTCCCTCTTCATTGCAGTACTCGAAGGGAAAAATTACTAATAGGCCGCTAGCTATTGGTCTTTTTGGACTAGGCATATAAAGTATCCATGTTTATTAATAGACCCCCCAAACTATTAAAAAAATGCTCTTTGGTAATTGCTAGCAAAATTTATAACCAAACCATTGTCACATATCTTGCAGACATTTTTTAAGGGTAAACATATCTTTTTCCACAAAACTTCAGCATTTAAAAATAATAAATATACAAAAATATTGATTAGCAACCACAAATTTTTTTGACGTGTGGTGAAAGCCTGTTCCAAACATACAAACTTGATAGAAGATGATAGATTAGGGTTTAATCTTCAAAATCAAATATGCAAGAGAACAACAAGATTCAAATTGGTGACGAAAGTGGGGTTCTAATAATATTAGTATGTTTATCTGATCAAAAGTTTATAAATTATGATCAAAAGCTTATGTGTATGTTAATCTCTCAAAATCAAATATGCAAGGAAAAATATGATCAAAAGTTTATTTGTATGTTTATCAAAATATCGGTAACTAGGAGTGTGGTTGTAAATTTTGTTGTAGAGTTTTCCTGATTTTGACACTTCAAATCTTCTTTCCAGATTCAGATTGGCCCACTATGTTCTCTTCACCTTATTATAATCACAATAACAAATGTTGTTCATCATTTTTCTCTTTTCATCCCACAAAATCTCTCTTCATCTTCTTTATTGGGTTTGCGTATGTTTGGAATATGTCTTCATTTTATGTGGGAAAACTCATGTTTATTAATTAATTATTTTTACTTTTTATTTTATTTTGAAGGCTGATTTAAGGGGAGAAAGACAAATTTACCCTTATAGAAAATGTGTGAGGGGCACCCTATTCTTGTTTGGCAGGATAAAATTAGCAAGTAGCTGCCAAAGTACAATTTTTTAATAGTTTGGTGGTCTATTTGTAAAGGCCTTTATATACCTTAGTCTAAAAAGCTCAATAGTTGGCGGCTAATTAATAAATTTCCCCCACTCGAATACAATAATTTTAGAAGTTTTATCGGTCAAGGACCCGAAAGATAGGTCAACTATCAATTCAGGTACTGAAAGAAAATTTCTATTAATCTAGGGCCTAAAAGATTTGAAACTATCAATGGAAGACCCACAAACCTAAAACCATTATAGGGCATGGTTGGAAAATTCCAAAACCCACAAAATAAAATTATGTCGAAGTGATAAATAGGTTAAGGAGGGGCGAGTTTACATACTCTCTGACTTCATCGTGTCCAAGAACGAGGCGAATTTGAGAACAACTAAATGCATCCTGAAATTTCACTTTTATGTAAGACAAAATTGGAAGAGATTAAAGATGATTTGTTCCCATTGAATATGTATATCTCTTCAAGCCATTTGAAGATATCATTACCATGGACTCGCAAAAGCAGACTGTTCTATTTGGTATGTTAAAATAAATTTCATATTTCTTTACTAGATATATATATATATTTATTTTGAGGTGTATCTGACATTCCTTATTCTAATTCTTCATTAATAGATGTTGTCAGAAGAATTGTGATTTCGAATCCCCCCATGGACTACTACAAATGGGAGATTATGATCGAAAATGAACAATAATTTCATTTTATTTCACATTTCCTAGAGTCACATTTCATAAATCGTCATGATTTTTCTTTACCAACTTCATAAACAATAATGTTTCATGCTGGATGTGACCCAAAAGTTATTTTAAAATTTTAGGACTAGATTGACTGTCAGTTTATGGGATGACTTCATTGACACAATTTTTCCATCCTTGGAGAGCTCCTCCGAACCCAAATTCATCATATTGCAGTTTTTTTCGTGTCAGTGAATATCAAAGTATGATTTCTAACAAATTACATTATTTTAATACAAAAAAATCAAATCTAAAAATAAGAAAAAATTGTTAGTGCAGAGCTAAATCGAGTCACCCACGTTTGTAATGTTACAAAGGCCTTAATAAATGCAAAGGATCCTCAAACAAAATAATTTATTTCGAGGTTCTCAAACTAGGAAAACCTCTTTTATTTAAGTGGGCATAACAAATAACACAAATCTAATAGATATGTATATAAAACTAGCTTTATGTAATTACTTTTAGGATGGAGAAACTTCCAGTAGTTTCAAATTCTATGGCTATTTCTGATGCATCTAGATGTTCTATCACAAATGAGTTTCGGGGTTGAAAAGCGAAAGCGAAAACTATTGAACAAATCAGCAAAGAGGATGCCAGGATGGCCAATATTGGGTTGTGGCCAGCATTGCAGAGGTAAAAAATGAAAGGAATTGAACTGCTAGTATCGTGCACGTGGAGAATGCTTTAAAAAGGTGTCAATACAAGAAGGTAAAGTAATGTGCCCAAAATACGGGGACGTTGATGCTAACACCTACAGGTACATACTAAAAATCACTATCCCTAATATTGCACATCTTATATAATAACACCGATTGTATATTATTTAAATTTCCTATTTTTCATTAAAGATATAAGTTGGATTTACGAGTTATGGACGAAGACGTGAATGTTTTATTGTTTGTTGAGATAAAGAGAGTACCCACCTACTTGGCGTCAAAGCAACTGACTACAAATCCAAGATCGTAAATTTTCAAATAATAGATGTTGAATTTACATATGCACTTATAATAAATTATTAAAACAAGAAATTTTCTATGGGAAGCTCAATCAGACAGTGACTAGCCTCTAGAATAAATGAAGACCTTAACGATAAAGAGTTTTTTTGTTTTTTTTAGATCAAAGTCACACACGATCAGCCCAAACACTATGATCCTCCTACTCTATGTTGAAATTGACTGAAGATCAAGACATACAACAAGTATCGACCTTCCCGTACTAATACTCAGGTATGGGTTTCTTTAAAAAAAAAAAATCATTCATGGTCAATATTATAAATAAGAATTTTCTATCTAAATTAAATGACACAATCTTTTTTCAAATAGAACTCTGGAATGAATTCAATTATTGAGACTTAAGAATCTATTTATGACAAGGTAGTAACATTTTTTTTTTCCATAACAAGTTTGTGAACGCAAGAATATACTTCCTATAAACACAAATACTAATGTATATATCTTTCATGCAGACTACTTCAGGATAACCTATCGGATGAAGAACTGTCAACTCCTGATAAAAATTATGAATAAACATGACCATACTTCAGTTGATTTTGGAAAACAAAAGCATTTAAAGAGAAAACTTGATGTTGAATTCTCAACCACATATAACAAGAAGAGAGAGAGAGAGAGAGAGAGAGAGAGAGAGAGAGAGAGAGAGAGAGAGAGAGAGAGAGAGAGAGAGAGAGAGAAGAATTGAGTAGTTCTTCCCCACTCAATAAGAAATAAGTACATTTTCCATAATAAATAGAATATAGGAATAAACAACTATGTCTCGGCTGTTTCTTGGGACAGATAGTTTGTTTTTCAATTTTTCGTTTCTACATCCAGCAGATATTTTAAATTGTTGGTTTTTACCACCACTTACATTTTTAAATAAAAGATCCACTTTTAGATGCTATTATGATGGGATTCATGCTTAGGTGTGTCTTACGTAATCGATGTGCTCATATATCTATAAAAAAAATACATGACAGAATGAAGATAGTAATCATGTTAAATGCACTCTAGTCTACAATGGGTGGTGTTCACTCATAACAAGTATGAATCACTAAGCATTCATAAGACTTCTATATGACGAAGTAAAAATCTTCGTTATACACTTTGATATAAACTACATTTAACATTCAAGATAAATAATAACATTAAAAAAAATAAAAATATATATATTTTGATAATACTACACCATTTACTAAATTGATTATTAAAATAAATAAATAAATAATGAAATGACAATATAATTAAAAAAAGTATAATTTTTTTACAATATAATACATATTACTTTATAAAAAGATAAAAACTCCAATTCCACAAATCATTATGATAAAACATCATATCCATTTTAAAAGTTTGCAAATGACATCACATCACCATGGCGAACTAAATAAAACATGAAAACAAGATTCGCATCAAGCATTAATAGAATATACTAAATTTTCTCACATGTAAATTAATATGCTCTCATATCATATAATGTTGCCACAAGTTACAAAATATGTCTTCAAATCATAAAACTTAAGGCAATTGCTGTGAACTTTGAAATTGTTTTTTTTTTTTCTTTTCAATTACGTAACCAAATCTATGATCATTTTTTTTTTTTTTAATTTCTTTAGTAGTACGAATTTATGATCATTGACTAGTTTTAAAATATATATATATATATATATATATATATATAATCTATTTATTAACTTATACAAGTAAAATGTTTCAAAAGAAACCATATAGGTTATAGATGTGTGTGTGGATATAATAGCTTGAAAGTAGGAGATATTATTATCCGTTAGAGTGAAATTATCTTAAAATAGCCTATCTACATGCATAATACCTTGAAATTAGAAATTTTAATATGGAAACTCAAATTTACGATATTTATTAGATTTTCTGAAACTTATGCTATCATTATTTCCGTGAAGTATTATAATTTTAAAATTGTGATATAAATACAATAGCTTGAAATCGGGATATTTCCTTTTAATCATAATGAATCTTATTTAAACATAGCCTATCCCATATTATTTACCGACAAAAATACAAATTCCAAATTTCTTAAAACTATCACGTTATATCCACTACACAATCAATCAAATACCTAAGAACTACAATTCTCAAGTTTTGGGATGAGGAAACATGTTGATTAGCATTCATGAATGATTCACAAGTAAGTTTAATTGGATTGGAGGAGAATGCTACGTCAATCGAGGAAGAATTCTGCACAAATTGGAGTAGCATATATTCTAAGATTCCATCGTCTTTAAACATCGTAAATGAGGAAGCATATGGGGTCAGTAGTTCTTGGAAGCAAACGTCGGAGAAATATTGCATCAAAAGGTACACTATGTCCTAATATATACTTTGATCCGTGCATATTTACATTAGAATATGCTAATCAAGATTAATATGGATGATCTTTAAAACATAGGAAAATTATAAGATTTAAACAAATTCATTTCAAAAAATCTATATAGATCCCGAGGAAATTGCTTTCTAATTCGGGAAAAAAATTCTTTTTTTAAATATTAATTTTATTTTACTAAATTATGAGTAGAATATGTAGGGATGACCAAATAGGCACAACCCGCCCGACATTCTATATGGGTTGAAGACGCTATTGCGATCACACACTCACTCCGGTTGCTCGATCCAAGTGTGCTACCAAACACCTACATTCATTTGTTATGAAATTATTGTAAAAATGCAGAAATGAAAAATTTCCTAACTTGATATGATTTCATAGCACTCATAATGAAAAACTATTTTACAAGCTCATGAGATAAACTCTTCCTTATTTAAATATGCATCTATACAGATTGTTGTCTTGATAAATGGTTGCACGCCCCCGACCCATGACCTGAAAATGTTTGTTATGGAAGGCATGAGTTTTTAAATAACTCAGTGGATAATCCTGTAAGTTGTTATATCAATTAGATAGTACAACTCTGCGTCTACCTCGACTATTATAATTCGAATGTCAACTTAAGACGGGTACTTGAAACCGGTCGAAAGCCTTGATTTATGACAGGGTACTGGAAGCCCGTATCTAAAGTTAGAGGGATATTTTTACCTCCAAAAATCATGAGCATAATTATGCTCCGTACAACCATGTCAGAATCTTTGAGTCAAGTATGATCAGTGCTAGACCCGATGTACTATTCGTGTTCATATTTTCGTGCTTTGACATTAATCATTGAATATATAAATAGCTTCGAATAAACATAAAGCATGCATATCCAAGAATAATATAATATTGACCTACTTACAGATCGTGATTACCCACCTTTGTAGGTTCTTTTTTGTGGTTCTGTGTTAGGTTGAGGTGATCGTTGAGCTTTGGTTAGTCTGCATTTTTAATCGTTCAACAGTTGTTATCATTTATTATTTAACTTCGAAAATTAATACCCTTGGTTTGTTTCACATACCTATGAATTTAGTTTCAACTTAGGTTGAATTCTATTATTTCTTTCACTTAGTTTTTGAAATATAATTTTGTGCTCGTTTTAACATTGCACATGTGCTTATAGTTTCAATAACACATCAGGTAAGAGGGGCAGGTCATGTTGGACACACTTAAGACGTCTGTCTTGCCTAGCCAGAACTTGCCTAGACATGTATTCTCCGTTTTATAGCACTCATTAATTGATTATTTATTTTTCGAAAGAATGTTTTATTTGATTAGTGTTAGTGTATTTTACTAACACTTGTTTTATTCTATTTCTCAATTTTATTTAACATTTATTTTTATTTTTAAAATTATTTATTTATAATTATTATAACATTATTTTTTAATTTCTTTTTTTTTTCTGAAAGTAATATCTTTAATTCTTTATTTAAGAAAATTGAATTTATTAAACTTATTTAATTACAAAATTAATTAATTTATTATAAAATTTGAAAATTCTTTATTTACTTAATAATTGCTTAATCGATTATAAAATTAATTTTTCTCTTTAAAAATAAAATCGGTAATTTATTTTACCCTTATTTTAAATCTAAACAAATTATTTTCTTTTCTTCATAATATTTTACTTTATATTTATATCATTAAATTATGATTATGATATTTATTTAATATTTCCCTTCCTATATTATAATTATATTTAATTATATCATATTAATTCAAAATACTTGGTCCTAAAGTGTACACATCTTGTTAATGTGTGCGATTCTCTTTGCTTACTAAATGAAAGAATTTTCATTTTGTCACATCTCCACGAGGTGGTCAATTTAACACCATGTTTTATAAAGAATGTACATTAAGCCACATAGGTTTTGATCATCATTTAATTTAATTAATAGTACTAGTACACATCTTGATGATGCCTATAATTTGCATCCTACACTTCATGGAGACGCCTTATGGTGCCACATCTCCATGATGTGTTCAAGTCTTACGCATTCTTAATTACGTTTAGGGTTCATATAAGGCCACATAGACTTGTAGTAATTATTCTAATTATATATATTTTTAATTATTTTCAAAACTAAATTTATACACACATAAAACACATATTTTCACATACTAAATCTCTAGACAGACTAATACACATTTTTTTTGACACACTTAAGAAGATTAAAAGGTTTAAAGATTTAAATATTTAATATTTGAAAATTTGAAGACTTGAAGATTTGAAGATTACACACATTTCACACACTAAAATTTAAGAACAACGGTAACAATCCTTAAAATATTTCGATCTTTTTCCAATTTTTGCCTAACAATATTTCTTTCAATTTCAAGTTATTCCTTAACAAGATTATAATGTTCTAACATATTTTCCATGATCAAGAATAAGAGTTTCAACATTTTTTTCCATATTTTTCTTCATAATTGCAATAATTCAAGAATCATAGGATCATGCTTCAAACCTTCATATAAATTCATGAATTTTGACTATGTTACTTCGTAACATGTATACAACAAGCTCATAACAAGATTCAAGCAAAATTCATGGCCTAATAAATGGAGCAAAAATGTTTCAGCCTTTTCTATTTTTCTCTATGCTTTATTTTGATCTTTATTCTAGTAATCTGACAATGAAGTTAAGAATATGATCATAACTATTAGGACATAGTATGATCATGGCAAAACTTTGAGGCACAAATTTCAAGAAATGAATTTTAGGGAATTTTTCTTACCTTAAAATTTCACTTTTGAAAGCTTTCTTATTCTTCAAATTATTTTTACGAATTTTCTATGTGTTGGTATAAGTTTTTAGTGTAAGAAACGTTGGTTTTATAGAGAGTAAGAAGGGTGATGTGGTCTTTTTATTGTTTTTTTTTTAAAATGTTTTTAGGATTATGGTAGGTATGGCCCAAGTTGCCTCAGGCTGCGGTCCGGCCCAATTTGTCTAGAGTTGGAGGCCCAAGAATTGGCCCAAATACAGATTTGGTAATTAAGTTGCGATGGCAGCACAAGGGGGATTGAAGATTTGACCCACGATTTCCTCTCAATCACAAAGGCAGGTTTCGTGGCCTTAATTGTAGGAATATAGTTAGGGCTATGATTTGTATGATATAAATAGTAGAATTAGAGGGAGAAAGAGGGTTGGAATTTTTAATCAAAGAGAGATCACTTGTAAACAGAAACAGAAAAAGAAAGAAGAAAAGGAGCCCGGTAGGGACATCATTTTCCCGTGGACGTTGATCTCCGGATCGAACCACGTAAACCTTGTGTCTTATTGTCTGGTTATCTTCTGATTTATTATCTTTCGTGAATATTCTTTTGATAACGGACTGCGCTTTATCAATTGGCGCCGTCTGTGGGAACGCTTGGAACTGATTGTGATATTGACATTGTATTTGGTATACTATGGTGACTACTCGCTTAAATCAGTCTCGCCAAGGTGATCAGATCAACCAGGATCCACCCATGGATCAAGTTTTGCCGCCGAGGCAATCGCCGATGCGGGATACATCTCATCATCAGGGCAACCAAGGCCCGGTTATGAATCCGGAACCCCCACAAGACATGCCAAACCCTAATCCCGCCGCCGCCCGGCCGCAGGTTAATATTCAGATGACTCCGGAACTACTCCAGGCCTTCCTACAAGAACATGCTCATGTTCTCCAAGACTGGGCGGTCAGTCGATTAAACCCTGATGGTCCTGCTGGACATAACACCAACCTCGTAGCGCAACCTCCTCGTCGGAATCTGCCCAACCAACAAAATCCAGTGCACCATGGGCGACAGGATCGCCGACGAGAACGACCCGGTTCTTCCGAGGACCATGGGAGTTCTAACGGATCAAAACAGCGCAATGACGAATTCATCGATGTTGATCGTCGCCGTCCGCTTAACGCGACTAAGAAAGCTCGTCATGCCAACCCCTATACTCCAGATCTTCATGAGTATGAGAGAGTACAGCGCAATGCTGAACTAGATAGAATTCTAGGCCTTGACGCCAATGGAGACATTATCACCCCATTCTCCCAAGAAATTCTGGCTACGCCCCTTCCCGAAGGGTTCAAGAGGCCCGCCATCCCACCTTATGATGGCACTAGAGATCCTGCCAATTTTCTTGGGGCTTTTAGGCATAACATGCTCAGTCGAGATCATACCGCATCTCTTCACTATTGCAAGATCTTCCCTGAGTATCTTCAGGATGAGGCACGAGTTTGGTTTGACTCTCTTCCCCGCAATAGCATATCCTCTTTTCGAGAACTTGCTGAACACTTTTGGGCACGTTTCGAAGCACGTGCAAAGCCTATGTCCACTTTGGCCGACCTGATGAATGTGGAACAAAAAGAAGGAGAAACCATCTCTCAGTTCCTGGAACGTTTTACGACTGAAAGTTTGAAGGTAGGCAATCAGCCAGATAGCATCATTGTCACAGCTTTCATGAACGGATTACGGGCCGGACCACTATACACCGAGCTAGTCCGTAATACTCCTGTTACCACCCGAGCTCTCTATCATGTGGTTGGGCGGTTCGCTAAGGCAGATGAGCAAACCCGGCGTAAGAGGGAAAAATCTATTGCCAAGAGACAATCAGATAAAGGACCATCTGGGTCTAATGCCCGTACCAGTGCCTTCAACCGACTGGGCAGAGGGCGACCTGACACTCGTCATGATCTGCCCCAACTAACACCTTTAAATCGGTCCCGAACCGAAATACATGCCATCCACAAGGCTGATCTAAAATCTTGTCCTCGTATGATAGCCCCGGCTGACAAACGAAACCGCACCAAGTGGTGCAAATACCACTATGACCACGGGCATGATACTGAAGAATGCCGAGAACTCAGCAAAGAAATCGAAGAGTGCATAAAGCAGGGATATTTTCGCCAGTACATTGCTCAATCAGACAATAGACAACAGCACCGAAGTGGAAACCAACACCAGAACTGAGCTGGCAATAACAATCGTAGCTTCCAACAAGGTCGGTCACAATGGCCGAATAATCGATCCGGGAATAGCCATTACCCAAGACAAGATCAGGGAAGCAGACACAGTACTCAACAGCAACAACCCCGCTTATTGCCAGCTCCTCCTCCTCAAGAAGAAAGAACTAATCCCTCACCTCGTGTTGTTAATAGTGTTATCCATATGATCTATGGTACACAGCCAGCAGGCGTATCCCGCAAAGCTCTTATTGCAGAAGCTCGCAGGCCTCCTCCCGAAGAACCCCGTCACAAGCGTTTCCACAATACTGAAACAGTAAGTTTTACCGAGGACGACCCTGTACCCGAACGCACACCCCACACTGATGCTATAATCATTGATATGACCGTGGCAAATATTATAATCAAACGGGTGTACGTTGATAATGGTGCAGCTGTGAGTGTTATTTTCTCAGATTGTTTCCAAAAAATGGGCATATCTCGGGATCTGCTTCGGCCTACTCCAGGACCTTTGCAGACATTTACGCAGGGGGAAGTTCGCGCAGAAGGGATTATTAATCTACCAGCCTCAGTAGGTACTCACCCTGCAATCAAAACAGTTTTTGTCGACTTTTACGTGGTATCATCTACGTTCCTTATAATATGATTCTTGGACGAGACTGGCTTACCCCTGCCCAAGCCATATGTTCCACATTTCATTTAACGATGAAGTGCCCTTCACCTTATGGAACCATAGCCATCCGTGGCGATCAGAAGATGGCTAAGCAATGTATGTTGGTTGCACTCAAACCACGAACTACACAGACTATTCAACCCCAGTTTCAAATAGATACCCCCGGACTTGAATCAATACCAATTCAACCTCTTGGCGATGAGGTAGTGGAAGTCCCTCTTGATCCACACATACCCGAGCAAACTGTTAAAGTCGGTGCTGTACATTTACCTCTACTTCACAGTGCCATTGTTCAAGTATTGCGAGAATACTCCGAGGTCTTTGCCTGGTCACCTTTGGACATGCGCGGTGTCTCACCAGATTTGATTACTCACAAATTGAACATTGACCCAACAGTCAAACCGGTACAGCAGAAGCGCAGACAATTTGCTGCCGACAGAAAAGCTGCTATTCGTGCAGAAGTTGAAGCATTGGTGAAGGCAGATATCCTTTTCAAAGTCCATTATCCGACCTGGTTGGCGAATCCTGTTCTAGTCCTGAAGTTTGATAATACGTGGAGAATGTGCGTGGATTTTACTGATCTGAATAAATATTGCCCGAAGGACTGCTATCCACTACCTTCTATCGACCAAAAGGCTGAAGCCATCACCGGACATCCCGCACTCTGTTTCTTGGACCTATATAAGGGATACCACCAAATTCACATGGATAAGAAAGATGCGATCAAGACAGCATTTATAACGGACTTCGGCATCTTTGCATACAAAAAGATGCCCTTCGGGCTCAAGAATGCCGGAGCCACTTATCAACGGTTGATGGACCATGTCTTTCAGGACCAAGTTGGTCGAAATGTGGAGGTCTATGTCGACGATCTAGTCATCAAGAGTCGAACTTTTGATGCATGTGTTCGGGATATTGCTGAAACACTGGATGTACTTCGACGCCATAACCTCCGCTTAAATCCAGCGAAATGCACCTTCGGGGTCGGTTCAGGCAAATTTTTAGGATACATGGTCTCTCCTCAGGGACTACAAGCTAACCCCTCCAAAATTCGGGATATCCTTGATCTCAAGACACCCCAGAAAGAAAAAGATGTTCAACGCCTTACTGGACGATTAGCCGCGTTAAACAGATTCCTATCTAAAGCGGCTGAACGGCAACTTCCTTTCTTTAAGGTTCTACGGCAGGTTAAGAAATTCGAGTGGCCTCCCCAATGTGAGGAGGCTTTGACGGTCTTAAAGCAGCACATCCGTCAACTTCCCATTATTTCTGCCCCGATTGCTGGAGAACCCCTGTATCTATATTTGTCCACCTCTGATGAAGCCATCAGCGCAGCTCTTGTCCGCGATGACCACGGGACTCAGAAGGTTGTGTATTTTGCCAGTCGGGCCTTGCAAGGAGCAGAAACCCGATACTCAGTCATCGAAAAGACCATATTGGCATTGGTTATGGCGGCCCGCCGCCTCCATCCCTATTTTCAGGGACATGTTATAAACGTTCTCACAAGCCAACCAATCCGTCAAATCCTGAGTAAGCCAGATCATTCAGGTCGACTCGTCAAATGGGCAATAGAGTTGGGAGAGCATGACATTCAATTTCTTCCGCGTCACGCTATTAAAGGCCAAGCCCTGGCTGACTTTCTAGCCGAAGCTACCTTTGAGCGCCCGGACTCCAACTCACATCTTGAACACATTTCCCCTACTGATCCCAGTGTTGAAACCGAACGATAGCATGTTCATGTAGATGGTGCCTCTGCTACACGGGGAAGTGGTGCCGGGGTCATCATCAATGGACCTGACAACGTCGAAGTCAAGTATGTTCTACGCTTCAACTTCAAAGTCACGAATAATGAAGCTGAATATGAAGCAATTCTTGCGGGTCTTCGCCTTGCAAAGACTTTAGGAGCTGCACATATTCGAGTATACACTGATTCCGAGGTAGTTTCTAGTTAAATCAATGGCTTATATACAGCAAAGGAGGAAACCATGAAACGGTATTTGGCTTTAGCTCAAAGTCTCCTACACACATTTGCCTCTGCCCACATTCACAAGATTCCCCGAGAAGAGAACACAAAAGCTGACACTCTCAGCAAACTGGCCTCCGCGGCTCCCTCAAGTATACCTTCTGATGTACTTGTAGAAGAGATGTCTCATCAGTCAATCTACGAACAGCCTGTCTCGGTAATCACTGACTCCAAAATTACTTGGATGACACCCATTATCCAATATCTACAGGATGGCACCCTACCCGATGACAAGTTATAAGCTCGACAGGTAATCTTGAAAGTACCAAAATATACTTTACATGACGGGGTTTTGTACAGACAATCTTATCTCCAGCCCAGTCTTCGGTGCCTCGGCCCGGTTCAGGCTCATTACATCCTCAAGGAATTACACGAAGGCTCATGCGCAAACCATATTGGTTCCCGGACTCTTGCTAAAAAAGCACTTCGGTGGGGATATTATTGGCCTACTCTCTTTAATGATGCGCATGACCTAGTGGCAAAATGCGAGAATTGTCAGCGGCACTCACGGATTAAACACTTACCTCAAACTGAACTGACAGGTATACAGAGTGCATGGCCTTTTATTCAATGGGGCATAGACATCGTGGGCCCTTTCCCTTTAGCTCCAGGTGGTTTTAAATTCTTAGTGGTCGCTGTGGATTACTTTACCAAGTGGGTCGAGGCCGAACCACTCACTACCATCACTGGAAGGAAAATTCTTAATTTTGTTTGGAAGAACATTGTTTGCCGATTCGGTATCCCTAGCACCATTGTTTCTGACAATGGGAAACAGTTCGGGAATGACCCTTTCCGCTCTTGGTGCGAGGAGTTACACATTAAACAGGCATTCACTTCGGTGGCCCACCCCCAGGCTAACGGCCAAGTCGAGGTGACAAACCGAACACTTGTTGAAGGCATCAAGAAACGCCTAGGCGAATCTAAAGGACTTTGGGCTGATGTCCTCCCTCAGGTATTATGGGCTTATCGCACTACGCCACATTCTGCTACAGGCGAAACTCCTTTTAGTTTAACCTACGGCTCCGAAGCCGTCATCCCGGCGGAAATCGGAGTAGCCAGTCCTAGGGTGTTGAATTTCAACCCAGAACAGAACGAGGATGCTCTCCGTACCAACCTTGACGAGGTAGAATATCGCCGAGAACAAGCTCTTATCAGACAAGCCAAAAATAAACAGCAAACAGCGAAGTATTACAATGCTCGAGTTCGGTATACACAGTTTAAGGTCGGTGATCTTGTGCTCCGGCGTAACTCCGCCAGTAAGGCCCAGCCCGAAGGTAAGCTCCATGCAGCATGGGAAGGACCATATCGTGTGGTTACTGTCCATCCCCTTGGGAGTTATCAGCTTGCACGTGTTGATGGTACCCCAGTGCCTCGGACTTGGCATGTTACTAACCTTCAAAAGTTTTTTCTCTAAACACTGTTAGTTTTACTTCGATTTTCTATCTCTTGCATAATTTGTTTCTATTATGATAAGTTTTGCTCAGTTAACCATACTATTCTTGTCTATCTATTATGTGTTTATGATACCGTGGGGACGCCCCGATATCTTTATACTACATGTTTCCGAACACTTATTTTCGATCCGTCGTATATAAAACATGTCTCCGGACTCCATTACTCACTTCCACAACTCAGTCAAGTTACATATTTAAACCTCAGGGTTTTGTTCACATTCTATCCCACTCGATCAAAGAGTACAAGGCGCTATTAATTTGTCTCCGGACTTCAACTCATTTTCTTTACACACTCTTGATAATCTATTTAAGTGTCTTTGTTTTTCAAAAAAAAAAAAAAAAAAAGAATAAACAAACAACGTTTTTTAACTAGTCATGTATAAGTTACAGCAACTAATTATTCTCTCACTACATTAATTTTGGTCGGATATTAGTTATTCTACTTCATACTGACGTTGCTCGGAGTCCTCTCCGAACCAAAACGCGAAACCTCGTTGCCTTGTCTTTGATCGAACATTCCTAGTCCTCTGGGAATTTTCTTGCGCGTTCCGACGACGCTCTACTTCGCTTCGGTCACGGACTCCGGTCCCATGCCTATAACTTGTCCCTTGAGGACCCCGGTCTGTTGCAGTATGTCTGGATCTTCTACTTGGCCCCGACATATTGATCCATTCTGCATGGCCCCATTCTAGTGGCGCCAAAGGATCCATCACCTCGGGGGTTTGAGTTATGTATTCCCCGGTCTTATGATGAGGAGACTCTGATGTCTTCCGAGACACTGGTTTTACTCTCCGTTCCCTCCCTGGAGTGTTTGCCCATTCTACAGCATCCCACTCCTCAACAGGCATCTCATCAATCTCCCTGGCCAAAGCTACAACTGTTGATCCACTGGCCTCCGGCTCCACCACACGTGTTTCTTCCGGTTCTTGGGGCACGCTCGGCGTCACCTCGGGCATGTTATTGGTTTTCCCGGCACCTACAGTTGGGTCCTCCGACAACATCTTCTCTTGAATATCGGTCTTTGTTTTCTTGCCCCGATGCTTTTTCCTGCGGCTGTGTTCCTGTTCCTCTTGCTCTGCAATGTTTAAAGCTTCATTCCTGGCCTCTACTTTCTTTTGCAGCTCTACCAGAAATCCTAATACCAATCGGTTCCTTATGACTTCAGGATTATTGGCATCACCTTGCTCGCTCCGCTGCTGGACGTCTCCCCGGATTTCTGCTCTCCGGGCTCGAATCTCTTGAATTGATAATCGCCCGCCATCAACAAGCAAGTGCTCACACTCTTGTTGATTTATACGGAGTTGCTCCAACTCCAGGTCTTTTAACACACACTGCGCTTTATACTGCCGCATCTGTTGTGCGGATTCTTTCCATGAGCTCTCTGCTTCTACGCATCTCTTTTCTACTGATAGTAAATTCTTTGATAACCGTGGGACTTCGTGCAACATCAACATATCTCGGTCTTTCAGTAACCAGACTATTGATGATTGAAGCTGCTTTATCACCTCATATGGGTTTTCAATATTTTCCTGGCAAATGAGACACCTCGGTTTTTAGACCTTACGAATACGTGTACATTGTTACGAATAAGAATATGGCAACATTTGATATCCATAAAAATGTTTCAACGTTGTTTATTTCTCTGGAAATACAAAGTTGTTCATTACAAAGCAAGAAAATACAACGGAATCTTTTTTACAGATCATCTAGTCTACATTCTGCTCATGAGTTGGAAGGTCACTGACCTCTCCAGGGGTAGGGGTGGTCCCTTTTCCACCCGAGGCCTCTGCAACATCACTAGCTACCTCTATTGCCTTGCCAGAGTCTTCAATCATGTCGGTAGGCATTACAGCTCCTTTACGGGGAATAGGAGCTCGGTTTCTTAACTCTCGTACATAAAAACCGTTGCGAAAACCCAAGAAGTCCTTATCCTGGTCTTCATTACACCGTTTAATAATTTCGGGAGTTAAGAGTGTGTTCTTCTTAGCTAAGGCCTCGATCAACGGCCACTTCGGAGCTTTCATCAACGCCTCGAAATAGGCCCCATCTTCGTTCCCTACTGCATCATAGTTATACCTGAAGTCTTCATCATAAACATTGACCTCCGGGTATTTATCGTATATGGTTTCCAACAGCTCGCTTTTTGTAGCTGTGTCCCCTGCAGCCACGAACGTGCTCAGAAACTTCAAGAATGTCTCTGTTTGCATCAATTTTTCGGCGAAAGTTTCTAGTACAGCTCCCTGGCCCACGATCGCCTTGTTAAGCTCTTCCCGAGTCGCAATTAAGTCACCCCGCATCACGGCAACCTCGACGGCCTGTTCGCGTAGCTTGGCTATTTCTCTCTCGGCAAGTACTGCCCTGTCTCGGGCTACTCTGGCACTCTTCTGGGCCTCCGCGAATCCAGCCCGTAATTTGGTGACCTCGGCCTCCAGCTCGGCTATTCTGTCTCGGGAAGATTCTTTCTCCAATCTTCCCACCAGCCCGTGGATTGGCTCCAGCAATTTTTCCAGCTCGGCTCCGGCCGCAGTTATCTCTGTTCCTTGTCCCTGCATTGCCTCACTATTATGATGGGCGTGTACGATGTGTAATAACACATTATTTACGAAGATACCTTGTGAGCCGGGGTCATGTGCGCCTTTTTGGGGGGCGGTGGTGTAATTGGAGAGGTGATCCTCCTCTTGGCACTCGGCGTCAACCCCGAGAGTGGAATGTTGTCCTCGTGGTCGTCTCCGTGGCTACCTCCAGCTGCCGTTCTCTGTAGCTCCGGGGTTTGAGACCTATCCTCTCGCCCCCCGGAGCTGGCTTCTGTACTCTTCTTCGCAACACTCTTGAACTTACCCACTGCACACAACAGGCCACATGTTCAGAGAATTGACAAGTTTACCTTACACAATTTATACAGAAATAAAAGCCCTACCCTCTAATCCTGCCCCGGTTCTCGACCTCTCTCTCTCAGATATGCTTGGTGTCCTATTAGAATCAGTCCCGGTTGGGGTATCTTTTTCTTGGGAATCCGAAGTCCCAGCAGCCCAGCTGGAATAATACGGGCTCAACCCAGCTCTGTCCAGAACTTCTTCTGAAAATTTGGACCCCAGAACACCGGCTCTTTTTAATACGTCAACACCTCTAGGTTCCCCTACAGGGGCACTATCTACTACCTCTAATATCTGCCACTTCGGCAGAACTGTCACTTGCCTAACATAAATAAATTTACTCCTCCATCCTTCAATTTTACTCGGATTCTTTACTTTGAATCTCTTACCTGGTCTAGGGTTAAGGTAATACCAACCTTTATTTCTCCCCATTGTTTTCAGCTGAAAGAAATGCCTAAACAAACTAACACTAGGCACTACTCCCCCCTTACTACACTCCACTAAGAAACCTACCACCTGCCTTATAGCATTGGGCTCCAACTGCCCCAAAGCTAGTCCATAGTACTCCAACAATTTTACTAAAAAACCCCACAAAGGAAACCTTAATCCTACAGCCAGCTGATCTATATATACGGAAATGAATCCTTTGGGAGGGCAACAGGCTTTGTCCTTATCTTCGGGAATAATGAATTCCAGATCAAAGGGTAAGAAAAAATTTGGGATCCATCGCCTAATTTGAGTCTCAGTTACAGTGGGTCTTACCCCGGCCACTTCGAACCCTTCTGCTTCCTCCTCACAGTGGGGGAAACTTACTGCCTCCACTCTGATTTCACTAAGATCACCCAGATGAATTTGTCTACTTTCGCTATTCACGGGGAAGATGACCCGGATAGGAGGTGCTCTAAAAGGTTCCCCTTCTTTGCCTACCTCTTCCACCCTAGATGAAGACGAAGATGAGATAGACATACTTACTTGTTTTCTTTGGTTGGTTGGTGTGATGTTCTATCTTCACAAGTTGGCACAATGGTAGATTTCTCTGATGCGCGATTCAGATAACTGCAAGAGAAGAAGGTGAAGGGTTTCGATTTCCCTCATTTTCTTATACATTCAGCAACGGTAAAGATTCGATGGTTTAAAATCAACGGTCCTGATCTTCACGTGCCATACACGCGCCTCGAAACCAACAATATGCGCCGTTTCACACGCGCTTACTCGAATACTGTGTACATCTGTCAGTCACGCGCCTCAGTTGTGTTCACCACTCGTGTTGAAGAAGCTTCTCAACTCCGGTTGAGGGACCTCGGGGTTTACCTTTTCTCAACCCCGGCTGAAGGACCTCGGGGTTTACCTTTTCTCAACCCCGGTTGAAGGACCTCGGGGTTTACCTTTTCTCGACCCCGGTTGAGGGACCTCGGAGTTTACTTTGCTCGACTCTGGTTGTGTGACCCCGAGTTTCTCACTCCTTCCCAAGTCCATCTCAAGGACACTGGTTTTCTATTTAACGTCACATCTGGTCCACCTTATCTACTTTACAAGCCGAATCCTTCTGCTTCGGCTTCTTTGGGGGAGGAGCATTTGGTAGGTATGGCCCAAGTTGCCTCAGGCTGCGGTCCGACCCAATTTGTCTAGAGTTGGAGGCCCAAGAATTGTCCCAAATACAGATTTGGTAATTAAGTTGCGATGGCAGCACAAGGGGGATTGAAGATTTGACCCACGATTTCCTCTCAATCACAAAGGCAGGTTTCGTGGCCTTAATTGTAGGAATATAGTTAGGGCTATGATTTGTATGATATAAATAGTAGAATTAGAGGGAGAAAGAGGGTTGGAATTTTTAATCAAAGAGAGATCACTTGTAAACAGAAACAGAAAAAGAAAGAAGAAAAGGAGCCCGGTAGGGACATCATTTTCCCGTGGACGTAGATCTCCGGTTCGAACCACGTAAACCTTGTGTCTTATTGTCTGGTTATCTTCTGATTTATTATCTTTCATGAATATTCTTTTGATAACGGACTGCGCTTTATCAGATTGTAGCTTGTTGTGAAAAAAATCTAATGCAGCATTTTGTCTTAGATTTTTGCACATTTAGACTTCATAATATTAAAACATAATTATGAAGCCCTTAAATAAATCTTTATTTGACAAGGGGCATTTAAATAAATTTATTTTGCTTAGGTACTGAAATTTAAACCAATTTTCCTTAATTTAAATATTTACTCAAATTCAGAACTAAATAGGAGTTTTTATCATATTTCACCACTAATATGTCATATACAATATTTAATCATATTTATTGGTACATAAGAGGGTTGAAAAATAGAAATTGAAAAGACATTTTTTCCTAACTAGTTTAAATAAAATAAGTCATTTTAAGTAATTAAGTAAATTCATGGAAAATCTATTTTCATATACTTATTCTTATTATTTATAATATTTTAATTCTTAATTAATTCCTTATTTGATGGTACCATTTATGCAGTCGAACTCGGCTCCGGATTACATCTTCTTGAGAAAACTCAAAAAGGTAAAACATTTTGCATGATAATGCAGATTAATGAAATATATGCATTTTTATATTTTAAATAAATAAATCTGGAAATAACGATGCATGAAAATATTTATAAAGTTATTACTTTCTTCTTGTATTTTCTTGGGAGGTTACATCCGTGAATCGTACATGGGCAGTACTAGTTGTTCAACAATGATAAAACTGAATTAAATACAAGAGTCAAAATACAACAGTCACCGAACAATTCTAGTGGAAGAATTCCCACCGTCTCTTCGACTCTTTGGGAAACTGCTCTCAAAACTACCCTAAACTATGAATGTATGAAAGCTATGATAAAAACTGTAAACATGTAAGTAGAAAAGTGATGTATTGGAGTACACAACACTAGGTTCATCTTGTACTTAAATTGGATACAACCCTTAAAACGCATCAACCGTCAAAACACTCGGCATTTGCCCGACCAAACCACTAGCCTATTCGGTCAAGCAAATGCTCTTCTTCTATGAGCCTTTTTTTTCCAGGGTGCATGACTGCACCAGTTGTCTGTTCAGTCGAGTATATGCTTATTTTTTTACACTTTTGCCTTAGTAACACTTTGCACGACCGAACCACATTCTTGTTCGATCGAGCAAATGCTGCTCGTTTTTCTTCTCTTTTTATCTTCTACACTCCATGGCGGGCCTATCCAAAAGCTATTTTGGGCCAAATTCTGCAATTCCTTTCTTCCAAGTCTTCTTTTATCCGTTTGGACTTGTGATTTCACCATTAACTAAAAAAATGCGATGTTTTGTACTTAAAACACTACAAAACCAACAGACAAGTGAAATCCGATTATCATACAAAAACATAGGTTAGTGATGCACGTTAATTAAGCATGTAATTAGGTCAATGTATGATACTCTTTTATATGAATTATGTGCATAAATGGTTAGAAATTGGATGGAATGTGATATAAGTGACCAATTAACGTACTCGGCTTATTTTAAGGTATTTTGAGCATTTTCAGGCTAAAAAGTTGTGATTTACGACTACCGAACAAGAAAACAAGTTGAAACAGAAGTGAAAACCGGCCCAGACGAGTGAAAATCGACCCAAAGTAGTGAAAACCAATGGAAATCGGTCTGAACTGTCCGAGAACCGATCCAAACCGGTCCAGACCGGCCTGAACCGGTCCAGGAGCGAAACGGAGCAAGAGCCGACGCGGCCGTGTCACATAAGCAACATGGCCGTGTCAAAAGTAATGTGCATTGTTCAAATAGGCTCTGGAACAGAACACGGCCGTGTCACAAAGCAACACGGCCGTGTCAAATTGTGCGTGGAAATTGAAGATTTGCAAAGCAACACGGCCGTGTCATTTAATCAACACGGCCGTGTCAAAACGGATGTCGTGAATAAAAATCCAATTTTAAACAAAGATTTGATTTCCCAATTCAATGGGGCTTATCTAAACTCTATAAAAAGGATTCAAGTGCTTCTTCAAAAGACAACACACATAATATCCGACTTTGAGGCACGAGACGACCTGGACAACAACGAAGATTCAATCAACGGGACGATTTACTCGGGTTTAGCAATTTTTCCTAGTTTTAATTATTTATAATGTTTTGTCTTGAATATTGTATTGGATTGAGCCTAGGCATGAGTAGCTAAGCTATTCGTGTCCTAGGGTTAGAAAGTAGGGATTATTTTATGACAATGTTTTGATTTACATTTTAACTTATTGAATTTCGTTCTTTTATGTGTTTATCTTTATATCCGTTTTAATCACTGAATTTGGACTGGCCATCTAGGTTTAGTAATCTCGTTTAACAAATTCACTTCGAGAGAAGGGGTTTGTTATTAGACGTACGATATAGAGCACAATTGTCTATGACTGTGTAGGCATAGGTTCATGAGCTTTTTGGAGTTTCTAGGATTAATTGACTCGAGAGGGTAATTGTCTTAGTTAATCAACGATTTAATTACTTCGAGAGGAGAATTAGGTTAATATTGCGCCGCTTATTAAACACTAGATCGGTTAAAATCACTAAGTTAATTCTAATCATCTTTGGAATAAATATTCTGAAATCGATACCCTAGGATGTTGTTTATCCTTGATTGTTAATTATTTGTGGTTACCAAGTTTGAATTTATATTTAATGAAGTATTTTAGTCAGTAAAATCAATCTTTTCTGAATTAGTATCTAGTTAGGACATTCCTAGAATATTGAGGTATCAAACTACCTAAAAACTATTCCTTGTGGGATCGACCTTGATAATTGTTACTACACCTACATCCGTACACTTGCGGAACAATAGGTTAGACACCGACGTGTCAAGTTTTTGGCGCCGTTGCCGGGGAATAGGATTTAGCGCTTAGTTTTTATCTTAAAAAATAGGAGGAAACTAGACTAGATTTTATTTTATTTGTTTTTATTTTTAAATTTTCGTTTTTATTTTTGTTTAATTTTTTTGTTACACTGTATTTTCTGTTTTTGGTGTTATCAGTCTTCGCATGCACACCAGATCAAAAGGAAAAGAAACTCTTATTCTTTTCGATCCAGAAATTGAAGCGATAGCTCGTAGACACCGCACTAGAAGGCCTGAGATGGAGAACCCACCGCAGCAACCGAATGATGAAGCCTTAAATAGAGTGCTAACAGCTTTAGCACGATTGGACGATCGAGTTACTAACATACAGCAGCAGATACCTGTACAGCAACCACAGTTGCCACAACAGCACGGACAAATTCCAATAGAGCCAGATGCGGGAGATGAAGATGATACGCCCATTAGTGACTGTTTAAAGCCTAATCCAAGTCAACAGTCAGGAGGAGTACGACCCCCGCCACTTAATGCCAATAGTTTCGAGCTGAAGCCTGCACTAATCAACATAGTAAAGCAGAACCAGTATGGGGGAAGTGCATTAGAGTATCCGAACGCTCACCTGATAAAGTTCCGAAGACTGGCAGGCACCATCAAAATAAACCATGTGCCACACGAGCAGGTTAAACTAAGATGGTTTTCCTTTTCGTTGAAGGATAGAGCCCTCCAATGGTTCAATTCATTGGAAGATATCACCAGCTGGGAAGATTTTAGCACTTCGTTTCTATTGAAGTACTTTCCACCGAGCAAGATGCTCGACTTGCAGAATCAGATTAATCAGTTCAAGCAATTGGATCAGAAGCCATTTGGAGAAGCTTGGGAGGGATTCCGGAATCTTATCCGGAGTTTCCCTCAACATGGGTTTACGAAAAAGCAGCAGATATGTAAGTTTTATAATGGCTTACTCGCTCCGACCAGAAACTAAGTGGACGCAGCTGCAGGTGGTAGCTTGATGGAGACATCAGTAAAGAAAGCATTCTCGATTTTGGATGCTATGGCTAGAACAAGTTATCAATGGCCAAACGAGAGAAACCAGCCACGGAGGGTGGCGAATGTTATGGAAGTGGAGACGGTCAGCAATGAGCCGCTTGACAAACTCACATCACTCTGACGAGTCAGGTAAATCTGCTGACTAGTCTGACGTTGGCACAACAGACAGGGGGTCAAGAAAAAGTTGAAGAGGTTAATTTTCTAAACCAAAGGAACTTCAACAACTTCCAAAACAACCAACCTAGGTACAATCAGTACCCACAAAATCGGAATCACCAAAACTTCTCATATGGGAACTCCAAGAACACACTCAATCCACCACCTGGGTTTGCTGTTTCAAATGGTATGATCCATGACGGTAAGAAGCCATCACAAGAAGAGATTGCCCAGTCACAGTTTGAAAAGTATAGTTAGCTCAATTGGAGAAGAAAGTAGAAGGGAAATTTATTGAGCTAAACAAGCATATTACAGGGCAAGGGGCAGACATCAAGAGGCTAGAGAATACGATGGTTCAGACTCAAGCAAGTATTGGGGAGTTGTCTTCTAATATGAGCCAGTTGATCAAGATTGTCGGGGCCCAACACAAGCAGGGCCAATATCCGAGTGATACGGTGGTGAACCCAAGAAAGCAATGTCAAGCCATTCAGTTGAGGAGTGGTACTGAGTACGAGGGACCCCAGCTGCCGGTTGATAAAGATAAAGTAGTGGAGAAAGAGCAAATGGAAGAGAAGCACGAGTAATTGGGCAAGAAGAAGGCAGTAAAGCAAAGCGAAGGAAAGGAAATCAAAGCAAACATCCCACCTTATGTCCCGGCTATCCCATTCCCACAAGCCTTAAGGAAGAAGAAGATTGATGAGCAGTTCGCGAAGTTTTTGGATGTGCTGAAGAGGGTCCAAATTAACATCCCCTTTGTTGAAGCACTACAGCAGATGCCGAACTACGCTAAATTTCTGAAGGAAGTGATCTCAAAGAAGAAGAAGTGGGAAGAATACGAGACAATCAACTTGACTGAAGAGTGCAGTGCTGTGATCCAAAGAAAGCTACCGCTCAAGCGAAAAGATCCAGGTAGTTTTACTATTGCATGTCAAATAGGTACTGTTACATTTGATAAGGCACTGTGTGATCTAGGGGCTAGTATAAACTTGATGCCACTATCTATTTTTGAGAAATTGAATCCAGGTACTTTGAAACCCACTACAATTTCTTTACAAATGGCTGATCGGTCTATGACTTGGCCAAGGGGATTGTAGAGGATGTTTTGTTAAAAGTTGGGAAGTTTATAATACTTGTGGATTTTGTGGTTTTAGATATGGTAGAAGATAAAGATGTCCCTTTGATTTTAGGTCGCCCATTTCTAGCAACGGGAAAAGCATTAATAGATGTCCAAAAAGGAGAGTTGACATTAAGGGTAGATAAAGAGCAAGTTACTTTTTCAATCTATAAAGCTCTACAACATCATGATAGGGAGGATGAATCTCAATTAGAAACATGTAGTTTTGTTCATTCAATTGAAGCTGCATTTTTTAGGAAACTAACCTCCCCAAATGATAGTGATCCCCTTGAAACATGCATCACAAATTCTGTTTATAATGTTAATCTCCATGACCCTACTGACCTTGATCTTGCCGAAAGTGTTAGTGCATTGAATGCCTTGCAGGATGCTCCTAAGGAGAGTTCGACTCAAGAAAACATAAACAAGAAAGCGGTTGAAGAAGAGCAAAAAGGGGGCGATGGATGCCCGGAGCTGAAACCATTGCTTGATCATCTGCGGTATGCATTTCTAGATAATAAGAACAGATATCCGGTAATAATCTCTTCTTCCCTTACTGATGTTGAAACTGATAAGTTGTTACGTGTATTGAGGAAGTATAAATCTGCTATAGGCTGGTCGATTGCTGACTTGAAAGGAATTAGTCCTACTATTTGTATGCATAAAATTCTGATGGAAGATGAGTATAGACCCTCCGTTCAAAACCAACGTAGGCTTAACCCAATGATGCAAGAAGTAGTTAGGAAAGAAGTACTTAAGTGGTTAGACGCTGGGATAGTTTTTCCTATTTCTGATAGTAAGTGGGTAAGTCCAACCCAGGTTGTGCCAAAGAAGGGGGAATGACTGTAGTTAAGGGTGATCTTGATGAGGTCATAGCCACTAGGGTGATCACGGGCTGGCGTGTCTGTATAGATTATAGGAAACTTAATGCAGCTACTCGTAAAGACCATTTTCCCCTTCCCTTTCTAGATCAAATGCTTGATACGTTAGCAGGATATGAGTATTATTGTTTTCTAGATGGTTATTCGGGGTACAATCAGATTGTAATTGCCCCGGAAGATCAAGAAAAAACTGCTTTTGTGTGTCCTTATGGTGTCTTTGCTTTTCTTAGAATGTCATTTGGGCTTTGTAATGCTCCTGCTACTTTTCAATGATGTATGATGGCAATTTTTGGAGGTTTGATAGAAAATATAATGGAGGTCTTTATGGATGATTTCTCTGTGTTCGGTTCATCTTTCGATAATTGTCTAGATAACTTAGCTCAGGTGCTTAACAGGTGTGAAGAAACCAATCTGGTCCTTAACTGGGAAAAATGTCATTTTATGGTAAAAGATGGGATAGTCTTAGGACATAGAATTTCATCACAAGGATTAGAAGTCGATAGGGCTAAGGTAGTGGCAATAGAGAAATTACCACCTCCTACGAATGAAAAAGGGGTTAAAAGCTTTTTAGGACATGCGGGATTTTATAGAAGGTTCATAAAGGATTTTTCTAAAATTGCTAAACCTTTATCTCGTTTGTTAGAAAAAGATACTCCTTTTGCTTTCGATGATGCATGCATACAGGCTTTTGAAACGCTAAAGAAGGCATTGATCACTGCTCCAGTACTTATTACACCTGACTGGTCACAACAATTCGAGGTTATGTGTAATGCGAGCAACATGGCGGTAGGAGCTGCCCTGGGTCAAAAGCGGGAAAAGATTTTTCGGGTCATATACTATGCCAGCAAAACTCTCGACCCCGCTCAAGCAAACTATACCACCACAGAAAAGGAACTGTTAGCTGTTGTTTATGCTTGTGATAAATTTCGTTCATATCTTGTACAAGCTAAAACAATAGTTTATACTTATCATACTGCTCTTAAGTATTTGTTTGCTAAACAGGATTCCAAGCCAAGGCTAATTAGATGGATTTTGCTTCTACAAGAATTTGACTTGGAGATCAAAGATAGGAAGGGCTGCGAAAATGTAGTAGCTGACCACTTGTCTCGCATTGAGAATGAAGCGGATGCAAAGGGCCAACAAACAGCCATTAGCGACATCTTTCCAGACGAGCACGTGATGGTTGTGGAGAATGGGCCATGGTATAGTGACATCGCCAATTTTATAGCGAGTTCCGGACTTTCCTCATCATAAAGTACCTTCCCGCTTCTCAAGACTCCTACACTGACATTTTCAATTTCGTTCTATGAAGAGTGTCTTTGATAGGAAAATGCAGTAGGTGATCAGGAAAGCATGCAGCTAATGCCTCCTTTTGTCTTCTCAACTCCTTAGTAATCTTCCACTTCGGTGTCCGAACTTAAACCTCAGTCACTTGGGGAATTGGTGTTTCTTCTGTCCTAGGTTTTTCATGCAGTTCTTTAGTCTTTGTCTATGAAGTATACACGGGCTTTTCAGGCTCTCCAAGTAACTCTTCATCCACAACAACAATGGTACTCACATTTTTCGGATTAACTTCCGGTTGAGCCAGTAACTTTCCCCCTTGTGTGTTTTAGCCTTGACACGGCAGAGGCGAATCGGCTCATTAGAGTCGACCAGTGCTTTCTGTTGGTAAAATCCCTTTGGAAAGGGGGGGCCTATTTTGATGGCTCTGTTCTCCCGGTTTATGAACATCCTGATTCTGTGGACCATAGCTGAAATTCGGATGATTCCGCCATCCCGGATTGTAGCTATTCGAATACAGGTCATTTTTCCTTCTTTTCGGAGGTGACTTTGGCCTTTCATACCAATTATGACAAGAATTTGCATGGGCCTCAATATCCTCTCCTAGAACCGGGCAATTTTCAGTGTTGTGATCTGTGACATGACACACTTTGCACGGTTTAGGGCTAGACATACTTCCAGCAGCTACTTTTCTCACAAGGGCTGTCAACTGATCCAATCGGTCTTCTACATCGGATCCTTGAGTTCCCCGACTTGACCTGACTCTCTCTCTAGTCCCAAACTGCTGCATGTTCGCAGCCATCTTTGAAATAAGCGCCCAAGCCTCAGTGGGCGTCTTGTCTTATAATGCCCCTCAACTAGCACTATCGATCATGTTTCTGTAAACTACACACAAGCCCTCATAAAAGTATTGTATCAACAGCTGCTTGGTTATTTGATGTTGAGGACAACTCGACACGAGCTTCTTAAATCTTTCCCAGTACTCATATAACGTCTCCCCTTGCATCTGCAAGATACCGCTTATCCCCTTTCGAATGTTTGTGGCTCTTGATGCTGGGAAATACTTTTCCAAAAAAGAGAGATTCCATCTGATCCCACGTGGTAACCGAGCCGGCCGGAAGATAGTAAAGCCAATCACGAGCCAAATCTTTAAGAGAAAATGGGAAGGCTCGAAGCTTAATCTGTTCATCGGTGACTCGTGCTGGTTTCATGGAAGAGCATACCACGTGAAATTCTTTTAGATGCTTATGTGGAGTATCCCCAACCGTGCCATTAAAGGATAGTAAGTTCACTACCCCTGTCTTCAGTTCGAACTGTGTATCAGCTCTAATCTCGAGGAAAGTAATACACAAGGGTTCTTGGTTGACCCTTGTGTTGGCCAGTTCTTTCAATGTCTTCTCAGGTGCCCGTTTTGCTGCCATTGCTTCAGGTTCACTTGATTCTCCGCTCTCAATGTCGAGGCTTTCAAAAGACTTCCGGATCTCGTTAAGCAATCGAGCTTGTCTTCTCAGTATTCTTTCTTTCTCAACGATATTCGGTTCAAACCAAAGCCCTTTGTCTCCTTAGGAGCGGGTGAACATGCACTACACAACCAAAATCACACAAATTAGTGAGTGCCAATTACTAGTTAAGCAATACAATAGATAATTAATATGCTGGAGATGGTGCTTGAAAAGAAAATAACACTACACACACCGTTCCCCGGCAACGGCGCCAAAATTTGGGGGTTTTGCGAATATGTCGTTGAAATGTTCGCCCTACCAAATTAGAATGATTTAAAATTGAGTTCCGAACTTTCCGACTTTACTAGGTAAAGTGGTAAGTCCGATTCAATCCCAGGGAGAACGATGAGTAGTGTTGATTCAAATACTTCAACTAATTAGTGATTTAGGTCGGAATAAAAGCAATAAACATAAGCGTGTAAATGGGGCGGGGGGAGGGGGGTGGTTTGATTGAGTCTAACAACTAAAGTCTACTAAGTACCAATTACAAATCTGGAAAGCAATAGATGTTTTTGGTGTTTTAGATTAATCAAAGTGTCAAAGATAGACCACAAGTAAATATTTTTGGGTTTTTGAATATATTAAAAAGACCTACCCTCAATCTAGTATCCCCTTGAATTCGACTACCTATGGATTATTGTTGATGCCCCAATTTAATGCAATTTGAACCCTTATCCCACAATCTACAAGGTCCGCTTATGCAAATTGTGTTGTTCCTTAATTGTGGATAAATCAAAGGTCCGCTAATCGATTTATCCCTACCCAAATCAATTAGTGATCAAAACAATTTCTTTTCACACTAATTGATATTGGATGATCACAAACTAGAACAGCAGGATAAATAAGGCATAAACCTCGAATCGATCGGGTTTAGAGGCCAAACTCTATAATGCCACCAATGATATCAATCATTATTCACTATTATGGGAGATTGAAGCTTCAAAAATCATGGAAAGTGAATTCCAATCTCTAGCAACATACAATGAATGCTTCTAAAGGGTGATCAATCCTAAAACAAGCATCTAGGCATGAGACAATTCAAACAAGCATTATAGAACATTTAAATTGCATAAAAATGGTAACACCGAAATTCAATATTCACATATTCATCTTCAATCAAAGTTCAACATGATCAAGGATAGAACTAAGGGTGCTAGCCACCCATTACTCCTAATACAATCAGTAAATCAAAGGAAATACAAAAATTCATAAAAATGAAATGATAGAACCCAAGGTTGATCAATGGGGAAGATGGGATGACTCCTTCTTGCCCTTCTCTCCTCCTTGGAAGTGATGGTGGCTGAAAAGTTCTCCAAATTTATGCCCAAGATAGGTTAATTTCGAAAGGGAGGATATATATATAGGGGAAGAGTAGTTACTTCAGTTTAAGGCAAAATCGCGTTCAGAAATTTAAAACAGGGCAAAGAATCTCGGCCGAGATGCAAGTGTGTCTCGGCCGAGACGTGAAAAAGGGCATTTTCAAATTGTAAATCGAGGGGTGATCTTGGCCGAGATTGGGTTGCATCTCGGCAGAGACGTGAAAAGGAAATTTTAGGGCTTTTTAGGGTTAGGATTATCTCGGCCGAGATTGGGTTTCATCTCGGCCGAGATCTTCATCTCTTGAATTTCTGACTTTTCCCTGGAGAGGTATCTCGGTCGAGATGCAATATCTTTCTCGGCCGAGATCTTCAATCTCTCAAAATTCCAGGATTTCCCTGGAGTGGTATCTCGGCCGAGATTTTTGTCCTGTCTTGGCCGAGATCAATCCTTCAGCCCTATCCCTTGTTGCCTTGACTGATCCATCAACTCCGCGATCGTTTGATGTTCTTTTTCGATCCTTTTGCACTTGTTTTAACACATAAACACCACGAACACATTATTTTCCCCATGAGAATACAAAAGCACTAAATACACGTGATTGTGCATATTATTGACATTAAAATGGCACTAAAAGCGCCCTAAAGTGCGTGCATGGGACACGTGTACCAGACACCAATTTTCCGGCATATAGATTGTCTGAGATTCCTCCTAGACTTGCATCTCGAAAATTCTTGATTCTCTTGTGTAAGATAACAATATCAATCAGAGAATCAATTCCTTCCTTGAATGTTGATTTGATCAGAATTTTAATGGCTCCGATATGGATCTAATGCATCTTCTGTATAATCTCTCTATTCATTCTGCTGAGTTTGTCTAATCGGAACTAGCTGCATCTCTATCACATTACTTGTCAGCTCCATGGGAATTGTGATTTCCCCTGCTGTGACTTTGTAGATGATATGATGATTTCTCTTCTTTAGAAAATGTCCTAAAGTCTTGTCCAATCTTCCAATGAAAAACCCATCATAGATTTGGAGTTTTGGGTCTTCTCTCTTAATTTTCATAAGAGTCTTATGAGATTGACATATGTGAGAAGAATCCAGAGAGATCTTCTTGCGTCTCCTGTCGAAAAATGTCTTTTTCTTCAGTCTAATTTTGATTCTGAAGACTCATCCTCGCTGTAATCTTTTTCTTCGTATATGCTTTCAATTGAAGGAATACCTTCGAACTGATATACTTGAATTACATCCTGAAAGTAAATAGCTTCTTCCATTTCTGGTGTTGCCTCAAACTTTTTGATTCCTCGTCTTTGATTATTTGGACAATCAGTTGATATGTGGCCTTTGGCACCACATGTCCAGCAATTGCAGTCTTTGAAACTCTCATTAGCTCTTGTATGAGCTCTTATGAAATTCTTCCTTGTTGATGATGATCTTCCCATGCTCATTTGATCTTAGCTTGGGGAAGAAGCTCTCCTCCAGCTTGGTCCTGACCTTTGCCCTGTTTTGTAATTTCGTGCTTTTTGTTTGGACCAAAACTTTCTAGGTTTCCATGAAGATCCATATTTCTCGCTACCATCTCTTCTAACATAAGGATGACTTCTCTTTTTTATCCTCTTTTGCTTAATGGTTGGCCTCCCACAATAGCAGGGATATCTTTTTCAACACAACATAGAGGAACACTTTTGTTTATTCCTCTTAGCCTCTTGTAATTCTTATGGAGCGCCGCTTGATAGCACCATTCCGCAAGCTTAATTTTGAGGTACGACATTCTCCTCGCCACGGTATCCATTCTATTATATAGAGGTGTCTGATATTCTTTGATCAACATTTCTCTCCATGGACTTGGGATCTTGGCAAAGAATAATGGAATGGCATCACGTTTCTGCATTTTTTACTTCCATCTATCCTTTGTTGAAGTGTTTGATGAACTCATCTGCGTAACAAATATCACGTGCCTCCAGACTATGAAGAGTCTGTGTGTATCGTCTGGCCTTATCATCTTCGACTTCGTTAAAGTAGCCAACTCCAACAAAACCTACTTTAATTACTTGAGCCATTTTCTTGATGATATTTGCTAAGTCTTCTCCAGCCCAGACATTTTCTACTATCTCTGGATTAGTAGCTTCCCAAGCAATTTTCCCTGATCCTTCCAAACTTATCTTTGGAAGTGAGATAAAGTTTTCTTTGTCCAGATCTAGCGTTCCAGCTGCAATTTGCATTGCGACTGCCCACTTATCTATGAGTAGTTCTCTGTTCTTGAGCTCCAATGTATCCAGGTTCAGTACTAATCCGTATGGATGAATTGGCTCCAGCTGAGATTTCCCATAAGGCGATTGCATATAGTTTAGCCTTTGGGTTCTCTCTTGTTCTTGCAGGATAAATATAAGCACCAGCAATGAAATTTCTCGTTGTTGGTTTTTTTACGCCTATCGGAGAATCATGGGATCCCTTACTTTCTGCCACATTTTTTGAATTCTGTGGTGTATTTCGGGGAGTCTATTATTGGCACATAGATACATTTTCTTGTATTTTTAGATCTACAAGACCAAATCCTGCAAAGGATTGTGCAAGGTCGTATAAATTCTTCAAATTTATTATATCCATTAGGATAGATTCTTCTAGTTTAGAAAAGCAATCCTGTTTTCAGTATCCGTCAGCTTTCTCTTCACTTCGGTAGCTTTCCCCTCACTACAACAAAAACCGTTTACCACTACGGTCAAAAACCGTAGTTAAAGGCTTATAGTGACCGTAGTGGTACATACCGTAGTGGTAGACCCTCTACATATAACTACGGTTCAAAACCGTAGTGGTTAATACTAAAGACCACGGTTATGAACCGTAGTCGTTCTAGTAGCGTATCCGCATGACATATGACAACGGTTTGAAACTTAATTTGACTACGGTTTAAACCGTAGTAACATAGACCAACGACTACGGTTCACAACCGTAGTTGCAAATTCAAGATCTACCACTACGGTATGTATAACTACGGTGTAAAATTTCATTTTACTACGGTTGGAACCGCAGTAATATATATTAATGACTACGGTTCAAATTTGAACTAGCAACCGTAGTTATTGAAATTCGTAACCGTAGTCGTATATTGAAATAACTACGTTTTTTTTTTGTAATTGACTACGGTTTGGAATGTAGTAAACGTAAAGAAATACAACGGTTTATTATTATTCATTGACTACGGTTTTAAACCGTTGTCGTAGATTTTTAGCAATTTAAAAAAAAATGGTTGTTGATGCTATTTGAAAATTGTAAATTATATTTTTTATTATATTAATGAAATTAATATACAATTAAACATACGATCAACATTTTACGTAATAAAAAAAGATAAATAAATATACGATGAATTATAATTCATTCTCCCAAACATGTCAAGTCATTTACAATCAACAATTACAAAAATAATTCAACATTGAGTTCAAATCAAGCAGTCAACAATGAGTTCAAATCAACTTCCACTCGAATTGCAAATGAAGTTCCACATCAATGTCCCCGTACAATATATCATGCATGTTGTTCGTAGTCTTTTCTGAAAAGTGAAAACATCCTGCATTTAATTCTAAAAGAAAGAACAATAAAAAATTCTCATTATTAACTGTGACGGCAAAATCCGAATAAGAGAATATATAGATGAATGGGCGTACAAAGTCCTAGAAAGGATACAAGAAGTCATTTGAACTCATAACAAATCATCATCTATCAACTTCAAAGTAATAACATATAACTACTCATCATAAATTAATCATGACACAGAATTAAATTCTCATGCTTGCGTCTTCCTCAGAAACTATATCATAGAATCCAAAACCATAAATCCAATAACACCAACATTCTACAACTAAAAAAATTGGATGAAAATAAAAAGCAAAGAATCAAGCTTTAAGATGAGAATTGAATTGCACAGTCTAATTTTCATTATTGCAATACCTAAAACTAATTGATCATGTCTAGCAAATTTCCACCAATAAATTTAAATTTCGTCTCCATAATATGTATAGAAAGAACAATCACGAAGATTTTTCTGAATATCTGATTAGTCATCTATGTTGTCCTCAGTAATAATTCTTTTACATTGCCTATGATTCACTTTTTATCCGAACTTGCGGTTAGTGATAAATAAATATTTAAGTACTATTTTTTGAATAAATAAATTATGTGAAATTGATGTTTTATTGAACAATAAATGGATCCTCTATGCAATCGAATTTTTTGAATAAATAAATTATGTGAAATTGATGTTTTATTGAACAATAAATGGATCCTCTATGCAATCGAACTCGTTAAAAAATAAATCACTCACCTAGATTACAATTTCAACTAATTGAACCGCACATGATCCCCGAATATAATTTTTTTTCATATTTCCAAATTATAAAGCATGTGTGAGTGAGAGTAGAGAGAGAGACAAGGTACCTTGGAAGGAATCAAGCCGAAGTGTGTTGGAAGCAATGAGCTTGTCAATGAACAGGACCTAAAAAAATAAATAGATTTCGAAAACAATTTCTATTAAGACAAAATCAATGTTTATTTAGCAATATTACGTTTCTACAGCTAAACTTAGCTCAATGAACAGGACCTGATGAAAAGATTAATGTTTATTTTAGTTGTATACATTTTGTAAGAAATCTGATATCTTCAACTTCCTAGGACTAAAATACAGAAATCTGATCTCTGTAAAGACATTTTTAATTCACAGGGAACCAAGTGCAGGTTCAAACAAGTTCTACCACATGAAGAATCACATGCCAAGTACACACCACTGAGGTGACAACTGAAACAAAACATTGACATAGTTACTACTCTAAAATCAAACATGAACTGATTAAGAAACCAATGACTAATAAAATAACCAAAAATAAAGAATTGACTGTAGGTTAAATTTTTCAGTTAGGATGTCGTCAAGCACCTGTCTAGCACCCATTACTATCGATTAGTTGATGCAATGATCAGAGATTCAGACCTTCTAGATCCCAATATGGAGTACAATTACAAACACTCTATTTCCAAAATAATCCCACCTTTCTCAGTTTCCTTCTCCAGACATTTTCTCTTATTATTTTTTCCTTCTTATCTTACCCATTTATTTAATTTTTTTCCTTTTTCTTCCTGCCTTGTTTACAAAATAAAATTCATTCCATTCTTCAATTTGTCAATCAAGAATTTATTCAATTAGCTTAGCTTTCAAAGCAAAATGACAAATGATAACAAACACACGAGATCAATGACGAGGATCCACTGATAAATCAATTTGTAATCTCGTCAAATTGGAACGTGCATTTAACCACATAAATACACATGAAAAACATATCGATATCCAGATAGCAGCTTAGTTTCGTTTAGTCGGTGTTCAATAACACCTAGGGTTTTCAAAATTCAGGAAATTCTGGGAAGAAATGAAGGAAATGATGATTAGTACCTTACATGGAAGAGATCAGTCAGTACCGGTTGAATACGGAAAGGAAAGACAGAGAGGAATGGAAAACGGGGGAGAGGAACGGACTAGGGCAGGAGGACAGCCGATCTTCAACTCGTATTCCACGTTTTCCTTTTTCTTGTGTAGCTGATCTTCGAATCCTAGACATCACTTTGAAAAAGAAATAGGAAAGCTCAAATTTCAGAACCACTTTAAAGCAGAAAATTACCAAGTTAATAAATGTAAAGATCCTACTCATACAAGGAATATGAAGTTAAAATAAAGAGAAAAATTGAAGGAGCAATCTATAATAAAAATATAGATGCAACTCACAAATAGCTTTTCGACAATCAGAAATAGGAATTCCTAAAATATGTAAAAATAATTCCACAGGTTTCCAAGCTTCATATCTCCATAAAATGCACTAGTAACATGATATTTCTCACCAACGTCGATCTCTGGTACGTCATCATCGTCATCTTCGGGTTCCGAAGTTGCTCTAGAAGTTGAACCACTGCAAGAAACATGTGCCTTCTTTTGGAATTGTTTTGCTAATTTCTTCAAATTTTCTAAGCTATCCGGACCTGAGTTATTTACAATAAACCTTTGCAAGCTGGAGATTTTGAAGAAATTGAAAAAAGAAAATCTCAAAAGCAAGGATAAATTACGCTTACCCAAATGGAGAAGAATTTGAGGAAGAATGTCTTGTAATTCCGAAAAATGCGTAAAATGAATGTTAAGTTGAATTATAGTTCACAACCGAATGCCATAGAGTTGAGTAGTACCTTGTGTGGCTTGAGCATGAGCTGATGAAGCTATAGTTGGAGTATGATAACTCATCCTTTGCCTCTTCTTTGTCATTTCTTATGGTGGATTAAAAATTGATTTGTACAAATTATAATTTTCGCCCAAAAACAGATTCCGCACCCAGCTACTTATGTCAAATGATCGAATCACCAGCTGGTCTCCCTCGTTCTGGACACCTCATACAGTAAAAATTGAGTCTGAAATATGTCCAATATGTAGAAATTCAATTCCATATATAGCAAATCTATAGGGGAGGAAAGACAAATTGCATAGAAATCATTAACAAATACTTTACATTCTCTAACACACAAATAATCATTTCAAGCATGCCACTTCATAAAAAATCCATGAGAATTCAATTCCATATTTCCAACAAATATACATCGAACTATGAAGCTTCTCGCCAAGTCACCATAACATAATTTAACTTTACCTAACAATGCCCATATTTCCTAATCACCATAGAGGCTTCATAACGAAACTGTACTTCATAAGACATATATTGAAAAAGCACTAAATCAAAACAAAAAGATGAAGTGTGTTTGACAAGTGTACATATATGTTTCGCTTTGAGCTATGACCATAGAATAAAAAACTAACTAACTAACTTTATTGGGCAAAGTATCATCCAAGTTGTTGATCGGGGCTGTTAGTAAGCAAAACTTCATATCTAGTGCATCAGAATCTGAAGCACATGAATACTCTTTAGAAGAATTTAGTTTACAATTAAGTACAAAAGCTGGTGAAAAGCAGAAGTATGTAAAATTAAGGAAAATAGCATCATGGAAGCTAAACAAGTGATAAGTAACTATGTAAAAGAGTAGATAGCAGTTAGATTGCAGTTGCACAGAATATTAATTTCTTTCAGGTTTAGTGCTACTTATATTATAGAGATTAGTATCCCCATAGCCTATAAAATCCACTAGATATGTACTACATGGTGCATGTCAAAAACTTCAACAATTCAACAGTAAAAAGATCAAAATGAAAATGTAAAACACAATTTCATAACCATCAGGAAACCCAATCCTTCTCCCTAATTTCTTTACACAATCATCTTCTCTACTACATACAAAGATTAAACTCTTCATATTCTAACCAAAGTGCCTCAAATTCACTTACCAAAGGCAGGCCACAGCGGTTAATTCTGCTTGCCCAATCGAGTGAAGACCCTCCGTCTTGCTGCACACGATGGAACACATCCCTCACCAGCCTTTCCAGCTGCTTCTGCCACTGCCTAACCTGCTCAATCCCGTCGTAAATCGCGTTGCAGACGTCCAAAGCTATGACACTCCGCTCGAAGAAATCGGCGATGTATCGATCCATGGGAGGTTTGGTGAGGTTAGATTTGTGGTTGCGGACGATGAGTCTGAATTCTTCTTGGCAACATACGAATGCGTCTAGAAGCTTCTAGATGCAGGGGAGAGAGAGGAGGTCGTCGGAGTCGGCAGCGGAAAAATCGTGGAAGCGGTTGGCGATGTGTCTCTGGAAGGTTTCGAGGTCGATTTCATGGTTGGATTCGTGAGTGGAATCCATTGAATAGACCTGATTAGGGCGTCGGCTTAGAATGGAGAATCCGAAGCTTGAAGGGGATGAAGATGCCTCTTGACAATTTGTTGTTGGCATCTCCCACAAAGAGAGAGAGAAGTATACACCATTAATGGCATCTGTACAAGTATATCAAACCTCAAACATGTAATTCTGAAGCCTAATACTAACAAACAAATCCTTCGTATTTTTGCTCGATTTCCACAAAATTCTAGGGCTCAATTTTGAAGAGATCAATAAGAAGATTTCAAATCTCTCCAATTAAAAAAAATCAGTACCTTTTGTTGATTCAATCGTCATCATTATTCCTCTGCGACGCGCTTCTCCAAAACTCTGCGACCGCATTAGGTTTCCGGTGATTCCCCTTTTCTTCCGCCGATATTTTCTTCTTCGTCTTCTTCGTTTCTTCCTTTTCTTCCTTTTCCGTTTGATTCAAGGGAGTGTTTGCAACTATTTTTTTCCAAGTGCTTTTTAATTTATAACTGAGAAAAACTATTTTAGAGTATTTAAAAAAATAACTTTAGCTTTAACATAAGTAATATATTTTAGGCCAAAAGTTAAAATTAAAAAATAGTTGTTTTTAACAACTTTTATGTATTCTGGTAAATAAATAGATTTCTCATTTTCATAAGCTAAAAGTCGTTTTAAGTATCAAATACTCCAACTTTTATATTTGACCAAAATTAGAATATTAATTTGACAAAATAGAATATAATTAGTTTGAACGGAGTAAATATTAAAGGCCTTTATTTCTCTAATGAGGTTTAAGTGTCCCAAGAATTACTTTCTTACCAGTTAGCAAAATTCATGTAAAAATAAGTGTCTCAATAGCTACTTTTTGTTGTAGTGGATCTTGTAGTGATTCTTGTGAGATAATATTAACATTATATTATTATTTTTTTTAAAGTAAGATTTAACTGTAGTTATTTTTAAAATAGTAGTATATTATATATTATATCATATAATATTAGGATTGTTTCAATAATTGTTAATTTGTTTTATATCGGACACTCTAAAGTTTCCTATAAAGAGACGAATATGGGACACAATTTATAATAGATCACTCACAAAAAAAAGTCCTATAATCCCACATAATACAGAGACATGTTTTATTGAGACTTTTCATAAACAAGTGTCCTATTCTATTTTTAATGAGACTTTTAACATGGAAGCGTCCTAATAAAGGTGTCCTAACAGACCATTTTTCTACTAGTGACTTTATATGGGACATATATAGGACACTTAGAAAAGAGTCATATAATCACACATGATATGGGCACATGTGTTAATGAGACTCTTTTTAGGGCAAATTTAATAAAATGCGGTACTGTTCACAACAACATTAAAATTATAAGTGAGATTTTTATTTATTTGCCAAATTACGTTAGGCGAGTTCATTATATCTGACAGGTACTGTTTTAATGTCGCCCCTGCGAGGGGCAACTTTCATTATAATTTTTTTTTTAAGTTTGTTAGTATCGCCTGTTGCACATGATAGATTAGTAGTTTTTTCTTTTCTTCTTTTAATGTTTATTGTTTTTTAATAATAATAATAATAATAATAATAATAATAATAATAATAATAATAATAATAATAATAATAATAATAATAATAATAATAATAATAATAATAATAATAATAAACACCGTAACGTTAGGGCTGTGCACGGTGTAATTATTTAATTTTTTTGGAACAGTTTGATTTAGAAATTTCGGACCTAACAGAAGTTCAATTCGAATAATTGGAGTTTTTTTTTTTTTTTTATCTTTAGAATAATAAATACAATTTGAACATAATATATTGACGTCTAATAATAATAATAATAATAATAATAATAATAATAATAATAATAATAATAATAATAATAATAATAATAATAATAATAATAATAATAATAATAATAATAATAATAATAATAATAATAATAATAATAATAATAATAATAATAATAATAATAATAATAATAATAATAATAATAATAATAATAATAATAATAATAATAATAAACACCATAACGTTAGGGGTATGCACGGTGTGGTTATTTAATTTTTTTGGAACAGTTCGATTCAGAAATTTCGGACCTAACGGAAGTTCAGTTCGGATAATTGGAGATTTTTTTTATCTTTTGAATAATAAATACAATTTGAACATAATATATTGACGTCTAATTAATATAAATTGTATTAATTAGACGTCAATATATTATGTTCAAATTGTATTTATTATTCAAAAGATAAAAAAAATCTCCCATTATCCGAACTGAACTTCCGTTAGGTCCGAAATTTCTGAACTGAATTGTTCCACAAAATTAAATAACTGCACCGTGCACACTCCTAACGTTACGGTGTTTATTATTATTATTATTATTATTATTATTATTATTATTATTATTATTATTAAAAAATAACAAACATTAAAAGATGAAAAAGAAAAAAATTTAATCTCGCCTGTGCAACAGGCGATATTAACAAACTTAAAAAAAAAAAAATTATAATGAAAGTCGCCCCTCGCATGGGCGACATTAAAACAGTGCCTGTCAGGTATAGTGAACTCGCCTGTGGCACTGGCGAGTTCACGTAATTTGGCAAATAAATAAAATCCAACTTATAATTTTAATGTTGTTGTGAATAGTACCACATTTTATTAAATTTGCCCTCTTTTTAGACAAGCGTCCTATTATATATCAAGTGAGACTTTTTACATGAAAGTGCCCTAATAGAGGTGGCCAATTTTTTACTAGTTGGGTCGAACCTTTCACATTGTGCAGTTTAGTTGTGCCGAACATCTTTCACATAAATTTTAAGAAGAATATTAAAAGGAACAAAAGATTTATTTGTTAATTTTAATATTTTTTTAATATATTAATATATGCATAAATTAAAAATATAGCTAGTATTCGACTACGGTTAAACGACAACGGTTTTACAAAACCGTAGTCTTTTAGGGAAAAATAGGTATTTGCCTACGGTTCAACCACAACGGTTTTGCGAACCGTAGTCCTTTTTGCAAAAAATAGGTATTCGACTATGGTTAAACAACAACGGTTTTGCAAACCGTAGTCTTTTAGCGAAAAATAGGTCTTCGACTACGGTTAAACCACAACGGTTTTGTGAAACCGTAGTCTTTTAGCGAAAAAAAAATGTAAAACACTACGGTTGGTACAATGACCACGGTTGAGCGCTAAAAGACTACGGTTAATGCGTAAAACCGTTGTCTTTTGGGCGTAGTGATTAACAGTTTTTGTTGTAGTGCCTTTTGATGTAAAAGGGGTTATGTGCCGAAAGATGGTGATCCTTCTCTTCTCCTTGACATACTTGGCTTGGTTTCCAAGATGGTCAATTTCTTTGAACATCCTTCAGTGTTTCAAGGATCTCCTTCTGATGGTCGATGATGGTCTCTCCATAACTCTGCACCGTCTTCTGGATTTCTCTAAGATCAGTAATCTTAGATTTTTCTCCACTCATTTCTTCCCAATTAGGTCTCATCATGATTTCTTCCAGAAATGTAAATGAGGGTTCTGGATATCCGATGGGGATTGATTGGGATGCATTCTCCAGATCTCCTTGGTAGGAAATCTTCCCTGGATGTTTGTGAAGTGGATGAGATCAGCTGCATTCCCTTCTACAGGTGTCCCCTGTTCAAGGGTCTCTTGTCTAATCCTTTCTCTCCCTTCCTCTGAGCTTGGCATCTTGAAAGGCTTCTTTAGCTCGTTCATGAGCTTCCTATGGCTTTCAAGAGTATTGTCACATCTTCGAAGAAATTATTTGAAGAAATCATGTTTTTGTCTTTCAAGAATATGGAAATATTCCTGGTTACTTGAGTTCTCACCCAAGTATTCTGAAAGAGTGTTTTCTCTCGAACTTTTGTTCAGATTCATATTTTACTCGTATGTCTCCTCCGTTAGGATAATACATAACGTAATAAATATAGTTCATGATTTCTTAAATAAACCTAGGGCTCTTATACAATTTTTGTGCGTGGGATCAAATCTTGCATGAATATTCATTTAGAGGACCAATTTCGTGAATACTGAAAAATTAATGGGACCGAAATCTGATTATTTTGGAAATTGTAGGACTCTCATATATATATATATGAGATAGGGGCATTATGGAGAAAACACCACAAAGGTGGGTATTCTCAGTCATTTAGAAATAAAAGTGATAAAATAGAATTTTCATCATTCTGCGTGGGTACAGTTGCATATATTGACATAAAATTATGGGAAAAATCACCAGCCAGACAAGGAACCTTTGAAACTACCATAAAATTATGTTGATACGTAAAGTTTGTATCTAATTAAAATGTGTTACGTAATAAATACAAGCTGAAAATCAATTTTATATTAATTATTTTGATATTAGGAATTAATTAAATAGAATTCCTAAGTTAAATGATTAATTCTATTGATATTTACTATATATTTTATTGACCAATCAGAAGCCACCACATGTTAAGATGGTACAGATATTATTAAATTAAATCAAATTAATTCAGTAATTATCCAAGAAGATGAGAATAAACATCAAGTCATGGTGGACTAATCAGAATGCTCCATAAGTCAAGTTCTTGCAGTAATTATTAAATTAAATATGATTAATTTAATAATTATCTTAAAGATAATGGTATTGTGGAGGACCAATCATATCGCTCCATTCAGACTCAAGCTCATTAGGGTTCTCCATTCTACAACTATAAATAGGGCATTATTCTCCACCAAAATCATTAACAACACAAGTCAAGAAGCAAGTGAAGAATTCCAGTACAACGGAATTTCGGCGTTCTTCGGTGTTCTTCAGTGGTCTTCAAGAAATCCGGTAAGAAACGCGTGTAATCCAAAATTAAGCATACAAGTTTTGGATTGGTATACTTCATGTCAACGAGTTTGAAGACATATACAATTGAAGACAAAAATCAGAGGAGAACTAGAGATTGGAACTCACAAGTAAAGATTATCCGTTTGATCTAAGAAATTTGATTTTGTACATTTTTTTCGTGTTTATCTATTTAATACACGAAATTTATTGTTATAAATTTGGCACGCCCAGTGGGACCATCTCTACGTCTCATCTCTCACTCTTCAACACAAATACAATCTAGAATGGCTAATCATAAAGCCCTGACGTCAATATAAATTCCTCAAGATCTTCATGTGTTAGCGTTGGAGTCGTTACAAGAAGCATGTCTAAAACTCTCCAATCACAATCATCATCTTTCGAAATTGTTGACAAGAACTAACATCTTGCTGCCAACGTTATAAATGAGGAGAATGACTTGCCATGCTCTACTCATCGTTCTTCATCAAGTCCATAAGCAACTTCGGTCATGAAAACAAATGCTTCAAAACTTGAAGAACAACTTGCAAGTCTGACTAAGGCTATCTAAGGACTTTTGAAATGTACACAAGTGCAAGACTCTCTAATCGCAAAATTGATGAGTAAAGTTGATAACGGCGCTACCAGTCATGCTCCTGGAAAAGAACCTGTTGAGGAGCAAGACGAGACTAAGGAGTTTGCGGGGCAATCAATATCAATCAAATGAGAATGAGAGAACCTTTAATGAACTACAAGTGTCCTCTGATGGTTTGGTCAATGTTCGCCAACTGAAAGAGATCATTTTAGGGACCATCAAAGATAATTTTGACGGGACATCAAAGTCATCTTTGACTTACACCAAACCATACTCTCAGAGAATTGACAACCTAAAAATGTTGTTTGGTTGCCAACCCCCTAGGTTCCAGCAATTTGATGGCAAAGGCTGCCCGAAATAACATATTGCACATTTCATTGAGATATGCAACGACGGTTGAACGTATCCCTATCATTTGGCGAAGCGATTTCTCTGCTCAAGGGGAATGCATTCGACTAGTATATAGACTTAGAAGCCAACTCCATTGATAGTTGAGAGTAAATGGAGCAAGAGTTCCTCAACTGCTTTTATAACACCAAGAGGACGGTGAGCATGATTGAACTGACCAATGATGCACTATTTTTAACCCTAGTGTACTACAAGTATACGGTGCTAGTGTAGTAGTCGCAAACAAGGTCTATCCACAGAGACTGTTTCCTGAGTTCAGTTTTATACCCTAATTTTAGTTGGATAACTTAAAGTGTTTATGATGAAAAACAAGCTCAAAATATGTGTTTTTAACGTACATTTGTAGATTCTAAGCACCCTTTTGTTACATTCTTCATATCTCTGCTCTCTTGTCGAAAAAACCTCGTTTTCAAGCATTTATGTAGGTAGAACAGGAGTAGAATGGACGATGAGTGGAAGAGAGTCGAAGAAACGAGCTAAAATAACCAAAACATGGTAGGCACGGTATAGACCTTTCATGAAAAGAAGACCGTGCACGGCCAAAGGCTCTACCAATGAATTTAAGCATGCGCAATCCAAGCCGTGCACACTACAAAGGAGTTACACGGACAATGCATGCCAAAAAATCCTAATAGTGGAATTTGGGCCGCACAGCCTAGCCCGTACACTAGACGAAGAGGCCGCATGGACTGTGCGTCATTCCAGCCAGAATTTAATGGGCCAAGCCATTTTATCCCTCTTTTTTGCCCGATGTTGTTAGCACTTTCAAATCTATTTAAACACTTTCTTTTTTCAAATTCCCACATCATTTTTTCATTTGTTTAGCTTTTTAGAGAGAGGTTTCTTAAGAGAGTAAGTTTGGGGGAAAAATACCTTGTTGAAGATCAAGTGAAGATTAATTAGGTTTTATCTTTCCATTTTCATTTCATATTTGTATGAACATGATTATGTCTATATATTTGTGTTCATCTTTTATTATGATTATAACTGGCTAAATTTCCTTAATCTAGGTTTAGAAAGTAGATTATGGGGGTTTAGTGATTATTAGCCGATTACTTCAATTTCATGTTATGTTGTTAATTGATTGATTGTTTAAAATATTTGTTGAATGATTTAATTACTTGTTTAACATTTTATGGAGGATTATATTGAAACCGAGAGGGGCTTTTTAGTCTAAGACCACATTAATCAACATGATTAGCAATATAATCGAGAGATTTGAGTTAGTTGTGGGAACCTTCATCTTAGGATCAATTGGGAGTTGTATTCGATTAATCGACCGGAGACGGCGATTAATCTTATACAATCAACACGCAATTCGGTTTAACGGTTGAATTAATTGGATTAATAATAATTAGATGCAAATAATTGAAAACTGACCGTAGATTACCTCTAATTGATCACTTAGTGCTTCTATTGATGTCGTATACTTGTGGTCGTTCAAATTTAGTTATCAAAACTAAGTTGTGGCAAGTCAAAAGGCATCGTTGTCTGGGAATCGGGAATAATAACCGGATAACTAATGAACGTAAAAATTACCATTTCTTTTTGTAAATTTCACGTTCATATTTTGTGAAGAATTTCGTGTAATTGATATGTTCACGTGCAATTTTGAGCTTTATTGCATTTCCGGGTAGAATTTCCTTTTTAATATAATTTGATGCGTTTTTGGGTATTTTGGGTCTTATTTTGAAGGTTATGAAACTCGGAGGAATGTAGAAGATTGTTCGAGTCCATTTTCACATTCCAGCCCGTATCCTGAGGCCCAAACGGGCCCAAAAGAGGTCAGGGTTAGGCGCAAATTAAAGATCATTAAGCCACGAGAAACGTTTGTGAAGAACTCGGGCCGAGAAGATGGATAGAAAAGAACCAAATTGAAGAAGGAAGAAGACAAGGGCAAGCGCACATGCTTTGTGTTGTAGCCCACAAACTGAGGCCTAAACGAACCCGAATTAGACCCAACAAGATCCTAAGTTGAAATTCATTGAGTCATGAACAAAGTTCACGAAGGGGTTGGGTCGAGAAAACGAGAGGAAGGGGTCTGATACGGCGACGGAAGATGGACGTGCAAAACGGGAGCACGAACCAACAACCGGGGTCATTACCGGCCGCTAGCACAACTGGCCCGGCTGCCGGATCGGCAGCGGCCCCAGTAGTTTGCTGCCAGTCCCCTGTTGCACGCATTGTTCATGTTTTGGCCGTAACTTCTTCATCCGAACTCCGATTTGAGCGATTCAAGTGGTCACGTGTAGCCGAGACGATGACCTATAAATTTCATGTTTGGACCATGAGCCAATTCTAAGCTGATTCTTCCCAGAATGCACGTGAAGATCGAGTCGAGTGCATGAAGGGAGGTTCGACCAACAACTTACAATCCCTTGTGTTCTAAATTGCTTTTGACTATTTTACCCTTACTTATAGGGAACTTTCGCAGATTTTTCAACTTTGTATGTGTTTGGAGTGGGTGTGTATAAATACCCCATCTGCCTTTATTCCAAATATCTTGTAAATCATTCAACACTTCATTTTTTCAATTTCAGTTTTTAACACTTCTATTTAGTCTCTCTCTTGGATTGTTTTCTCTCCCTTCTCTCTAGAATAGAACTAGGGTTCTTCATTTTGTTCTTGAGAAACCCATTAGGGTTCTTGAGTATTATTGAAGGATTTTTGGGGCTTTCGCAAGAGAATCGAGATTGGAGTAAATATGAGCATGGATTGAAGATTATCATCATCATTCTAAATCAAGACTAAGCTTTCTTCTCCCATATTTATTATTTCTCTATGCATTTATTAATCTTTAATCCTTCTCTCATTAAATGCTTGGGTCTTGTATTTATTATGGTTGTTGGATGATTTTCATGAATTGTGAGTAGTTATTTGTGGTTTCTAGGGTTAGGGTTGATTGCTTTCATTGATTGTTGATTGGTTTTTGGGGGTTATTTCTGATTGGAATCAATACTACGAAATTTTCTGACATATATTCTAGGCGTAGGTAACCGAGAATATATTGTTTCTCCCCAAGGCCCATGAGGGATGTAGAAAGAACCCGAATCATGTGTATTGATCTTGTAGGATGTTTTAGGGCTTCACTCCCTAGGCTAGATCCTCTTGGGGTGGAATTTTTAGGATTAATTAGGTTATCTTCATAATTTACTCACCTATAGGTCTTAGTAATTACATTATTGTCCATAATGATTGGGATTATAGTAAATTAGGTGATAATTGGTTGATTTCGTAAAAACCATTTTGTTACTTGTTTGGATTCCCGAATTGGAACAAGACCTTCCAACATAACCCTTAGTTTAATCGGTGATTAGTAGGCGTAACCCTAGGTTTAAGGTGAAACTATACCTTAGAAACCCACTTTCTAGTTGAGAGTATCTTTTATTTAGTTTTTTGTTTGATTGATGTTTGAATAGTAATTAGTCAATCTCTACATTTCCAATTAGCCTAACTTAGTTAATCGATAGACCTTCGGTGTGCTCCACGAGAGTATCCTCTCTGTGGTTCGACAATCTTTTATACTACCAATGCCACAAGTCGTACGCTTGCGGTTTGAGAAAGGTGATCGAATCGTAATGATTTAGAGCACTTTTCGAGACAAGTTCATGGCGCCATTGCCGTGGGAGGATTTTCTCCTCATAGAGCCATTGTAGGGTCAATTGTGGGTTAAGATTAGGCTTGTAGATATATCTATTTTTTTTTGTATTTGTTGCCGGTGTTTGCACCTTCTTAAGTTGTTTTACTTATAAAAAAAAAATTCTAAAAAAATTCTTATTCTCTTACTTTGTTGAATTCTTGCTATGAATCGTGGAAAAGGTAAATTCCACTACACCGGGAGTAGAAGTCACCCTGGCTATGGTAAATTTAACTAGAGGAATGAAATTTAGTGGGAAAGAAGGGGAAGGTCCTTATGAACATCTAGAGGAATTTTTACAAATTCGCGAATGTGTAAAAAATTCCAATGATGTCATAAACGAATACTCGATCAAGCTCTTTTAATTCACACTTGAAAGAGCCGCGAAACACTGGTTTTGTGAAGAGTCATTCAACCCCTCGTCTCTATGGGAGGATGTTTCCACCTCTTTCCTTCATAAATTCTTCCTTGCCGGAAAAAGTGCGAAGCTAAGGCGTGAAATCTCAAGCTTCATCCAATGAATGTGTTTTCATGGATGTAGCTTGGGGAGGATCTTTTCTCAACAAGGAGGTTGATGAAGCCGTCACATGGTTAAAGGAGACGACCTCCAACCAAAATCAATGGGATCAAGAAGACAAAAAGAGGAAGAGGCAAAATCAAGAGGAAGGTGTAAAAGGGGAGAAACGTGATGCTCAAGGTGAGACACCTACCCAAAATGACATGCATGATGGATTTAAGGTAAGTACCGCTCACCCACTTTGTATGGGATGTCAAAGTGCTATTGGTGTGCTAGAAATTCCTCTAGAAGGATGGAACCTCATGTTAAATTGGTCAATAGTAGCTCTAGTGAGGATTAGTTCGATAAGGTCTCCACTAGAGAGCAAATTCATGGCTTAGTGGGGAATCTTGTTCAGAAGAGTGGTGTTAAGGAAAGAGATTGTGCCCTTGCATTAGAAAATCTTTGTAATTTTCTTGGTGATATTGATAGGAACATGATCATTCCTCAAGTTAATTCTCGTTTCACTCCTTTGGAAAGCGGTAATGCCCTGGCCCTAAGAAGTGGAAGGCCTCTTAGAGAACTTGAGCGGGGGATCCCCGGAAGGATTTCTAATGACGAAGGCAAGGAAAAAGTAAATGAGGAATCATTTTTGGGAGAGAGAGATAACCCTCCTACTTTTGGAAGTCAACCTCCCCCCACTAATACTTCACCACGATTACTTTTTCCCAAGCGTGAAAGGGGGCGTAGAGTTGATCAACAATTTAAAAAAATCTTGATGCTATAAATCAATTAACTCTAACGTTACCCTTCACCGAGAAGGTTGCCACTGTTCCCCCATTTAGAAATTTTTTAAAGGATATTATAAATAACAAAAAGGATTGGGGACAAATGGAGAAGGTCTATCTAGCCGAGGACATTAGTACCATTATTCAAAATAAGACTTATTCTAAGCTTAAGGACCCCGGTAGTTTCACTATTCGGTGCTTTATTTATGATGTTCAAGTAGATAAGGCTTTACTTGACCTTGGTGCTAGCGTTAGTTTATTACCTTCACCTATTATGAGGCAACTCAAAGATTATAATCTCAAAAACACTTCCATTTCACTTCAATGGGCCGATAGATCTATCAAGAATCCTATGGGAGTTCTTGAAGATGTTCCCGTCTGCATCAATGGAGTTGACATTCTGGTTGAATTTTTCGTTCTCGACATGGACGAGGACCCCAAGAACCCCATAATTCTTGGTTGACCTTTCATGGAGACCGCCGGTGCTATAATTGAGGTGAAAGACGGGAGTGGTTCCCTTGAACTTGGTGCTAAAGAGTTGAATTCAACCTTAAAGGTTAAATTAACCAACCCTCCCCCAAAGAACAATGTTTGATGATAGATGTGATTCGGGAGGAGATTAAAGAGGTACCAGAGGAAATTCCCGAGAAGATGGATTGGGAAAGGATACAAGAACACATGGGTTGGGACAATATGTCTCTCCCTGAAAATTGCCTCCAAAAAATGTGCAAACCACTCACCAAAGAAGATCCTAACCTTCAAGAGGTAAAACTCAAATCTTTCACTTCATTCATGAGGTATGACTCTTTGGACTCCACTCCTTTGAATGATGAGAATTTTATGAAAATGTTTGAAGTGGTTGATGGATTTGAGAGTGAAGTTAGGATGACGAAAATGGTCTTGGTAAAGGTTTTGACATAGAGTACAATGTGGAATATGTTTCTTTTGATGATTTCTTAGTGGATAACTTTTCTTGCCAACATTTTCCAATTGAAACTCTTTCCCTTGATGCATTAAGCGTTGATAAGGGTGAACCCTTCATTTATGCTTTAGAAAATGATGACGTCTTATTTTGGGAGGACTATCAAATTAAGAGAATTCTTGATGAAATGAGCGTTGATTTGGGTGAACCTTTTACTTGCATTCTAGAAAATGATGATTTCTTGTTTTAGGAGGATTTTGAAACTAAGAACATTGTTAATGCATGGAGCATTGATTTGAGTGAATCCTTCGGTTTTACTTTAGAAAATGATGGCGTCATCTTTTGGAAAAAAATTCTAAATCTTGAGCTTTCCTCATTTCAAAAAAGTTTTGGATGAAACACTCTCCACCCATGTTGATCTTCAAGAAAAGGTGGAAACCCTAGACTTGACAACATGTCTTCTTGGCATTTGAATTACATGCCCATTTCTTCATATTTACCGCAAGATTCCATGAAAGAATTTTTAAACATTGCCGAGCATGATTTTGCTGGGATGGAAAGTTTTTCCTCACCAACTAACTTGAATTTCTTTGAAAATGGCATAGTTTTAAAAATTCTTCCAAATTGGAAGGCAAATCTTGTGGTGAATTTGGAAGAACCCTTTATTGCAAAAATGTATCAAGAGAACTTTCTATAATTTTTTATCTATGCTATTCCACCACTTTGTTGTTTATGTTTTAATTGCTTTTGTGAATAACACACTCGTGAATTGGTTGTTGAGTTGATTTTCTTTGTGATGGATGAGGAATAAGGATTGGATACCCCGATGTTGTGTTCCGAAATTCGAAATCTCTATAAATTGAGTACATAACAATAGAGAATTCCTTGCCTAAATATCAAAATGTGATTAATTGGTCGATGAGATTTAAGGGTAGGTGAATATTTAGATATAGTGAGGAGGATTGCATGAGTTCATAAAATAACTTATCCCAAAGTTATGTTGCTTGTGGGCATTTCTTCAATCCTAAGATACACACTACACGACTAAGGATGAACTCGTGAAGAGTAAAATGAATTGACTTTAGGTGGTAGAAAAATCAAGGAGATGTAGGAGGAGTTACAAGGTGGTTGACCGCACTGTCGCGATGCGGTAAAATTAATTAAACCTAGCTACCCTTCTAGCTCGTAGAAGTGGTAAGTAAGGTCGATCCCACAGGGAGCAGGAAGACTCTTAGTGTTTAAGTAAATCCTAATATAGCAACATATATAAATATATAAATAATGGGGGTTTATGAATTGATGTATATTAACTAAGGAACTAAAACAGAAATTAAGCAAATTAACTATGACTTGTTCTACTTATAAAATAACGAATCCCAGCCCTTAATCTTATCTCCCCCTAGTTATTACTACCCTGTGATAGATGCAATTATTAACCAATTTTATCCTTAAAACTCCTACCCCCGAGGTTAGCAACAAGCTCTGCTAACCTCGTTATCCCTTATGTTTAACTAACCAAAACAAGCTCTTTGGTTAGTCTATCCAGTTGAGTGACCTCAGAATAAGCTCTATGGATCTCATTAACCGGACGCCTAGAGAACTAGGATAACGGGATAGACACGGTGTGGACCTCGTAAGCTTGGACCCATTCAGACCGAGCTATATACTACCCTAGCGATTTCACTCACTATTCGCTACTAAGTGGCTATAGGTTCGTAACAATTACGGATTACGATTATAACCTAGCGTTACTTATGCAATTATAATCCCAGGTGATCAATCTAGCATATAAACACACAAGCATTGAAGGATAAAAAAATAGTATAACAACGTTTCAAGGAATAAACTGATTAATAATCACCGTAAATATCACAAAATAATAACAACTAGGGTTCGACTCGATTAAGGACTGAAATAACCTACTAGCCGCTCATGGCGGTGACAAAAGACAAATTAAACTGAAAATACATAATTGAAAGACTTAAGGACTAGAAAACCCGAGTATTGCCGATCTTGATTGCTCGTCCCCTTCGGAATCTCTCAATCTTGCTCTCTTCTAATGTTCAAGTCCCCTATTTCCGAGCATAAGGGTCCCTTTTTATAGAGGAAGTCAATTTGGGTTGATTTTGGGCTTCAAAACGAAATTCTTGTGGCCCAAGGATTAATTAACCGCCTTAACGGGCCGCGACCGCGCTCAAGGGCCGCGCCCGCGCCCGTGCCTCGGCCGCGCTACTTGTCCAGAGTTTTTCCGCTTATTTCTTCACTTGGACCGCGGCCGCGCCATTTTGCCGCGGTCGCGGTACTCTGTTCTTTATTTTCCGGCGATTTTTCCATCCTTTTGACATCCGGACTTCATTTCCTCGTTGTGCATCCGGCCGAGTACGAATACTTAGCCTTAAATCACCTATTTAGCTCAAAATGAAAACACAAACGTCAAATTGTCCAACAGCACTAAAACAAACCAAATACTCTCCATTCTACACGCAAACATCACAATTCATCACTCTAACAGACTTAAAGTGCATAAATAAACGCGTGTACCAAAATCCCCCAAACTTAACCCTTTGTTCGTCCCGAACAAATCTAAATCAAACAACAATCAAGACACGAGTTTTAAGGCACTTTAAGTGGCAATTACGAGTTTCAGAAAGATTTTCCAATAAAACACAGCAACATGATGTAACCGAGCATATTTGACAGAGCAACTTCAACTACTTTCATTGCTTATGATTTTCAACAATTGATCCTCACCGGAATTGTGTATCACTCTTCTCTCAGCATGTGTGGCAAAGAATCAAAAAGGTCTTTAATTCGGTTGTAATAAAGGCTTAGGTAAGGTAGGATAAAATTTGGATGAAAGTGACTAAAATGTGGACTAACCGAGTTATTCCTACTCAACCACCCCTCAAAACAATCACTCACATCTCACTCTCCAAATCTCAGTAAATCACCCCAAGGGATGACTTCTTCTCCTCACGACCGCATCTTTTACAACCAAGTGCTTCTGTTTTTTTTTTTTTTTAAGTGGGTACCACATTTTCTGGGACTACCCGAATTCCTTTTTTTTTTTTTTTTTTTTTTTTTTTAACTAAGCACTTTTCTTACTCCCATCCTCAAATCATGCTTCATATGTACCCAACTCATTTCTTTTCTTACTTTTGCATTGTACACATTAACAAGTCTAAACTTTTAGCACATAGGAGGGAAACCTTCTTGAAGTATTTATCACCAATTCCCTTTTCATTTCTCATTTCACTCCCCTTTTTCAGCCCATAGGAATCCCAAATAACATTCCCGACTACCTCTCCTTTCGCCTCCCTCTAAACTAGATTAGTCCAAGAAGGTCAAAGACCAATTGGAAAGATATTCGGCTTGTAATATTCGGCTAACAAGTGATAGGCTCACGGCTCAACTGGGCTAACTAAGGGAAATTACTTTTTCATGTTTGCGGTCAAAATGGTAATTATGTTGAGTGTCTGAAATAAGCTAACCAAGAAATGCCTAAGACCACTTTCTAAGCCACAACACACATTGACTTATTCACGACAGACATGCAAGGCAAGTTCTAGGGTCTATATGCACATAATCAATGAAAATCACACCGAAAGAATTTGTACAATGTTACTCCAAGACTGGAGGTACAAAATAGGCTCAAAGTCCTCACAGGGCAATTTTACTGATCACTGTTGCAAATTACAGCTCAATTTCATATCCATTACCCGTCATGCTCTATCATATGCTATTATAAACAAGTTTTAATCAACAATCATCATGAACTCATTGCCAACTTATCATCATCTAAATGTGTTCATTTTATCTTTAACAACACGATTCAGTTTTCTTTTCCCTTTCTAGACTCGATCTAGACTCTACCAAAATAAACATAATAAATCATAAAGACACCACAAAACAAAATAACGAAACAGATGACTACGGCTCACAGGCCCACACACTATCAATGGCACACAGGCCCAATCCTCAACTAATGGCTCACAGGCCCAACAACAAAATAGAAACGGACAGCATATTAGAAACGCTGCCAAGTCGCCCCACGTTACACCCCCCCTCCCCCAAACTTGGTTGAAAACCAGAGTTTGAGGGAAGACTAAGTGGTGCGGCTTGGTACGTACTTACAGTGCTTTACTGAGGCGGCAGCGGGGGATGGATGACCCCCTTGTCCCCAATAGGACTGCATGTATTTCCACCGAGCTTCTTGCTGCCTCTGCCAGTCCTGCTGTTGCTCTGACCATGTCTGCATCTGTGCCCGACGATCATCCTCCGTCTTGTGGTTTATGGTATCCTTATTATGTAAAAAATGCAAAAACATGAAAGAGAACTAATCTAATGATGAATAAAATAACGAAAAAAATAAAGGACCATAAACATCGGGTTGCCTCCCGACAAGCGCTGTTGTTTTACGTCGTTGGCTCGACGGCTGCACATTCCTTTAGCGTTTGTGCCAAGGTGGTTTCCACATGGGCCCAGACCAATTCAAGCACTTTACCCCCTTCCGCCTTTAATCTTCCTTTTTACGATGCCGCACCAATGCGGACCAATTCAGCTTACTCCTGCACCTATTCTCACAATCATTCTCAACAACAGGGTTAGTCGCATCAGGTAAGAAAACAGAATTGACATCTTCAGGATGTCCGATGGCCTCATAAATATTCAACTTAACGATGTGGCCATCAAATTCCATACTCAGAGTCCCCTTACCTACATCAATCTTTGTTTGGGCGGTGTTCAAGAACGGCCCTAACAAAATTGGAGAGGATGTAGTGGAGTCTCCTTGCATGTCTAGAACATAAAAGTCAGCGGGAAATACCAGTTCACCTACTTCTACTAAGACATCTTCAATTAGACCATCGGGGTATGTATTACTACGATCTGCTAACTGAATTACTATCCTAGTTTCTTTCAGTGGTCCTAGTTTTAATGCATGAAATATCGCTCTTGGCATTACATTAATGGATGCTCCTAGGTCTAGCATGGCATGTTCAATGTTTGTGCCCTCTATTCTACATGGAATGACAAACATACCTGGGTCCTTACATTTAGGTGGCATCTTCTTTTGGAAGATTCCTAAGACGTTTTCTCCCATGATGACCTTTTCGTCCCCCTTGAGTTTACGCTTGTTGGTACATAGCTCTTTTAGGAACTTGGCGTATCTGGGGATTTGCTTGATAGCATCGATCAAGGGGATGTTGATGTCAACCTTGCGAAATACCTCTAATATCTCCTTCTCTTTGTCAGGTCATGTCGGTCTGATCATACGACTGGGGAAAGGGAGTGGTTGAGGCGGAATGGATGCAGAATGCGTTGATTTTTGCTGAACAGGGGTCGCGGCCCGCTGAGTTGCCGCGGTCGCGCAACTTCTACAGAGAATTTCTCTTCAGGATCGTCAGGTTGGGCGCGGCCGCGCATGTCTGCCGCGGTCGCGTCTCTGTCTGCTGCTGTCTTGTCCGAAATGTCGTTTTTATCATCTTCCAATGGTTGCCCGGGCTTCTTAAGCTCTCCAAGCTGGTTACCACTCCTCAATGTGATGGCACTGACATTTCTAGGGTTCATTTCAGGTTGTGATGGCAGTTTGCCACTTTGCATATTCTCTAGTCGACTTATAGCAGTTGCCATCTGGCTCATCTGTGTCTCGAGATTCTTGATGCTTGATGTTGCATCCTTTTGAAACTGCACAGTGTTTGTTGCTAAAGTCTTCACAATATCCGCCAAGGATGAGTCAGGTGCTTGTTCGGCTAGCTGCTTTGTGTAATACATACCTCTAGGTGGTAGAGGTCTATTTTGCCCATTTGACTGGCCTTGCTGATTACCATAGCTGAAATTCGGATGATCCCTCCATCCTGGGTTGTATGACTGGGAATATGGGTCGTACTTTCGGTCTTGGAAGTTTCCAGTTCCGACAGCATTGGCGTGTGCTTCTAGCTCATTACCCAGAACTTCGCAATTATCGGTTGTGTGATCTGTGGTATCACATATTCGGCAGGGTCGGGTATTTGAGCTCCCCCCCAAAACATCCTTCTGGACCATTTTGGTAAGCTGATCAATCTTCGCATCCATTTGAGAATCGTTCACCTCCCTCACTATCCGTGTTGAAGCATCTCGTGTCCCGAATTGTTGAGTCTTAGCCGCCATTTTCGAAATGAGTGCTCTAGCAGCTGTCGGGGTTTTGTCACATAGGTCTCCTCCACTGGCAGAGTCCAGCATGTTCCGGTTTGACTGCGTCAGCCCTTCATAGAAGTACTGGATGAGCAACTGTTCTGTGATCTGATGTTGGGGACATCTGGCCACCAGCTTTTCAAAGCGTTCCCAATACTCGTACAAAGTTTCTCCGGGCAGTTGTACCGCTCCACTGATTTCCTTCCGGATGTTCGTGGCCTTAGATGCCGGAAAGTACTTCTCCAAGAACTGGGTCTCCATTTCCTCCCAAGTTTTTATAGATGCTGAGGGCAGGTAGTAGAGCCAATCCTTGGCCATATCCTTCAGAGAAAAAGGAAATGCCCGCAGTTTTATCTGTTCTTCAGTGACTTTCGTCGGCTTCATACTTGAACAGACGATGTGAAACTCCTTCAGATGTTTGTGCGGGTCTTCTCCTGCTAACCCATGGAAAGAGGGTAACAGGTGAATTAACCCTGACCGGAGTTCGAAAGTGGTGTCCTCCCCTAGGTCAGGGAAGGTGATGCATAGAGGCTGGTGAGTAGTGCCAGTGGTGGCCAATTCCCTCATAGTCCTTTCGGCTGCCATTGTTTCTGGCTCAGGTTTAGACACGGAATTCTCGGTGGCGAAGGGTAAGGCTTCAAATTCTTCTAGATTCTCTCTTGCTTGTCTTCTCAGGATGCGATCTCTACGAGTTATTTCAGGGTCGAAAAATAATTCTTTATTTTGGCGTGAACGAGTGATCATTCACTGCTAAAACAAAAAAGAAACTTAGGTGAGTTTGAGTGTATCGCAGATATTAAAAGAAATAGAATTACGAGACTCAATATAGAACTAATAAAAAATAAACACTTAAAATCTTGCACCGCTCCCCGGCAACGGCGCCAAAATTTGACCGCACTGTCGCGATGCGGTAAAATTAATTAAACCTAGCTACCCTTCTAACTCGTAGAAGTGGTAAGTAGGGTCGATCCCACAGGGAGCAGGAAGACTAAGGAACTAAAACAGAAATTAAGCAAATTAACTATGACTTGTTCTACTTATAAAATAACGAATCCCAGCCCTTAATCTTATCTCCCCCTAGTTATTACTACCCTGTGATAGATGTAATTATTAACCAATTTTATCCTTAAAACTCCTACCCCGAGGTTAGCAACAAGCTCTGCTAACCTCGTTATCCCTTATGTTTAACTAACCAAAACAAGCTCTTTGGTTAGTCTATCCAGTTGAGTGACCTCAGAATAAGCTCTATGGATCTCATTAACCGGACGCCTAGAGAACTAGGATAACGGGATAGACACGGTGTGGACCTCGTAAGCTCGGACCTATTCAGACCGAGTTATATACTACCCTAGCGATATCACTCACTATTCGCTACTAAGTGGCTATAGGTTCGTAACAATTACGGATTACGATTATAACCTAGCGTTACTTATGCAATTATAATCCCAGGTGATCAATCTAGCATATAAACACACAAGCATTGAAGGATAAACAAATAGTATAACAACGTTTCAAGGAATAAACTGATTAATAATCACCGTAAATATCACAAAATAATAACAACTAGGGTTCGACTCGATTAAGGACTGAAATAACCTACTAGCCGCTCATGGCGGTGACAAAAGACAAATTAAACTGAAAATACATAATTGAAAGACTTAAGGACTAGAAAACCCGAGTATTGCCGATCTTGATTGCTCGTCCCCTTCGGAATCTCTCAATCTTGCTCTCTTCTAATGTTCAAGTCCCCTATTTCCGAGCATAAGGGTCCCTTTTTATAGAGGAAGTCAATTTGGGTTGATTTTGGGCTTCAAAACGAAATTCTTGTGGCCCAAGGATTAATTAACCGCCTTAACGGGCCGCGACCGCGCTCAAGGGCCGCGCCCGCGCTCGCTCTTGGTCCAGCAGCACGCCGCGGCCGCGCAAGTGTGCCTCGGCCGCGCTACTTGTCCAGAGTTTTTCCGCTTATTTCTTCACTTGGACCGCGGCCGCGCCATTTTGCCGCGGTCGCGGTACTCTGTTCTTTATTTTCCGGCGATTTTTCCATCCTTTTGACATCCGGACTTCATTTCCTCGTTGTGCATCTGGCCGAGTACGAATACTTAGCCTTAAATCGCCTATTTAGCTCAAAATGAAAACACAAACGTCAAATTGTCCAACAACACTAAAACAAACCAAATACTCTCCATTCTACACGCAAACATCACAATTCATCACTCTAACAGACTTAAAGTGCATAAATAAACGCGTGTACCAGTGGTATAGGTCACCGGGTCAAGTTATTGCATCTCATTGTTGTGATGAATTCTAGTGATAATTGTATACTCCAATTGTTGAGCTAAGTATGTGAAAAGAAAGAAATTCCACGTTGTACGAAACGTAGGAAGAAAAAAAAAGAAGCTCAAGTGAAAAGTCACGTGTTGTAGTCATTGAAAAGAGTATCATAATGTAAAGAAAAAAGCTAGAATTATCATCTTTATTCTTTTAGACGAAACTCGGTGGAAAAAGAAGAAATAGAAAGATAAAAATTAAAGATCAGTTAGCTCGAGGGAGAAAAGAGCCGCATCACCTACACAGGGTGAGTGTGTGGAGTCTTCCTAAAAAATAACCGAGTCGAACCACCTGAGGTCGAGGATTTTGAAGGATAATGAGCCGTCCAAAGTCATCGCACAAATGCACATTTTGGGTTAAAGGTAGGGCTCTTAGCATATGATCTAGGGTACAAAGTGAAATAAAAATACTACATGCCTTTCGAAATTTCTATACATTTATATTCCCATACTCGTTTATCAAATCCTTGAAACAAATTGATTTAGGCAAGAATGGTGAACCGAAAAGTGGAAAAATACTCAATGAAAAGAGAAATTCATGAAAAAGGGGATCCCAATACCTCTCTAACTCTCGTTTTCTATGTGCCTAATTGTTTGACTTCCTCGGGGACGAGCAAGGCTTAAGTTTGTGGGGATGATGAACGTAAAAATTATTGTTTTTCTTGTACTTTTCACGTTCATATTTTGTGAGGAACTTCATCTAATTGATATGATCACATGCAATTTTGTGCTTTATTGCATTTCCGGGTTGAATTTCCCTTTTGATATGATTTGATGCACTTTTGGGTGTTTTTAGTCCTATTTTGAAGGTTAGGAAACTCAGAGGAATTTAGAAGATTGTTCGAGTCCATTTTCACACTCTGGCCAATTTCTCGAGACCCAAATGGGCCCAAAAGGGTTCGGGGTCAGGCTCAAATTAAACATTATCAAACCATAAGAAAATTTCATGAAGAACTCGGGCCGAGAAGATGGATAGAAAAGCCCCAAATTGAAGAAGGAAGAAGAGAAGGGCAATCGCACATGCTTCATGTTCTAGCCTGAAAAATGAGACCTACATGAAGTGAATCAGACCTAAAAAGATCGTAAGTTAAAGTTCGTCGAGTCACGAACAAATTTCGTGAAGGGGTCGGGCTGAGAAAACGAGAGGAAGGGGTCCGAAACGGCAATGGAAGACGGAGGTGCAAAACAGGAGCACGAACCAACAACCGCGGTCACTACCGGACCGGCAGGACCACCAGTAGCTGGTCCAAAATTGTTAGGTTTAAGGACACTTACAACACACACACAACAAGAATTCAATCCAGAAATGAACGAAAAACGAACTTAAAATCAGCCACTCAAAACCGTACGCAAAAACCAGAAACAAAATGAAGAACACAAAGCTTTTACGTGGTTCGATCAATGTAATCTACATCCACGGAGGCTCTATACACCTCAATTCACTCAACTAAACAATCAATTACAAGAAACAACTCAGAAAACTAGAAGCCCCAATTCACAATCCGAATTGAGCTCAATAACCCTAGCTTTCAAATTCTAATGATTGTGTAGTGTTTACAGAGGGAAAATTACGTGTATCAACTCGTCTTTACAAGTAGAACAAATGTATATAAAGAGCTAAGCTCGAATCAAGAAACTCTGGAAGCTTGAATCAATTCAGTTTCAACTGCTTTTAAAACTGGTACGCGTCTTCAACAACGGTTTTCCATGCAACAGTCCAAAACCGTTGCACATTTATGTTATAACCGTCACAAGCCCATTTCTTCAATAACTTCAAAAACTGATCTGATATAAACCCGGCTCTCCGGTCCGGTTCTTCCCAACCCAAACCCGGTTCCTGATCCTACTCAACCTCTACTACAAGACATGCTCACATGAAGATATTGAATTGACACCTACAAATCTCCACCTCAATGAATTCAAGTGCACTTCATCACCTCTCACTGTCTTCTTATCTCCAGGCTTTAATCACATTGTTCAAGCCTTATCAGGCTTGAGCAATGCACTATCTTACTCCTAGGAACTGCCTTAGTCAAGAAATCTGCGGCATTGTCCAACGTATGCACTTTCTTTACTTCAACAGATCCAGCTTCAATTATATCCCTTGAGAAATGAAGTCTAACATCAATATGCTTAGACCTCTCATGAAAAGCTTGATGCTTCACCAAATGAAGAGCACTCTGATTATCACACTGAATAGTAACACAACCTTGTCTTATTCCCAAGTCCTTGAGAATTCCTTTGAGCCATAAAGCTTCTTTGATTGCCTCAGTTAAAGCAATGAACTCTGCTTCAGTTGTTGACAATGCAACCACTGACTATTGCACACTTTTCCAACTCACAGCTGTACCATACAAAGTAAAGACGTACCCTGTAATGGATTTTTTAGTATCTAAATTCCCAGCAAAGTCTGCATCAACATATCCAATCAATGGTATAGAATTTGCTTCTTGTTTCTGGAACTTTAATCCCATACTGACAGACCCCTTCAGATATCTTAAAACCTACTTCAAGGCTTCCCCATGTGATTCCCCAGGATTTGACATATACCTGCTTACTAGAGACACACTATAGGCCAAGTCTGGCCTGCTACATATCATACCATACATTAGACTGCCAACACCACTGGCATATGGAACATTCTTCATGTGAATCTCCTCAGCTGTAGTCTTAGGGCACTAATCCTTGGACAGCTTTGTCTGTAGGTTAACTGGAATATTTACTGGTCTTGATTCATGCATGTGGAATCTCTCCACAACCTTCTGCAGATACTGCTTCTGTGAAAGCCATAATGTTCCAGTCTTTCTTCTCCTAATAATGTCCATTCGCAGAATCTTCCTTGCTTCTCCAAGATCCTTCATGTCAAATTCTGAACTCAATTTTCCCTTTAGCTGTGGTATCTTATCTATGCTCTTACTAGCTATGAGCATATCATCCACATATAACAACAGAAACACTTGTTCAGCTCTTGAACCTTTGGTAAAGTATACACAGCTGTCATATAAGCTTCTCATGAATCCTGCACTCATCATGAACTCATTGAACTTCTTATTCCATTGCTTGGGACTTTGTTTCAACCCATAGAGTGACTTCCTGAGAAAACAGACCTTCTCCTCATTTCCTGGAATCACAAAGCCCTCAGGTTGCTTCATGTTTATCTTTTCAACCAGATCTCCATGCAGGAATGTTGTCTTGACATCTAACTGCTGTAGTTCCAAGTCTTCTTGAGTAACCTTTGATAGGAGTAACCTGATAGAGCAATGCTTCACTACTGGAGAAAATACTTCATTGTAATCAATGCCTTCTCTTTGTGTGAAGCCCCTAGCCACCAACCTTGCCTTGTACCTGATCTTATCAGCTTTTCCAGCCTCCACCTTTTTCTTGAAAATCCATTTTGAACTAACTAGCTTCTGCCCTTTTGGTTTGTCTACAAGCTTCCAGGTTTGGTTTCTCTCTAAGGATTCCATTTCCTCCATCATGGCCCCTATCCAGTGTTCACTCTCACTGCAACTTACTGCTTCCTTGAAACTACTAGGCTCTTGAAACTCCAAGTCTTCTGCTACACTCGGTGCATAATATACACTTCCAGCTAGTCCATAGAAATCAGGCCTTTGGATTTGTCTTCTTGGCCTGTCTGTTCCTATGCTATAGGTTCTTGGCCTGTCATCTTCTTGCTAAGCTTGAGTATTCTTCTCTGGTGGTATCTGCTCCTTATTTAGCTCCACCTGAAGAGAAATTCTTTCAGGTTCCACAGCTCCATCAGCTTCCTCTTGACTTCCAGTAGAGTTGTATCCCGTCACATCTTCATTGAACCTTACATCTCTACTTATCAGGAGCTTCTGGTTTCCCTGTTCCAAGCAGCATAACCTGTAGCTTTTTATGCCCTCAGGATATCCCAGGAATACACATCTCTGTGCTCTTGCATCAAGTTTGTCTTGCCTAATGTGAGCATAGGCCAAACAGCCAAACACTCTTAAGTCATGGTAGTTTGGTGTCTTTCCACTCCACACTTCTTCTGGAGTTTTAAATCCTAGAGTTGATGATGGTAACCTGTTCATCAAATAGCATGCAGTGTTTATTGTCTCCCCCCAGAAGGATTTAGGTAATCCAGCATCAATCAGCATACATCTAGCTCTTTCCAGCACAGTTCTGTTAAATCTCTCAGCAACCCCATTCTGTTGGGGGTTTAGAGGGACAGTTATGTGCCTGGTGATACCCTTCTCTTCACAAAACCCTGTGAATTCAGTGGATAGATATTCCAAGCCATTATCTGTCCTAAGATGTTTTAGTTTCTTCCCTCTAAGGTTCTCCACCTGATTCAACCATGTTTTAAACTTGAGGAATGCATCACTCTTGTTTCTCAAAACATATATCCAGGTTTTTCTACTGTAATCATCAATGATGGACATGAAAGACCTTCCCCCTCCATGTGTTTCTGTTCTTGAAGGCCCCCAAATATCAGAGTGTACATAATCCAGGGGTTCTTGGGTGGAATGTGTCCCTTTTGCATAAGGCAGCTTCTTGGCTTTCCCCAGAGCACACTTATCACAAAAATCCAGTGTTCTATTTCCCATTTCACCAATGATACCCTTCTTGGATAACTCCTTCAACCCTTTCTCTCCAATATGACCCAGTCTTCTACGCCACTTCATAACATCTTCTCTGCTTATCACAGATTCAGCACATCCTATCACAGGTGATCCAATCAAAATAAACAGGCCATTGTGTTGCCTTCCTTTGATTACCAGCTTATTGTGTTTAGTGATGTGAAGATGACCATCTAGGGAATTGAACTGACAGCCATTTGCTACAAGAGAGCCAAGGGATAAGAGATTTCTTTTCAATCCAGGGACATACCTTACTTGAGAGATAGTTCTGATGACTCCATCATACATTTTAATTTGAATTGATCCTGTGCCTTTGACTCTGCAGGAGTGATCATTTCCTAGTAATACACGTCCACCATCTTCTTTCTGTAGATCCTTGAACCAGGATTCATTGGGACACATGTGGAATGAACATCCATTATCAAGTACCCATTCCTTTTCCATTCTTGTGTTTGTGACGTTTAAGACTTCTGGGATGTCTTCTTGATGCTCTGTCATTGCCACCTCTGCCCTCTGATTCTCCTGCTTCTTCTTTTTTTGTGGACAGGCCTTCTTTAAATGTCCAGCTTGTTTGCATTTGAAACACTTTCTGGTTTCAATCCAGTCTCCTTGTTTCTTTGCATTCTGAGTTCCAGATTTGTTATCTTTAACTCCCTGGAACTTCTTCTTCTGGAAATTCTTTTTGAACTTAATGTTCAAGCCTTCTCCAGCTTGTGCAGAACCCTTTTCTCCCTGATTCTGAAAACACTTGGTCTTCAATGCTGACAAGATGGATTCATAACTGATTTTTCCATCTCTTCCAAACATCAGTGCATCTTTAAAGATTTCCATGGATTTTGGAAGAACATTTAACACCATCAGAGCCTTATCATCATCCTCCAAGTTCACCCGCAGATCTTCCAATTCTTCGATCATCCTGACAAACTCATCAAGTTGATCAGAAATGACTTTATCATTAGATATTTAGAAAGACATTAATTTCTGTTTCAGAAATAGTTTGTTGGATATAGACTTTGATTTATAAAGTTCCTCCAGTTTACCCCATGCCTCGACTGCATTCTTGCAGCTCGAAACCTCCCTCAAAGGTTTATCACCTAGACATAAGAATATCAAACTCAGAGCCTTCTTATCCAATTCTGGAAACTTAGATTTCTCAGCATCAGTCCATTGATCAACAGGAAGAAGTGCAGAGTCTAGGCCATTCTGAATCAGTACTGCATTCATTTTGATCTTCCAGAGTGAGAAGTCATTCTTACCTGAAAACTTCTCCACATCCATCTGTACTCCAGCCATTACTTCTTCTTCTTTGAGCGTGTGTATTGGTTTCCCACAGACGGCGCCACATATAACCGTCACAAGCCCGGTTCTTCAATAACTTCCAAAACTGATCTGATATAAACCCGGCTCTCCGGTCCGGTTCTTCCCAACCCAAACCCGGTTCCTGATCCTACTTAACCTCTACTACAAGACATGCTCACTTGAAGATATTGAATTGACACCTACAAAAATGAAATGCAAAATTCAGCCGCTAGCACGACCGGCCCGCCTGCCAGACCGGCAGCAACCCCGGCAGTTCGTAGTCGGTCCCCTGTTGCCCGCAATGTTCGTTTTTCGACCGTGACTTCTACTTTCGAACTCCGATTTGAGTGATTCAAAGCGGACATGTGTAACCAATATGAAGACCTACAACTTTCATATTTAGATCGTGACCCAATTCCGAGCCGATTCTTCCCAGAATTCGTGTGAAGATCGAGTCGAGTGCACAAAGGAGGGTTTGACGAACAACTTACAATCCCTTGTGTTCTAAACTGCTTTTGACTATGTTACCCTTACTTATTGGGACCTTCTCAGTAGATTTTTCATCTTTGTATGTGTGGGGACTGGGTGTGTATAAATACCCCCTCTCCCTTTATTCCAAATATCTTCTAAATCATTCAACACTTCATTTTTTCAATTTCAGTTTAACACTAATTTACTCACTCTCTCTCTAGGATTATTTCTCTCCCTTCTCTCTATAATAGAACTAGGGTTCTTTATTTTGTTCTTGAGAAACCCATTAGGGTTCTTGAGTATTATTGAAGGATTTTTGGGGCTTTCGCAAGAGAATCGAGATTGGAGTAAATACAAGCATGAATTGAAGATTATCATCGCCATTCTAAATCAAGACTAAGCTTTCTTCTCCCATATTTATTATTTCTCTTTGCATTTATTAATCTTTAATCCTTCTCTCGTTAAATTCTTGGGTCTTGTATTTATTACGGTTGTTCGATGATTTTCATGAATTGTGAGTAGTTATTTGTAGTTTCTAAGGTTGGGAGTAGCCCAACCCTAGGGTTGATTGCTTTCATTGATTGTTGATTGGATTTTGGGGGTTATTTTTTATTGTAATCAATAGTACAGAATTGTATGACTTATATTCTAGGCGTAGCTAAACGAAAATATATTGGTTCTCCCCGAAGGCCCATGAGGTATGAAGGAAGAACACGAATCGTGTGTATTGATCTTGTAGGATGTTTTAGGGCTTCGTTCCCTAGGCTAGATCCTCTTAGGATGGAATTTTGAGGATTAATTAGGTTATCTTCATAATTTACTCACCTCTAGGTCTTAGTAATTACATTATTGTCCATAATGATTGGGAGTAGAGTAAATTAGGTGACAATTGGTTGATTTGGTAAAAACCCTTTTGTTACTAGTTTGGATTCCCGAATTGGAACAAGACCTTCCAACACAAACCTTAGTATAATCGGTGATTAGTAGGCGCAACCCTAGGTTTAAGGTGAAACCATACCTTAGAAACCCACTTTCTTATTGAGAATATCTTTTGTTTAGTTTGTTTTTTGGTTGATATTTGAATAGTAATTAGTTAATCTCTACATTTCCAATTAGCCTAACTTAGTTAATCGATAGACCTTCGTTGTGCTCCCACGAGAGTATCGTCTCTGTGGTTCGACAATCATTCATACTACCACTGGCACAAGTCGTACACTTGCGGTTCGAGAAAGGTGTCCGAATCGTAATGATTTAGAGTGCTTTTTTAGACAAGTTCAATAGCGTTATTATAGGTTTTTGTGATACTCCAGAAACTTTTATTTTATTTTTAGCTTATGTTGTTTTGTTATTAATTGAGCTTACGGGTGGTCTCTTTTGATTGTTTTGCAAGGAGTTGATGCACTTGAGGTCACAAGGATTTGAAGGATTGCTACGAATTGACCCAAAAATTGAGGCAACTTGTAGACACAATGAAGGGAGAAGGAATAGAGAAAGAGATATGTTCGACGAAAATAATGGCTCAAGGGTCGTTAATCAAGTTGGGAGGACTGTGCCTTTAATTATTCCACCAGATCAAGAAAACATCTATCATCAAATGATGGAGATGATGCGGAAGCAACAAGAAAAGGTCAATGCTCTCCGGAATTGGAGAGAAATGTGCTTAACCTGCCACCCCAAGACACTATTCAAGATTTTCTACGACCGGTGGATAACCAAAATTATGGTGGAATGGGTAGAGCACCGGTGAAGGTGGCGAATTTCGAGCTATAACAGGCACTCATCAATATTATCCAACAAAATCAGTTTGGAGGCCACACAAGTGAGGACCCCAATTTGCAATTATCTACATTCTTGGAGGTTTGTGGGACGCTTCAAAGCAATCAGGTCCCTCACGATCAACCTTCGCCTCTTTTCTTTTGTGTTGAGGGGTAAGTCGAAGCAATGGTACAACTCACTCGCCAATGAAGACATAAGGACGTGGTTTGATCTACACCAACGATTTCTTCAGAAATACTTTCCGGCAAGTAAGACCATTAGATTGAGAGGGGAAATCACCCAATTTCAGCAATTTGATGTCGAACCATTATGGAAGGCGTGGGAGCATTTCATTGACCTACTACGAAAGTTCCCCCCAACACAGGTTGCAAGATAAGGAGCAAAATTTCTACTTCAATGACGGATTATTCGGGCCTACAAGGGTAATCATAGATGGAGCCGCCAGTGGTTCATTATTTTCAAGAACGGCGAGAGATGCAATGGCAATTATTAATGACATGGCCATAAATTCGTATCAATGGCCAAATGAAAGGAACAACCTAAAGGTGGTTGCAGGCATGGTGGAAAAAGAGGCAAACTCCTCACTATCGACTCAAATGGCAGCATTGTCAAAGTAATTGGAGTCACTAACTCAAGCCGCCACTTCGATTCAAGTGGAACAAAGTGCGAAGACCATTGTTTCATAAGAAGACCTCGACAATTGTAATTTCATTCACCAAAGAGGTTATGGAAACCAAGGGGGACACCAATATCCACATCCACATCCACATCTGGGGCAAGGCCAACATTCGAACTACAATCACAACCAACACCAATCAGGTCACTACCAATCGAGATCAAAAGGTCATCAAAACCTTTCTTATGCCAATCCCAGCAATTCAATCCAACCACCACCCGGATTCTCAGTTACCAATGGGGTAATAAATGAAGGCAGGGAGCCGAGCTTTAAGGAACTCTTGGCATCTTTTATTTCAAGAATGGATGAAAGAATGTCGCAAATGGACAACTCTTTTGCAAAGTTCTAAGTTGACGTAAACAAGAGTATTGTGACAAATGGGGCTAACATCAAAAGCTTGCAATTTTAAATGAGCTAGTTAGCTCAAGCCATGAGCCCCCAACACCACAAAGAACAGTTTTCGAGTGACACGCTAAAGAGTACCAAGGAGCAGTGCAATGTTGTGTTCACCAGGATTGAAGCCGATCATGAAAAGCCCAGTTCACAAGTTAATGATGAGAAGTCCAAGCTCTTAGAGGAACACAGGAAGGAAGTAAAAGTAATTGCATCGACCAATGAGGAGTTGTATGAAACAGGGGCTGAGAAGCCAAAATAAATGTCTAACTTTGCAAGTCATAAATACAACCCCCCCCCCCCCCCCCCACCCTTTCCATTGATATTTCAGAGGAAAGTAATAGATGGAAAATTTGTCAAATATCCTGAAAAATACAAACAGATTATACTTGAAGCTGCCTTTACTGATTCTATATAGGGGATGTCGGACGTGTCAAAATTCCTGAAGGAGGAACTTGAGAAGAAGGAAAAGATGGTGGAATGCAAGAGGGCTGAAACTGTCAAAGACGATGGGGTGATGAAAGAACATCCATTCCGAGAGGAGAGAAGGTCGAATGGCAAAAAGGAAAACGAAGGCGATTACTTGAAGAAAGATGAGGGCTCATACTTTGAGAAGGTGGAAAGTGTTGAAAGAAAGAAAAATTTCAGAAGAAGGAGAAGCCAATTCTTCAACCCAAGAGACCACAAAAGTTATCCGATCCAAGGATTTTTTCAATTCCTTGTTCTATTAATGGTTGTGCATTTGATGATTTGCTTTTTGATCTTGGGTCAAGCATAAACTTGATGTCCATTTGAACGTATCATAAGTTAGGTTTGAATGATTTAAATCAGGCTTCCACTACTCTTTAGTTAGCCGATGGTTCCATGTTATGTCCACATGGAGTAGTGGAAGATGTTGTGTTGAAGGTTGATAAATTTGAAGTGCTAAGTGATTTCATGGTCATTGATGTTAATGGTGAAGATTTTGTACCACTCATTTTGGGGCGTCCATTCTTGAACACTAGTCAAGCATTGACAGATCTCAAAACAGGGGAATTAATATTTCATATTAACAACGAAAAGTTAAGGTTCCCTAGGAAAGAAAAACCCAAAGTGAGTGGTAAAAATGAATGCTTTGTGGTGAAAGCTCTAAAGAGTAATAATAAAAGGGATGCAATGAAAAATAGGATTGGAACTAGAGGACTAGGAACTAATGGTTTTGTTATAGGCTTCTGGTTGAAGACGTTAAACTTAGCGCTTGTCGGGAGGCAACTCGACGGTTAATTTCTTTAATTTTGTGTTTTGGTTAGTTAGATGTTTTAATTAATGTGTTTAAATTTTTAGTTGTTGAATAATGACAGATGAATGCAAGAAATGGTAGAAAAAGTGATTTGGATGCAAAAGGGATGAGAAGAGCTTAAAAAATGATAAAAAATTTCAAGTTTTAGGTCGTGCAAGAGAACAGTATGTCCTTCAATTTTTAGAGTCGTGCACGGTCACGACCGTGTAGCCCCTTAAGGGCTTGCACAATCCGTGCAACAACCCAGTATAGTGCCTATTTTTTGGGTCGTGCACGGTCATGATCGTGCAGCACGGACCGTGCACGACCTGAGCAGCAACATTTTAAAATCGCGAAAACATTATTTTCAGTTCTTCATTTTTCTTCGCGAATATCACACACAAACCACACATTACACATGAATTCAGTCAAAACACTTGGAGCATCAACACTCAAGGTCTAATCTCCCTAAAATCTTCAGGGTATGTGCGTAAATCCCCCTATTTTCGAATTTTTTTTCCTGAAATTATTGGGGAACAAGTGTTGTTATGATAAAATGTGTATAAATTTGAAAATCCTTGCAATGGTATGGATAGAGTTGTTTGATTAACATATATTCTTTAATATTGACCATGAGGATTGTCTAGAAATTGAGCTTTTTGCGTTTGGTATTGGGAATTGATTGGAGCAATTCATCGAACACTTGGCATGTATATGGATTTTGTGATCTTCTTGTTAATTAGAGGCCAATTGCCGCCTACTTTTAAGTTTTATCTTGATAATATGGTTAATTTAGAAGTGTTGATGAACAAATTCAAGGGAATTGTTGATTGAATGACAAGTGGGATGCAAATTTAACATGTTCTTGTAGAATTTAGGAGTTTGCATCATACGTGCCCACATTGTTTGAATTTATTCAATCATTGAGTTGCTTTTGAGTCAAACTAATTGGTAGTATAGTGCATTATGGATTTCTTAATCTCAAACACATACTACTAATCTAGTTTGAGGGAGTTTATGTACATTCTTAGGTTATGTTAGAATTCCAATCTTATGAAACCCATGGATTTTTTTAAAATTTTATGTGTTGATTATATTAATTGTGTTTTCAAATTAATTGTGTAGCAATGTGTGTTGTTGGTGATGATAGTTGCATTTCCTTTTATTTCAATAATTAACTACATGTTTCATTCCTAGTTTAAGGGAAGATTTAATGTGGTATTTTTGTTGAATTATTATAGGTCATCTCCATGCTACCATAGAGAAAAACAACTCATCTATGTCAGTGCTGAGCTTTTTCCATACCTAACTAACTATATAATATAAAGTGTTCGTTTTCGTTATGGTAATTGTTAGTAAAATCAACTCCTAATCACACAACACTAAGAATCTGGAATGAGTTCGAAGAATAACAGTTTGAGAAACACACAACTAGTTCGGCCAGAGTTGTGGCCGAGGTGAACTTGCGCAGAACTGGAAATGTAAATGAATCACACACTCGTTTTACGTGGTTCGTTCAAGATGAACTACATCCACGGAGGCAAGGCACACCTCAATTCACTAAGATATCCAATCAATTACAGAAATTACACTCAGAAATGAAAACGCCCAATTCTGGAACAAATTAGGGCAGAAAAACAATCACTCTCAAATTCTCTCTGTAATCTATGAAAGAAGGAAATTGCTTGACGTAGTGTTGTTCTCCTGGAAGAGAGCTTTCCAATGATATATGTATTGCAGCTCGAATGTAACTGACCAAGAAGTTCTAACTGAATCAAGTTGGCTTCTGCTACCGGACAAATGTGACGGTTTTTCCCGTCACAAACCTGAAACAGACTCGTCACAATTGACGGTTATCCCCAACAACCCTGAACCCGGTTTATTCTGCACAGATTTACTTCTTCACGCCAAAACCCGGTTCATCCATCCGGTTCTTCACTTCATGATCCCGGTTCCACATTCCCAACACATCCTATTTCAAAGTATAGCTCACTTGATGAGATTGAACACTTCCTCACAGTAATGCAATGCAAGAGGTCTAGCTCGAGTAATCCTCCTCCTCCATTGACCAAACCCATAAAAGAACCGAGGGCTTACAATATTTACACTTTACCCTCATTAGGAAATCGAGAATGTGAAGTTACAATGGAACAAGATGTGCCAGAGACAGATAATCCCACCAAAGTATTCGCATACACCATGCTTGACTTAATTTGGGATTGTTGACGATGTGGCCATGCTCTCTGAATGCATGAGTTGGACGTACCTATTGGAGGGAAATTGGCCTACATACAAGGAACTTGTGTTCGAGTTTTTCAGCACATTCATGCTCAATGCTAAGAACAAGATCCCAATTAGTATATTTTCCCGACTAGGAGGTAGGGAGCACACACTATCACATCAAGAGGTGATCAAAATTTTCAAATTCCATACCTACAGGGAGGGCATCCTGGGAATTTCAACTTTCAAGGTTTTTGGGAGGAAATCACTTGGAATGCTCCGCCTTACGTAGCCATTCATGTCAAAGCTACATGGATACGAAACCCAACTATGTGCTACATGTGGAAAGCTATGGCACACACAATATTTGGATGAGGGGAGAGCGGGGCAATCGGGAATGATGAGCTATTTCTGCTATGGAGTATGCTTTACTCCAAAGAGGTTGATTCTACTTCTTACCTCATGACTCAATTCCATATGGTAGCCAAAGGACCAAAGAACATACGAATTGAGGGACCTGTGACTGCAATTTCCAAACATTGAAAAGTCCGTTTTATCCATCTTCAACTAGTCTTTGGCCAAATATTACTTGCTATCACATCAATGCGGAACAACACCTATATATTGAAGAAGACTCCTTTTTGGATGTTTCAATAGAAAGCTAATGACCACTTCCCTCTTCCTAACATGGCTTTGACCATTGTAGAGAATCATGGGAACTGGTTGATGAACACAGCCGCTCATGAAGGGGCAATAGAACAGGCCACAAGGTTATTAGCTAACCGGGGTCATGTTAATGAAGAAGCAATGAAAGGGCAATAGAGATTGAGTATATAGAGGAAGGAGATGATCAAGATATGCCTTCTGGACAACAAGGAGAGGCTTCAGCTTCTCGACAGCGTGGAGGGGATATGCGTCTTGCAACACAGATTACCGCTCTAGAAGTGTTAATTTGCTAGCATGATCATCACACAAGCTGACCATACATGTGTATTAGGTTATCGCACTAGCACACATGCAGAGCTCACTCGAGCCATTCGGCTGATGATGAGAATGATGTAACAAGTGGAAGATTATCATGTGCAGGCTATCCATTATGATACCACACTACCCTCCGCTTAGAGAGAGTTTGTAAGTCGTATCGCAACCATTTACATTTCAACTATTTTAAAGCTTTTAGAAAGTAGCTAAAAAATAGTTTGAGGGGTGTATTGCTTGTGTTGCGAAAGCGACCATGCTTGATTTATTGCTTGACGTTTTCATTTACCAAAAATTTGAAACTTGTTAGTTATTTAAAGTTTATTTGGATAATGAATTATGTCTTGAACTTTAGTTAGTATTTTGAATTGTTTTGTTATATCTAGTATTTATGTTTGTCTTTGACGGTTGGATCTCGATGATTTTTATGATAAACTTTGAGGAAATATTTTTTTTTTTTCAAAACCCGTATTCAAAGAGGAGATATTAAGTTGATGAAGTATTGGAAATGTTGTCAATGATGATACATAAATTTGTGTTTTGATTGAAAAATATGATTTATGCACACACTTGTTTTGGAACAAAGAGATTGATCATGATACATAAGCCCAGTGAGCTTTTGAGCCAAAAATGAGGAACTCTTATTTTTATAGTTCAATATTTCCTTGATTTGTGTGATGTTGGTCATATGCATAGTACCACTAGAAATTGCCTTAAGTCTACTTGAAATCACGAGGTATATTTATGAGCATTGAAAATGATTTTAGCCGATCTTTGATTATAACCTATTTTGAGCTTAAAAATCATCTTCATACCCCTTTATATGAATTATCCCTAGTTAGCCAAGTTGAACTTGTAGCCTTTTTCTTGATAGCTAAAATTACAAGCCATATCCATATTTTAAGCCTTTTTCCCACACTTGGTCGAATGAGTTTGAGAGAGGAGGTTGGAAAGTGGATATAAGAGGGGGTTACAAAATTGATGAGAGTGCGATGATGAATAGAAAGTGGGAAGAAAAGAGAAAAAAAGAAAATGAAAATCAAGCGTTGAATTGAAAAAAAACAAAAAGAGAGAGAAAATGTACATTTCATTTCGATTGAATGTTTACAGTTTAGGACTAAGAAAATGGTTAAGATAATCCAATAATAGAGCTTTCTTTGATTGAGTTAGAAGTCAAAATATTGCTAACTCACATTTTATGCATAATAGTTGGTATTGGTGATCTGGAGAAGGTGAAAGAAACATAGAAGTGTTGAATTGGTAAAAAGGGAGTGAGAGTGAAACTTATGTGAGGGCCAGTTGAGTGCAACATCACAAGTTAAGTCTCTACACCCAAACATATCTCACCTAGTCCAAAAAGTCTACATTACAACCAAAACAAAAGATCTTTCGGATTCTTTACTCGTATTTATCAAAAGTGATGAAGAGATGAGACAACAAGCAAGCATATGGCAGGGCAAGCATATGTATACACTACATAATCCTATTGTGATACACTTGAGTGCTTTAGTGATACACTTATCTATAAGGATATTGTGATGATTTCAAAAGTTCCTTAACTTGTGATGTTGCATAGTTAGAATGTACTTTTGGTCTGAGACGTACATTTCCACGTAAAACTGATGAAACCTATATGTTTTCCTCCAATTGAGAAAGAAAATCCTCATTGTTTGTTCTTATTTGCTCGAGGATGAGCAAGGTTCTAGTTTGAGGGGTTGACAAATGGGATTTTTATGAAGGAAAACAAGCTTAGAATATGTGTTTTTAACGTACATTTGTAGATTCTAAGCACCCGTTTGTTATATTCTTCGCATTTCCTTTCTTTTATCGAAAAAACCTCATTTTCAAGCATTTTTGTAGATAAAACAGGAGTAGAAGGGACGATGAGTGGAAAAGAGTCGAAGAAACGAGCCAAAACAGCTAAACCAGGGTAGGCATGGTCCAGACCGTGCGTGAAAAGAAGACCGTGCACGGCCAAAGGCTCTACTAGTGAATTTAAGCATGCACGGTCTAGGTCGTGCGCACTACAAAGGAGACGCATGGACCATGCATGCCAGAAATCCTAACAGTGCAATCTAGGCTGCACGGCCTAGCCCGTTCACCAGACGAAGAGGTCGCACGGACCGTGCGTCATTCCAGCCAGAATTTAATGGGCCAAGCCATTTTATCCCCCTTTTTGGCCCAATGTTCTTAGGGCTTTCAGATCTATTTAAACACTTTCCTTTTCAGAGTTTCACGTCATTTTTTCATTTGTATAGCTTTTTAGAGAGATGTTTCTTAGAGAGCAAGTTTGGGGAAAAAATACCTTGTTGAAGATCAAGTGAAGATTAATTAGGTTTTATCTTTCCATTTTCATTTAATATTTGTATGAACATGATTATGTCTATATATTTGTGTTTATCTTTTATTATGATAATGGTTGGCTAAATTTCCTTAATCTAGGTTTAAAAGTAGATTATGGGTGATTAGTGATTATTACCCAATCAATTCAACTTCATGCCATGCTATTAATTGATTAATTATTTAAAATGCTTGTTGAATGATTTGATCACTTGTTTAACATTTTATTGAGGATTAACTTGGAACCGAGAGGGTATTTTTATTCTAAGGCCACATTAATCAACATGATTAGCAATAGAATCGAAAGATTTGAGTTAATTATGTGAACCTTGATCTTAGGATCAATTGGGAGTTGTATTTGATTAATCGACCGGAGACGACGATTAATCTTATACAATCACCATGCAATTCACTCCGAGAGGGGGTCTTGCATAGAATTATGATCGTTCCTTAATACATAACATTCAGTTTAAAGGTTTACTTAATTCAATTAATAATAATTAGATGCCCATAATTGAAATCTAACCATAGATTACATCTAATTGATATCTTAACCTTTATAATTTGCTCCTTAAGTAATCTTGCCAGTTTAAGTCATTTTTAGTCTACAAATTACCAAAAATCAATTACTCGATTGTCTAATTAGCCATTAAATGCTTATTTCAATTTGTATATCCGATATTGAGCCAATTCCTCGTGGGATCGACCTTGTGCTCGCTTAGTGCTACTATTAATGTCGTGTACTTGCGGTCGTTCAAATTTAGCTATTAAAACTAAGTTATGGCCCTACTCTATCTAGACTCTCGAATAAGTTGTTTGATTTGTTCAATGATCTAAATTTCAAGACTTAACTATGTAATTAATTGATCACTTGGTTAACAAGAAAACAAATAGCAAGGGAAGATTCAGATGATTAAGACGTATTCTAGGCTTCGATTTCAATTGCAATTCCTATGTTTGATTATCTTAAATTCTAGACTTTTAAAAAGATTCTATCATTTATTAGATGGCACGAATATTGATTAACCCTCCTCTCGGACGATGCTACCGTGTAGGTCAATTAGAGACAATTACCCTTTTGGGCTAACCATCACCCAAAGACTCCCAAAAGTACCTAGACTTATGCCTACATAAACACCTCACTCCTCTCAGATGGATATTGATATTTATGTTATGTGTTGTAAGTCTATTAACAATAATCTCATCTCGGAAGCCGAATCGTTAAACTTGTAGATAAATATCAAGTGATCCATTTGACAAAATCATATTAATAAAACAAACACATAGAATAAAACTAGAGTCTAGATTAAACAAATAAAGTAAAAACATAACCAATACATAGTCTACTTTCTAACCCTAGACACAAGAAGTCAATTACTCATGTCTAAAGGTAGAAACCAACATAATTCCTAGACAAACATTGTTGATTATTAAAAATTGGTACACGCATTTATTTATGCACTTTAAGTCTGTTAGAGTGATGAATTGTGATGTTTGCGTGTATATTGGAAAGTATTTAGCTTATTTTGATGTCTTTGGACTAGTTGATGTTTGTGCTTTTGTTTTGAGCTAAATAGGCGATTTAAGGCTAAGTATTCGTACTCGGCCGGATGCACAACGAGGGAGTGAAGTTCAGATGTCAAAAGGATGGAAAAACCGCCGGAAAATGAGAACAGAGTACCGCGACCGCGGCACAAGGGCGCGGCCGCGGTCAAACTAAAGGAATCGGGGAAAAGTTCTGGACAAGTAGCGCGGCCGAGGCATACTTGCGCGGCCGCGGCGTGCTGCTGGACCAAGAGCGGGCGCGGGCGCGGCCCATGAGCGCGGTCGCGGCCCGTTAAGGCGGCTAATTAATCCTTGGGCCACAATAATTCCGTTTTAAAGCCCAAAATCAACCCAAATTGACTTCCTCTATAAAAAGGGACCCTTATGCTCGGAAATAGGGGACTTGGACATTACGAGAGAGCAAGATTGGGAGATTCCGAAGGGGACGAGCAATCAAGATCGGCAGTACTCGGGTTTTCTAGTCCTTAATTCTTTTAATTATGTATTTTCAGTTTAATTTGTCTTTTGTCACCGCCATGAGCGGCTAGTAGGTTATTTCAGTCCTTAGTCGAGTCGAACCCTAGTTTTACTATCTTGTGATATTTACAGTGGTTATTAATCAGTTGATTCCTTGAAACGTTGTTATACTATTTGCTTATCCTTCAATGCTTGTGTGTTTATATGCTAGATTGATCACCTAGGATTATAATTGCATAAGTAACGCTAGGTTATAATCGTAATCCGTAATTGTTACGAACCTATAGCCACTTAGTAGCAAATAGCAAGTGATATTGCTAGGGTAGTATATAGCTCGGTCTGAATGGATCCGAGCTTACGAGGTCCACACTGTGTCTATCCCGTTATCCTAGTACTCTAGGCGTCCGGTAATGAGATCCAGAGAGCTTATTCTGAGGTCACTCAACTGGATAGACTAAGCAAAGAGCTTGTTTTGGTTAGTTAAACATAAGGGGTAACAAGGTTAGCAGAGCTTGTTGCTAATCTCGGGGTAGGAGTTTTAAAGGTTAACATTGGTTAATAATCACATCTATCACAGGGTAGTAATAACTAGGGGGAGATAAGATTAAGGGCTGGGATTCGTTATTTTATAAGTAGAACAATTCATAACTAATTTGCTTATTTTCTGTTTTAATTCCTTAGTTAATATACGTCAATTCATAAACCCCCATTATTTATATATTTATATATATGTTGCTAGTAGTAGGACTTACTTAAACACTAAGAGTCTTCCTGCTCCCTGTGGGATCGACCCTACTTACCACTTCTACGAGCTAGAAGGGTAGCTAGGTTTAATTAATTTTACCGCATCGCGATAGTGCGGTCAAATTTTGGCGCCGTTGCCGGGGAGCGGTGCAAGATTTTAAGTGTTTAGTTTTATTAGTTCTATATTGAGTCTCGTAATTTTATTTTTTAATATCTGCGATACACTTGAACTCACCTAAGTTTCTTTTTGTTTTAGCAGTGAATGATCACTCGTTCACGCCAAAATAAAGAACTGCTTTTCGACCCTGAAATAACTCGTAGAGATCGCATTCTGAGAAGACAAGTAAGAGAAAATCTAGAAGAATTTGAAGCCTTACCTTTTGCCACCGAGAATTCTTCCGAGTCTGAACCTCAGCTAGAAGCAATGGCAGCCGAAAGGACTATGCGGGAATTGGCCACCACTGGCACTACTCACCAGCCTCTATGCATCACCTTCCCTTACTTGGGGGAGGACACCACTTTCGAACTCCGGTCAGGGTTAATTCACCTGTTACCCTCTTTCCATGGGTTAGCAGGAGAAGACCCGCACAAACATCTGAAGGGGTTTCACATCGTCTGTTCGAGTATGAAGCCGACGAAAGTCACAGAAGAACAGATAAAACTGCGGGCATTTCCTTTTTCTCTGAAGGATTGGCTCTACTACCTGCCCTCAGCATCTATAAAAACTTGGGAAGAAATGGAGGCCCAGTTCTTGGAGAAGTACTTTCCGGCATCTAAGGCCACGAACATCCGGAAGGAAATCAATGGAGCGATACAACTGCCCGGAGAAACTCTGTACGAGTATTGGGAATGCTTTGAAAAGCTGGTGGCCAGATGTCCCCAACATCAGATCACAGAACACCTACTCATCCAGTACTTCTATGAAGGGATGACACAGTCAAACCGGAACATGTTAGACTCTGCCAGTGGGGGAGACCTATGTGACAAAACCCCGACAGCTGCTAGAGCACTCATTTCGAAAATGGTTGCTAAGACTCAACAGTACAGGACACGGGATGCCTCTACGCGGATAGTGAGGGAGGTAAACGATTCTCAAATGGATGCAAAGATTGATCAGCTTACCAAAATGGTCCAGGATGCTGTTTTTGGGGGGGGGGGCTTAAATACCCGACCTTGCCGAATATGTGATACCACAGATCACACAACCGATAATTGCGAAGTTCTGGGTAATGAGCTAGAAGCACACGCCAATGCTGTCGGAACTGGAAACTTCCAAGGTAGGAAGTACGACCCATATTCCCAGTCGTACAACCCAGGATGGAGGGATCATCCGAATTTCAGCTATGGTAATCAACAAGGCCAATCAAGCGGGCAAAACAGATCTCCACCACCTACAGGTATGTATTACACAAAGCAGCCAGCCGAACAAGCACCTGACTCATCCTTGGCGGATATTGTGAAGACTTTAGCAAAAACACTGTGCAGTTTCAAAAGGATGCAACATCAAGCATCAAGAATCTCGAGACACAGATGAGCCAGATGGCAACTGCTATAAGTCGTCTAGAGAATATGCAGAGTGGCAAACTGCCATCACAACCTGAAATGAACCCAAGAAATGTCAGTGCCATCACATTGAGGAGTGGTAACCAGCTTGGAGAGCTTAAGAAGCCCGGGCAACCATTGGAAGATGATATAAATGACATTTCGGACAAAACAACAGAAGACAGATTCGCGTCCGCGGCAGACTTGCGCGGCCGTGCCCAACCTGACGGTGCATTAGAAGAAAACTCTGTAGAAGTTGCGCGACCGCGGCAACCCAGCGCGGCCGCGGCCCCTTTTCAGCCAAAATCGGCGGATTCTGCATCCATTCCGTCTCAACCACTCCCTTTCCCCAGTCGTATGATCAGACCGACACGACCTGACAAAGAGCAGGAGATATTGGAGGTGTTTCGCAAGGTTGACATCAACATCCCCTTGATCGATGCTATCAAGCAAATCCCCAGATACGACTAGCTTCTGCCCCTTTGGTTTGTCTACAAGCTTCCAGGTTTGGTTCCTCTCCAGAGATTCCATTTCCTCCATCATGGCCCCTATCCAGTGTTCACTTTCACTACAATTTATTGCTTCTTTGAAACTGCTTGGCTCTTGAAACTCCAGGTCTTCTGCTACACTTAATGCATAATAGACACTTCCAGCTTGTCCATAGAAATCAGGCCTGTGGATTTGTCTTCTTGGTCTGTCTCTACCAATGCTATAAGTTCTGAGATTTGAGATCTCAGTTTGGCCTTCATCATCTTCTGATGAACTGTCACCTTCTGGTTGAGCTTGAGCATCCATCTCTGGTGATTTCTGTTACTCAGTAGGCTCCACCTGAATAGAAATTCTTTCAGATTCCACAGCACCATCAGCTTCTTCTTGACTTCCAATAGAGTTGTATCCCATCACATCCTTATTGAATCTTACATCTCTACTTATCAAGAGCTTCTGGTTTCCCTGTTCCAAGCACCATAACCTGTAGCCTTTTATGCCCTCAGGATATCCTAGGAATACACACCTCTGTGCCCTTGCATCAAGTTTGTCTTGCCTAATGTGAGCATAGGCCAGACAACCAAACACTTTCAAGTCATTGTAGTTTGGTACCTTTCCACTCTAAACTTCTTCTGGAGTCTTAAATCCTAGAGTTGATGATGGTGATCTGTTTATCAAATAACATGCAGTGTTCAGTGTTTCTCCCCAGAAGGATTTTGGTAATCCAGCATCAATCAGCATACATCTAACTCTCTCAAGCACAGTCCTGTTAAACCTTTCAGCAACCCCATTTTGTTGAGGTTTTAATGAGACAGTCTTGTGTCTTGAAATGCCCTTATCTTCACAAAACCCTGTGAACTCAGTAGATAGATATTCCAAGCCATTATCAATCCTTAGATGTTTCAATTTCTTCCCTCTTAGATTCTCCACCTGGCTCAACCATGTTTTAAACTTAAGGAATGCATCACTTTTGTTCCTTAAGACATATACCCATATTTTTCTACTGTAATCATCAATGATGGACATGAACTACCTTCCTCCTCCATGTGTCTCTGTTCTTGAAGGCCCCTATATATCAGAGTTTACATAATCAAGTGGTTCTTGAGTAGAATGTATCCCTTTAGCATAAGGCAGCTTCTTGGCCTTTCCCAGAGTACATTTGTCACAGAACTCAAGTGTTCTATTTCCTATTTCACCAATTATGCCCCTCTTGGATAGCTCATTCAATCCTTTCTCTCCAATATGACCCAGTCTTTTATGCCACTTCATGAAATCCTCTCTACTTATCACAGATTCAGCACAACCTATCACAGGAGATCCAATCAGAATAAACAGGCCATTATGTTGCCTTCCTTTGATTACCAGCTTGTTGTGTTTAGTAATATGAAGATAACCATCTGTGGAGTTGAACTGACAGCCATTTGCCATAAGAGATCCAAGGGATAGTAGGTTTCTTTTAAGGCCAGGAACATACCTCACTTGAGAGATGGTCCTGATGACTCCATCATACATTTTTATCTGAACTGATCTTGTGCCTTTAATTCTGCAGGAGTGATCATTTCCTAGTAAGACACATCCACCATCCTCTTTCTGTAAATCCTTAAACCAGGATTCATTAGGACACATGTGGAATGAACAACCTGTATCAAGAACCCATTCCTTTTCCATCTTTGTGTCTGTGATGTTTAGAACTTCAGGGGTGTCTTCTTGATGTTCAGTCACAGCCACTTCTGCCCTCTGATTTTCCTGTTTCTTCTTCTTTTGTGGACAGTCCTTTTTCAAATGTCCAGCTTGCTTGCATTTGAAACACTTTCTAGTTTCAACCCAGTCTCCCTGTTTCTTTACATTCTGAGTTTCAGATTTGTTATCTTTGAATCCCTGAAACTTCTTCTTTTGATAATTCTTTTTGAACTTAATGTTCAAACCTTCTCCAGCCTGTGTGGAGCCCTTTTCTCTCTGATTTTGAAATCACTTTGTCTTCAATGCTGATAGGATACATTCATAACTGATTTTTCCATCCCTTCCAAACATTAATGCGTCCTTGAAGCTTTCCATAGACTTTGGAAGAACATTCAACACCATCAGAGCCTCATCATCATCCTCCAATTTCACCCCCAGGTCTTCTAACTCTTTAATCATCTTGACAAACTCATCAAGTTGATCAGAAATGACCTTATCATCAGTGATTTTGAAAGACATCAATTTCTGCTTTAGAAATAGTTTGTTTGATATTGACTTTGATTGATAAAGTTCTTCTAGTTTTCCCCATGCCTCCACTGCATTTTTACACCTTGATATCTCCCTCGGGGGTTTATCACCCAAACAGAGGAATATAAGGCTCAAAGCCTTCTTATCCACTTCTGGAAACTTTGATTTCTCAGCATCAGACCACTGATCAACAGGAAGAAGTGCAGAGTCTAACCCATTCTGAACTAATACAACATTCATCTTGATTTTCCAAAGTGTGAAGTCATTCTTACCTAAAAACTTCTCCACATCCATCTTCACTCCAGCCATTCTCTCTTCCTCTTTGAATGTGTGTGCAAGTTTCCCACAGACGGCGCCACTTGTTAGGAAATGAAACTCTTACAACACACACAAACAATGCTCAAACCAAGGAAGAATGAAAACCAAACAAGAATTCGGCCAAAAAGAAACAGAACGCAAAAACAGAAACAAAATGAAGAACACAAGGATTTTACGTGGTTCGATCAATGTGATCTACATCCACGGAGGCTCTATACACCTCAATTCACTCCACTAAACAATCAATTACAAGAACTAATCCAGAAAACTAGAAACCCCAATTCACAAGCCGAATTGAGCTTAAGAACCCTAGCTTTCTAATTCTAATGATTGACAAGTGTTTACAGAGGGAAAATAATGTGTATCAACTCGCATCTACTAGTGGATCCAATGTATATAAATGTCTAAGCTCGAATCAAGAAACATCAGGAGTTGTAACCAATTCAGTTTCCAACTGCACAAAGCTGTTAGACGGACCTTTCACAACGGTTTTACACGCAACGGTTCTAAACCATTGCATAAAGCAGTTATAACCATTTTGACCCCGGTTCCTTCTTAACCTTCAAAATTGATCCGGCTAAAACCCGGTTTTCTAGCTCGGTTCTTCCCAACCTGAACCCGGTTCCTGATTCCTCAAAACCTCTACTACAAACTATGGTCACTTGATGAAATTAAACTGATATCTACAACACTTATCACACTAAAATGCATAATAAAATGATGAACACACATATGCATGTCTAATAATCACCTTTGACAAAAATCGGGATGTTACATTTGTAATAGTGAATAATTTTTCCAAATAAATCTTGAACTGAGAGATCATGTCAGGGCAAGAACTAGTGACCAAAAGATCATCGACATAAACCAGGACTGCTAAGAATCTATCCTGCTTAGTGCAAGTGAAGAGGCAGGGTCATAGGCTGACTGAACCATCCCAAAGCTTTGTAACTTGTTTCTGAGTTCAATGTTCCATTCCCTACCAGCCTGTTTAAGACCATATAAGTTTTTCCGTAGCTTACATACTTGGCTTGGGGCAGCCTTAAGATAACCACATGGTGGTGTCATATACACCTCATCCTTAAGAAAGCCATGAAGATAAGCATTTTAACATCTAATTGATAGACAAGCCAATGCTTCGTTGTTACAACTGCTGACAGGACTAATTTAGCAATAGGAGAGAAAGTTTCATCATAATCCGAACCTTGAACTTGAGGAAAACCCCTTGCCAATAATCGTGCTTTGAATATCTTAATGGAACCATCTAATTTGAGTTTAATTCTATAAATCCATTTAGAGCCAATGGCTATCTCACCTTTAGGAAGAGTTGTTAAACGTTATGTATGGTTGGCTTCAAGGGCATTAAGTTATGTTGTCATTGCATCCCCCCGTTCTTTTTCTTTGCTTGCTTGGTATATAATGTGGCTCCTGGAGGGAGGATAAGTGAGACAACAAAGCAATATGATGATGGCCATATGAGACATTTGTAAGGGCTGGATAAGGTAAGACTTATGTTGAAAAAGTAGTGACATAGTCTGTCAACCAAGCTGGTTGTTTTCTGCTTTTGTGACCCCTGCCCCTAGGAGGTTCAATAGGAGCAGCTGGAGTTGGTACAGGAGGAACCTCAATGGGGTATTCAGGAAGTTCCAATTCTGGAAAAGTAACTGAGGTGGGCATGTATGAGTATTAGTAACTGGAGAAGTGTGATAAGGAAATATGATGGGAAAATTGAACATCTCTTCATATAAGAAATGTGGATGTATCCAAATCACATAGCTGGTATCCTTTCTTTCCTAAAGCATAACTAAGAAACAAGCACTTGTGTGATATGGGGGCAAATTTTGGCTTGTGGGGCAGAGTATTTGTAGCATAAGCCCCAAAAGACTGCATGTGAGTGTAGTATGTTGCCTTATTGTTGAGAATTTCAAGGAGATTTCCACTTCACACGGCAGATGGAATCCTATTTATCACAAAAGCAGTAAGTAGCACTGAGTAAGGCATAATCTAGTAGGCACTTTGGAAGTCATCATAACAGCCCTGGCAACTTGAAGTATATGTTTGTGTTTCCTCTCAACCACTCCATTTTGCCGTGGTATGTGTGAGTATGATGTTTGATAAATAATTCCTTATGACAATAAGAATTTGGCAGTAGCATCATTAATTAAGTTTGTACCATTTTCACTTCTTAGGATCATGAGTTGCTTATGAAACTGAGTTTCACTTTTCTTGAGGAAATGTTGTATGACCTGTAGAACTTGAGACTTGTTGGATAGAATATATATCCAAGTTGCTCTGCTGGAATCCTCAATTATGGTGAGGAAGTAAGGGGTATTAGTGACACTCCCCTCCCTACATGGCCCTCATAAGTCAACATGAATCATCTAAAAAAGACCAGAAGTTTGTATTGAAGAAAGAGGAAAATAAGACCTATGTTGTTTGGCCTTGTAACAAAACTCACAAGTTTTGAGTTTATTAAGAGCATCAGGTGTGCAAAAAGGCTTAAGAGCATGTACATGTTGCATGGCAGTTACAGAAGAATGGCCAAGTATGTGATGCCATGTGTCTAGTGTCATGTTACAAAAAAATAGGAGCAGCATGACACTTAATAGGATTGAGGAAGTATAATTTGTGTCGGAGCGTACCTTCAGCCAGAATCTCATCAGTTATTTGGTCCGATATTAAGCAAGAGGATTGTGTGAAAATATATTTGAGAGGTAGTGTATTGGTTAACTAAGGAATAGACACCGGGTTGTATTTGAAGCAATGTATGTATAAAACATTGGTTAGACTAAGAGAGGAATTAAGTTTCACTTGGCAAGAGTGAGTTACTCTCTTGGTGGATCCATCAGGCAAGACAATAGACATAGGTGTGGGAACCTCAAGAAATCCAGTCATCAGTTTACGGTTTGTACACATGTTCCTACCTACACCAGTGTTCACAATTCAAAAAGAATTATCGTCGGATGAGACACTGAAAGAGAAATATGTACATGTTGTATGAACAAAATGCACAAAGTCTTCATTATGGTCACAAGGAGCTGGTGGAGGTCCTTTGGTAGCAAAAAATTTGGCCAATTCCTTTTATATGATGGTGGAGATATCAGGTGGAGCAGTTGCGCCATAGTTGGCAATATCCTTAGAAACAATTGTTTGTGCTGACTTGGCATAGCCTTTCTTCTGTTGCTCCGTCATTGCTTCATGCTAGTCAGAATTGGCATGGAGATAGAAGTATTCAGAGATCTCATGCCCTGGACGAGCGTAGTGCTCACAAATTAATCTGGCTTTTTCCTCTTTGGATCTTCGATAAACAAGTTTGCCTCGATCCAAAGGCTTGGTATAGTTAACTGCATCATATTTAGAGTAGCCTTTACTTCCAAAAGTAGGTGCAGACCTACGGTATCAATTTGTTTAGGATACATTTGGCTAACATCCTTTTGCCTTTCTACACTCAGAATCATAGCATAAACTTTGTTTACAGCAAGAGGTGGTTCCATGACAAGGATTTGGCTACGAATTGGCTCATATGCATCACCTAATCCCATAAGAAACTGCATCATCTACAATTCCTGGTCATTTTCGTATGTTGTTTTGCCAATTTTACAATTACAAGAGGCACGGGGTCTCTAGCTTGCATACTTATCCCAAAGTGCGTTTTGACGACCAAAATAAGCAGCTACTGAGTCTGTACCTTGTGAAATACTTTCGATTTGACTCTAAATTTGGTATATCAACGGACCGTTATTGTCCTCATACCTTTGAGCTAGATCATCGCACAGCTCCTTCACGGATTTGGAAAACATGATCGGGTCTCGTATATCAACAGTTATAGTGTTGAGAATCCATAAGGCCATTGTATCCATTGCTCATAGTCATCGTCGTAGGTAGGTTGAGGCGACAATTTACCATTGAATGAACTGAAGCTTGCATTTCGCAGACAATGCTAAGAGCATAGCTCATTTCCACGCCATGTAGTTAGATCCAACGGATGAATAACTAGAATAATTCTTGAATGATCGGCATTTTTGAGAAACAAGGGATCAACAGAAGTTATTGTGGCTGATTTCGTCGGAGCAGCAACCGAAGTTAACACCGAAGTAGTGGCAGTAGTGTTAATATTTGCCGGCGTTGTATTATTCTGAACGATGGAAAGAGATCGCCACACAGTAGTATTATGGAATTGATTTATCATAGCAGATATCCCAGGATTTTACTCTTCAGATACCATGATAAGATCATAGAGAATTTAAGAGATAGAAATTCTTGGTGGGTAGTGTAAACTTCTACTAATGATCCAAAAATCTAAGTTACAAAGTATGTTATACTCCTTATATATGCATGTTACAAATCTAGCCAACCAATGATATGCAACCTATGACTCATTGCTACCAACCAAATTATGACAAGTGGACAAATTGTCCACCTCACCAAACAACTTATAACATGATAGTAGTTGTTTAAGCTCACTACTATATCAAATCCCAAATAAACAAACTCATATACTACCTCAGCCAAGAGTAGCTCAACACTCCCCAACCAGCAAATACACCCCAATTTTTTTATTCACCCCAGCTATATATGGGTATGTGTGTCTGTGCCTGTGTCTGTGTTCCTTTATTTTTTATTTCGGCTGGAATGCCCATTTTTTTGTGGATTGCCACCGCTTCTCTCTCTCTCTCTCTCTCTCTCTCTCTCTCTCTCTCTCTCTCTCTCTCTCTCTCTCTCTCTTTTCTCTCTTTCTCACAGTGCTCCTCGTTCTTCTTATTGCGGCAACCATATTTCTTTGGTGATTCGGTCTTCTTCATTGGATTTTCTTGCTCTTTTTGATTAATGATTATGTTACTTCATCTAGGGATCATATTATATTGGATTTAATTAAGCAATACCCATGGCTTTTGGCACATGCCATGGGTAGGGTTATTAGTCAAATGTGATCATCTATGTCTAATCTGCAGATACGGTCAGAACCGCCATCGGGTTCTTCTGTCTTAAACGGTGATATCCTAATGTCGGGAACGACAGCTTTGTCTGGTGCATATTCTTCTTATCAGCACGACATGATGCACAACCCTCCATCGTTGGTTTCTTACCCGATCCGAACAACGTCTACGCAGGCGTAACCTATTGTTCATGCAACCATAGGTTACTTGGCGTGGAAGAGTGTTCGAATATAGCCCTATCTAATAGGGTTTTGGATCCAGGGATTTTGATTCCAAAGCCTCTGATCCTAGGGTTTCGATGCCTATTATCTTCTCCAGTCACTAGCCTCTTCTTGTCGGTGTTCCACCCGATTCTTCCAGCATCCTTACATCATGGGATACTGATGGGATTATTAAGTTCACCATAGGTCCAATTCAACACAATCCTCTCCTATGTGCTGGCTATTAGACTTTCTCCAATGGGGGAGGGTACCATAGTTCTCAGAGCCACCCAATCACAGCAATTGTACGCCGATTGTATCCGCAACGCTTCGGAAAACAAGCCTCTTTGAATGACTCCCAGCAGATGAATTTAGGTTCGAAAAGGCTGCCTGGCCAAGATCACATACCACGTCCAGCTTTCATGGATGTTGCATCCTCTGTTCTGTTAGATATTCGAGGTAATGTTATATCCATTACTATTGATGAGTCGGTTGATCAAGAACATGTTAAGTCTTTTAAAACTTTTACTTTGAATGGTAGACTTTGCTATGTTAAGAAAGATAAACTCTATCTCTTGCGGATTTGAAAACAAAACTGGATAAAATTTGGCAAATGGAGCGTTCATGGCGAATTGTTTCGTGGGGGTTGGGATTTTATAATTTCCAATTTTCATCTAAGGCTGATCGAATCAAGGCATGTGCCCATAGTACATTATTTTTGAAACCTAGAAATTTGAATTTGTTCCATTGGGTTCCAAATTTCAATCCTTACAAGGTGAAGACTTTGGTAGCTCAAGTATGGGTGAGAATCTACCAGTTGTTCCCTCAATATTGGTATAAGTCTCTCATTACGGGAATTGCGAGTCCAGCTGGCACACCACTAGAGTTGGATGATAGAGGTGTTAATAGTATTTACGGACACTATGTGCATGTTTTAGTAGAGGTGGACTTGGAAACCTTTACTGGAGAACATTATGGTCAAATGTCACGGCATTACTCTTTTGTTTACGGACACTATGTGTGTGTTATAGTAGAAGTGGACTTCCATAAACCTTTACAGAAGAACATTATGACCAAATGTCATCACCATTTCTCTTTTGTTTCGTTGTACCATGAGAATTGTCAAGATTTATGTTCTCATTGTTAGATAGTGTGTCATCACCAAGATAATTGTAGACAGAAAAGGAAAGTGGGTGAATCGGCCCCAAATCCTGCTCTTACTCCCCATCCGGCTAAAGCGGCCCCTCCCAATCTAAGGGACATTTCGAAAAATAGATGCTCACATATTTGGAAGAAATATAGGCCTAAAGTCACGTTCTCAGGTCCCTCGGGAGGAGTTTCTATTTCGACTCCTCTTCCATCGACGTCTGTCTTTCGGGCCGGCCCCAACTCATTAGTCTTTGATTCTAATCAGTGATTCCTTTGTTGTGTTTCATGATTTGGAGGTTAATGCAGGTCCCTCCCAAACAGCCCCTTCGGAACAGTTCAGCATGGCCAATTCGGCCATTATGCCCATGCAGAGCACCACGTCCATAGAGGTGTTTTTAATGTGGCTCATTTAGCACATAAGGAACTTATTATTACTTGGGAGGATGTTCGATGATTCCAGTCCAGACCCGTTCCTCCAGTGTCTATACCTCCTTGCTGACACCCTTCCGTGGAAGCGGCTGCTCGTCAGGATGACAAGTCAGATTATGTTTTACATTCCAGCGAGTACAAGAAGGCCATGCAGATGAAGAATTTTGTAGCTTTCAAGAAATGAGGAGATATTATGGATATAGAGAATACACCACCTGAGCACGGTGTTATCTCGTCCCCGTTATGAAGATATTTTTCTGGAGCGTGAGGGATTTAGGGAATACCTCACTAAAAATTCCCTAAAGGAGTATTGTCAGTAGCATGCTTTAAATATATTAGCCATTGTAGAGCTTAAAGTTCTTTTCTCTACGATTTCTCTTAAGTATTGGCATTCTCTTAATATGCAATTTATTGGCGAGAATGAGCGGTTGCGTTAGATCGAATATTTGGGCGTTTTGTCGTCCTTCTTTTGTTGTGGATATGTCGGTTGTTTATTATTCTGATCAGCTCTTGGCTGTGGTTAAAAATATCCAAGATACAAAATTTTCTTTGTATTTGTGCATGCTAGTAATTTTTATTAATGTAGACGGGATCTTTGGTCGAATATTTTGCTTTTCTCGAACTTTTTTATTTGTCTTGTGGGTGATTTTAATGTTTTAGTTGGTGCACATGAGAGGAAGAGTAACAAGGCCCCTCTGGTTATTTCTTGCGATGACTTCTGCAAAGCTATTGATGATGTAGGTTTGCAGTTGATGATTTCTGGTAGTCCGTTCACTTGGTGTACTAGACGTCTTAGACAGGATGTTATTGCTTTCGAAAATTGATCGTGTCTTCATGACGCCTGTCTTCTCGGATCTTTTGCATAAGATTACGGTGGCCTCTTTAGCCCATAATAACTCTAAGCATCATCCTATTCTGCTGAACTTCTTTGAGGGAAAATTGGATTTGCCCCGTCCTTTTCATTTTTAGCATATGTGGGTCGTGCATGATGGTTTCTTGTCACTTGTGGGAAGTTCATGGCGCGAAGCTCTGGCGGCAGGTGATCCGATTACTTTATATATTTGGAAGCTGAAAAGATTGAAAGGAGTTTCTTTAGATTAGCGGCAAGTGATCCAATTACATTATATATTTGGAATCATATTATACCTCTCTTTTTCGACCGATGACGAGGGGCATCCGGTTGATATGGACAACCTGATTGGTCTATTTCCTAATTATGTGATGGACACATAGAACAGTTCTTACTTCAACCCCCTCTGCTTCGGATATTAAAGATGCAGTTTTCTCTCTTCCAACTGATAGTTAGCCTAGCTCTGATGGGTTTAGATGTAAGTTTTATCACTCTTCTTGGGAGATTGGCCTTGATGTGGTTCATGCAGTTCAATTCTTTTTCTCTACGAGTTTTATCCCTACTGGGCTAACAACATGGAGGAATTTCACCCGATTATTTTGGGTAATTTTCTCTTCAAAATCTTTACTAAGTTTATTGTGACGCGACTTGGTTCTTGCATTGTGATCTATATCTCGCCTTTCCAACCAGGACGTCGTATACATCACTGCATTGCACTTGCTTCTGAATGTATTAATTGCTTGGCCAGGTAGTGTTGTATTGATAATGTGGCTTTTAAAATCGATGTTCGCAAGGCATTTGATACTGACAGCTAGGATTTCTTGATTAGAGTTTTCATTACATGGGCTTCTTCACTGTTTCCGTATCCGGCATTTAGACAATTTTAGAGTTAGCTAGACTATCTATTTTGCTGAATGGATCCCCCCACAGTTACTTTTCTTGCTCAAGGGGGGTCCCCCAGATCCTCCAGCAACCCTCCTTTTTTGTGTTGCTGAAGATATCCTTAGTAGGATGCTCACTGAGCTTATATCATGCGGCTTAATACAGTCAGCGTTGGCCAAGTATGGCGTGCATTGTCCTACGTTTTATTTTACGCCAATGATATTTTTATCACCTAAGCTACTACCTTGGACATTATTCGAGAAATTAAGGATGTTCTGGAAGAATATGGTCATTACTTTAGATAGAGGGTGGTCATCGAGAAGTCTCAGGTCTATTATAGTAGAACGACGACTCGTTGATTCTGTAATATGGTCTGAGATATTACTGGGATTAACAAAGGGACCTTGCCTAGTAGATATTTAGGAGTTCCCTTGTTCGGGGGGCGGGGCCTAAATTGGCGGACTTTAGACCAACTGCTGATTCTATTCTTAGCCGGTTTACTAGATGGAAAGGAGCTACTCTCTCGAGGGCGAGCCTGGTTTGTCTTGTTAATTCGGTGGTTGTAGTGCCTTGGTACACTCCACGATGATTTACAGATGGCTGAGTATACTTCTTGATGAGATTGAGAGGGCCATGCGCAACTTCATCTGGTCTGGTAGAGTGGAGAAGAAGGGCATTTTCAATGTTGCATGGAAGAAGGTTAGTTCTTCCCGATTCGAAGAGGGTCTTGGAGTCCGTTCTATTTATATTGTGAATGAGGCTTCCTATTTTGCATGTCTTGGGATGTTTTTACCTAGCAGGATCCGGGTATGGATTATATTCGGAAGAGGTGGTTCAAGGACGATAAGGAGCTTCGTCCTTATCACGTCAAGTCCTCTATCTTCTCTGACTTGAGAAGACTTTTACATAGGGTGGTTACTGAATCTAGATGAATAGTTGCTCAAGCTTCTTAGGTGCATTTTCGTTTGGACAATTGGTTGGGCTATGTCATTGCAGATTGCATTGGAATCCCTACGGCATGTAGGCCCTATTTACAGCACCTTATCTCGGACTATCATATAGATGGGCATCTGGACTCTAGAGGCGGATTTTTTCAGCGCTTATCATGACATTGCAGTTGATATCATATCTTTTGTGATTTTGTCAAATTCTTGTGATGCTCAGGTTTGGACGAAAGTGATCGACAGATAGGATACCTTTGCTTTAGCCTATGAAGCCCCCCATTCGCAATTTCCAGATACCTTTTAAAGTAAATGGATTTGGGCTCCATTCATTCCCCCCATGCAGTACGTATACTATAAGGAGAGCTATTCATAGTCGCCTGCCTACATGGGAGGTGCTCCATGTCGGGGATTTAATGCCCCCACCATATGTGTAGGTGTAAATTCAATTTCTTCAAGTGAGCATGGCTTGTAGTAGAGGTTGAGTAGGATCAGGAACCAGGTTTGGGTTGGGAAGAACCGGGCCGGAGAACTGGGATAATTTCAGTTCAGATTTGGAAGTTATTGGAGAACCGGGTTGGCGACGGTTATAACAGAAATACGCAACGGTTTTGGACTGACGCATGAAAAACCGTTGTTGAAGACTCGTAACAGTTTGAATAGCAGTTGCAACTGATTTTGATTCTAGCTCCCGGAGTTTCTTGATTCGAGCTTAGCTCTTTATATAAGTTTGTTCTACTTGTAAAGACGAGTTAATACACGTATTTTTCCTTCTGTAAACACTAATCAATCATTAGAATTTGAGAGCTAGGGTTCTTAAGCTCAATTCGGAGTGTGAATTGGGGCTTCTAGTTTTCTGGATTATTTCTTCTAATTGATTGTTTAGTTGAGTGAATTGAGGTGTATAGAGCCTCCGTGGATGTAGATCACATTGATCGAACAACGTAAAAGCTTGGTGTTCTTCATTTTATTTTCTGGTTTTGCGTTCGGTTTTTTAGTGTTTGATTTTCAATCTGGTTTTCATTCGTTTCTGGATTGAACTTGTTGTTTGTGTGTTGTAAGTGTTCTCAAACCTAACAAGTGGCGCCATCTGTGGGAAACATACAGACAAACTCAAAGAAGAAGAAGAATGGCTGGAGTAAAGATGGATGTGGAGAAGTTCTCTGGTAAGAATGACTTCTCACTCTGGAAGATTAAAATGAATGCAGTGCTGATTCAAAATGGCTTAGACCCTGCACTTCTTCCTGTTGATCAATGGCCTGATGCTGAGAAATCCAAGTTTCCAGAATTGGATAAGAAGGCTCTGAGTTTGATATTCTTATGCCTGGGTGATAAACGTTTGAGGGAGGTTTCGAGGTGCAAGAATGCAGTGGAGGCATGGGGAAAATTGGAGGAACTTTATCAATCAAAGTCTATATCACACAAACTATTTCTGAAACAGAAGTTAATGCCTTTCAAAATATCTGATGATAAAGTCATTTCTGATCAACTTGATGAGTTTGTCAAGATGATTGAAGAGCTGGAAGATCTAGGGGTGAATTTGGAGGATGATGATAAGGCTCTGATGGTGTTAAATATTCTTCCAAAATCCATGGAAAGCTTCAAAGATGCACTGATGTTTGGAAGAGATGAAAAAATCAGTTATGAAGCCATCCTGTCAGCATTGAAGACCAAGTGCTTTCAGAATCAGGGAGAAAAGGGTTCTACTCAAGCTGGAGAAGGTTTGAACATTAAGTTCAAAAAGAATTTCCAAAAGAAGAAGTTCCAGGGAGTTAAAGATAACAAATCTGGAACTTAGAATGCAAAGAAACAAGGTGACTGGGTTGAAACCAGGAAGTGTTTCAAATGCAAGCAAACAGGACACCTAAAGAAGGACTGTCCACAAAAGAAGAAGAAGCAGGAGACTCAGAGGGCAGAGGTGGCAATGACAGAGCATCAAGAAGACATCCCAGAAGTCTTAAACATCACAGACACCAGAATGGAAAAGGAATGGGTACTTGATACTGGATGCTCATTTCACATGTGTCCCAGTGAATCCTGGTTCAAGGACTTAAAGAAAGAAGATGGTGGATGTGTACTGCTAGGAAATGATCACTCCTGCAGAGTCAAAGGCACAGGATCAGTTCAAATTAAAATGTATGATGGAGTCATCAGAACTATTTCTCAAGTAAGGTATGTTCCTGGATTGAAAAGAAATCTCTTATCCCTTGGATCTCTTGTGGCAAATGGCTGTCAGTTCAATTCCCTAGATGGTCATCTTCACATTACTAAACACAATAAGTTGGTAATCAAAGGAAGGCAACACAATGGCCTGTTTATTTTGATTGGATCACCTGTGATAGGATGTGCTGATTCTGTGATAAGCAAAGAAGATGTCATGAAGTGGCATAGAAGACCGGGTCATATTGGAGAGAAAGGGTTGAAGGAACTATCCAAGAAGGGTATCATTGGTGAAATGGGAAATAGAATACTGGATTTCTGTGACAAGTGTGCTATGGGGAAGGCAAAGAAACTGCCTTATGTTAAAGGGATTCATTCCACTCAAGAACCCCTGGATTATGTCCACTCTGATATTTGGGGGCCTTCAAGAACAGAAACACATGGAGGGGGAAGGTATTTCATGTCCATCATTGATGATTACAGCAGAAAAACCTGGGTGTATGTTTTGAGAAACAAGAGTGATGCATTCCTCAAGTTTAAAACATGGCTAAATCAGGTGGAGAACCTAAGAGGGAAGGAACTAAAACATCTTAGGACAGATAATGGCTTGGAATATCTATCCACTGAATTTACAGAGTTCTGTGAAGAGAAGGGCATCACAAGGCACAGAACTGTCCCTTTAAACCCCTAACAGAATGGAGTTGCTGAAAGATTTAACAGAACTGTGCTGGAAAGAGTTAGATGCATGTTGATTGATGCTGGATTACCTAAATCCTTCTGGGGAGAGATAATGAATACTGCATGCTATTTGATCAACAGGTCACCATCATCAATTAAGATTTAAAACTCCAGAAGAAGTGTGGAGTGGGAAGACACCAAACTACCATGACTTAAGAGTTTTTGGTTGTTTAGCCTATGCTCACATTAGGCAAGATAAACTTGATGCAAGAGCACAGAGATGTGTATTTCTGGGATATCCTGAAGGCATAAAAGGCTACAGGCTATGGTGCTTAGAACAGGGAAACCAGAAGCTCCTAATAAGTAGAGATGTAAAATTCAATGAAGATGTAATGGGATACAACTCTACTGGAAGTCAAGAGGAAGCTGATGGAGCTGTGGAACCTGAAAGAATTTCTGTTCAGGTGGAGCCTAATAAGGAGCAGATACCACCAGAGGAGAATACACAAGCTCAGCAAGAAGAAGACAGTTCATCAGAAGAGGAAGAAGGTCACACTGAGATGGCAAACCTCAGAACCTATAGCATAGGAAGAGACAGGCCAAGAAGACAAATACAAAGACCTGATTTCTATGGATTAGCTGGCAGTGTATTTTATGCACTGAGTGTAGCAGAAGACTTGGAGTTTCAAGAGCCTAGTAGTTTCAAGGAAGCAATAGGTTGCAGTGAGAGTGAAAACTGGATAGGCGCCATGATGGAGGAAATGGAATCCTTAGAGAGAAACCAAACCTGGAAGCTTGTAGACAAACCAAAAGGGTAAAAGCTAGTTAGCTCAAAATGGATTTTCAAGAAAAAGGTGGAGGCTGGAAAAGCTGATAAGATCAGGTACAAGGCAAGGTTGGTTGCCAGAGGCTTCACTCAAAGGGAAGGCATTGATTACAATGAAGTATTTTCTCCAGTAGTGAAGCATTGCTCTATCAGGTTACTTCTATCAAAGGTTACTCAAGAAGACTTGGAACTACAGCAGCTAGATGTTAAGACAGCATTCCTGCATGGAGATCTGGTTGAAAAGATATACATGAAGCAACCTGAGGGCTTTGTGATTCCAGGAAATGAAGAGAATGTCTGTTTTCTCAGGAAGTCACTCTATGGGTTGAAATAAAGCCCCAGGCAATGGAATAAGAAGTTCGATGAGTTCATGATAAGTGCAGGATTCATAAGAAGCGTATATGACAGTTGTGTATACTTTAACAGAGGTTCAAGAACTGAACAAGTGTTTCTGTTGTTATATGTGGATGACATGCTCATAGCCAGTAAGAGCAGGGATAAGATACAACAGCTAAAAGGAAAGTTGAACTCAGAATTTGACATGAAGGATCTAGGGGAAGCTAGGAAGATTCTGGGAATGGACATCATTAGAAGAAGAGAGACTGGAACATTATGGCTTTCACAGAAGCAGTATCTGCAGAAGGTTGTGGAGAGATTCCACATGCATGAATCCAGACCAGTGAGTATTCCAGTTAATCTACAGACAAAGTTATCCAAGGATCAGTGCCCTAAGACTGCAACTGAGGAGATTCACATGAAGAATGTTCTATATGCCAATGGTGTTGGCAGTTTAATGTATGGAATGATATGTAGCAGGCCAGACTTGGCCTACAGTGTGTCTCTTGTAAGCAGATATATGTCAAATCCTGGGGAATCACATTGGGAAGCTTTAAAGCATGTGTTAAGGTATCTGAAGGGGTCTGTCAGTATGGGATTGAAGTTCCAGAGACAAGAAGCAAATACCACACCTTTGGTAGGATATGTTGATGCAGACTTTGCTGGGAATGTGGATACTAGAAAATCCATTACAGGGTATGTCTTTACTTTGTATGGTACAACAGTGAGTTGGAAGAGCGTACAACAATCAGTGGTTGCATTGTCAACAACAGAAGCAGAGTTCATTGCATTAACTGAGGCAATCAAAGAAGCTTTATGGCTCAAAGGAATTCTCAAGGACTTGGGAATAAAACAAGGTTGTGTTACTATTTAGTGTGACAATCAAAGTGCTCTTCATTTGGTGAAGCATCAAGCTTTTCATGAAAGGTCTAAACACAATGATGTTAGACTCCATTTTTCTAGGGATATCATTGAAGCTGGATCTGTTGAAGTTAGGAAAGTGCATACTTTGGATAATGCGGCAGATTTCTTGACCAAGGCAGTTCCTAGGAGTAAGATGGTACATTTCTCAAGCCTGATAAGGCTTGGACAATGTGATTAAACCTGGAGAAGGGAAGACAGTAAGAGGTGATGAAGTGCACTTGAATTCATTGAGGTGGAGATTTGTAGGTGTAAATTCAATTTCTTCAAGTGAGCATGGCTTGTAGTAGAGGTTGAGTAGGATCAGGAACCGGGTTCGGGTTTGGGTTGGGGAAGAACCGGGATAATTTCAGTTCAGATTTGGAAGTTATTGGAGAACCGGGTTGGCGACGGTTATAACAAAAATACGCAACGGTTTTGGACTGACGCATGAAAAACCGTTGTTGAAGACTCGTAACAGTTTGAATAGCAGTTGCAACTGATTTTGATTCCAGCTCCCGGAGTTTCTTGATTCGAGCTTAGCACTTTATATAAGTGTGTTCTACTCGTAAAGACGAGTTAATACATGTATTTTTCCCTCTGTAAACACTAATCAATCATTAGAATTTGAGAGCTAGGGTTCTTAAGCTCAATTCGGAGTGTGAATTGGGGCTTCTAGTTTTCTGGATTATTTCTTGTAATTGATTGTTTAGTTGAGTGAATTGAGGTGTATAGAGCCTCTGTGGATGTAGATCACATTGATCGAACCACGTAAAAGCTTGGTGTTCTTCATTTTATTTTCTGGTTTTGCGTTCGGTTTTTTAGTGTTTGATTTTAAATCTGGTTTTCATTCGTTTCTGGATTGAACTTGTTGTTTGTGTGTTGTAAGTGTTCTCAAACCTAACAATATGTGTCTTGTGTCGACAAACAGGGGAGAATCTTGATCATTTATTCACTTATTCTTCTTATTCTTTGATGATTTTGGGCAAATTATGTTAGGCTTTCAATGTTCATCTTAACTATGATAATTGTTTTCATAGTATGCTTTTGCAGGCCATGACCCTTTCCTTTAGCACTCAATTGATGGTCCTCTAGCGGTAGCTTTCATAACCTTTGTTTGGTCAGTGTGGGCAACACGTCACAGTGTGATGTTTGATGATCAATATTTTCCTTTGTATCATGTTTTGGCTAGTATGTGGTCGTCTCTGAAGGAAGCTTTTGCCTTCAAGGTAGGCCACATGAAGAATTCTTTGATGGAGTTAGTTTGTTTGAAGAGGCTTGGTATGTCTCCTATCCCATGGAAATAACCAAAGGTGATTTCAGTTTTTTGGGTTTCTCCCCTCCACTCTCCAGATTGGGTAAAGGTGAACACAATGGTAGCATCGAGGTTCTCCAAGTAGGACTTATGGAGGGGCGATTTTTAGGAATTCTCGAGGATTTATCCATGGGTGCTTTGCCATTTCCTTGGGCCGTGGTTTTATGTTCGAAGTTGAGTTAGAGGCTGTCGTTCCGGCTATGGAGGCGACAAAAGATAGGGGTTAGAACAAGGTGTGGTTAGAATGTGATTCGACTTTCGTTGTTCATCATTTCCAATCCCTATTGAGATCAGTTCCTTGGAGATTACTAGCGAGGGTGCTCCGAGTTCTGCTTCGAAGTTGCTCAGATGGATTTCATGGTGACTCATATGTTTTAGGAAGGTAATCATCCGGTTGATACCCTTTCCCAATTACGGGAGGGATACACTTGGTTTCACTACCCCGGGCAAACGTTGCAGATTTAGCTTACAAGGACTTTCATGCTGAGTATTTTCAGTTTCATTGATTTCTTTTTCAAGTTTGTCACTGGTACTCTTTTTCCCAATCATGGTTTTTTCCATCTGGGTTGTTCCATGGTTGGGTTTTAACAAGGCCAGCTTAAAGACTAGCTACTGATCTGTGGTAGTAGTTGTTTGGCGTGTCTTTGCATTTTGCGTTCTGGACTACAAATATTTTGCATGTCCCCGTATTTCCTTTATGCGGTCATTTACTACCTTTTTATTTTTCTCTTAATATAGCATCAGTTATCTCTCTCTCTCTCTCTCTCTCTCTCTCTCTCTCTCTCTCTCTCTCTCTCTCTCTCTCTCTCTCTCTCGTTCAGATCGTAGTGCCATGTCGCGCCAAGCATCACCGAAACCTTCTGTCTTTCTCTTTTTCGTCGACTCTGTTGCCGTTGTTGGAGCTCTTAGTCATGTGTGTATTTAGGGTGGGAATGAGCGAGGCAAAGAGGGGAAGAAAAGGGTGGCGGAATAGATAGTTAAACGGCAGTAAAGAGTTGAAAGGGGAATCTTGTCACAACTTTCAAGCTTAAGAAATTATGTCCCAATGACTTTTTATCATTAATATTAATTAATATCTCTTTTTTTTTATAGAAAAACTTCTGTTTAAATCAAATTTTAACTTAAATCTATAATCTTCACTCCTCAAGTTTTTTTAATTAATGTATTTATCAAATGTTTTGTCAAAATACTTACTACAGGACTTAAATTACTTATGTAATTAACTAAATTTATATTTAAATACGTAGGAGCAGGAAATCCGCACTACGGGACATAGGTTGCAATACAAATATTGGTTTAATAACTGAATACATACGTTATTAAATTAAAAGCAAAAGTTAATATTTAATTTAATATTCGGTTTATTAAATAATTAAATTTGCTAATATTTGTTGAAATAATAATTTTCGTTTGATTAAGCACTGGACTACGACTTTCATGCATATGTGTATGCATGTATATGATAATTAATCTTGAAATTTATGCTTTATCCTTATTCATATTTTATGTTTATTAATTTTTTTTTTTAAAATTACACTTTGCCGCCTAAACGATGAGATTTTTATGTAGTGCAATCTAAACTTCTTTTTAATTAACCTCATCTATACATGTTTTTCACATTTTACAACCTAAGCATTTTTTGTTACATTAATCATTTTGTATCTTTAAATAAATCTACTATTTACAATAAGAATGTAGTAATTTGAATAAATTTGAACATACATATTGAAATATTTAGATATACTGAAGAAATCATATGTTTTATATTGTTATTCCAACTCTTGTATATTTTTTAATTTTTATTTTGTTAATATTAGGATTTTTTAAATCAAGATAATATTTGAGTATACCCGAAATTACTAAATAAAACATGAAGTCTTACAAATGAGAACCTTTTTGTGGAAAAAAATTAAATTGAATAATGATAGTTAGAATTTGAAAATTGTCTTAGATAACTTAAAATATTTAAAATAAAATGATGAAGATAAAAGACAAAAAAATCCTTCTTATAACATTATTCACTTGATTTTATTTAATATAGTTTTGTAAGAGCCCGAATTTTCTTAGGTAATTTCTTTTATACATAAAAAGATTTCAGTTTTAACCGGGAATGATTGAAACATTTACAATTAGAAAAATAAATAAACTCAAACACAAGGTAACATAAGGTTGTTATAATTTTCATAAAGACATAATTAATGATAAGGAAAAAAAACTTCCTAAATATGTGGAAGCAAAATAAATAAATAAAAAGGAAAAATTGCACCAAATATACTTTAACTTTACCTATTTGCATAAAATGTCCTCTAAGTTTTACACTTGCATAAAATATCTTCTAACTTACAAAAAAGTGTCCGATTTATCCTTCGACCTGTTATAGCCGGTCACGCAACCAGTCAACAGCCTAAGTAGTGTTTTTTCCACATGTGGCAGCCTATTTTTGTTTTTTAAGGTTTTAACTAATTGGTGTCATGTGACATTTATTAAAAACAACAAAATAAGATGAAAAACAAGAATCTGCAAACATGGAAGATAAAAACATCCATTTTTTCTCTTCGTCATCATCAAACATCCGTCATTAATGGAGGACAAATAGAACGTCAACGGTGAAGATAAAAAACAAGAATCTGCAAAATCAGCAATCAAACTACACATCATTTTCCCACTTAAAGAAAACCTCTAAGAGAAGCAGACATTGAACAGCAGGTTGATGTTTAAAGTGCATGCCCCATTAATGGGGGACAAAATCGACAATTGATGTCAGTGTTGCATATTGATGGTATGGGGAATTTTAATTAATTCAAATCTCCCCAAATCCCGACCTCCAACACCACAACTTAAACTCAGAAGTAATGGAGCATGACTCAAATCTTCATAAATAAACTTAGAATGATATCCTCCAATGACATGGCTCCATCCTCAATTCAGGCACTCAGTTGCTGCTGGTAGCCAAGAGGCGACGACAATGAGGATGAGAAGTATAGGTTGATGAAGCATAATTAGACTTACAGACCCACATCTTGTTTTTCCTCTTGTTTTATTGTTTTAATAAATGCCACATGACACCAATTCGTTAAAACATTAAAAAAAAAATGAAAATATGTTGCCACATGTGAAAAAAATGCCACCTAGGTTGTCAACTTGTTGTGTTACCGACTACAACACGTTAAAGGATAAAGCAAACAATTTTTCGTAAGTTACAATACATTTTATTTTATACAAGTGTAAAATTTACAGGTCATTTTATGCAAATAGGTAAAGTTAAAGGATATTTAGTACAATTTTTCCTAAATAAAAATAATAGTTAAGTTTAATTCGTTAACATTCATAAATCATAAATATAACTGAGAAATATGTAACGACCCGATTTTCATATGATTATTTAAAGCAATTAATAAAATTGTAATATACAACAATATGTTTTTTTATTAAGGACAAATTTTTTGTCAGAACGTTAAAAGGAACCATATAAACAAGCAATTGAATTTATTTTTACACTAAGTATATAATTCCAAATTTAATGCTGAAATATAAACTTATGTCACATGGCATTAATTATGTACATGACAATATTAAAACTCCATACTACATGTAGCAATGGAACAAATAAATTATTTCTAATCATTTCAGATAATTTATTAGCAAATAAGTGAACATGAAAAATTAATTAAAAGCTTTCCCTAGGTCACATTCCATAATATTAACTACGTAAGGATGATTATTTAATTGTTAGTAACATCGGTGACGTGTGGCAGTGGTATAATCGGTCAAACTGTCAACAACTAAATACTATTCCGATAAATAATTTTATACTAAAATCATTTTGAACACTAAATAATTCTAATCACACAATCAAGAATGATTTCACTTCTCACACCACTAAGAAAATAATTCAAATAAACTTGTATTATTCATAAGCTTATCTTCAATGAAATAAACTTGTATTAAGTCAATATAGATAATTTATTAATTAGTTAGATTATTGGGCATATAATATGAATAAACATGTCAATAATAAAATAATAAAATTAAACATATATTATTCGTAGGACGCCTTCAATAAATCATACTTATAACAAACTAATAAATTAAATATTAACCAATTAAAAATATCAATAACAATATGAAGGAAAGTCGCATAAGTGTACCTAATAAATCCTGTCATGATTAAATATCCTAATAACTCAACATGAAATCAAATAACTACACATAAATAGTAACAATTTATTAAGATTTGATAACTATCACATGTTTTGGGCTCCGTCTCAACTCCACCAACACGTACCAAGGTAGCCTGAAAAATTATCAATATTGGGTTGGGTGAGGTTCCTTCAGCTCGTGGGAGATTTTTATATTCTTGAATAACAAATTTAATTTGAACAAAATATATTAACGTCTAACTAAATATATAATTCTATTACATCAAATTTGTTTCCAACTCACTAACTGTACTTTGAAAATTATATAATAATTAAATTTAAGGTTCTTTAATTATTTATGTTAAATATAACAACCTACAAAATTATAAATAATTTAATTTTAATTCTTGTTTAAATTAATCTTTTAGAGATAATATATTTTTAAATTTATAATTTGTTATTTGTGAAAAACCCCAAAACTAGCTATTTGTGTAGTGAACATACTAATTATGTCAACTTTGTAAAAATTGCATTAATTTTAGCCATTTTTGTCTTTCTATGACTCATCTCACTCTCACCCCTCCCACCCCCTCTGCAATTTTGTCAGCCCCACATCTTTTCCATTTGCAAAGTTTCACCTTTTCTCTCTCCTCTTTAATTGATTGTCCCTCCTCCTTTTTTCACAAATTCCATTTTCACCATTTTATCTTTTCAATTCTCATACTTAGATCTTCTTCTTCGCCACAACATGGGAACGACGTTTGGCACACAATAGTGGCACGCCATATTTTACATGGCACCATGATTTTGGAACGACGTGAAAATATTATATTACTTCGAGAAATTTTTTTATGTGCGTACCGTGCCATGATACATAGCCCACGTGTTATAATAAATATAACTCGTGCCATGAATTAGCACAACCAAAAAGGGCATGCATGGAATTATTCTTTGTGTACTCGTGCCATCTTGCCCAGATCTCTATAAGTTGTGCTTGAAATATTATTTGTGCACTTGTGCCATAATAAATGTACCTCGTGTCATACTAAATATACATCGTGCCCGAATTTTTATAAGTAGTGCCCACTAAAATACACAACATTACTTCTTCTTCTCCGTTCAGTTCGTCTTCTCCATTCAGATTTGGACACAACATTACTTCTTCTTATCCGTTCGTTTCATCTTCTCTGTTCAGATTTGGACACAACATTACTCCACCGATGCCAACGTCGTTCCCTTGCTAGAAACTCCACCAGCTGTCGATGTAGGACCGGAGTCGAGAACCTATTAGCAAATACTTTCCTCCTCCTCCCCCCCCCCCCCTCCCTTCCCGGCCACCAACTGCTTTCTCCATCTTTCAAAAAAATTACATTGAAGAAAGCTTGAAAAAATGGAGAGCGAAAGATGCAATCTATAATCATTTTTGGGGGATATTCTTCATTGCAGAGATAGAGGGTGAATGAAGTTTTCAGAGAAATGGTAATGGAAGAAGAGAGAGAAACAGAGATGGGAAGAGAGAATGGAGAAGAGAGATGAAATATCTAACATGTAAGGGAAATAGGAGCATGAGATGAACAATGGCAAATGGCTAGATTTGATATTTTTTAGATTTGTTGACCAAACTTATATATTTGTTACAAAAATGGCTAGTTATAATCTTTCCATTGTTATTTTATTTGGTTATTCGGTTCAATACAATTTGGTATGGTTCGGTATGGTCAATATGATTTTCGGTTCGAAAAATTACGAAATATCCAAATTCGTACAAAAAAAAAAGCAGTTCAGTTCGGTTTAGAAAAAGTTAAATGGTCAACGAATTTTTCAGTTCGGAACTTATTCGACCCGAGTTTTGAATCGATTTTCCAAGCTCCGTGCACAGCCCTACCCTGTACTCAACAAACTCATGCTTCTTTCACTTCATCCCACGTCCACCATACACCCACACTTCACTAATATTTATTCTCTCTCACCAAAGACTCATTTTTATTATTTTTTTAAATAGATAGTATTATAAATAAAGAAAAGAAAACAAAGGAAAGCGCGAAAAGTGTGGAGACCACAGGGACGGTCACTCACAAGAGACAAACTAAAAACCTTTAAATGCCACAGGCCGGCAGATAAAGGTGTCTAGAATAAAAACTAAAATTGGCTTATTAAAATCTAAGCAATGCGAAACATAGCCAATGAGTGCATAAAGAAAACTGGAATTTGGTGGATCGGTAGGGGAAAATAACCAGTGCAGAACGGTCGTCAAACATACTACAGAAGTTGAGCTCCCAATCAAGTTGCCCTATGTCACGAAACCCGAGCGTGGGGGAGAGCCAGCGCTCCTCACATCGGTGTGAGTCCAAAAATCCTTGGGGAGGATTTCAATGCCGTAGCTCAGAGCTGTCAAAACTGTGAGTACTACCCGACGACATATTCCAAAACGTGCAAATCCCTCACCTAAAACCAAAGTTCCAACAGCCAAAAAATCGAAAATAAAAACCCTTCAATGTCACAGGCCGACAAGTAAGGGGTAACCAAAAACCACGAGACATATCACTATACAAAACCATAATCCTTACAAAATAATAGTAAATATGTGTCAAGAGAAAAAGTCCGGGACTGCCGGACCAAACGACTGAAGTGTCGAACCCAAATGGCAGGCTCGGAGGTAATGCCTCCGGCTAACTCCAAATGGCAGACTTGGATTGTCCAGAGTGGATCGTTACCACAAGCAAACAAACTAGCAATAAAAAACACATCCAATACCAATCTGATCAGAACATCAGATCATCGGAAAAAACAGAACAACCCAATGGAATGTGGTCACCAATAACACAAGATAAAATCTTCAGAAATGGTCTAGCAAAGTTTGCGTACTAGTTTTCCGGATATACCAAAATCTGAAGAAAAAGATCATATTGCAAAAATAGCCAAACTTGTCCTGTTGTAAACAAAGAGTTCGAATACCCATAAAATCAAAAGAGAAGCTAATATCCTGCAAATGGTGGTAAGTACGGCACACGATAGCAGAATTCCTTTTTTGAGGAATAGAAATGTCACCGCAAATCCTCCGCCGCCGAAATCCATTGTGCTCCGTCAATGGCAGCTAAGGGTGATCTACTAGAGGAGAAAGAAGTGAAGAAGCCTCAGTCGAGTCGGCGCCGACTGAAGATGTGTTTGAAGAGGACGCCGGAGAAAGCAAATGACCCGGTTCCGACGACAAAGAATCATCCCCACCTCCCGCCGAGGACACTAATGTTGAATCTGACAACTTAGCTGAATCTTGGAGCTCCATTAATGGCGGTCGCAGTTCATTGCAGGGCCCGCACCGATTTTGTGAAGCCGTTTGTAGTGTCATCCGAGCCGATTGGAGAGTCCGGATTAAATATCCCAATAGTGAGTGGTTCGGATTAGAGTATAGGAAACCCTAATCCTGCGCCGCCAACAGGAACGCGGTGAGACCTTGTAAAGGCGGCGGAATAAAGACCATTGCCGCCGCATCGCTGCACAGAATGTTTCCTCACCTTCGCCAAAATAGCGGCCTTGCTGAGAATCAGAAATGGGCCTAGATTTTCTGAAATTAAAGTTTTGATTGTTGGGGACAGGTGGTCCTCATACGAGGTAGCCGGATTCGAGTTTCTAACTTCCCGAAAACAAACCAAAATGCAAATAAGAATAGATCTCCAAGAAATAAATGAACTACAAAATCTCGAATCTGGACAAAGAACAGAGAAAATAAATCAACAGTAATGATTAATAAGAAAAGAGAAGCAAAAACAAGTGATGATTGGTCCGCGGTTGCCAGCGGGAACAGCCGTCGGCCAAGGAAGAAGAAACCTATAGGTTGTTTTGTCGAGAGAGAAAAATTCCTAGAGAGAGAAAAATGACGCACACTCAACTCATTTTTATTATTTAATTAAATGTCAACTCTCTCTCTTCTCCTTTTGCAGACATAGAAGCAGATTACTCATATACGCAACAAACAAAGTCACTCTCACTTCTCCTTTTGTAGACACAAGAAGAACACTCACATACACAACAAATAATTTCTCTCTCTTCCCACTCTAGCTAAACACCACACTAATACACACTTAATTACCCACACACGCACTTCCAAAAGGTGCACACATACACATAAACATACACAAAATCACACACACTTGTACACCCACAAAATACCAAATATCCCTTCCTTAAAATCTACTATGCTTGACTCAACGGAATTAAGAATTTTAGTGTTGGTCGATTAAAATTGAATTGGAGTCGGTGGAAATCCCTCTTCTTTCCTAGAATTGTTGCACAGTTGAGGAAGGGAGTGAAAGTGATATAAGTTCAATAAGACTGCCGGAATTGAGGCTGTTGGTATGGAAAGAGAGTGGCTGACCGCTATTGTTGGAGTGAATTTTTTATTAAAAAAATTTGAGTCTATTTTTTATTTTGGATAAGTAAAGCTCAGTCAACCTTTTTAATTAATAGACCCGGTCTCCATTCATCTTTCACATTTCAATCAAATTCCCCCTCACTACACCGTTAAAAGCCTATTTTCTTCTTCTATAGTAAAATCACCCTAAAAGGAGAAAGTTTTACACAGAGAAAAAAATACACTTTACAGTGTTCTAAATTTTATCAGTATTCCAATCAATATAGGGAGTCAGTATTCTAGTCCCTTTCCAGTACATAAGGGTTCTGAGGCAGAGAGATTTATGGGCTGTTTTATCATGGGGATAACGGGGCAGGATACTGTTTGCACAATTTGGACAAAGCCACGAAACGTCTTAAAGAGAGCGATCTAGTGCGTGACTCAACCGAAAAATCCAATAACATTGTTCTAATTTCTATTGTGCACCAACAATTTTAAGACGCACTTTTCTATCATGACTATCAAAATTGATTCCATCACTGTTGACCTCAACAAACCCTTTCGATTTGAAGGTCTCATTTTCAAAATATGGAGACAGAAAATGTTATTTTTTCTCACCATAAGAAAATTCTCATCCGCTCTCACCTCTGAAAAATCACTTTACCCAATTTACCGGATAAGCCTTCTGATGAACAAATCAAGCAACATGATGAGCAAATTAAGCAACAACAAGTATAGGTGGAAAATGATTTCTTGTGAAAGAATTGTATTTTGAATGGTTTTGCCGATGATCTGTATGACTACTACTCTTCTAAAGAGTCTACCAAAGAGGTTTGGGATGCACTACAGAAGAAATATAACACTGAGGATGCTGGAGCAAAGAAATACACGATTAGCTGGTATCTCAAGTACCTAATGACCGATGACAAATTCAGTGGAGGTCCAATCACATGAACTACAAAAAATTACACATGAGACCATCTCAGAAAATATCTCTTTGAATGAAAAACTTCAAGTTATTGTATTAATTGATAAATTACCCCCTAGTTGAAAAGATTTCAAAAATGTTCTTAGGCACAAAACTAAAGAATTTTCACTAGAAAGTCTGATCACCTGCCTTCGTATTGAGGAAGAAGCCGAAAAATAAGAGCAGAAGGAATAAATCCTTTTTATCTCTAACAACAAAAATACTCAAAAGAATTTCACCTTTGCTTTTCTAAAACCAAAACCAAAAAATATGAAGAATCAAAATTAAAATTGCCGTAATTTTCATAAATAGATTGCTCCTCAGTTTCAGAATATGAACAATAAATGCCTCCGTCAAGAAATGGATCCCGGTAATAAATGATATGGTCCATACGGAAGTCCCAACGGGAGAATTTGAATGTTGGAATTGTGATAGACTAGGCCATATGGCAAGGAATTATCGTAAAGGGACTCAACGTGTAGCACCCCGGCTAATCTTGTTGAGGAGTCATTTATAGTTATGATTATTGAAATCCATTTAGTTAGAGGATCCGAAAGGTGGTGGGTAGACATGGGTGCTTCTCTCCATATCTCCTATGATCGACTATGTACAGATCTTATTCTCAAACCGAGGATAAAAATGTGTTTTTGGTGATTCACACACTACATTTGTTGTCGGGACTAGCGATGTAGAATTGAAGTTTACCTCTGGAAAGACCTTGATTCTCAAAGATGCTCTACATACTCTAGAGAAGGGGAAGAATCTTGTTTCGGGATACCTTCTCAACAAGGTTGGGTTTACTTAGACTATAGGGGTTGATGTTTATACTTTAGTTAAAAAAAAAATTGTTAGGAGGGGTTGTGCTATTGATGGAATGTTTAAATTGAATGTTGATGTGAATAAAATGTCTCCTTCTGTTTATATATGTTCTTTAATACTTGACATTCTAGATTATTTAATGTCAGCAAACGTGTTATTAAAAGTATGCGTAATTAGGCCTTATTCCCAAATTGTCTATAAATGATTCTAGAAAATGTAAATTTTGAGCCACTTAATTTAATTCATTCTGATATATGTGAATTTGATGGTGTGTGGACCAGAAATGGAAAATGGTATTTTATTACATTTATTGATGATTGCTCGGATTATACTTCTGTTTATCTTATGAAACATAAGAGTGAAGTATTCGATATGTTTAAATTATTTGTCAATGAAATTGAAAATCAATGCAATAGGAAAGTGAAAATATTACGTAGTGATAGAGGCACTGAGTATGATTCTGATATTTTCATTGAGTTTTTTTAACTTACATGGCATTATTCATGAAAAAATGGCACCTTATTCCCTTGAAATAAATAGTTTAGCTGAAAGGAAAAATAGGACTTTGATTGAGTGTGTTGATGCTACTTTGCTAATTTTTTGTGTTGCTTCTTATTGATGGAGAGAGTTTCTATTGACTGCATGTTATGTGTTCAACTGTGTTACTAAATCAAAAAATAATATTTCTCTATATGAAATGTTTAAAGGCAGAAAGCCAAATTTTTCATAGTTTTAAATTTGGGTTTGTTTAGCTTATGTTAGGATTCATGATCCTAAAAGAGGAGGAGGAAAAAAAAAAAAACTAACTTGCTAGCAGAGCTTATGAATGTGTGTTTATTGGTTATGATGTGACTAGTAAAACATATAGATTTTTTATTTGAATTCTCATACCATTACTGAATCGAATGATACTGATTTTTATGAGGACAAATTCCATTATATATCTAGGAATAGTGAGGGCTCGACTTCTAATAGTAATCTAATAGTGGACCCAATATGGAATTGGAATATGAACCTAGAAAGAGTAAACATGCTAGAATTGCTAAAGATTATGATTTTGATTATTACGTTTTTACTGTTGAGCAAGACCCACAAAATATTCGAGAAGTCTTATCTTCTGTAGATGCTGAATTTTGGAAATAAACTATAATAAAACTTGGGATTTAATTGTTTTACCCCTTAATTGTAAAATTATAGGATATGAATGAGTATTGAAAAGAAAATTGAAACATGATAGTACAGTTGATAAAGATAGAGCTCGCCTAGTTCCTAAAGGATTTAAACAAAATAGAATATAGATTTATTTGATACTTTTTCGCCTATTAGTCGAATTACATCAATTATATATGCACTTGCTTCTATTCATGATCTTGGTATGCATCAAATGGATGTGAAAGTGCATCTTTTTAAATGGCGAATCGATTGAAGAAATTTATATGGATCAGCCTAAGGACTTTGTAATTTCTCAACAAGCCAATAAAGTGTTTAAATTGGATCTCTTTATAGATTAAAGTAAGCTTCTATGCAGTGGCATGGAAATTTTGGTAATCTTGTTATCTCACATGGTTTTAAAGTGCATGAAAGTGATAAGTGAATTTATATAAATTAGAGAATGAACTTTTATTATATGTCTATATGTGGATGATTTGCTTATATTTGGTTCTAATATTCATGTGGTTAACAATGTGAAATCATTTCTATGTGTTAATTTTGATATGAAAGATCTTGGTGAAGTGAATGTTATTCTTGGAATTAGGATTACTAGGTCTGGAAAAGGAATTTGCTTAAACCAGTCACATTACATTAAGAAAGTTCTGAAAAAGTATAATTACTTTGATTGTAAACCTGCATGCACACCATATGATCCCAGCGTAAAATTGTCCAAAAATACTTGTGATAGTGTAAGATAATTTGAGCATGCGAGCATAATTGGTAGTCTACGTTATGTAACTTTGCATTAGCCCATACATTGCACATGTTGTGGATTGTTATGAAAATTTACAAGTAGACCTAGTAATGAACATTGGCATGCAATTAAGAGAGTTATCTGATATTTGAAAAGAAATCTGAAATTTGGACTATTAGAAGTTTCCTGTTGTCTTAGAAGGAGATATCAATATTGATTGGACTACCCTTTCAGATGACTCAAAGAAACCAGTGGTTGTATATTTAATATAGTTGGTGGGGCTAAGCAGACTATTTTGGCTCAGTCTACTATGGAGTTTGAGATGATAGCACTAGCAACAACTAGTGAAGAAGCAGGATGGTTAAGAAGTCTGATATGAAATACTCCCTTATGGGAAAGACCGATTCTAGTCGTACTGATCAATTGCAATAGTACCGCGACTTTGCAAAAGTTCATAATCGTTATTACAATGGAAAAAGACGACAAATACGTCATAAGCACAACACTGTTAGAGAATTCCTATCTACATGGGCTATTAGAGTGGATCATATAAGAGCTGATGAAAATTCATGGATGCAAAAGGCGATTTAGGAGACTCCTAGGCGCTAGGAGCCGTCAATCCGTTCCGCTTTTGCCCAAATCGTCCTCCTAAGCTTTTTGGGCCTAGGCGGGTGTACGCGCCGCCTAGTCGGGGCTAGGCAGTCCTATTTTTATTTTTTTATATTATTTTTTATTGAAAATGCCGTCATTTTTGAACTTGAAACAAATTTATTAAATTAAAAAGATAAAACTTAAAAGTTAAAACGCTCACTCTCCTCATTCCAATGGCAGAAAAAATGAAACAAAAGTTAAAACCCTCTCCCCCAAAATTTGAGTTCCTCCATCGCCTCTCTTTTCATTCCATCTTGCATAATTAATTAACTATATAAACTTTCGTAGAAAAAATTGGTCTACTTTAAGTATAAACCTTTAAGTTAGACATGTAAAATTAAATTTAAAAAAAAAAATCTCTAGGCGCCGCCTAGGCAGCCCCAAACCGCTCTGCCTCCGCTTTCCTCTTTCTGCTTATTTAGCTGATCCTTTGACTAATAGATTAGCACGAGAGAAAGTATGGAGGACCTCGAAAGGAATGAGGCTTTTGCCCCTAGACTGATCGATAAGTTTTTTATGATGGTAACCCAACCTATAGACTGGAGATCCCAGGAAATAGGTTCAATGGGTAATAACAAGTCATAAGTAATAAGAATGAATTATGCTATTTCTATTATTTGGAATCCTTTCGAGTAATGTTTTATCGAAGCATGATATCCTGAAGCAATAAAAGGTTGAGTTTATATTTTAACTCTTAATGGGTTCTATATATTTAATTGGATTGAGGGTGCCTAGCTACAGGAGTACTCTTGATAGACCCACCCATGTGAATGTGGAAGTGAGACCGCTTCCTATGAGATTATGGGCAAAATCTCTGAGCATTCACTGTACCGGGATAGACGTGCATGGCCGTAAAAGCACAAGCTTTTGAACTATTCCCTGGTAGAGTTGTATGTGGGATGTTGTTAGAAATAGAGTTCAAAACTACGAGTTACTCTAGTAAAATCTAAATCATCGACACTACATAAAGGTTGAAGTTGATCTACACCTTTACCTATGCACATCTTTATAATATTGCTTGATGAAAATGTGTTTGCAAAAATGTTTATTGAAGAATTCAAGTTAGGGATTGTTGGAGTTAATTTTATTTTTTAAAAAATATTTAAGTCTAGTTTTTACTTAAAAATTATTTTGGATAATTAAAGACTCAGTCAGCTTTTTATTTAATAGACCCAATCTCTATTCATCTCTCACGTTTCTCTCAACTTCTCCCCTACTACACCGTTAAAACCTTATCTTCTTCTTATTCTATTATAAAATCACACTAAAAATGAGAAAGTTTATACAGAGAAAAATACACTTTACAGTGTTCTAAATTTTATCATTCCAAGTAACATAGGGAATCAGTACTCCGGTCTCTTTCCATTACAGAAAGGTTCCGAGACAAAGAGATTTATGGGTTGTTTTATCCTGGGACAACGGGGCTGGATACTGCTTAGATAATTTGGACAGAGTCGCGTAATGTCTTAAAGAGACCGACTAAGTGCGCAACTCAATCCAAAAATTTCATAACATTGTTCTTATTTCTATGGTGCACCAACAACCATGCACTAGGATTTTTTAGAGTGTGAATAGTCTTAGCTCTGTAACTTTATCTTCTTTCTTTTCTTTTCGATTCGGTGTTCAGCAGGCGGCGTTGCGGCTACACGCGGGTGGCGCAAATAGTTAGACGTCGGTGGTGAAACAGAGCAATTGTGGCGGGGAGGTTGGTGTATGGCTTTTACAAGTTTGGCTATGGTCGGAAGTTGTTCATTAGGGGTGGTGATAGGAGGTAGTGCAATGAACGACAAAGCTGTCTATTTCTGGTCTATCCGGAAGCAAAATTGGTCAGCAGCCATTATTTAAACGATGCGAAAAATATCACATTTTTTGTTGTTGTGTTTATGGAATTGGCAGTGTAAACTAGAATAAATTTTATACTTGGGGGATATTTGGGTTGACATTAGACCATCTGGATTGGGGATGGTCTAATCCGCTTTTACTTTACTTTGTGGATCGGCCATCCGGATTACTCAATCCCTCCTCATCCACTCTTTATTATCTACATCACATTCTATAATTGCCAAATCACATTTTAATCATTACCTAACATCCTACATCACTTTTTACAATTCTCAATACACATTTTACAATTTTCAATTCACCTTTATATCATTACCCTATCAACCAATCATTACTTACATCACATTTTACAATATTATAATACTAACATATCATCCTAAAACATATCGATGTGACATCTACAGTGCACATCGTACCCTACTATACCTTTAAACAAAAATACCTTTTTACTATTCAAACTGATGGACCAGCCGTGGATGTGCTCCAACGGACAGGGCACATTCCACTATATCCCAATCCAAATATCTCCTTAGGGTAGATTGACTGGTTGATAGTGTTTGTTAATGTTATTGTTAATCCTATCTATTTGCTGTTTTGAATTGTCATAGGTTGCAAATTAGCCAAAAGATTTATTTTCACGTAGGAAATGTGTTATCCTATATTATGTAGGTTCATAAGTTCCTTTGGAATCAAAACATGGGCCTTTTGCAATTTAGTGCATTGGGTTTGAGTACTTGGTCTTAGCGGCTTGAGCTTAGAAATGTGTTGGATAATGAATGGAATAGATTAACATATAATGTCAGATTTTTCCTATTGAGACAGTGAGCTTAAAATTAAATAAATTACAAATATAGGGGCTTGCAAATAGTTAAATATTGATTCCCAATATAATTGGGCTTGGAAATATTAAATGGATCAGAGTAAATTGTGGTTAGGGTATAGGCCCGACTTTGAATAAAAAATATAAGGACTGACCAACTTAATGAAAGAACATATTAGAAAAATAAATATATATTAAATTAGATAATACATGAAAATTTCGAATGTTACAAAATATAAAGATATCATATTTTTTTCTTGAGAGAGTTCACTCTTCAATGAAACATTTTGAGACTAATAAAATATTCCGAACCTTTTAGACAATTAATATAAATAAAAAAATTCCAGGTCGTTAAACAAATATGAAATAAACCTTTCTAATAAACAATATTTAACATAAGATCATCATATCCCATTAAATGCACATAAATGTTACTTTTGATATTATGCGAAAATTAAATTTATAAAAAATATATAATCTTAAAATCTCAAAAAAACTCACAACCATTTTCATATAGAAACAAACTTTAGGATTAAAAGCCAATGAAGATTTTTTTGTAAAAACGAATTATATAAACCAGCATCTAATAATACCCCCTTTTTTTATTAAAATCTTCATAAATAAGATTGTTTATAAAGATACATGAATGGGTTATCTTATACTCATAACTTAAAAAATATGCAAAATACCATTTTACACAACCTTATAATACTTTCATATAAAAAAACTTAAATAAAAAGTTCACTTTAATATGCCACCACTATCCGCTCTCGTTTTCATGCTCAACTCTGTCAACTTAAAAGTGGTTTTTAGTAAAGAGGTGAGCTACATCCAGCTTATAGGGTTCAGTTTGTCAAAATTAAGCACAAAGAAAGAACATAACATAATATGTGTATGGTGTGTACAACATTCGTATCAATTGTACATTCTTTAACATTCGTATCATCAACTGACCAGGATATCATATTTGGATCAAATAATAATACATATTCACATGCATACATATACACAGAGTCAATCTTAAATATTTAATTTAAACAAACTTGAAAGAAAACTCCACTTTAAAATTTTGATTCTTGGTGAAAATGCATGAGGAAAATGTATGCAGTCTAAATCCATAGTCATAATTGACCGCTTCTACATTTATAAATATTATATTTTAGTAAATGAACTTTAAACTATAAACCTTTTGAAATAATCTATGAAATTTTGTAAAAACTAAGAATTGAAATATGAGTTTGAGAAATTTGACATAAAAATCTATATAACATGGGTTAATTTGGTATTCTAAAAGGATTGGGGTAAAATAAAAATCTTTATAAAGTGAAAAGGTTAAAATAGCAGAATTTAAAAATCAAAGAATATAAAAAGGGATAGAACTTAAATATTTCATAAATTGAAGGGTCTAATAACAAAAAGGAAATAAAAAGATTCTGATATAAACATATTCTTTCCCCCCCTTACCTCAATTTCTGAAATTTCACAATTACGGTCTGAGCTCCGGCCAAGGCTTTCCAGCGAGAACAGATGGTATTGATGTGTGACGGTGGCGGAGCAACTGGCAACAGCAGCAAGGTTAGTTAGGTGAGGCGACTTATAACGCCGAAGCAGAAGGATGGTGGCGGTGACCTTTCTATGGCAGACCACCACACGCAGCATTATTCCACCCTTGTGGTGGCACTAGTTCGGCGCTGCTGCTTCATTTTTTTCTGGAATTCAACAATTGTGTACATGATTTTTTTACGGAGAAGTACATAGTGTAATGAACTTTGTTGTGTAAATTTTAATTACATACTCAACATTTTATATGTTTTATTGTAGAATTGTTAATAGAATTTTGATGTTCTTCGGCTTGATTCCCGCCATTGTGTGCGTCTAGAATTGAGCACTTGCACAGAAAAACATGAGAAAATGAAGAAAACTGATAATCCACTCTCCAAATGGTAGAGCATAAATTAAGCTACTAGATTAGGCTCGGTTAATAATATATATCTTTGGGCTTTTTGAAATAAATTAGCATGTTGGTCTTTAATGTAGGTTGGGCTTATAAAAACACCAATACTAACAATTGGACTTTTATAAAAATACAGGAATTGAGTCTTATTAAGAAAATAAATTGAGCTATTTTTTAGAAAATTGTGATACAAAGAAGAGATAATTATGGTTGCAATTATTTTCATCGGCTCTACTATTATTTTAATTAGTTTTCACGGAAAAAATGTATGAACCTCCTATAATCTGTATAATGAAACCAAATTATATGAAAGGATCTAATTGTGCAAGATATGTTATTTTTGTGAAATTTTGGGGAGTTTTTACTTATAGTTTATTTTTAAATAAAAAAATTGCAAAATGTTGTTTTTCTGTTACCTATTTGTTACAACTTTGCAATTGATGATTGATTAATTTATGGGAGAAAAGTTGGGATCTTTGTGGTACATTCTTGAAATGTAAAATAAGGAGACTTGAGAAATCATAGAAGGGGGGCCCTTTGGAGGTAAAACTGAACAATGCCGAAATCCGTTATCGTAGAATCTAAGAAGAATGGACTCCTGTTAACTTGAATAATTTAAATAAGAAAGGTTTGGCTGATGTATATAGTCTAAAAAGTGATATAAGCCATGTGGAGTTGGCAAGACAATTAGTTGATATGAGTATTGAAGAATCAATGACTTTTGATGATATTGTTGGAAATAATCATATTGTCTAACTTAACGAGGGCAATGATACAATTTTAGAAGGAGAAATGAATGGTTGTATTGAGTTAAGGTCCCACGTTGCCCGTAACTAGGGTAAACTTATTATCATTTTTCTGACCATAACCAAGCCGATAATCATTTTTATGATGGTTGCACTGGAGGGCATACTAATCATAATCATTTTTCCGATCATATGAAATCTGTTAACCGTGTTTTGTATTGTGGGCACCGAGAGCTTCATGTGAAGGTATCTTTGGTCGGAAGATGTTGCTAAAGTGGAGATATCTTCCATCTTGAGAGTCGATGGATTCCCAAATCCTCTGTAATTCATGGCATAAATAAAATTAAGTGTGAATAATGGGGTTCAAATGGGGGAGGTGAAAGATTAAATCTGATTTATATCTCATTTTTTGGCACCGGGACATTTGAAGGTATCTATGCATTTGCCATTAAGAAAAGGAATGAAAATTCTATATAAGAAAAGGTATATACTATGAAAGTAAGTGGCCGTAAGGAGGTAGTTAATAAGTGAATTAATGAGTATATTACTTGATATTCTATTTAATCTTCAAGTTGAGTATAAAAGATGAATTTTAATATCTCGTTACTTTTGTTGTTTGCATATTTTTAACATCATAAATTAGTTATCTTTGTTTAGGAAATATTTGTCATATGTTATATGAAGTTCACAGAACTACACTGAAAAGTGTATTTCATTTACATTGTTTGCTTAATCGTAAATGACAATATTATTTGTCTATTTTATTTTGTTTATGCTATTTGAACTATTTTGTAGTTACAGTTTGTGTGATCATCTAACTTTTGTGAAAGTACAAAGTAATTAGATAATCAATGAAAATTAGTATCAATAATTCTTCAAGTATTTGATAGTCTGATCTTATCCATCTCTTATGACTCTATATTAATAAGACAAGTCTTTTTTTCAATCCACAACTCTTGCAATACACATTGTATCGAAAAGTTGAGTGTATTTTTCACCATCTTGGGTGATATGAATTGCACCTCATTGTACTCTTAGTATTTTCAAATTTGTATATTTAATATATACATACACACACACACACATGACGATTTGACAGATTTACAGTTACGCCATTTTCCCACCTAATTGTCGTGATATTTTTTTGTCAAAATTACCGCTGGCAAAAAAAAAAAGAAAAAAGAAAAAGATCCGCACAATGTTACTCTTCCTTTTACTGCATTTTTCTGGAAAGTCGATATCATTACCATCACACATATCTGCTTTTACCATTTCCTAAGAACTAATAATTACTGAAATTTGTTGTATCCGACAACATTGAATTCAAATTTGAATTATCTTCTATCTCCTTTTCATATCCGAATTATCTTCTATGTCCTTTTTTTTGTTGGTACATATAAATATTCTGAGTTGGATCAGCTAATTTCCTCACCCAATTTAATGTGTAGCTCATGTTACCCTCTGCTTTGGAGGACAACAAATTAGTCTCTCTCTATTTCTTTTTAACTCGAGAATTTAGAAATTTACCTGAACTTTTTTATTCTGAGTTGACGTTCATTGCGCATCCTTCAACTATCGGAACGGGCACTTTGTCCCCTATCTAGAGGCAGGCAGATTCTTCTTCTTCTTTACATCATCTGTGGTTATCATATAAATTGATGCAAATTGGATGTTGTTTGACCCTATCTATCTATTTATCTTTCTATCTATCTATCTATCTATCTATCTATCTATCTATCTATCTATTTATCTATCTATCTATCTATCTATCTATCTCTCCCTACTAGCTATTTATTCTCCTCAATAATAATAATTATTTAGCGCGGTATTATATACATATTTCGTTGGTGCTTTAAATTGAACTAAAGATCATATGTTCATTACAAACATATAGTGTTTGGTGATGTTGGTAGCGACGAAGAGGTCAGAGCCGGGTGAATAGTGTTGGAGATAGAGGCGAGCAAATTTACAAGGCAGTGGGATGGTGGTAGGATTGTTGAGCCCTCCATGTGAGATTTTCTAGGTGTGGTGAATCTTACTTGATGCTATTATTTCTTTTTACTTCTTTCTTTTCCTTCTTCTGTTGTCTCAGGTGAGATTTATTTCAAGGGCCGTATTCCAGCTATATGGTAAGAAATTGTACTTTTCTTCCTATCCCATAACACATATATGAATATGAACAGTTGCAGTTGATTATTCAACCTCCTAAAGAAAAATCAGAGATCAATAGTGTAATTCCTCATATTTGAATTTTCAAGTCAAATGTACTTTTCTGGGCATTCAATGTAATAGAAAAGTTAATAAAATCTCTCATTTATTGCTATTATAAATTCTTGTACCATATAGTTCGTGCTTTGATTTCGGCTTCTATATTGTTTGGTATAATTAATCGATTATCTTATTAACATATAAAGGTAAAATAAAGACTCATATGTCTTATATGATTCTTCGTCATTTGCAAATTTGTAATTTAATTATCGGAAAAAGTGGGCCATCATGGGATATGGGAGAAGAGATGTTGAAGTGACGAAATCAAAGGATGTTGTGGATAAGAAATTATTTATGAAGTATTGACGTTAAAACATGATCAGAAGGTAGAAAGGAAAAACTAGGAATGTCTTAGAGAATAGTGACAGTGTAAGAAGAAATTTCAATTCTATCCAAATTCAATGCAATCGTGAAGGAAAATTTCTGATCAACTCAAAGTCAACATATGAATTTGGGATTAAATAAAAATATAGAGTATCATGCCACTACTTAAACTAAATGGCCAAAAAATTGAAAGAAAAATGCTAGTATCAAGGTAAACCAATACAATACAGTAGATTGAAAAAAAAAAAAAAAAAAAAAAAAAAAAAAAAAAAAAAAGAAGATTTGGAAAAAGGGAGAAACTTTATTTTAAAACCAAACATATTATGTTATAAGCATAATTAAAGTATTGCCTAATCTATATTTATACATATCTATATATGGGTATAGGGATGTAAATGAATCGAATTGAATCGAATATTGAGAAATCAAATTCGAATTCGCAGATATGAATTCGAATACCGATTTTTAATAATATATAGTATTTATGAATTTATTTTAAATATATAGTTATATGAATATATATATATATATATGTTTAGAATTATATATGTATTATTTAATTTTTCAAAATATATTATATATAACGAAACCAAATTATCGAAATATCCGAATGGAATACAACATTCGAATTGGAATATTATACGAATCTAATAATTTATTCATATTTGAATTCGAATTAGTAACTGAATCAAAAGTAGTTGATTTGTTATACACCCCTATATGGGTGTGTCTGTATGAAAAGTCAAAGCAGAGGTGTGGTGATTTAACATATAGATCGAATACAAGACATTGAGTAACACCCTTAAAAAAAGAAAACAGGAATAGCCATAACAGTTCACTCATAAAATATACAAAGTTAAGAGAGTATGACAATACACATAAATTGAGATTCCTTTTCTCACAATTTGCTTGAGTGGGTGGAATGAAAGAGGGATTTGTTATTTTTCTTTTTTTTTTTTGTTGAGTCAAATGATGATCGGGGTTGGGTTGGTGGGATTCAATCCCTTGCCAGTGGCCTGGGTTACAAGACGCTTTACCAACTTGGCTACAATCGAATCCTGAAAGAGGGATTTGTTGTTTTAATTAATTGAATGATTTTTCGCATTATGATATATATATATATATATATATATATATATATATATATATATATATATATATACGCACACACATACACATATTTGTATAAGAGGGCTTCGGTTATTATTGTTTTTTTTTTTTTGTTTTATCTTTTTAACATTTTATGAATTATGATATTCTATTTTCGAAATCACATTATCTATAACATAATTACCGGTGGATATCTAATCCTATTAAGTTAAAGAACCATTATAATACACTCTCTTTCTTTGGTTTCACAAAAGAAGTCATGGTCCTTGAGGGTATAGTTTTTTTATTCATTAGATGAAGGTACAATATTTGAAAAATTATTAAATTTCATATTTAAATTTTTGTTCGTTTATTTAAATTAACAAACAACATGTAATCTATTTCTGAAACTAATATTTTAACATTAAAAAAATAATACGAGATCTTTAGTTTTAGACGTGACTCTTATTTTAAGAAGAAAAATATTTTAAAAATAAGTTTTCTACTTTGAAAATGAAAGAATTTTTTTTTTATTATTATATTAAAACCTCAACATTAATAGTAAATATATTACAAAACGTGCGCACAATAGAGATGTCAATTTTACTCGCGGATAATCCTACCCGTCGGGTAAACGGGTAATAGGGTCAGGTATCGCCCGAAACCAGATATTTATTCGATCGGGTAGGGTAGGGTACGAGTTTAGTAGTTTACCCATTCACCCTACCTGATTACCCTACCCGCGTACCCGATTGCGCACACACACACACACACATTCACATATATATATATATATATATATATATATATATATATATATAACATATATCATATAATTAGCATTATATCTAATATCTTATGTCTATAATATGTGATTTAATATATAAAATAACATATAATATAATATTTACATATTATATATGTTACATGTGATTTATTATACCACATTATATATGATATATATAGATATCCTCCTTTACTATTAAAGAAGAATCGTAGGTACGTGTCTCTTTCTCCTCTGTTTAAACCCCTTAAATTTCGCTTCTTATTTTTATGACGCGTGTCCTTTGTATTTTTCTTTTACTTTTTTTTCACGCTGCACGTTGCTTTCTCCTTCAAACGTGAATACAAAACGGTAGAAGATAGAACGTGATTTCTCCCTCAAACGCTAGATACAAACAGAGGCTCCTCTCTCAACCCGTCAAAGTTTCACAAATCTACAGATACAAACAGAGGCTCCTCTCTCAACCCGTCAAAGTTTCACAAATCTACAGGTTCACCATAAAAAAATATTGTTTTCATTCTTTGATTTAATTTCTCTGGAAATCTGTTGTCTGTAAAGATGTTCAATTTAATAATTTCAGAGTCTGCGGGAAAAACCAAAGCGCGCTGGTGATCTGAAATAGGTACGGATTCTTTTGAATTTTTTTTTCATGCTGCACGCTGCTTTCTCCTTCAAACGCGAGAAGATAGCAGGCGGTTTCTCCCTCAAACGCCAGATACAAACAGAGGAATGATCCTCTCGCAACCCGTCAAAGTTTCACAAATCTACAGGTTCACCATCAAAATTTATTATATTCATTATTTGATTTAATTTCTCTGGAAATTTGTTGTTATGTGAAGATGTTACATTTAAGAATTTCAGAATCTGCGGGAGAAATCAAAGGGCGCTGGTGATCTTACGGATTCTTTTGATTTTTTTTGTTGGGATCTAGACGAATATGCGCGTTGCTGGGGATTTCTTCTTTTTTCTTTCCGATCTTATCTGATTTTTCATTTTTAGATTTTTACAACCAGAAAGGAGATCTGTGAAGCAATAAATTCATCTACTCCTCCAAGAAACTGCAAGTTAAAAGCAAGGGTTTGATGATAACAATCTTCGGCTAATGGTTAACCTTATCTTTACATTCTTTGCCGTATATGATTTTCTTTTTCCAAATTCCGGCAGCTAACAATCAAAGTTTCACAAATCTACGAAATAGAAAATATCAATAGGTTACAATGCTGCCTTTTTTGATTGATTCTTTTATATTTTCATTTAATTTGTTGATGGTAGATCATGGTTGGATCTATTAGAATTGAGGATTATTATTATTACTGTTACTTTTTTGTTGAAGAAGAAGAAAGAAAGAAGCAATTGATGCATTAATTCTTCTGATTTTCAGGATTTTCCGATTTTTAACTTCTTTATATTTATATTATTCTTAGATGAGACTACATATATAAAAATGAAGAGGGAGAGATGTGATTGATGAAGATTTGGTTTTATTTCTGCAGATCTTTCAGTTCTCTTGGCCACCCTTCACACGATAATGAATGGTATCATACAAATTGGTATATGATGAACAACTACAGAGTAGGGGTTCAAGAAAGATACAAACATCTACCAAAACATAAAGGACTAGCAGGTTGCAAGGATTTTTATGGATCAAGCCATAAGAGATGGTGGATTGATTTTGTTGCTAATTATTTAATCGAATAATTTCATCTTTTTAACTATTCAATTTTGTAACAACTTTTCAATGGATGAATATGACGAGCAATAATATATCAATGGGTTTTAATCATTAATATTTCTCATTACTACTTCATAATTATAATATAATTCCTGTAACATTCTTATTTGTTTTATTTGATTATTTGTATACATTCAGCTACTGCACAAAAGTAGAATTGTGAAAATTGTTTCCACCAAGTTTGTCAGTGAAGTTTAAAATTTTATTAGGGAATCACCATCCAAAATTGTAGTACAAAAAGAATTCTAGGGTGTTACAACTTTTGTTCAACTATATCATCTTATGAGCTAATTCCCCATTCAATCGTAAGGTTGTCTATCTTCATGAAAGAGATGGAGAGTAAGAGGGATATATAACCTCAGAAATTGGAGTGGTGGAAGAAGACTGTCTTTTCTGGAAGGTTGATCATCATATTTGCATTGTTTTTAGAAATCAATTCTCACTCCTTTAATGTGATTGAAGATTTTCATATGTGGTCAAGATATTGAACATTGTAATTCAACTATGTATATGGTGTATAGGTATTTTAGAACTTTTAGTTTGCAAATTTATTCAGAAATTTAGTCATTTGTATTATGTACATATTCATTTATAGCATGACCTCTTCTTTGTTATGCTATTATGAGTTTTTAAGATGTTTTCCCCATGGATTTCATAGTTCTTTATGTAGTAGTGCAGTACATTTTATTTTTTCTATTACACTGCACTTTGTCATGATCATCCAATATTATAGAGTGATATTACAAAATTAACATTTAGATCATATATGGATTATTCAAAGAAAATCATTATCCCGTGCATCACACGGGTGGATGGATAACTAGTTACATGTTATTTATATATTTTTTATATATCAACCAGAGTAACCCGATTACCCGTGGGTTATCTGACTACCCAACGTGCATTATCCGTACCCGTAGCCGCTCCCGAATCATATAGGATAGGGTATGGGAGAATTATACCCATATCCTACCCGACGTCATTTACATCCCCAAGCCCAGGAAAATTTCATTATTTTTTCAAACAATTTGTCTCTGTAATGAATTTATTTACATAAAATTTTATAATCTATTACTATTTAATTATTACAAGGTGACGATATACTTCTTTTTAATAAAATCAAGATTTTTACTACAATTATAGTTCTTTTCTTTTTACTTTTATTAGACCTTCAAAAATATAATTTTTTTATATTATCTCTATAAATCCCTATATGTGCAACTCGGGTGGTATATACAAGATAGACTTTAGTAATTTAATTGTGAACCTGAAATTCCTAATCAAATCATTTTTTTGCTTTGTATTTTATATCTCTTTTGTTCTCCATTACAACAATATAATCTTAATAAATATTTTAGTTATGCATCGAACGAGTGCACATTTAGGTAGCATAAAAAAGATTACCTTGAATTCGATTACTTTTGATATATTATGCATAAAAATGATTAGAAATGAAAAAAAAAATATATTTGTATTTAAAATATTGAAAGAAAATTATGAACTTATCAAAAGAGACGGAAACGTTAAAATGATGAGAATAACCCCATTATAGCTTTTACATAGATATATAGATTTTCAAACATAATATAATATTATTACTATATGATGTAATGTATTATATATATATAATGTATATAATATATAACATTTTTATTAATTATTATTATGATAGTAAATATTATATAAATTAATAATATAATAATGTAACAAATATATATGGGATGATACGAATATCATATATTAACATATCAAATTATAACATTTTATACAAATAATATACAATATATAATATTTAATATATCTTATATATAATAGTACATAAATAATATAATATATATATATATATATATATTGTGTGTGTAGAGTATATTTGGTATTGTATATTTCAAAACAGTATAAAGTAAATTTATTAAGATGTTATTCTAATAATAATAATAATAATAATAATAATAATAATAACATAATATATTATATTATGCAATAACATAATATTTAATTTTATATCAATTAGATGTTCATCCGTGTGATGCACGAATTATATTTTTATAAAATAATATAACATTATTAAAATGAAATAACAACGTAATATATAGGGGTGCGCACGAGACAATACAGTTTGGAGATTTGAAAAATCCAGTACTGTCTCAAAGTTTGGTACTCCTAAATCTAAGGACCGGAATCGAACCAAAACTTATAAAGATCGGTACCAAATCGTCCCAACATCCGGGACAACTCAGTACAATTTTCAATTCTAAAGATCTAGTTAAACAGTTTGGTTCAGTACGACATACTCAATAATTTAGAGATTATTTGAGATTTTTAATATCAACCTTAAAAAATAAGATCAAGATACTCATATCAAAGTTGCAACTGAAATTCAAATTAATGTTGACATATACATCAACTCATAAATAACATTTTAAGTAAGGTCGTCCAAAAAGTAGTATGTATGGAAATTATACATCAAACTTGTAAACTACCCTATGTATGACATTAATAATATAGGAAAAATTAGTTGAAATACCATTTATGTTTCACATAATTAGTTACATATCCTTTATGTTTTGTTATTTTTTTAAATGCCCTCTGACTTACAAACAATTGAAGAAAATATCCTGCGACCGGTTGTTGCCTATAAATCCGCAGGTTCCCGCTGATGTGGCGCGGCTTGATGATGTAGAAATGTTTACCCCTCTTCACCAGAAACAACAGTTTGCTCCAGAAAAAAAAAAAAAAAATTAAATGTCACGTCATGTCATTAATTTTTATAGGGAAAATTATATGTCACTTCAAATAACACTAACACACAGAAAACAAAACCCACTTATAGCAAACAAAAATCAACATCAATTTTTAACCCACGTACACACCACAACAACGAAAAACATCCAGATATATTGCCAACATAATTTTTAGGTTTTTCTCGTTCCCCTTTGTATTTTTTTGCAGCTCTTCGACCCTCTATGCCAGCTCCATTATTTCTACCTATAGCTTCGGAACGATTGAATTGTCTCTTACCCCTAGTGGTGGGTCAATCCATTCAAAAAAATCACACCCACCTCTCTAAGATGACAGAAAAAAAAAAAAAGAAATTAACAAAAAAAGAGAAAATAGATAATCCGATTATCCATTCTTCCAAAAAATCTGAGGGAAATTTACTTACGTTCCAGTTACGACAACCGTAGAATCGCCTTACTACATTCCCCTCTTTTCTAGTGGTGCATAGGACAACTTTTATACAGCGAATCGCATAATTGGGACCCCATTGGTGATGTGTTGGAGTACGACACTTTTTTGTATAAAAGACTACTGCAAAAAATGGTCTCTTTGTGTAATTTTCAGATCTGCATATGAAGAAGGAGTGATGTGGTCCTTCATTTTATATATAGGGCAAGAAGAGTGTAATTTGGAGGGAAATAGCTTAATTTTCCCTCCCAAAAGTGAATGACGTGACATTTAATTCTTTTTCTTGGAGCACACTGTTGTTTCTGGTGAAGAGGGGATAAAAAAATATTTCCACATCATCAAGTCCTACTGATTTATAGGCAACAGCCGGTGGCAGGGCATTTCATTCAATTTTTCATAAGTCAGAGAGCATTTTACAAAATGTCAAAACATAAAAGATATGTAAACATAAAGGACATTTTAATCAATTTTCCCAATAATATATTAATAAATATTTATAATCTCGATTTTTGGTATGTGGCAGTTCAACCAGTCCAGTACGATTCTCGGTATAGATATCCATTGAATATCCATAATTGTATCCTATTTTTTTCTAGCACAGTTTGATTTGCAGAAAGTTAAAAGATTTTTTTTTTTTTTTTTTTGCTCTGCATACTTTCGATTCAGTTCTCGGCACGATTCGGTAGATCCCAAAATCCATGCACATCCCTAATAATATAATAAACCTTTGAATCATCATCACAACAAAGTATAGTATATATAAATTATTACTAATCATCCTAATATAGTTTGCTTATCATCGAAGAGAACTTTTAACCCCCTCCAATTTGTAAAGTATGTTGTATATATAAATTATTACTAATTATCCCAATACATTTTTCCTTATCATCTAAGAAATTTAATTTTTCTCCCAAATTATAACTTTTGCAAAAGTAAGACATCATCATCTACCTAAGAATTTTCAATCTATTCCGATTTTGTAACTCCTGAAAAAGAAACACACATAATTATCAAAAAAGTGTATGTTTAATTGATTAAACAAATAGAAGAAGATATTCAAGACCGATCATCAAATAATATATACAATGGTCAACAACACTGCAACTATCAATACCTTTTGAAAAATCTTGAAGAACACAACTCTATTGGCAATTAACTCCAAGGCTTTGCAACATTTTGTAGACGATGAGACGCCATGAATACATCACCAATGCTCGGAAATAATGTAGTCTATAGCAGCCAACAACAAAGCCTTCTTTGCAAATAGTTCGAGTTCTTCACGGAAAACTGGGTATTCCTTATTTTAGAATGAGGAAATTCTCTACACAATGACATACCCATAGGGATGCCCAACAGATTCTTGCACTCTTCGCCGCTCGCAAAGCTTTAAGCAACCTAAACAGACAATACAAAAAAATCCTTCGAGTTATAGTAATAAATGTGGTTGTGGATTATGCTCCACACTGTGGTAAAATTACTTGCTGTCCGAGTCAATGAATGATTGGAAAACTAAGATACGCAGTCGTTAAGGCCGCCACAAATAACATTGTACTCGTGGAGGCAAAACACTGATGCAATTTTATGTGCATTGAGTGCGATTTATCCTTAAACTTTCCCAGCATCGATAGGAGGAATATTTTTACTAATCTCTCTGATGAATCAATCAAGAGTGTGCGTGTGTGTGTGTGTGTGTGTGTGAGAGAGAGAGAGAGAGAGAGAGAGAGAGAGAGATCCAAATATAAATGCATATGGAAATAAAATGGACCTCTAAGGGGAGAGGAAAGAAGGAGAGGGGAGTTTACGGTGGGAGACCAATTTATTTAGCAACGTTGCTCCTGTGTCTGAAAGCTACACCCTGGTCCTCTCTTAAAGCTGCAAGGTCACTGTCTGGTCAAATTTATCCTACGTTAAAAAGTTGTCTGGATCCTATTAAGAGCGGCCATATAAATACTAATAAAGAGCAGTGTTGATGCTGTGAAACATCGACGGGGTGATCTCATCAAGGGGATGGGCTGAGTGGTTGGGAGTGGCAACTCCACCTACAAAACACTGTATTTTACTGAATATGATAATTTGGATCCGATGGAAGGATTTCTGGCAAGGTGAACTGGACGAGGTTTCTTGTTCCTGCAACAGTGGAGGCGAGAAAAATTACAATGGTTAGTTTATAGTGAAAATTCATGATTGCATTCCCTGGGGGTTATTTTTATTTTTAGGCTTCTATGAATTAACTTCTACTATTAAATCCTAGTTTCATATAATTCAAAACCAAAATTTTTAGGGAGAGGGGAATAAGATGTAGTGAAATGCTAACGCATAGTCGTTTTCCCCGAAATAAAGACTAATATATTGGAAGCGACTTTATACAAACAATATCTAGAGAATTTCTATTGAAAAAATTAAATAAAAAAAATTGAAATTGAATTGATATTAAATGAATGAGTAATTGTGGAAGGCAAATGAAGTGTATCAATTGGAACCAATTTGGTGCAATAAAATGTAAACCCAAGCAGTTATGGTAAACATGAGTAGATGCAGTTGGAGTAATTATTACAACACATGTGAGATGGCAGATGTATAGAATTTGTTAGAAGTGAAAAAAAATGTAAAGGTGACGCATGTTTTAAAATAACTGTTGAGCGAGTCTGGAACATCAACAAATGTATGTTGCAGGAAAAATCAATAAAAGGATATGTATATTACTTCTAAATTATGACAGCCGACGCGTGTTATTTCATTTTCTTTTTCAGACTCCAACAATTAAAGCGAAACATAAGATGCTCCAAAAAAGTTAATGCCGCCACATGTTTTTCCTAGATTTTTAGTCCTTATATTTTAATAGTTAGTAGAGATTGTGTGATGTTATGTAATATTATATTAATATGAATATGTGTAATATTGTATGTGTGGGTGAGGAGAGTATTTTGGGAGAATAAAAATGTCATCGATGAGTTTGAATGGAGGGACTGACTAGGGAATGAATTGAGAGTAATGATTGAGATATTTATATTCCTACTATCACTTAAGCGAACATGATAAATGGAATTAATACCCTTTAATTCCTATTACCTACGTTAACTGTCCCCATCCAAGCAACATCTTAATATATTAATTTGTTTCTGGCAACAACATCCTGTGTGAAAGCCTAAGCCCTGTACTTTTTTCTTATTTCCAGCTAGTAACTTTTTCAAATTTGACGAATACTTTTTCCTGGAAAAATTAAAATTTTAACCGCATAAATGGTCACTTGTAATTTCAATCTCATATGAATTTCTTTTTGATTTTAGTCACATAAGTTAAAAAGTGAGCAATATTAATTCTTATTTTCTAGAAAAATCATAAAACTGTCGGGAAACACTACGTGACTCTTACATGAGTTAACAAACTGGGGATCTTCCTTCGTTGGTGGTGATGTTGATCAATCTGATATGTATTTATTATGTAACGCCCATGAATTTTCCGTCTATTTATTAAACTAGATTGTGCGATTTTATTTTAATCATCATTTCATTTAATTGGGTCGACCCTTTCAAGTGATCAATTTTTTTTTCAAGATTTGGACTTCCTAGCCCAAATAAATTCATAATGGCCCAATATATTATTTCAGAAATAATTACTTATTTTTCCTTTTTAGTTGAGACATATTACGGTCCATTTATTTAATTATAACCAAGCCCATTTCCATACATCGTCACATTCGTTTGCATCACTGATCCAATATTTTAGGCCCAATCAATAATCATGGACTCAATTTTGAGCCGAAAGATTTATAGAATACTATCGTAGAGTGAGATATATCAAAACAGTTACAAGGAGTTTTCTTAGTAGGAGTAAGTTGCGAGAACGTGGGTGAAAGGTGAGAATAATGGAGTTGTGACTAGAAGGAGTAACTGTACGTATTAACTTCTTATAAATACAAGAATCTTTATTTTGAATCTCTTTTACTGTCTATTTCAAAGAAACGGAGCAGGTAATGAATTCTTCAAATTTCGTTTAATGAATTGCTTAAGCCAGCCTGCCCTTACCCAACCTTTTCCGGCAATTCTGCCAGCAGATTCAACACCAATCCTTGAACGCAATCTCAACCCACCACCGCCACTTATCCGACCGACTACGGTGCCTTTTCCCTAGTCAGACTACGAAAATGACAATTTCGTGAAAAAAAAAAAGAAGAGAGATGGTAGAAGAAATGCCATCATGTTTCCACACCGTCGCAGCCGCAGGTCTCGGTCAACTGGAAAATCGTCGGCACTCCCTCGGAGTCCAACACTGTCTTCTATGACAATTTGTTGAAGTGTTGCTGGTATCTCGTCATCGCAAGGGTCTTACATTTGCAGTCTCCTACCACCAAGGAAACAGAGAAGAGAAAATATAATTTTAAGGGTGTGTGGTCGACATTCGACGAAGAGGAAGAAAATTGACTTAATGAGGGTGGAGGCATGCATCAGTCTGCTATAGAAAGAGGAAGAGGTGTTATCCAAATCCCAAATCCACATTTTGTTTTAAGCCCAGATACTCCTCCTAAACCCAAATTCCAGCATGTACTCTTCAAATTGGGCCATATATTTACCAAGCCCATTACTCCCGAAAAGAAAATCACAACATCCACCATATCCCTAATTAATGTTTCCTCGACCATGCAATTTGTAGCGCAATTTTCACATCCTTATGATTAATGTTATTATTATATTATTTTCATTCTTTCTTTAATTCCTATTTTCTTACTTACCCTTTTAAGATTAATTACGTACTTATTATTAACAAATTTCCTCCTTTTATTAATTGTAGGGTTTGAGGAGTGTGAGTACAAGCCGAGGACTATGAACTAATTTGAGCATTTGCATTCAATCATCTCATTTCCAGGTAGGGGTTGGTTACAGTTTATTTTAATTAATTGTATTATTTAGGATTGTATAGATGTTTACTGTTATCAACTATGCTACTTGTCTACATGTCTCATTACAATACAATTGACATGCTACTTGGCTACATGTCTTATTCATTATAACTATTTTACATTCTATGTCTCTTATTTGTTTTTAATTATTATAAACCGTGCCTCCACGAGTTGAAGGAAGCTCACCCCAGTCCATTATTGATCCTCAAGTAGAAATAAAAAGTGTGATTGAAGTGGAGCCGGAGCCGGAATGCATATGGTGATATAAATTTACAAGTGATCTTTATTTGGGTTGATACTTGAGATTTTGAACAATGTTGTTTTGATGCATGTTTATTTTATTTTGTATGTTTAAAAATAGGTGTTTGATTGAGATATTTCATGAACTATTAGCATGTTTGATGCTATTATGATGTCTAGTTGATTTGATTATGTAGTAGAATTTTTATTAAAATACCACATGCTAGGTGCATAGTTAGAAAATGAACTTAATTAAATGATTACTTGGATTAAATTATTTGAAAATATTAGAGACTTATAGTAGATTCCTAATGAAATTAAATTGCATGTCTAGGTTGTGTTAGATCGAATATTTCATTTATTTTCCACTGCAATTACTTGATACTATTATAAAAAAATTTAAAGTTCTCAAAAGGACGTACATTTTCAAAGGTATTTTTGGTGTACCTTATTTGGTAAAATAATTTGTACTTGGTAAAATTGGAAGTTTTGTTAAAATAGACCTTTAATAATGGCTTGATTAGGCTAAAAATTAGTTTTTAAATAAACGGATTAAATATTATTGGCACTTTATTATTCCTTAAAATGAAAATCGGGTTGTTACAGTGTGGTATCAGAGCGCGGTTTACTTTCCTGTAGACTTGTCTCTTTTAAATTTTTATAAATTGAAATAAAATGAAATCAAGGTCACCAATACCATATGTTTTCGGCCATCTCTACTTTAACGTTTAGTTCCAAGGTATTAGTTTCAATTATTAATATTAATACATTCAATCATTCACGACACTTTACAATACAATTATCCAATCATATCAATTCTTAATACAATGTTCATTCATTATATCATTTAATATAATTGTGCATGTGTTTCATCATAGTTTCATTATCATAACCCAATATGTATTATAGTTAGGATGGCACGCACACGCCAGACAGCACGTAAGAGCACCTCCATTCATGTTCACCCTCCCCCTTTGGCACAGGCCGATTGGTGGGATGATCTCAAACTTCCCGAGAATGCACCCCATTACATAGTTAATGGACTTGAAAAGTGGAATGCTTCTGGAAGAGAAGGCTCCGTTAGGGAGCAAGTGAACCACCTGATATCAAACTTACCTGAGAATTGGAATGACATTATTCTTGATTGTTGGTACAAGTCGGAAGCTAGAAGCCCAGAGGCAAAATCAGTGATAGATTGATTTCAGTACATAGCTGGTGAGCTTTTGGCGATGTTTGCTCGGGACATGATTCCATACGAGGATGATGATGATGATGATGATGATGATGATGATGATGATGATGAGACAGACGAGGGGGAGGATCTTCCACATGCACCTTTACCCGTGCCCGTGCCCGAGCCCGAGCCCGAGCCCGAGCCCGAGCCCATGCAGGAAGAGCCTGTAATGGACAACTATGAGGCTGATTCAGATGATGAGATCATTTCTTGGGCTGAGATCCCACCACTCGTGCCAGTCATTGAGATCTTGAGCAGTGATGATGAGATTTAGATATTATTTCACTTGATTTAGACAGTATATCATTTCCCTATTTTTAGTTGTATTTTTATTTTCGGTATTTCCTTTTAGTTGTAGACCTTGGCATTTTCACACATGGGTTATGATCATTAGCAATTTGAATTAATTATTTCATTTCATTACTTAACTTTTATGTGTTGTTGTATTATTATTATTATTATACGTTATCACTATCTTATCCCATTTCTTGCATCTCTATAACTTATCACATTGGTGACAAGACAATGGCACATCCAAATGATAACCGAACGCTGCTGCACGTGACTCCTTCACGGTGCTCGGAATGCAAATCAAGATGCTTCCCCTCAAGTGATACACATTAATTATGCATGTATTTATATCGATTTAGGAACATATTTTATAACATTTTACATGCATATTTGGTCGAGAGTTGCTTATAATTGTTATATTTGGGTCATTTAATGTCTTTTGACTTGTTTTGAAGGTTTTTAAGTATTTTAGGGTTAAAAGTCGTGTTTTACGACTATTGGAAAAGGAACAAGTCAAAGAAGGGAAAAGTGGTCCAAACTGATCTAAACCGGTCTGAAATAGTGAACCGGTGAAGAACTGTCATGACCGCGATAGGTGAAGGCTTGCGGCCACGACAAAAGGTGGCCAGAAAGTGAATCCAATACTGCCCATGCATCACGACCGCGACAAACATGTCTCATGGTCACGATAAAAGTTGATGTTTTAAGCATGTTTAGAAAAGAAGTGTCGCGACCGCGATGTCTATTTCACGCGGCCACAATATAAGTTTGATTTTTTAAAGATTTCCTACTCCAAGTAGGATTTGAAGCCTAGAACCCCCAAAATTCGTCCCGAAGCTTATGAAAAGACATTCAAGCTCGAGTTTTAGGGGATCATCTCATACGTTGGCATACTTTGGAGTAGAAGACATGAGAGCAAGGATTGACGAGCAAGACGAGACGAAGATCGAAGAGCCAACTACTCGGGTTTAATTATTTCTTATCTAGTTTTTAAATTCATTAAAATTTTTTCTTCGAATTATTGTTTTGATTTGATAGTAGGCATGAGTAACTAAACTACTCGTGTCCTAGGGTTAGAAAGTAGGGATTTTACAACGATGTTTGATTTTATCTTTTAAGTTATAAACTCTAGTTCTTACTATCTATCTATAAGTTTGTTCTTATTTTATGATTGAGCATAATCTAATCAATTACGCTTAGTCTAATTGCTTAACAATTCCACTTCGAGAGAAGGGAGTTGTTAATAGACCTACAACGTATAGTGTAGTGGTCTATGATTGTGTAGGCAAAGGTTAAGGGGCTTTTAGGAGTTGTTAGGATTAACTGACTCGAATTGTTCTAATCATTCTACGATTTAGTCGCTTCGAGAGAAAGGTTAAGTTAATTAAGTGCCGCCTAATAGATATCAAAACTAGTTTAAAGGTTTAAAATTTAGAGATTAATAATTCATTAACATAATTCATGAAATCAACGCCCTAGTATACATTCTCTTTGATTGGAAATCAGTTCTTGTTAGTTAATTCATTTAGTAGTTTATATGCAATATATTTTAGTATTAATCAATCTATCCTAATTTTCAGTGTCTAATTAGGATAATCTTAGATAATTAGGGTATCAAACTACCTAAGCTTATTCTTTATGGATCGACCTCAACTTCCAGTATATACACCTACACTCGTACATTTGCGGTAATTAAGGGTTAAGATTAGAGTCTGTCATCAAGTTGCTAACTCCAATCCCGAACAACTACTTACCGTGATAGGTGCTCTCCTTCAAGGAGCAACGATCACTCCTATTGCAATGCCTAAGCAAGTGCAGTTTAGGGTGATAAATCAATTCAAGCCCCCTACATTTCATGGCTACGAGGGCCCTGAAGTGCTTGAAGCGTGGATCAAGACTTTAGAGGATATCTATGAGTACAGGGCATGTTCGAATGCTCAGAAGATTTCATGTGTTGTTTTCCAACTCAAGGAAGATGCAAGAGTATGGTGGAACGACTATTAGAGACTAAGGTCGGTGGAGGAGCGGAATGACCTTACTTGGGCTATGTTTACGGAGGTGGTGATAGAGAAATACTATCCACGCATCTATAATGGCCGGATGCAGAAGGAGTTTATGGATTTGACTCAAGGAAGTATGACCATAACCGAGTACGAGAGAAAGTTTAATAAGACGTGCCGTTTTGCTCTCACCCTGGGAGGTACATCTGAGAAGAAAACAGGGAGGTTCCATCAGGGCTTAAGACATCAGATTTTCCATCACCTTTCAGGACATGGAATATGACATATGCAGAGGCCGTGATAAGGGCGGTGGACATATCCGCTAGTTTTGAGATGAAAATTCCACGTCCATCACCTGCTGAGAATTTGAACAAGAAGGAAGTGGCAGGACCAGAGTGGTGATACTAGTAGGAAGAAAGTTAAGGGAGAGCTGCCACCCAGGCCAAGAGGGCAAGGTAAAAAACTCACTTGTCCCAAATGTGGAAAGAGACACGGTAGAGTGTGCGCAAGGACAAAACAGATGCTTTGGATGTTGTGAGGAAGGCCACATGATTTGGAACTACCAAAGAAGATGAATGTACCTGATAAAAGGGTTCAGAATTAGGGATCGGGTGGAAGACCTCGTATGTTCGGACTACCTGAGGTGGAAGTGAAGAGTGAAACCGGAACTATGTTAGGTATGTTAACAATTGTTGGTATTCCTGCTATTCTACTATTTGATACCGGTGCTTCCCATAGTTTTATCTCTAAGAAGTTTTATACTGTGACTAGCTATAAATGTGTTAAAGCTTCTGAACCACTTGAGATCAGCATACCTTCGAGTAAAACGGTTACTGCTGGCACAATAACTAATAGTATAACTGTAGAGATAGATGAACGTACACTCTTAGCTGACCCTTACGTGCTAGCTATGAATGACTTCGATGCGATTTTGGGTATGGTTTGGTTAAGTAAGCTTAAGGCCGACATAGATTGTTCGAAGAAATGAGTAACATTACGTTCACCAAATAACGTTGAGATAACCTTCTAAGGAGCCAAGCGTAACGCAACACCACGCGTTATATCAACTATGAAGGCGGTGAGGTTTTCAGGGAAAGAGAAGTGTCAAGGATTTTTGGTGAATATAATGGGGCTAGCAACCTCAGAGTAGACAGTAGCTGATGTACCCGTTGTCAAGGAATATCCGGTTCTTGAGACATTACCAGGAATTCCACCAGATAGAAAAGTGGAGTTCACAATTTATTTTGTGCCTGGAGCAGCACCAATATCAAAAGCCCCTTATAGAATGGCGCCAAAGGAATTGCAAGAGTTGAAGGTGCAAATTCAAGAGTTGCTTGATTTGGGTTTTGCCGGACCGAGCGTGTCGCCATGGCATACGCCAGTATTATTTGTGAATAAGAAGGATGGTTCGATGAGGATATGTATCGATTATCGTGAACTTAACTCACTCACGATAAAGAACAAGTATCCTCTTCCAAGGATAGAAGACTTGTTTGACCACCTTAGAGGTTTTGGAGTATTCTCGAAGATTGATCTGAGATCTGTGATGAACGTAAAAATAACCATTTTTCTTGTACTTTTCACGTTCATATTCTATGAAGAATTTCGTGTAATTGATATGTTCACGTGCGATTTTGAGCTTTATTACATTTCTGGGTTGAATTTCCTTTTTAATATGATGTGATGCGCTTTTGGGTGTTTTTTAGTCTTATTTTGAAGGTTAGGAAACTCGGAGGAATTTAGAAGATTGTTCGAGTCCATTTTCACACTTCGGCCCGTATCTTGAGGCCCAGATGGGCCCAAAAGGGGTTGGGGTCAGGACCAAATTAAATAACATCAAGCCACGAGAAAAGTTCGTGAAGAATTCAGGCCGAGAAAATGAATGAAAAGGCCTCAAATTGGAGAAAGAAAGAAGAAGAGGTCGATCGCACATAGGTCACGTTCAAGCCTACAAAATGAGGCCTAAACAAACCCAAATCAGACCCAACAAGATCTTAAATTGAAGTTCATCGAGTCACGAACAAAAGTCGTGAAGAGGTCGGGTCGAGAAAACGAGAGGAAAGGCTCCGAAACGACGACGGAAGACGGAGGTGCAAGGCTGGAAAGCTGAACCAAACCAACAGCCGGAGTGGCTGCCGGACCGGCAGGACCACCGGTAGTCGGTCCAGTGTGAGCCCAGGGTTCCGGCAGGTGGTACCGGTAGTTCTCGCGCGCTTTCCCTGTTTTACGTAGTCTTTGTTTTACGGCCGTAGCTTCTTTGTCCGAGCTCCGATTCGAGTGATTAAAGCAGCCACGTGTAACCAAGATAAAGACCTACAACTTTTATGTTTGGACCATGAGCCAATTATGAGCCAATTTTGCCCAGAATTTGCATGAAAGTCAAGTCGAGCGCGGAAAAGGGGGGTTCGACCAACAACTTACAATCCCTTGTATTCTATATTGCTTTTGACTATTTTACCCTTACTCACCTTAGGGTTTTCAGCAGATTTTTAGTGAAGGGTGAGGGAGAAGTTCCTATATAATCATTCCCTCACTCCCATTTTGGGAGGGGAACACAATTTCTAAACATTTTTTTTTATCCAATTTTCAGAATTCTATTTACTCTCTCTCTAAGATTTCTTTCCTCCTTCTCTCTAGAATAGAACGAGGGTTCTTCATTTTGTTATTGAGAAACCCATTAGGGTTCTTGAGTATTGTTGAAGGATTTTTTTGAGCTTTCGCAAGAGAATCGGGATTGGATTAAATACAAGCATGAATTGAAGATTATCATCATCATTCTAAACCAAGACTAAGCTTTCTTCTCCCATTTTCTTTGCATTTGTTAATCTTTAATCCTTCTCTCATTAAATGCTTGGGTATTGTATTTATTATGGTTGTTGCATGATTTTTATGAAGTGTGAGTAGTTATTTGTGCTTTCTAGGGTTGGGAGTAGCTCAACCCTAGGGTTGATTGCCTCATTGATTGTTGATTGAATTTTGGGGATTATTTGTGTTTGGAATCGATACTACGAAATTGTATGGCTTATATTCTAGCCGTAGCTACCCGAGAATATATTAGTTCTCCCCGAAGGCCCATGAGGGATGAAGGGAGGACCCGAATCGTGTGTATTGATCTTGTAGGATGTTTTAGGGCTTTGCTCCCTAGGCAAGGTCCTCTTGGGGTAGGATTTTGAGGATTAACTAAGTTATTTTCATAATTTACTCGCCTATAGGTCTTAGTAATGCCATTATTGTCCATAATGATTGGGATTAGAGTAAATTAGGTGATAATTGGTTGATTTGGTAAAAATCCTTTTGTTACTCGTTTGGATTCCCAAATCGGAACAGACCTTCCAACACAACCCCTTAGTTTAATTGGTGATTAGTAGGCTTTAACCCTAGGTGAAACCATGCCTTAGAAACCCACTTTCTAGTTGAGAGTATCTTTTATTTAGTTTTTTTATTTATGTTTGATTAGTAGTTAGTCAATCTTTACATTTCCAATTAGCCTAACTTAGTTAATCGATAAGACCTTCGGTGTGCTCCACGAGAGTATCCTCTCTGTGGTTCGACAATCTTTTATACTACCACTGTCACAAGCCGTACGCTTGCGGTTTGGTGAAAAGTGTTTGAATCGTAATGGTTTAGAGCACTTTTCATGGACAAGCCGTTGCTGGGGAGGATTTCCTCCTCGTAAAACCATCGTAGGGTCAATCGTGCATTAAGATTAGGCTTGTATATATTTTCTTGTTCGTTTGTTTGTTTTTCTTTTATCTACTTTACATGTATTTTAATCTAAAAAAAAATATGATGAACAGAGGATGGGGTAAGTTTTATTATACCGGAGTTACCACTTCCTACTCCCGGCTCACCGAGCCCGCAAAATCTTGCACGGGAGTAGAAGTCACTCATGGTGAACTTAGCTCGAGGAATGAAGTTTCACGGGAAAGAAGATGAGGATCTTTATGAACATCTTGAGGAATTTTTACAAATTCGTGAATGTGTTAAAACCACTAACGAATATGTAAATGAATACTCTATCAAGCTCTTTCAATTCACACTTGAAGGAACGGCGAAACAATAGTTTCGTGAAGAGTTATTCGATTCCTCATCTCTATGTGAAGAAGTTTCTACATCTTTCCTTCATCGATTCTTTCCGGCAAGCAAGAGTGCAAGGATTAGGCGTGACATCTCAAGTTTTGAACAATGGAGTGACGAACGTTGGTTCAAAGCTTGGGAAAGACTCCTACATCTTTGTAGATCATGCCCACATCATGCATTTGAGGATGCATTTATTATTAATGTCTTCTATGTTGGATTGACGCCTAATGAGCGTGTTTTTCTTGATATAGCTTCGGGAGGCTCATTCCTTAACAAGGAAGTGAATGAAGCTCACTCTTGGCTAAAAGAGACGGCGTCTAATCCAAGTCAATGGGACAAAGAAGACAAGAAGAGGAAAAGGCTAAGTCAAGAAGAAAGTGCGAAGAGGGAAAAGCTTGAATCCATTGAACAAGGTGAATCATTTCTACAAAATAATATGCATCAAGGATTCAAGATAAGTACCGCTCACCCTCTTTGTGTGGGATGTCAACTCGTGTGCTAGAAATTCCTCTAGAAGGACGGAACCTCGTGTTGAATTGGTTAATAGTAGCTCTAGTGAGGTCTCCACTAGAGAAAAAATTCATAGCTTAGTGGGGAATATTGTTCGGAAGAGTGGTATTAAGAAGAGATATTTTGCCCTTACATTAGAAAATCGTTGTAATGTTCTTGGTGATATTGATAGGAATGTGATCATTCCTCAAGTTAACTCTCATTCTACTCCTTTAGAAAGTGGCAATGTCGCAGCCCTAAGAAGTGGAAGGCCTCTTAGAGAGCTTGAGCAGGAGATCCCCGAAAGGATTTCTAATGACAAGGGTAAGGAAAAAGTAACCGAGGAATCCTTTATGGAAGAGAGAGATGACCCTCCAACTTTTGGAAGTCAACCTCCCTCCACTAAAAACTCACCTCGATTACCTTTTCCCAAGCGCGAAAGGGGGCGTAGAGTTGATCGACAGTTTAAAAATTTTCTTGATGCTATAAATCAATTAACTCTAACGTTACCCTTTGCAGAGACGGTTGCCACCGTTCCCCTATTCGGAATTTTTTGAATAACAAGAAAGATTAGGGACAAATGGAGAAGGTCTATCTAGCCGAGGACATTAGTGCCATTATTCAAAACAAGCCTTATTCTAAGCTTAAGGACCCCGGTAGTTTTACTATTGGGTGCTCTATTTATGATGTTCAAGTAAATAGGGCTTTACTTGATCTTGGTGCTAGCGTTAGTTTATGACCTTCGTCTATTATGAGGCAACTCAAAGATTATGATCTCAAAAACACTTCCATTTCACTTCAATTGGCCGATAGATCTATCAAGAAGCCTATGGGAGTTCTTGAAGATGTTCCCGTCCGCATCAACGGAGTTGACATTCCGATTGATTTTGTCGTTCTCGACATGGACGAGGACCTCAAGAACCCCATAATTCTTGGTCGACCTTTCATGGCGACCGTCGGTGTCATAATTGATGAAAAATACAGGAGTGTTTCTCTTGAGCTTGGTGACCAAAGGGTTGAATTCAACCTTAAAGGTTTCATTAACCAACCCTCCCCCAAAGAACAATGTTTGATGATAGATGTGATTCGGGAGTAGATTGAAGAGGTACCGGAGGAAATTCCCGATAAGATAGCTTGGGAAGGATACAAGAACACATGGGTTGGGACAATGAGTCTCTCCCTAAAAATGGCCTCCGAAGAATGTGCAAAGCACTCACCGAAGAAGACCCAAACCTTCAAGAGGTAGAACTCGAATCTTTCCCTTCACTCATGAGGTGTGACTCTTTGGAATCCATTCCTTGGAATGATGAGAAATTTTAAAAAATGTTTGAAGTGGTTGATGGATTTGAGAGTGAAGTTAAGTATGACGAAAATGGTCTTGGTGAAGGTTTTGACATAGATTACAATGTGGAATATGTTTGCTTTGATGAATTCTTGGTGGAACTTTTCTTGCAAATATTTTTCAATTGAAACTTTGTCCCTTGATGCATCAAATGTTGATAAGGGTGAACCTTTCATTTGTGCTTTAGAAAATGATGACATCTTATTTTGGGAGGATTTTCAAATTAAGTGCATCCTTGATGAGCCGAGCATTGATTTGGGAACCTTTTACTTGCATTCTAGAAAATGATGATGTCTTGTTTTGGGAGGATTTTCAAACTAAGAACATTCTTGATGCATTGAGCATTGATTTGAGTGAATCCTTCGATTTTACTTTAGAAAAGGATGATGTCATCTTTTTGGAAAATTTTCAAATCTTGAGCATTCCTCATTTCCAAATTTTTTTGGATGAAACACTCTCCACCCATGTTGATCTTCAAGTTTTTGGGGGATCACCCCCGTTTGAGAGTGATAAATTTTTTTCAAGAAAAGGTGGAACCCCTAGACTTGACAACATGTCTTCTAGGCATTTGAATTACATGCCCATTTCTTCATATTTACCAAAAAATTCCATGAAAGAATTTTTAGACATTGCCGAGCATGACTTTGTTGGGACGAAAATTTTTTCCTCACCAACTAACTTGACTTTCTTTGAAAAAGGCATAGTTTTAAAAATTCTTCCAAATTGGAAGGAAAATCTTGTGGTGAATTTGGAAGAACCCTTTATTGCGAGAAGGTATCAAGAGATTTTAAGCATATTGGTTAGATTTGTCATATTTTTATTATCTATGCTTAAACACGTTTTTCTTGTTGAGAAACCTTTTTGTAAGGAAGGACGAAAGCCAAAGGAAAGGCATAGATGGAGAACATATGGGAAATGATGGGATGGAAATCCAAAGGATTAAGAGAAGCGACTCGTTGGAGATTTGCTCAAGGGAAAGTCCATGAAGGCATAGATGAGAATTTATATTTCGAGCCCCCTTGACAAGCAAGGTGTCGATATGGTCAAGCTAATCACCTTAAAGAAGCGCACTTGGGAGGCATTCCAAGCATCTTTTATTGCTTTCTAGGAATATGTAGGGGTTGAGGATCCTCCTCCTATGGGTTAGTCCTCTCTCTTACCTTTTTATTGCTTTGATTGAGTAGGATTAAGTTTTGTGCTTTCAATAAATGGTTTGGGATGGAAATGAAATATAGAACAGCATAGTTTCGTTGGCATGAAATTGGAGTTGATAATCTTTTTGATGTGTTTGATTTGTAAATTCATTATTTACTACTCTTTGTCTCCACCTCTCTAACAAATTGGGCTTGAGAAGTTCGCCCAAGTTTGTGGGGGAGGAGGAAACAATTGTCATTTCTATGTAAGTTTTGATTGAGACATGAATTCCAACCTCTTCGCTACTTGGGCTTGAGAATTTCGCCCAAGTTTGTGGGAGGATGGAAGGATTGTCATTCTTATGTGCTTTTGAGGATGCTCCTCTTGTCATATGGAACTCTCTATAATTCTTGATCTATGCCATTCCACCACTTTATTGTTTATGTTGTAATTGCTTTTGTGAATAACACACTTATGGATTGGTTGTTGAGTTGATTTCTTTTGTGATGGATGAGGAAGAAGGAATGAAAACCCTGATGTTGTGTTCCAATTTTTTTTTCAAATTCTCTATAAATTTGAGTACATAACACTAGAGGGTTCCTTGCTTAAAAATCAAAATGTGACTAATTGGTCGATGAGATTTAAGGGTAGGTGAATATTTAGAATAGTGAGGAGGATTGCATGAGTTCATAAAATAACTTATCCCGAAGTTATGTTGCTTGTGGGCATTTCTTCAATCCTAAGATACACACTACACGACTGAGGACGAACTCATGAAGAATAAAATGAATTGGCTTTAGGTGGTAGAAAAATCAAGGAGATGTAGCAGGAGTTACAAAGTGGTATAGGTCGCCATTTCATTGTTTGTTTTAAATTCTAGTGATAAGTGTATACTCCATTTGATTGAGCTTCATATGTAAAAAAGAAAACAAATTCCACGTTGTATGAAACGTAGGGAATAAAAATGAGAGAAAAGCTCAAGTGAAAAGTCGAGTGTTGAAGTCATTGAAAATGTCATGTAACTCGAAAAGAGTATTGTAATGTAAAGACAAAAGCTAGAATTATCATCTTTATTCTTTCAGACGAAATCCGGTGGAAAAAGAAGAAATAGAAAAAAAAATTAATTAAAGATCAGTTGGCTCGAGGGAGAAAAGAGCCGCATCGCCTACACCGGGTGAGTGCGTGACGTCTTCCTAAAAAAGAACCGAGTCGAACCACCTAAGGTCGAAGATTTTGAAGGATAATGAGTCGTCCAAGGTCACCGCACAATTGCACATTTTAGGATTGAAAGTAGGGCTCTTAGCACTTGATCTAGGGTACTAAGCGAAATAAAAGTACTACATGCCTTTCCAAATTTCAATACCTTTATATTCCCCTACTCGTTTATCAAACCCTTGAAACAAATTAATTTAGGCAAGAATGGTGAACCAAAAATTGGAAAAGTACTAAATGAAAAGAGAAATTCATGAAAAATATGGGATTCCAATACCTCTCTAACTCTCGTTTTCTTATGTGCTTAATTGTTTAACTTGCTCGGGGACGAGCAAGACTTAAGTTTGTGGGGATGATGAACGTAAAAATTACCATTTTTCTTATACTTTTCACGTTCATATTCTGTGAAGAATTTCGTGTAATTGATATGTTCACATGCTATTTTGAGCTTTATTGTATTTCCGGGTTAATATGACTTGATGCGTTTTTTGGTGTTTTTTAGTCTTAGTTTGAAGGTTAGGAAACTCGGAGGAATTTAGAAGATTGTTTGAGTCCATTTTCACACTCTGGCTCATGTTCTGAGGCCGAAAAGGGGTTGGGGTCAGGCTCAAATTAAAGAACATCAATCCACGAGAAAAGTTCGTGAAGAACTCGGGCCGAGAAAATGAATGAAAAGGCCTCAAATTGGAGAAAGAAAGAAGAAGAGGTCGATCGCACATAGGTCACGTTTCAGCCCAAAAATCGAGGCCTAAATGAATCCGAATCAGACCCAACAAGAGCCTAAATTGAAGTTCATCGAGTCACGAACAAAAGTCGTGAGGAGGTCGGGTCGGAAAACAAGAGGAAAGGCTCCGAAATGGCAACAGAAGACGGAGGTGCAAGGCTGGAAAGCTAAACCGAACCAACAGCCGGACCGGCAGGACCACCGGTAGTCTATCCAATGAAAGCCCAGGGTCCAGCCGGACCACCTCCCGGTCCGGCAGTGGTACCGGTAGTTCTCGCGCGCGTCCCTTGTTTCGCGCAGTCTTCGTTTTTCGGCTATAACTTCTTCGTCCGAGCTCCAATTTGAGTGATTCAAATGGCCACGTGTAGCCAAGATGAAGACCTACAACTTTTATGTTTGGACCGTGAGCCAATTATGAGCCAATTATGCCCAGAATTTGCGTGAAAGTTGAGTCAAGCACGGAAAAGGGGGGTTCGACCAACAACTTACAATCCCTTGTATTCTAGATTGCTTTTGACTATTTTACCCTTACTTACCTTAGGGTTTTCAGCAGATTTTTAGTGAAGAGTAAGGGAGAAGTTCCTATATATTCATTCCATCACTCCCATTTTGGGAGGAGAACACAATTTGTAAACATTTTTTTTATCCAATTTTCAGAATTCTATTTACTCTCTCTCTAGGATTTCTCTCCTCCTTCTCTCTAGAATAGAACTAGGGTTCTTCCTTTGTTCTTGAGAAACCCATTAGGGTTCTTGAGTATTGTTGAAGGATTTTCGGGACTTTTTCAAGAGAATCGGGATTGGAGTAAATACGAGCATGAATTGAAGATTATCATCATCATTCTAAATCAAGTCTAAGCTTTCTTCTCCCATTTTCTTTGCATTTGTTAATCTTTAATCCTTCTCTCATTAAATGTTTGGGTATTGTATTTATTATGGTTGTTGGATGATTTTTATGAAGTGTGAGTAGTCATTTGTGGTTTCTACTCCCAACCCTAGGGTTGATTGCCTTCATTGATTGTTGATTGAATTTTGGGATTATTTTTGTTTGGAATCGATACTACGAAATTGTATGGCTTATATTCTAGGCATAGCTACCCGAGAATATATTGGTTCTCCCTGAAGGCCCATGAGGGATGAAGGAAGGACCCGAATCGTTTGTATTGATCTTGTAGGATGTTTTAGGGCTTCGCTCCCTAGGCAAGGTCCTCTTGGGGTAGGATTTTGAGGATTAACTACGTTATTTTCATAATTTACTCGCCTATAGGTCTTAGTAATTCCATTATTGTCCATAATGATTGGGATTAGAGTAAATTAGGTGATAATTGGTTGATTTGGTAAAACTCCTTTTGTTACTCGTTTGGATTCCCAAATTGGAACAAGACCTTCCAACACAACCCCTTAGTTTAATTGGTGATTAGTAGGCTTTAACCCTAGGTAAGGTGAAACCATGCCTTAGAAACCCACTTTCTAGTTGAGAGTATCTTTTATTTAGTTGTTTGATTTATGTTTGAGTAGTAGTTAGTCAATCTCTACATTTCCAATTAGCCTAACTTAGTTAATTGATAAGACCTTCGGTGTGCTCCACGAGAGTATCCTCTCTGTGGTTCGACAATCTTTTATACTACCACTGTCACAAGCCGGACGCTTGCGGTTTGGTGAAAAGTGTTCGAATCGTAATGGTTTAGAGCACTTTTGGCGGACAAGTTCAATCTGGTTATCACCAGTTGAAGATCAAAGATAGTGATATTCCGAAAACGGCGTTTCGAATAAGGTATGGTCATTACGAGTTCATCGTGATGCTCTTTGGTTTGAGCAATGCGCCTATGGTTTTCATGGATTTGATAAACCGAGTATTTCATCCGTATTTGGATCATTTTATCATTGGGTTTATAGATGACATACTAGTGTTCGAAGGATGACATAGAGCATGAACAACATTTGAGAATTGTTCTTGAGACACTTTACAGGGAGATGTTGTATGCGAAGTTCAGTAAGTGTGAATTTTGGCACAATAGAGTTACATTTCTTAGTGATGTAATCACTGCCTGATGAATTGAGGTTGATCTGGCGAAGGTTGAGGTTATCAATGACTAGAAGACATCAACCAATGTTAATGAAGGTCGTAGTTTTTTGGGACTTGCCAGTTACTACCGAAGATTTATTGAAGGATTTTCAAAGATATCTGCTTCGATGACTCGATTGACAAGGAAAGGAGAAAAATTCTTGTGGAAAGAGAAATGTGAGAATAATTTCCAAGAATTAAAATACAAACTCACTATTGCACCAATTTTGCGCATCCCTGATCCGACGAAGGAGTTCATAATCTACAGTGATGCATCCAAGCAAGGTTTGGGATGTGTTTTAATGCAAAATGGCAATGTAATTGCTTATGCCTCAAGGAAACTAAAGCCACATGAGTTTCTATCCAACTCATGAATTGGAACTAGATGCAGTAGTCCATGCCTTGAAGATTTGGCGACATTACCTTACACGGATCACAAAAGTCTAAAGTATCTTTTCACACAGAAAAAGATAAATATGAGGCAACAGAGATGGTTAGAGTTAGTGAAAGACTATGACTGTACTATTCACTACCATCCCGGGAAGGCTAACGTGGTAGCAGATGCACTTAGTCGCAAAACAAAAGGAGAATTGACATGTATCTTGACTAGGGAGGAACAACTAGTCAAAGAATTCTCCACCAAGTCAGTGAATTCAGTCTTAGCAGCTTTAGTGGTGCAACCGACTCTAAAGGAGAGAACTAAGGAAGGTCAAACTTGAGATGCATTTCTACTTAAGATGAAAGAGCATGTGCTTGCCGGAGAGGGCAATGGATTTAGTTTGTCAAAGGTGTTAGGGTTATAGTGTAAAGTATGCTTTTAAGTGTTGCTTTGTATATATATTGTTTCTTGCACTTTAATGAATGAGAATAAATTATCATTGTTTGCCTTAAATATTATGAATGTTATATATATTTGTTGCATATTGTTTGAATACTTTACATTGTAGACAATGTGGTGTGTGGTAGATCACATAAGATTACATTGTCGATTCCTTGTAATAAGTATAATGATTCACAACTTACATGGAATTGAACAATCCATTGGTAGAAGTTGATGTGTAAGGCTCGGATTGATTTGTCTTGACCAAGAGATTACACTAGTGCATTTGTTGCACTGAATTGGACCAACATCGATATAGTTTTTCTAGACTGACTTGATAAAAAAACTAGATCTCAGTAGTTATTGATTTATTAATTTTTGTCACTTAATTGCGATTGTATATAATTAATTAATGTTGCTTTGATTTATTTTGGGCAAAGAGTCAATGGGACTCAATGCTCTATACTTTGGGCAATATTATTAACTATATGACAGATTGCTAAATTAATACAGAAAACCGTGTCTTGGTAAAACAGGTTGATTATGTCTCCTTGATGGGCTCATAGTGTTTATCATATCAAACTTGTACAGTGGATTAACTTTCAATATGATAATAATGTTGAGCTGTTTATCCTCAAGGAATAAAAGATATTAATTGATTAAAGCATTCGGTAAATTAAATTAATTAATGGACATTGAATCTTAAACACGGGAAATAATAACCAGGAGTCATATTTTGTAATATGGATTAAGATGGGTAATTCAATATTAATTCTTTAATGGAATGAATTAATATAAATGAGCTAGAATAATATTGATGGCTCAATATGAATATCTAGGCCCATTGGGCCGGAGACCCAATCCTGTTCCTCCTAAAGGCCCCTTGAGTAGCCTAATAGAAGTTCATTAACTAAGAGGATAAGGATTTAGAAGTAGGAGATAGGAAAGAAAAGATATGGATAAATTTGATTCCTAAAGCGAATATGATTTTATCCATATTTTCCTCTCTCAAGTGGAAGAGGATTTCAATCAAATCCCCTTACTTGGAGGCCAAATTTCGGCCTCTACCCCTATAAATAGGGGACCAATTTTGGTCCCCATATGCATGTGTGTGTGGTTGTTTTTCTTCGTGAAAAAAAATTAATCCTTCCTTGAGAGTTGAAAGTTCGTTTGATTTCCCACCGAATTGGCGAGCTTGGACTTAGGGAATACTCAAGAAGATCTTTGGGTTGAAAGGTTAATTCTTCTCAACGGTGTCTCTCCGATTCAAAGGTAAACACAATAATCCCTTAGTTCCGCATGTTTAAGCTTATTGTATGGGTTATCGTTATTCAATACATGAATTATGTGATTTGAATGTTTCAAATTATGTATATTTGATTTATGAAAATAGTATTCAAATTACATCCCGAAAAGATCCTTGACACAGTCCCCGATTCCCCAACAAAAGGATGATACATTATACTTTGAGGGGAGAATTTGTGTGCCCAACATTATGGAGTTGAAGAGAATAATCTTATAAGAAGCACACAACACCCCATACACCGCTCACCGGGGTAGTACAAAGATGTATGAAGACTTGAGAGGAATGTTTTGGTGGGACGGTATGAAGAGAGATGATGCCGATTTTGTCAGAAAGTGTATCATTTGTCAGCAAGTGAAAGCTGAACATCAACGTCCTTTAGGATTGTTGAAGTCTCTGAGTGGAAGTGGAAACACATCACTATGGACTTTGTGGTGAGTTTCATGCAATCTGGGTTGTACTTGATCGACTCACGAAGTCAGCTCACTTTACCCCGGTAAAGATGAGTTTCAAGATGCATCAGTATGCTCATCTGTATATCCAAGAGATTGTGAAGTTACATGGAGTGTCTGTTTCCATCGTCTCAGATAGAGATACTCACTTCACATCACATTTTTAGGGTAGTCTGCAAGAAGCTTTGGGAACTAAGTTGAATTTGAGTATGACTTATCCGCAAACTGATGGTCAGTCAGAAAGGATAATACAAACTCTCGAGGACATGTTGAGAGCCTATGATTTGGACATTGGAAATAATTGGGAACGACTCTTGCCGTTAGTGGAATTTGTAAACAACAACAGTTTTCATGCAACGATTGGAATGGCTCCATATGAAGCGTTATAGGAAAGGAAGTGTAGGCCTCCAGTTTATTGGGATAAAGTTGGTGAGAGAAGGTTTGAGGCCCCGGTAATGTTGGAAGAGACGATAAGAGTAGTAGAGAAGATCCGGGAAAGGATTAAGATAGCTCAAGATCACCAAAAGTATTATGCGGATACACGTAGGAAAGATCTTGAGTTTGGTTTTGGAGAGAAATTGTTTCTCAAGGTAGTCCCGACCAGGGGTGTTATTCGTTTTGGCAAGAGAGGCAAGTTGAGGCCAAGGTACATAGACCTGTTTGAAATTCTTGACGGAGTTGGAAACTTGGCATATCGTTTAGCTATGCTACCAGTACTTTCGGATGTGCAAAATATTTTCCATGTCTCTTTGCTAAGAAAGTATGTACACAATCTGAGTCACATTATCAACTACTTAACAGTGGAAGTAAACTAAGATTTGACGTATGTTGAGTACCCTCAAAGGATACTCAATAGAAAGATTCCGAAATTTCAAAATCGAGAAACAGTTCTCATCAAGGTTTAATGGCGAAATCATAGTGTTGAAGAAGCTACTTGGGAACGAGAGGAGGAGTTACGCGCATGATATCATGATTTTTATAATAATAGTACGTTATTAATTTTTGAGGATGTAAAATTTTCCAACGGGAGTGAGATGTAACGCATAACTAGATAATGTGATTTTATTCTAATCATCATTTCATCTAATAGGGCCGACCCTTTTCAAGTAATCATTTTTTTCAAGAGTTGGACTTCCTAGCCCAAATAAATTCATAGTGTCCCAATATATTATTTCATAAATTATTTTAGAAATAATTACTTATTTTTCTTTTTAAGTTGAGACATTTTAAGATCCACTTATTTAATTATAACCAAGCCCATTCCATACATCATCCCATTCATTTGTATCATTGGCCAATATTTTAGGCCCAATCAATAATCATGAACTCAATTTTGAGCCCAAAGATATATAGAATACTACCGTAGAGTGAGATATATCAGAACAATTACAAGGAGTTTTCTTAGTGGGCGTAAGTTGTGAGAACGTGGGTGAAAGACGGGAATAATGGAGTTGGAAACTGGAAGGAGTAACCGTACGTATTAACTTTTTATAACTACAAGAATCTTTATTTTGAATCTCTTTTACTGTCTATTGCAAAGAAATAGAGAAGTTACTGAATTCTTCAAATATCGTATAATGAATTATTTAAGCCAACCTGCCCTTACCCAACCTATTCCCACCAATTATGCCGGTAGATTCAACACCAATCCTCGAATTCAATCTCAACCCACCACTGCCACTTATCCGACTGACTACAGTGCCTTTTCCCTAGTCAGACTGCGGAAATAACAATTCAGGGGAGAAAAGAAAAAAAATAATAAGAAGAGTGCCATCCTGTTTCCACACCGTCGCCACTGCGGGTCCCAATCAACTAGCGAATCGTCGGCACTCCCTCATTGTCCAACACTGTCTTCTATGGAAGTTTGTTGCAGTGTTGCTGGTCCAGCGCTAGTATCTGGGCACCGCCAGGGTCTTACTTTTGCAGTCTCCGACCGCCAACGAAAAAGAGAAGAGAAAATAGAATTTTAAGAGTGTGTGGCCGTGCATTCGACGAAGAGGAAGAAAATGGACTTAATGGCGGTGGAGGGCGTGCATCAGTCTATTACAGAAAGAGGAAGATATGCTATCCAAATCCCAAATCCCAAATCCACATTTTGTTTCAAGCCTAGATACTCCTCCTAAACCCAAATTCCCTCACGTACTCTTCAAATTAGGCCAAACATACCAAGCCAATTACTCCCGAAAAGAAAATCACAACAACCACCATATCCCTAATTAATGTTGCCTCGACCATGCAATTTGTAGCCCAATTTTCACATCCTTATGATTAATGTTATTATTATATTATTTTCATTCTTTCTAATATTCTCATTTTCTTACCTACCTTTTTAAGATTAATTACATACTTATTATTAACATATTTCCTCCTTTTATTCATTGTAGGATTTGAGGAGTGTGGGTACGAGTCTAGGACTACAGACTAATTTGAGCATTTGCATTAAATCATCTGATTTTCAGGTGGGGGTTTAGTTACAATTTATTTTAATTAATTGTATTATTTAGGACTGTATAGATGTTTATTGTTATCAACATGCTACTTGGCTACATATTGCAATACATTACAAATGCTACTTGACTACATATCTCATTACAATATAATTGACATGCTACTTGGTTACATGTCTTATTCATTATAACTGTTTTACATTCTATGTCTCCTATTTGCTTTTAATTATTATAAATCGTGCCTCCACGAGTTGAAGGAAGCTCACCCCAGTCCATTATTGATCCTCCAGTAAAAATGAAAAGTATGATTGAAGTGGAGCCGAAGGCGGGAGCATATGATGATATAAATTTGCAATTGATCTTTATTTGGGTTGATACTTGAGATTTTGAGCAATGTTATTTTGATGCATGTTTATTTTATTTTGGTATGTTTCTGTTAGGAATTTGTGCCTTGAATCTGGTTTGGTTTGAATCGACGCTCACATCGAGGTGGAGGCTTGGATTTGGACGTCGTTGGAATTGGGCACATCGGAGGACGCAGCCGCGACGGAGGGTCACGACCACGGCGAGAAGTTGATATTTGCAGGGGCCGCGGGCGTGAAGACCAGTCGCGTCGAAGGTTGTCTGTTTAGGTCGCGGACGCGGCACATAGTCACGGCCGCGACACGTCAGACGCCGCAGCAGATGGGCCGACGCAAGTTTAGGCCCAGTTGGATTCCTTTTATGTCTAGGATTAGGTTTTGGGGCTTATAAATAGGCCTATTGTCTTTGGAATTTGTATTGGTCATATTGGTCAGTCAATTGATTGAATTGATTGTTTGATCAGTCGTTGAGTTTGATTTGAGAGACAAGAGAGAGGTCGTCTATTGATTTGGGATATTCTGGAATTTGGTATTTGTGAGTACTTGGTACTCATTTGGTCTAGAATATCCAATTTAGATTTGGGACTCTATTTTCGGGTTTAGAATCGTTTGGTTATAGAGTGTGGAGAGTTGTTTTGGTCGAGTATCAATTGATTGATACTCGAGTTTGTCTCCGTTTGTTAGGATGAAGAGTTGGATAGTTGACCTAGGGTCAAGTTTGTCTTTGTCTTATGTTGTAAGCACTCTGTTGAATTTGATTGGTTCCTCTCGTTTGGCAGTGGACGTAGCTAACAAGTTGTTAGCGAACCACGTTAAATTTGGTGTCTTTGTTTTGGCTTTGTCCATGGTTCTCGTTTATCGTTTATTATTTGTTATGTTCGTAATTTCCCAACAGTTTAGACTTAAAATAAGTATTTGATTGAGATATTTCATGAACTATTAGGATGTTTGATGCTATTATAATGTCTAGTTGATTTGATTAGTAGTAGAATTTTTTAATTAAAATTCCACATGATAGGTGTATAGTTAGAAAATGAACTTAATTAAATGATTTGTTTTAAATTATTTAAAAATATTAGAGACTTATGCTAGATTCCTAATTAAATTAAATCGCATGTCTAGGTTGTGTTAGATCAAATATTTCATTTAATTTCCACCACAATTACTTGATATTATTATAAAATTTTTAAAGTTCTCAAAGGGACATATATTTTTAAAGTTATTTTTGGTGTACCTTATTTGGAAAAATAATTTGAACTTGGTTTGGAAGTTTTGTTAAAATAGACCTTTAATAATGACTTAATTAGGCTAAAAATTAGTTTTTAAATAAGCGGATTAAATATTATTGATACTTTATTATTCCTTAAAATAATTTAGAAAATCGAACTGTTACATATTAAAAAAAATTGTATGATGCGTAATTTTTCAAACCAGTCGGAGATTAATTTCCATTGCGACACGTCACAATCAACAAACAAAATCCCCATTTTATGAGCTCAAGTGAGCTGCGTGGAGTATTCCGACGGATTTACGATTTATATGTATTTTTCAATATTAAATTGCAAAAAAGTATTTAGATGAGACTAAAATTGCTAATGAGCCTACTTTATGGGACTAAAAATCAATATTTCCAATTTTTACTCGAGTCTGAAGACTTCCGGCCCATTCTTCTTTCTTTTAAAAGTCAAATCAATATTAATATTTAATATTAATAGAATAATAGAATAGACAAATAATTCGCAAAGGCTGAAAGAAATCTTACTTAGTATTTTGGAATTGTGCTTTACATTTTTCCCTTTAACTACTTTTCTTCTAGCTTCATTCAAACCCTAGGTCCGATTACCTGTTGTATTCTCTCGATTCCACCTTCTTTTGTTCGTGTAAATATTAATTTTATGAGATCTGTTCGTATATCTCGCGCTGCTTGCTTCGTTATTCATGATTGTTCCATTGATTTACTTTTAAAATCATTTGTGTAGTACCTTTCCATTTTTGTTTTCTTTTGGTATTACTGCAGTTTATTGATAGATTTTTGTTGTTGTTTGTTTTGTAGTTATAACCGATCAAAGGCGTGATGTTGGGTGTTTTAAGGCGGAAAGCCTCTTGCGGCACCTCATTTGCTTCGGTATTTATTCAATATTTATCGTATGTATATGTATAATGATTGATTTATAGGTTTTTCTAGTATCATGTTATACAAACGAGGAGAAATGTATGCAGAAACTAACTTGTGTTTTTCTGGATCAGGTTTACGGCAAATCATTATACAAGCTCAACCCTGCTGTCTTTTCACCTCGCGTGTGCACTGCTTTGCCGGAAGAGGTAACAGTAGGTTTTCTGTTTATTTGTGGAAAAAAATCTTAAATATCTTATCAAGCACTGTGATAGAAATGCATGTTATTTTCCTACTTTGATGCTTTTATTTATGTCAATCGAAAGAAAGGCTTATCAAAATGACTTACACCATACATGGCTTAATTTGATTATTGTTGGCGAATAAGATATCAGATTGTAGTGAATGCATGATGTTTGAATGAAGTTGGTTTATTAGACTTTTGAGAGGACACTTTTGATTGTTTGAATGAAGTAATTTAATTGTCTTGGATCATCCATTGAATATTTTAATGTTAGTTTATGATTGATCTGTCTAACAGATATATCACACTATTGGATCTGGCAATGCTCGAAATTTCTGCCACCTTCCTTTGGCTGGTATTGCTACACACTCATATATATATATAATTTTCTCAAACTATCTTTTATATGGATTTTTATATGTTAATTTTCTATCGTTCTGTTACAGGATGCATAACCTCTTTTAAGCCAAAGAGGTCAGTTTACTTGATGTATTTATACAACCTTTCTGGTACATGCTGCATTGTTTGTGTAGGCTTTACTAAATGATGGATGATGGATACTAAACAATGATTACATTTAGTTGCTAGGTCTCAATGGGTTTCTCATGGTAAGGGTATATAAGTGCAACTAAAGAGTAAGGATGTAGGAGATTCACTCTGTAGATTGATGGGTAATCATGTTCAATTGATCTCAAGTCTGTGAACCCTAGATCCGACGGTGCCGAGTGGAAGGGCCGTCGCCTGCCCTAGCTTAGGTAAAATAGGACATTGAGATTCTCATCGAACATATGTGGAGAGCAGTCACCATATGCACAGTACAGAATTTAGTCCCTAGGAAGCTTCGGGAGCATTGAAGTGGTGGGACTAAAGTCGATCCATTGATCTAGTTCTTGAATTAATGCTTCCTGCTCTAATTTATGAGTACATGCCTGAACTTGGTGATCGTTTCATGGAAAGTGATGACCCTATATCTATCTCCTTTTGTTAAGATTGATTTGGAGCTTCATACTTTGGACTCCTGACAATTGTATAACTATTACATTTTGACCTCTACTGAAAGATTCGTGCACAACATAAGTGCTAACTGCTTGAGAGAATCTCAACACTGATGGATTTGATTCTTCGTGTAAATCGCAGGGAAGTTCTGGACCATCTTCATAAGAATGCGAGTGTGCAGATCTGGAGCCGGTCGTTCAGCTCCGATAGTGGTAAGATATTAAAAAAAGTGAGAAAGTTTCAATCATTCCTCTCATTGATGCTGCTCAAATTAGATATCCCTTTACAAATTACAATATATCAATCTGAAAATCAAGATAATATTATTCGCTTACGGACTTAGTAAATTGCATGGGATTCAGCAGCAAATAGGAATTAGATCCATGAAGTACTCTAAAGAAAATAGAATTGGAATACTTGCATTTCTCTTTGTCGTAGTTGTGGCTTCTGGGCTCAGGCCCCCGCCCCCAAGTATCTTGGTCTTGGAATACTTCACAGTAGAATAAGAAAGCTTGATCGAACACTAGAGTGCCAATGATTAAGAAATGGTGCTTTTCTTCTGAAATTGGGCATATGAGACAAATAAAAATGGTACTGACTTGATATACAAGGCTAGGTTTTGTTATATTTTTGTTCTTTGGTCTTAACAATTCTTGTGATGTGCTGCTGTTACCTATTTGTGTTGGGCACCGAACTGGATCATTTTGGCTAAAATTGCCTAAACTAGGATGGTTGTCCATCTATGGGATGGAAATATAATTAAGTGGATTGCTTTTATTTTTGTTATTTTATGGTCATCCCTGTAACATGTCCCCTGAACGATGAATAAGCAGGTGATACTGTTGAAGCCGTTGTCCCATATATGGGCGAATCTATAAGTGATGGCACGTTAGCAGCGTTCTTGAAAAGTACGCATCTCTGTGTTATGAATATCTTTATTTGCTGAAGTGATAATGATCTGAAGGTTAATTCATTGCTTTTATTTTTACCACTTGCTGTTCTGCTCAGAACCTGGGGATATGGTAGCAGTTGATGAGCCAATTGCTCAGGTCGAAACAGACAAGGTACTCACTAAAGAGCAGATGAATAAGAGTGTAATATTTTTCGGTTTGGACGTTATGAAGCCCTTTCTAAATATTGCTGAATAACTGTAACTGACGAATATAGATTGCAATGTGATGCTTACTTAAGTTGCAACTTTTTTACACCCTGCTTATAAGCTGACAGCTAATAAAGTAACTTTTGATAGCGGATTCTTTTCCGAGGTAATTGACTAACAATTGGCCCCTGTATTGTTTGTTGTTCCAGGTCACGATTGATGTCAATAGTCCTGAAGCAGGTGTGATCCAGAAGGTACATTTAACAAATTAGAGATACTTAATTAAGTCTTACTCTTCACTTTTGTCACTTAAGAGCTCACATTTCTCGATTTTTATGCGCATTTCATAGTTCTTAGCTAAGGAAGGGGACACTGTGGAACCTGGCACCAAGGTTGCCATAATATCAAAATCTGGTGAAGGAGCAACTCATGTTGCACCTTCTGATGAGAAACCATCTGAAAAACCTACTTCGCCACCATCTCCTCCTGCTGAAGGAAAAAAGGAGAAGCCGACACCCAAAGTTGAGGCAACACCTGTTGCAGAAAAGCCTAAAGTCGGTCCTCCCTCTTCTCCTAAATCCTCAGCTACAGAGCCCCAGTTACCCCCTAAAGACAGGGAAAGACGAGTAAGTCTGTAGTTTTCTCATATTATTCGGTTGTTGATGATCAATTTGTCAGATTTGTGGCATATTTGTAACACCAGAATATTTTTGATGACAGGTGCCTATGACGAGGCTTAGGAAACGAGTTGCTACACGATTGAAGGATTCTCAAAACACATTTGCATTGCTAACTACATTTAATGAAGTTGATATGTAAGTTATAGTAATTATGATATGGTTTTGATTTGGTTAGACCGTAATATGGATCTATTGCAATATGTTCCAAGATTCTAGCTAGCTTAAGGTTTAGTTAGCGGTCTTGTGTTTGAGTAGGTGGCTGAATGAGTAATATGCCTGCTAAATGACCATTGGGAAGTTTTATTAAATCCTGCATGACAGTGCTTTGATTTCTAGTTGGGTCTTGGTCGGGCTTTAATCTTGCTTATGTTTTGTTTCTCTATTACATCTTGAGTCTATAATATATATTTCCTTGGTTAGGTTTGTAGTTTCATTATCCATTCAAGGTTTGTTGATTTTGATTTATGAGTTTGTTCTCTGTGGAAACAACAACATAGTTTGCTCGTCCTAACAATCACCAGAATTACTATCAATCATTTATGTTCACATTCTAAACACTTGGTATGTATTATAAAGGCGTGTGAAATGTTATCCAGTTATATTGGCTGCTGCCGCATTTGACATTGACCAACCAATTAATTATTTTCTGATAAATTGTTCCTTTACTATGTGTTTGCATGTGTACTAATCTGACAGTGGCACACCTGATTTGATGTAACAGGACTAATTTAATGAAACTTCGTTCCGACTACAAGGATGCCTTTGTTGAAAAACATGGAGTGAAGCTGGGACTTATGTCTGGATTTGTGAAAGTATGGTTGCATGGGTTTAGAATTCTACTTTTTCGCATTTTCTGTCTACTAAACTTGCTCCTTCTGGGTTTCAGGCGGCTGTCAGTGCTTTACGGAAGCAGCCCATAGTGAATGCTGTTATTGATGGTGATGACATCATTTACAGAGACTATGTAGATATCAGCATAGCCGTTGGTACCCCCAAGGTAAGATGTGCATTACTGGCTTTTGAGTATCAAGATATTGCTTACAGGTGGAACTGAGAGAATCTAAATTTGAAGTACACTGCTATGAGTGGTTTTTATATCTACATGTCAAGCGTTACTTTTGAAGCTGGATGGGAGTAGTTCATATGTCCAAGTATCTTTTGTTAGACCTGTTACTTCTCATATATCAGCATAATTGGTTTTAAGATGGTATTGAGGACAAGCTCTCTTTGATGTGTTGCTTTGTATCATTGTACATATAATCTGGTACCAGGGAAACCATTTGTTTCATGCAGCACATAATCGGAAACTATGTTTACCATCATTTAGCTTCCATTTATTTCGTATTCCCGTGCCCACATGAAGTTAGAAGTGGTTTCCACTCTGATCTAAGCAACTTATATATTTTCATCAGGGCCTTGTTGTTCCAGTTCTCCGCAATGCTGAAAATATGAATTTTGCGGAGGTTGAAAAGGAGATTAACAATCTTGCTAAGAAGGCGAATGATGGCACTATATCAATTGATGAGATGGCTGGGGGAACATTTACCATTTCGAATGGTGGTGTCTATGGAAGTCTTCTGAGTACTCCCATCATCAATCCTCCACAGGTTTGTGCCTTGAAGGCTTTTAATTCATTTGATCCTCTGTTAGTTCCTCTGTTATATATATTTATGTTTTGGGATAATTCTTTGGTTTTCTTGTAATTAGTGTAAACCTGGGGTAGTTATTGTAACTACCTTATAGGTTGCCTTTGTATTGAAGGATGTGTTGATGAATTTGAAATCCTTAATTGCCAAACCATTTTTTGTTGTTTGATTGATTTGGATTTGAAATCCATTACTTACATTTTGAACTAATATTTTTTTTTTTTTTATTTCAATTCCTTATTCCAAACCCATCAATGCAGACATTCTTTTACTTGTGATTAATTTGTTTCTCTTTTGCATGAATTGAAGTCTGCTATCCTGGGAATGCACTCAATAGTGAGCCGTCCTATGGTGGTTGGAGGCAACATAGTGCCAAGACCAATGATGTACATTGCATTGACGTATGACCATAGGCTGATTGATGGGAGAGAGGCTGTCTTCTTTTTGAGAAGAATCAAAGATGTGGTCGAAGATCCACGCAGATTGTTGCTCGATGTATGAAAGTTCAGCTGATGGAGCGCCTCCATTCATAAACTTCCAAGTTGCTTGCGGAGTTGAATATATACCCATGAGTTTAAGTTTGGGCGGAATAAATGCACAATATTCAAAGTTTTGCAGTACTTTTTATTTTTGATTGCTGTCTCCTATGGACGGATGTTCTGTCTTTTAGATATGGCGTACTGTGTCCAAATCTGAGATGAAATCTTGTCTAAAGCACACAAAACACCCACATTTGCACTCTTTTCATTTGAAACAAATCACATGTATTTTCGTAGTGCAATGGTGCTTGGTAACACCCTGAGAGCCTAAGTTGAAAGAAATATTTGAAATTTGTGTAATCACTGGTCTTCTGGTTGTCAGAAAGTTAAATTGTTGTGCTATAGGAAGAGGAAAAGTGGTGATTTCTTTGAAGCTTGATCTGTTGCTTCCGGAGTTTGGTATAGTGTAGAAGGAGGGCTTGGAGAAATGGTCGGGTTCTAGTGACATGTTCAGTTTGGTCGTCATTGGAGACATTATGCGTATTTGAGTTGTTTGATTGGATGGATGTTACGGAGATGAATTGACAATGGTAACCCCCATCTCTCCTGTCAAAGCTTTAATGCTGATATGTGGTAAAATAATGAGAGTGTCAAACTAGAATATTGAGCTTAATAGGGCTGGGATTGTAGCTAATAGGTATAAAGGGTTGGGTGGACAGAATAATTTGACTGGAGGAGAATTCAGGTGGGGTGCTGGCCCGATTGAATTTATTGGCCCAATGGGCCTTGGCCAGTGATGAGCACTTCAAGTACGATAGGCCTTTTTTCCTCTACTTGAGCCGCATCATTTCATTCTTATGGGTGGCGGATCTTGCTTACAATAAAAACCTAGGGATACTCAGTATTTCAATTGCACATGAATAAAATTACACGGACATTTTCGGAGTTGACCTTATTAACTGTGTGAGATACTATATCGCTATGTTGAAATTGTTTAACAATCTTCTTGTGCGACTGCACAATGTAGCACTATTACGATGAGATCATGGAAAGTTGTGGATCTTTAGTAGTTGGCAGTTTCTTATTGGTTCTGTATTCCTAGTTCAGCAAAGTCTTTCTTTCTGTTTTTTTTTTTGGTTTGTTTGTTTGTTCGTTTTCCCCCCTTGTTCCGTGACTAGTATTATCTTAAGTTGAAAGGAATTGACAAATGACAACTGTCATCTATCAATGTATATTAGGGCTTATTTTCATAAGAGACTTGCATATTTACACATGCAATGGCTTAGATCATCTCTAGGCATTACTAGTACAACTCTACATTAAATTTTGCACTTCAACAGTTTGCACTGCCTTTTGTTCTCTAAAAGAATATTTCTGAATAATCCTTTAAATTTGTTTATTTTACATTTAATAATATTGTTTTATCTTGTAAATCATATTATACATGTAGTTTATTCATTCTATAGAATACATTAGTATTTATATTTTCACTTTCATATTTTTTAAAATAATCAAAGTTAATTTTATATTCAACGCTTCTCTTTTAAATTTATGAAATATTTGGTGCGTGGTTGCATAAGGTGGAAAGCGGAGGCGGGGCGGTTTGGGCCGCCTAGCGCCTAGGCCACTTAGGCGCCGCATAGAGAATTCCTCATTTTTTTCTAAATTTAATTTTTACATGTCTAGTCTAACTTATAGGTTTATACTTATAGTGGGTCAAACTTCACTACAAAAGTTCATTTAATTAATTAATTATGCAAGATGGAATAAAAAGAGGTTTTTAACTTTTAAGATTTATCTTTTTAATTTAATCAACTGTCTCAAGTTGAAAAAATGACGACGTTTTTAATAAGAAAATATAAAAACGCCTAGGACCGCCTAGCCCCAAAAAGGTCTAAGGGGGCTGCATCTGCATAATCGGAGGCGGGTTGGAGGCGCTAGGCGCTGCCTAGGCGGCCGCCTAAAGCAACACAACAGCGACAAAGAAACACTGTTACTAAAGATCAAAATTCGGATGGGTAGTGGATTACATGAGCGGTGGGTGTAAGAGAGGTGTTTAGGGATTTCTATGTGAATATGTTTATGTCGGAGGGTCTTGGTAATATGCATAGTGTTGTTGAGTCTGTTGGGTCTAGGATCTCATGTGAGATGAATGATCGACTGATGACACCTTATATGGTGGAGGAGATTCAGCGCGCCCTAACTTAGATGCATCTAGCGAAAGCACTGGGACTTGACTGTAAGCCACTTATCTTTTTCAGAAGTTTTGGCACATTGTTATGAATGACCTTATCACATCTTGTCTTTATGTATCACATAACGGTGCAGATCCCCGTGCTTTGAGTAATACACATATTGTTCTTGTACCAGAAGTCCATTCTCATACCTCGCCAACAAAATTTGCCCTATTAGTTTGTGTAATGTTATAATGAGAATAATTACCAAAACCATTGCAAAAAGAATCACGAGTGTCCTGAATGAAATTATATCACCTACACAAAGTGCGTTCCTCCAAGGAAGGTTGACTATTGATAATGGAATGATAGCTTTGAGGTGTTCCATTATCTGAAGCATAAGAAAATGAGTCGTTAGGGTCATTCAGCTTTAAAATTGGATATGAGTAAAGCATATGATAGAGTTGAATGACCTTTCTTAGAAACTATGTTGCATAAGTTGAGTTTGCAGCTTCGACTATTGATCTTATTATCCGATACGTTAGCACTGTCTCATATTCTCTTGTGGTTAATGGTATTCTGACTGACACGTTCACTCCTTAGCGTGGGCTACCGCTATCACCATAACTGTTTCTTATTTGTACATAAGTTTCTCATCTTTATTTTGACATGCAAAAGCCGATGTTCGAATTCATGGTATACAAGTAGCGAAATGCTCCATCCATCTCACATTTACTTTTTGCAGATGACAATTTTATTTATTTATTTATTTATTTTTTCTGGGCTGATTAATAAAAAATTAACACTTTCAAGATATATCATTGACACTTATGAGGAGACGTCCGGATAAAAAGATAAATTTGGAGAAGTCAAAGCTAGCTAATAGTAACAATGTAGGTGAAGTGGCACGCGATGGGTTTGGGGTGCAGATGGGAGTCGGAGGAAAGTTACACAAAGTACCTTGGACTACCAATGGTGATCGAAAGATCGAAGAAGGTTGTGTTTCAATGTGTAGGGAAGTTAAAAGGGTGGAAGGAATGAACTTTATTAAAGGCTAGTTGGGAAGTTCCATTAAAAACAGTGGTGCAGGCGATTCTGAACTACACGATGAGTTGTTTTTTCTTTCTTAAAGAGATGTGTAGGGATATATAGCATGAAGTTGTGAGATCCTTTTGGGGGTCGAAGATTAGACGAGGGCTCGGTTTCCATGATATGTATCGCTTTAATTTAGCAATGTTGGCCTAACAATATTGGTGGTTGCTAAATAATTCGGAGTCTGTGGCTACACGTATTTTGAAAGAGATATATTTCCAGCGGGGTACAATTGAGACAACTACGATTGGCTATTAACTGAGCTATCTTTGGAGGAATTTACTGTTTGCTCGAGAGATAGTTACCTAGGGAATAGCACGGCGGGAGTGTGGTAAGGATAATAAGGGAGGATAGGTGGATAGGAGTGGATAATGCATCAAGGCCATCATCCAACTTGGGTAATCTGGGGGTTAGGGCACGCGTGGAGGATCTTATACATTCGGATGGAGGGGGTGGCAAGTGGATGTTATAGTAGATGTGTTTAATGCTAAGGATATGTGTAGGATATTAGAAATACCATCGAGTGCCTGTCTACCGGAGGGCAAATGGATGTGGAACCACACGAGGTTTGGGCTTTTTTTCACTATGAAAGTTAGCATACCATTTGGGGACCATATTGTATTCTCACACATGTCCTCAATCGAGCTCCAATGATGTGACTTGGAAGAGGTTTGGTACATTAAAACTATTCCGAAGATTCATCATTTTATTTGGCGGGCCAACACTGATACTTTGCCCACAAAGACGAACCTTCTCCGATGGGGCTTTTCTCTTGATCCAGCTTCCCATATTTATGGGGAGGGGATGGAGTCTCTAACTCACGTCTTAATTATGTGTCCATTAGCTGTGGATGTATGGTGTCGGAGCCCGATCAGGTTTGACGTGCAAACCTTTGTTGATTCGTCATTTGCCATATTTTTCTGTTCTCTAATGCAGGAGCTTCCAGAAGAAGGCCATATATTACTATCCACGATAGCATGGGAGTTATCGGGAGCCCGTAATGGATTCAGCTAGAAATGGGAGGCAATTGACCCGCTTAGTGTTTTAGCAAAAACACAGCGCTTCAACCACGAAATAGAGCAGAAGCAGCTCACTGTTTCTTTGATACCAAGTCCCGGGGGCTTGAGCCTGGTATGGGACTCACCCTTCGGGCTTTTACAAGGTGAATGCAGATGCAAAAGTGTTTCATGATGGATTAGTGGGGCTAGGATTTGTGGTTTGGGATGAGGAGGGCATGTTTATGGTGGCTGGGTCGTAGAGGATGCGCACAATAGGTGATAATACGCTCTTGGAAGGAATTGCGTTCAAGTATGCTGTGACAGTATTGATGGACAGTGGCATCCATGATTTATGCTTGGAGTCTGATTCCACATGTTTGGTACATGCCTTACACAAAGGTGGTGATTATGGAGGCTACACATCAGTAGTTCTTGATGATATTCACACTCTACTCCAGTTAGCACGTGTGGGTGGTATCCCACATGTTCCACGAAAAGGAAATCAAGTTGCTCATTATCTTGCTCATTTTTGTACAATGCTTGGTTTTGAAGAAATTCGAATCGAAGAGTTACCTTAATGTTGTAATGCATTTGCCTGACTTTTGTACATGAATGAAGCTTTTACCCTAAAAATTAATATTCAATATTCATATATATATATATATACACACACATATTTCCTTAGTATATAAACGACCTAAAAATATGTAAAAGGATACCTTGGATTCATATTTTTTTGTAATCTTTCTTCACATTAAACAATCTTCAAAAGAAAAATGAAATTGTGCTCCTCCAGAAGGTGGACTTGTGGTAGCTGCGGCATTATCATCTTTTTTTTATATTTATATAAAATTTAAAACAAACAATGTTTCGGTTTTTACTCTATTTTTTCGTCTAATATATTAAATTAATATTTTTTTAGATCTTCATTTAACACCCATGGTATATATATTTAAATAAAATATTAGATTTGAAATGTGAAATATAATATCTTATGAGTTGATTATTTTTGTTATGAAGTTTGTGTTCGTTTTGAAGTAACTGGTCATATTATTTGTAATGAATTTGGGCTATCAATATGATGGTGATGGGCTAAAAATTTAATTGAAATCGAAGTCCTAGGATACGTTTAATTAGATTGTTTAATTAATACCATTTACCCTTTTGTATTTATCTTCATATGATGGGCTAAAAGTTTGAAGTTGAACCTATACTTTTATTTCAACAATTTAACAAGAAAAACAAGCTATAAGTTTATTTCAACTTTATCATTATCCTTGTTTACATCAAACAGCATGCCTATGAAACTTCAAAAATATAATTTTATTTCATTCTTTTACAATGCATAATATAAAAATAATTTCTATTGTTTACGTATTTGATTTAAGACCTATTTTGGATATATAAAAGTGAATTCCATATATTTTCAAATTCGTTGCATAAAATATATGTTTTACGCTTGTTCTGTTAGCTAATTGTTGGCCTATTCCAAGGAATCTTAGTTTAGAATTAGAATAATTATATCTAAAACTACACTAGAAGTGAAGTTTACATTTTCGTGCCACGGATGCGTGTTTCGGCTAGGGTCTCAAGGATTCCCCTCGTCTCTTCCATCCCCCATTTCTCGACTCTATGCACGTTCAATTTGGTTGACGGCACGAACAAGCTGACCAGTAGTTCTCTCTGTCGAAGCTTTGGTCTTACGCATCCTTCTACTCCTCCGTCCTCCCTCCTGCCACGGATGCCCTCTACTGGAAGCTATCTCTCACAGATTCGGAACTACAATCTCTCCCTTTGGATGTATCCGGCATCCAATCTTTTGATCTGGCCATCTCTCTTATTGGCAAAGTTTTGGTGCCTCCACCGTTTACTCCGAAGTAGCTAGATGAGCGTTTCTAGCCTCTCTGGAATCTATAAGCTCTCTCCATTAAACTCATTAGCGAGAACATGTTTCTCTTCATCTTTGGTAATGCCGATGATATTACATAAGTTCTCAGTGGTGCCACTTGAGGTATTGAACGCTACCCTATAATTCTGCGTAAGGTGGATTCTCTATCTATGGTGGCTAATCTGGACTTTAAGCTCTCACCATATTAGATTTATGTGTAGGGCCTCATTGACTGATTCACTATTTTCTAACCTAGTAAATCACAAGTGTACCTTGTTAGTGGCAAACAAGGTCGACCCCACAGAGACTGTTCACCAATGTTCAATTTTGAACCCTAATCCTCATGCTTCTTCCCTATCTAGACCTCTCAAAAAGCTAATTGGTTTGTTTATGGTAAAACCTAAATTACACAAAATAAATAACTAAATTAAACTAGCACTTGAATAAAGAGGACGCAAGTAATAACAAGAAATTCAAATAAAATAAGAAATGTATCCTAGGGCTTCGATTTCAATTACAATTTCCTATGTTCGATTATTCTATTATTCTAAACTATTAAACCGATTCTATTTTTATTAGGCGGTACTACTCTAGTTAACCCTCTTGTCAGATGTTTTTCACATGTAGATCAACTATGATCAATTACCCTCTCAAGCTAGCTATCACATAAAAGACTCCCAAGGGCTCCTAAAATTGATGCCTACGCAAGACCTCACTCCTCTCGGATGATTATTAGTATAAAATTGATGCCTACGCAAGACCTCACTCCTCTCGGATGATTATTAGTGCCTACGCTATATGGTTGTAAGCCTATTAACAAAACGTTCCACTCGAACTTCTAATTGTTAAGTATGTAGAAATAATTAATTGGCCAGATCAATCAATTCATGAAATAAGAACAAAGCATATAGATAAACAATAAAACGGAGTCTAGAATTAACAAAGCAAAATCAAAATATATTTGAATAAGAAAAACCCAACAATATTCATAGACAAATATTATTGAGTAAGAAAAATAAACAAGAACATTAAAACCCAAAATCTTAAATCTTGATCTTCGTCTTCTTGCGTTCTTTGCTTTCCAATCAAAGCCTCCAAGTGTTTTCAATGATAAAATATAATTGATCTTCTAACTTGTCGATATCCTTGGGGTATCTATAAGAGTACATCCCTAGGATAAAGAGGAAGAAAATATGATGTGGGATAGGAAAATCTTGCCAAAAATACGTTTATGGACTTGGGGGCCAAGTAATGAGCCGAATCTGCACTAGTTGTCCAACTTCAAAATGATTTTTGAGGGTTCTGGTCCGAACTGTGATTTGACTATTTATGGTAAAGTTGTAACCCTTTGAATTACCTTTCTAACCACCGATTTCATCCCAATAGGATTTGTAGATCTCAAGATATGGTTAAGATATGGAATCCGTGTAAAGATAGGATTTAACGCTGCATTCCACTCTTTTCACCGTTTCACTTCTTTTTTTATACACGTTAATTATGCATGTATTTAGGCCAATTTAGGAACATATTTTATAACATTTACGTGCATATTTGATCGAGATTTGTTTACATTCATCATATCTGGCCATTTAACTTGTTTTGGCTTGTTTTGAAGTTTTTTACGTGTTTTTAGGATGACGATTATTGAACGAAGGAACAAGTCAAGAAGGGAAAAAACCGGTTTGAACCGGTCTAAAACAGAGTTGGACCGAAATAAACCGTCGCGACCGCGTCACTATGGTGAGCGGCCGCAACAAAAGATGCTTAGAAAGCGAATTTTGGAGCTGGACACTCGCTACGACCGTGAAAGGCTTACTCGCGGCTGTGAAAAAAGTAGTGTTTTAAGCTGTTTTGAAGAGGCTTGTCATGACGGCAAGAGTTCTTGCCCGCGGCCACGACGTAAGGCCGGTTTTGAAGAAGAATCCTATTTCAAATAGGATTTTGGTCCTGTTTTCCCAAGATTTATCCCCATCTTTATAAAAAGGACTTCAAGCTCGAGTTTTAGGGGACAATCTCATATACTTACATACTCGAAAATGCTTGGACACAAGAATTGAAGATCAAGGAGCACCACGAAGAAGATCGACGATTGAAGATTCAGGTTTAGTTTGTTCTTCTTTTGTATTTAATTTTAAATGACGTTTGTCTATGAATGTTTATTTGATTTAAATACAATTATGAGTAGCTAAGCACGTTTTTGCTCTAGGGGTAGAAAGTAGGTTGTGAAGAATGATGTATTAACTTTTACCGTTTAATTCTGGACTCCAACTTGTGTGTTTATCTATGTGTTTGTTTTATTCTTATGATTTAGTTTAAATTGATCACTTAAGTTAAGCCTACATTTAATAGCTTCGCTCCCGGAGGAGGAAATTGTTAATAGACGTACAAAACATAGCGTAATTATCTATGATTGCGTAGGCATTGGTTAAGGGTATTTTGGGAGTCTTTAGGTTTAGTCGACTTGGAAGGACGACTACGTCTATTAGATCAACAACCTAACCGCTACGAGAGGGAGTGTCGTATGATTCACGTTAATTATGCATGTATTTATGTCGATTTAGGATTACATTTGATAGCATTTACATACATATTTGGTCGAGAGTTGCGTAGTTTGTTATATTTGAACCATTTAATGTGTTTAACTTGTTTTAAAGGTATTTTGAGTATTTCAGGGCCAAAAGTTGTATTTTACGACTATCGGATGAAAGAACATGTTAAAGAAAAGAAAAAACCGACCTTAACCGGTCCGAACTGGTCTGTAGGTGAATCGTCGTGACCGCAACACAGGAAGGCGCACGGCCACGACAAAAAGAGGCCGGAAATTGAAGTGATATTGTGAGAGCATCGTGACCGCAAAAAAATGTTCCCTTTTAAAGCAGTTTTGAGCACAAAGCATCACGACCGAGAGAGCTGTTTTGCACGGTCGCGGCAAAAAGCCATTTTCGAGAGGGTTTCCTGTTCCAAGTGGGAATCGAAGCCTAGAGACCTCAAGACTCGTCCCGAAGCCTATAGAAAGACATATATGCTTGATTTTTTAGAGGGGAATCAACAGGAGGATCAGAGGATCATCATCATCATCATCATCATCATCATCATCATCATCATCATCATCATCATCATCATCATCATCATCATCATCATCGGCATCATCATCAGAAGATCTCATACTTTTACTTTGGAGTAGAAGGTGTGAGAGCAAGCAAGATGAAGATCGAAGAGTTGAACAATCGAGTTTAATTATTCCTTGTTAAATTTAAATTCTTGGCAATGTTTTCATTAGATTCTTGTTTTGATTTGGTAGTAGGCATGAGTAGCTAAACTACACGTGTCCCAAGATTAGAAAGTAGGGTTTTTACAACAATGTTGATTTAGTCGTTTAATTTATAGACTCCAGTTTTTATAATCAATCTATGTGTTTGGTTTAATCCCTATAATTGAATTTAATCTGACCAATTAGGTTTAATTTACTTGTTTAACGATTCCGCTTCGAAAGAAGAGAATTGTTAATAGACGATAACACATAGCGCGATCGTCCATGATCGTGTAGGCAAAGGTTAATGGCTGTTAGGAGTTGTTAGGATCAGTTGACTTGAGAGAGTAATTTTCTTAATTAATTTATGACTTAGTCGCTTCGAGAGAAAGGTTAGGTTAATTAAGTGCCGCCTAATAGATAATAAAATTGGTTTAAAAGTTTATTAATTAGAGATTAATCATCATTAGCGTAGTCCTTGAAATCGAAATTCTAGGATACACTCTCTTTGATTGGAATTCAGCTTTTTATTATTTAATTTGGTTTAGAATTTACGTGCAGTTTAGTTTAATAGTTAATTAATCTTTTCACAAAGTCCAGTATCTAGTTAGGATAATGCTAGATAATTAGGGTATCGAACTACGTTAACCTACTCTCTGTCGATCGACCTTGACTTTCCCTATTTACATCTACACCCGGTATTCTCGAGTTAGAATTAGAGCCTGTAAAGTTTTTGGCGCCGTTACCAGGAATAGGTTTAGCGTCTTAGTTTTTATCCTGAGTAATAGGAGGATAATAGACTAGATTTTATTTTTCTGCAATTTAAATTTTGTTATTTAATTTTCATTTATTTATTTATTTAATTTTCGTATTACATGGTATTTCGGTTTGTTGGTGTTTTCAGGTTTCGCTTGCAAACTAGGTCAAAAGGGAAAGAGCATCTTGTTCCTTTCAAATATGAGATTGAGGCAACTGTCCGCCGACACCGAACAAGAAGAAATCCCACCGTCAAGCTGGCGAATGCTCCACATAAATCGAACCAAGATGAGATACTGAAACAGATATTGGGGGTCTTAGCCCATCTGGATGATAGAGTCACGAATCTGCAGCAACAACAACCACCACCACAACAACAGAGACATGCTCAGGTCGTGCAAGATAATGCAGATGAGGACATCACACCCATAAGTGATTGTCTTCCCCCTATGCCAAATTGCAGTTCAGAGGAGTGCAACCCCACCATCGAATGCCAATAGCTTCGAGTTGAAGCCTGCTCTGATAAACATTGTTTAACAAAATCAGTTTAGTGGGAGCGCACCTGAAGACCCGAATGTGAATCTGAATAAGTTCCGTAGGTTAGCTGAAATGATCAAGATAAATCATGTGCCACACGAGTAAGTATAGATGAGGTTGTTTTCGTTCTCATTGAAAGACAAAGCACTTTAATGGTTTAACTTGCTAGATGATGTAACAGAATGGGAAGATTTAAGAACACGATTTTATTGAAGTACTTTCCGCTGAGTAAGATGTTAGATTTGCAGAATAAGATCAATCAGTTTAGGCAGATGGATCAAGAAACATTCGGTGAAGCTTGGGAGCAATTTCGGGATCTTATCCGGAGTTGTCCCCATCATGGATTTTCAAAGAAGCAACAAGTGTGTAAGTTCTATAATGGATTGCTTGCTCCGACACGAAACCAGGTAGATGCAACAGCAGGGGGTAGCCTGATGGAAAAAAATGTCAGGGATGCATTCTCAGCCTTGGATACAATGGCCAGAACCAGCTATCAGTGGCCGAACGAGAGGAATCAGCCAAGAAGAGTGGCTAGTGTTGTAGAAGCAGAGCCAAATGATACTATTACCTCTCAGTTGTCTGGCTTGACAAACCAAGTAAGTCTGCTAACTAGTCTGACGTTAGCACAACACCCTGATACCTCAATAACAGAGTAATCGAGACAGGAAGATGTTGAAGAGGTTAACTTCGTAAATCAGAGAAACATCAATAACTTCCAAAATAACCAGCCGAGGCATAATCAGTATCCATCTAACATGAATAACCAAAACTTCTCTTATGGCAACATGAAAAATTCACTTAATCGACCGCCAGATTGTTCTGTCACGAATGGTATGATCCATGATGGCTAAAAGCTGACACAAGAAGAGATAGTACAGTCACAGTTTGCAAAGTACGATAAAAAATTAGCTCAGCTGGAGAGAAATATGGATGAAAGATTTATTGAGCTAAACAAGCAAGTGACTAGTCAAGGAGCGGAGATCAAGCAATTGGAGGAGAATATGAAAGAAATATCCAGCAACCTAAGTCAATTGATAAAGATTGTTGGGGCTCAACACAAGCAGGGACAATTTCCCAGCGACACCGTCATCGGCCCGAGGGAGAAGTGTAATGCTGTCAACTCAAGGGACGAGATGGAACAAGAGAGTTAAGAGCCAAAGGAAGCTGGAAAGGGGATTGAACAAACCCAAGAGGAGATGGTCGAATCTGAGTTTGCACCGCCGAAAAGAAAAGAAGTCCCCGAATACATGCCTCCCATTCCATTCCCTCTAGCACCAGGAATGAGCAACTCCGTATCGAACATGCAAAGCTTTTAGAAGAACGTGAAGCTAAGAAGAAGTTGGCAAAGGAGGAATGGGCAGAGAGGAAGAGATTAGCAAGAGAGAAACCGGCACATCAAAAGAAAGAAAGCAGCGATGACAAAGATAAGAAAATACTACTTTCTTCTTTTAATGATTCATTGGAATTCGATTTACATGATGATATCTCTGCTAATTAATTTCCTTTAGAATGTTCTAGTACATTTTCTGTAGTTCAGAACCCGAGGAAGAGATTGAGAATAAGGGGGTCATGAAAGATCCCCGGTTAGAAGTATCATGTAAGCTGATTGTGTGCTAAAGGACTAAAAGACAATGCATGCTGAGAAAGAGGCAACAAAAGAAGGAGTACACGAGTTCCCCAAACAATACAAATGCTCACACAAAAAGGGCAGCCAAAAACAAAGATCCAGGGACTTTTTCCATATCTTGCTCTATTGGTAGTCAATTGTTAAAAAATGTGTTGTGTGATTTAGGATCAAGTGTCAATTTAATGCTTCTTAAGATGAAAGTACAATTAGGATTAGAGGTAGTAAAGCAATCCCTTTAATAGTATCCAATTGGCGGATGGATCAGTACTAACGCCATTGGGGGTAGTCGATGACGTGCTTATTCGAGTTGAAAATTTTGAATTTCCTAGCGATTTTCTAGTTGTTGACATACGAGGGAATATGGATGTCCCTTTCATTTTAGGTCGACCATTCTTGGCAACAAGTCAAGCTGTGATAGACATGCCTAAAGGGAAGTTGACCTTTCGTATGCAAAACGAAGTAGTGACATTCCCTATTTATAATTGGGCGAGCTTAAAAGAAAAGGACAAGTGCTGTGTCGTTTATACTGCTATGAAGAGTCCAAAGTTGCTACTAAAGTCTTAATTAATCCAAGGGCACGTAAAGATAGTTGGTTGGGCTTTGGTTAATAAAGAAACGAGGGTCGTCATGCTGAAGACGTAAAATTTAGCGCTTGTTGGGAGGCAACCCAATGTTTACTTTTTTCCTTAATTTTTTTTTTCAATTTATTTTATGTTATTATGCGTGTTTTTAGTATTTTTGATGTTTTAGGAATCAACATGGATGAGTGTAGCAAGAAACGGGGGTCGAAAGATGGAGAAAATCAAGCTGGCTAAAGCAAAAGATTTGCAACCGCGAGGCAAAGCTCTTGCGGCCGCGATAAAAGAAGCATAATTAAGCAAATAACCTGTCGAAGCAACGCGATCGTGAGGGAGAAAAAATTGGTCCGAATAATGAAATCTCTACTGATGCGCCATCGCGACCGCGATGAGTAACGCTCGCAGCCGTGACGAATTCGATACCTAACACCCACTTTTGGGTTAAGGCTGTTGCGACTGCGATAAGTAAGATGCACGGCCGCGACATGTTCAATAAAGGTTAAAATAGCGAACAGACTCAGGTTTACTTCACTGCCTGCTCTCCTCCTTTTTTGCACGCAAAACGCACACATTCACACATACCTCAAATTCTTGTTTCAAACACCATACAATCACACAACAACAATCACAAACACAAACACACACAAAATATTCATCTCTTGCACCATGAATTTCAGATTGCTCGACCCGATTGGATGAACCTAGGGCACTTCCAAGTTCAACTTGTTCGACTAAATTCCTCCGGTAAGTGAAGCTAACTTAAGCTTTTCATTGTTCTAATCTATTGATTATGCTTATTTATCATCGAAGTTAGTTGAATTTTCGAGTTTGACGGAGTATTGGTTCATAGTTGATTGTTATTGGCACTTGTAGTGCATATTAGTTGTTGAAATCAATTAGGTCGTATAATATAGATAGTATTGGTGTTCCTCGGAGCTAAATTTGTGTTGTTGATTATGTTTGGATTGGGTGAATAGCAACAATATGCAATTTAACGTGATTTGTTCATTGAGGAATTGCACCGAACATGTTATGTGCATAGGTTGAATATAGGTTTAACTTTATTTTATGATCTTCTTAGGGTGTGTAAGATGATGAATGACTTTCATATTACTTGTTGGATGTTCATATGAGTCGTCTTACACGATAGTTTGATCACACTAGACTATATGCATACTCTAGGGGGTAAAAGTTGAGTTAAGAATGCTACATGTTGCTTAAGTGATATTTATGTTGTGTAAAAATGATTGAACTAATCTTTGCAATCTAAAGGTATCTTTGCGCTTAATTGTAAATGTGTTTTAATCGCATATTTTGGTAAAGGAATGATATTTAGTTGTTTAAGTAGTTCATGATTTATATAACATCATTGGCTGTTGAATTTGGAATTGTGTTTTGTGTGTGTAGGTTTACTAAGATGGCTCCTAAAAAGGCAAGCTCTAGCCGTAGCAAAGGCAAGCAAGCTATGGTTGAAGAACCGGCAGCACCGAACCCAAATGCTAGCTAAACCTTATATGGGTGCAAATTGGAGAGGGACGAGCACAAGGCTCGGTTTGATCAGCTTTGCCACCGTCCGATTGTGGTAACAAGGTTCAGCAATGACGAATTGACTTGGGCGGATGGGCATACATGATAATGTCAGGGCTCTACTGGCCCAGGGAGGCTTGCTCAAATTTATGTAATTACAGCGTACCTACACGAGACTCACACTGGAGTTTCTGAGCATGTTTGGCATTATTGCGGCATGTGCATTGCATTCCAGGCAACAATACGACATCACGTTCCAGCTGATAGGCAAACAACGTTCACTGACCTATGCCCAACTGGATTAGATGTATGGCTTTCCTAAGGCCACACAGGACCCACTGGAGCTGTTCAATGTGCAAGAGTTTTGGGGTTTATTGACAGCCGCTTCACCTCTTGTAGAACCGCAAATGTATGTTGCAAATGCTACTAAAGCTTCTGGATTCACAATCCTGTTGTCCGGTACATCCAGAAGATGTTGGCCCACACTTTGTTTCCACGAAGAGAAACAAGGGCCATGAGACAGACTGAGTTGCAGATGATCTGGAATATGTTTCATGGGCATAAAGTTGATATTGCCAAATTACTGATGGAGCATTTCGATAATGTAATCCAGAAGCAGAAAGAACATCATGATAGGAGGATTGATCAATTCTTGACAATGTTTTCATTAGATTCTTGTTTTGATTTCATAGTAGGCATGAGTAGCTAAACTACTTGTGTCCTAGGATTAGAAAGTAGGGTTTTTACCACAATGTTGATTTAGTCGTTTAATTTATAAACTCCATTTTTTATTATCTATCTATTTGTTTAGTTTAATCCCTATAATTGAATTTAATCTAGCCAATTAGGTCTTATTTACTTATTTAATGATTCCAGTTCGAGAGAAGGGAGTTCTTAGTAGATGGTAATACATAGCGCAATTGTCTATGATCGTGTAGGCAAAGGTCAAGGGGCTGATAGAAGGTGTTAGGATCAATTGACTCGAGAGTAATTATCTTAATCAATCTATGACTTAGTCGCTTCGAGAGAACGATTAGGTTAATTAAGTGCCGCCTAACAGATAACAAAACTGGTTTAAAAGTTTATAAAGTAGAGATTAATCATCATTAGCGTAATTCCTAAAATCGAAATTCTAGGATACATTCTCTTCGATTGGAAATCAATTCTTGTTAATTAATTCGTTTAATAAAATATATGCAATTTAGTTTATTAAGTAATCAATCTTTTCAGAAATTCCAGCATCTAGTTAGGATACTCCCAGATAATTAGGGTATCGAACTACCTAACCTCATTCTCTGTGGATCGACATTGACTTTCCCTATTTACATCTACACCTGCACACTTGCAGTATTTTCGGGTTAGAATTAGAGTTTGTCACCGTGTAATAAATACTAAAATTGGTCTAAAAGTCTAGAATTTTAGGTTAAATTATACATCAGGATCGTAATTGAAATCTATACCCTAGAATATGCTTTAATCCATCTAAGTTGTCCTTAATCATTAATTCTCTGTTTTCCATGTTATTCGTAGTTTATTTAGTACTTTTAGGTAAATTAGTATTAAGTTTACAAACAACCTTCACTAATCTAGAGTCTAGTTAGGAGAGTCTTAGAATATTCAAAGTATCGAACTATGCTTAGAGCCAGTCCTTGAGGATCGACCTTGACTACGCTACGTACACCGTATACTTGCGAAAAATTAGGGTTAGGAAAACATTGTCAAGTTTTTGGTGCCGTTGCCAGGGACTAGTTATAGCGTCTAAGTTTCTATTCTGATAAATAGGACGACACAAGACTAGACATTATTTTTTCTGCAATTTAAAATTCAGTTTATTTCTTTTTTATATTTTCGTTTTATGTGGTAGTTTTCTATTTGTGCTCTCACGTAGTACATGCACAATAGATCAAAAGGAACAACTCACCTAGTTCCTCTTGATCTTGAAATAGAAGCAACTGCCCGAAGATACCGAATAAGGAAGAATTTATTATTTGAGATGGCTAAAATTACACAGAACATAATCCAAGAAGATATGATGAGCCGACTGCTAGGGGTCATAACAAATCTGGATGCTAGAGTGACTGCTATACAGAACCAACTTCCACATAATCAGCTTCCACAGCAACAACACAGACCAGCTCAGGACATTCACGATGATCCAGAGGATGACACCACACCAATCAGTGAGTGTCTTCGGTCTATGCCGAATCAGCCTATCGGAGGAGTCTAACCACAACCACTGAATGCAAACAACTTTGAACTGAAACCAGATCTGATTAAAATAGTTCCAGAGAATCAATTCGGCGGAAATGCACAAGAGGATCCTAATGTTCATTCGAAAAAATTCCGTAGGCTGTTTGAGACTATAAAGATAAATCATGTTCCACATGAGCAGGTCAAAATGAGACTATTTCCATTCTCGCTGAGAGATAAAGCACTTCAATAGTTTAATTCGCTGGAAGATGTTACTAAGCGGGAAGATTTGAGCACAAGGTTTTAACTGAAGTATTTCCCCCCGAGCAAGATGTTGGATCTGCTGAATAAAATCAATCAGTTCAAGCAATTAGATGCAGAACCATTTGGTGAAGCTTGGGGGCAATTCCAGGATCTTATCCGAAGTTTCCCTTAACATAGATTTAACAGGTGTGCAAGTTTTATAATGGAATGCTTGCTCCAGCAAGAGATCATGTAGATGTAGCAGCAGGGGGTAGTTTGATGGAAAAGAACATGAGGGCAGGATTCTCTATCTTAGATGCAATGGCTAGAACGAGTTGTCAGTGGCCAAATGAGAGAAATCAACCAAGAAGAGTGGCTAGCGTGACAAACGTAGAGCCAAATGATATGGTTGCTTCTCAGCTAACTGCATTGGCAAATCAAGTGAGTCTGTTAACTATTTTGACTTTAGATCAACAAACTGACTCTTCATCGCATCAAACATCTGCGCAAGAAGTTGAAGACATTAAATTTGTCAATCAAAGGAATTTCAACAACTTCTAGGGTAACCAGCAGAGGTACAATCAGTACCCACAAGGAAATCGGAACCATCCATACTTCTCTTATGACAATCCAAAGAATTCACTCAATCCGCCACCGGGATTCACTGTCACTAATGGCATAATTCATGACGAACGAAACCCACCTCAAGAGGAGTTAAGACAGTCGCAAATGGCAAAGTTTGAGGAAAAAATAGCTCAACTTGAAAAGAAGATGGATAGTAAATAGATTGAGCTGAACTAACATGTGACTAGTCAAAGGGCAGATCTCAAGGAAATCGCATCCAATGTGAGCCAATTGATAAAAATCACAGGAACTCAACATAAACAAGGGTAATTTCTGATTGATACAGTGGTAAATTCAAGGGAGCAATGCCAAGCAATTCAGTTGAGAAGTGGAACTGAGTACGAAGGTCCAAAGATGCCAGTTGACCAAGAAAAAGCTGTCGAGAAAGAGCAATTGGAAGAAAAGAGAAAGCCACAAGAAAAAGAGGAAGAGGCTATGAAGGCAAACGAAAAGGGAATTATTATAGAAGGCAGCCCAAAATATGTCCCTCCTATTCCATTCACACAAGCCTTAAGAACAAAGAAAGTTGATGAACGATTTGCGAAGTTTTGGGACATATTCAAGAAGATACAAATCAACATCCCTTTTGTTGATGCATTACAGCAGATGCCAAACTATGCAAAGTTTCTCAAGGAGGTGGTAGCAAGGAAGCAAAAGCTTGAAAATTATGAAACTGTTAACTTGACAGAAGAGTGCAGTGCGGTAATTCAAAGAAACCTACCATTGAAGCTAAAAGATCTAGGTAGTTTTACGATTTCTTATAAGATAGGTAATGAAGTTTTTTTAAAAACATTATGTGATCTAGGCGCTAGCATTAATCTTATGTCATTATATATTTTTGAAAAATTAGGAATAGACACAATTAAACTTACTAAGATCGGCCTTTAAATGGCTGATCGATCATTGACTTATTCAAGGGGCATTGTAGAGGATGTTTTATTACAAGTGGCAAGTTCATAATTCCGGCAGATTTCATAGTCTTAGATATGATGGAAGATAAAGAGGTTCCCTTAATTCTAGGTCGTCCATTTTTTGCAACGGGTAGTGCGTTAATAGATGTACAAAAGGGGGAATAAACTTTGAGGATAAATAATAAAAAACTGACATTTTCTATCTATAAGTCTATGCAATTGCATGATAGAAAGGGAATTAATCAAATTGAGACATGTAGTTCTATACAGTGTTTAGATGCTACATTACATAGAGATCTTCTAGCCCCTATTGATAAAGATGCATTAGAAGTCTGTCTGTCGAATTCAGTCTTTTTTTTGAATGATATTGATGCTACTAACCTTGATCTTGTGGAAAGTGTTAGTGCATTAAACTCTCTGCAGGAATCACCTAAAGATAGCTCGGCAAAAGAGGACATATATAAAGAAGCTGTGAAAGAAGAACCAAAAGAGAGTGCAAGTGGGCCTGAATTGAAGCCATTACCGGAACACTTAAGGTATGAATTCCTTGATGATGAGAAAAAGCAACCGACAATTATTTCTGCATATTTGACTGATTCAGAATGTGAGAAACTGGTAAGAGTAGTTAGGAAACATAAGTCGGCAATAGGATGGGCTATCTATGATTTGAAAGGGATTAGCCCAACTGTGTGTATGCATAAAATCCTAATGGAAGATGTTTATAAATCGAGTGTCTAAAACCAGCGTAGACTAAACCCAATGATGCAAGAAGTGGTTAGAAAAGGGGTACTTAAATGGTTAGATGCGGGTATCGTTTTCCTAATTTCTTATAGTCAGATAGTCCAACTCAAGTGGTTCCTAAGAAAGGGGGAATGATCAAAGTATAGAGTGACAATGATGAAGTCATAGCCACTAGGTTAGTCACGGGTTGGCGTGTGTGTATTGATTACAGAAAACTAAATGCAGCCACTCGTAATGACCACTAGCCCCTCCCCTTTTTAGACCAAATGCTTAATACGTTAGCAGGTGACAGGCCTAATTCTAACTCTAAAATACCGCAAGTGTACGGGTGTAGATATATATAGCGGAAGCCAAGTTCGATCCACAGGGAATGAGGTTAGATAGTTCGATACCCTAATTATCTGGGATTATCTTAACTAGATACTGGAATTTGTGAAAAGTTTGATTACTTAATAAACTAAATTGCATATATTCTATTAAACAAATTAATTAACAAGAATTGATTTCCAATCGAAGAGAATGTATCCTAGGATTTCGATTTCAGGAATTACGCATTTACGCTAATGATGATTAATCTCTATTTTATAAAATTTTAAACCAATTTTATTATTTATAAGGCGACACTTAATTAACCTAACCCTTCTCTCGAAGCGACTAAGTTGTAGATTGATTAAGATAATTGCTCTCTCGAGTCAATTAATCCCAACAACTCCTAACAGCCCATTAACCTTTTGCCTACACGATCATAGACAATCGCGCTATGTGTTGTCATTTATTAACAATTTCCTTCTCTCGAAGCGGAATCGTTGAATAAGTAAATTAGAACTAATTGGCCAGATTTTATTCAATTATAAAGATTAAACCAAACACATAGATAAAAACAATTGGAGTCTATATATTAAGCAATTAACTCAACATTATTGTAAAACCTTACTTTCTAATCCTAGGACATGAGTAGTTTAGCTACTCATGTCTAATAACAAATCTAAACACGAATTCAAAGAAAACATTGTTAAGAACTTGAAATAAACAAAGAATAATTAAACCCGATAGTCGGCTCATCGATCTTCGTCTTCACGCTCTCATGTCTTCTACTTCAATGTAAAAGTATTAGATGGTGTTATTCTCCAATGTGTATTCTCCCTATTTTCGGACCTAGAGACCTTCTTTTATAGTTGGAGACGAATATGGGGTGAAGATGGGCTTGAAACAGGCGAAACAAGTAAATTCCATAATTGCATTGTCTTTCGGAACTCGCCCGAGTTGGACAGGCCTCGCCCGAGTTGGGTGGTACTGTCCTCTTTACGGTTTTCCTTCAATTCAGCCTCAATCGAGTTACTTTTGAGCCTCGGTCGAGTTAGCTAGTTATGCCCAAACTCCGATTTTCTTCGTTTCTTCTAACTTTCTTGCTCATTTTTCGTCTGGGCTTCGTGTAAATGAACTTTTTAGCCTCTTTTATAACCCTATTATCACTAAAACAAGCTTAAACACATCATCTAGCTCAAGATAATGAATTTACGCATATTTCAACTAAATACACATGTAAATGTTATCAAATATGTCCCTATATCGACCTAAAATGCATGTATAAACGACGTGTATCAAAGTCCCCCAAACTTAAACATTGTTCGTCCCGAACAATAAGACAAAATAGAATAACACAAGGAATACAAGCTTTTAGGGTGATTAGATGATAAATCTAGTCTTAGAGATATTTTCCATCAAACCGACAACATAATTTCCGAGCATTGGTGACATGACAATTTTTCAACTATTTTCGAGACAAGAAACTTAATAACAACGATCCTTACCGGTTAAGTGTGTCGCTCATCTCTCAAGTGTATAATATGGAAAGTATTTACGCTCTAATTGGACCACATGTCTACCATATGCTTGCCTATTGTCTAAATTAGACCTCGTACTTGACATGTGTGGCAAAGAATCAATAAGGTCTTTATTTTTTGTTGTAATGTTGGCTTAAGGTAAGGTGGGATGAATATGGATACAAGTGACTAAATATTAGACCAATCAAGTTATTCCTAACCCAATTACCCCTCAACATTATTCACTCAATCCTTACTCTTCAAATTTCAGAAAACCACTCAATATGGCTTCATCATCCTACAACAACACTTCTTTTATCAACCAAGAACTACAATGCTTATCTTTGACCGAGTACCTTTGTTGGGACTACTTGTATTTCACACAACTTAAGCATACTTAGGTACTTTCTCATCATTAACCCCTCCTAGAAACAAAACACACTTGTATTTACATTTTTTTTATAATAAATATTGCAACAAAAAGAACAACTGGGAGGAGTCATCTATTTCTTTTCTCTTGCCTAACTCACAAATCTCTTCACCAAATCGTCCCAAGCATCCATTCCTAAAAGAAAGGTATAAATTTGTAGCGTTTGGCTTTGAAAAATAAGGTTTAGAGCTCAAAGTGGCTAACTAGGGATTTTTCAAGTTTGGCAAAAAGAAATTATTTTTAAGGCTCAAAACAAGCGTTTTAGCAAAAGAATGCCTAATATCATTTTCTAAGCCACAACATGCACTTAATTCATTCCTACAAAGACGCAAGACAAGTTCTAGAGACTAAATACAATATGACCAATCAATACACCGAAAAAAATGATATAATTACTCCAAAAATAGAAGTACATATAAAGGTCAAATCTCACAGGTTAATTTTGATCATTGTTCAAGTTCAAGCTCAATTTTGTCTCCAAATACCTATCATGCTCTTATTATATGTCAACATTCTATTTATCAAAAATTCAACTCGTTATTGACACATCATCATCTTTCAACCATTTTTATGCTTCCTACAACCAGGTTTTTGACTCCAAAGTTTAACAAAATGTAAACTAACCTAAGAAAACACAATAAAACCTACTTAACAAGAATAGTCAAATCAGCTATTGGACACACAAACCCGACATTTCTCAACACTCAATAGGGCTCATAGACCCTTCACCAATTAACACAAGCAAGACATAGAATACGAAACACAAGTAAGAACAACAATAAACTCAATAACACTGAATAAAAATAAACATAAAAGCGGCCAAGACGTAACACTATCCACCCCTGAATAACAATAAACATAAAAGCCTGCCTCTGCTCATGTTGGGTCCACCTCGCATCTTACTGTAGTCTCTAGGCTGTCTCAGTATTCCATCGGTCATCTGGCTGAGCCCACCTTTCTTCTTTCTGTGCTCACCACTGTTTATCTTCATCAATTCTCTTATGCTGGTGTGCCATCAAATTGATAAAGCCGATCCACTAGGGACGTCAGCTTGACGCACAGGATGATAAAGCCGAAACTCATCAGGAGTAGGGTCGACTTCTTGGGCATGATGGGCTAGAGAGTTCATCTTCCAATTGTCTATATCCTCAAGTCCCTCAATCTTAGTCAGGTGGGAGTTAGGGAGACAGAGGAATCTACCTCTATTCTGCAAAAGCAAATGTTGCTCCTCACGTTTGCTCTAAAAATTCATCTTCAGCATACAGACATCTTCCATTGATATATGCGAGTCTCCGGGCACTTTCTTAGCTGAGTCATCATTAGTGACGACTTGAAAGTGGTCAGCTATAGGGGTAATAAGACCCTCAATCGAAATCTCACCCGATTGTTTCACTGCTTGGCAATCAAACTGCTCCATCAGAATTTGGCTGAGATCAATTTGCAGTCCCGTCGCCAAACACCATAAGAGAAACATCTCTTTCTGAGTCACAGTGGCTGTCTCAAGTCGAGCAAGCACAATATAGGCAATGAGGTGATGCAGATACCGAAAGATAGGTTACGAATCCAAGACACCTTATTCCTCGATGGATCGCTCTTCATCCAAGGAACAAGTCCAGGGACTTCTACCATATGATTCCAAAATATGTGCTCATTGTAGTCATCCGGCAGGGTGCAATCTCCGATATTTGGCATCTAGTAGATATCATTCAGTTCAGCCTGAGTCAGTGTGTAGTTCTTGTTGCGAAGCCGAATTTACATACTGCCCGGCATCCTGTCTCGAGCAGAGGTGGGATGTAGAACTAGAGTAGTGAGAAAATCTAGAGTATCATTCCGGTACATTGCCCACATTTTGCCCAATAGTGTCTCCCAACTGGCTCTCTTGATTAGCATCCATAGATTCCTGTGGATGCCCAAACGTTCTTCCACTAAGTAGTCGGTAAATTTAGTGGGGACGATCTTTCTCCCTATGATTTTCGCCCATCTTCTCTCTTCTTCTAGTGTTTGCAATCTGATGTTGTAAAAGAGAGGATTATCCGTCGAAAATGCCTGTGGATTAGACAAGGACACTTCACCTGCAACCTTCTTTTTTTTCCCCTTTATTTCCTTTAGGTGCCATTATATACCTACAAAGCAACCTTCTCCAATTAGTACCGTAGTACACACAAGCAACACCTGCTATACTAGTCTTAATGAATTTAACTCACTCGCCTACTATGTTAACAGTAAATTTGCATCAAATTAGCACAAACGAGATGTAAACATCAATATAACTATCAATTTTAACTTCTCTATTACTCTCCATTAACATAGAACACAATTGATCCAAATAAAGCTAGCCTTTACTTAAGAATCATAATGCACGACATGTTCAATAAAATACCACAATGACAATTTCATGTTAATTGAACGAATGTTGCTCTAAATTCAATCCCCACAACATAAGCTACTCAACTATATCATCACTTCATAAAAGTAAACTCATAATAAGAATTCCCCAACCTATAATTGCTAGAAAGTTGCACTTCAAATGCACATTACAATGTCATGCTCAAAACTCAACAATTTTCGAGTTGTTGCTCATTGTATATCCTCTATTTTTTGCCTTATAGACTCCGTTTTTATTTCCTTTTCTCTCATCTTTTCACCTTTTCCATTGCTTCTTCGACTATGTCTTGCTAACCTATACTCACAAACAAACTAATTAAAACACTTCAAAATAATAAAAATAAATAACATAAAATTAAAATGCGAAAAAATAAATAAAACTATAAACGCCGGTTGCCTCCCAACAAGCACTAAATTTTTGTCTTGAGACCGACGACCTCCTCGATTTCTTTACCAACCAAATCCCAACCAACTAACTTTACTTGATCTCGGATTAGTTACGACTCTATTTAGCAACTCTGGACTCTTCACAGCAAGATAAACGACACACCGTTTGTCCTTTTCTTTTAGGCTTTCCCTATTATAAATGGGGAATGTGACTACTTTGTTTTGAATACGGAACGTTAACTTCCCTTTAGGCATGTCTATCACAGCTTGAGTTGTTGCCAAGTATGGTCAACCTAAAATAAAAAGGGAAATCTATGTTCCCTTGCATGTTAACAACTAGGACATCGCCAGGGGATTCCAAATTTTCAACTCGAATGAGCACGTCCTCGACTACCCCCAATGGCATTAGTACTGATCCATCCGCTAATTGGATAGTAGTAAATGATTGCTTTACTACCCCTAATCTTAATTGTGCATACATTTTAAAAGGAATTAAATTGACACTTGATCCTAAGTCGCACAACACATTTCTAAGCGATTGACTACCAATAGAACAAGATATAGAAAAATTCCCTGAATCTTTCATTTCGGTTGCCCTTTTTGGGTGAGTGACTGTGTTCCTCGGGGGATTCGTGTTTTTTTTCTTTGTTTCATCTTTCTCAGCGTGCATCGTCTTTGAGTCCTTTCGCACACAATCAACTTTCATGACACTTCTAACCGGGGACTCTTTCATGACCCCCTTTTCCTCACTTTCTTCCTCGGGTTTGTCCTGCACTACATAAAACGTACTAGAACATTCTAAATGAAGTAGGTTAACAAAGATATTATCATGTAAATCAAATTCAGATGAATCACTAAAAGAAGAAAGTAGTATTTTTTTTTTTTTTTATCTTTATCGTCGCTGCTTTCTTTCTTTTGATGTTCCACTTTCCCTCTTGTTAATCTCTTCTTCTCTGCCCATTCTTCCTTTGCTAACTTCTTCCTAGCTTCACGTTCTTCCTAACGCTTAGCATGTTCGGTGCGGAGTTGGTTATTCCTCTTTTGAATGGCTGCTAGAGGAAATGAAATGGGAGGTATGTATTTGAGAACTTCTTTTCTTTTCGGTTGTACAAACTCAGATTCGACCAACTTCTCTTGGTTTTGATCAATCCCCTTTTCAGCTTCTTTACTCTTCGTGCTCTCCGAAATTCCCAAGTCCACGCTCCAAAATGTAAAGTTCCTATTTTCAGACTTGAGGTCTTCTTTTTATAGACGGGGATGAAGTGGGCTTAAGTTGGGCTTGAAAAGGAAATTTTCAAGCAAATCCTGTGTTGACCAGATTTGTGTCTCAGCCGAGACAGTTTGTCTCGGCAAGAGCCATATATCAAATTCTCGACCTAGACAGTCATTCCTCCAGCTGCAAATATGATTTTTCATTATTCTTTTGTCTCGGTCGAGACTGTTTGTCTAGGTCGAGCACAACTTTCTCATGATTGGCTCGAATTTTCTTCGTTTTAGACTTGCGAAACTTGTTTCTTCGTCATCTTCAGTCGAGTTTGACTTTTCGGTCTAAATTCACCCAAGTAACTTCAAAACAAGTCAAACAACGTCAAATTACCCAATAATACAAATATGAACAATACACGGTCAAGTACGCATGCAAATGTTGCTAAATGAACACTTAAATCGACCTATTATGCATGCATAAATACGTGTACCATATATTTACATCAAGCCGGAGATGGCTCTTGGGTCGTGAAAAGTGGTGGATTTCCACTTACGAGTTCACCCCGACTAAGAGTACGGACATCAAGGTGGTCATGGTTCAACCCGTATATGATTCGAGGATTCGTTACACCGCGATTATCAAGGTACCCTAGAATTTCCAATAGTGGTACAGAGCCACATAGGTATTCAGTCTTTTTTTTTTTTATTTTATGAATTTCATAATTTTTTGGATATCAATTTAATTTATTATTCTTGGCATGCTATTTGTATGATTTGATATTACTCATTTATAATTTTGATCTCCAATTTAAATCACCTAATTCTGTTAAGAAACGGATTTTATATGATTTGTCGAATTTAGGCATGTAAATCTGAAAAATTTGGCGAGAACTCATTTTTTCAATTTGATTCGGTTGTGATTTTCATCATGTACTGTTTTGATTTTTGTGTGGAATTTGTATTTTTGGATTCCTTGTTAAATGAGTTTTTCATAGACATATTATACATGTTTTTTTTACTTGTAACGAGTGAGTTATGTGCATTTAAAGTTTTGGCAAAAATTATATTTTTTTGAAACTTCTTTTAGAAATTTGAAGATGTTCATGATTTTTCAAAACCCGATTTAAGCATTGTTATTGTTTAATTTGATACATGTATATGGTATTCATTTTACTATGTGTTGGTCCCAAGTGGTAGAGGTTTAGAGGGGGTGAATAATCCTCTAACTCCATTTTATCTTTTCAAATACTTTGAGCACAAGATTGCTGCTTCCTGCAAGAAACTGGTTGTTGCAGCAAAGCTAGTATAGTAAGCTTACTTAGGCAGTAGGCACAAAGTAGACTGGCTAGAATAGCTTCAGTAAGCAAAGCTCAAAGGAGTTCTACGTGCAACAGAATATGCTTAAACGTTTTCTTACAAATCTATGCGGTAGATAAGTAGTATGTCAGCAACAATAATAAAAGCAATATAAAATTAAAAATAATATTTGTAGTGGTTTGAAGGTGAGGGTAATCCTTCTGCATCCACTCTTCTCTCACATAGTGGAAAAATTCACTAAGTAGTTTATACACAGTACAACTTAGCTACTCTGAAGTCTAACTCCAACTTAGCTCTTCACGATAGTTTTTCCCTATCCTTGGAATGCTACTCCTCTATCATACACAGTAAGTCAGAACAAAATTCAGCTTTGAATCCCGAATTCAAACGAAGACTCCTCATTTCAAAAACCTTTCGTGAGATTTGTTTTAATGAAAGTTTTTCTTCAACTTCTGGTAGCTGCCTCTAAACTTGAATACAACTAAGATGTGGAGAAGCTTCTTGGTTTGAGAAGGATTAGGACCGAAGTAAATCTTGAGAGCTAGCTTAACTTTGAGAGTCGTTGCAACTTTTGACCTTCACTAGGTTGCTTGTTGCTTGTTATCTTACTCTTGTATACTTAGCGTAAACACTGGTATGCATAAACAATGGTATGAATATCAGAGTGTATGCTTTGAAGCTTTGAATAGGAATACTGAGTGCTTGACGCTAAGTAATTTTGAATGCTTGAGTTTCGGTAGACTCTACTGCAACCTCCATATCCTTCTATTTATAGTAATTGAGATTTCTTCTCATTGAAGAAAGAGAAATAATCCCATTAACATTTAATTATCCTTGTATGGAAAAGAGTCGTTTGTTCTTTCTCACAAAAAGGAGGTCAGAGTGGTTGCGGCTTGGTGTCAGTGTCTAGTGTTATTTTGCCTTTTGTCAGGTTACATGTCTCTATGCTATTGGATAGTCAGTACAAGGTTTTAAATTTGTCTCCACTGGTCATATAGTTGAAGTCAGAGTGGTTGCGGCTTGGTGTCAGTGTCTAGTGTTATTTTGCCTTTTGTCAGGTTACATGTCTCTATGCTATTGGATAGTCAGTACAAGGTTTTAAATTTGTCTCCACTGGTCATATAGTTGAAGTCGAATATTGACTTTTGACTTTAACTTTGACACCGTTGACATAACTTCTGCTTGCTTGCTGGTTGTACCTACCTTGCTGCAAGCAATGCTATAAGCTGGATGGGCATAGACAATCTTACTGCTTGCTCATTGCAGTCTCTTTCCTTGTTGCAATACCTAACTTGTTGCTTTAAGTAACCTTGATGATCTTGCTGCTTGCTTTCTGCGACTTCTGCCTAAGTAGAACTAGCCCTATCTATTACAAAAAAATTACATAATTTTTGGGGGCATTAGTTCCTATCTTGGAGGTTTTGCCATCATCAAAACTAAATTTAAATTTCCTAACATTATGGTATTATTGAATCAGTAACTCATATATCTCGTAAACCTAAGCAATTGAGAGTTCTAGGGATCCATGAGAACCTAGGGATCAATGGCTTGGCGAGTGGCATTTTCCAATTAAGTTTGGAAAGCTAAATCATTAAGAGAGGAAATATATCTTTAAGGGATACTCTGTTAATCTAAAGGTTATGTGTTCAAAGATGAACAATTGATAAGTTTGTCACTAGGATCACAAAAACTAATTTTTTTGGAGATATTTCCTAGTAGGTGTTGAGTTAGAGTAAACCATTCTTTGAAATGTTCAATGAATATCTATATCCAACTGAACTATGAACTGTTCAAAAAGAATATCCTGAAACATGGTTCCAGTTGGGGTCAACATTCTGTGGCAGTAGGATCTATTTGAATTTTTCATTGGAACAATACTAAGAAATGCATGCTTGAATTTATAAGGTTGCAATGCATGTTTGATTATGGATCTCCAGAATTTGAGAATGAGTTGGACTCTGTATCATCCTTGGAGAGAGGTATGGATGAAAGAAAATAAATAGTTGTCTAATTGGTGCAGTTGGAACCAGGTCCGAAAACTGGTTGATATTCTATTAGGCACAAAGAAATTATGAACAAACGATTTTCAAAAGGCTGTTGAAATAGTTAGATGGATGGATCTGAAATTGGTTGGAAAAATACACTAAGAGTGTGAGACTTGCCTTTGAAAATGTTTCCTACCAATTGTGAGCTTACCACCATTCATCCTTAGTTAGGCAACCTACAACTAGATTTGCATTTTTTGAGGTTGTTGAGAGACTATATTTCTCAGTGGAGAACTTGACCAATAAACGAATTGGTTTAACCAAAGAGTTTTTATGGTAAGAAAGCCAAGAAATCATTTTTTTGGCCTAATACAGTACTCAAGTTAACGATATGTGAGAATTTACGAAACTAATAATCTCATGCAACTTCATCATGTTGAGTGAATACCATTGAAGTTGTCACACCACGAGGATACTTGCAATTTGAATTTTTCTTGTGGGTAAGAACATTGAGTATTATGATTATTGAGAGATGGGTCGTCTTATAACTTGGAGTTGAAGAACATGGATAGGGCTACTTATGAGATATGTAAAGGTTTCATCATGTAACTACTTGTGATTAAATAAGTATCTCTTGTGAAAGTCTTCCATTGAATCCATGTGGATACCCGTATATCCACTAATACTCTTATTGGCTAAAGAAGAAGTTTCAAAGTCACTTAATGTGTCCAATAACTTCTAAAGGGAGCTTTATAATGTTCGTAGTATAATATTCTAGGACTGCTTTAAGAGTTGCCTTAAACATTAACTGAATCCTAGTAAATGTGTAGGAATGCACTTGAAAGGTTTTTCGTGATGTCTAAGACGCACTATACCATTCCTCTAAGTAGATGAACTATCATTTAGTTGGAATAATACATAGATGATACTCAGTACTGTGATGCAAATCAGAGGGTATCTGTGTCTAAGTAGTCATTCTTGCAAAGTGCCAAGATTATCTCGGCGAGATGAGAGTATTGGGAGAATGTTTAAATTTCCACAATCAGAGCAAAGCTTGGAGTCTATAGAGTGCAAAGATGTCTTAGTTAAACATTGAGTAATTGCAGTGATAAACAGTTCAGTGGGGGCATTGGCAACTCACAGTCCATATATAGAACATAGTTACGAGAGACTTCAAATACTAACCAAGTACATCACAACTTGAGTTTATCTGGGATATTGTCACATAGTGGGAGGTGATTATGATACTTATGTACACTTATGAATTGATGCCTCATTCAAAAGTATGTCGGACAAGTTGAGAAATATTGGTTCTCTCACACGAGCAATCGCCTCCAATATCGAGTGACATTGGAGATGAGACTTGTATAGAATTCGTTTAGTTGATTCTATGAGTTTCGTCTTAGTACGCTAAGATGAATCGATGTTTGATAACATGTGATCGAATCGAATATTTCATTATCCAATTACAACTTATCGAATAGCCAGATGTGAGTTTTTTCTCGAGTACACGTGACTTAAGGGCATCTAAGGAGAAAGCTCAGGTTAGGTGTTGAAAAGCACTTAGACTAAGATCTGTACAATGTGTTTAGTGAATGACATACACTTTCTTTGGTGAAATGATACATTGTGACATGCGTTTCATACTGCATGTGTTTGTGATAAAAAATGGATAAGGGTGAAAAATTAAAACCGACCTCAAGTTTAGGTCATTTAGCAGCTTACTGTATTATGTTTTAAAGTTTTTCCTTTACCATACAAAGTTAATGAATTTTGGCAACTCAGTATATTTTTGAAGGATTATGTTGGATTATGTTTTAAACTTTGTCGTTTAGCATACAAACTCTATGAATTTGGCATCTTAGTAAAATTCTCCCTTACATGCACCATCCTCGCCGGAATGCACGAACGTGCCACGTGATGTTATTAAAGGAAAAACAGACGGTGGAAAAAGATGCAAGCGACTCACTTATCACTGGTATTTTTTATGTACATTATGGGCATAAAATCATACCAAAAATAGTATAAAAGTATGTGAAAATATACTTGTTTCCCTTATAATTTATGTGGGAAATAATCGATTGTGGCCCTGCTATAGGCCATTTTGCCCAGCAGTAGTTCTTTTGGCCCAACCTAAAAAAAAATGGTCTTTTGGCCCAATCGCTAAAAAAATGGACGAAAGTGTCACGTGATAGGCGAATGCCTGTTAATTTTAATATTTCAATTTTTTTGCTATCTTATATAATTTGAAAATTGTAAAATAATTTATAAAAATTATAAAAAAAATATATAAATTAATTCAATAAAAGAAAAAATTAATATTTAAATGGCCCCCATCCCCCTGCCAAATTTTTTGTCCAGCTCTTTTGCCCATGCCCTACTTCCTCGGCAATATTTTTTAATTTGTTTTTAATTTTATTTTTCAGGGGTGTGGGTGGCGTGTGTGAAACCACTTACAAAACTGAAAATATAGAAAAAAAAAACATTGAACCAGAAGGGGGTGGATGGTGGTGGGTTGTGGGTGGGTAAGAATATTAAAGAAAAAAAACTTAACAAGAAAAAAAAATTACCCGGAGGAGGAGGGTGGGGTTGGGGGGGGGGGGGGGGTGAGTGGTATTAAATAAAAACTAAAAAATAAAAATAAAATTAAAAGCATTAATCCAGATATGGGGTAGGGGTGGATGGGTGAGATGGGGTAGTGGGGGTGGTGAGGTGGGTGTTTTGTTATGATTTATTTTTTGCGCCAGCTATTGCAATCACAATAAATTCTTTAGATAGCACATTTATTTTTTAGACAAAAATAACCCTAAAGTAATTGAATAGCTTATCCTCTTCTATAAAATTTAAAGAAAATAAATATAAAACCAATCTCCTTTTTTTTTTTCCTTAATCGGCACTTCAAAAATAAAAAGCAAAAGAAAAGAAAAAAAGGAAAAAAAAAAAAAAAAAGGATTGCGTCTTTGTTCACCACCATTAAGTTCTTTCCCATCAATCTCAGAACAGGAGTAGGAGTAGGAGTAGATGGACTTGGAGATTCATAATCACCACAAACTGTAAACATAGTCCCAGAGTTAGGAGAAACTAGCATAGAAGCATTATACCCGATTGGTGAATTTGCAACATGCTTCTTAGCTTCTGAGATGATGGCTCTTTCTCAGAGAAGGTTCTGGATACAAAGCTGAGATTGTTGATCTCGTTCTTTTTATAATTGCTAATTTGCTTTTCTTGGGCCAGGATTGGAGAAGTCGTAGTTCGTTGCCTTAAAATTTGTGAATCTTGATAATTCAAAGACTGCCTCACGAAGATCCATTCTATAGCAACAATAGAATGTGATCCTATTGAAATTGGAGAATCGGATGAATCCATATCGACCACTTTGTGCCCCTCTTCAGAAAATTGTATCCCACAGGTGGTCAATGATGAGTGACCCTTGAAGTTCTTCCCCACTCTTTGAGAAGCGGAAGAAAGGGGAGCGAGTATTTCCCCGCTCCTCTCACATCATTAATTTCTTCGAGAGAGAGCATTATGAAATCGATTAAAATTCAAAGATAATCATTGAATCTTCGTATCAAGTTTCATTCTTTTCACATTTAGACAACATTCGGTTTATTCAAATTCGGAATTGCTGGTTAATTAGGTTTGTGTTAATTCAGATGTTTCGATCTTTCTTCTTCTTTTTTTTTTCTATTAATTTAATAGTTGTATTTAATGGGAGGAGGGTAAGATGGGAAACTTGTGTGGTGTACAAAGAAATTATAGGAATTTAAAAATAATTTGGGTGATGTGCATAGAAAATGTGGTGTCTAAAGAATTTATTGTGGTGGCAATAACCGTCACCTTTATTTTTTTCCTTTATTAAATTATTTTTATATTTTTGTAAATTATTTTTATATTTTTTAGAAATATAAAGTAAGAAAAAATTCAAAATATAAAAAAAAAAAAATATATATATATATATAAATAGTGATGTGCATGGTCAATTATACTGAGCCACCAAAATCCATGAACTTTGTATGATAAATGAGAAACTTTAAAACAAAATACAGTAAGCTGTCAAACGACCTAAACTTGAGGTGGGTTCTAAATTTTTTATCCAATGTACATTGAGAAATGAGTCCCTATTCTCTTATTGTGTGAGATCAAAAGATTTGGATTGCCTCATAATATGTCCTTAAGACTTTTCCGGTATCTTTAGTCTTCGTCTTAGTTTTGCTACTTTAGCATGTGCCCGATAATTGAATGATTCGGCTATGCGGGATATGTCGAGGAAAGCAGCAAGATGAACGACTAGAAGGTATGGGGAGAAAGGAACGTAATAGGGAATGTAAAATGAAGTGATGAACCTAGCATTCTCCTTCAAAGTGGTAGGGATAAGGAGACGTACTGATTCTTGACATTGGGTAATGAGTTTGGGACATAGCAAGTTCGTTGTCCTCAAATTCTTGATGTCTAGTTGTTGTACACCTTAACCAGTGTATAACTCTATGCTCTTGAGATACTCACAGGTTACATGATCCATTTACCATTATGATCTTGGTGAGTTAGAAAGATCACAAACAATTAAGTCTCAATCCTCATGGAAGAGTAAGGGATGTTGGAATGGCCCGAGTTAATAGGTTCGGCCATAGGTCGCCGAAGTGGGCTGACCCAATTAATAGGAATGGATAATATGGGAGGCCCATATCGCATAACGTTTATCCACTGCCCCACTATCTCACAATTAATACAGGTACACGGTAGAACGGGAGATAGAATAGAATGAAAATACAATTTCTCTCGCTACGAGAGAAATAGACTATGAGAGAAAAGATAAAAGCTTGGCGTGATATTTTCATCAAGTTGAAGATGGATCGTTGTTCGTGAAAAGTGGCGGATTTTCACTTATGATTTCCACCCCAACTAAGAGTACGGAACATCGAGGAGACCATGGTTCAATCCGTATATGATCCGTGTTGCTGCAAGTATCAAGGTAATCTAAAATTTCCAACCACTTTATCTATTTCGTTCTCGCTTGGTCGCACATCTTATTTTCTGTATGAAATAACGGATATGGGATGAGAATTGAGAGTACATAATTTTAGTAGATTGGATCAAATATGTATAAGTCAGAGATATTGAAAATATCATACATATTTTATAAATATGAAAATATTTGACTAATCAAATATTCTTAATTTATTTATTAGCATGCATAAAAGATTGCATTTAATATGGGCATACGTCATTGATGACAAGGATTGAGATTCCTTTTTCTTATAAGTTACCTCTCTCGGTGAAATACGGAAGACATAGAATATATAATTCTTTATTTTCTATGTACATACTTTCTTGGAGTATCACCTAATTCCTTTAAGAGGCTAGGGTGTGTGAAATCGGTGGATGCTTTAGTAGTGTTCATTAAGGCGAGTGCCAAGAACACTGTAGATGTATTGTTATTGAGGGCTTGTAGACGGGCTATTCGAGATCTGACATTAGTGAATTGACTATCAATGTGATTTATGTGTAATTATGTGCTAACAACCTAAATATATATAGTTTTACATGAGGAGTTTGATTTATAAAAGGACTCTTATTTTTCACAATCAAGTTAGTAAAAAATAATTATCTATAAAATACTTAACTACCCACTCAGTAATGATATTATTAGGCATCCAAAAAAAAACAAAAGCAAACAAAAAATAAGATAAAACATCCATACTTCAATTTATCTCCCTTAACATAAAACGCAACAATTATGGACATGTGTTTGCCTATAATATTATCTTATGAATATAATTAAGTTTAACATCCATATTGTTTATGTATTAAGTGATATGTCATGACATATATTATAAACAGTGCATCAGACGGGTGGTGAAATCTAGTCTAGTAATAGTAATAGTAATAGTAATAGTAATAATAGATAAATATGGTCCCAATTATACAAGCTCAGTTATAGATAAGTTGGATCAGATGGCACAGAGAAACCATCCTTTAAAAGCATGGGTCCATCTGTTTCAAAGTGTGTCTTTTAGGTTATCTATTCGATCTTAAGTATTCATGTCAACTTTACATTTCCTGCACTTTCTTTTCTGTTTGGGAAAAGCCTCAATATTCTACATGAACATATTATATAGAAATGACCATGTTCCAGCAGTTTATAGAGCCACGCAATTCCATGTAATTCAATCAATACCTACATTCCCATATATATATCAATTCCAATATTTACATCCTCATGTAATTTATCCTAACATTATACGTACAACATATAAATTGAAACATCTTTCACAGTTATCTAGTAAAAACTAGAATTAATGAATTATACACTTCATTTTCTAGCGAATGAATCATTATTTTAATTAGCATACAGTTATTAGTATTTGTCCAAATTACTCTAATTAATTGGTAGTTACTCCATCCCGGCCTCAATAAATTAAAGAGGAGCTTCTGGTTGAATAATTATACTTTTCAATTAATGCTTTGAACTTCAAAGAAAAAAATAAAATAAAAAAAATCATATAAAATCTGTTGGGCTCATTTGATAGGGGGAGGGACGTTAACCTATCATAAGATTACTTAACAGGGTTTGAGTGTATAATTTAACTAGTCTTGCATTTGATAGAGGGTATTAGATTTTGTGATAAATTTTATTGGGTGTTTGGTAGCTTACATAATATTACTGTTACATACAAATTGTGTCATTGTAGGTACACTTTTACCCCTACCAAATCTGAAAATTACTCATTTCCCTTTCCCTCATCTTCATATCGCGGTGGTTATCGCCTCAACTTGTCATAGGTGGAAACCTCAAGAACAAAATTGATCGCTGCTCTGGACAAGATGCTATGAAGATGATTTTGCTTTGTTACCTGAAACGTAACTTTTATTAGATTTAAAAAAATAATAATAATAATAATAAAAAAAATAAAAAAAATAAATAAAAAAATAAATAATAATAATAATAATAATAATAATAATAATAATAATAATAATAATAATAATAATAATAATAATAATAATAATAATAATAACCAAAATTGGTTATCTTGTTTAACTATGCACGCATAAGATGCTATCTTACCAAATTAGTAAGATAGCTAAGAGGCCCTAATATGGGCTAATAATCGGACTCCCTAATTTAACACATATAAATAATAAGAACTACCAAATAATCGATTAGGCCATATAAGTAATATAATATGAAGTTATCATCCCTACCAAATGAGCTCTTAGTATCTTGAATTGGCATGAACTACTCTCATGGCTACTCCTTTTATATATTTAATTATTTACTCATTCTTCACGTTAAATGGTGATGATGACTAGCTGGCACTTGATTAATTCTGTCAAATAGCTCAGGTAAAGTGATGAAAAAATCACGAGAATAGATGATTTGCGAAACTTGAGAGGGCGAGCCGATATATTAATGTAATAGCATTTTGTTGAAAACGATTCTCGCCAGTTTCGCCCTTCTTCCCGAGATCTCGCCAGTTTCGCACTTCTTCTCGCCAATTTCGCCCTCCTGTCTCCAAAAATACAAGAGTCAAATTCGAACCAGAGACCCATTGAAGAGAACTCAAAACTATAACCACTAAATCAAGTCAACAACTTATTTTATTCTCTACATAGAATCTATATAATTACTTATTTATCTAAAATCAAATAAGCAAGAATTGCCTCCTCATATCATAAAATTTTCATAAAATTGAATAAGTAATCGAAAGTTTTGTATAAAATTTTTAAAATTATTATTATTATTATACTTGACAACATATATTTTTAAATATTTTATTTTGTTTATAATTTTAAGATGAATTTATGTATTCAAGTTGGTTATAATATTTTAAAAATATTTTGTTAAACTTTCGAATTTTTAATATAATATTTCCGTACTAGTAATTAGTAATGTTGTATGAAAAAATGTCAAAAAGTGTTTCACATTGCCACTCATTGTTTATATTATTTTATATTTATGAATTAGCTGTAAATAAATCTAATTCTATCAAATTTAAGATGTGTATATGTATTTGAATTAGTTATACTAATTGTAAAAATATATGTTAAATTTTCAGATTTTTAATATATTTTTTAATATTTTTCCAAAAAATTGCACAAATATTTCGATATTAATCGAGATCTTCGTAAATTGGAACACTGATATCTCCGTAAAATCGATATTTTTGTCCTTGCAGGTCACTTAGTTTAGGAATTCACAACATTTATTAAGCGCTAGCTACATGTACTAAATAATAAAGTTACTAATTAATATTGTCTTGTATCAAAGACAATGGAATAAAAGACGAAATAAGTAGTGTCACGAATAATTCGAACAACCTCGCTCTACGAAGGGTTTGAGTTTTGTAAAAATTACCATATTGAAGTACGAGATACATCTATGATGATTATTTTGGTTAAATATTTAAATCAATCTGTATTTTGTGACTTTTTATACTTTAATATTTAAATTTTATTTTTTTATCGATTGCAATTTAAATCTACGAATTGTACAAGTTGCAACTTCCGTCGTATTTTTCCGGTCAGATATCAAACACGTGACAATCACATACCAAATTGGGAAGATAGTTGCTATTTCTAAAATTTGTTGAGGCAGATTCACATGCCAAACACGTGACAATCACTTTTCTATGGCTAACTTGCAATCTCCATCAAATTGTGAATCTGCCTAAATAAATCATGAAAATAGCGAAAACCTTCTCTAATTTGGCACGTCATTGTCACGCATTTGAAATTTGGCCGGAAAAAAATTCAAGGGAGATTGGAACTTGTACAATTCGTGAACTTCAGGTTGCAATCCGTCAAAAAATAAAGTTTAGGTACTGAAGTGTAAAAACTCGCAAAGTATAGGTTGATTTAAATACTTAACCCTTATTATTTCCATAAGCACTTGCATATATGGGGTGTTTGCATTTACTTTTTCTAAGTGGTTTTCAGCTTATAACTTGAGAAAAACTATTTTGTAGTGTTTGCAAAGTCAACTTCTACTTAAAAAAAAAGTGATTCCAACGTAAAAGCTAAAAGCAGAAATTTGGACCGTTTGGTTGCAAATAATCAATGACAATGATAATGAGTGTAAATGAGGAATATAATCACGTTTATATCCCGATTATCACGTATAGATCACACTAATCGCTAGACCTTAGTTCACCGTCTAAGTATCGTTACAACCTTGGTATGTAGACGGCTATAACTATTGATTATTAGTTTTAAATATGTATATGTAAATAACATGTACATAGCAAACATGAGCGAATGTATCAGTATCATTATTAATAATTTGGTGCGATATATAATTGAGTGAAATTCAATACACACGTACTACCATGAATTAGCTTCTACATTATTCAGGATTTTCCAAAATCAAAGGCTAAAAAATGGTTTATAAGATAAGGCAGCACAATGCATACAAATTATGAGAAAGTAACATTTGTGGCCAAGATATCTTTTGCTACTCTTCAAACATTTCTAAGCCTGTCGTTCATTTTTTTAACTTTTTTCACTTTTTTTTAATTTTTTTTTTTAATTTTATCACACTACAAGAAAAATGAGTAGTTATGGCTACACTTTTTACAACTACAAAAGTGGTTACTAAAAATAACTCATTTTGTAACTATTAGTAGTTTGATAAAATATTTATACAATTTTAACAAAAGTTGCTATAATTTGACAAACTCTTTTACAACTATATGTAGTTACAAATATATTAGTAACTACAAATGATTGCTAAAAAATCTTTTGCATTTTACTATAAGTGGTTACCCTATTATAATCAAATGTAAACATGTAGTTACTAAAAATATTTTTATGATCATTTTTTTTTTTTTTGGTAACTGCATTTTGTAATTGCAAAATACTTTAATTCTAGTAATATCAGATGCCATATAAGTCTTAAATTACGGTCATATTCTGTCGATCTCTATATCAATATTAATATCAATACAATATGCTTTACACGTACTAATTTAGAGAATTGAGATTTGCACAATCTTTTGAGTAGAAACTAGATACATGTATTATTTGTCTCTACTTTCGATACTAGTGACAAAAATCTTGTCACCTAAATTTAGAGACAGGAAAAAAATTGTCTATTAAGTTTAAACAACTAGCATCTCAAATGAAACAATTCTTCTCTAATGCATCCCTATTTTGGTTTAGAGAGAGATGTTATACTATTAGAGAAATTCCTTATCTCTCTAATTTCAGTTTTTATTATGGTGACATAAGTAAAACCATTTACGATGATGATGATATTATAATAAAAAATAGCAATATTAGTAGTAATATAATAGTAATAATAGTAGTTGATCAAACTTAGCTTAGATATAAATATAAATTATGAACTTCTTTATATGCAAAAATGATGAGATATTGATATTTTTAAAAATATCTTTGCCAAAGCAACCTTAAACCCTGACAAGGTGAAAATACACCTGTGCATCTGTGTGCTCCAGAACCAATGCCATGGGTTAAAGTAATATTGAGAGAGTAGGATATTTAAAAGAAAGAAAAAAATAATGAAAGAAAGAGAGACTGCCAAATGATCTTAAATATATGTGGTACGGTCTTTTCCTAAAGTACAAAAAAGGCTGGATCTTTATATATACACAATATTAAGGGTGTGCACTACGGTGTGTATTGGATATTTGAAAGTATTTAGATCTATATCAAAGTTTGATTATTTATAAAATGAGTGTTCAAAGTAATCTGAAAAATTGGGATGGTATGGTACAATTATTTTTTTTGGGTATAGTTCAATTCAGATTTTGAATCTAACGGAATAGTTTAATTCGATTTGATTCAATTCGAATCACTGGAGATTTTTTATTTTTTCAATTATTGATTCAATTTAACCAAAACATATTAACGTCCAACTATTATAAATAATTTTATTACATAAAAAATTTATTTCCAGGTCATCAACTTGAGTTTTAAAAATTATACAATAATAAATATAATGTTCTTTAATTATTGATGTTAAATATAACTAACTACAGAATTATGAATATTTAATTTTTATTTAAATTAATTTTTTAGGAATAATATATATTTAAATTTAGAATTTGTTACTTTATTCGATTCAATACAGTTCGGTAAGGTTTTCGGTTCGGGAAATTGAAAAATATCAAAATTCGTACCAAAACAATAATCATTTCAGTTCAGTTCAGAAAAGTATGATCAACATATTTTTTCGGCTCGAGACTTATTTGGTTGGGGTTTTGGTAATTTTCAAGCTCCGTGCACAATCTTATACAATATCACAAACACAAATGCTCAGAAAATTAAAGGATCGAAATATTTCTCTATCTATCTTGGACATATATTATTGTACTTGTATTGATGATGTGTAATAAATTTATTTATTTCTTAATTTAGGATAAGATATTTTTAAAACAAAAAAAAAAAAAAACTTTAATTAGTATATATATAAATAATTAATATGTGTTGAGTAGATAAAGAAGCGAGAGCATAACAAAATGGGGAGCACTTATTCTAATCACAATTCATTGAACACAAATAGCATAACGTGTGTTATGTTTATACCACACAAGATAACCCACAATACAACAAAATAAACACAACTTCAAATCATTGACATCTAAAACCCCATCTCCCATTTCTTTCTAGATACCCGTGAAAATCCACCAACCAATAAAGCGTAGTACACGACAGCCGTCAAATCTAGCCACCCAATCATTTCTTGCCACGTCATTAGATAAGGCACTTTTCCAATCAATGGAATTCCTGCACTTGGATGATAGAACCCATGACTAAGATTGGATTATAGGCCATTGCAGAGGTCATACCCCTTAAATGTTACTCCTCCCCTTGACTTATTTTGCACAATTGATCAGGCACGCATATTAAAAAAAAGTAAATTTAATTTTTTCTTTTAATTTTTTTAAAGGCGGAGATTGAGAGTTCAAATTGAGGGTGGAGATTGTGAAAATTACTTTTTATTTTAGGAGTATGCAAAATAAGATGGGACGACCGAAAACGAAAAATGTCCAAAATAAATCGGGACGGAGGGAGTACAACATGCCTTGACTCAATCAACATGCCTTCATTCATATCGGGTACATCTGATTTGTGAATCAGAAATCGATATGCACTACTGTTGAGTGTATATCCAATACACACACAATCGACCGTCTTCGGCCCGATTCGTACTTATTTTGGACTAGGCATTTTAACCTTTGCTAAACATCCCCACACTTTGAGGTATTTGTATGATGATTTACGTCTCTTCCACAACTCATAAGGAGTTTCATCCTTGCCTTTTCGTGGAATTTTATTAAGTATATGATTAACTGTTAGAACAGCTTCCCCCCACAAGTTTTGTGGTCCATTCGAGCTTATCAACATAACAGTCATCATCTCTTTTAGTGTATGGTTCTTGCGTTCCGCAACACCATTAGATTGTGGTGAATATGGAGCCGTCGTTTGATGAATTATGCCCGAGGCAACACACAATTCTTCAAATGGAGCTACATACTCTCCACCTCTATCACTCTGATGTCTTAATTCGGCTACTATGTTGATTCTCTACTTCATTCTTCTAGAGCTTGAAAACTTCAATAACTTCATCGTTACTCCTCAAGAGATAACGATAACAAAATCATGTGCAATCATCAATAAAAGTAATAAAATACTTTTTGCCACCTCTAGTTTGCACAAACTTTAAATCACACATATCCGTGTGTATCAATTCTAGAGGTTTAGTGCTCCTCTCCACCGAATAACTTAGCCATTTTGGCTTCAACACAAACTTCACACTTTCCATGTGAGTTTATTTCAGGTATATCCAGTAAATTCAAATTTACCAACTTTTTTATAGCATTCAGATTAACATGTCCTAATCTAATATGCCATAAATCAGAGCACTCAAGCATGTAAACAGAAGTAGAAGTTTTATTCATGCTTTCCCCGCCAAAACGGCGTACAACCATTACATTCATTTTGAACAATCCTTTATCAAGATAACCCCTACCACGGAATTGTCCAAAGTTGCTAAGTACAACCTTTCCTACTCAAACACTAGTCTAAGACCATGGCTAACCAGCAACGAACCCAAAATTAAGTTCTTCCAGATGTCTGGGACATGCAACACATCTTTCAACGTCAACTCCTTGCCCGAAGTCAACTTTAACACCACATTACCAACACCCGCAACTTCAGAAGTAGCGTGATTACCCATGTGGAGTTTCCTTCCGGTAGTAGGGTTATACGACGAGAAGGCTTCCTTCTCCGAACACACATGGCAAGTGGCACCGGTATCCACAATCCATTCCTTAGGGTTGTCCACCATATTGGCTTCGAAGACCACAGCAGACATGTCAACATCAGTCATCTCCTTGTTTTCAACAACATTGGCACTCGACTGTTGCTTTTCCTTTTCCTTTTTGGGTAGGCGACAATCCTTAGCCAAGTGACTCGGTTGCCACAGTTGTAACAATCCCCTTGGAACTTTGGCTTCACTTGTTTCTTGCCCTTGTCATTGGGCCTCTTCCTCTTATTAGAGGTACCAAGTTCCAACAAGTTGGCTTTGACCTCCATTGAAGCAAGAGTCGGCTTGGAGTCATTCCTCCTATTGTCCTCCTCAATTTTGAGCTTGACAATAAGATCCTCCAAAGTCATCTCCTTACGTTTGTGTTTGAGATAACTCTTGAAGTCCTTCCAACTAGGAGACAACTTCTCTATCACAGCAGCCACTTGGAACGCATCTGGTAAGACCATTCCCTCGGCTGTGATATCGTGTAGGATCAACTGAAACTCTTGTACTTGTTCCATCACCGTCCTTAAATCCACCATATGAAAATCCAAGAACCTACCAACAACAAACTTCTTTGTGCCGACATTCTCAGTTTTATACTTCTTCTCCAAAGAGTCCCACAACTCCTTGGGGGTTTTCACCATACTATACACATTGTATAATGTATCACTAAGTCCATTTAGGACATAGTTACGGCACAAGAAATCTCCTTAACCCCACGTCTTAAACGCGGCATGCTTTTCAGCGTCTGTTTTATTCTCCGAAAAACTGGCGGATCCTCCCTGAGGAAACGCGCTAAGCTCAACATCGTGAGGTAAACCAACATATTTTGCTGCCACCTCTTGAAGTCGACGCCCATGAACTTCTAGGGCTTCTCACCATGGGTAGGTGCAGTAAACGGAACTTTCGAGGATGAGCTCGCCATTATGAGGGTGTGTGTAGGAGCTATTATTTGTTTTGCGATTGTTGGATATATAGTTCACCCAACAATGGCTTACAAGATTTCATTAATCTATTACAACTCTCAAAAGCTAGAACTATGTAAGAACTGCAACAACAAAGGAATTAACACCAAGAATTCTGGACAACCAATGTTCAAACAACACAGGAACAGTCATCAAGGATTTTGGACTGCTGAAATTCGAACTGTACAGGAATTTCTTCAAGAAATATGAACAGATGATGTTCAAACGACGCTGGAACAACTCACAAACCACTTCAAGTATTTTGGACAGGTAATGTTCGACCAACGCAAGAACAACTTCGAGATTCTGAACAGTTGTTATCGCTGTAACAAATGTTAGAACCAGAAAAGAACAAGGGTGAGGTCGGACCTCTTTTCGCAAAACGAATACGTCCCGGTTAGTGCTCACGGTTTGACGTAGCATTCCCAAAGATAAAACTACCCCCGTCTTCTGGATAGTAGCACCACAAATCCAAAAACACCAGCGAACTAGAATGTGTGGTAAGAACTAGGAAAGGACTGTATGCAGAATGAATTTGGAACGCAAGATTTTTCTTAAATGCAATGAGATGCAGATTTTTAGAAGCATTCCAAGTGTTTCTGATATTTTTCCAAGTTGTTTTATGCAGGAAAACAATGACCTACATATATAGGCACCATCCCACTCAATTGGAAATTAAATACACCCATTATTGGGTCTTAAAGCCATTCAAATATGCCATTTAAGGCATTCAAGTGAGGTTAGTAACCTCCAGGTGTTACACCACCTTAATGCAGGTGTTAAACCTCATTAACTTCAGATGTTACATCATCACAACGTCCCATCAATGATGGAAGTTACACGTCATGTCCCTTGACAGTCCGAACATGAACATACATGTCTGCCTTAACAAGTAACCATTTTCGTGCATTAATTTCTCACTCACCGAAATTCAGTTTGGAGAAATCCAATACACAATGATCATCTATTCGGAATGTTGAACGATCACACACAACTCAATTACATTAGAGTTGAATATTTTACCACTTTCCAATTGGTCAAATTTGGATAGTCACTCATTTTCTTAAACCAATTTCCAACACCTATAACTTTATTCATGATGTATTAATGATGCTCGAGTCTATGCATAATGAGAAGTAAACACTAATTAGAATATATCGAACTTTATATCTCTACAATAGAAAATTTTATAAGGCTAGATATTTTCATATTATATCGTGGTATGTTGTTTTAATGAATTTTTTAAAATTAATTATTATAACTTGTTTTGTAAAACTAAGATTATTTAACCTTTTTTTTTCTCATTTGTGATTCTTTTTAGGTTTTAGTTGATTCAGAATTGTGTTTGTTCAATGTATCACTTTTTTTATTGCACTGAATAATGTAAGAAGTGTATCCTATTACAATGATAAATGATTACATTGGATATTATTAAAACGATCGACTAATACATAAAATACAATTATTTTACATTCAAATTTATATTTTCATTAAATAGTAGTAAAAAGTTGTAACAACGTGCAACGCACGTGCGTAGTACTAGTACAAAATAAGAACTAGGAAAAAATCTGAAAAATATGAAACCTAACAGATTTAACCACACAAAACCAACATCGTTCTCGTCGTGACGAGCAAAGTAGAAAGCGTTGCATAGGGATGGAGGACTTACCTTCGACAGTAGAGAAAACAAGCCTTCGACTAACTGTGGTTGCCGAGATACCAAAGCTAAGCACACATCTTCAATATTTTCGACAATGAGGAATGGAATGTGGCTTGGTACAAAGGTAAACACCTAATTTAGTGGGGTAGAAATATAATTGATGGTTTTGGTCTCAAGGGATAGTTTAGTCTTGGAGGGGGACATGGGACCGATAATCTTGAGTATAGTCCTAAATAGTGGTTTTAATTTAGAGTGTGGGTGATTACCTGCTTTGGACAGACTTTCAAAGTAAACATTAGATTGAGAGGAATTATTTGTCCTAATTATTGGTTATAATGCATTGTAAACAGACCCTGCAGGTATTGAGAACTTGAGACTAATGAAATGCAATTTTCACGGTTTACATAGGTCGATCTTAAGAAGCTGGAGCTGACTTCTTAGATCTCGTAATACTTAAGTCCAAAATCTCGATTTTAAAATGAAAAGAGAAAAAAAAATCTGAGCAAGAAACAATGATTAAAATAATTAAAGATAATTAGGTCAAAGGACGTTTACTAAAATCAGCAAGAATAAGAGCTCTAAAGGTTAGGGTCTTTTTGTAATATAAAATTATTTGTACTACAAAAAAGTGCAATAACAGGAGGATAGATAGAAAAAAATGGTCCATCACCAACCAACAACTGCAGAACCAATCCTTGTCTCTTCCTCTATTTCATCCCACACATACCTCTGTTCATAGAGAGAGAAAACCACTAAGTGAGAGAACGGTAGAGTAGATTTTAATCATAAAATTCCTTGATATAAAAATTAATACTTCTATTAAAAACTGTTATTCGTTTAAAGAATTATTGCTTTTGTATAAAAGATTAATATAGATGTAAGTACTTTTTATATTAAAAGTAATTTTTTTATATGAAAATAACTCCGGCGGTCCTATTTAAATGTTTACAATTTTACAGAAAGAAACTAGCAGCGGTTCCTTCCCGTGACTACCCAGCCAGCAATAGCATGCTTCCCGTCCCAATCTCCTCTCCACTTACTAAATATAAATACAGAGCATTCTGTATCTTCATTTCCCTTTATTCCAACTTTTTGATATTTCATTTTTTCTTTTAGCATTCCATTTTTTGTTCTGGGTTTCTTTAACATTTCTGATATGGATTGACATATACAGAAAGAGTGCTTTAGCGTTCCACCCACCCTTTTTGGTGTAACAAGCATGTTTCAGTAAGCATTCTGGCGTCTAGCAGCGTTGTTTACTGAAAAACACACATATATAGTAGGTTGGAGGATTGAGGGGATTCGACCATGTCTTCTTCTTGCTTGAGTGGGGGTGGGAGAGCATATAGAATAGAATCGTTAGAGATTGAGATAATAAAATCCCCTTCAAGCACCACTTCTTGGATTTCAAATTCATCCTCTCCATCTTCCACTCTCTCTGAATCCAGTAACGGCCCACTTGCAATTTCTACCAGGAAGCCCAGAACCCCCCGCAAACGTCCCAATCAGACTTACAATGAAGCTGCTGCTATCCTTTCCACCGCCTATCCCAAGGTTTTCCCTGCAAAGCCCGACTCCGCCCGCAAATTCACCACATCACACCATCACACCAACAATCATTATGAGCCTTCTTCAGACTTGCTTATGCCTTTTCAGATACTCGATCATTCTGGCTTCTTATTGGACCCGCCCAGGCCTCCCACCAGCTTCCCTGACCCCAAAGGCTTCAATTTTAATCCATGCCAGAGTCCAGGGGAGATCAATTCCAATTCCAATTCCCATTCCTGTCGAGAGGAAGAGGAGGAGGAAGACTTCGATGCAGAATCAATGCTGGATGAGGAAATCGAAGAGGGAATTGACAGCATAATGGGGAATTTGGGCATGCAAAATGAATCAATTGAAGATTACAACTCATCGAATACGCAAATCAACAACGGTTTCTGCTATGGCTATCCGGTGGGCCTAGGGTTTGAGTTTGGGTATAGGTATGGGATGATGAGGAGAGAGATGAGGGCGATCAGAAATGGCGATGAATGTGACTGGTGGAGGTTTCCGATTGTGAATGTGCTCGATATAACTCCAAATATAGCCAGAATTCCGCCGGAAAAGAAGAACAAGAAGAAGAAGAAGGTAACGGAAATCACAAATTCAATCTCCACGGCTTCGGATGTTAAATCACCTGGGGGTGGGGAGGAATCTGTTTCTGTACCTCCTCAGCCAACCGCAGGGCTCCTCTTGAAATTGAATTACGACAGCGTTTTGAATGATTGGTCCGACAAGGCGTCTCCGATTCCCGGTGACTCTCCGGCCTCCCAGTCCGCCGGGAATGATGTCCAGGTAATACTCGCCAATCCATACTGTCAATTCATATTACTTAATAAATATTATATTCCGTAATTCGTAACTTCCGTATGTTATTGTTATTATTATTATTTTTTAAGGAAATTCCGTATGCTAAATAAGTTCGATGCAACTAAATTATTTTAGCGTTTCAATAACTATTTATTAATTTTATTGACTACCTTTATTTTTACAAGAAAAATAACAAAATAGTTTTCATAAGTTATATATTTGCTTTTTGTTTTTTTGGAAACATTGTATATACATAAATAGACCAAAATAAATGATATGGTAGTTAAATGATGAAAAAAAATGCTTAAATGGTAAAATGAGAATATAAATATACTAATAAACATGTTAATGCAATAAAACAATCTAAGTTGGAAAAAAGAAAAAACAAAAACAAAGGTCGACTAGCGTGACGAAATATTACTTGCATCGCAAATTTTGAAAAATGTTGCTATAATTTAGAATGTATAATGTAAATATCATTCTCAGAATAATTCTACGTCTTCTTTGACGAATCGAAATATTGTACTAGCATTGATGCAAGCAACTTATTTTAGTTTTTACCTATTATTTTTCCATCCTATAATAAGATTATAAGATTCATAATAGGAAGTTTTGATTTTATGGATAAACTATATATAATTGAATAAAACTAATAAAAAAGTCATACAGGTGCTAATTGATAATTTTTTAGAGTTGTACTTTTATCTAATTAATGAAAATTAAAAAAATGTATATTTTCAATACATGGACTCGTCATGAGATGGGGGAGTATTATTATTATTATTACAAGAAAGATAAAAAATTAATAAACTTATATTTAGTTAAAACATAAATTAATTAGACAAAGATAAATTATATAATAATAATAATTAGTAATATGAGATACAAATAAATAAAATATTGGGCTATTATGATACTTAAAACGTTGAAACCATATCTTTTAGATTTTTTTTTTTTTTTTTTAATTTTATGGTTCTGATGATTGCAACCTCATTGGGTGTAATGAATATGGATGTTAGTTGGATGGTAGGGGGCCCTTTTCCTATATGTTATGCTATTTGAGGTGAAAAGTACATTTTTGGTTAATGTTATTGAATTGTGGAGTGCAGGGTCGGGTGGCACAAATAGATTTGTTCTCGGAGAATGGAGGAATAAGAGAGGCAAGTGTGTTACGGTACAAAGAGAAACGCCGCACCCGACTCTTCTCTAAAAAAATAAGGTACCAAGTTCGAAAAGTCAATGCTGATCGACGTCCTAGAATGAAGGTAAGCTTCCCTCTCCCCTCCCCTCTTCCTACATTCACCTTAATTTTTTATTATTACTTTTTAATAACACAACATGCATCTCTAATTCATTTTAATGTTGTCGCAGGGACGATTTGTGAGAACACCAAATTCCTCCGACGATTAATTAGATAAACATGTAGCCTCTGGGTTTTTTTTTTTTTTTTTTTTTTTGTAGTTTCTACTATATGGCTAAGAACTAGGTTCTTTTTTCTTTTTTTTTTCCTTCACTCTTATTGTTTTTCTTACACTGACTCGATACAGAGTTCCGAGGGTTGCAGACTAGCCTGAAGAGTAGAGTAGGACTGCAGCATAAACTCAATCCAACTAATTACAAGATTTTTCTCTAGATCTTCTCTTCATATTTAGTTACCTATTTCCCCTTTTCCAATCTTTCAAGAGCTATCTTGATAGCAAAGCAAATATATAAATAAATAAAATATGAACAAAATACTTAAAAAATAAATAAATCATGGCTCGTGAACTAGTTCAAACCATCTATTGTAAAATTGGTATCCCAATCGTTGTTTGTGAGATTGACACATGTCTCATAACTTTCATTGTTTTAGATTAAAAAAGTTATGAAACATTCATCACACGGTGTAAAAGAAAATCTTAGAGCAGATAATCTGAATCGTGGTGAAACACATGTTGCATCGATGCATGAATAGAGGTTAAGCTACAAGTGGGATTATTTACCCCCACAATTTCATTTATATAGAAACCCCTATTTTCGAATAAATTAATAAGCTTCATGACATGTGAATAATACCACTTTTGAATTCTCAAGTAGAATTAGAGATGAAAATATTGCAAAATTTCGCCGAAATGAACGGGGGGTGGGAGGGGGGCCATTTTGTCAGAAAATCAACGTAATATTATCGATTTCACCGAGATGTTTGTTTTCGCCGACTCTTAGCCAACAATTTCGGCGACAATCTCTGCTTTCACAGTTTCACGTGGCAGAATCAGAAACAAGTTTTTACTTTTTTTTTTCTTTTTCTCTATTTTTTTTAAGAAAAAATTTATGGGCATTCCAATTAATTCTATCTTATTTAAATGTTTCCTTTTTTATTATTTACTCCCTCTGTCCTGAGATAATTTGCACACCCCTCTCGGCACGTGGAATAAGAAAGAACTATTTTTTTATTTTTAGTTGACTTTTTCAAAGGTGCAGATTGAAGGTGGAGATTTTAAAGGTGGAGATTGTAAGAGAAATTTCCTTTTTAATGGTGTGCAAATTATCTAGGGACACCCCGAAAAGGAAAGTGTTCAAATTATCTCGGGACGGAAGGAGTATTTTTTAATCTTTTATGTTTTTTCTTTAATATCTTCCATTAAAACTTAACAAGAAAAATGTATCATATTTCGTATTACAAATTCTTAATTTATATTATAATGCTAGATAAAATGTATTTCTTGTAAACATTTTGTTTGTTTATAATTTTAAGATGAACTTATGTATTAACATTAGTTATAATCTTTTAAAATAATTTTTTAAATTTTCATATTTTTAATATATTTTTGTACTAGTATGTATTAATATATGACGATGTGTATCGTCACAATCACTTGTTTTTTATGACAAAAATATATTTCATTATTAATACTTGGGCAAATAGGTGACAAAATTATTTTGTCATATTTAATTAAATTTGGTGACGAAGGACAATTAGTTCGTCATATTTTAATTTGTGACAACATTAAATTCTGTCATAAATGCTTAAAAACATTAAGGGATAAAATTATTCCGTCGTTGATGTTCATATTCAGTGATGACGAGTACCAATTCATTACCTTTATTATTTTTTGAAAGGGCAACAAAATTATTTTGTTGCAAATGTTATATATGGTGATAATGTAAGCTATTTCGTCACAATTTAATATTTTGTGCATTGTGGTGACGAATTCGAATATCATCACTAAAATATTTTTACTTTTTGATAATTTAATTTTTTGTTGCGTTATAGTAATTAAAACATGACGATATTTTTTCGTCTAAGATATTTAAATTTGTTGATAATGTCCATTGATTTGTCTATTAGAGATGCTAATTTTAATTATTGTTATGTTATAGTAATTAAAACATGACGATAATTTTTCGTCTAAGATAATTTAAATTTGTTGATAATGTCCATTAATTTGTCTATTAGAGATGCGAACTAGAAAACTAAAAAAAAAATCATTATCAAGAATTGAACTTAAGACCTTGAATGAAAGGTCCCAAGATTTTACCAATAAGTCTACAACTTCTTATGTTTATTACTTAATGATCAATATATTTAACATGTTTTATTAAAGTAAAAATAGTAAAATATATTTTGACTTGGATTTGAACTCAAGATCTCTTATAATAATCGTAAGCAGTCTACCAATTCGGTTACCATGTAGTTGTGATATGAATCCCAGAGAATAATTAATAGATACAAATCTGATCTGAGTTATTCGAATTGACAAACTCCACTATTCTCATCATCACGTGTATCATTTCATACATGAAATAAGGCATGCAATCTAGCAAGACAGGAACATATTAAGTTATCACCCAACTAATAAAACTCTACAAACTCAGGAGACTCGCTATGTACCCCAAACTATATTGTTGCACCAAGTCAAACATCTCTTCCCCCTCAATCACTACTAAAAACGAGGGTTTTAGTATCGAAAATTTTCTGAGACCGAAAGTAGATTTTTCGATACCAAAGGTCTTTGGTATCGGAAAATATATTCGATACCCTTCCTGGCATTGCTAAAGACCTCGTATCAGAAAAACAAATCCGATACCAAAAGGGGCATCTTTGGTATCGGAAAAACTATAGTATCGGCAACTAGTATCGGATGTTTCTAACGCAATAAGTACACATTTAGTATCAGAACTTTTTTGTCGATACTACATAGTGTTTGTATCGAAAATATTTTCTGATACTAAAAGAAGATTTAGTGTCGGCATCTTCTAATACTATAATTGTTTATTTAGTATCAGAACTTATTTGTCGATACTTCATGGTGTTTGTATCAAAAATATTTTTCGATACTAAAAAAATTATTAGTGTCAGAATTTCCTAACACTATAAATATTTAGTTAGTATCGAAATTTATTTCTCGATACTATATATTATTTGTATCGATATATTATCCGATACTAAAATATTACTAGTGTAAAAAATTATTGTATTAATGGTGGAATCGTTTGTTTTATTTTGTTCTAAAGTCTAGTAACATTCATTATAGATATATTAGTATACATTTGGATACCAAATATGGTATTATAATCAATCTACATGGTGGTAGACTAATTACATGCTAATTTATATCATATATAAAGTTGATAATTGATCATGTCTTACATATTACATCCACCAATAGACTTTAAAAAGTACCATAAGACTGATAAATGAAACAAAAATATCAACCTATAAACAATAACTAAAGTAGTTCATCAAGGTATGAGTGCAAAAACATTAGTTCCATCTACAAATTATATTAGCATCATATTTAACATATGCTTGCAAAAGGTTGAAGTTCTAGACCATCAAGTTGCGAGATATATCAACTTCCACTCGAACATCATAGCAAAATAGTAACATCCTGTTCCAGAAATTTTTTTATTAAAAAACCAAACTTGTAATGCAAAGTTCTATACACATACCAACAAAATCTGCAAAGTTATAATGAGAACGAAATAATAATGCAAATTATACTATAAATAACAGAACTGAATAATGCAAAATATTAATGCAAAGTTGCATCTTAATGCAAACTAGTAATTCAAAGTTATAACTCTTCTTGGGTTGACAACTATAGTGCACTAATAAGACAAGGCTAAAGAAAATTCAAGCTAAAATGTAACACAAGCTTTAGTTGATCAAAGAAGGTGAAGTAGCAATTTTACGAGTGAATCATCTTTAACAACTAATAACTACTCATCACATTATACAATAAGAGAATACCCCATTGAGCAAATTATGTGAAGACTATAGTTGCACGAAATATTGCAACAAATATTATCTTCATCAATCTATACCACCATACCCATAATTGGTCATATTCTATATTCCAATAAAAAAATACATAGAATATGGACAATAGCCACCGCCACAAAATTTACTAATAACAGTCTTTCAAAGAGGTGAAAAAGGGTAAAACATACCTTGATGATAATGGACAGAAGCCTTGAAAAGTTAAACGCGCATAATCTGCATTTTGAAGCGTTTTGAGTTAAAATGTATTCAACATATAGAAAATGAAATGTACACATATATAATATGTAAGTAATATACCCGACCACCGTTGCTTTGTATTTGGAGAACAATGTCCAATAGCGAATTCACCTTATCTTCTAGAGCTTCTCTCTTCTCTTTTTCACTGCCCATCGCTTCTTCCAACTCCTTTCTTTTTTTAGCTTGGGTGGCAAGCTCAATTTCCAATTCAATTCTCTTTTGTTTTTCTGCAGTAATTTCATCTTCTAAAGCTTGCCATTTTTGTCTTTCAGTCTCAACCATCAACATTGCTTCAGTAGCTTTTTGCTTTGAAGTACCTGCAATTTGTGTCTTCACACCAATTCCGAACGTCCTTTTGTATCCACGGTTATCATCTCCCACCTTTTCTTGGTATATCCTTTTTCGCTCACAAGCAACATCACAGTCTAGTGGGAGATTATCTAACTCAAATCTGATCTCAGCATGTGAGATATAATTAAGCTTGATAAGATATATGCATCACCATATAATTAAGTAAAATTAATGCCAAAACACACACAAAGAAAGTAAGATTTATCCATATAATTAATTTTGCAAATTGTGGATCAATAGGCTGATTTGTTGATTGTCCATAACCAATCATAAATATCTCCAATTGATCTGGCTCTATTCCATCTTGTGTCTATCATCATAAAACGTTGTTTTCTTGTCAAATCATCACAAAAAATCTTTAAACGTAAGTGTGAAGTGAAACTTTTATTTTTAACTTTGATTGCAAGTAAGTTCATACCTTTTCTTCTCTCAGTCTAGCAAAGCTCTTGGTACCCAAGTGGTGTGCCATTTTAGAACCACTGCGATTCTTCGTATGAACCATAATCCAAAGTAAATAAAAAAAGAAAGGAAAAAATCTGAACCATCATCCAAAGTGCCTCCTCTGTTGGCTCATCTAAGAATTTTCTCCAATCTTCTAAGTTGAAAGGTATGAACTTTGCGTCTCTTGCAAGCAACCCGAGGTAAGATGAGAACTTCCTCGCATTTCTACAGTTTGGCTATCCAGATTTATTTACTCTCACCATTGTCTTAGGATTACCTTGCAAGTTAGCACACTTGTTTGGTCCTCTAGGTGCATTTTTCTTTCGAGTAACCGATTCTCTACATAATACATATTAATAAGTATTTGTACCAAGTGTAAAATCAACTAATACTAATGAAAATAGGCATTTACAAGTAGCTTATCAGTACTTGCAACATTAGACGTACAGTTTGTGGCAACAGTAGCACTATCAGTTGTTGTAGTATTTGCATTAGCGCTATCGTTTGCTGCCAGGTCCCTATTAGTAGGTTCAGTTGCACTTGTAGTAACCATGTTCGATGAAGTTGCGCGAGTAGTAGTTTTGGGTACTGGAGCAGCGGCTATAAATAATTAATTGACAACATTTATGGGTCAAACTACATGTATTTAAACCACAGTAAAAGCATAAAATGAATAACCGAAAAAAAGAACTAAGCAAAAAAATAAAAAAAGAAGTTAAAGAGAGAGCTAACATGGTATCCTATTGTCAAGAGGCTCGGTCTCCACTCGTTTCTTGTTGTTCGAAAGAAAAACGCACTCCGCTTTTCATCCTCTTTGGTGGATTAGTTACTTGGTTATTGCTCTTAGCATTGTTTCCATTGATTCTCTTAATCATCTTATCCTGCACTTAAAGAAATCATGCAATTTAAAATAAGACAAGATAATGATACAAATATAGCAAATAATCATTCAAATTTACATGACTTGATACTAAATTATTCATTTAAATATTACATAATTATAACTAAATTAATATTATGAGCATGTTCTTGTCTCTGGGGAAAAAATCATGGCCCATATCATAAGAATCTCTCAGTTTTATCCTTGTAACAACATTCGAATTTGGCTCAACTGGATCGGGTGTATAGAAAACTTGGAAGGCTTGAGATGCAAGCACATATGGTTCACTTGTCTTCCAAAAATGCTTAAAATTTACAAGTGTAAAGCCTAGTGCATCATCTTTAAAATCTCTTGTCATATCAACCCAATCACACCTAAAGAGTATAACCTTTCTTTTATCGTAATAGTCCAATAGAATAATTTCTCTAAGAACGCCATAGTAGATCACACCCCCTTCAGAATCAATGGATACACCACTATTTTGAGTCGGAGAATGTAATTCAACATCCTTTGTTCGAAATTTGAAGCCATTGTAACTAATATTTTTTATTCTTTTAGCCAAGCTACTTGGCTCTTTACTTAGCCAATGAAGATCCTCAAGAATTTGCTGCACATTTTCTTGACAAAAATTTTCACCCTAAAATAGTCACAGACAAGGTTAGTACTATTAATGAGTATGATATAAGTAGTGGGTAAGTAAAAGTAAACCAAACGTTACTTACATTAACCTGAAACCATTTAATAAATGTTTCTTTGTGAATTTTTTCAAGTTCTGCATGATGAATAGATGGCTGTTCTTAGAGTTATAATTTTTTATGTTCACTGTATTAGAAAATAACCAAAGATAAAAAAAATTAAAGAATTTAGAATCTTTTCATATGTAATGCATAAATAATAGTATTAAGGCTAAATAGTATAGAATATTCTATACTATTTACAGGGATATTCTATACTATTTGGCCTCATAAATAATAGTATTAAAGCTAAATAGTATAGTATTAAGGCTAAATCGTATAGAATATTGTATACTATTTACAAGGATATTCTACACTATTTAGCCTTAATACTATACTATTTAGCCTCATAAATAATAGTATTAAGGCTAAATAGTATATTATTAAGGCTTAGATAGTATAGAATATTCTATACTATTTACAAGGATATTCTATACTATTTAGCCTTAATACTATAAATAAAGAAATATTTATCCATCTTACCCAAAACATTTTGCCACCCCATCGAAATTCAATAAGACATATTGATGTGCTTGAATCCATTGCTGGTGATCCAAATAAATAACTTCTTCAGCCCCTAAAACACGACAATGGTTGAGAAAATGGACAACCCCTTGTGAGTTTCTTCTTCCCCACTAGGGAAATTCTTATTTGACCAATCCTCTCTTGACCCAACCTTGTCCAAATATGTTGCACAAAAGATCATACATTCATCAGCAATGTAAGCTTGAGCTATTGAACCTTTTGGTCGTGCTTTGTTTCGGACATAACCTTTCAATCTCGATAAGTACCTACATGGTCGAAACATGATATGTTATATTACATGAAAAATGTAATAGTTTGTAATGAAAAATGGAATTAATAAAGCTTGAGATTCCAATCGTTCCAAATCCTCAAATGCAAGATCTTTGTAACATATTTCCTTGAAAAAAGTGACTGAACTCAATCAATAGAATACTTGTTTCTCGAGGTAGTGATCTTTGTATTGCTAGGGGCAACAGTTTTTGATTTAAATGTGGCAATCATGACCTTTTAATCCTGAAATCTTCCTAGCTCTAACATACACACAACGTGAAACATTAGAAGCATACCTGTATGGAACCCTCACCGAAGATAACACCTTACAAAAGTTATCCTTGCCTTTGTCATCCAAGTAGAAGGGAGCTGGTGGTATTTCAAACTTCTCACCTACCTCTCTAGGATGAAGATGAGATCTGATATTCATTTCCAAAAGTTCAAAGCGTGCATTAAGAGAGTCTTTGCTTTTTCCGTCAAGCTCCAATAAAGTCCCCACTATGTTATCAAAGATATTCTTTTCAACATGCATTACATCCTCGTAACACCTGACGTTTCCAATATGGTAAAGAAAATAATATACTTTATTTTTTCCAACCAAAACAAGGACCTTCTTTGTTTCTTTAATGTGTTTGTATCTTTCTTTTCTTCCCTCCTAACTTTATAGTGGTCTTTCCTAATACGACTTTTACCCGACGCATTTGATTTAACAAATCAATAGCTAAATATACCTTTGGTGGTGGTCTCTTTTCAAGTGTACCATCAAAAGCAACATTCACTACAACAATTTCATAAATAGACAACAGTTAAAAGACAACAGTTTTTTCCAGCAGTGTTGTCTATTCATGAATTAACAACAATTTTACGGCAATCTGTTGTCTATTAGCGACAACACAGGCTAATAGACAACAATTTTACAACAGTTTTCAACATATGTCATCTTTTAGCGCCCTTTTCCACAGATAGACAACATTTTTAATGACAGTTGCCCAAATCTGTTGTCTATTGGAAATACATTACTCCAATAAACAACATTATTGTCAACATTTTTGAAAAACAGTTGGAAAAAGACATTTTTATTTACAATACTTTTATTATGTTGTAAAATTTTATTTTAATAAAGTCTTCAATGCAATTTTAATAATTAATAATATATTTGAAATAAAATAATAATTATGATTTTATTTTATAGATTGCATTTTATTTTATATATTGCATTTTATTTTAATAAAGTCTTCATTGAAATTATCGGGCCGACCCGATAATCTTAATATATTATACGGTAATAAGACAGGACGGGCCAACTAATTTTAGGCCCGATTAAATTTTTGTTCGGTCCGACCCGATTAAATTTTTGAGGCTCCATCATCACTTTTAACAATTCACTATGTCATAAAGTCCATTGTATGATTAGCTATTTGAGTAAGCCCAAATCAGATATCCACACAAAAGCCCAAATCTAATAGTTTATTGGACAATTCACTATTTCATAAAACCCATTAAATGATTGACCCAAATCAGATATCCACCCAAAAGCCCAAATCTGAAAAGCGCGCAAGAGTGCGGGCTTCTTCCCTTCTCTCTCCTCCTCTTCCATGAATCTCTCGTTCCCTACAACCTCCTCCCCCATCTCGCCGCAGAGCTCCGCCGCGTCGAAGTGGCAAATCTTCGCGTTGAACGACGGCTCTGTCACGATAATGCCGCTGCTCTTCACATGTTTGTGGACCATATCGATGCTTAATTCGGCGGTGTTATGTATGTAATCAAGTCCGTGAGCTACATCTGTCGCGATCTGCATACGCGACATCCATGTCGAAAGCACAGTGAAATCGGGGTTAATTTTGCTCCTCAGGCACAAACCTAGGTCCGATCCTTGAACGAATTCGTAAACGAGATAAATATGCTCGCCGGAGATGGAAACTCCTAGGATGGGTTTTGTCGAAGATGTTGAACTTATTCTAGGTATGTAATGTAGTATTGATCGAAATTTCATAATAAATTAGTCATCTAATTCTTTATATTTCTCTTTTCTAATAATGATTCATCAAATTGTTTGCATTCACGATGAATGTATAAATATGATCCCTTGCTTTAACACAGGTAGATATTTACACATTTACTCCCTAAAATCATATAATCTCCCCATTGTGTTCTTCACATTATTGATATCGATGAAGGATTCAAGAAATTTTTCTTCAGATATCATCTCCTGTGGTTCTTGATATTGACGGATTCAGGAAGTTTTTTCTTCACAAATTTTCTCAAGTATGTATGTTCATTCCATTTTATCTTCTGTTCTTGAATATCATTGCTATATAATTCTGTGATATCAATTCGACTTTTATCTATTAATTTCGATAATCTGCTATTTTCAATCTCTTATATTTTACAGCATCTTCACCGCAATAACATAATTCAGTGAACCATCAACGAGCATACAATTGTTGAACCAAAATATAAGTTACACAGAGCTCCAATATTCCTGTTAATTTGCCTCCACAGAACTCGGTACATCTACTTCTATATCTCAAATAAAAATTAGAATTTCAGTGGTTACCCTTCATGAAGATGACTTTTTTATTTGTCTCATTGTAGTGGATCAATTTATTGAGGTGATTAAAATCCCTCATTTAATTTTATTCTGAGAGAGATTGATCACGGAATATCTCTTCCCCTTCAGTTAAAGAATGGAGGTAAATAAATACAATTTATGATGCATAAGAAGATAAAAAAACTCTTCTTACTTATGATTGTTGTATGTCATCCTAATCACTTTCGTGGTAATTCTCTTCAACAAACTCTCTCAAGTGATTTTAAGGCGGTGAGCTTTTGGATATAATACTCAAGGTATGGCTTTGATTTTTTAATGTAAATGCATATAAAAAGAAGAAAAGGTCCCTTGTCATTTCCTTCCTTATTTTTTTTATCTTGAATGACTTTGATTTATGAGGCGAACTCAATAATGGTGAATTAACTTCCTCTATTTTCATGCATGAGAATTACACAAAAAAATATTATAAAGAAACTAAATATTCTAATACTTAACATTGTTTCTTACTGCTTTCTCCAGGGCATGGTTTTCATTAGTTCCCCTTTGCTTTGATTATCTGCATGAAATGCTGAGGATGGGTTTTGTCGAAGATGTTGAACTTATTCTAGGTATGTAATGTAGTATTGATCGAAATTTCATAATAAATTAGTCATCTAATTCTTTATATTTCTCTTTTCTAATAATGATTCATCAAATTGTTTGCATTCACGATGAATGTGTAAATGTGTTTGTCAAATTTCTCTAGGATAGAAAGAGAATCAGGTGTTAAATTCGAACATATATCTGCTCCACAGCCATCTGATGTAGCTAAAGCTGCTGGTGCTGAAGCTGCAAGAAAAATTAATGAGATTTCTGATAGGTAGAATTTCTGTTCTTATTTATGCCTATCTTAGTCAGATATTAGTACCCTAAAATTCTTGTTCTGCTAAATATCTGCAGTGTCATTCCTGTATTCAAGGCCGCTGCCGAAGAGCTACTGAACTCATCTAATTTATCCCCAACAGACCTACTTGCTAAAGCACTGGCCAAGGCCGCGGTATACGTCATTACTTCTCTTACTGGTTTTTTGGGCGGGAACACTGTTAGAATTTGGTAGTCGAGACAAATCACTGTTTTTGTGTTATACAGGGCTATACGGAGATCAAGACTCGATCGCTACTGACTTCAATGGAGAACTGTGTTATTTGTCTCCTAGTTGGAATCTAAACAAGCAAACCATTCTCGTCTACCCATATATATGAAAAACTTATCACCTTTCTCCCATAATGCTATCAAAATATGCTAAAACTCTGTAGACGTGCCATTCCAATCTGAATCATTCTCATTTAATTCCATATTGTGTGGCTGCTGAGCAGGATACAGATTACGTACTATTTACCTCAAAAGTACATTTCATAATGAAAAGAGTTCTGTTTGGAAGTATATCATGATACTCTGTTTTACGTAAGGCCTCCATGTAATGCCTGCTTATTGGGTTAAAACATAGCTACATCTCATTATAAGATGGGTGTTTGCAAATGTGTAATCATTATCTCAATATCTCAATAAAGTATATTGTTATTTATTGCATGTTGGATATGAGGATCACACCTGCATCTTAGGTTCCACTATGATTGTATTTTGATCAGATATCTGTTCAGATTCCCATACTTTTGACAACCTATTGATAATTTCCGAAAGATGTTGTGGTCATCCTTCAAGAATAACTTCCCTTCTATACAGGAAGCCATCTGAAAATTGGAATCACGGTCGAGGTGTGGTATCGTCTTCTACCAACAGACACACGCACACGTAGTGTTACTACAAATGCAAGACAAAAATGCATTGTTCAATTGATAAGATCCGAATCACCGTTGTCTGAATTGCTGATGATTATTTTGGCTTCAGATTAACACTCCAATCTATCATCTTTAATGCCTTATTCATCTTGTAGACTATTGAAAGCATTACACGTGGGGAAAATGAAGGAGAAGAAGTGACTTTATCACAATTGGCCATTTCAGGTACTCACTTTCCCACTTTTAGTCTCAATTAACAAGGTTTTGCTCATTGGAGGCGTAAAATTATGGCATTAAAAAAATATTCTTCTTGCTCTTGGTTGTGATAACATGGCTTTGATTTTAGTCTTATTCGATCTCTTTCTCTCTCTCTCTCTCTCTCTCTCTCTCTCTCTCTCTCTCTCTCTCTCTCTCTCTCTCTCGTGTCTATATATTTCGTTAAGCCTTGATATTTCTTTTTTTCCTGTTTACTACATGTCGGTGTATTTCCCATTTTGGTCTTGGGGAGTGTGGAAATTGTGTGGATGTCCTATGATATTTAATTAACCAATATAAGCAGACTATCTGATTGTAAACATTTTTTTTTTCTTGTTATTTCTCGCTGCAGAGTCGCATATTAAAGCATGCTGGTGACCCCATAGCAGCTTTTGCTTTGGCTGATGAGGCTCGATGTATGGATCTAGCTGATCGCTATGTGAATAGTGAATGCGTCAAACGTATGTTGCAAGCTGATCAGGTTGGTTTCTTATTATATTGTCCTTACCCTGTATCTTGCTAGATCAGGAATATTCATTTCAGGATTTCTTTCGTTTGATCATGTGTTTGTATGGGATTCCACCTGTTCAAGAATTTTGGTTGCTGTAAGTGGAGATTGCATGGAAAATAGTACACAAGTTTTGCCAGCAACCAGTGATTCCACATGTGATTCACTTCATTTCTTCTTTTCCTTCTTGATGCATGTAAAACATATTTTTTGACATGCAGATGCTACTTGAAGTTGTATGACTCTCCTGCAAAGTCATCTACTGAAGAAGATGAGGAGATGTCAAAGTTACCTCCTTCTTAGAAAAAGAAATTGAGGCAAAAGCAGAGGAAGGCCGAAGCCCGAGCTAAGAAAGTAATGAAACCTAGTTGCTTAGCTTCTTTGAGATAAACCTTAAATAGTTCTTTCACTAAATTGTTGCATTTATTGCAGGAAGCTGAAGTTAAGGAAGAATCAAATGCTACTGCTGTTTCAAGATCTGGAAAACGCCAAGTAAAGCCTGTAGATTTGGATCCACATGGAGATAAGTTATTGCAGGTACTTTCCTATGTTTCCAGAAGTAGTAGTTGGTAATTTTTGTTTGGGCTTCTAATGTTTGTGATGATTCTCTCTTTTTCGGACTTGCTTTTAGTTCGTCTTTTTAATCTGTCTTCTGTATATGCTATCACAAATGAAATCATCTTTTTGATGCTTTAGTACTTGCTTGTAGGTTGAGGATCCTTTGGCAGAAGCTACAAAGTACTTGAAGCTACTTCAGAAGCACTCTTCTGATTCCTTAGATACTCACCTGCTTTCATTTGAAGTTAATATGAGAAAGCAGAAAATCTTGCTTGCTTTGCAGGTGATTACTTATGTCATTGAGCTCTTGAATATAAATCATTTTTCTTCTACCTGTTCTGCATGAAGTTATAGTAGGTGGCCGACTGAATATACCTGAAAATAGAGCAACCCATTTTCTTCTGTCCAAGAAACTTTTGGAGAACGGTTACCAAGTATGAAATATTATCCTTTCATGAAATGCCTACTTCATGATGGATGACTCCTCTATACTATTTTTCAGCATACCTTAGTAGCATCACAAGTTCAGCTTCTTATGTTCCTGGCTTTATGTTTGCTAGGAAGAGCCACTTTTAGTTGATAATGAAGGGATATAATGAATGTCCTCTACCTGTTTATTGCAGGCAGTTAAGCATCTTGTACGGTTGGATGCTGAGAACCCAGATTCACATCGCTGCTTGGTATGATTGTAATGCATCTTTCAGTTACAGTAATGTAATGCTAAGTGGAAGCATGCGCCTCTTTTGTGCTTGGTTGTGTATACCTTTTGTGTTATTAGCATTCAATTCTTGCTACAAAATTCTATTATCTATGTCTGAAGCTCAAAGAGAGAGGATTTCTGGCAAAGCATACCCATGATTATATTATTCGACTAACTCCCCCTCTCTTGATAAGATACTTCCCTATAATCAAAGATTGTACAGAATTTCATGCGAACATAAGAGTCATCAGTATTATTTACTGGTAACAACCGAAGTTGAATAACAATAATAATTCTTAATCCCTAATGTCAACACGAAACAGAATTTAAACACCTTAAGGCCCATGCATGCATAAAGCCCAACTAAACACTTAATAACATAATTAAATATGAAACACCAATATCATATTAGTCTAGTAATTCCAATAATCCTGCTCCCTTCTTGTGCCTACGCTCAAATACTTTGATGATTAATGTGGATTCTTAGGAATGATTTATGTGGTTTCAAAATGAATGGAACCACATATAAGTGTCTTTAATGTTTTTTGTTTTTTTTTTTTTTTTTTTTTTTTTTTATGTTTTGTCTTGATGCTTCGGCTTCATTCTTTTGTTATCATACTCGTTTATAATGTTTCCATTGGCAGGAAGGTAAAGAAGATACATATCTTTTGAAGAAGTTGCTATGAAGTTTCAAACATTTTTAGAAGTCTAAGATTCAAATTAGTTAATATTTTGTGCCGTAAAGTGGCAAGGAGTACACATGTTATCCTTTTTTATGAATTGCACATTTTTAGATATTACACAATCATGTTTTATCTTGGATTGAAGAGATTTATTTTGATCTATGAATACATATTTGAGAGATGGGTAATTATTTTCAATTTATAATTATTTTTAATAAATTATCTGTTAAATAGACACGATTTAAAATGAAGAACAACAGGTAAAAGACAACAACTAAACGGAGCTGCTAAATTCGAAAATTAACACTAGATAAACAACGATTTAAATTGTAGAACAACGGGGAAAAACTGTTGCTAAAACTAACAAAAACAACGGTTTTAAGATTAAACAACAGATACAAACTGTAGTTAAAATTAACAAAGACAATAGGTTATATCTATTATATGAAGTGTTGTTGTTCATGGAACAGACAACGATTTTTACTTGTAGTTAAAATGGTACTTTTAACAACAGCACTATTAATAACAGACTTATTTATAACTGGACAACAGATAAAATATGTTGTCTATTTCAAAAATTCTTGTAGTGCTTGTTTTTTTCTAACAGGAAAATTCATGTCTAAGAAACGCCGATGTCCCATGTAGCACATCTTTCTACTTCTTTTTAAGTAGTGAGAACAGGTGCCAATATTGCAATAAGGACAAGGATTCTTACCTAGTTGTCCATCCGGACAGGTTGCCATAGGCTGGAAAATCATTAATTGTCCACATTAATGCAACATGCAACATGAATAAAGCATTATTACAAGCATCATAAGTCTCTACTCCACTATGCCACAATTCTTTCAACTCATCAATTAGCGGTTGCAAGTAAATATCATTGTCATTACCAAGAGCTTTTGAACCAGAAATAAGAAGCGACATGAGAAAATACGAATCTTTCATGCACAACCATGGAGGCAAATTATAAACTATAAGTACAACAGGCCATGTGCTATGTTTGATGCTCATTGTACCAAAAGGATTGAATCCATCACTTGCTAAACCAAGTCTAATATTTCGAGCATCAAGAGCAAATTCAGGATATTCACTAACGAAACTCTTCCAAGCCGGAGAATCTACAGGATGCCTCATTTTTCCATCATTACTACGCCCATTTTCATGCCATCTCATTAACTCTGAAGTTTTTGATGACATGAAAAGTCTTTTTAGACGTGGTATTAAAGAAAAATGACGTAAGATCTTAGCAGGCCCACTCTTCTTTCCTACCAATGGATTCTTCCATCTTGAAGTATCACATACACTACACTTATAATCATCTTTAACCCTTTCTTTCTAGTATAACATGCAATCATTATGACATGCATCAATTTTGGTATACCCAAGTCCTAGATCAGTTATAATTTTCTTCATGTGGTAGATATTTCTAGGAAGGTTGACACCTTCTGGGAGAAGATTATAAATTCCAGCAGGTCATTTAATGATGTATCACTCCAATGATGCAAACATTTCATGTGATAAAGACGGACTATACATGATAAAGTGGTAAAACATTTGACACCCGGGATATAATTCAGTTTTGGCATCTTCCACGAGCTTTTGATATTTTTCAGCTTCTATATTCATTCCATCTCTATCATCTTGTGAGGAATTATTTTCATTAGTATCAAAATTTGATATCTCAAACATATCGTGCAAGAGTCCATGCATGTCATCTGTCCCTTCACCATACTTATCACTAAGATTTTCATGATCTAATAAAGTTCATGATGATGGTAGTTCCCCATGGAAAACCCATGTACTTTCAGCATATTTCTTATCAAAACCCACCCATTGTAAGTGTGCCTGAACTCCCTTAGGGTCTAGGTACACGGTAAGACCACAATTTTTACATGGGCACTTAATCTTCCCATTCAAAGATGAAGAACTAAGAGAGGACTCTATAAATTTTTTCACTCTTCCATGTATTCATTACTGTTTCTTGGCATATAAACCCATTCTTTTCCAGCTTCCATCCTACAATTTTCTACATCAGTTACTTGCTACTTAATAATAGAAGTATGAAAATAGGTTTATGAGACTACATAAGATCTTTCATGCGACAAGAGTAGTCATAATTAATGAATAGTATGACCGTAGATAATTATAAAGGTAATTGCTAGAAATTAATCTCTTACCTGATTGGTGTTTGTTACGGGATATAGCCAACATTGTCTAGGATGCGAGATCTTTCATGTTATTTACACTAGTATCATATTGCATAGACCACCACTGTAGAGCAGAATCTTGAAAGCTGGAGGAAGAGAACAATTGATAATTTAGGAAAAAAAATAGAAAAAAGTGGACAAGAAACCATCATTAACTCATTTAATTCTTGCTAATAAAGTAAGAAATGATGTTCCTTCTAAATGAGATCCTTATGCTCTTGCAAGGTAATTAATTAACTAGTAAGATGGTGCATATTTTATTAAATTATAATTAACTGGATGATTGCTTCAGGCCGTAAATCGATGGTTCCATTGTCTACATGATTGTTTCAAGCCGTAAATGGAATGCTTTAAGCAACAACCTTTGCGTCTTGTTCATTTTCTCAAAACCCTTTTGGGTGATCCATATAGATCTCTTGATCCAGTTCTCCATTGAGAAATGTAGTCTTAACATCCATCTAAAAAAATTCTAGATCTAGGTGGGTGACTATGGCTAAAATGAGATGAATCGAGGCAAATCTCACCATAGGGGAAATGTCTCTTTGTAGTCTATACCCTTCTTTTGGGTATAACCTTTCACTACAAGTAGATCTTTATACTTGTCGATCAACCCATCTGCCTTACACTTATCCTTCAAAACCCATTTATTCCCAATGGTCTTAAGTCCAGGTGGAAGATCAACTAGCTCCCACACATGGTTCTTAGCCATCAAACTCATTTCTTCCTCCATAGAAGTTATCTACTCTTTAGCTTTTGGAGAAATCACAACTTCTTATAGTTAGCTGGCTCATTAATACCGAAAGATTCACAAATGAAGGACTCACCCTCAATTTCAAAACATTGCCAGGGTATCAATCCATGATTTCTTCTTCGTATATGAGAGTTTTGATTTAATGCGACACTCCTACTATCTCTTAGATCACTTACGTTATCTTCATCGAATACTGGAGAATACGGTGAAGCCTCACCCTCACCCTCACCAAAGATAGTAGCACCATTTTGAGTATCTTGCAACTTGAAAAGTTCAAGATCTCCTTTAACTTCTCCAATGGTTGGAAAATCCTCTTCAAGAAAATTCACATCACAAGACTCGATCTTAATCATTCCTCCATCAGAGTGTTCACCATACATCACATAGCCTTCTGAGTGATTGCAATACCTTATAAAGATATGTTTGACTGCTCCGAGACCAAGATTCCACAATTCATATGGTGTTGTAGGAATTGATTTAGAAGGCACACGATTTAATATGTAGGTAGCAGCCGAAATCGCATCTCCCAAAAAGATGTTGGAAGATTTGTTTCTGCCGTCATTGATCTGGTTATTTCCAGTAGTGTACGGTTTCTCTCTGCAACACCATTTTGTTGCAGAGTGTATGGAACCGATAATTGTCTAACGATCCCTTTTCCCCATACATTTGTCGAAACTGATCAGACAAATATTCTTTCCCTCTGTCACCATGCATAACTTTGAGATTCCTTTCTCTTTGGTTCTCAACCTCAATTAAGAATTGCTTAAAACAATCTAGCGCTTTCGAGCGGTGAGACAAGAGGTATACTGACCCATAGTGCGATTAACCATCGTTGAAAGAGAGAAAATAAGATGCACCATGTTGTGCCCTCACATTCATGGGTCCACATATATCCGAGCGGACTAATTCTAAGGGATGCGTTGTCCTTTTTTCCTTTCCAAAAGGCTTATGGCAGGCTTTTCCTATCAAGCAAGGTTCGTATATAGGAAGATTGAATTTAGCGAGGAGGCCTAAAAGGCCTTCTCTAGCTAACCTAGTCATCCTTTCTTGTCCTATATATCCTAATCTTGCATGCCATTCAACAGAATAAGAGATTGTATCATAAGAAAGTGTAACATAAGAAACACATTCATTGGATAATTCCAACATGAAAAATCCACTATTTAGAAATCCTATGCCATAATAGACAATGCATCGCTTTTAAACAAAAAAGAAAAACCATATTGCATAAGTGCAGGAACTGAGAGTAAATTACATCGAATGCTAAGTTCGTATTGCACATCGCTAAGGAGTAGCTCACGCCCAATGCCAAGCTTAAGCTAGTATGATCTAACTCCAAGAACCTCCTCACGTGCACTATTTCCCCTAGCAATGTAATAGTTGAAGGCTGACACTCGATTGTAATCTACAAATCTAGCTCGTTCTTCTATGTTGGTGGCATCCAAATTTTATGGATCCCAATATAATTGGGACACATATCTGATAAAGAGATTTTTTGTAAATAAATCTTATAAGATATATTCTAATAGGGGGAGGAGATCTTATCTCAACAAAAAATAAATCTCTCCTATACACAGTAATAATATGTGTATACCTAGCAAAATAAAAACACACACACGTCACTCAATACAATACATATACTACTTCTCTTTTTCTCTTTATGTCACATCCTTGGATTTTCACAATTATTCTTCCTAGGGTTTAAGGTGTGCAAGAGATAGTGCATACTCTTGTAGTTCCATTGAAGCGAGAAGGATATTTGAAGGCTAGTAGAGTGACTCACTAATCTCGGACACTGATTAATCTGTTGCATCAATAAGGTATATGTCTTTCCTCATCATTGTGGCTAATGTGAAAATATGTGCTTAATTTGCTAACAGTGGTATCAGAGCCATTAGGGCTTGTTCTTGACATATATTATTTCTGCATATGTGAATTGGACACCAAAATCATATATGAAATTTAGAATCGTACATATCTCAACAGATAGATACAATACAAGGAGATAACTATGGGATTCACAAATGTTTTTTGTCCTCTGTGCGTCTATATTTACTAATTATGTCATTAAGTTGTTTAAGCAACATAATTGCTCTTTGGTATGAGAATAATAATTATGCTTTCCACCGAAACAATACTTACATAACACTTAGATTGAACTAGGATGTCTTTATAGAAGAAGTAGGCGCACTCATAATTATATGATCCATCTAATTCAAAATCTGACGTAAAATCATCGAATCTGATATGAGGCTTGGCAACTTTGGGATAATGTGTTGTTATATGATATTTTTTTTCTTTTGTGTGTTTGTATGTTGATTGGTATAGGGGTGTTCATGTTTACATGTTTTAATTACGTTGCATTTATTTGAGAGATAGTTGATGAAGTTGGTGGTTATACGATGTCCCAGTTTTTTTTATAGACTTATGTAGTAGGAACAAATTTTGTAATTTCTTTTTCATTTCTTACTAGGACCCATGTATTAGAGGCGCCATTTTTAGGCTATGTACTTTTGGGTTGTTTGGTATTTACCACCATAGGTCATTGATATCTCGACATAAAACACCAAATGCCGATCATTAGTTAAGCATGCTTATGTTCATTTTTTTTTTTCGTAATGCAGGCTTATGGACATCGATTTTATTTTTGGATTGGTATTTCTCTCTTTGATTCTTTAATTCGGTGCGAGAGGATTACTAGTTGCAGCGAAATTTTCGATCTCATTGAATTTAAGATGAAAATAGATTTTTACATGGATCTAAAATGAAATTTTGTTAACTAGTACCTAACAAACTGCGAATACTATATAGTAATGGAAACCCAAGCCCAAAATGTTTTTGTTAACCTCTATGGTTCTGGCAAATTAGATTGCAAGAACTATGCTATATGGCATAGAAAAAATCAATTCTACCACATGAAAAGAATATCATAGACCATCTGACCACAGTTATGCCTATACCCGTTGATCTTGAAAATGGATAAAATGTCCAATATCATCACGAAATAAGTGCGTACAATAGGTGGGTTACTCAAGATTTGAGTGTGCGCTATACTATGTTGAGCTAAATGCACGATAATATGACTCGTGAGTGCAAAAGGTATCCTACAACTAAAGAGCTGTGGGATGTGCTAAAGGTCATGTTCGGTACTACCTCGACAACGAGAATGAGGAACTTACCCTGAAATTTAATCAGTATGTACTTGAACCAAAGCACATCATGAGCCAACATCTTGAAGTGATGAAGGATATGATCCATGAACTTCAAAATGCTAGAAATGAACTCATGAATGAATAACAAGTTTTTGTTGTCTTAAAGTCGTTACCTAAGCAGACATGGTGGCATGTTAAGCTTGTGCTAACACACAATGAGAAAATCTAAACCTTCGATAGTGTCGCCAATCATATTAAGCTTGAGGCTGACGATCGAGAGGCAGAAAGAGCACAAACAACTGCTCTTGCCGCACATGTTGGAAAACATAAGCTTAAAGGGAAACTTTTAAAACAAAAGAATAATGTTGGACAACGCAGTGGCCAAAACTTGGACCCAAAGGGTAACAATGCTCTAAAGCGCCGTCGTGGAAAAAAGGGTGGAAAAAAGAATAATAAGTGCTACAGTTGTGAGAAGACGCGGCACTTCGCTCGTGACTACACTAAGCCGAAGAAGGAAAAATTCCAGTCCAGCTCTACAATTTGTTATGATTGTTCACACGTATTTGTTGTTGATTTTCTCCTTGGATGGATTGTAGATACGGGTACAATGAAACACGTAACGAGAGCTTGAGCTAGATTTGTAGATTAGCATTGAGTGCCAGCCTGCATACATTACATTACTATGGGATATGGTGCACATGAGAATGTTCTTGGAGTTGGATCATACCAACTTAAGCTCGACGCTGGGCGTAAGCTACTCTTTAGAGATTACAAAACGCACCTATCATTCAATGTAATTTACTCTCAGTTCCTGCACTTATGATTTACAAACTTACAAATTACAAGTTACAATTCCTAAAATTACAAACCACAAAATTCATCTATATTAAAATATAATACTAACTAAAAAAAAAAAAAGAAACTTTAAAAATTATTGATTGACAAGCTACTTGCCTACTTACAAGTTACAACTTCAATATATATATATATATATATATATATATATATATATATATATATATATATGAGTGTACATAAATGATATATATATAATGAAAAGGAAAAGAGAAAGAAAATAAAGGCTTGAGTTTGATTCAACGTATTAGAAAAAAAAAGAAAACTAATTTTTTTTTTTTTTAATTTAGAATCAAATTGACCTTCCAGCTTAAGGTGAAGGAATCAAAATCACACGTTGTTCTCTTACCTATACTTACCTTTTGGAGTTGATGCTGGTTTCGGGCGTGTTACTCAATCGCTTCCTTGAGAAGTGGGGTGCTGGTGTTGGAGGAAGTGGTCTCGTAGTTAAGTGTCTCGCCCCATTCATCTTCATCAAAATCAACCACTTGTGCTCGTTGGTCGGCCTTTGTCCAATCATCAAGTATGAGTTGATTTTCTAGATTCTCAGCAGTCAATCTAGATCTTCAGGGTTCCAATGTGTAGCCTCTAATCCTAAAGGGTTGCTCTGATACATGTTGTGTATGCATGCATTTAGGTCGATTTAGCTGTATATTTTATATCATTTCCATGCATATTTGGCTGAGAATTGCTTATATTCATTACTTTGTGTCATTTGATGTGTATATGCTTGTCTTGAGATTACTCAGGTGTTTTTAAGCTAAAAAGTCTATCTAGACGAAGTTTGGAAGAAGAAACAAGCTAAAAAGGGACAAAAACAGAAGAAACCGTGTTGAACCAAAGTTAGACTGGTTTTGAATCGGTAGCGACCACGATAACTTGTAGCGGTCACGACAAAAGAAGGCTAGAAACTGAAATAGGCTCTGCCCAGCCAACACGACCGAGACAAAAGTAAAGAGACCACAACAAAAGGTGCTCCGTTAAGTCTAGAGTTGCTAAGAAGCCAACACGATTGCGACAAAATTTGTCCTGTTAAGGCTGGAAGAGATGAGAAGTGAACGCGCGACAAAAGGTAGCGACCGCGACTGTTAAGTTGGTTTTCCAATCATAATGCATGAAGGCTTTGATTTTGGCCCATCTTTAGCCTAAATTGTCCCAACTTATAAAAAGAGAACTTCAAGTCCCATTTTTAGAGGAAAATATAAGAGTTTTTCAGAGAAAAAAATACTTGGAGACTTGGAACGATGATCAAGGAACACTAGTGACGAAGATCGAGATTGAAGATTTGGGTTTATTCCTCTATTGTTTGTTGTTATTTTCAAACAATATTTGTCTATGAGTTTTGTTTGGTTTTAATTTTAAGCATGAGTAGCTAAACACTTAATGTTCTAGGGTTAGAGAGTAGGTAATTGTTGACTATGTAATGATTTATTTGTTTAATTCTAAACTCCGTCTATCATTGTTTATATGCTTTGTTCTTAAATCACGAGTTAGTTGATTTAGCCAATTAATTAGTCTATTTGCTTAACAACTCATTGTCCGAGAGCAGAGGGTAGTTAATAGGCATAAAATCATATTGTGTAGGTACCAATAGTCGTCTGAGAGGAGTGAGGTCTTACGTAGGCATTGGTTTTAGGAGCCCTTGGGAGTTACGTATGTGATAATTTGTCCGAGAGGGTAATTATTCATATGTAATCTACACATTAACATTGCCCAGGAGGAGGGTTAACCAGAGTAGTGCCGCCTAATAATGATAGAATCAGTATAAAAGTCGAGGATTTTAGAATAATCGTACATAGGAGATAAGAACTGAATCGAATCCCTGAAATACGCTTTAGTCTTATTTGAGTCCTTCCTTCTTAATCATTCCTTGTTCAACAAGTAATTTAGTTATTATTCATTATTTCTTGCAATTAGGTTTTAGATAAAACACTAACTTTCACCAATCGAGAGTCTAGTTATAGTAGTTTTATTATGATCAGGGTAGTAAACTAGGCATAAAATTCAGTCTATGTGGGATCGGCCTTGACTGCCATTATTAACACTAGCACCGTATACTTGCGGATTACTAGGTTAGAATTTAGTACATCAAGTTTTTAGCACCGTTGCCAGGGACTAATAACTGTGTATAGTTTATATTCTGATAAATAGAACGATACTAGACTAGACATTTATTTTCTGCAATTTAATTTTTGTTATTTATTTATTTTTATTATTTTTGTGTTACGTGGTAGTTCTTTGTCTTGTTCTAAGGAATTGCATACACACTAGATTGAAAGGGACAACTCATCTTGTCCTATTTGATCCTGAAATTGAAGCAACTGCCAGAGGAAATAGAACAAAGAAAAAGCTGACTTACGAGATGGCTGACCTTCCACAAAAGCAACCACACCAGCCACAGTTACCACACGACTGTTCTGGGCCATAACTAGTTTTGATACCTGAATGACTGCCTTGCTAGAATAGCAACATCAACAGCAACCACGACAGCCATAGTTACCACCACCGGCTAATCTAAATGAATATGTCACACCGATTAGTGATTGTGTTCGGCATTTACAGAATCAGAACACAGGAGGAGTCCAACCATTACCGATTCAGGCTAACAACTTCGAACTCGAGCCAACTCTGATTAACATAGTCCAACAGAATCAGTTTGGTGGAGGGGTTCAAGAAGACCCCAACGTTCATCTGAACAAGTTCAGGAGAGTGCCTGAAATGATAAAAGTAAATCACGTGCCACATGAGCAAGTTAACTTCAGGCTATTTCCATTCTCGTTGAAAGAAAACACACTTCAATGGTATAATTCGCTAGAGGATATCACTACGAGGGATGAATTGAGCACAAGCTTTTTATTGAAATACTTCCCACCAAGCAAGATGCTTGAGCTTCAGAATGAAATCAATCAGTTTAAGCAGTTAGATGGAGAGCCGTTTGGAAAAGCATGGGAGCGATTCTGGAATCTACTTCGGAGTTTCCCTCAACATGGGTTCACTCAGAAACAACAAATTTGCAAGTTCTACAAGGGGATGCTTGCACCTGCAAGAGACCACGTAAACTCAGTACCAGGGGGTAGTTTATTGGCAAAAAATATAAGGGCTACTTCTTTTTTTGTTGGATGAGATGGACACAACTAGTTATCAATGGCCGAATGAAAGGAATCAACCAAGAAGAGTGGCTAGCATCGCCGAATGAGACACTTACTACTCAATTGGTAGGTTTGACAAAACAAGTGAGTCTGTTAACTAGTTTGTCCTTGGCCCAACATACCGAGCCCAATTCACAGTAGCCATCCGTGCAACAAGGAGTTGAAGATGTTATTTTTGTCAAATAAAGGAACTTCAATAACTTCCAAGGCAAGCAACAATGGTACAATCAATATCAGCAAGGTAATAGGAATCATTCTAACCTCTCGTACAACAACCCAATTAGTTCACTCCAACTGCCAACGAGATTCTTTGTCACAAATGGCATGATCCATGAAGAATGAAACCCAACTCAAGAGGAGTTAGCACAGTCACAGTATGTCAAGTATTATGAGAAGTAAGTTCAATTCAAGAAGGAGATAGATAGTAGAATTATAGAGTTGAACAAGAACATGGCTAGTCGATTTAAAAGAATTGACTAAGACTGTGACCTAACAAGGACTGCATATAAAAGAGATGCCGGCTCACATAAGTCAACTTATACAAAGTTTAGGGGCACAATACAAGCAAGGGAAATTCCCCAGTGACACTATAATTAACCCAAGGGAGCAATGCAATGCCATCTATTCGAAGGATGAGACTAAGTATGCGAGCCAAAAACCACTTGAAGCCGTAGTTCGGATAGAGCAAAATTAAGAGGAGGAAGTCACCCATGAGGAGGCTTACAAGTTGGCAAGAAAGTGGGCTATGAAGCCAAGAGCTATCATTATTGAAGATGGTCCGAAATATATCCTTCCAATTCTATTACCACAAGCCTTAAGAAAGAAGACTGCACCTAATGGCCCTAATTGTGCTAAGCTTGTTGAGGAGCTAGAAGAAAAGAAGAGGCTAAAGAGACTTGACATTGCTAAGCAGAAGAAGGAAGGCTGAACCAACTTAGATAAGAAAGTTCTACCTTTTCTCAATGATAATGCTTTCGAATTCTGTTTATATGATACATTCTTTGGTAACCTTAACCTTGTAGATTGTGTTAGTATATTTTCTATGATACAGGAAGAATCCAAGGATAGCATTGACAGTGAGGGGGTAATGAAGGAGGCACTGAAGCCACTTGATGAAAAATCTGGTTGTGCACGAAAGGAAAAGAAGAAGACGCACAAAGAAAAAGAGGCAAATAAGGAAAAAATAGCAAGTCCCAAAAGGAGCGCTAACATAAACACGCAACCAAGAAGAGCAGAAAAAGGGAATGATCCAGGAGTTTTTCTATCCCATGTTCTATTGGTATTCATAATTTTTAAAATGTGTTGTGTGATTTAGAGTCGAGTATTCATTTTATGCCTCTTAGAACATATAGACAATTGGGACTAGGGACAACAAAATAATCCTTTACTACTATTCAATTGGCGGATGAGTCCTTACTAACGCCACTGGGAGTAGTAGAGGATATGTTGGTTAGAGTCTCAATTTTTGAATTCCCTAGTGACTTCTTAGTTGTCGATGTGCAAGATCTCATTCATTTTAGGTCGACCTTTCTTGGTGACTAGTCAAGCGTTGATAGATAAAGGGCAAGCTGGCCTTTTGTGTTAAAAACAACATGGTCACTATGCCGATTTACAATAGGTCGGCTCTAAGAGGGAAACATAATTGTTGTGTCGTCTACATTGTTGAAAGAAAGAGTATAACTCCTATAGTGAATCCGAAAAAGGGGTATGGGTTCTCAATCGATGAAAATACTCCTAAATCGGGGTGTTTCGTATTCGGTTGAAATTACTGAAAAGGTCATCTGACTGAAGACGTAAAACCAAGCGCTTATCGGGAGGCAACCCGATGTTTATCATTTTTCATTAAATTTCAGTATTTTTTTAATGTTTTTTTAAGTGTTTTTGTTGTTTTAGGAACTGATATGACAAGAAAGTAGTTAAGCAATGGAACAAGGTAGTGATAGCGAGAAATGGGGATTGAGAAGATAAAAAATCAAGCATTGGGACGAGGGGACCAACGTGACCACTACTACTCTAAAAGCTTTCGCATCAAAAGTGGCCCAGAAATAGTACATCGACGCTGATTGCCCAAAGCGACCGCTACTACTCTTGAAGCGGTCGCGACAAAATGTGCTAAAAAATAACAAGTCGATGTTGAAGCCCATCGCGGCCGCGATAACTGGACGCGGCCGCGTCCGTTACAACAAGGACGATGTGAATTTATTCATGGTGAAGTACACCCATATCAAGATGACTCCGTGCATGAGACTCATCAACAAATGTTGCTTGTACTCATTGATCAGAGTGAACAAGAAATTGTGTATGGAGGTAGCAACAAGATAGAGATGGAACGCGATGGAGCAATTTTAGAGCCAACATGGTTTTCAATCACGACTACCACCCCAGCCATAGTTTGTAAGTTAGCACTAAGGCATATCACTCTTTTCCCACAAACATTGGTCTTCAACCAAGTTTGGGGGAGGGGGTATATAGTGGGATGTCTTGGCCGCTATTTACATTTTTGTTTCTTTAGATTTTGTTGCTTGTTTTCATGCTATTTCTATGCTTTCTTGGTATGTATTGGTTCTGTGAGCCTAAATTCTTGAGATGGTCGTTGAGTTGGGTCTGTGTGCCCATTGCTAGTTGGTTTCATTGTCATGTTGGTAGTAGTTGTTATTTATGTTTTTATTTGTTTTGTTGGAGTCTTGTTTAGTTGAAAAACCTGGATCATTGATTGTTGATTGGACTAGAAAAAAATAGAGAAAAGATAAGATGATGATGTGTTGATGATGAGACGATTTTTGAAATATTTTTGCAAAATTGGCACATAGTAGAGCATGACAGGAAAATTGAGATAAAATTGAGCTTGAACTTAGAACTTTTGATCACTTTTAGCCTTGTGAGATTTTGAGCTTAAATTGTACTTCCTTTTTAGGAGTAATATATATTTCTTTCGTTGTGAAGTGATTGGTCACGTGTATTTGTCGCCAGAACTTGCCTTGAGCCTCTCTTAAGAATGTGTCAAGTACCTGTTCTGACTTAGAAAGTGATTCTAGGCATTCTTTATTTTCAGCCTGTTTTTTAGCCTTAAAAGAAATTCTTTTACCAAAATTTGTGAAAAATAATCCCTAGTTAGCCGCTTGAGCTTTTAGTCTATTCGTTTCATAAGTCCTACGTTACAAGCCGAATACCATTCCTTTAAGCCGATAGCCTTATTTGGACTAATTAAGTAAGAGGGATGTGGATTGGAAGGTAGAATGAGAAAAATCATGGGATTGAAGTGGATAGATTAATGGGATGATTTTGGTGGAAGACATAAGAAGTAGTAGGTGGAAATCGGGAAGAATTAACATCTCCTAGGATTGTTAGTTTGTTTTTGTTGTTATTTTCGTTTTTGAACAAAATAAAAATAAAAAAAGAGAAAGAAGAAAAAAATCAAAAAAGAAAAAGAAAGAGAATGATGTAAATATGTGTTTTATTTTGATGATTGAGGAGAGGTTATGAATAGAGAAGTGCTTAAATAACTTGTTGATTGAAAGAATCGAGTAGTCCAAAAAATGTGGTACTCAAGTAAGTTAGCATAAAAAACACTTGGTTGCCAAGTACTTTTGTGGGGTGAAGAAGCCATATTTGATGGTCTTTCTAAAAAATTGAAGAGTGAGGTTTGAGTGATTGTTGTTGAGGAGTAGTTGGGTTAGTATTAACTTGATTAGTCCAAGATTAGTCTCTTTTACCCCAATTTATCTCCAATTTATCCCACCTGAACTTAACCTACATTACAACCAAAAAGAAAAACCTTTTTGATTCTATGTCACATATGTCAAGTACGAGGTCTAATTTAGGCAATATGCAAGCTTATAGTAGACAGTGCATGTGGTCCAATTTGAGCGAAAGCAAGTCCTAATCTATACACTTGAGAGAAGAGTGATAGACTTACCGGTGAGGATCAATTATTTTCGAAAGTTGCAAGTCTTGAAAGTAGTTGATTTTGCCATGTCAAATTTGCTCAATTTACTATGTTGCCTAGCTTTTTGAGAAAAATATGACCGAAACTAGATTCATCATCTAATAGCCCTAAGCATGAGTGGCCTTGATTATTTTTGTTTCTTGGGACGAACAATAGTTTAAGTTTGGAGGATCTTGATACACATTGTGTATGCATGTATTTAGGTCGACTTAGTTGTCTATATTATATCATTTGCATACATATTTGGCCGGGAATATCTTATATTCATTACTTTGTGCTATTTGACGGGTATATGCTTGTTTTGAGATTATTCAGGTGTTGTTAAGCTAACATTTCTATCTAGACAGAAGAAGAAACAAGCTAAAAAGGACAAAAATGGAAGAAACCGGTAGCGACCACGACAACTTGTAGCGGTAACGACAAAAGAAGGCTTGAAACTGAAATCTGCTCTGCGCAGCCAACACGACCGTGACAGAAGTGTAGCAGCCACGAAAAAAATTATCCTGTTAAGGTTGGAAGAGCTGAGAAGTGAACGCAACCACGACAAAAGGTAGCGGTCACGACTGTTAAGTCCGTTTTCCAATCCTAATGTGTGATGGCTTTGATTTTTGCCCCATCTTCTTCCTAACTTGTCCCAACTTATAAAAAGAGAACTTCAAGTTTGATTTTAAGATTAGTATGTCATAGTTTTCAGAGAAAAAAGTACTTGGAGACTTGGAACAAAGATCAAGGAACACAAGTGACGAAGATCGAGATTGAAGATTTAAGTTTATTCCTATTTTTTATTGTTATTTTCAAAAAATATTTGTCTATGAGTTTTTTTTGTTTGTTTGTTTGTTTGTTTTAATCTTAAATATGAGTAGCTAAACACTTAGTGTTCTAGGGTTAGAGAGTAGGTAATTATTGACTATGTTTTCATTTATTTGTTTAATTCTAGACTCTGTTTATCGTTATTTATATGCTTTGTTCTTAAATCCTGAATTAGTTGATTTGGTCAATTAATTAGTTCAATTTTCTTAACAACCCATTGTCCGAGAGGAGGGGATAGTTAATAGGCATAGAAGGATATAAAGTAGGTACCAATAGTCGTTCGGGAGGAGTGAGGTCTTACATAGGCATTGGTTTTAAGAGCCCTTGAGAGTTAGTATGTGATAGTTAGTCCGAGAGGATAACTATTCATACGTATTTTACACGTTAACATCGTCTAAGAGGAGGATTAACTAGAATAGTTTCACCTAATAACGATATAATCGGTATAAAAGTCTAGGATTTTAGAATAATCAAACATAGGAGATAAGAACTGAAATCGAATCCCTAGAATCGACTTTATTCTTATTTGAGTCCTCCCTTCTTAATCATTCCTTGTTCAACAAGTAATTTAGTTATTATTCATTATTTCTTGAAATTAGGTTTTTGATAAAACACCAACTTTCACCAATCGAGAGTCTTGTTAGAGTAGTTTTATTACAATTAGGGTAGTAAACTAGGCATAAAATTTAGTTTATGTGGGATCGACCTTGACTGCCATTCTCTATACTAGCACCGTATACTTGCACATTACTAGGTTAGAATTTAGTGCATCATGCGATTGAAACGGTTGGAACAGGGTAAACAAAAATCTCGTTGAAAATAATAGATAATAACCGGAAAAGAACTGGATCTTTTCGAGCACCACTTTAAGAGGTTGCAAAGAGTATCAAAATCGAGTTCCTCAAAAGTAGTTTGTTAAGTTTTTTCAACCTCTCTATAGGGTTAGAGGAAGCCTTTGCACATTTTTGTGATCAAATATCATAAAATTTTTACGAACGTGCAAGGCTCACATTTAATACTCCTTGAGAAAATCCAACATTGTTGGAACCAACATCATTATCAATAACACCATCACCAAATTCTATTCTATGTTCTTTAATTATTTAAAATAAAAATACCTTTTACATTAGCAGCAATATGAGCGGGATTTGGGGGATCATGGTGATTAGGGAACAATACATCATAATACATATTTAACAAATATTTTAAGCCATCTTCTCTAATCCTAGGATCTAATAATTTAGCAACTAAAAATAAATCAAGTATCTCAATAAAATATTTTAATAACTTTGTTTTAGTGGAAGCTATAGTTATTTTTAAAACCAGGTCGGGTCCTCTATATAATCATGAAAAAGAAGTGCAATTATAACACAATAATCTAAAATGCAAGGTGAGGTATGGTCTTAGAAACCGGATAATTCCTTACATCAAGAAATTTTAGAAGTAAAATCAAATTAGCACATGCATCCCATTGATTGAAAAATTAACAAATACTAACTTGGCGTTGTTGGAAAAATGCATACATTGTTTCCTTATACACATACGAATCATTTAACATTTTATATGTAGAGTTCCAATAATGAGGGACATCAAACGAATTCTTTTGGGATGAATATCTCTTTATTTGAAAACTTTACCTATTTTCTTGTCAAAGAAGAATGCCTAGAAATAAAAGTGATTGCTTCTCTAATAGGAGCAACTTGAGGTTTGAAATTTGTTAAACCATCTTGAACACACAAATTCAAACAATGACACATACATCGAATATGAAAATATTTACCACCACTTGATGATTTACAATATTCAATAAGTGAGAGTAAAAAGGCCTTATTAGCACTTGTATTATCAAAAGAACGGTTTTTTTTTTTTTTCTTGTACTAAATTGTATTCTTGAGGATTTGAAATAATTTTTGGATGCGGTATGCTCGACATCAAATTCTCTATAACATATTAATCTTTTTTGCATTGTCTAAGAATCATCGATCCAATGGCAAGTAAATAGTGGGAGATGAGACTTAGAATCCGAAATATCATTGGCAAAGTTTAAACGAAGATGTTTGACAGAATTTTTAGCTATATTTCTTCCTAAATTTTGTTTTACTATATGAAAATAGTGGGACATTAGAGTTAGGATCTGAACCTACAGTAAACCTACCCATTTGTGTTTGAGAGCGATCCAATCCCACTTTTTGGGGATGTTTGTTGCGGATGTGCTTTGAGAGCATTTCATAACCTCCTCCATGATTGAATTGATAATGCTTGCTATAATAGGTGCAAATGGCGTTGTAGAGTTTAATTTCTCCCAATTTTAGCGTCATTGTAAAGTGTATGCCAAAGATGCCAGACTTCAAGCCTGGTTGCGTTTCTTGTGATCCTTGTGAAGCACATGAAGCACATCCACAACAAACATCCCAAAAAATGACAACATTCTCTCCTGGGTTGTACGTTTGTCTTCTTGAGACTTTTGTTCGGCAAAAATGACAACATTCGCTCCTACAAAAATTAGACATTGAAAATCATTAGAATTATAGCAATATCATTAAAAAAACTAAATTCTATAAAATATACAAAGTATAGAGTAATCTAATTAGAAATTTACTAACATAATTATTTTTTTTCAAATATAGAAAATTACGCTCAAAATTTAAATCGTTTGGAATGTTTCCTAGGCAAATATCCTCATCATCATCATTATTGAGGTTGAAGTCGGCTGGAGAAGGAAGTGGTGAATAAGAATCAGGTATTCGACCCTTGCGTTTGTCGCCTTGGTTGCGAGATGAAGAACTTGAAGATGCACCCCTTCGACTTGCCATTTTTTTATTTGAGAATATGTGAAAGAGATAAAATCATGGAGGAATTGGGAGAGATCGAGACTTGAGAAATAATCAACAAATAATAAGATTTTTGCTACTAATTTGTAAATGTAGTAATTAAACACTATAAATTGAGATATATTGAAAATTGAGGGAGATCGGGAATAAGGAGTGAGAAATTAGGTTGAAATGGGATATTTATAGGTATTTTGGAAGTAATAAAAAAAAAATCCCCCAGGCCTATTGCCGAAACAAGCCATATAAAATGGCCAGTTGATCATGGCCATTGATTTTCAACAGCCAAGTGATCCTGGCTGTCATTCTTTTTAAAATAAAATAAAACTTCATGCTGGAACCTGTGGTCTGCCGGTTTCAATGCCGGTTTATTGTGAAGCTACTTTTTGTCGCCGTTGCTTTCAAACGGCCAGTAGATCCTAGGCGAACAAGTATCCGCTTCTCAGATTATAAAAAAGTATAATAAGGGAACCGATGGTTCCCCATTACACATAATACAGACCAAAATCGAATTGCATATTGGTCATTTACGGTTCTTCGGAACTGGGCCAACGGTTCCGGAACCGTTGATCGCCAGTTCCTAGTTTCCAAAACCGGATGGGCACCTGTACACAGGACTTATCATTCATAACAATTACATATCACTAAAATGATGATACCGGCAGCCTGCATTCTCCTCGCCTTAAAATTAATCCCTCCATTCACAAATAAATTTCGTTTTAGACTTTCTGGTGGATTTTATTTTTTTATTTTTAATTTTCTTCTAATCTAAAGAACAAGGAGAAAACCCACCCTTCTCTCCCAAGGTGACTCAAACCTAGGACCAAGGTCTAGGTAGTGGATTCGCTTGCTACTCGAGCTATCTAACTTCGTCAGACTTTCTGGTGAAATCTAAGAGATTATGGAATTGACAACAACACTCCTACAAAATCTACATATATAATCTTAACTTCTATTTTTCTCTCCATAAATTTTTTTATTAACATAATTTTCTCCATCTTTTTTTCCATAATAGAAGGAAGACAATTGAGAGATAATAGAATTTAGGTAATAATAGTATTTTAAGATATATATTGAGATTTCCTTAGATTTAGCTAAGGATAATGCTGGAAGGATTAGACAAAAATTGCTCGGACACTCTTTTGTGAAAAAATAATTTTCCCTAGAATGACAATTATTTGTGAACGGAGGGAGTATGTTTTCCTCTACCAATTCCTAACCAAACCTTGACTAAAAAACTAGAAGATATAGATAGCTATAAAAACAAATAAGAGTTCTAATTAATTTAAAACTCTTCATGGTCTTCATAAAATTGGACTCTCACTACTAGAATTTTCCTAATAGACTACACCAACTAGACCTCGGTTATTTAAGAAATTGTAGTCCGTTTGAGCATTAACTATGGTTTTAGGTGAAAGTGTAGTTTAGTTAGTGCTAAAATTCGCTAATAGACTACGAACATATCTCGGGTTTCCGTAAGTGTAGTCTATTAGCGATTTTTTTTAGTTAATATACTATGGTTTCCTCAACTGTTTCAGGAAAGTGTAGTCTATTTGCAAAAAAACTTGCTAATGAATTTCACTTTTTCATCAATGGTTTATCCTAGCGTAGTGTATTAGCGAAAATGGACTGCCATATACACCACGTTTATGAAACCATAGTTATAAAGTGTAGTTATTATGTTTTCTTTTTCTTTAAATTTTTGTTTTTTTTTTAATACAAATATGAAAAAGTTGTCAATGGGTTAAGCAACATCAGCCCAAACTTAATAAACATGTTTTCACAAATAGGAAGTACCTTTTTGCCTCACACTTAACATTTTTTTGTAAAACAACCTTTCATTCACCAACACCGGTTCGTAGGGTTTCACAGAGGGTGATTCTTCTTCCATCAGCTGAAGGGACTCCTGCGCCTTCAGTTGAACGGAGGGTTGGGTAAGAAAGAGTTGAAACATACAATCGTTCAGTATATGTGTTTATTTTAATATATTTCTGTGATTATATAAAGGAATCGGTATCATGAAAATATATTTATGAATTTAGGCGAACATGACCCTAAATGCTCAATTTGAATTGGTAATTGAAAGGAAGACATGTGTTGGATGTTTGTATTTCTTAAATTTGTAGCCTTAATATAACGGTGCTAAAATCTGGATTTAATTTTTGAATTGAAATCCTAATGTAAGACTGTCTTACATTTTCCATTTTTCTTTGGTTTTTCTATTCAGAAAACAGTTCACATGCATTAATAAATGTAGTGTTTTTTATTTTATTTTTCAGATGTGGTTGTCTTTGCTATATGTCATTTGTTTCCTACCATATACACAATCCCTTAGTTTAGGTGTGTTCAGTTTTGAAGTTTTTATTATGTGCATTCAGATTGCTACTTAAAATTAACTGGAATTCGCATTACAAATGTTTGTGATCGTGTTTACTATTATGTTTATCAATTATTTGCAGTTTTGTTGATTTTTTGTTTCGGCTAAAATGGTATATAGGCTGTAAACCTTGCGTTCCATACGGACTCCTTGGAGTACGATTATGACTCCTTGGAGGATTGGTCGATAGGTTAAATAAGGAAACATACCTTTCATGTGCATTCAAGTTGTTACCTAAAACTAATTGAAATTCGCAGTGCAAATGTTAGTGATCCTGTTTACTGTTTGTCAATCTTGTGCAGTTACATTATCCTATTATTCCACCAGTTTAAGGGACGGCTAGGTCAGAATGAGAAGAAAGGTATAATTCTTCAATCTATGCATGCATTTTTGCAAATGTATTTCTATTTTTATGCAAACTTATCCATTTCCTAAAAAATTATTTGTGATGCACAATTTCAACTGGTAATTGAAAGATAAGGCATGTGTTGACTGTTTGTATTTCTGTAATTTTGTACTCTTAATATAATGATGCTAAAATCTGGATTTAATTTTCGAATTAAACTCTTAATGTATGTCTGTCTTACATTTTCATTTTTCTTTGGTTTTCTATTCACAAAACTGTTCACAAACATTAATAAATGTAGTGTTTTTTAACTTTCAAATGTGGTTGTTTTTGCTATTCCTCATTTGTTTCCTGCCATATACACAACCCCTCGGTTTAGGTGTGTTTAGTTTTAGGGGTTTTATTATGTGCATTAAGATTGCTACTTACTGTTATGTTTATCAATTATGTGCAATTCTATAGTTTTTTGTTCCGCATGAAACGATATATAGGCTGACAACCTCGTGCTCCGTACAGACTCTTTGGAGGATGACTATGACTCCTTGGAGGGCTGGTCGATAGGTCAAACAAGGCTACATATTGTTCATCCTATCCTATTAACCTTAGTAGATTGTTTGTAGAAAAATAATGGATAAGGAGTGGATGTCACAATATTTGCTATTCCGTGTTAATGCTGATTGAAATGAAAATTATAGGATTACGCATTACTATATGGTTGTGATCCTAGTGATCCTAATTCAATGCCATGTCCCAGTTTAAGTTGTGGTAATCAAAAGTCTAAGAGAACTGATGTTATAAGGGCTAATTTGGGTGCACATGGTATGAATAGAACCTACCGTAGAAGAAGATGGTGTGGTAGGGGAATGTGGAGATATTGTCTTTGCTGAGGAGCCAGTAGATATGGTACACACCACGTAAGAAGTAATGCCAATTTAGACCAAATAAGCAAATTACTTGAGGATGTGGAGAAACCTTTATATCCTTGCTGTGTTAAAAAATTTCAAAGTTGTCTGCTCTTGTGAAGTTATATAACTGAAGGCAAAATTTGAGTGAAGTAACAGTAGCTTCACTGAATTTCTTTGCCTAGTTGAGAATTAGCTTTCGGCTTCAATCAACTACCCTATCTATGTATATTGCTTGAAGAAGCTTATCTATTTTGGGGATGAAGTACGAGAAAATCGATGCTTACCTTAACAATTGCATTTTGTACTGCAGTTATGGAAAGTTAATTGTTTGCCCTACATGTGGGGCAGCAAGGTACAAATTGGATAGTCACCCCAAGAAATGGAAAGAGGTACCTGCAAAGACAATTTGGTACTTTTCCACCTATTCCTAGATTCCAACAAATATTTTGGAATAAGAAAATATCCAAAGACCTGACTTAGCATGTAGAAATTTGTAATGGATTTTTGCGTGATCTAGCTAATTCGCCTACTTGGTAACAGGTAGACAACAAATAACCTAATTTTGCTTTTGAAATACGAATTTTGAGATTAGCCATACCAACTGATGGGATCGACTTGCATAGTGCAATGAGTTCGACGTACAATTATACTGGTGACTTACAATCTGCCTCCATGGTTGTGTATGAAGAGAAAGTTCATGATGCTAACTATGTTAATTTTTAGTCGTAGGCGGCTAGGTAATGATATAGATGTCTATTTGGAAGTTCTCGTTGATGAATTGAAACTCTTGTGGGACACCGGTGACGACACATATGATGCTTATCATGAAGAAAGGTTTCATCTTAGAGCTGTCCTATTATGGACAATTAATGATTTTCCGGCATACGTGAACATGTCAGGTAGCATTATCAAAGGATATCGTGCTTGCCCTATCTGTTGTGAAAAAAACCTATGCAAAAAGGTTGATGCATGGGAGAAAGATGGCTATCATGAGCCATCGGAGGTTCTTACCCATAAATCATCTTTATCGTAAACAAAGGAAATTATTTGATGGGAACCAAGATTTTGAACGCCCTTTGAAGCCACTAACTGGAGTCAAAGTTCTAGAGGTTGTTCAAGGGGTTAAATGTTGCTAAGGGAAAGGGAGTGGTAAGAAACAACCAAAGGAGCATGATGGAAATTTATGTTGGAAGAAGAAATCAAAATTCTTTGAACTTGAATATTGGAAGCATCTGCACATTCGTCATGTACTCGATGTGATGTACATTGAGAAAATGTGGCAGAAAGTCTGTTTGTGACACTACTTAATACCCCAGGTAATTAAGGATGGATTAGCGGCAAGACAAAACCTCGTGGACATGAAGTTAAGGGCTGAATTGACACCAGAAGAAATGGGAAAAAAGACTTATTTACCACCGACTTGTTATACATTGGATGACAAGAAGATAGTCCATTTCTCTTTATCGGAAATGAAAGTTCCCAGCGGTTACTCAGCTAATGTCAGTAATCTTGTCTCAATGAAAGACCTGAAATAAGTCGGTCTCAAGTCACATGACTATCACACTCTAATGTAGCAATTGCTTCCAGTGGCCATTTGAGGTGGGCTGCCAAAACATATGAGATGCCCCATCTCTCGGTTATGTTTCTTCTTTAATGTTCTTTGTGGAAAGGTGGTAGATATGTCGAAGTTTTTTTGACATGCAAAAGGAGATCGTGACTACATGGTGTTTGTTGCCCCATCATTCTTTAATGTGATATCCCATTTAACAGTTTATCTTGTTCGTGAGGTCAAATAATGTAGTTCGGTATGGTATATGTGGATGTACCCATTTGAAAGATTCATTAAGATCTTAAAAGGATATCGAAACAGCAATCGACCCGAAGGGGTGTATAGCTGAGTGTTATGTTGCTGAAGAGGTCGTTGAGGTTTGCTTAAAGTACCTTTCAGACGTGATCACAGTTGATATCCCATCAAGGCATCACGAAATATAATGTACGAAGCCTATATCAGGAGCTCAAGTGCACTTTACTAGCCAAGAGGAATGGGAACAAACACATCGGTACATATTAGTGAATGATGCTGATATTGATCCATACATTGAGTGAGTCCTTCTACCTCCTGATCAACTTGTAGATAGTTGTATAAATTGCTTGATGTTATAATTATTATTTTCTGACATTGATCATATTGCATTTTTTGAATTTATTATATCCTAAAAAAGAAAACAGGAAATGGCTGCAAGAGGAGCATAATTGAATCTTCATTGATTGGTTTCATAGTCATGTGAGTTTTACGATTATTTTTCACTCCGTAGTAATCTTGGCACATTTTATTGTCTTACAGTTATCTTGCATGTATTTTATGGTCTAGATATTAGTAGCTGTGGCCGAACCTAATCATGAAACATCTCAAAGGTTGAAATTGCTGGCACATGGATCTAATAAGCAATTGTTGCGCTATCAAAGTTATGTGATCGACGAGGTAATTTACTGCACAAAGCAGCGTGATGCTTAGCAAGCCGTTCAAAAATCGAGAGTAGCTTAGTGGCTAATGTAATGCAAGTTTTTAGTGCAAAGGATGAATACCATGTTGTGACGGATATGACATTTTATGGGGTCGCTAAAGAAATATGGGATCTTGATTACCACGATTTTCGTGTACAAATGTTCAAGAGCAGTTGGGTGGAGAACAATAATGGCATCAAAAAAGATGATCTAGGTTTTACTTTTGTAAACCTGATTAGATTAGGATTTAGATAAGATCCATTTATCATGGGTAGTTAAGTAATGCAAGTTTTTTACATCGAAAACCCTCAAGATTCCATTTGGTTTGTTGTAGTTCGTACTCAAAGTAGGGAGAAACATGAATGGTGATGAGTTGGGGGACATTACAATCCAACTTCAAAGATTGTTTAAAGATTTTCCAACCTTGGATGCTGGTGAAAATGATGAACAGGAGCCTTCCTGGGTTCGTGCGGACTGCGATGGGATTTGGATTGAAAATACAGGCCCTTAGTTTAGTATTGCATCTTATCTATTAATATTTATGTTGATATTTTTTGAACCTTAATGCTGCCATTATTTAATTGTTGTCCATTGCACTCTATAATTGCTGCTAACTGAATTGTTGTCTCTGTGCTTATTACTGATGCTTACAACAACAGATCTCTAATGCCAAGATTGTGTCGTTGTCCATTTACACTGTGGTATCAAAGCTCTGTGATACCTTTCAACCTATTCTTTTGAGTTCTAACAGGTTCTCGTAGACCATGAGCACCCATTGTAATTTGGCAGCTACTGACTTCGACAGTGAGGAGGTAGAAAGGAATGAGGAATGCAGTTAGCTGAAGACAAGCAAGCCTAATGCTAGGCGGTTTCTAGAGAAAGTAATGGCGTGAACTCCGCCTTGGAATTGAAAGGGATTGGTTGCTGAGAGTTGTGTGCCACATGGACTGACTTGTTGTGCGAAGGACCCAGGGAATTAAGAAAGATGTGTTGTTTAACGATCTCGGACAACAAGGGGGAGTCATTACTGATGAAATCCAAAGTTACATTGGCATCATTATTCAAGCGAAGATTGATATCACTTACAAAACTTGGAGAAAGTACCAACATAGTTGAAGGATTTAACCTGAGAGTCATTTAATGTAAGTCATCCAATAAGACTGATACTGCTATGTTTACTGCTGCTGAGTTTTATTTGATTGTTGGTAACACTTGAGGTAATATTTTATTTTATATATCTGGCCTAATTGAGCTACGATATTGATCCAGAGTGGAGGTTTGGATGCCTTAAATCAATCAATGAGAAGTGGCGTCAATTTAAACATTCCTCACTAAAAATACATCAATCTACATCAGGATAATCCTGAGAAGCTGAGGAAACTACCGAGTGACTACAAAATTCCACCGCCAGTTTGGAGTGAATTCGTGATTAGTCGAATGTCAGAACGATTTAATGTAAGAAATCATGATTATTTCCCTTCTAATAATTAGACTAATTTACATGAGAAAAAATGGCACCATTTAAATATTTTAGAAGTTGGGTAAGGAACAAAGAAAGTGGAGGAAAGGAAACAACTATCGACACCAGCTTTCTCGTAAGGGCTGCATGTGTCTAGCCAAAGAAATTGTAAGTACATTTTCTAGAGACTCATTTGTTTTATATTTATTGCCTACTAGATATGTTGATGGGATTGGTTTGATTTTGTCATTGCTAGAAACATCTGCTGACTGATGACAAAGAAGTAAATAGAGCCATCTTATGGTAACATACTCGGTTGAATAAGAAGGGTGAATTTGAAGGTGAGGATCTAGTTAAGATTGTAATGGAGATTGTAAGCAAACTTTCCACCAATTACTCTGATTTTTCTAATTATTCGTTTCAATATGTTGACCAATATATGATTTGAACTTTTTTCGTATGTATGAGAAGGATGAGTACATTGAGCCACTACAATAAAAAACGTTTAACACTACGGTTAAAAATCGTAGTTAAAGGCATACAGTGACCGTACTAGTACATACCGTAGTCGTAGACCCTCTACCAATAACTACGGTTTAGAACCATATTGATTAATAATAAAGACTACGACTGTGAACCGTTGTTGTACTAGTAGCATCTACGACTACGGTATGTATTACCACGGTTGGGAACTCCATTGACTACGGTCTGAACCGTAGTAATATATACTAACGACTACGGTTGAAAACCGTAGTCGTAGATTTAACATCTACGTCTACGGTACCTATAACAACGGTTGCTGATTCTAATTGACTACGGTCAGAAATGTAGTAATTATGAACAAAGACTACATTTGGTGTCATTCGTTGACAACAGTTCTGAACCGTTGTCTTAGATGTTGCTCTATTTAATGAATATAGTTGCTGATGCCATTTGAATTGTAATTTATGTATATATTTTTTATACTATTGAAATTAATATACATTTAAAGATACGAAAAACATTTTATTTAATCAAAATAGATAAATGAATAGATAATGAATTATTTATAACTCCTCTCAAACATCTCAAATCATTTACAATCAACATTACTAAAAAGTTGGAATATTACATTATTTCTAAATTAACTAATCAACATTGGACTCGAAGTAGCTCCAACTCGAAATGCCGATGAAGTTCCACATCAATGTCCCCACACATCAAGTTCCACATCAATGTCCCCACACATCAAGTTTCACATCCTGTATTAAATTTAAAAAGAATGAACAAGACAAAATTCTCACTAATTAATGTGATGTCAAATATGATTTATTTACGTTTAAGAAATTAAAAATGAGTAATATAATGATTTTTAGACGAATGAGCGTACAAAGTCCTAGAAAAGATAGATGAAAAAGGATACAAGAAGGCAACATAACGGAAACCAATCGACTCTCATGAATGTTTCTAGAAAAGAATTTGAGCTTAACCCATGCTTTGTTAATTTCTCTTGGCTGAAGTTGTTACCTCCATAATAGTCAACTAAACTGACAGAAAGTTTGGTTTTAAGTTGATTCAAAGCCACATCGAATAGTGTTACAACCCTGAAGTTTTGAGAAATAAATCTTTATAAAAAAATTACAATATTGCCATTTCCTAAATTTTCTCTATTAACAGATACAGGGATACCTGCTATGCCATCCTCTTGATTCTGCTCCAAGTACATTTCAAGCTTTCCTTGTCCTGATTGACTCTGCATGAGTATACTTGGGACCCACTGTATACCTAAGAAATAACCAAATGTTGAAATTATTTCTTGACCAAATCTTTTTTTAAGAGAATATCTTTGTGTGAAGTTAAGTAATAATTTTGAAGTAAATAGAAGTGTAAACAAATGGATTCTTGTTAAAAGAAAGGGGTAATTACCAAACAAATCACGACCTTTAGACCAATTTTCAATTGCAACACGACCTTTAAAACGTGACAATTTCTGTCACATACTTTTAATTTGTTTCAATTACAATATCGCCGCCCAAATCCGATCCACGATTGCTGACGTGGACGGCGGTGCTCCCAAAACGACGTCATTTCGTCTAGTATGGTTTCCGCCGAAACGACGTCGTTTTGGAAGCACCGCCGTCCATATTAGCATTTGGGGATCGGAGTTGGGCGGCGATGCTGTAATTGAAACAAATTAAAAGTATGTGACATAAATTGTCACGTTTTAAAGGTCGTGTTGCAATTGAAAATTGGTCTAAAGGTCGTGATTTGTTTGGTAATTAACCCTAAAAGAAAATAAACTATAAACTATGCGTAAAAAGTAAAGGAAACTCAAGCAGCATATTCACATTGAATCCTGCCAAACATTTTTACAAACTATGCATATATCAATGTCTTTCATGTGGGTTCAACATCAACAATACAAGCCAATACAAAAAACTTAATATTGTTGGCAGACAAGCGATATTCACCATGAGGAACCTGAAAATATTAAAACCCCAATTTATATGGTTGACATTAAAACATGCACTATTTGCCAATGATATAGCTTAATAGATCATTTATTAGCTTGAAAAATATGTGATACATGAAATTCAATATACAAATGAAAAGTTGTGAACCCAAAAAATAGCTGCCACAAACTGGGAAACTGCTTCATGATACGAGCTTACCTCAAAGCAAAAGTTGCCACTTTCATCAACTTATTTCACTTGTGCTGGGCCATGAGTCAAAGAAATCTGACAAGTCAAAAGATTTTATTTCTTTCAACGAAGTCAGGAAATAATCAAATATATAAAAAATCAAAATTACTATCACGAATAAAAACTCATAACTGCAACAATTTATTATTAGTGCAAAAACTATGATTTTGTGATCAATAAAAGAATTACTTCTTAACACAAAACAGTCAAAGCACTAATTCTTAGATTATCAAATACTAAAAACAACAAAAAATGTATAAAAGAAGGAAAATCAGTTTCTGAATTAGAATATGTATCAATATTTTCTTATAACAATGAACTATTGAACTTTGGAACATTGAACTACAAAATGAAACATCTTAAACTATTTTCTTATGCAGAATTCTCCTAACATTAAAAGACATGAATGCATAAGTGATTATTCAATAAATTTCTGACCACAACCTCCTCTTCTCTATGACAAAGCAATGCCCTAATGTAACCAAAAAAACGAAACCAAGTCACCACAAGAATGCTTCATCATTAGACTTTATTTTAGTTTCTCATAAGAAACATCAAAAGAAGACAAGATTTTGTTCCCCCTATATCAACTACCAATAACAAATATCTATATCATAGCAATAGGAATCTTGGCCAGACAACTATCTAAATTGAGCACATTCAACTTACAACAGTTTACCTTAACCAGACAATATTTTCTCTTTAATTAACCATAACCCCACAAATATATATTGATGGTACATTCAATTTACAAGAACTTACCTTAATCAAATAATATTTTCTCTTGAACATGGTTTATGTCTTCTATCTTGGACCATATCTAATTAGCCAATTACAACCTTCTTAGTTTGGTACTTAAACCAATTCCCCACTTGATGAAAATTTCTTCTCTCTTTCAGTGGGTAAACCCTAACAGGATCGGAAGGACACTACAACATAAATGGGCTAATGTAACACCCAAAAAGTGTTACATATATACTAAAATATGTTACTATAGACTTTAGGTAACACTTTATTGGTGTTACATTTGCCGGTGCTACCTAAAGTCTAATGTAACACTTTTGATGATCTTTAGTAACACTTTTAATAAGTGTTACATTAGATTTAAATTGTAACACTTTATGGTAACACTAAAAATGTTACATATAACCCCCTTTATGTAACACTTTTAATTGAAAGAAAAAATTAAAAAATTAAAAATTTGTCATTGTTGGGTTTCGAACACAGGTTGCTAGATTGCAGGAGCTTAAGCGCAAAGTCTTAACCACTAGGCTACAATAACTTTTTTAGTTATTATTTTAAGAAAAACAATATATACACAAGATTTTATTATACCATCAATAAAATACACTCAAAACTAAGTTTTCATCAAACTACAATCTAACTTAATTTTATTTACGTTATTCATATCAATTTGACACAATATTTCCACTATTTTTTTTTTTTTCATTTTCATCCACTCATATATATATTTATATATATATATAACTTATTTTATATCACATTAATTTTATACATCTAGTTATTGTATATAAATCTTAAGACATTATCATTAATTTTAATTACCATAATTTTATGTATTAAGACACCTTAATTGTTGTGTTTCATAGATTTTAAATAAAAAAATAAACTTACAAATATGAAGAGACATGACCAAATGTCCCAAGTCTAGGCTCTCACACTTAAAAAAATGTATTCAAATTCTTAAAGGCTAAAGCTACAAGTCTATTTTGTAATTGTTTAGTAAAAATATAATGTGTGTATATCTATATACATACACACAAATAAGTCACAAATAAAATTTAATTTATTTTTGATAACGAATAAGTAAATCTTTAGGTGCTCTAATGAATTGTTATTTTTGTAGGTCTGAGTTGATCGCTTTCACCACTTATGTTACAGATATTCTGTTGTGATAATTAAAATGTAACACATTAGACAAATAAAAATTAAAGTCACATAAGAAAAATAATCCACAAATATTTAATTAGTTTAAAATAAAATAAATAATTTTATTATTTACAAGTGTTACTTATTTATAAGTGTTACATAAAAGTGTTACTTATTCAAAAGTGTTGCATAAAAAGTGTTTCATATTTGAAAGTGTTACCTAAATGTGTTACAATTTAAAAGTGTTACGATCAAAGCGTTACATATTTTAAAAGTGTTACATGAAAGTGTTACATATTCGCTGATGTTACAAAAGTGTTACATGAAAGTGTTACATATTCCTAAGTGTTACAAAAGTGTTACATAAAAGTCAAAATTTTAAAAGTGTTACAAACGAAGTGTTACATAAAGCCATTTATGTTGTAGTGGGAACAGAGTGGAAAACTTCAACAGTGCTTTTAGAATTATTTGCATAAATTCCAAAGCACAGGAAGGCAAAAAAATAGCCATGTGGAATGAATTTCACAAGTACATTTTAGATTATACTAAAATTGTAATTTGCACATTCTTAAATCTCAACACTAAATTTAATCCGGAGAGAAAGAGCCGAACAAAAAAACCAATTCGTGGATGCTTATAAATTCCATGTGATGAATGTCAGCTATAACAAGGATGAAGATTTGAGATTACGGCAGAAGTAATCTGCCTCAGAAGTCTCACCAAGTGTGTGAAATTGGGCGTTTATGTGTGTGTTTTGAACTAAGAATCAGCAAACAAACAACTGAAATTTGTTGGTTTAGAAATTGATAAATCAACTCAAAACCAATAAAATAACTCTCCTACAGTGCATCTACTCACATCCAAAACTATCAATCTCACATTCTTAAGAGCGGTGGATCGGGGAATTACTTGAAATGGCTATCAACTGTCAGTGTGAGTTTGCACCGGGTAGAATAAGAGCGGTAGAATAGGAAATCACGGCGGATTGTGGCGGATTGCGGTAGATCGCAGCGTAAAACTATGGAGGAAATCGGTGGGGGTGTAACTGATATGGCCCAAATCGGTGGGGGATCTCAACTCTTGAAGAACTATTTCAGCCGCCTCCACCACCATTTCCGCAGCCCACTGTCCGCCACCAACTACAACCCAAATCCTCAAGCAAATGCCCAATATGTGTTGCGTCCACAACCATTTCGCCGCCAGATCTCCTCAATAAGGCGTTCCCTAATATCAGCGGTACTAGGGTCGTCGCTATTGTTTCTGAGCTGGAAAATGTGATTTCAAACTGGATTCTAGAATCGAACTGTCGCAACCAAAAAGCAAGAGAAAATAAGAGAGGAATGCAGAAGAGAGAGAAGGAAAGGAGAGAGTGGGGATGGAGAGGGGAGAGAGACGAAAAAGAGAGAAGAGGGACTGTTGATGTGCCAGAAGGAAAGAGGAGAGGGAAAATAGGGCTGCCAGATTTTGGATGGAAGAAGATGGGTCGATTGCATCCAAACCCTTTGAACAAAGGGAAGCAAAATGGGGTGGGGTGATGTATCCCCCTTTACTATTAAAACAAGAGGGCTACAAATAAAACTGGACATGTCTTGCATTAGTACTCATTCTCATAGAATACACGTCACTCATAATGACACTGTTGTTTTTTGTTTTTCTTTCTTTTCTTCCTGCGATGCAGTTAAAAAACCGTCTGCAGAGAGTTCCAGTAATGGATGGAAAAAACCCCTTAAAAATTGGGAATTGGATCCTCTACTTGGCAAAATAACCAGTAGAGGTGCTGGGCAGCCAAACGCAGCGTTTCAGTTGCAATTTCAATTTTTTTTTCCCCTTCCTTGCGCCAACAGCATGTGCATCATCTACTGCATGTGCATTCTTTCTTTTTTTTTAACAATACACTTTATAATTAAAATAACATCTCCTCCTAAAATTAAAAATGTCACAATATCTTCAGTGCCCATTAAATACAAAAAAAAAAAAAAAAAAACTAAAATAGTTGAAATTGAATGTCCATTACATTTTTATAAAAGATATTCAACCAATCAAGAAAATTAATTCGATGTATCCTTGTTGAAATCCATGCCTTCAACAGAATATCGGGGATGATCAAGCGGCGCCTGCAGTAGAAAAAATAATTATAATGTTGATTTATAGTCATTTAAGTAAATTTATGTTTTTGTTTTAATTAATTTTATACTTTGGAGCTGCTGATATTTTCTGATATTTAATCTGTTGGGTTTGAAGGTAAAAATGGTGGAGAAGAGGGAAAATGGGATAAAGAAGAAAGGTAAAAAGTGAATCCTATTTTAGGGATTAAAGAAAAAAGTAAAATAGAAAACTAGATTTAATAATTAAAAACTGAGACATGCTGTTGGCGCAAGGAAGGGAAAAAAAAATGAAATTGCAACTGAAACGCTGCGTTTGGCTGCCCAGCACCTCTACTGGTTATTTTGCCAAGTAGAGGATCCAATTCCTAAAAATTGGAGGAGTTAGGGGGATCAAACGTGGAATACGTCAAGGTAAATCTGTTTTGTTTTTTTTTTTTTTTTTTTTTAATATATATTTAAATTGTGTTTCCAGGTGTACTTCAACAAAGGCGTAGCGGCAAAGAGTATGATTAGAAGGATTGATCGTATGAAAATCTTGAAAAAGAAAAATGGATTGGATGAAGATTTGGGAGAGAAAAAGTGTTTTGATGAGACAGAAAGAGGCATAATTCTTGAAGAGCAGTGGAATTGGATGAAAAAGAAGAAATGATGATTGGGAGGGAATAGAGAAGAGTAAATTAGAAATAGTGCTCCCAGAGGCAATTAATCATACTTGAATTTGTACATATGGTGTTTATATAAACCGATTTCATGGTTAGTATTTAGGCAATATTAAATATATTTGTGTTTCCAAAGACCTTATGGTATGTGTTATTTTTCATGTGTTTATACTTTGAAGATTGACATGATTAATAAAAACTGGAGTATCCCACCCTTACAAGAGTTTCTCATTAATTTGCTTCTCTCGATTCACATGATTAATAAAAACTGGATTATCCCACCCTTACAAGAGTATCTGTTTAATTTGGTTCATTCACATTTCTCGATTGACACAATAAATAAAAACTTGATTATTCATCATTGTTGTAAGAGTTTCAGATTAATTTGGTTCATTAACATTCCCCTTAATATTATTTCACTTTCACTTTCAAAATATTGTTATATTATGTTTAAAAAATAATTCTAATCCGTGCATCGCACGAATGAACATCTAGTTTTGGGTAAATAAGGAATTATCCAAGAAAGTGGAGCAAATATATTTGAAATCTTTTACGATATCGTTATTCATGCTCATACTCAATTAACAAGTGGTAAAATAATGACTAATATTAAAGAAGGTTAAATGTTTAATATTGTTTCAACAAAGAAAGTAAATAGAATCCGGGGAGAGAGAGAAAAGGAAAATAGATAACAACATAATTTATAATATGGGTCAGAAAATAATAGGGGTGTCAAAAATAACAAAATGCTGAAATACCGTATGTACTGTACCAAAAAAATATCGAAAATATCGAAATTTTTAATATATCAAATTTTCAATACAGTGTCATATCATACCGATTTTTATGTACTGTAGCAGTATGAGAATTCGATTTTTTTTTGTATTTCGGTATATATTGGATTACCAAAAAAAGAAATACAAAAAAAAAAATTCAGTATTTTTGATTTCGATATTTCAGTATATATTGGTATATCGAAAAAAAATGGTAGTTTAGTATACTAAATTTCTAATAAAATAATTATATATTTTCTTTCATTTTCATTTGCAGATATTAAAATAAAAGGAAGAAATATTTTTTTATCATTTACATTTTCGGTGTAAGACTGATTTAGGCCAACCACCTTTTACAATATTCGGCTCCTATTTCAGTCGAACACATTTCACATTGTGCAGTTTTGTTGGGTCGAACATCTTTCACATAAATTTTAAAAATAATATTAAAAGGATCTAATATTTATTTGAAAATTTTAATATTTTCTTAATATATTAATATATACATAAATTAAATATATAGCTAGTAATGAATATAAAAAAAATCTATTAATATTGTTTACATAGAAAAAAATTGTACAACTAATTAATTCGAAATACTAGATAGGCCAATAAAAAACATCGAGGAAAGAATATTTACAAAAATAAATAATAAACATTTTTTTATTATTAGACATTAAAAAGGATAATGACAACGCTCGGTTAACAACGGCTACCATAATCGTTGTCGTTGATTATAGAAAATAATTCTTTTAAATTATCCAATAAAAAATATATTGATAACGCCCTTTCATCAACTGTTTTGTGAACCGTAGTCTTTTAGCGAAATATAGGTATTCGACTACGGTTAAACCACAACGGTTTTGTGCACCATAGTCTTTTAGCTAAGTATAGGTATTCGACTACGGTTAAACCACAATGGTTTTACGAACCGTAGTCTTTTAGCGAAAATAGGTATTCAATTACGGTTAAACAACAATGATTTTGCGAACCGTAGTCTTTTAGCAAAAAATAGGTATTCGACTACGGTTAAACCACAACGGTTTTGTGAAACCGTAGTCTTTTAGCGAAAAAAAATGTAAAACACTACGGTTTGTACAATCACCACGGTTGAGAGCTAAAAGACTACGGTGATTGCTTAAAACCGTTGTCTTTTGGGCATTGTTATTAACGGTTTTTGTTGTAGTGAGCAAACAATGCAAGGCAAGCTAGGAGTAGATGAGAAGATCCTTCCTAATGTACAAGATAGAGGAACGTGGTGGTCAGGTGAGGGGATTAGGAAGCCATATTACCTCTACTATGTACTCGAATGGTTCAACTATTGGGAGGTTAAAAGCCAACAATGTTGCATTCAAATAAAATAAGCAAGAGTTGAAATTGGTAAAAATAAGGATTACCGAGCAGGATGCATGTACCGAGAGATTCCAAAGGGAGAATAAGAAGTTTGAGGATTAAGATAAGCGCATTGCACAACTTGAAGCCACAAATGAATAGAAATGGGTTGCCATTACCCCATATCGATGAGAAGGGTAGTTGTTCAGTCAAACTTCACACCCTAACTGGGGTAATTGGGAAGAAGGTTGTAGAGGAAGAAGAATTGGATGTGGTATTCATTATTGAAGGTGCTGATGCCTACCACAAGTATAATTTTGCAATCAATGGTAAATTGGAGTATGTTACATATTATCATTACTAAGGGTACTCCAATTCAATACATTATATTTTGTGTTTTATAATTGAGGAATCAATGGGTTTAATGCTAAAGAGCTCTCAAGCAATCGTTGCATACGCTATGATGATTCCATTTTCCAAGGGCTACATGCAAGTCTCAATTGTTGAAGCGGTTGATATTTCTGCTCCTCTATCAATCCCGGTTCTAGATGAATGCGCTACTGTTGGAGATACTATTAGAACACATGTTGCCTGGCCAAAATACCTCATTGTTAATCCCATGAAAGAAAATGTCAGTTTTATGTTGATGCTTAGTTATATTTATCAATTTCACTTTTTATTTTGCAAGAGCATGAAAGATTACTTCAAACTTTCATTAGAGTCCCAAGAGGAAGATAAGAGCTACTGCGCTACAGAAGCTAGTCCAAGCAAAGAGAGCAAAATGTAATGTGCTGAAGCCACTGCACGTGCTCAACCGTTATTCAAATTGAGTTTTACAGGGTGCGGTTAACACTATCCCAGTATAGGTTAAGTTTGACATGTTTGAAGAGGATTGCACATTGTATATTCTCCATGAAGACATCGCCAGGGTCTACGACATGTTGCCATACCTGCAACACCATAGAGTCTGCATGTGGTATGCTTGATGTAGTTTTCCAGCTAATTATCATGTGTGTTATCCGTGAAACTGATCTATTTGATCTTCTATTCTCCCTAATATAACTCTGAAACTCACTATCGAATGACCTGAGTTTCCACTACTTATTTGGTCCGTATTTTTTTCTTTTTCTTTCCTTACTTATCCTTACTCATTTCTCATATATTTTCATTATCTTATCTTGTCTTACTTTTTTACTCATCGGAGTCACATAGCGGTCTCGTAGCCTACGTTGTCCTGGACAGGAACTCAGACGAAAGAAATATAACATAGTATATTAAACTTAACTTTGATTTCTTAAACTTAACATTTAATTTATTATATTTCAACCTCCGGTCTACGAGAAATGCTTTAGGAAGATTTCTCGGTGGAGCCAACATATAAGAAGCTAATTAACACTCTTACAATATACCTAGTCAATGTTACTACTCCGTAGCAAGGCGCCGCCATCACCTGAAAAGTGATTTTGGGAAAACATGAGTTTTTACTTAATGTGATAAACTAGTACTTAAACACTTTAAGACATGCGTGTCTGCCAGCATAGTGCCTCCCCCCTTAAGTAGGGTCGGACTCTTGACACATCTATCCTCTCATCATACGTTGCATACTGCCTTATCTTGATCAGTAGTCATAAACCTTACTTGCGGTCCTTGTGGCGGCTCATACTTACAGACATACATAAATTAAGAAATTAAAATAACATGTTTACCCACTTCTTAAGTTAAGCTATGCCGATTGACTGCGTGGAACTATATGTACAGTAGTCCTTGCCTCAACTGTGGGACGTCTTTATTGTTAAAATGTTAAACTATTTCTTATTTAGCCTTGTTTACCACTGATTACAAGGGTTATCTAAATATCCTAACTCAATTATGAGTCGCTTTATCACTTAATTAAACTAATCTTATTTATTTATTTCATTAAATTCTTTGATCACTCACTTGATCAACATCATAACATCATCATCAATATATATCATACTTGTTCATTGTTATTCATTTACATCACTATCATTATCTAAGTTCATTTATTCGATTTCATCCCCAACACCATTAGTCTGTTTTCACTCTTTCTAAGTTCACTTATTATCTAAATCATATTTGATTATTCCTAAGTCGTTCTTCTCTAAATCAACCCATTTTATTTCCTATGTAGTAACATATTTCATTATCTAACCTAAGTTTGCATAATATCAAGTTAAATTTCATTTCCATTTATTCCACTTAACATTTCACATAAAATCATAACAAAATAGGCATAACTTAAATCATCATCACATGTTTATATATTCAACAAAATGAAAAATTTAATCTTCTATTTCACCATAATCATCTAAGTTAATTAATCACATCTTAATATCATATCTTTTTCGCATAATTTCATATAATTTCACACAAATCCTAATTCGATTTCTAGTTTTAATTCGAAGCCTTAGTTTCGAATTAAAACCCTAATTCCTTCTAAGTCTCATTTCATTTATTCTCTCAACACTTATACATCTTATACCTAAGTCCAATTTCATTTATAAATCATTAGCAAACTAATTTTCCTGCTTCTCTAATGCATTTCTAACCTAAGGATTTTATTTTTAATTATCACTTTATTAATTCCTAACACCTAACCTTCATTTCAATTTCTAACTAAAACTTAATCTAATTATTTGAGATTTGGTTTGGTCCCAACTGGGTCCAACTCGGTCCATTTGTGCCTATTGGGCCCGAAGTCCATACTTAAACCCATTTGGGTTCGATTTTCAGCCCAGCTAGTCCTAAGGCCAATTTAAATTTATTTCATATAACATCCCAAGAAAATACGAAGAGGAAGAAATAACCTTATAAAATATTTCCACGCATCATTATTTCAAGCATGATTTATTTAAATTATAAAAATGCATATATTTCATTAAGTTGCATTTTCTTGCAATATATTCTGTCTTTTTGAGTTTTGTCAAGAAGAAGTGATCCGGAGCCGAGTTCAACCATAAACAGTACTATCAAATAAAGAATAGTTGTATAAAATTATGTTTTGCATGGATTTGTTTAATTACTTAAAAATAATTTATTTTATTTTAAAATAGTTAGTAAATTGCCATGTTAATTCCAATTTGTGATTTTCAACCTTCTTATGTGCCAATGAATATGATTAATATTGAGTAATTATTTAAAGTTAAGGAAAAATGGGTTTAAATTTCGCTATTGAGGCAAAATAAATTTATTTAAATACCCCTTGTGCAATTAAAATTTATTTAAGGGCTCATAATTACATTTAGATATTATGAGGTCTAAACGTCCAAAAAATCCAAATAAATCGCAGTCTTGATATTTTTCACAAGAAGTTGCAATAAATTATTTCTCCCTCCGTCCCAACCTATTTCGCATACTTGCTCTGGTGCGTATATTAAGAAAAAGTTTGTTTTTGCTTTTGTGACGAGTCTGATGACCAGTCAACTGAGATTAAGTTAAATTTGAGGGAATGATTAGTGTACTTATCTTTCCCTCATTTTTTCCAGAAAATTGAAACCTGATAATCATCGAAATTCAACTAACAAAAATCAAACACATTAGGAAAATTGAAAATCTGGGAAAAAATGAATAGCTATTTTTTTTGATTTTCATTAACACAAGATTCGGGAAATTATTCCCTCCAATAAAGGCAAAATTACATCATTGTTCATCTTAATCTAAAACCAAATAAACTTCAAAGTCCCCCCCCCCCCCTAAATGATCAAAATCCAAGTCCACCAGCTCTATAAAAGCTTGGACAACAACATTTAACACACATTTACTGTATACAACTATTCTTAAACTGAAGAATTGCAAAATCAGAAAAAATGCCTAACAATCGAAAGCAACCTCATTTAACTCCATCAGACCGGACCATGATCGTGCTGAAAAACCCCCCTACTACTGAAGTGTCACTTCTACTATTTCTCAAATGCTTAACGCAGCATCAACGTAACTTTTCAAAAGAGTTATTATTATTATTATTATTATTATTATTATTATTATTATTATTATTATTATTATTATTATTATTATTATTATTATTATTATTATTATTATTATTATTATTATTATCTTAAATATACTTCCAAGAAATTCAGAATAACACCAACTTTCTCATCAACTTGAAAAAACTAAAAAATTTCGAAACCAAAAATCAAGTTCAAATAAAAAAATCACCCCTAAAGAACCGATGAACCTTCACAGAAATCCGACAAGTCAATTAACTAGTAAATAAATGCTACCTCAAGTAAAACTTGCAAACTTAAAAATTTAAGTTAAATAACAAAAGTACTAAGTAACTTCGTAACCAGTTCCGAGGTTCCGCCTTCACTACCATTACCCACCGCCCTGCTCCTTCTAACTCATCTTACCCTTACCTTTATCTGCAATATGAGGTACAATAAACTATAAGCTTTGTTTAGTAAGTAACATCATAATCTCACAAAACATTTCTTCTTATCTCAACAAACTCCTTGAAAACTTTAATAACTCAACTTATATATATATAATAAAACTATTTGGGCCCGGACTTGGTACCAATGCTCGCAACTCCATTAAAACCCAGGGTAGCTAGCCATTGGATCCTAATGGAGCAACTCAAACTCATAGGGCGGTCTCATGCCCTAACTCATAAATGGGTGATCTCGTACCCAAAACTCCTTATGGGTGGTCTCATGCCCAGGTACCAGTCCATATATATAATCAAGAATAATAATATATTTTTCAAAAACTTTATCTTTACTCAATACAAAGTGAACTCATATTTGCACACAATACTCATACAACTTCAACACATAAATTAATAAAACAAGCAGGTCTTGACAAATTGACACGTACAACAATCCATATAAACAATCATACAAGTTGCTCAACAACTAAATCAACTTCTCAAATAATACAATTCCTCATATTGCAGGTGAGAGATGTACTTACCTCGAAGTCCAAAGCTCAACAATACAAACTCTCTAAACACGTACTAATCTCCCTTAATCGAATCTAAATTATAAAGATGGACTAATAAATAAAACATCAATGTATAAACCTAGCACTATATTATTCGAAGCACTAATTTACTACTGAGGTAATTGCTAATAAATTAATCTAATTTCACCTTACAAATTAAAACCCATTTTGAAACACATGTGCATGTATACACAACCATAATTAATGGATCTATTTAGCTGTAATCATTACTATATTCCATCTTTATGAAATACCCACAACATAGATGATACCATCTGTTATTATGGTTCAGGAAACAATACTTAACATTATTAACGATATTTTACTTGATTTAGTGTAAACAATTTAATTCGGTCAGCTAGAATCTCGAGACCGGCACACAATTCAATCTTCCATTCATCAACAAAATTAAAGAAAATAACTATGTCTGTAATACACAATTCCACAAAAACTCAGTATTAGTGTTTCTTCCGAAAACGACCAAAATTATAAAAAAACCAGAATTCAATACTTGTACCTGTATCAATTATCATTACGCAAGTTCTCACGTTAACTTATGTATATTCTCAAACTTGTGTACCCTTATATATACTACAGTCCAACTCATATATAACACTTGAATATTAACAATTTTAATAGAACAACAGACCTAAATTGATTAAGAAATCCCCCTTTTTAACTTTTGGTTCTGACAGGTACTTTTCAATAGTAAATTTGCTAAAAAATTAATTGATTACTCAATTAGTAATTTGCACCTTATCTCGTACGGAATAGCACAAAAATTAATTGATTACTCAATTAGTAATTCGTACCTTATCTCGTATGGAATAGCACAATTTCGATTCCTTTCTTCTTTTCTCTATTGCTTTTCGGCTCTGGAGGTTATAAATTTTTTGTTCTTCTTTTCTACACGCAGCATTTCAATATATATACACTGAGGGTTTAAGGTTTCTTTATTACTGATAATTCTTATCCCACTACTTAATGGAGTCCTGATTTAACTCAGCAACTAACCATATTATTATTATTATTATTATTATTATTATTATTATTATTATTATTATTATTATTATTATTATTATTATTATTATTATTATTATTATTATTATTATTATTATTATTATTATTATTATTATTATTATTATTATTATTATTATTATTATTATTATTATTATTATTATTATTATTATTTATACAATAAATTATATCCAAAATTTATAAACAAGGGATATCTTTTAATAACTAATAAAAGGGTCTTCTATATTACTAGTGTTCTAAAATTTATCAAAGTCTAACATAAAAAAAAAAAAAAAAATCTTTATATTCTCACCAATAGCACACAAAGGCTTATAAAATAAATTCAAGTATCACACATGTATCACACTAAAAGACATAATAAAATATAACCACGTAGAAACACATAAAATGATCACCTTTGACAAAAAATCTGGGATGTTACAATCCCTCTTACCTTATAAACGTTTCGTCCTCGAAACTTAGAATAACTCAGGGTATTTCTCTTTCATATCTTCCTCACGTTCGCAAGTTTCTTCTTCAAACTTATGATCTTGCCGTATTACTCTAACAAGTGGTATCTCTTTGCTTCTAATTTCTTAACTTCTCGAGCCACAATTTTGATAGGTTTACTTTCGTAACTCAAGTGTTCTCGAATTTGCATAGTTTGCGGTTGAACTACATAACTTGGATCTGGAATATATTTTTTAGCATCGAGACATGAAAGACATTATGGATAGCTGACATATCTTGAGGCAATTGCAGTTCATAAGCTACCTTCCCAACTCTCTTAGTGATAACATACGATCCAACATAACGTGGACTAAGCTTACCTTTCTTACCAAATCTCATCACTCCCTTCATTGGAGCTACTTTGACGAAAATTGCATCTCCCACTTCAAACTCAAGAGGTCTTCTACGAACATCTTCATAACTTTTCTATCGACTTTGAGCTGTTTCAATTCTCTGACGAATAATTCTAATGGCCTCCGTCGTTTCATCTATGATCTTGGTCTTCCGTCCAATCTCTGACTCCAAATCCTTCTTCTCTCCAAGCTCATGCCAACAAATAGGCGATCTGCACTTTCCCCCATATAAGGCTTCGTAAGGTTCCATCTCAATAGTGGATTGGTAGCTGTTGTTATAAGCGAATTCGGCTAAGCACAAATATTTGCACCTACTCCCTTTAAAATCCAAGGAGCAAGCTCGAAGCATATCTTCCAAGGTTCGATTCGCCCGCTCTGTCTGTCCGTCCATCTGAGGGTGAAAAGCAGTACTAAAATGTAACTTTGTTCCAAGAGCCTTTTGGACACACTCCCAAAAATGAGAAGTGAATCGACTATCTCTATCAGAAATGATCGTCTTTGGAACTCCATGCATTCTGACCACTTCCTTAATGCACAATTGAGCCAATTGCTCCACTGAATATGTTATCTTGATCGGCAAGAAGTGTGCTGACTTTGTCAATCTATCCACAATCACCCAAATTGCGTCGTACCCATTAGTGGTTTTCAGCAACCCAACTATGAAGTCCATGGAAATATCCTCCCATTTCCACTCCGGTATCTGTATGGGTTGTAATTCTCCTCCTGGTCTCTGGTGTTCAGCTTTTACTCTCTGACAAGTCAAGCTAGTGCTGACATACTTTGCCACATCTTTCTTCATTCCAACCCACCAAAAGCTACTTCTCAAGTCACGATACATTTTGGTAGATCCTGGATGCATTGAGTATGGTGCACCATGAGCTTCTTCTAATATCTTCATCTTCAACTCCCCATCATTGGGAACACACAAACGACTACCAAAGTAGAGCACCCGTCGTCAGACATTCGAAAACCGTCACTTTTCCCTTCTTGCATCTCTTGTTTTATCCCTTGCATACCTGGGTCCGCCTCTTGCTCCTCTATTATGTCATCGAACAATGTCGGCGCTAATGACAAAGTGGAAAGTTGTCCACTAATCATCTCAATTCCAAACTCCAATACTTCCTTCTGCAAGGGTTGGGGTAGCTGAGACAAAGACCTCAGTGTGGCGGAGGTCTTCCTACTCAAAGCATCGACGACTTTATTCGCTTTTCCTGGATGATAAAGAATCTCACAATCGTAATCCTTAACTAGTTCGAGCCACCTACGCTGTCTCATATTCAAGTCCTTCTGGATAAAGAAGTACTTCAAACTCTTGTGATCAGTAAAATTTTTGCATTGGACCCCATACAAATAATGCCTCCATATCTTCAGAGCAAAAACCACTGCTACCAACTCCAGATCATGTGTCGGGTAATTCTTCTCATAATCTTTGAGTTGCCTTGAAGCGTATGCAATCACTCTCCCGTCTTGCATGAGTACAACTCCGAGCCCCATCTTCGATGCATCACTGTAGATTTCAAAACCCTCATCACCTTCTGGAATAGTAAGGACTGGTGCACTCGTCAATCTCCTTTTAAGTTCCAGGAAGCTCTTCTCGCATTCTTCAGGCCATTCGTACTTTTTGTTTTTCCTCGTGAATGTTGTTAAAGGCGATGCGATCCTCGAAAAGTCTTCAACGAACCTCCTATAATACCCCGCAAATCCAAGAAAACTCCTAACTTCACTGGCATTCTTTGGTTGACTCCAATTACTAACAACTTCTACCTTGGCTGAGTCCACCATTACCCCTTCACTCGATATAACATGACCCAAGAAAACTACTCTGTCAAGCCAGAATTCGCCCTTCAAGAACTTTGCATATAGTTGATGCTTCTGCAACGTTTGCTAAACAATCTTCAAATGTTCGACATGCTCTTCTTGAGATTTTGAGTAGATAAGGATGTCATCAATAAAGACAATGACAAATTTATCAAGAAACTCCTTAATGACCCGATTCATTAACTCCATAAATGCTGCTGGAGCATTTGTCAACCCAAAAGGCATACAACGAACTCATAATGCTCATACCTTGTCCGAAAGGCAGTTTTTGGCACATCAGACTCCTTAATTTTTAGTTGATGGTAACCAGACCGTAAGTCAATCTTGGAGAAAACAGTAGCTCATTTCAGTTGATCGAATAAATCATCATTCTTGATAGTCGATTTGTTCAGCTCACGGTAATGAATACACATCCTCATTGATCCATCCTTTTTCTTGACAAATAGGACCGGAGCTCCCCAAGGCAAGTGAATAGGTCGAATTAAGCCCTTGTCAAGTAGCTCTTGCAACTGCTCTTGAAGCTCTTTCAGTTAGCTGGAGCCATGCGGTAAGGTGATTTTGAGATTGGATCCGTACCCGGAACCAACTCGATCTCAAACTCAATCTCTCTTCTAGGTGGCAAACTTGGCAACTCACCAAGAAATACTTCAGGGTAATCGCGAACTACCGGTACTTCTTCCATTTTTCGCTCTTCTTTCTTTGTATCCACCACATAGGCCAAGAATCCTGAACACCCATTAGCTAACGTCTTTTGGGCCTTTACAGCTGACAAAAATTTTCTGGCTCCTTTCTTCGGTTCACCGATGAACTCAAATCGAGATCCACCTTCAGGCTCGAACACTACCTTCCGCTTACGACACTCAATAGTTGCACCATACTTACTTAGAAAATCCATTCCAAGAATAACATCATAGTCATGCATGTCAAGTACTACTAAATCGCAGAAAAGTTCCCTTTCAGAGACATGAATTGGTACCCCACGTAACCAATGTGTGGACAACATCACCTCTCCCGAAGGTAAGGTCGTGGAGTAATTACAATTCAAAACATCCATAGGTCTATCTAACTTCTTTGCAAAGGGTGCAGATATAAATGAATGCGTAGCTCCAGTATCAAACAATATAGTAGCAATATAATCAAAGATGGGTAAATGACCTGTGACAACTGTGGAGGCCTCGGCTGCTTGTTCCTTTGTAAAAGAGAAGGCACGAGCATTGGCGGTGGCTGGTGGTGCCTCAAGTCTTCCTTGACTGGTCGAAGGTCCTTCAAGCACCGACTGCATTTGTTGTAATTGTGAAGGCTGCTCCTATACTAATTAGACAGTTGTGCCTGCGGTAGATTGGCCTTGGTAGGACAGAATTTGGAAATATGTCCCTCCATACCGCAATAGTAACACCCACTCATGCCTTTTCGACAAACCCCTGGGTGCATCCTTCCACACTTTGGACACAGAGAAAACCTTGCTTGCTTATGAGTTGACCCTCCTTCTATCTTAACTGCCCCAGGCTTCTGATCCCAGTGCTTTCTTTTGTTATTATTGTTGTTGTTATTCCCTTTCCAATTCTGGTTGTTCCCTTAAGGTCTCTGGCTCCCAAAATTTCCACGGTTATGATTCTCATTGAGTGGTTGTTTCTGCTGTAAGTTCTTCATTCCATTCAGATAATGTTCTGTGGTCAAGGCACTACTGATCAGTTCTTCCGCAGTCTTGGGTCGATGAACTCCACTCGTCACATTCAGAGCTATCTCTGGTCGTAACATCTTCAACATTAAACTAACTCTCTCTTCGTCATCCTTGACTAGCTCTGGGCACAAACAAGCTAGCCTATTGAACTTCCTCACCGCCTCCTCAACAGATAAGTCTCCTTGCCGAAATTCAGTGAACTCATCATAGTGTTTGTTGGTCACCTTCATATGGAAGAACTCCTCAAAGAATTCTTTCTCGAAATCAGACCAGGTCATCTCGTTGATGTTCCTCTTTATCCTCACTCTTTCCCACCACATTCTAGCATCACCTGTCAAACAGAAAGATGCACACTTCACTTTCTCATTCTCCGGCCAGTCTAGCAATTCTACAATGCTTTCAAGGGTCTTAAACCATGCTTGAGCATCCCATGGTTCAGCTGTCCCCGCAAAATTCTCCGGGTCTTAAGTAGGACTCTTGTCTCATTCCTGCTGCTGGATCTCCCGGAGGTACCTGTGGAGCAACATTAGGAGTAGGTGGAGCAGCATTTGGGGCATGTGGGGCAAAAACATTGGGAGCGGGTGGGGCCTCAAGATTAGCTTGCTGATTATTAGCCATCAAAGTTTCAATGAGTTATTGTTGTTGAGCAACCTGTTGCTGAAGCTGAGCTAACATATCCTGCATGTTTGGTTGTGGTGCTGCTGCACCGTGGTTTCTAGCAACTTGACGTCCTCTCACCATTTCTTTTTCTTAACAACCTTCAGATCATAACATATTAAACACATAGAACTAATTCACATCCACTCAAGCTCTTTCTTTCTAGAAGCATACTTGAAATACTCAACATTATAACAATCTTTGCAGATATAAACAAAACAACATATACTTTCTTACTTGGAAGGTGACAAGACTGATGTTCGATGGTAGTGTGATGGAGCGACGGAAACTGGCTCTGATACTATATTAAAAAATCCCCTACTACTGAAGTGTCACTTCTACTATTTCTCAAGTGCTTAACGCAGCATCAACGTAACTTTTTAAAAGATTAATTATTATTATTATCTTAAATATACTTCCAAGAAATTTAGAATAACACCAACTTTCTCATCAACTTGAAATAACTAAAAAAATTCGAAACCAAAACTCAAGTTCAAATAAAAAAATCACCCCTAAAGAACCGATGAACCTTCACAGAAATCCGACAAGTCAATTAACTAGTAAATAAATGCTACCTCAAGTAAAACTTGGAAACTTAAAAATTTAAGTTAAATAACAGAAGTACTAAGTAACTTCGTAACCAGTTCCGAGGTTCCGCTGTCACTACCATTACCCACCGCCCTGCTCCTTCTATCTCATCTTACCCTTACCTTTATCTGCAATATGAGGTACAATAAACTATAAGCTTTGCTTAGTAAGTAACATCATAATCTCACAAAACATTTCTTCTTATCTCAACAAACTCCTTGAAAACTTTAATAACTCAACTTATATATATATAATAAAACTATTTGGGCCCGGACTTGGTACCAATGCGCGCAATTCCATTAAAACCCAGGGTAGCTAGCCACTGGATCCTAATGGAGTAACTCAAACTCATAGGGCGGTCTCGTGCCCTAACTCATAAATGGGTGATCTCGTACCCAAAACTCCTTATAGGCGGTCTCGTGCCCAGGTACCAGTCCATATATATAATCAAAAATAATAATATATTTTCCAAAAACTTTATCTTTACTCAATACAAAGTGAACTCATATTTGCACACAATACACATACAACTTCAACACGTAAATTAATAAAACAAGCAGGTCTTGACAAATTGACACGTACAACAATCCTAATAAACAATCATACAAGTTGCTCAACAATTAAATCAACTTCTCAAATAATACAATTCCTCATATTGCAGGTGAGAGATGTACTTACCTCGAAGTCCAAAGCTCAACAATACAAACTCTCTAAACACGTACTAAGCTCCCTTAATCGAATCTAAATTATAAAGATGGACTAATAAATAAAACATCAATGTATAAACCTAACACTAAATTATTCGAAGCACTAATTTACTACTGAGGTAATTGCTAATAAATTAATCTAATTTCACCTTACAAATTAAAACTCATTTTGAAACACATGTGCATGTATACACAACCATAATTAGTGGATCTATTTAGCTGTAATCATTACTATATTTCATCTTTATGAAATACCCACAACATAGATGATACCATCTGCTATTATGCTTCAGGAAACAATACTTAACATTATTAATAATATTTTACTTGATTTAGTGTAAGCAATTTAATTCGGTCAGCTAGAATCCCGAGACCGGCACACAATTCAATCTTCCATTCATCAACAAAATTAAAGAAAGTAATTATGTCTGTAATACACAATTCCACAAAAACTCAATATTAGTGTTTCTTCCGAAAACGACCAAAATTATAAAAAAAACCAGAATTCAATACTTGTACCTGTATCAATTATCATTACGCAAGTTCTGACGTTAACTTATGCATATTCTCAAACTTGTGTACCCTTATATATATACTACAGTCCAACTCATATATAACACTTTAATATTAACAATTCTAATAGAACAACAGACTTAAATTGATTAAGAAATCCCCCTTTTTCCCTTTTGGTTCTGACAGGTATTTTTCAATAGTAAATTTGCTAAAAAATTAATTGATTACTTAATTAGTAATTTGTACCTTATCTCGTATGGAATAGCACAAAAAATTAATTGATTACTTAATTAGTAATTCTTTTCTCTATTGCTTTTCGGCTCTGGAGGTTATAAATTTTCCGTTCTTCTTTTCTACACGCAGTATTTCAATATATGTACACTGAGGGTTTAGGGTTTCTTTATTACTGATAATTCTTATCCCACTACTTAAAGGAGTCCTGATTTAACTCAGCAACTAACCATATTATTATTATTATTTATACAATAAATTATATCCAAAATTTATAAACAAGGGATATCTTTTAATAATTAATAAAAGGGTCTTCTATATTACTAGTGTTCTAAAATTTATCAAAGTCTAACATTAAAAAAAAAAAAAATCATATTCTCACCAATAGCACACAAAGCCATATAAAATAAATTCAAGTATCACACACGTATCACACTAAAAGACATAATAAAATATAACCACGTAGAAACACATAAAATGATCACCTTTGACCAAAAATCTCGGATGTTACACGTGTAGTATGTGTTAACCAATAGCTCAGACAGAGTCGTACACTATGGCAAGATCAAGTCTACGGTGGCATCATTTGGAGTGAGTCGTCGAATAATTCATTTCATCTAGGAGTCTGAACAAAAGCAAATAACAGAAGGGTCATCAATTTCATTTATTGAACAAAAAAAGAACTGCTGGAAAGAAACCATCAAAACTTGATGTTGAACAATTCAAAGGTATCCCACTCTCCAAAAGAGGCGGTATTAGAAGATTATGAAAGGAACTGCAGGTAAGTAAGAGCCAAGTTGGAAGATGGGTAAAATCAAGAGTGATTAAATCCCATACAAATGTAATCAAGCCTTCACTCACGGAAGAAAACATGTTATAAAGACTCAACTTCAGCTTAAGTTATTTGAATTTAGATACATGGCTAAACAAAATCTGGTACAAGTCGATGCACAACATTATTCATATTGATAAAAAATGGTTCTCAATGCAAATAGCCACCGAGAGAGCATACAAACTAGAGGAAGAACCCGGCACATATAGGTCATGTATAAGCAAACGATTTATTACCAAAGTAATGTTCATATGTGCCTTTGCAAGACCATAATACTCAGTCGAGGGGGATTTGTTGTTCGATGGAAAAATTGGGAATTTCCATTTAAAACTGAGGAACCTTCCCTCCAAAACAGCAGAAACCGAGTCCGAGGCACTTTCGTTACTAAACCGATTGATTCAATAACCAAGCAAGTAATCAATGATTGCCTCTTGTAACATGTAGTTTTTTTTTTTTTTTTTTTTTTTTTTTTCTTTTTTTGTTTTTTTATAAAATAAATTTTGCTTCTAGAAAATTTTCATCATTTAGCTTAGTTGTTCTTGTATGTCTCCTAAATGCAATCTAACAATGTTGTAAACTGAATTGGACCTTACAAGTTTTTCAGATTTTTTATTTGAACTTTTAATGTTTGCAAACTTCGTAATTTAAGATTAACTCAACTATTAAGGAAAAATGACTAACAAATTCAAGCAAGCAGATAGTAATTCAACAAGATAATGCAAAGCCCCACATAAGCAATTTCGACCTCGAATTTACACAAGCAACTTCAACAGATGGATTTGGCATTCAAATAATATGTCAACCCCCTAATTCACCAGACTCAAATGTCCTAGACTTAGGCTTTTTCAGAGCAATTTAGTCACCGCAGATTGAAACAACATCAAACAATGTCGAAGATTTAATGAAGAATGTTGCAACAACTTATGAAGAGCTAGAGGCAAGCAAACTCAACAATGTGTACTTGAGCCTACAAACCTGTTCAAAGATACTGAAACAGAAAGGTCACAACAACTACAAATTATCTCATTTGGGTAAAGTAATTTAAGTAAGGAATGGATACTCCTTATATCTCTAGAAGTTGAAGAAGAGCTAGTGAAACAAACAATTGAGCATTTGATTGAAAAGGAACAAGCTGGTTGCAATTATGACATTGGTGGACTAATATGTGAGTTAGGTTACCCTTAGATAAAAAAGGATTAGGGCAGCTTTTGAATTTTGTCTTGTGTTTATAGCATAAACATCATATAGATGTATACATTTTGCTTAGGCTATAAACATAAGAATCATTTTGATGAAGTTCCTTTTTCAATCAGTGTGTATATCATGTGTCATCATTTGATCCGAACCCTATACCCTCAGAAAAAATTCATCACAGGGTTTTATTTTATCAACCCACATGGGTAGAAGGTAACCTTAAACTAACTAGAACAAATTCTTTAGCTAGTTTAAGCTACCAACAACAATAGAATAGAAAGACATCATTTATTTAAGCTAATCTCAGCTAGATTAATCATGAAACGATTTCAGCACATTACACCAACAGATAAATAAAGGCAGCATTAAAACATCAGAGACAATGACATCATTTATTTTAAGCTACCATTTGTTTAATCACAACACCTATAATCTCAGAGACAACATAACAGTTCAACCAAAACCCACTCAGGGACCACATCAGGTAAATATTCTCAGAAACCTTCAATAAATCCATACAGTTCAAGCAAAACCCACACAGGGGCATCATCAAGTAAATATTCGCAAAAACCTTCAACAAATCTAAACAATTCAAGCAAAACCCACACAGGGGCAACATTAGGTAAATATTCACAGAAACCCTCAATGAATCCAAGCAATTCAAGCAAAATCCACACAAGGGAAACATCAGGAATATAATCTCAGAAAACCTCAGTAAATCAACACAGTTTAAACCAAATCTACACAGGGTAACAACATGCAAATAGTTTCAGCAAAACCCAGATCTGGGCTAAATAGAAACATAACAAGGAAATATAGCTTACAAAGACCTTTAGTATGGCAGGAATCCGTATTGCAAGGCACTGCATGTAATGATCTCTGTTTGGTTCTGAACCACTCACTACACGAAGCACACGGATCTTGACTCGACAATACGATTTATTGATCGAATCATTCGAGATTGGAACTTCTTCGTTTTTCGAAATCTACCCCGGCTCCGAAAACTGATTTTCAAACACGATTGAATCGTCTGAATCGTAAGCTATGAGATCAAGTTCTGGGAATCTTCCATGGTTTTATAGAGGCTAAAGTGATGGCTGAACAGGAGACTCACAGATCTAAACTCGATATAAATTGGAGAGTTAGATCTAGGGGATAGAATAGAGATCTAAACTCGGTCGGAAACCACATCGGTAGAATGACAAGTTATATCTAGGGGATAGGATGAAGAATGACAATAAGGTTGAAGCAGTCGAGAAGATGACTAGCATTAGGGTTTCCAAGGGAGGGAGGATGAAAAAGAGTAAAACAGATGGGAGGGGGGATAATGGACTGGGTCTGGGTTTTTGGGTTCGGGTGGGGTAATTTAGGTTGTTTAGGATTAATGTTAATTTAATTATATTATGATAACTAATCAAAGTCGGCTTATTAAAAAAAAATTAACTAATGGAATTCTTGTAAATAAGTGTGTTTTATGAGGGTTGAATAAGTGAGAATAGTTTCTATTTTGGGAGTATGCAAAATAGTGTAGGACGGCCAAAAAGGAAAAGTTTGCAAAATAGTGTGGGACAGAGGGAGTATTTTTAATCTGAAAACCCTAAAATAAAAAGACCACTTAGCCCTTTTATTTTTCTATAAAACTAACGAATTCATAAACCAAAAACTCACACCTACACCTATAAAATCAGTAAAAATAGTTTAAGGAGCAAGAAGGCTTTCAAAAGTGTAAATCCAAGGTTAGAAAAATTCCCTAAAATCATTTCTTGGAATTTTTACCTCAAATGCTTACCATAATCATCTTATGTTCTAATTCAAATTTTCATATGCTTAGATTGTCTATATAACTATTAGAGCTTAAGATGAAAGTTAAGTATAGAAAGAAAAATAAGAAAAAAACCGACGCCTATTGCTTGAAATTGGGGATGATTTTTGCTTGAATCTTGTTGTGAACTTGTTGTATACATGTTAAAGTGTAACATAGTTAAAATTCATGAATTTATATGAAGGTTTGAAGTATGATCATGTGATTCTTGAACTTTTACAATTATAGAGAAAACATGGATAGTATTGTTGAAACTTATGTTCTTGATCATGGAAAGTATGTTAGAACATCATAATCTTGCTAAGGAATTACTTGAAATTGAAAGGAAAATTATGGGGCAAGAAGGCCAAATTTTCGTAAATAAATACGAAAGTAGGATTTGGGGCTTGATAGGGATGGCCCAGTAAATGCGGATCGGGTTGGCACTCCAACCCGACCCGAGCGACTAAGCCCAGTAATCGGCCCTGAAGCATGCGTCCCACATAACGTGGCCTAATTGGGGTGGCCCAATTGTGGCGTATCCCAAGATTCCAGGCCTACGATCTGCTCCCAACTTCCATGCAACGGAAAATAGGCGCAATTATAGGGAGTTAGTTAGGGTTTGGAATTGATGAGTATAAATAGGAGAATTATTCTCAGTATTAGCGTTCGCGTTTTGGATTCTAAAACTGTTACGTGTAAACTCAAGGACTATAGTGAAAGAAACACCTCGGCAGGTGCCATTTTTCAGCCCGTGGACGTAGATCTCCGGATCGAACCACGTACATCTTGTGTTTTTTTATATTTCTTGCATTGGTTTTCGTTGATTTTCTTGGATACCGGATTGCGCTTTATCAATTGGCGCCGTCTGTGGGAACTGTAAGTGATTGTGATATTGACATTATATTTGGTATACTATGGTGACTACTCGCTTAAATCAGTCTCGCCAAGGTGATCAGATCAACCAGGATCCACCCGTGGATCAAGTTTTGCCGCCGAGCAATCGCCGATGCGAGATACATCTCATCATCAGGGCAATCAAGGCTCGGTTATGAATCCGGATAACCAATTCTTACCTCTACCCCCACAAGACATGCAAAACCCTAATCCCGCTGCCGCACGGCCGCAGATTAATATTCAGATGACTCCAGAACTACTCCAGGCTTTCCTACAAGAACATGCTCATGTTCTCCAAGACTGGGCGGCCAATCGCCTGAATCCTGATGGACCTGCTGGACACGCTACCAATCTCGCAGTGCATCCACATCGTCAGCACTCGCACGGCTGACAAGATCCAGTGCACCGCGGGCGTCAGGATCGGCGACGGGAGCGACCCGGTTCTCCCGAGGACCATGGGAGTTCTAATGGGTCGAGACAGCGCAACGACGAACTTGCAGATGCCGATCGCCGCCGTCCACTTAGCGCAGCTAAAAGAGTTCGTTATGCCAATCCTCATACTCTAGATCTTCAGGAGTACGAGCGAGTTCAACGCAATGTCGAACTAGACAGAATCCTAGGCCTTGACGCCAATGGGGACATTATCACACCGTTCTCTCAAGAAATCATGGCCACCTCCCTTCCCGAAGGGTTCAAAAGGCCTGCCATACCACCTTACGACGGCACGGGAGATCCAGCCAATTTTCTTGGAGCTTTTAGGCACAACATGCTCAGCCGCGATCATACCACATCTCTTCACTACTGTAAGATCTTCCCCGAGTATCTTCAGGACGAGGCTCGGGTTTGGTTTGATTCTCTCCCTCGTAATAGCATATCCTCTTTTAGAGAACTTGCCGAACACTTTTGGGCGCATTTCGAAGCACGTGCCAAGCCCATGGTCACTTTGGCCGATCTCATGAATATGGAACAACGGGACGGTGAAACCGTTACCCAATTCCTTGACCGCTTTACAGCGGAGAGTCTTAAGGTAGGAAGCTGTTCGGATGATGTTATCATCAATGCATTCACGAATGGTCTCCGTCCCGGACCACTCTACACCGAGTTGGTTCGTAATCCACCGGTCACAACCCGAGCACTGTTTAATACTGTGTGCAGATATGCTAAGGCCGAGGAGCAGACTCGTCGGAAGCGTAAGAAACCTGCTAGCAAGCGGCAGTCCGATAGGGCACAGGTTGGGCCTAGCACACGACCTAGTGCCTTTTCTCGTCTGAATCAGGGGCGTACAGAATCTCGAGGGGATATTCCACAATTCACCCCGCTGACAAAATCGCGAGCTGAAATTCTTTCTGTTCACAAGAATGATTTACGGCCCTGTCCGCGGATGACTGCCCCGCCTGAAAAGCGAAACCGCGGAAAGTGGTGTGCGTACCACCGTGATCATGGGCATGAGACGGAGGAGTGTCGAGAGCTCGGCAAGGAAATTGAGGATTGTTTAAGGAAAGGTCTCTTGCGACAATATATTGCTCGGACCGATGACAAGCCTCGGACAAATCAGAATGGGGGTTCGTCCCTCAACCGCGGAGGTTATCACGACCGGGGTTCGCAACAAAACCGGCCGTCGTGGCAGAATAATCGGCCGGGGTCTAACAATTATGCACGGCAAGACCCTGGCAATCGTCAACAACCTCGTTTTTTGCCACCACCCCCTCCTCCGGGAGGACCCGGAGACAATGCACCTACTCACGTCATAAACGTGATATATGGGGGCCTCCCCACGGGGGCTTCTCGAAATGCTTTAAAGGCAGAGGCACGCCGTCCTCCTCCCGAGGAGCCGCGTCATAAGCGCCTCCATCAGTCTGAAACTGTCAGTTTCACAGATAGGGACCCGGTTCCAGAGATTACACCCCATACTGACGCCATCGTCATCGACATGGCTGTAGCCAATGTTACAATTAAGCGAGTCTTCGTAGACAATGGAGCTGCAGTGAGTGTTATATTCGCCGACTGTTTTCAAAAAATGGGGATTCCTCGGGAGCAACTTCGGCCGGCCCTCGGGCCATTGCAGACTTTCACCCAGGGTGAAGTTCAGCCAGAAGGCGTAATCAATCTCCCGGCGTCTCTGGGAACTTATCCGGCGATCAAAACTATTTATGTGGATTTTTACGTTGTTAACTCCCCGTCCCCGTATAAATATGATTTTGGGTCGGGATTGGCTTACTTCCGCCAAAGCCATATGCTCCACATACCACCTCGCGCTAAAATTCCCCACATCCCACGGCGAAGTGGCTATCCGCGGCAGTCAGCGGGTCTCTAAAGAGTGCATGTACGTCGCACTCAAAAAGGCAACCAAGGTTCCTCCCAAACATCAACTTCAGGTGGCATCATCAACTCTTGAACCCCATTTATGTACATCATTGGGGGACACCACTGTCCAGGTGCCGCTCGATCCATCCAAGCCTGAACAAACAGTAACTGTCAATGCCGTAGATGTGTCGTGGTTACATCATGCCATAATCCAGACCTTGCAAGAGTATTCCGATGTCTTCGCATGGTCCCCTTTGGATATGCCCGGGGTCTCTCCTGATGTAATAACCCACAAGCTGAACATCGATCCCAGCGTTAAACCTGTACAGCAAAAACAAAGGAAATTCGCTCCGGAGCGAAATGCGGCCATTCGAATCGAGGTACAACAACTTTTAGATGCAGATATCTTGTTCGAAGTTTATTACCCTTCTTGGTTGTCCAATCCAGTGATGGTAATAAAGTCCAGCGGGGCATGGCGGATGTGTGTCGATTTTTCCGACCTCAATTAACATTGTCCGAAGGACTGTTATCCTCTACCCTCCATCGACCAAAAGGCCGAAGCCATTACTGGGCACGTGGCGCTTTGTTTCTTAGACTTGTATAAGGGATACCATGAGATCTTCATGGACCGTCAGGATGCCCTCAAAACGGCATTCATCACTGATATTGGGTGTTTTGCTTTAAAGAAAATGCCCTTCGGGCTCAAGAACGCGGGGGCCACATATCAACGTCTCATGGACCACGTGTTTCGTGATCAAATAGGCCGCAATGTTGAGGTTTAAGTCGATGATCTGGTCATAAAAAGCGCCTCACATTCTTCATGTGTGCAAGACATTGTTGAAACGTTGCGTACTCTGCGGCATTACAATTTGCGACTTAATCCGGCAAAATATACCTTCGGCGTTGGTTCCGGAAAGTTCCTCGGGTATATGGTTTCGCAGCATGGCCTTCAGGCCAATCCAGCCAAGCTTCGGGATGTGTTAGATCTGCAACCACCGAAGACGTTCAGAGACGTTCAACGCCTCACGGGTGGTTTGGCGGCTTTAAACCATTTTTTGTCTAAAGGGAGAAAAGAGGAAGATAAAGGAAGGGAAATACTACAAAATCTCCTTCACGGGGAGAAATGAGTAAGAAAACTAAGAATCAAAGGGTTTTTCAAGAGGAATCATTGGAGGAATGGGATGAGCATAACGAGATCGCACTTGATCCTTCTGATTTTGTGCTCCCACGTGAAGAGGAAAAAGCTAATTTCTTGGTTGTGAGTAACAAATTATTGGAGTCTTCAAAGATTGTGAGTATGTACTATATCAAAGAATTTCCTTTCGCGAGTCCGGTAGAGGTGTGGCTTAAGCATTTGCATTTGTTTGACCTTTTGACAGAGAAGATGCCGACTCATCAGGACGTAACCACCCAATTCTTTAGTACCCTTCGTGTTTATAAGCTCAAGAGAGACATTACAATGGGAAACATGCACTTCCTGGTAATGAAAAAGAGCTTTGAAATGGAGGTAGATGAATTTGGAAGAAAGTTGGGTTTTATAATTAACAAACCGGGTACCTTGAAGACGTACTCTAACTTTGATGCAAATACCTTTTGAAAAGACCTTACCAGAGAGAAGAGATTTTTGGCAAGCCGTTCAAGTGCTGCACTCATCAAAGACAAAGCTAATCATTTCTCGGACAAAATTTTGGTAAAAAAGGGTGTTTTTATGGTGTCGTCACACTAGCTTTATATAGTTGGGCCATGATGAACAATCAAAAGATCAATTTTTCATCCTATGTAATCGGGCATTGGATGAAAGTCTAAGGAAGAAGCTACCACATAATTCACATAGGAGGATACTTAACACAGGTTCTCTTAAAATTGTCCAATGTTGTGCTCAAGTTCATCGATATTGTGGAAGGAGTTAATGTTCTATATTTAGAGGATACCACAGACCCTCCCAAGAAGAAGGGAAAGGAAGTAGTTGAAGAAGGTGAAATGTCACCAACCGGGAAAGGTTTGAGATTGAAGAACTTCTTGAAGGAATGGATTCCTTGAAGAGTCAAAATGACTTTAAAGAAATAAAACGATGAGGTTATTGCAACAATGAAGAGGATGAATGAAAACGGTGAAGTAGTAGACAAGAGTGTTGAAATTATTGAAAAGCAAGGATGCGAGAATTATTTCCTACTTCATTGGCTTTTCTAGAATGGGGTGAAGACCTTTGGGTACCTTAAGAAAGTCTTCAAGAAAAGCTTGGATCAAGAAGGCGGTGCCAGGATGGAAAGAGAGATCAATGATGTGACAAATGCCATCACACCACTCTCCGCCTCTGTTTTTAATGAGAGGCATCAGTTTCCGGCTACCTTGAGCTCGCATGCATGGGCCCAAGGCATTGAAGGTACCCTACTTGCCCCCCTCGACCACTTCACATTAACCAGAGAGCTTGACTCGAGGAGGGCATCCAATTCTTTAAAAACCCACTCCTGGAGCATGACCAAAGATCAATTAGGTGATTGGGATTTGATGTGCATTTTGAACTTAGAGAGAGAATTAAAGAGGAGAAGTGATTTGTGAGGACAGTAGTACCGGGGGAGCGGGGTGGGGATACTAGTCTCTCGGGCCATAATTGTTTTTCTTCGATTTCTCGTCTAATGTTAGTTCGACTTAGAGAAAAAATTTGAAAATTGATTTTTCAAAAGTTTTGGGCCCGAATTTTCCTTCAAAGATTGTCTTCCACCAATTTCTTCCAAAAATTGCCTCTGTTTCCTACACACATCATCTCAAACAAAAACATCACATCTAAAAGAAACTACGTCGCTTCTTTAAGGTCACTAGCTTGACCCGAACATTTGAGCAATTACGAGGGTGCATATATGGGTTCTTCACCCCTTCCAGTTTTTTTTTCCTCAAATTTTTTTTGTTCTTTCCTCAGGTTCTAATGTCAATCATTAAATAGATATCGGGTTCAAGAATCTTAAAATTTTCAAATTCATCACTCATTTATGATAATACCTTGGACGTGTCGAGGGACGTTTGATCACCACAAACACTAGGATGCTCAAGTTTTGTCATTTGAAATTTAAGAACTTCATTCTTAGTAGTTTGGATAATTCGACCTCTTTTCACATCAATTAGTGCTCCCACACTAGCCAAGAATGGGCACGCAAGTCTGACCGAAAACATAAGCCCGTGCTCAATGTTCAAGATTACGAAATCAGTTGGAAAATTCGACTTCCCCACTTGAACAATCTTATCACATACACACACACACCAAGATCACATAAAGCATGTTTAAAAATAATTTTCTCGACTTTCCAAGAAATGGAGAAACATCTCGAGTCTTTAAGTTTTGGAGTCAACCCATCATCTTTTATGATTTCATTTTACTTCAAATTCTGATGGGCTCCGAAAACTTGTAAACCCTCAATTTCATTAAAAGAAGTCTTTTTCAAGTACTTCAAAAAGGATGGGGCATTTTGAAAAGTGTCTCCATAAAATAGTGTCTTACCTTTAAGAAACAAGTCGGAATTTGTTTTTTTTCACAATTCAAAGTTACTTTTCCTTTATTCAATTTCTCTTTTTCAACCAATTGGCTCAACATCATCACATTTCCTACGGGTTTCATGTGAGAGGTTGGGATGGGAGATGGTAGAGAAATTTCAATGTTTTCCTCAAGAGTTCCACTCCATTTTTTCTCCTCTTCCTCATTTTCAACAAGAATTTATTTCCCCCTGGAGTAATCTTTCCATTTTCCACCAATTCAAGCCTATCTACCTCTTTTTTAGTCAAACTCTCCTCATGCACACCCTCATTCCCCACAAACTTAAGGTCTTCCTTAGGTTTATATTCGTGTTGTCCTGGGAGACTACCTGCATGCTTAGACGAAGTCCCGGTTTGATTAAGGAGGTATTGTTCCAACATTTTGTTATGGATCATGAGAGTTTTGAACTTAGAGGATGTTTGGCAGAGCTTGAAAGATCTTTAAAACATCTTATAAGATGTTCAAGAGTTTATAAGCCCTCAAAATTTGTTTGGCTATTTTTTCAAAAGGAGCTTATAAGATGTATAATTAAGCTCCTCAAGAGCTTATAAGCTCTTTTAAAAAATGCACCACACCCTCACCCTTTTTTCATAACCTTTTTCTAAATACACCTTTTTTTGGCAATTATAATTACAAAAAAAATAATCTTATTTACTAAACTGATACACGTTAATTATGCTTGTAATTAGGTCGAGTTATGATACTATTTTATAGGAATTATGTGCATAGATGGTTAAGAATTGGATGAAATGTTATATAAGTGACCAATTAACGTACTCGGCTTGTTTTAAGGTGTTTTTGAGCATTTTCAGGATAAAAGGTTGTGATTTACAACTACCGGACAAGAAAACAAGTTGGAACAGAGGGAAAACCGACCCAAAATAGTGAAAACCAGTGAGAATCGGTCCGAACCGTTCAAGAACCGGCTCAAACCGGTCCAGGCCGGCCTGAACCGGTCCAGGAACAAAACGGAGCAAGGACCGATACGGCCATGTCAAAAGTGTTGCACAAAGGTTAAAAAGGCTCTGTAAGAGAACATGGCCGCGTCACAAAGCAACACGGCCATGTCAACTGTTGCGCAGAAATTGAAGTTTTTACAAGTAACACGGCCGTGTCACTTGATCAACACGGCCGTGTAAAAAAGGCCGCCGATATTAAAGATCCTGTTTAATAGGGAATTTGATTTCCTAATAAGATTTGGATCCTATCTTCTCAAGGATTCGTCCCAAACTCTATAAAAAGGACCTCAAGCTCTAGGAGATAACATCAATTACATCATTATTTTACCTAGAAGGAGTCTTGGAGGACAAAGAAGACGAAGATCATCGAGACGGATTTATCCGGGTTTAGTCGTTCTTTCTTAGTTTTATCTTTTACAATGTTTTTCGTAGAATTTTGTATTGGATTATTGCTAGGCATGAGTAGCTAAGCTATTCGTGTCCTAGGGTTAGAAAGTAGGGATTATTATGACAATGTTTTGATCTATGGTTTAATTTATTAATTCCGTTCTTTACGTGTTTTATCTCTATGTTTGTGCTTATAACTGAATTTAGCTTGATCACCTAGATTTAGTAATTTAGTTTAGCAATTTTGCTTCGAGAGGAGGGAATCGTTATCAGATTTAGAACATAGAGCGCAGTTGTCTATGACTGTGTAGGCCGTGGCTTAGGATCGTTTGGGAGTTATTAGGTTTAATTGACTCGAGAGGGTAATTAGCTTAATCAATCAACGGTTTAATCGCTTCGAGAGAAGGGTTAGATTATTGTCGTGCCGCCTAATAAACACTAGAATTGGTAAATTAATAGGTTAATCATATTCAACATTGAAGTAATATCCTGAAATCGAAGCCCTAGGATACCCTTTCTCATTGATTGTTAGTTCTTTGTGTTTCCTAAGTTTGAAGTCATATTTAATTGAGTAATTTAATTAGTAAAATTAACCTTTGCAATTTAGTATCTAGTTAGGACATTCCTAGAGTATTGAGGTATCGAACTACCTAAAACTATTCCTTGTGGGATCGACCTTGATAGTTTGTACTACACCTACATCCGTACACTTGCGGAACACTAGGTTAGAAATCGATGTGTCAAGTTTTTGGCGTCGTTGGCCGGGAATAGGATTTAGCGCTTAGTTTTTATCTTGAAAAATAGGAGGAAACTAGACTAGATTTTATTTTTTGTAATTTTAATTTAATTTTCGTTTTTATTTTTTGGTTAATTTTTGTGTTACGCGGTAGTTCTTGTTTTTGGTGTTTTCAGGCTTCGTATGCACACCAGATCAAAAGGGAAAGAAACTCTTCTTCCTTTCGCTCCAGAAATTGAAGCGACAGCTCGTAGACACCGAACTAGAAGGAATTTCGCGTATGAGATGTAGAACCCACCACAGCATCCGAATCCGGATGACACCATAAACAGAGTACTGACAGCTCTGGCACGCTTGGATGATCGAGTCACTACTATACAGCAGCAGCTACCTCCACAGCAGCCACAGCAGCACGGACCAATCCAGATAGAACCAGCTGCAGGAGATGAAGATGATACTCCCATCAGTGACTGCCTGAAGCCCAGTCCAAATCAGCAGGCAGGAGGAGTACAACCTCCACCACTCAATGCCAACAATTTCGAGCTGAAGCCTGCACTAATCAATATAGTGCAGCAAAACCAGTATGGGGGAAGTGCTTTGGAGGATCCGAATGTGCATCTGATCAAGTTTCGCAGACTGGCCGACACAATCAAGATCAATCATGTGCCGCACGAGCAGGTCAAGATGAGACTGTTCCCTTTCTCACTGAAGGACAGAGCACTACAGTGGTTTAATTCGCTGGAAGATATCAGAGATTGGGAAGACTTAAGTACTTCTTTTCTGTTGAAGTATTTTCCACCAAGGAAGATGCTCGACCTGCAGAACCAGATCAACCAGTTCAAGCAATTGGACCAAGAGCCATTCGGAGAGGCTTGGGAGCGATTCCAGGATCTTATCCGGAGTTGCCCTCAACATGGGTTCACCAAGAAGCAGCAAGTGTGCAAGTTCTACAATGGTCTACTTGCTCCGACTAGAAACCAAGTGGATGCAGCTGCAGGTGGAAGTTTGATGGAGAAGTCAGTAAGGATGGCATTCTCAATCCTGGACGCTATGGCCAGAACGATCTACCAATGGTCGAATGAGAGAAACATGCCAAAGAGGATAGCAAGTGTCCAAAAAGTCGAGCCCGTCAATAATGAGCCAATTGTAAAGCTCACATCACAAGTAACAGGATTGACGAGCCAGGTGAATTTGCTGACTAATCTAACGTTAGCACAACAGTCAGGGGGTCAGGAAGAAGTTGAAGAGGTAAAATTTGTGAATCAACGAAACTTCAACAATTTCCAGAACAATCAGCCTAGGTACAATCAGTACCCTCAGAATCAGAATCATCAGAACTTCTCATATGGTAACTTGCAAAATACACTTAATCTGCCACCCGGATTTGCTGTTACAAATGGCATGATCCATGACGGTAAGAAGCCATCACAAGAAGAGATTGCGCAGTCACAATTTGAAAAGTATGATGATAAGTTGGCTCAGTTGGAGAAGAAAGTAAATGGAAAATTTATGGAGCTACATAAGCATATCACTGGGCAAGGGGCAGACATCAAGAGGCTCGAGAATACATTGGTTCAGACTCAAGCTAGCATTGGTGAATTGTCATCAAACATGAGCCAATTGATAAAGATAGTAGGAGCTCAACACAAGCAGGGCCAATATCCGAGTGATACAGTGGTTAATCCGAGGGAGCACTGTAATGTTGTGAAGCTAGAGGAGCATGAAGAGAGCATGAAGGACCATGAAGCGAAGAAATCAAGCGAGGAAGTCAAAAACATTGAGAAGGAGGAGGTCAATACAATCATAGATAAGAAAATTTCATCTCCTATTCTTGATGAGTCTTTTGATTTTTGTTTTAAAAATTCATTCTTTGCTAACCTTGATCCTTTAGAGCAATCTAGCGCTGTTGTTGTGAAACAGGAACCATTAAAGGAGAGAATCCAAGATAAAGAGGAAACCAAGAAGAGGAAGGATGGAAAAGAGACGACGAAGAAGAAACCGAGCAGTCCCAAAAAGAACGCAACCACAAGCAAGAAGCCGAAAAGAGCAACAAAAGCAAAAGATCCAGGGAGTTTTACTATTTCTTGCTCAATTGGTAGTCATGATTTTCAAAATGTAATGTGTGATTTGGGGTCTAGCATAAATTTGATGTCTCTTAAGCAGTATAGACAATTAGGATTAAGGGAGATTAAACGATTCTTTACTACTATCCAATTGGCTGATGGATCTTCATTAACGTCGTTGGGAGTAGCAGAGGATGTAGTGGTGAGAGTGCTGAATTTTGAATTCCCTAGTGATTTCTTAGTTGTCGACATGAAAGGGAATGATGAATTTCCTTTTATCTTAGGACGACCTTTCTTGGCAACTAGCCAAGCACTTATAGATGTGCCTAAAGGGGAGTTGATTTTTCGTGTTAAAAACGAAACCATCACACTCAAAATACATAAGTCGGGTCCAAGGGGTAGGCATAATTGTAGCATTATCTATACTACCCAAGCTGCTATAAGAAATCCACACGCCCCACATAGCTCATTAATTGCTCATAAATTACCAAACTCGGGGGGGGGGGGGGGGGGGGGTTGTGAAATGGTTGATAGGAAAAGGACGTCCGGTTGATGACGTAAAACAAAGCGCTTGTCGGGAGGCAACCCGATGTTTATCATTTTATTTTTATTTTTATTTAAATTATTTCGTTAATTTTATGTTTTTACTTGTGTTTTAGTGTTTTATGTTTTTAGGAATCAACATGGACAAATGTTGCAAGAAACTGGGGACGAAGAGACGGAAAACTCGCGTAACAGAAGAAGAAAATGCAACACGGCCGTGTCACAAGCAGGACACGACCGTGTCAAAATGTGCCTCAAAAGCATGCTGGAAACTGGGATGCAACACGGCCGCGTCAAAATGGCTCAAATGCAATACGGCCGTGTCACACAAATAACACGGCCGTGTCAAAAGTGCTCTCTAGACGCGCAGCAGCACTGTAAAGCATCACGGCCGCGTCACATGCTGGACGCGGCCGCGTCAAAATCGGCCCAGAAACACAAATTTGGCTCAAATGTGACACGGCCGCGTCAAACCTTCAACACGGCCGCGTCAGTACCTCAGCAGTTTAAAAAAAAAAAAAAAAAAAAGAGCTTGATGCGGAGACAGTCGAAACAGATTCAGTAGGAGGTGATGGCACGATTTCAGAGCTAGTAGGGGTTTCAAAAGGCCGCCGTCGTCGCAACGATTTGTAAGTTAGCACCAAGACGCACCACTTTTTTCCTCCAAACATTGGCTTTCAGCCAAGTTTAGGGAAGGGGGTGGACCGTGGGACGTCTTGGCAGCTATATTTATAGTTTTAATTTACCTTTTAGTTGATTGTTCGAGTTTCTTGCTGTTAATTATGGGTCTGTGTGCCCATTGTGCTGATTTTTATTGTTTCGATTGGTGTTATCAGGTCTGTGAGCCCATTTATCTGATTTATTGGTGTTGTTGGGTCTGTGAGCCCAAATTTGATTACATTTCGTTTCCTTGTTGAGTTTTAGGAGTTTTAGGAGTCTAGAGTCTTATTAGTGTTTAGTTTTTAGAGTCATAAGAAGGATAAAACCCGGAAAAAGGTAACAAGTGAAAAGAAAAAGAAAAAGAGAACAATAGGGAAAGATGGATGATGAATGGTTAAGGGCTAAAAACTTTTTTGGTCCCGTAACTTTTGACTTGTGCTATTTTGATCCCAGAAAAAGTTATGAATTCAATTTAGTCCCACAACTCTTGAATTGGATCCCTTTTGGTCATAATTTGGCCGGCAGTGACTAATTTCGCCGAAAAATAACACGTGTGGATCACGTGCTAAAAAATTTCGGTCGCTCTTTTCCGGCCAAATTAGTCACCGCCGGCCAAATTAGGACCAAAAGGGATCCAATTCAAGAGCTGTGGAACTAAATTGAATTTATAACTTTTTTGGGACCAAAATAGCACAAGCCAAAAGTTACGGGACCAAAAAATTTTTTAGCTCAATGGTTAATGATGAGATGATTTTGAGAAGTAGATGAAAAAAATGGCAAATAATAGAGCATGAGAGGTGTTTTGAGACGAAATTGAGCTTGAACTTAGAATATTCAATCAAAATTAACCTTGTGAGAATTTGAGCCTAATTATACTCCAATTTTCGGAGTAATATACTTTCTTTCGGTGTGAATTTGATTGAATATGTGTACTAGTCTCTAGAACTTGCCTTGAGTCTTTGCTGTGAATGTGTCAAGTATATGTTGTGATTTAGGAAATGATCTTAGGCGTTGTTGTTTAAACCTATTTTGAGCCGTAAAAATTAACCTTTGTACCAAAAGTTCACGTTTTGTCCCTAGTTAGCCCACTTGAGCCTTATAGCCTTATTTATTCATAACCTAAAAATGTCAGTCGAAACCTTTTGATTTATCTCTTTTGGCCCTAATTGGATTAATCAAGTTAGAGGGAGGAAAATTGGAAGGAATTTTGGGTGAACAATTTGTGGGAAGAAATGAGAAAACTAGTGGATATTCCAAAGATGAAGGGAAAAAAAAAAAAAAAAAAAAAAAAGGGATAGGTGAAAAACAAGGAAGAATAGCCTTTTCTAATCGAAAAAAAAAAAAGAAGAAAAAAAAAATGTGGAAAAAGAAAAGAAAAAGTTTGTGTTTGGTTAGTATTTTTGAGAAGAGGCTATAAAACAAAGTGCATAAATTGTGAATTTGATTAGAACAGTCGGGTAGTCCCAAAGATGTGGTACCCACAGAAATGAAAAAGCACTTAAGTTGTACGGACTTTTGAAGGTGAAGAAGTCACTTGGCGGGGTGATTTGCTGAGATTTGAAGAGTGAGGCTAAGTGATTATATTGAGGGGTAGTCGGGTTGGACGTAACTTGATTAGTCCAATGAATAGTCACTTATATCCAAATGTACCCCACCTTACCTTAAGCCTACATTACAACCAAAAGAAAGACCTTTTTGATCCTTTGTCACACATATCAAGTACAAGGTCTAGTTTAGACGAGTGGCAAGCATATGGTAGGCTTTGCATATAATTCAATATGAGTGGAAATTATTTTAGCCTAAACACTTGAGAGAAGAGTGAAACACTTACCCGGTGAGGGTTGAATAATTCGAAAGTTCAAAGTCTCGAGATTAGTTGATTTTCGCGTTCGCATATGCTCAAGTGAATTGTGTTGCCTAGTTGTTTTAAGAAAAATCAGACTGAAACTGAATTCATCATCTAGTCGCCCTAAACAAATGCATAATCACTTGTATTCTTTGTGTCTTTTGTTATGATGTTCGGGACGAACAACAGTCTAAGTTTGGGGAGTTTTGATACACGTTAATTATGCTTGTAAATAGGTCGAGTTATGATACTATTTTATAGGAATTATGTGCATAAATGGTCAAGAATTGGATGAAATGTTATATAAGTGACCAATTAACGTACTCGGCTTGTTTTAAGGTGTTTTTGAGCATTTTCAGGATAAAAGGTTGTGATTTACAACTACCGGACAAGAAAACAAGTTGGAATAGAGTGAAAACCGACCCAAAATAGTGAAAACCAGTGAGAATCGGTCCGAACCGTTCAAGAACCGGCTCAAACCGGTCCAGACCGGCCTGAACCGGTCCAGGAGCAAAACAGAGCAAGAACCAACACAGTCGTGTCACCTAAGCAACACGGCCGTGTCAAAAGTGTTGCACAAAGGTTAAAAAGGATCTGGAAGAGAACACGGCCGCGTCACAAAGCAACACGGCCGTGTCAAATGTTACGCAGAAATTAAAGTTTTTACAAGTAACACGGCCGTGTCACTTGATCAACACGGCCGTGTAAAAAAGGCCGCCGATATTAAAGATCCTGTTTAATAGGGAATTTGATTTCCTAATAAGATTTGGATCCTATCTTCTCAAGGATTCGTCCCCAACTCTATAAAAAGGACCTCAAGCTCTAGGAGAGAACATCAATTACATCATTATTTTACCTAGAAGGAGTCTTGAAGGACAAAGAAGACGAAGATCATCGAGACGGATTTATCCGGGTTTAGTCGTTCTTTCTTAGTTTTATCTTTTACAATGTTTTTCGTAGAATTTTGTATTGGATTATTGCTAGGCATGAGTAGCTAAGCTATTCGTGTCCTAGGGTTAGAAAGTAGGGATTATTATGACAATGTTTTGATTTATGGTTTAATTTATTAATTCCTTTCTTTACGTGTTTTATCTCTATGTTTGTGCTTATAACTGAATTTAGCTTGATCACCTAGATTTAGTAATTTAGTTTAGCAATTCCGCTTCGAGAGGAGGGAATCGTTATCAGACTTAGAACATAGAGCGCAGTTGTCTATGACTGTGTAGGCCGTGGCTTAGGATCGTTTGGGAGTTATTAGGTTTAATTGACTCGAGAGGGTAATTAGCTTAATCAATCAACGGTTTAATCACTTCGAGAGAAGGGTTAGATTATTATCGTGCTGCCTAATAAACACTAGAATTGGTAAATTAATAGGTTAATCATATTCAACATTGAAGTAATATCCTGAAATCGAAGCCCTAGGATACCCTTTCTCATTGATTGTTAGTTCTTTGTGTTTCCTAAGTTTGAAGTCATATTTAATTAAGTACTTTAATTAGTAAAATCAATCTTTGCAATTTAGTATCTAGTTAGGACATTCCTAGAGTATTGAGGTATCGAACTACCTAAAATTATTCCTTGTGGGATTGACCTTGATAGTTTGTACTACACCTACATCCGTACACTTGCAGAACACTAGGTTAGAAACCGACGTGTCATAAACACATTAATATTTTATAAGATGTTGAAGTGATCTTATAAGTAATTTAATCCAAACATTTATACAACTTATTTTAAAATAAGAACATACAACTTATAAGCTCTAAAAGCATCTTATAAGATGTGAGAGCTTATAAGATGTTTTAAATAAGCTTAGTCAAACACCCTCTTAGTCTTCATATCATCCCTATCACTTTTGACTTGGATTTCATCTTCTTTAATGGAAACATCAGTTTCACTTGTCCTAGAGGGATTAGAATTATCGTTCCTAGGTAGAAAGCCTGGGAGATTCTAAGTGGATCAATGGATTTGCTTTGATAGTATTTCTTGTAAGGGGACTTTTGGGTGTTTTGGGTATTGGCATAAAAGAATGTCGGATTGTGTCTCCACCTCGGGTTGTAGGTATTGGAATATAGATTCTCGTCATGTATTCGTTGCCCTCTGAAGCAAACTCACATTTTCTACTTGGGTAACTAAATGCCCTTCTCCTCCACAAATACCATTAATTATGGAATTGAGAGACGGGGGTAGGGTGGAAGTGGTACTCACGAATTTCATAGTATCAAACCCTTTAGTTAACGCCTCAAGCTTTGATGCTATCAAATCAAGAGTATCGACTTGGTGCATACTTTGTACCTTTCTTTGAGTGTTCAAAGATGAGTTTAGAGAACAACATGACTTGTTCCATTGATTGTGATTCGTAGCCATCATCTCTAGGAGGTCGAAAGACTCTTCGATCCCCTTGTTCATAATGTACCCACCGGAGGCAGCATCAACGGTGATTCTATCATGATAAGTGAATCCATTATAGAAAATTTCCAAGAGCATCCACTGCTCTAAGCCGTGAGGGCAGCTCCTTAAATTTCCTTGAACCTCTCCCAAGCTTCAAAGAGTAATTCATCGGGCACTTGGGAGAAAGTGGTGATCCTATGTCGAAGTTGTATGATTTTGCATGGTGGAAAGAATTTTTATAGGAACTTCGACCATAGATTATCCCATGAGGTGATGTGGATGGAAGCGAATTCAACTAAGTAGTTGCCCGGGCTCGGAGTGGGAACGGTAATAGCCTTAACCTTGTAGCTTCCAGTGATACCCCATTCATCTTAAGCGTATCACATAATTGGAGGAATGTAAACACATGGGTGTGGGGTCTTCACTTGGTTGCCCGGCTAATTTGTTCGCCTGGATGATTTGCATTAGCCTCAGCTTGAGCTCAAATGAGTTGGCTTACGCTCTCAGTTGAACTATGCTTGAATAGGTCTCATGGTTGTCAGGGGGCACGTAATGCCTCAAAGTTTGTCTCAATACGAGTTCCTCTACCTCTTCTTGAGGTTTAATATTTGGTTCTCGGTTGTCTATGATTTGTTCTTCCTCTTGCGTCCTAACGTTAGCAAGCAACCTTGTAACTCCTCTTTGGAAGGTACAATCAATTTATGGATCGGGATCAACAAGAAATGTATCTAGCTTTTTGTCTTTCTCATGCAAAATTGGTACCTTCTAAAGAAATTGATTTGAAAAAACGTGGCAAAATAAAATGCAAGAAAATAAAAGTCTAAATCTAACGATAAACAAAAGACCTGGCAAGTTACATGATAAATGAATGACTCCATGAACTTATCTTGAAAATCCTTCTAAATCACTAGGATTAGAATGACTTTCCAAATCACGAGCATACGATTTGTGATAGTGGCAGTATATAAGATTATCGAATCCACATGGAGGATATCATGTGAACTAGCTGGGCCTTTCGCAAGTTTTAAGTTTAGTAAATCGATTTTAAGTTTTGATTAAAGAGTATGAAAATAAATAAGCTAAAAGTGCAAATCAATTAACGAAGAATGTTCCCAAAGTTTTGGTTTCACCCAAACCAACTAGACTTGATACTTTGAAGATGATTGCAAGGTACTGGTTTGAGTGTTTTGTGATTGAATTCTCAACTAAAAGATGTTCAATTAAGGTGTAATTGTATGAAAGAAGTTGAGGTGCCCCTAACCCCCTAGAGATAGACGATTCTAGAAGATCTACGTAAACTGCCTACATGGGTAAGGAATTAAGGTTCAATCTCGGGTTCGGGGGGTCTACGTTACGTAAATCTAGAATATTTTGTACTGACTTCTCTCACACTAAATACCGGTGTGACACAACCATAATTTTGCTAATAGACCCCTGTTAAAGACCGAGGTCTATGCCGGAATAGACCAAGGTTTATCCAACAGTTAAAAATCGTGGTCTTTCCTATAATATACATTGGTTTTTAACCATTGACTATTTCCGGTGATTGGTCAATCCTTTTATTACACTGAAAAACAGTGGTCTAAGCATAAGAAATTTAAGTCTATCGTAGAATACATTATAGTTTTCCGAATAGAAATAAACCATCATCTCTTCGAGTATAGACCATGCTTCGAACCTTTAACTTTCTTAAATCGTCCATTAGATTGTGTACAACAGAAAAAATAGGGGTATTTTTGAAAAAAACGAGGTCTATTGACGTATAGACTTTGATTTTAACGCGGTTCTCGATTGATGTCTTTTGCTGAGTTTCCATAAATTAAAACCAAGGTCTATTTCAAAAAAACTAATGTCCATTGTTTTATAGACTATGGTTATGAACCAAGGTCTTTTTATTGAGAAAATAACAAAAAAGTCGTTGTCTTTCCTATTTTTATAGGAAAGACAACGGTCTTACTATCTATTTTTCTGTTGTTAACAATAAAAAAAATTAAAATAACAAAAAGCCAACTAGTTTGTAATCATGCAATGCTTCTAGATCAATAAGCTTCATCATGACTCTAAAATACAATATACCAATACAATTTCAACTCTAGAATTACTTTGAATACAAGAAACAAAAATGATAACTATCTTGTGCTACTAGTCTATTGTTTAGCTAACAACATATCTACTTTGTACGTTAGAACTCGAACTTAACATCTTTGAACTCCTGCTGATCCCTCTGACTGGGAGAATCCAGAGTTGTGGGCTATTAAATCCATTTTCACATATTCATATCCACAAATTCAGCTTCCCTACGAAGTAACAATTTGAAGTCATTAATTTTGTTATCAATATCCCAATTTCAATTTTGCCCCGAAAACCCAATGTGTAGAATGAGAAAAGATGCAAAATCAATGAATTCAACAAACAAGAAGGTAAGAAAAAAGTTCCAACGTAGGATCTTTGATGTTAATAATATACATTGAAGGATTAATGATAACCCACTTATGACTAAATTTCAAATAAAACTAAACCAATGGAAGATTCTCAAAATAAATTAGTAAATCAAACAAAAGAAAAACTTTTTCATTGTAAATTGTACTAAGCTAAGACCAGTGAGCGAGGAAAAAAAGTAATTCCTTAATCAAGGGAAATAAAATATCCAGAAAATGAGGATTAACTCCCATGACGCTTCACACAAGTATCAAAAGATTCCAAAGTGTAAGATGCTAAGTACTACAAATTCAAGATTAAATCACCACTACATATTCAAACAAAGATAACCTCTTAATATAAATAATCAAAAACATAGTCGTGCATCTTCCCGAGTTCTTTTGGCTAAGGACGGGCAGTGAGGAATATAATTACTTGGTTTTATGCTAGGGATTCAACTTTACGCATCGTTGAAACTTAATACCAGCTCATTATAGATCAGGTCCTCATAAGCTAAGATTAGGTCATTATTCGAGATCTCGAGATATCGAAAAAAACCAACTTTCATGTTCTGACAAAGCTATAGCATCTTGCCGTCTACTAACACAACTTTCAGGCAATGGACTTTACATTAGTAAAGTTGCTTAGTTGCTGTCGGTTAGACCGGGTCCATGGGCCCAGTCCACCTAGTCCATTCAGCCCGGTCGAAGGCCGCCAAGTTGGGCTAGCCCAATTACTGGATGTGGATAATTATGGCAGGTCTATCTCCCATAATAAGAGGCCCACTTCTTCCCCTTATAAATACTATCAAGTATAACGGGTACACTTAATGTGAGAGATGTGAGAACAGAAACAAAAAGGGAGAAACTAAAAAGTGATTTCTCCCAGGCCCAAAAAGTACTTTTCCAAAGCCATCGAAGATGGCTTTTTGATTGTGGATCGTGGTTGATTTCCGAATATGATTGTCACCTAGACCAAGAGTACGGATCATCGAGGTGAGGCCGTAGTTCGACCCGTACACGATATGAGGTTCAAATTTGCTGCAATCAAGGTACTCTGATCTAAATCCAACATTGATATCAGAGCCAAAAGGTTAGAATTCGGTTCTCGATTATTTTGTGTATTGACTGATTATGATTGAAATACGTGGTGTTACAATCTATTAATTTTTGCCAATTTGATTTTCGAGATTGAGCATGCTATTGATTTGATGTTATAGTACTCATTAATAGCTACATTCTCTAACTTGAATCACTCAATTCCGTTAAGAAACGGATTTTATTTGAATTCCTGGAGTTGGATTTATGAATCTGAAAATTTGTTGGGAAAATGATTTATTCAATCTGTTCGGGTGAGAATTTAATCCAATTATTGTTATGATATTTACGTGTAATTGACATGTTCATGTGCTATGTTAAATGAGCTTTCTATAGACATATTATGCGCTTTATTTCGTTGAGGAACGAATGAGAAATGGACTTTAAGTTTGGACGAAAAAACTTGAAAATGTTCTTGTTTCGTAAAAACTCGATTTGAGCATGTTATTGTTCGATTTTATGCATGTATGTGGTATGCATGCGTAGCTTATAAAATTTTCTTGGATTTGAAATATAATTTGTGTTAATCGGACCTGTATAACGTTAGATAACGTGCTTAGAAAATTAAAAACGGATCAAATGTGTTCTTGAAATGTTCTTGATGAAGAACATGAAGAACAAGGTTCTTCACTCTCCAAGAACACATTTTTTTATCTAAGCACGTAGATAGGATTGTCAAATCAAGAAACTAATTGCACTGTTGAACTCGAAATGGCCGAGAAAGGGAGGGAGGGTAACAGGATCGAGAAATTAATTGCACCGTAGTTAGGATAGAAATGCTGGGAAGGTGGCGTGAGTAGACCACTCTCTGATCAGTGAGAGTGATCCATGGTTGGTCAAAGGGGTGACACACCAGTGCCTAGTCAGCACATGTGGACGAATGAAATTGTGCCACATGTACCACATCACAGCACAATCAGCATTAGCGTCAGCGACACATAGGTGCCACATTAGCCATGTGGACGAATAGCATCGTGCCATGTGTGCAAGCCGTCGCCGCATTAGCATCCTTGTGGCGACACGTTATACAAATGCAACCTACAACATGTCAACATGTGGCAGAGATGCCACGTCAGCCAACCGAGCAGAGCCGAGTCAGCAGCCGGTTCACCACCAGTAGAACCGAGCCGCCACCGGTTCAGGGTGGCTCTCCACCGTAAGCCGGTCCCCGGTAGATGGTCGCTGGACTTCCGTAGCTCCGCCGCCACCAGCCACCGTCGGCGCGTGTCAGCCCATGGTGGCAAGTGAGAGCACATGATAGCGTATGGGACTTGTCTAGCTGTGCGTTTAGTAAGCATATACGTGTGCATTCACCTCCCTTACACCTAGACCATGATGCAGAACGCAATTAGTTAGTTGCTTCTTAGGTAACCTTATCTTTAGTGATAAGTAGATTATAACTAAGAGGACATAACAATTGGATATGTACTAGACTTAGAGATAGTCTTAAATGGTTTCAACCGAATCATATGAACGCTAGGAGGGCATTAATGTTGGAACATAGAAGAAACCGCAAAACGGTTCTAGTAGTATGGAATTGAAGGCGATTCCTCTACCCGACAAAACCTTGGATGATCAACGGATACTGAACCTGGTAATAATTCTCATTTAATGAGGATAATACTTTAACTCAAGATATCAGGGTATATCAGAGTAAAAGTTTGATATCTCTACCGCCACCAGTCAGAGGTCGATAATCCAAGTCTTCTTTGTGAACAATAGATTAAGTCTTAAGTTAGAGTCTAGTATCTTCCCGTTGAGTGGGGGCATCAAAAAACCGATTATGCCCATGGCGGTGGCTCAGATTTTTGGGATGCCACTCATAATAGTGATTATAAGTGGCTAAAGGCTGCTAATTAGTCAGTTACAAGTTCTCAATTAAGAATTGAATTCTAAACATAAGAGGAACATGGTAAAAGAGGAAAATACTAACAGGATTTTTTAGAAGAACGTTTCCCAGTAAAGACAAATGGGTTATTTTGGGAAACACAAAATTTTTGAGCAAATGCAAGTGTAGTGTGTTTAACTCAACACATGTGTTGAAACCAGTTGGAAAGGCACTTAATGGTGCTAATCCAAATAATATTTCTTAGTTCTTGATGCACCTACCATATGAGTTGACAATGAGGGTTAAGCATATAGCATTATTCATTGAGTGTGGTAATAGATACCTGAACACTTCTTAAGAAGCACTTGATAGTGCACACTCAACTTGAATGATTGCAAAAGATAGACAGTGTCAGATTTCTCAATTAATCCTTTTACTTCGGGTTAAGGAATTTAACATCAGAGCTAGAAATTTCAGCGACAATTTTTGTCTATTTCAATAGGATTATAAGGATGAACACAGTTATGCCATAATTAATAACTTAGACATTTATCACTGTAAATTGGATTTACAACGTGTTGAAGTTAATGATTAGGCTTGATCCCTTGCAATTCGGAATTGCATGATGATCTAAAGTTTTTCTGTCTATTATCCTCAAGAAGCTTGAAGTAGGACAAATTTTGGTTTCAGTAGGAGTTCTTCTAAATATCTAGACTAGACTTGAGATATGAGTGATTGATTAGATGATAAACATTAAGACAACATTGTAGATGGACATAACAAGAATGTTTTGTGTTGTTGGATGAAGTAAACATATGTGTGTGCTTTTTAAAGTGGATGAATTAGGGCAAAAGTGCACTAGACTACTTTACGTTAGGTATAACATGATGCTTCAGTTAAGGGAAAGTGCACTCAAGGAGTAATTTTTCTGGAATTGTTAATCTCAAGGGGGATTTTTGTTTAACTTCATCACCAACACTTAAAACATTTTTAGAACACTTAGGATAATTTTTCTATTGCATTAATCCATTGTGATGTTTTTTGATTCAACGATGTAATAGTTGATCATGGAGCCTAATCTCCTGATACATATGAGGATTGCTCACACGAATTGGTCAAATTCATTTGATTCCTTGAAAGTCAAGACACTGGAATGTTTAACACAATGATCAAATGAATAAGGCATAAGTGCTTTTAGACTAATTACATGTGTGAAAAGTCTCATGATCATCTTATGATCAATGTAACGGAGATATTATCAAGCAATCATCCGTTCTTCACACACAGTTTTCAACAAAATTGTATGGTGAAGAGGGGGGAAAAAGATGTTGCTAGATAAATATTGAGGTCCATGAGGGTGCAAGTCAAATCGTTTATTTCATTGGAAAAGAACGTTGATTGCGACCCATACCTTGTATCAAGGTATTCATTGAATCAGTAACTCAAATATCTTGTAAACTTTTGGACTTATAGATAGTCAGACCTAAGCAAATGAAGGTTCTAGAGGCAATGGGGATCCTAGGGATCAATTGCTCCAGCAAGCGGCATTTTCCAATTAAGTTTGGAAATCTAAAAACCTTAAGAGAGGAACTGTATCCTTAAGGGATACTCTGTCAGTCCAAAAGGTCATATGTTCAAAGATGAACAATTGATAAGTTTGTTACTGAAGTAGAATCACAAAACCTAGTATTTTGGAGATATTTCTATGATAAATTCAAATGAAGATCTGCATCTGAACTATGAGTAGTTCAAGAGGATATCCTAAAATAAGATTCCAGTGGGGGTCAACTTTCAGTGAAAATAGAATCTATTTGAATCTTTTGTTGGAACAAAACTAGGAAAATGCACGCTTGTCTATGAGATTGCAAGGCATGTTTTAACCAGGAATCTCCAGAATTTGAGAAAGAGTTGGACTCTGTATCATCCTTGGATGGATAAATGGATGAAAACAAAGGAATAGTTGTCTAATTGGTGTAGTTGAGACCAAGTCTAAGAGCTGGTTGATATTCTGTTGGACACAGAACGATTGTGAACAAATGGTTCTCAAAAGGCTATTAGAACTACTAGAGGTAAAGATCTCAAATTGGTTGGAAAGTTACACTTTGAGTGTAAGGCTTGTCCAGAGGGACATTTCCTACTAATGTTGAGTTTTACCATAATTTGTCCTTAGTTAGCCAACTTAGAATTTGATTTGCAATTTTTTGAGGTGATTGAGTGACTTTATTTCTCAGTAGAGAACTTGAATGATAAACAAATTGGTTTACCAAGGAGGTTTATGGTCAAATGCCAATAAATCAAGTCCATGGCATGGTACAGTACTCAAGTCAATGGTATATGAGATTTTACGAAAGTATTAATCTCATGTAACACCACAAGGAAACTTGCAATCTAAATTTTGCGAGTGAGCAAAGACATTTCGTATTGTAACCATTGATAAATGGGTTATCTTACAACTCGGAGTTGAAGGATATGGAAAGGGTTACTTATAGGATAAGTGAAGGTTCCAAGTGATCATCTAGATGAATACTGGTGATTGTATGAACATCACTTATAAAAGTCTTAAAGTGATTCCATGTGGACGCCCATGTATCCACTAATACTCTTATTAGCTAAAGATGAAGTTTTGAAGCCATTTAATGTGTCCAATAACTTCTATAGAGAAGTTTTCAAATCAATCGTATAATATTCTAGTACTGCTAAGAATTGCAAATAACTTCAAGATGCGTGTGCGTTAGTGTAGGCTTGCTATGGGTCTAGTAATTGAGCATTAACCAAATCCTAGTAAAAGTGTAGGAGTATACTTGAAAGGGTTCTTGTGATGTCTAGGACGCATTGTATCATTCTCCTTACTGGAGGAACTATGATCTAGTTGGAATAATACTAGCTCATCCTTTGTACGGTGATACAGATCAGAGACTGTATCTAAGTAGTTATTCTTGCAAAGTGGCAAGATCATCTTAGGGAGATGAGAGTATTAGGTGAATGTATATATTTCTACAATCAGATAAAAGCTTGGAGCTTTTGCATACAATGCGAAGTTGTTTTGATTGAGTAATTTTGGAGTGATAAGCAGTTCATTGGGGGCATTGGAAATCCACAGCCCATAGATAGGGCGTAGCTTATAAGAGACTCCAAGCACTAACCAATACATCATAACTTGACTTTATCTGGGATATTGTCACATAATGCGAGGTGATCATGATACTTATGCACACTTATGAATTGAAGGTTTATTCAAAAGTATGTCGGACAAGTTGTGAACTGATTGGCTCTCTTACACGAGCAATCACCTCCAATGTCGAATGACATGGGAGATGAGACCAATATAGAATTTATTCAGTTGATTCTATGAGTGTCACCTTAGTATGCTAAGATGAGATCGATGTTCTATAACATGTGATCGAATTGGATATTTGGTTATCCAATTATAACTTGACCTATAGCCAGATGTGAGTCTTCTTGATTTAGACGTTAACTTGAGAATATCTAAGAAGAAAACTCATGTTAGCCGCTGAAAGGCATCTAAACCAAGATCTGTACAATGTGTTCAGTAAATGACATACGCTTTTTTAGGGAAATGACACATTGTAACTTGCGTTTCATACTGGATGTGCTTGTGACCAATTGGATAGTGAGAAATGAGTCCCTATTTGCTCATTGTGTGAGATCCAGAGGTTTGGATTACCTCATAGTATATCCTTAAGACTTTTTTCTATGTCCTTAGTCTTATTCTTAGTGTTGCTACTTTAACATGCTCCCAATAATCACGAAATGATTCGGCTATGTAGGACATGTCTAGGAAAGCAGCTAGATGAAGGGTTAGGAGGTATAAGGAAAAAGGAAGACCATTACCACCATCACAATTTAAAGATTCATTGGCGTCAATTATGTTCAAGGACCTTAATTGTGAATGTAAAACGGAATGATGAATCTGATATGCTCTTTCATTAATGAACATTAGTGAAGGGACAAGGAGGCATACTTATTCTTGGCATTGGGTAATGAGTCTGGGATCTAGCGAGTTTGTTGTCCTCATATTCTTGATGTCGAGTTGTTGTACACCTTAACTAGTGTATAACTATATGCTCTTGAGATACTCGTGGGTCACATGATCCATTAGCTAGTATGATCTCGGTGAGTTTGAAAGATCACGAAGGATTAGGTCTTAGCCCTCCTGGGTGAGTGGGGGATGTTGGTTTGACCTGAGCCATGGGCCCGGTCCAGCTGGGCCATTGGGCAGGCCGCCCAAGTGGGCTGGCCCAATTACTGGAAGTGGGTTATTATGGGAGGCCCATTTCCCATAATAAGAGGCCCACTCGTCCCCCTTATAAATGCCATCAAGTGTACTGGGTATACTTAATGTCAGAGATGTGAGAACAATTTATCACTTACGCGAGAAACAAAAGGGAGAAACCTAGGAGTGATTTCTCCCAAACCAAAAAAATGCTTTTCCAAAGCCGCTGGAGATGGCTTTTGGAGTGTGGATCGTGGTGGATTTCTGAATGTGATTTCCACCCCGACTAAGAGTACGAATTATTGAGGTGAGGTCGTGGTTCGAGCTTTATATGATCAGGGGTTCAAATCTACTGCAATCAAGGTATCCCGACCTAAATCTAATAGTTTCTAAATATACCAATCGTCCAGCGAAGGATTAAACCAAGTAGTTAAATAAAAAATCTCTGTGAACAATATGAAAAGTAGAGCGTCAAATATACTTTGGTATATACACTTTAAGACACGCTGGACATTTTCCTCACCATCTAATTGGGATTTCTATCATATGCAGTGTGTAAAAAAGGCCAAATACCTAGAAAAAGAGCAAACTAGAAGTAGGTGAGCAAAACGTTTAAAGTAAAATTAAACCAAAAAAGGTAGTCATCAGGAAAACATTTTACCATTAACATACTGCAAGTAAATCTTCTTTTTAATTAGCAGGAAATACTCAATCTCCATTAAGGACCTCTTCTAAATGTATTCCACTGAAACCCAAAACAAATAACTAAAGATTAAATGAAGTACAAGAAATTATCATCTTTTTGGGTGTTATAAAGTACTAAATATAATAATATGATGTACTCATTTGAATCCAAAATGAAAATTGATAATTTCTAGAACTTAAAGTCTATAAGATGCTTTATCCCTCTCTGTTAGAAAATTTATATTTAGTTTTAATGATGGAACAATCTTTTGTAAGATAGGTACAAGTGCCCTTAGAAATTCCTTGTTGGTCCCAAGTGGTAGAAGTTTGGAGGGAAGTGAATAAAAATCGAACTTGATTTTCTCTTTTTTCAAATAATTTGAGCACAAGATTGTTACTTACTATAAGAAACTTATTCTTGCAGCAAAATTAAAACAGTAAGCTTACTTAGGAAGTAGGCACAAAGCAGATTGCGCTTAAGTAACTTATAATAAGCAATGTTGAAGGGAGATTTACGTTCAGCGAAATATGCTTAAACATTTTCTTACACATCTATGCATTAGATAAGTAGTATGCCAACAAAAAAAAAAAAAAATAGACATAGTATTTATAGTGGTGCCAAATATAAATAATCTTACATCCAAAGCTGTAGATAAGAAAAATTTACCCAACAGTAATTTACCATCTGTTTTTCTTCTAGTGATGCTTTGTGAAGTGTTGCTTGGTATGATTTCTGCCTCTGTGCCTTGCTTTGTCTTCTTCCTTCAGATCCCTACTTCTTCTGGATCTGTCAGGATCATTATCATTGTACCTGATACACCTTGTGTATACATGCATTTAGGTCGATTTTAAATGTATATTTATAGCATTTGCATGTGTATATGGTCGATAATTGCTTATATTTCATATCTTGGACTAGTTGATGTGTTTTATGGAGTTTTGTTAATTTTAGGCAAAAAATAGTGAGTTTATGGTGAACTAGAGGTGAAACGGACCAAGAGGAGGCGAAATGGGCTGTGAGGGGCCCAAACCCGGAAAATCACACTTCTGGGAAAGAACTGACGAGGCCGCGTCACAAGGCAACATAGCCGCGTCAAAAACTGTCCCCGTTAAAGCTTTCAGCACTATGCAGGCTGACGAGGCCGCGTCAAGGCTCTCCGGGGCCACGTTATTTGAGGAGTTTTGAAGACATATTGACAAGGCCGCATCATGCTTGACGAGTGAGTGTCAAAAGTCCTCTGAAATGCAAAATCGTGTTTTAATTGGATTTTTTATCCTAATCTCTTAAGGATTCAAACCCATACTTATAAATAGGTCTATGGACTCGCAAGTAAAAGAGCTAGACATTCCATATTCCTAGAGATACCTAGAAAAAGAGTTAGAAGACAAAGAAGACGAAGATCAACATAACGATTTATTCGGGTTATCAATTCTTCCTAGTTTTATTCTTTATGATGTTTTGCAAAAAATATTGTATTAAATTGAGGATAGGCATGATGAGTAGCTAAGCTATTCGTATCCTAGGGTTTAAAAAGTAGGGATTTTTACAACAATGTTTGAATTCCATTTTAATTTATAGACTCCGTTTTTATGTGTTTATCCCTATGTTTGTTTTTCCAACTGAATTTGGACTGGCCATCTAGGTTTAGTTATCTTGTTTGACAATTCCAATTCGAAAGGAGGGAATTGTTATTAGACATACGACATAGAGCACAGTTGTCTATAACTGTGTAGGCATTGGTTTGTGAGCTTTTGGGAGTTAGTAGGATTAATTGACTCGAGAGGGTAATTATCTTATTTAATCTATGATCTAGTTGCTTCGAGAGAAGGGTTAGGTTATTAGAGCGCTGCTTAATAAACACTAGAATCCGGTTTAAAGGTCTATAAGTTTAGCATAGTCATTATTGAAGTAAGTCCTGAAATCGAATCCCTAGGATACTCTTTTGTTACATAAATGGCCTATGGTAACACCAAAAAAATGTTACATAATAGTCTTAAAGTGTCACTATAGACAATAGGTAACACTTTATCAGCGTCGCATTTGCCCGTGCTACCTAAAGTCTAATGTAACACTTTTAATGACTTTTTGTATCACATATTATATGCTTGATCAACTGTAACATTTTATAGTAACACTTCAAAAGTGTTACATATTGATCTTTATGTAACACTTTTTGTTTGAAATGTAACACATTTTTTGTAACACTTTTTATCTTTTGTAACATTTTTTAATTGAAATGTGACACATTTTCAGCAACACTTTTAATCATTATGTAACACTTTTTTTATTAGAAATGTAACACATTTTTTGTAACACTTTTAATTACAATACGACATTTTATCTTTTAATTTGAATCAGTTTAAACAAGTTAATGTAACACTTTAAACAATACAATGTATCATTTTTAATTAGTTACACAACACTTTATTATAGCTTGTCTACGCACATTATCTATGAAAATTATGGAATCATAATTGACAAAAATAGAAATAGAAATATATTAATAAATGTCAATTGTCAAAACCAGAATCCTCCTCTATACAATAATAGTACCACCATTTTTCTTCAAAATAAAAAGTAAAATGCAAGACAACTTAAATTCTGTAAACGTCAATCCTAGAAAAATATCTCTAAAAACTATTCTTCATAATTTTGTTCTTCATTATCAGTTATCTTCGTCCCTTCAAGGCCATCATGATGATTGACTTCATTCTCTCCATTATTACCGTCCTGAGAAAAAAAAATGTCACAATGTTATATTATAGCCCGTACTATAACAAACAATAGATTCATATGAAAAATACTAGTTAAAGCATTAATAATTAACATAATCATGGTAGAGTACATAATTAATATAACAATAAAGAAGCTATAATGAACAAATTGTAGTGGAAATGTCAAGTTGTATGATACTTAATATGAATCTAGAATCACAGTCTCATTTCAAATATCCAAATTTTGATGCATTGCATAAAGTTTAATACAAAAAAGTAATTTGGTAAGTAAAGTCAATTCACCATACAAATAAAAAGAATGAACAATAGATATGATCATAAGGAAAAACAAAGTAAATTGAGGAAGATCTAATATTGCATACCGGACACTGTTGTATATCATTGATAAGATGGCCTGATTGAGAATCAAACGCTGGGACGATACGGGAAAACATTTCAGACGGAAGTTGTTGCTTTAAAGTTCGCATAATCTCTGTTGCAGTATCCTTCACAATTTGGGCTCTATACGGTTCCAAAAACTCATTTGGAATGAGCACGTTGGAATTGGAAGGCTCCTTTACGCTCTTAGTACACCTGCCCAAAAGCTTACGTTGTTTTTTGCTCTGACCTCCCTTCATTTGATTCTGTGACATTGCCGAAATATTATGAGAATATTTTCCATACAAGAATATTGTCAAATACATCTCAAGAACATTAATGCATAATGTATTATCAAGTACAAATCAATCATCGAGCAGTATTGCAAATATATGTCAAAAGAGATGCAAGCCTAACACTAATATAAAAACTAGTATAATTTCCCTCATCAATTTTTTCTTTATAGACTAAAATATTTAATCAAGGAAAAATTATATATTTGCACAACAAATATTTCGCAGTCACAAACTCTATCTAATAAAGCAAAATATTGTGGCATGAAAAAGGAAACATAAAATATAAATGTCGCTTACAATTGGCTTTTAATGAAGTGAAAAATATCCATTATACTTGACTAACGATTTTGCGATATACAAAAAATATAAAATTGAAAGTGGAAGATGATTAAATAAACCAAAATAGGAGCAAAATCCTCCCCGAATACATAAAGGGGGAATCAACAATCTTCTCTATCATAACAATGGAGAAGGTGATGAACTTATTGAAGCCCAAATTCAATCAACAAGTGGAGGAAAAGGTTTGACGTTAAGGAAGAGGTAGAAGAGATCGAGGCTCGTCTTGCCACAGTTCGACCTTAACTTGGCCTATTGCCACTAACAACTTGGTGTATCATATAAAATTAGTTGTATCTGCAATATTTGGGTGTACTACTTAAAAAAAGAAAACAAAAAACAAAATTAGACTTACAATGTTATCTTCTATAACTTCGTATGTTGTCTTGTACGTTCTCCCGACTGTCCTTTTGCGAGTTTCATAGTACATTCTTGCTTCAGATGGTGGTGCATTTTCAGCTTGTTCCTATCATAAAATACCAAAATCATTTGAGTTTTCATGATATAGCTGGGTCGTAGCCAATCTTTTCTTCTCATAATCCGTCATCTTGATCTACGGTTAAAAAAACAAGAGAAGTTGCATAATATACACAAATACAAACACTTCATTTGCATTACTTATTACAAAAATGCATCTACTTTAAACTGAAAACATGGGAAAAATCTGATCTTAATTTGAGCAACAATCAAACAAACTAAAGAATATGATCAAAAAGGGTGAACAATCGAAATAAGTCATTCTAAAGAGTATTAAAGTAAACAAGACTCTTCCAAGACAAGAAGAACAAGAATTTTCCAAAAACCAACCAAGGCTATTCTGCAAATATAAATCTGTTCTAGTTTACTTTTATGCATTAATCATATTAAACAAAAGACATTAATCAATACAATTAGCAAATTGCAACAACTTTCTCGAAAACCAACTATTGGTATTGTGCAAATACTGATCAGCTCCCGTTTATAAAAATAAACAACAGAAATTAATCACTAAAATAAGCAAAGAAACAAACTTTTCCATAAACCAACCAAGGCTATTCTCAGTTATCGCAGATATTATGCAATAATCATGTGGAAAAAAAAAAGACATTAATCCATAAAATTAACAAAGGCAACAAATTTCCCACAAACCAGATAATGCTATTCTACAAAAATAAGAATTTCATAGGCAAAAGACAATCAATTTGTAAGGAGATACCACATACTACCGTTACCTTGGGATAGATTTTTGAGTCGATTATTCCCCAAGTCTGTCAATTGTTTTCTTGAATACAGATGACTCCGAATTGTTAAACCCGCATTTATCAATCCCAATTTTCTCAGTTAACTGTGGAAGATTCCCTGAATCGATTATATGATTGCGCTGTTGTGGGCTTAGATTAGGGTTCGGAGAAATTGAGATACAAGAAAAGTTAAGCCCGAAAAATAGGGGATTGAAATCAGAAGGGCGTGGATTGGAATGGGCGGGGATTGAAATGGGCGGGGATCGAAATCATGGCGGGATGGTTTTTTCTGTGTCATACAAGAAGATTGAGCAAATATGTTTGATAAATAAAAAGAAAAAGAAAAAGACAAAGAACAAATAAACAATGAAACGTGGAAAGTGAATCTGTTGGATTCAGCTATCCCAATTTCAAGTTTTTTCTCTTTCTTTTTTAATTGGGAATAGTTTGCTTCAAAGACCATTTATTTATTTTAAAAGTAAATTTACTAGATTCATTTATTTTAAATAATGTCATTATTTTAAAAGTGAATTGATGGATTCATTTAATTGTGTTTGATTTAGTTTGAGAACTTATTTAGTTGTTTTTGTTAATAGATTTTTTAATCAATAATATATATTTTATATTATATTTTAATTATGGCATGATTATATTAAAAAAATAATATCGTATATATTTCAAAAAAACTAAAACAACATGGCGGGTCGAGGCGGGTAAACCCGCTGGGTTACGAATTAACTGTCATGTTACACACTTGCCCTCGAGTGTAGAGAAATTAAATTAAATGCTAAATATGTTAAAGATGACTCTTAAATAAAATACTACCTCCGTCCCACTCTAACTTTCCTACTTTTTCTTAACCTCCGTGCTCGGTCAAAGTAGGAAACTTAAGTCGGGACGGAGGGAGTATCAAATAATTAAATAACTTAATTTCTAATTAAAAAAAGACACAGGAAAGTTGAATAACTCAAAATAATCACATTCATTATTCATTTAACAAAACAAAAAAAAAAACTTACATAAGGCTCAAATAAACACATAAATATCACATAAATCGTAAAAATATACAAAAATAAAATCTTGTTTGGTTTTATATATTTATATAATTATAAAATATTTATAAATTTCATATACACGGGTCGGATTAGAGACGAGCTTAGCAAAACACTTTACCCGCTTCAAAGCACTAACTTATAAGGTCCTGTAAAGTTGAAGGTCAACCATTATAGTTTTAGAGTCGGGTTAGGGTCGACCTTCAGGGTTGCACTTGTTGTGACATATGTCCGTTTTCAAACTTTATAATCGGTATATTCAAACTTCACCAGAAATAGGGGTTATTAAAAACTCTTAACTTATAAGGGCCTGTAAAGCTAAGGGTCAACCCTTGTATTATTAGGGCCATGCTAGAATCGGCCTTCCGGACTAGAACTGTTTTCACATCTTCATATAGGCATGTCAACGGGGTGGGTCAGATCAGTCTTTTCGATTTTCTGACCCGCCCCGCACGACCTCACGACCCGCTCCACCACGGGTAAAAAATGTGCGCTCCATGACATGCCCTGACCCGACCTGACTCTATTTTTTTTGTTAAAAAAAAACAAAATTGTAATAAAAAAATGTTTTTTCTTTTTTGTTGAAGTTAATAAGATTTTAATTTTTATGTTTATATTAATTTTTCTTTTTAACATTTTCATTTTTTTAAAATTTAATTATTAAAAATTAAAATTTAATTATTTAAATTTACTTTATTCATAATTTAATATATTAGGATGACATGTATATAACATATCATATATATAATTTTATATTATAAGTACATATATATTTTTTATATTTCTGTGTGTGTATATATAAATCTATATAATATTACATAATATATATTTAAAAAAATATTATATATATATAATAGGCCCCGTCCCGGCCCGTGGACGGACGGGTCATGCCCTGCCCCATTCTCGAACGGGTCGGGTTTTGCCCAGCCCCAAGGTCTCGGGTCGGAGCGAATTGGGGCGGGGCAAATCGATTTAGACATGCCTATCTCCACCCATTCCCCTATGTGGCAAGCATTTCACAATTATTTGTATTTAATTTATTATTTTTTGTGTATATCAACATTAAGTTTTGTATATACAGAGGCTGGAACAAGAAGAAGCATGCTTTTTCAGCAAATAAGTCACTTTGAGAAGCCCTTGTCGTCTCTTTAAGTAAAAGCCAGTAAATTAGGACTAAAGATACCAATATCAATGTGGCCTGGTGGTAGGAGACCGGCCTTTTAGTCAAGTGAACCAGGTTCAATTCCCAGCTCTGTATTTTTTTTCTAATCAAATTAATTGGGCTTCTTTTTTATTCTTTTATATGAGAACTTATTCTTTTATTCTTTTTGTAATCAGCTCTGTATCTTTTTCTAAGCAAATTGCCTAATTTAATGTGTACCCAATAGATAATAGAGATTCATACTTCGAATTTAATTATGCATTTTCGTTTGAAACTAATCTTTGTTTATATTTCACTTTTATATATAATAATATTATTATTTTCTTTCATTGTTGGTATAGATTTTTTTAATGAAAATATTACCTTTTTCTTTCGATTATATCATAGATTTTAAAAATGAGAATATATTCTTTTTTCTTTCATTTATATTATAGATTTTTATAATAAAATGTTTTTTTTCTTTTATTTGTATTATAGAAATTTATGAAGAAATGTTTTCCAATTCCAAGAGGCAAGAACAATAATATTTATTTAGTTATTAAGGTGGTAATTCGGGCGGTCCAACTTGTCCAACCAACACGACTCAGCCTATTAGGCAACGACATACATCGAACTGGGCTAGACAACGTATTGGGCCAAGTACTTCGGCCAAAACTATAGCCTAATTCATATAAAATATCAAACGAGGTAGGCCGATTCATAGAAATGAAAATTAAAAAGGAAATAGAATACATGAGAAGCCTAATCGGCAACGATTAGCTAAAAAGATTGTTGTTTGAAATGTGTAATCCAATAAAGTGTTACTAAATCGTGTTACAAAAAATTAATATTTAAGTAAAATGTTACATGTTGGTGTTACTAAAACTATAATTTAAATAAGTGTTACTGAATAATGTTACATATTTAATAATGTTACATTATAAGTGTTACAAAATAATAAAGTGTTACTAAAGTGTTACAAAAATCTTATATCTATAAAAGTGTTACAAAAATGTGTTACATAAAGAATGTATGTAAAAAGTGTTACAAATATGTGCTACAATAGGCCCTTTATGTTGTAGTGTTAATTGAACTCTCTTTTGTTTAGTAATTCATAGTTAAGTCATTCACAGTTAAAGTCTTTCATTTTGTTTGAAAATCAAGTTTTTGCAACCTAATATCTAGTTAGGACAATCCTAGAGTATCGAGGTATCGAACTACCTAAAATCTATACGTTGTGGGATCGACCTTGACTGCCGTTACTACACATACAACCGTACACTTGCGGAACACTAGGTTAGAAAACCGACATGTCAGTACCTCCACTATTCAATGTACAGCTTTTATTCGACATTCATGTATTCAAGTTGCACCTCAGGAGTGAGATCTTCCATCGACCACCATTTATCAGAAGAGGAGATCTTGTATCTTTACCACTTCAAGACTTTGAGCTCAATCTAGAATGAAAGTACTCTTGCATTTAATTATTTTCCATATTCTTTCAGCTTGTCTCCAGTGGAACTCTCGACATTGTTGTACGTGCCTTCACTTAGTAGGTACTCGAAGTATCTGAGAATTTCAGCCATCCTTTTATGATAAATTTCCTCTTCTCTAGGATTTCTCTTTGTTGGAATTTGATAAGTACGAAGATCATCTAGGTTCTCATATGTGCAGTCATGAGCAACCAACCTTCATACTAAGAGAGGATTGATAGATTGGGAAGGGCATCTTGCTTTCTTTCACTTGAGGTGGCAGGCTGCTTTCTATGAAGACATGGGTCAATTACTATCCCAGTAGCAAAATAGATCACGTGGGGATCAACTTTTTCCTTTTCAAGGATATGGCATACTCTTGCTTCTGACTCCTGCAAAGATCTCTCAAAATCTTGTTGTTCGCGAGTTTTCCATTGTTTTACTCTCGCTTTGGTTTCCTATTCTTGTCTTCTTTCTGCAGTAATGAACCGCTCTTATTGTTCTCTTTGTTGTTGCTCATCATGTTTTTCCCTTTCCTCATCTTTCCTCCTTTTGACTTCATCAATATTGATCCCAGTATGTGCTTCCAATATGTTCAGGATATTGACCAATATTATTTTTTCATCGGCTTCTCTTGCCGTAGTAGGGAGAATTAATCTTTCAAGGATTGTAAACCGTCCTTTTAAACTTTCAGCCTTTCCTTCATGATGGATTCAAGGCAATAACTTGTCCATTGGTGTAGCTGTTAAACTTCTTAACAAGTTCCTCCATCCATTACCTTTCAGCTCGTGTCTCATTCATGAACTGGAACGTTAGGTCTCACATGTTCTTGGTATCCAAGGATACTGTTTTGAGCTATGAGCACCCAGAAGAATCATTACTCATTGCTCTTCGTAGCTGCTGTACCGAGAACTCAATTTCCTACAACGTACGATCAAATCTCTCTAGCACTTCTTGCATAGCAGTACTCGTTGGCATATTTAACTCTACATGGGATTGCCTAATTCCCACGAGGGTTTCATTGTCATGCTTAATAGACTTCTTTGCACGTTTCTTCTATCATTTGGTTGTCGTATGTGCTGTATCAGAGCGGTGCATCAGCTTCTTCTACAAGTGGAATTATTCAGGAGATGATGCTTCATTACTAGCTCGAATATCCAGGTCTTCATTAGAACTATCAGTTAGGGTTGCTGGAGTTGGAGCCGGAGTCTCCTTATCTCTTCCACATGTGATCTTCTAGCTATAACTTCTTGTGTAGATCCATGAGATTGTCCAGTAGGCTCACCATCAGTAGCGGCCTTCATGTTGCTATGTAAAAATTTAGCTAGCATCCATTTCCCATCCATTGGTTTTGTTTGTTGGTCAGTAGCTTGAGTAGGCAACTCAACTTCTATTCCAACATCTGATTTTCCTTGAGTCTTAGCTTCATATATAGGGTTTGCATCAGTACAAACTGCATCGGCTGACTCCTTTGACAAACCTTGTTCAACATCTTTTGGCTGAGCCATTGCATCGTCTACTGACCTTGCATTAGTACCAGTTGCATCGACTTGCTCTGTAGCCGAACTTCCTTCTATGGCTTTAGTTACTGCTCTATAGCCGAAGTTTCTTTAATTTTCGTTTTTATTTTTGTTTAATTTTTTTTTTTGTGTTACGCAGTATTTCTTGTCTTTGCTGTTTCCAGGCTCTGCAGGTAAACCAGATTAAAAGGGCAAGAAAATATGCTTCCTTTTAATCCTGAAATTGAAGCAACAGTCCACAGATATCGAACGAGAATAAACTCAGTTTTTGAGATGGAGAACCCACCACAACAAGTAAACCAGGATGAAGCCATAAACAGAGTACTGACAGCTTTGGCACACCTAGATGATAGGGTAACCAACATTCAGCAGCAGCTGCCTCCACAACAGCCACAACTACCTCAGCAGCCAGAACAGGTTCACGAGGAACTTGAGGGAGTAGATAAAGATGACACTCCCATAAGTGATTGCTTGAAACCTAATTCGAATCAGTTAACTGGTGGAGTGAAACCGTCACCACTCAATGCCAACAGTTTCGAGCTGAAGCCTGCACTAATCAACATAGTGCAACAAAACCAGAATAGGGGAAGTGCTTTAGAGGACCTAATGCGCATCTGATAAAGTTTCGCAGACTGGCAGATACCATCAAGATAAACCATGTGCCGCACGAGCAGGTCATATTGAGACTGTTCCCATTTTCCCTGAAAGATAAATCCCTACAATGGTTCAATTCGTTGGATGATATTACAAGTTGGGAGGACTTGAGTACTTTGTTTCAGTTAAAGTACTTTCCACTGAGCAAGATGCTCGACCTGCAGAATTAGATCAACCAGTTCAAGCAATTGGACCAAGAGCCATTCGAAGAAGCTTGGGAGCGATTCCGGGATCTTATCCGAAGTTGCCCTCCACATAGGTTTACGAAGAAGCAGTAGGTGTGCAAGTTCTATAATGGTCTACTTGCTCCAACTAGAAATAAGGTAGATACAGTTGCAGGTGGTAGTTTAATGGAGACGTCTGTGAGGACAACTTTCTCGATTTTGGATGCTATGGCCAGAATGAGTTATCAGTGGCTGAATGAGAGAAACCAGCCAAGGAGGGTAGTGAATGTGATGGAAGTAGAGACAGTCAGCAATGAGCCGCTTGAAAAGCTCACATCACAGCTAATAGCATTGACAAGTCAGGTTAATCTGCTAACTAGTCTGACGTTAGCACAGCAGACAGGGGGTCAGGAAGAAGTTGAGGATGTTAACTGTCTGAATCAGAGGAACTTCAACAAATTCCAAAACAATCAGCCTAGGTACAATTAGTACCCACAGAATCAGAATCACCAAAATTTCTCTTATGAAAATTCCAAGAATACACTCAATCCGCCGCCAGGGTTTACTGTTACAAATGGTATGATCCATGACGGTAAGAAGCCATCACAAGAAGAAATTTTCCAATCACTGTTTGAAAAGTATGATGATAAGTTAGCTCAGTTGGAGAAGAAAGTAGATGGAAATTTTTTTGAGCTAAACAAGCATATTACTTGGCAAGGAGCAGACATCAAGAGGCTCGAGAACACATTAGTTCAAACTCAAGCAAGCATTGGTGAGTTTTCTTCCAATATGAGCCAATTGATCAAGATTGTTGGGGCCCAACATAAGCAGGGCCAATATCCAGGTGATACTGTGGTGAATCCGAGAGAGCACTGTCAAGCTATCCAGCTGAGGAGTGGTACTGAGTATGAGGGACCCCAGTTGCCAGTCGACAAAGAGAAAGTAGTGGAAAAAGAACAATTGGAAGAGAAAATGGAAGAGAAGCAAGCTCAGTTGGGTAGAAAGAAGATAGTGGAACAAGGCGAAGGAAAGGAAATCAAAGCAGATATCCCACCTTATGTCCCGGGTGTCCCGTTCCCACATGCCTTGAGAAAGAAGAAGATTGATGAGCAGTTTGTGAAGTTTTTGGATATGTTGAAGAGGATCTAAATTAACATTCCCTTTGTTGAAGCACTACAACAGATGCCGAACTACGCGAAGTTTTTGAAGGATGTGATCTCAAAGAAAAGAAAGTGGGAAGAGTACGAGACAATCAACTTGACTGAAGAGTGCAGTGCTGTGATCCAGAGGAAACTATCGCTCAAGCGAAAAGATCCAGGTAGTTTTAGTCTTAAATGTGAGATAGGTAATGTTTCATTTGATAAAGCACTGTGTGATTTAGGGGCTAGTATTAATTTGATGCCACTGTCTATTTATGAGAAATTAGGTATAGGCACAATGAAACCCACTACAATTGCCCTACAAATGGCTAATCGGTCTATGACTTGGCCAAGGCGGATTATAGAGGATGTTTTGTTAAAAGTTGGGATGTTCATAATACCTGCTAATTTTGTAGTCTTAGACATGTTAGAAGAAAAAGATGTCCCTTTGATCTTAGGCCGCCCGTTTCTAGCAATGGGAAAATCATTGATAGATGTTCAAAAGGGGGAGTTGATGTTAAGGGTAGATAAAGATCAAGTTACTTTTTCCATCTATAAGGCTCTACAACATCATGATAGTGAGGGTGTAGCTCAATTGGAAACATGTAGTTCTATTCATTCTGTAGATGATGCATTGTGTAGGAACTTAACCTCACTTAGTGATTATCATTCCCTTGAAACGTGCATTGTTAATTCTGTGTATATTGCAAATTTCCATGACTCTACTGACCTTGATCTTGTCGAAAGTGTTAGTGCATTGAATGCTTTGCAGGAAGCTCCTAAGGGAATTTCGACCCAAGAAGACATCAACAAGAAAGTAGTTGAGGATGTGCCAAAAGGGGGCGATGGATGTCCAGAGCTGAAGCCGTTACCTGATCATCTGTGGTATGCATTCTTAGATAATGAAAACAGATATCCGGTAATAATCTCTTCCTCCTTGACTTATTATGAAATTGATAAGCTGTTGCGTGTATTGAGAACTTATAAATCTGCTTTAGGGTGGTCGATTGCTGATTTGAAGGGAATTAGTCCCACTATATGCATGCATAAAACTTTGATGGAAGATGAGTATAAACCCTCTGTCCAAAACCAACGTCGGCTTAACCCAATGATGCAAGAAGTAGTTAGGAAAGAAGTGCTTAAGTAGTTAGATGCTGGGATAGTCTTTCCTATTTCTGATAGCAAGTGGTGAGTCCAACTCAGGTAGTGCCAAAGAAAGGCAGGATGAGTGTAGTAAAGGGTGATCTTGATGAGGTCATAGCCACTAGGGTGATAACGGGCTAGCGTGTATGTATAGATTATAGGAAACGTAATGTAGCTACTCGTAAAGACCATTTCCCCCTTCCCTTTCTAGATCAGATGCTTGATAGGTTAGCAGGTTATGCGTATTATTGTTTTCTCGATGGTTATTTGGGATACGATCAGATTATGATTGCTCTGGAGGATCAAGAGAAAACCGCTTTTGTGTGTCCCTATGGTGTTTTTGCTTTTCGTAGAATGTCATTTGGGCTTTGTAATGCACCTGCTACCTTTCAACGTTGTATGATGGAAATCTTTGGGGGTTTGCTAGAGAACATTATGGAGGTATTTATGGATGATTTCTCTGTATTTGGGTCTTCATTTGATAATTGTCTAGATAACTTAGTTCAGGTACTTAAAAGGTGTGAAAACACCAATCTAGTCCTTAACTGGGAAAAATGCCATTTCATGGTAAAAGATGGGATAGTCCTAGGGCATAGGATTTCATCAAAAGGGTTAGAAGTTGATAGGGCTAAGGTAGTGGCAATAGAGAAATTACCACGTCTTAGGAATGAGAAAGGAGTTAGGAGCTTTTTAGGACATGCGGGGTTTTAAAGAAGGTTCATAAAGGATTTTTCTAAAATTACTAAACCTTTCTCGGTTGTTAGAAAAGGATATTCATTTTATTTTCGATGATGCATGTATGCAGGCCTTTGAGACATTGAAGAAGGCATTGATCACCGCTCCAGTACTGATTACACCTAACTGGTCTCAACCATTCGAGGTTATGTGTGATGCGAGCGACATGGTTATGGGAGCTGCATTGGGCCAGAACAGGGAAAAGATCTTTAGAGTCATCTATTATGCCAGCAAGACTCTCGATCCAGCTCAAGCGAATTATACTACCACAGAAAAGGAACTTTTAGCTATTCTTTATGCTTGTGATAAATTTCGTTCTTATCTTGTGCAGGCTAAAACAATAGTTTATACTGACAATGCTGCTCTCAAGTATTTGTTTGCTAAACAGGACTCCAAGCCCAGACTGATCCGATGGATATTGCTTCTACAAGAGTTCGAATTGGAAATCAAAGAGAAAGGGTTGCGAGAATGTGGTAGCTGACCACTTGTCTCGAATTGTGAATGAGGCAGATGCAAAGGGCCAACAAACAGCCATCAGTGATACCTTTCCAGACGAGCACGTGATGGTTGTGTTGAATGGCCCATGGCACAGTGACATCGCAAATTTTATAGCGAGTGGGATCGTTCCGGCCTTCCCTCATCATAAGTAGAAGAAATTCTTCCATGATGTGAAGTTTTACATATGGGATGATCCCTATCTCTATAGGAGATGTGCAGATACAATCATCAGAAGATGTGTCCCTCAAGTTGAAGTGAAGGACATCATAGCTCATTGTCATTCGTCCCCAACTGGGGGACATTTTGCATCAGCAAGGACAACAGCAAAGGTTCTCCAAAGTGGCTTCTATTGGCTAACAATTCACAAAGACTGCCATGCATTCATTCTGCAATGTGACAAGTGCCAAAGAACAGGGGGGATAACAAGGAAGCATGAGATGCCTCTTACTACAATCCTTGAGGTTGAGTTATTCGACGTATGGGGCATCAATTTCATGGGACTCTTTCCATCTTCGAATGGGTTCCAATACATATTGGTGACAGTGGAGTATGTTTCGAGATGGGTGGAAGTTGTTCCAACCCGAACGAATGATGCTAATGTGGTGCTCAAATTTCTCCAAAGAATATCTTGACAAGGTAAGGCACTCCGAGAGCCTTGATTAGTGATGGGGGCTCACATTTTTGCAATAGGTGGATGGCAGTGTTATGGGCTAAGTATGGTGTAAAACATCGTGTGACTACTCTGTATCATCCTCAAGCCAATGGACAAGTGGAGCTTGCAAACCGAGAAATCAAGCAAATCTTGGAGAAGTCGGTAAATGGGAACCAGAAAGACTGGGCGATGAAATTAGATGATGCACTTTAGCGTATAGGACGACATATAAAACTCCTTTGGGACTTTCGTCGTATCAATTGGTTTTTGGAAAGGCGTGTCATCTGCCAGTTCAGGTAGAGCATAGAGCATACTGAGCAGTTAAGAAGTTAAATTTTGACTTCGAGGCTGCTGGAAAAGAGTGACTCTTAAAGCTAAATGAATTGGAGGAATTTAGAAATCAAGCATTTGAGAACTCCAGTTTGTGCAAGGAGCGGGTCAAGAGGTTTCATAACCGAATGATCAAGGATCGCACTTTTAAAGCTGGTGAACAAGCTCTATTGTTCAATTCGCGCCTAAGGCTTTTTCCGGGCAAGTTGAAATCCAGATGGCCGGGTCCATTCACAATCAAAATCGTTAGAGCATCTGGAGTAGTTGAGTTGTTAAATCAAGATGGGAGCACATTTCTCGTCAATGGGCAAAGAATCAAGAAGTACTACAAACCGGACCAGATTTCAATCATACACGAAGCACGGTTGAAAGAACTCACTTAAATCCCGAACTAGGTCGTCCAGCCTGGGACGTTAAACGAAGCGCTTATCGAGAGGCAACCCGAGATTTTAGTTGTTCTTTTAATGTTAATTTTCTTTTGATTTGTATTAATGTTGACTTTATTTGATAGTCTTCATGTTTTAAGTCATAGGGACCAACAAATATGCAGAGGAAATGCGAGACGGAAATAAAACGGGTGGAACAGGATAAAAATGGCCTTTCTGGCAGCTTATTGACGAGACCGCATCAAAACGTGGCGAGTTAAGCTTTCAGCACGGTTGGCCTCGACGAGGCCGCATCCAGCGGTGTCAAGGCCACGTCCAAAATGGCCCCAGAGGTAAGTTTTGACGAGGCCACATCGCGAGTCACCGCGACCACGTCGCGAGCACCGCTACCGTGTCACGAGCCAACGAGGCCGAGTTAGTTCCAGGCCCAGGTACGTTTTTCAGCCCTTTTAACCCCAAAATTAGGGCTCATTCCACCATTCCTCTTCTCCAATCGCGATTTTCTTCTCCTTTTCACACACACTCACTAAATTTTTTCCTTCAAAACACCAATTCTTCACATACTCTCACCCATACATACAATCATACATCAAATTCACACACTTCCACTGATTGAAGTTGGGGTTTTTCGACCCAATTGGCACAAACATGGGACAAGTTCATCCTTTTTCCCTCGACTAAATTCTTCCGGTAAGAGTGGCTAATTCCATCTTTTACGCTTATATCTTTGATTCTTATGCACATTATTGGTGAAACTTTGTTGAATATGGGAGATTATGAGTTTAGTTCCAAGTTCTAGTTTACTCACCTCTAGTATGTAATGTTGATGAACTTTGTGCCACATATGTTTAAATTAGAGTCAATTGGTGTGTAAGTGTTGTGAAATTGTGTATTTTAGATTGTTGGGAATAGGTGGGAAGCAACAAATTTGATGTTAGCATGCTATTTTCATTGAAGCATTTTGTCGAGCATATTATGTGCGTTCATGATATCTAGCTTTACTTGAGATTTAAATGAGTTCATTCGTGCATTATATGTTTTGATTTCATTAGTTTGATCTTAAGCATAGTTTAGGGGGTCACATGTTGGGTTAAAAGCTTGAATTGTTGTTTGAAAGTGGTGAAATTTGGTGGTGTTTAAAGACGAGATTGTATGTTATGTTTTTCAGGTTCACTAAGATGCCTAGAGCAGGTACCAGTAAGAGTAAAGGAAAGGGTAAACAACAGGTGGGGCAGGAGCCTCCGAAGAGGGTGATCAACGACCCTCAGGATAGCCGTCTAGTGTATGGGTTCGCCCTAAGGAACCTCGAGCATCGTGCACGGTTCCAGCAGCTGCGGACACGTCCTATTGTGCCCACGAGATACTCCACTACCGAGATCACCAAGGCGATGGCTATTGCTGACAATATCAAAGCATTCTCGATAATTGCAGGATTGAAAGAACTCATGAGGCCGACCCGTAATTATGCCAGCCTCACTATGGAGTTCTTGAGCGCTCTTGTCATCAATGCAGCTAGTTAGCCAGATCAGTGGAGACCTGACAATATAACATTCCAGCTTATGGGCTGTTCACACACATTGACATTTGATGAGCTGGATGATTTGTACAGCTTCAAACCGCCCCCTAGAGACCATCCTAAAGATGGGAAATTTGATGCCTCAGCACTGTTTGGGCAGTAGACGACTGCCCCACCACTGTTACCTCATCAGCATTATGTCTCCAAGACTGCTCGGGCCTCTTGGATCCGAAACCCTGTGATTAGATATTTCCAAAAGATGCTCGCGCATACACTATTCGCGAGAAGGGAGACAGGGGCTTTTAGGCAGACCGAGATGTGCTACATTTGGTCTGTCATGCATGAGTGAACACCGGATAATGTGGTCCTCTTAATAAACCATCTAGAGAGTGTCGCCACGAAGCAGTCGGACAACATTTTCATCGGGGGCCTAATCACTCCCATTGCCTCTTACTTAGACATTGAGGATACGTGGTTCGAGGAGCTGACACCTTTTAAAGGCGAATATCTATTCACTTGGCCACTGTTGGAGAAGATGGAGGTAGTGAAGATGAGAAACGAGGGTAAGGTTCCCTTCGTCTTTTAAAATGTGGGACCTTACCTCCGGTTGCGCAACCTGGAATTGACCATGGTGTTCCACCTCGATGATAATGACAACATCGCTTTGTCATCACCGGAACATCTTGCGCTATCTAATGCTAATGATGATCCGGTTTTCTGCTCTGGAGAGCATGTTGAGGAACAGCCTCGAATACCTCATCCAGTAAAGAAAAGGAGGGCGGCTACAGCCAGTGCATCTTCATCGGGCCCTGTTGACGAAGAGGAAGGCGATATACATGCCAAGATAGCTGCTCTGCAGACAGAACTGGCCAACCTCTCGACTGAATTCGTCCGACACTGAGCCAAGACTCGAGGCAGCGCTAAAAATGTGAATGACAAGCTTGATGCCCTTTTGACTCACACATGTGCTGACTGGGAATGGAAAACCCATTGGGGTAATGTGTGGACTCAGCATGGGTTTCCACCACCACCTCCGCCACCACATTAGTCATTTGTAAGTAACAACACCTTGTCGTCTCACTCTTTTCCCACACACTTGGCCTTCGGCCAAGTTTGGGGAAGGGGGTGATAGTGGGACAACTTGGGCCGCTTATTTACTTTTATGTATTATTTTAGGTGGTTCTATATGTTTTCCTTTTATTTCGTATGAGTCAATGTTGTGCTGTGAGCTGTGATTCGGAATTCGTTGAAGATGTCGGGTCTGTGAACCCAATTTTTGTTGGTTATAGTAGTTTTATTTTCTTGCAGTTGTTTCAGTTAGTTTTTGTTTTGTTGGAGTCCAGAAGAAAAAAAAAACCCCCCGAGTTGTAATCGTTGAAAAAGTTAGGGATTTGTTTGATGATGATGTGTTAATGATGAGAAGATTTTATGCTTAAATTTGAAAAAGTGACACATAATAGAGCACGATAGGTAATTTGAGACAAAATTGAGTTAAGCCTAGAACTTTGATCAAAATGACCCTTGTAGGAATTGAGCCTAATGTGACTCCTATTTTTGGAGCAATATGTTAGGGCTAAAATCATTTTTGGTCCCATAACTCTTCACTTGTACAATTTTGGTCCCAAAAAAAGTTAAAAATTAAATTTACTCCTGTAACTTTGGAATTGGTTCAGATTTAGTCCTTTTTCTTTTCGATAATGACCAATTTGACTGGAAAATTGCATGTATCACTCACATGACTCATTTTTCCAGCAGAATTTTTAATATGTGGCACCAACAAGTGATGAGAAACGAGAAAAAATAAAAAAATCCTCTTTCTTTTAATTTTTTTTAATTTTTAATGTTATTTTTACTTCAAAATCACTTACCGATATCAGGTATTTAAAAATTGGATGGAAAAATGAGTCTGGTGGCCAGTACATGCAATTTTCCGGCCAAATTGATCACCGACGGCGAAAAAAAGGACTAAATTTGGACCAATTCCAAAGTTACAGGACTAAATTGAATTTTTAACTTTTTTTGGGACCAAAATTGTACAAGTAAAAAGTTACGGGACCAAAAATGATTTAAGCCCCAATATGTTATCTTTCGGTGTGATTTTGATTGGATATGTGTCTTGGTTTCTAGAACTTGCCTTGAGACTCTGCTGTGAATATGTAAAAGGTGTAATGTGACTTAGAAAGTGATATAGGCGGTCTTTGCTTTACAGCCTATTTATTAGCCTTTTAAAATTATCCTTTTTACCAAGAAAGTTGTGAAAATTATCCTTAGTCAGTCCACTTGAGCTTTTAGCTTTTTGTTCATAACCTTACATTGCAATCCAAGTATCATTCAATTTTAGCCTTTGGTCTTAAATTGGACTAATTGAGTTAAGGGGGAGGTAGATTGGAAGGTAGTTGGATTAAAAATTGGGAACAAAGTCGGTGCACTTATGGATAGATTGAAGGATAAAGGGAATTTGAAGTATTAGGTGCAAAAGCAAGCAAGTATAACCTCTCATAGTGTTTTGTACAGTATTTTTGTCTAATGTCCACAGGTTAAAAATAATAATAATAATAATATAAAAAAAAAAATTCGGAAAAGCAAAAGAAAGAGCCAACTGTAGATATGTGTTTTACTGTTTTAGAATTGTTAAGGAGAGGTTAGAAGTAATAAGTGCTTAGTTGATTTGAAAGAATAGGGTAGTCCCACGATGTGGTACCCAAATACTTAGTATGAAAAGCATTTGGTTGAAAAATACTTTTGGGAAGGCGAAGAAGTCACTTTGAGGGGTGATTTGCTGAGATTGGGAGAGTGAGATTGAGTGATTGTATTGAGGGGTATTCGGGTTAGGAATAAGTAGATTAGTCCAATAGATAGTCACTTTTGTCCAAATTTATTCCACCTTACCTTAAGCCAACATTACAACCACATAAAAGACCTACTTGATTCTTTGTCACTTATGCCAAAGTACTGCGTCTAGCTTAGACGATTGGCAAGCCTATGGTAAAACTGAGCATGTAGTCCAATTTGAGCGGAATAATATTTTTAGCCTAAACACGTGAAAGATGAGAGAAACACTTACATGGTGAGGATCAAATACTTCGAAAGCTTAAGTCTCGAAAGTAGTTAATTTTTGCTCTATCACACATGCTTGTTTACAATATGATGTCTAGCTTTCGGAAAAATCTATCTGAAACTAATTCGTCATCTAATCGCCCTAAATACATGAGTCTTTGTTTTCTTTTATGTTGTTCGGGATGAACAATGGTTTAAGTTTGGGGGATTTTGATACACGTTGTGTATACATGCATTTAGGTCGATCTTAAGTGTATATTTAAAGCATTTGCATGTGTATATGGTCGATAATTGCTTATATTTCATATCTCAGACCAGTTGATGTGTTTTGTGGAGTTTTGTTAATTTTAGGCCAAAAATAGTGAGTTTATGTGAACTAGAGGCAAAACGGGCCAAGAGGAGGCGAAATGGGCCGCGAGGGACCCAAGACCGGAAAATCACACTTCTGGGCAAGAAGTGACGAGGCCGCGTCACAAGGAAACGCGGACGCGTAAAAACCTGCCCCGGTTAAAGCTTTCAGCACTGTGCAGGCTGACGAGGCCACATCAAGGCTCGCCGTGGCCACGTCATTTGAGGATTTTTGAAGACATATTAACGAGGCCGCGTTATGCTTGACGAGGGCGCGTCAAAAGTCCTCTGAAATGCAAAATCGTGTTTTAATTGGATTTTTTATCCTAATCTCTTAAGGATTCAAACCCATACTTATAAATAGGTCTATGGACTCGCAAGTAAAAGAGCTAGACACTCCATATTCCCAGAGATACCTAGAAAAAGAGTTAGAAGACAAAGAAGACGAAGATCAACAGAACGATTTATTCGGGTTATCAATTCTTCCTAGTTTTATTCTTTATGATGTTTTGCAAAAAATTATTGTATTAAATTGAGACTAGGCATGAGTAGTTAAGTTATTCGTATCCTAGGGTTTAGAATGTAGGGATTTTTACAACAATGTTTTGAATTCCATTTTAATTTATAGACTCCGTTTTTATGTGTTTATCCCTATGTTTGTATTTCTAACTGAATTTGGACTGGCCATCTAGGTTTAGTTATCTTGTTTAACAATTCTGATTCGAGAGGAGGGAATTGTTATTAGACATACGACATAGAGCATAGTTGTCTATGACTGTGTAGGCATTGGTTTGTGAGCTTTTGGGAGTTAGTAGGATTAATTGACTCGAGAAGGTAATTATCTTATTTAATCTATGATCTAGTTGCTTCGAGAGAAGGGTTAGGTTATTAGAGCGCCGCTTAATAAACACTAGAATCCGGTTTAAAAGTCTATAAGTTTAGCATAGTCATTATTGAAGTAAGTCCTGAAATCGAATCCCTAGGATACTCTTTTGTTAATTGAACTCTTTTTTTTTAATAATTCATAGTTAAGTCATTTGTAATTAAAGTCTTTCATTTTGTTTAAACTCAAGCTTTTGCAACCTAGTATCTAGTTAAGACAATCCTAGAGTATCAAGGTATCGAACTACCTAAAATCTATACGTTGTGGGATCGACCTTGACTACCGTTACTACACCTACAACCGTACACTTACGGAACACTAGGTTAGAAAACCGACATGTCAGTACCTCCACTATTCACTGTACATCTTTTATTCGACATTCATGTATTCAAGTTGCACCTCAGGAGTGAGATCTTCCATCGACCACCATTCATCAGAATCTTGTATCTTTACCACTTCAAGACTTTGAGCTCAATCTAGAATGAAAGTACTCTTGCATTTAATTATTTTCCATATTCTTTCAGCTTGTCTCCAGTGAAACTCTCGACATTGTTTTACGTACCTTCACTTAGTAGGTACTCGAAGTATCTGAGAATTTCAGCCATCCTCTTATGATCAATTTCCTCTTCTCTAGGATTTCTCTTTGTTGGAATTTGATAAGTACGAAGATCATCTAGGTTCTCATATGTGCAGTCATGAGCAACCAACCTTCATACTAAGAGAGGATTGATAGATTGGGAAGGGCATCTTGCTTTCTTTCACTTGAGGTGGCAGGCTGCTTTCTATGAAGACATGGGTCAATTACTATCCCAGTAGCAAAATAGATCACGTGGGGATCAACTTCTTCCTTTTCAAGGATATGGCATACTCTTGCTTCTGACTCATGCAAAGATCTCTCAAAATCTTGTTGTTCGCGAGTTTTCTATTGTTTTACTCTCGCTTTGGTTTCCTATTCTTGTCTTCTTTGTGCAGTAATGAACCGCTCTTATTGTTCTCTTTGTTGTTGCTCAGCATGTTTTTTCCTTTCCTCATCTTTCACTCTTTTGACATCATCAATATTGATCCCAGTATGTGCTTCTAATATGTTCAGGATATTGACCAATATTATTTTTTCATCGGCTTCTCCTGCCGTAGTAGGGAGAATTGATCTTTCAAGGATTGTAAACCGTCCTTTTAAACTCTCAGCCTTTCCTTCATGATGGATGCAAGGCTGATAACTTGTCCATTGGTGTAGCTGTTAAACTTCTTAACAAGTTCGTCCATCCATTGCCTTTCAGCTCGTGTCTTATTCATGAACGTGAACTTTAGGTCTCGCATGTTCTTGGGATCCAAGGATACGGTTTTGAGCTATGAGCACCCCGAAGCATCATTACTCATTAGTCTTCGTAGCTGCTATACCGAGAACTCAGTTTCCTACAACGTACGATCAAATCTCTCTAGCACTTCTTGCATAGCAGCACTCATTGGCATATTTAACTCTACATGGGATTGCCTAATTCCCACTAGGGTTTCATTGTCACGCTCAATAGACTTCTCTGCACGTCTGTTCTATCTTTTGGTTGTCGTATGTGCTGTATCTGAAAGGTGCATCAGTTACTTCTACAAGTGGAATTATTCATTATATGATGCTTCATTACTAGCTCGAATATCCAGGTCTTCATCAGAACTATCAGTTGGGCTTGCTGGAGTTGGAGCTGGCATCTCCTTGTCTCTTCCACATGTGGTCTTCTAGCTTTAGCTTCTTGTGTAGCTCCATGACATTGTCCAGTAGGCTCACCATTAGTAGCGGCCTTCATGCTGGTATGTGAATTTATCTAGCTGCCATTTCCCCTCCATTGGTCCTGTTTGCTGGTTAGTAGCTTGAGTAGGCAACTCAGCTTCTATTCCATCATCTGATTTGCCTTGAGTCTTAGCTTCATATTTAGGGTTTGCATCAGTACAAACTGCATCAGCTGACTCCTTTGACAAACCTTGTTCAACATCTTTTGGCTGAGCCATTGCATCGTCTACTGACCTTGCATTAGTACAGGTAGCATCGACTTGCTCCGTAGCCGAACTTCCTTCTATGGCTTTAGTTACTGCTTCATTTCTAAGCTTGCTTCATTACAAGCTGCATCAGCCTTCTCCTTTGCCATTGTCTCTTCCGTTTCCTATTCTGGTGCTATAGCCTTTACCTTTTCTACTATATCTTTCATAGTAGTTGGTGCTTTATCGCTTAGCCTGATAGAAACATCATCAACAGCTGGATCATATTCCACATTCTCATCCTCCAATAAATAGTCTTCCTTCTCATCTGCATTGCTCTGGGAAGGGGTATCATTGTAATCCAACAACTATTCATCTTCACATCGTTCAACTGTCTGTGAGTCTGGACTATCTCTAAGTCTGACTACCTCAATAGTCGTACCAGCTGGATCTTCAACAGAAGGTGTTGCAACTTCAACAAGGGTACAGGGTGTGTAAAACTGCTCCTCACTTGCTTGTTGTTGTGAAGTAGTTTCTACATCTCCTACTACTTCTGAGATCTCACCTTGTGTACTCCCTGGCGCCTGTAAACTTGGTGTGTAAGAGATGGGCACTGCCTTGTCTACTAGAATCTGTCCTACAGTAGGTTCATCGGCGAACTGTGAAGTGTTTGTTGCCTTTTCTGTTACCACTTCATCAATAACAGATTTATTGGCATTTGCAACATCTACCTCAACTACTTATTTACGATTTTGGTAGCTTCATGGGCATTTCTGAGAGGTTGTTGCTGCTTGTATACTATGTCCTCTCTTACAATAGATTCACTGGTAATTCCCCGCCTAGCTCTTACAGATAATGGAATTTGATCTTCCTTAGAGCTTTCTGCAGTATTTGGATGTGCTCCTGTAGAATCGTCAGTAGGTTGCTGCGATGAGCTTTCTGGTCCCCTTACCACTGGAACCTCATGCCTCCCATTAGTATCATGTCTGATGTGCTTCAGTACTTATTGAAGCACTTTATCATTAGTTTCATCTTCACCATCAGAGTCACTGTCGTCAACAGGTTTGAGGGCAGCCTTCACCTTTAGGCACCCTTCTTGTTGTCTGAATGCGATCACCGAAGTCCTTGGAGGTCAGTTCAGCACTGTTTGTACATTGTGCTCAAGAGGTGAGCCATTCTTCTTCCTCATCCCAATTATCCCAGTTTTAGATGATAGTATACATCATTACCCTCTTAGAGCGCTATCTGTTATATCTTTCCATCTCCTCCTCTAGCAGTTTTTCAATGAATTTATCTTCTTCTTTTTCCTGGGGAGAGGCAACATCTTGGTTAGCAAGAAGTCTTAGTTAATCTTCTACTGCACATCGTTCATACCCTACTTCACAAGGTTCAACATCTGCCAGTGAAGTGTACTGGGCGCTACTTAGTGGGTTTTCTGTTCGAACCAACAACACTTCACCTTGATTCAAAGCATATGCTTCTTCTTCTTCTTGGTTTGCAGAAGTAGCAGAGGGTGGGTTCTGGCTAAGAGGCGGGATATAAAAACATCTTAAGGAGCAAATGTGGAGTCCGCTTGTACCTGCATTACGTGGACTGACTCATGATCAGAAGTTGGTGATCGTGATAGTGTGGTTGATGCTTTATGCTCATTAAAGAGTTTTTTGACAATGTTGGGCTTGAGGTGGGCTTTGATTAGCCTCCTTGGTTTCTTTGGTAAGGAGAAATGATTGATTCCTTTACAGGTTTCAAACTTTGAAATCTCTTCTTAGAATGGGTGTGGGTGACCCTTCAGAACATAGTTGATCATAATTTCATAGCTCTTGTGGCTCTTCGTCTTCGTGACCTCCTTTACTAGACGAATGAAGAGGAACAATGACCAGTTTACTGACTCTTCTTTCCATATAGTGATCATCAACCTGAATCTGGGACTGGTGCACTTGTCATAACTCCCAACTTTGCACTCTATACTACGACTAAATATATCGCGCAAGAACTCAAAACTAGGAATGAAAGTGACCTTGGGGCAAGATTCACGCACATTTACTACTTGTTGGTCACATGTGAATAGCTTCCAGTATTTAAGAAGTAGATCTCCACTAAAGATCTTCAGTTGTGCTGGAGACAATTCTTTCTCTGGCATAGAATAGATCTTGGTGATCGCAGAAGGAGTGATCTCAATAGTACTCCTTCCAACGGTGCATGTGATGGTGGTTGGTTTATCTAGGGGTGCTCACGGTGCAGTTTTACAGTTTTATTCAATATTTTAAACTACACATCAATATGTAGTTCAGTTTCCTATTTATAATTAAACTACGATTGACGTGAAAAAAAATGAGTATGCGGTTACGCTCGGTTTATGGCGGTTTCGCGATTTTAATCAAATGTAAAAGGAAGAGCATATAATTACAATCTAACAAGCAAATAAGTTGGAAAACGTCAAGCAACTTATGACTATAAAGAGTTTGTTGTTCTAATATGTGTCTTAAAGAAAGTATAACTATGCAAGCATATATGCTAACGAACAAATTTATGGAGTATTAACTACTAAGTTCATACCATATTGACTATTTTGGGCCTGATTTCCCAATTAATATAGCATGAGTTAGAACCCATATAATTTAGATAGATACTAAACACATACTTATAATATGTAGTGTTGTTGGTGCGGTTATTGAGTGAAAATTTGAAGTGCACCGCATATACAGTGCGGTTTTTTTTATCAAAAAATTTAACGTTGGGTTATCTATTAAAATTACTGATAGTGGTGCAGTGCGTTTTGGCTTGGGCGGTTTGGACAGTTTCATAAATTTATGCTCAGCCCTAGGTTTTTACCCTTAGAATTGCGAGTGACCTCTGCAGTTGTGTAGAACTACTCCAGCAAGTCTTCTGAATATCTTGGTGTGTGGGCACCAAGAAAAAAAGTCAAATGACTCGAAGACAACTTTCTCTAGATAATCTCAATCAACTGCGGTCCTCTATTTCTCTTAGCCATTCGTATCCATACATACTCAAGGGATGCAAGTCTTCCTTCAATGAAGTCAGAATTTTTGGTTGGAGTAGATTCCGAAGATGCCATTTTTAGCTTGTTGAAGAAGAAGAACCTTCGAAGATCTGAGTTTGTTTGGATATTTTAGGGTTTCTTTTCGAAAAGTTGTAATCAAAACTCTTTTCCCACTTCTAAGTTTAGGTATATATAACCTATCACTATTGATAATCATTAACGACTCTTGATCACTTGACAAGAAATTCGTGCGATTTGGACGGTTTAGATTCATTGATGGAAAAATGAATTTGAATTAGTGGTTGCAATTTAATGGGTACATTGGTCAAATACAAACCGCCGTAATTATTTCTGCGAAAGGCAAGAGTTTTAGTGCAGTAAATGACATGCGCATGAAATGTGGGGAAGTATTTGTTTGGATAAGAAAGCAACGTTTCCTACTGTAAAAAACTGAAAAGTTTTTAAGGTTCAGCACACTAAATGCTACGAGAATTATTAATGTTGTAGCAATTAGGGCAGGAAGCTTGAAATGTTATAGACATTACATACTTCCATCTTGTGTGCTAAAGTAAGATTACTTGCAGTAAGCTTCAACAAATCGCCGTATTTCAGCTTATTGGGCTTCTTCTTACTACGTTTCTTGTTGTAGTCATTTTTGTAAATCACCACATGTTCTTCACCGCCATTTTACTTACAACACCTTTCCTTATAGTAGGAAACGTATCAACATGCCTTACTTACATTATTTACCCTTACTCCTGTAGGGTTACAGTAACCTTTTTGTTTGACTATTTAAAGCTTTTTTTATGCTCCTATAAGAACAAACTTTACCTACATAGGTTCTCCTACATAAGTAATATCTTTTCTTTCAACATGATCGTGAGTGAAATGATGTCTTACCTCTATATGCTTGGTCCTTGAATGAAGAACTGGATTGTGTGTGATAGCAATGGCACTGGTATTATCACACACGTTAGGATTTTCTCTTGCGAGTATCCCATAGTCCTTCATTTGTTGTTGTGTCACCCACAGTATTTGTGCACAGCAGCTTCAAACAACGATGTATTCTGCTTTTGCAGTAAATGCTGCGATAGATTGTTGCTTCTTATTGAACGATGAAACAAGTCTATTTACAAGAAATTGACATGCTCCACTCGTGATTTTTTAGTCAATCTTGTAACCTGCAAAGTCAGAATCCGAGTATACTTTAAGTTCAATCCCACCATCTCTTGGGTACCACAACCCTACTCCAGTTGTGCCCCTTAGATACCTTAGAATCCTCATCACTGCTTGGAGGGGAGACTCCTTGGGTGCTGCTTGGTATCGTGCACAAACTCGTACAGCGAACAAGATGTAAAGTCTGCTTGTTGTAAGATATAAAATTGAGCCAATAAGTTTTATGTACTGTGTAACATCAACATCCTTTCCATATTTATCTTTATCAAGTCTGGTTGAAGTGCTAATAGGAATTCCTACTAAAGCTGAGTTGTCTTTCCCAAACTTCTTGATCAGCTTCTTTCTTTACATCACTTCAGTAATGAAGATGCCATCATCCAACTATCTTACTTGAAGTCCAACAAAGAAGTTTAACTCTCCCAGCATGCTCATCTCGAACTTGCTTTGCATCACCTAGGAGAACATATTGCATAGTTCTTTGTCATCTTGGGTTCAAAATAAGGTTTGTCTACAACACCTTTCTAGAATCCACTTTGGACTAGATACTGTGAGAGGTATCATACCAAGCTCGAGATGCTTGCGTAAGGCCATACAATGCCATTTTCAGCTTGTAGACTTTATCTTCAGTTGGATTCTCAAAACCTGGTGGTTGTTCAATATAGACTTCTTCAGCTAGAAGTCCATTCAGGAATGCACTCTTCACATCCATCTAATATACCCTGAAGTTCCTATGTGCAACATAGGCCAGAAAGATTTCGATAGCTTAAAGTTTGGCTATAGGAGCAAAGGTTTCATCTAAATCTACGCCTTCCACCTAACAGTAGCTCTTGGCAACTAACTTAGCTTTGTTCCTAATAGCAAGCCCTGACTTATCTAGCTTGTTCTTGAACACCCATTTTGTCCCATTACACCTTGATGAGTAGGTCTAGGAACCAAATTCCATGCTTTATTTCTCTTAAACCCATTGAGCTCCTCCTACATAGCTTCAACCCAATTAGGATCACTTAGTGCTTCCTCAATGGTACCGACTTCTGTTTGAGATACGATGCAAGAGAACATGACTTCGTAAGGTGCAAATCTCCTTGTCCTTACTCATTGTTTATTCTCACTATATACAGGGTGGTAGGATGATCCCTTAGCCATCTCATGTCTGGTTCCAAGCCTTGATTCACAACATCTTGCTGAGCTGCCTGCTGAGCTCCTTGTTGTGTTGTAGGTTCTGGTACAGTAACCTCTGTTGTAGGATTCACATTACCTTCAGCTGTTACTTGCCCCTCTATAGTAGGCTCTTCATCAGTCAGAGCTAGTTGCTAGATCTCCACATAAGGAATGGGTTCCTATTCTGTTCCAACCTGCTATTTTCTACCCTTTTTGTAATCCCTTCAATTCCTTCTAGGTCACAGTAGGGTTCATCAAAGACCACGTGTGGTGAGTCTTCCACCAAAAGCGTTCTCTTGTTGAACACTCTAAATGATTTTCATACTGAGGAGTATCCCAAAAATACTTCTTCATCATATTTATCATCAAAAGCATTTAGATGTTCTTTCCCATTGTTCTACATAAAACATATACAACCAAAGATATGGAAGTATGATATGTTAGGCATTCTTCCAGTCCACAACTCATATGGTGTCTTATCTAGATATTTGTTAATAAGACATCTACTATGAGTATAGCATATTGTGTTGGTTGCCTCTTCCCAGAATCTCTTACGTAGTTGCGCTTCAGCAATCATGGTCCTAGCAGCTTCTTTCAATGTTATGTTTCTCCTTGTTGCTCTGCTGAGGAGTTCTGGTAGCTGAATACTCTTAATGAATCCCATTGCTACTACAGAAAGTCTTTATGAACTAGTTAGTGGATTCAATACCTCGATCTGATCTAATATAGGCAATGTTGAGGCCTTTCTGATTCTGAATTTGCTTTATAAGGCCTAGGAGCTTTTTCTAAGTGTCTAATTTCTTGGCTAAAAACACAGTCCAAGTATATCTAGAGAAGTCATCCACTACTACAAGTGAATACTTCATCCGACTTAGACTTACTGGTTCAATTGGTTCGGAAAGGTCCATATGCAGCAGGTCTAGAAGTTTGTGAGATGACCTTATAGGTTTGTCTTTGAAGGACTTCTTGATCTGCTTGCCTTTCAAGCATACATCACACACACTCTCCTTTCTATATGCTACATTTGATATTCCTCTTACCAACCCCTTGCGTTCCAGTTTGTTGATAGTCTTGAAATTCAAACGACTCATTCTTTTGTGCCATAACAAGCTGAGTTCAGGAGTGCCTTTTAGGTATAAACCAAGAGAGTTATCCTCTAGTAGTTTCCCAGTTTAGTTAGATAGATGTTACCCTTTCAAATGCCTGTGAGACTTGGATCTCTTTTTAAGCATTTCCCTTCAGTGAACTTTATAGAGTGTTCCTTGTCACATAAGGTTTATGCTTAGTAGATTATACTGTAAGCCCTCGACGAAGTAGACATCTGTTATGCGGAGCTTGCCTTTAACATGCCTAGTAGCAAAGAGTAGAGCAATTTTACTCAACTGTTAAGGTCATTTGCAACTCCTGAGGTGTACCAACCGCCATAACATGCCTGGTAGCGAAGAGTAGGGCTAAGATCACTCATGCAGGCTTCGCAAGATCTAGAAAATGCCGAAGAGAGGGTTAACTCTGACGGAGCTAAGGATCAATGGTGGAGATCTACTACTTGAGTGCTAGAAGGTTTTTACAGGTAACTAGCAAGTAGTACATGTGCATAGATCCTGTGCCAAGGTCACTTTTCTCCTAGAGTTCGAGCTTTTGCACAAGATATTCTACTACAATATAGAGTGTAAGATTGGGAGTTATGATAAGTATACCAGTCCCAGATTCCAGTTGATGATAGTCTTGTGGAAGGAGGAACTAGTGAACTGACCACTATTTATCTTTACCCATCTAGTGGAGGAGATCACGAAGATAAAGTGATACAAGTGTTATGGAATCATCCACAGCTATGTTATATACAGTCTTGGTATTGGGATTACCGAAGGTATAGAACTTGTTAAGGGCAAGTGGATTGGTGGTACAAGGGAAGGTACCAAGTGAAGGGTGGAAGAGGATGAGGGAAAGGTCACTCACGTGCCAACCATACCTGCACGCAAGCAGAAGGTGATGACTTTCAAGCTGCTTGCCACAAAGAAGAGATCTCAATGGTCGAAACCTGCAAAGAAATCGACCATTTCTTCTTAGGCCACGAATGAAGAGGAAGAGGAAGAGAGTAGTGCTGAGGAACAATCTCTAGAGACAAAGCGGAGGAGGTTAATAAGGTCCCGTCTCAAGCAAAGCACTGACAGACAACTCTTTGATGAGCCTGAAGCGACCGCCTCACCATCACAATCATTATCTCCTTATCGTGAGTCGGAACCTGTAATGCAAGAACAAGAGCACACAACTCTTAGTTCCTATGGCGTTCTTCCTATCCCACCTCTTAACAAGTGACGGTGAAAGACTTATTGCCCAATAAAATACTGCCCCTTCCAAACTAGAAGAAGAAGAAGACAAGATCATTGAGGAGGTGCTGGAGGAGAAAATTGAAAGATATCATAGATGGACATCCAATAAGGTAAGGCTTCACTCTAATATCTTGAAATGGGATAATTGGAGTGAGGAAGAAAAATGGGTCACTGATTGGGCACAATCCAAAGACATTGCTGATATGACCTCCAAAGACATTGGTGATAACATTTGGGCTAAAAGAAGGGTTTGCCTTCAAGAGAAGGCAACCATGAAAAGTCCAACTGATGATGGTAAAGACAAACTAACAGTGATAAGGTGGCTTGAGTGATAAGGCACACCAGAATGAAAGCCTATCTAAGCCACGAGATACCATACTGTAACGTCCCATTTTCGGAAAGAAGAAAACTTCGGGAAAAGGGGCGCTATAAACTTTGTTTGAGGATATATTTTCATTATTATTTTGTAAATAATAAATTTTAAATAGAAATTCGAGTTATGAAAATAACTTCATATCGTTAGATAAATATCAAAAACAAACATACTTTGGTGCGGAAGCTCTTTCTTAAGAAACATAAGTTCACTTTCAAACTTTAGAGGACAATCCTCAAGTAATTTTACATCAACTAAATATATCTTCGTTCAAATAAATAAACAATTGAAATATCACCTTTGAGAAACTATATGATTGAAAATAAACTTTTACTTTGAAATTACGTGAGTTGGAGTGGTACAGGGACATGCTAATCTTCTCTGTATCGTTCTAATTTTATCGGATGTCCCCAAGTCCCGATGAAAGTGGACCAGGAAGCTCGTCGCAACAACCTGCTAACAAATCTACAGCAGTACAACGAACTGCTGCAGAAAGCTCTAAGGAAGATCAAATTCCTCTATCTGCTATTTTGAGAGCTAGGCAGAATGCTAATGAATCTGTTGTAAGAGAGGACACAGTAGACAAGGCAGCAACAACCTCTCAGAATGCCCATGAAGTTACTACTTACGCAGAACAAGTAACTGAGGCAGATGCTGCAAATGCCCATAAATGTACCATTGATGAAGTGGTAGTAGAGAAGGCAGTAAGCACTTCACATTTTGCGAATGAACCTACTGTAGGAGAGATTGCAGTAGATGAGGCAATACCCATCTCAAACACCAAGTGTATAGGCGCCAGGAAGTACACAAGATGGGATTCATGAAGTAGTGGAAGATATAGAAGCTACTTCTTAGCAGCAGGCAACTAAAGCAAGTGAGGAACAATTTTACATACCTAGTAACTTTGTTGATACTACTCCACCTACTATTGCAGATCAAGTTCATACTGCTGATGAGGTGATTATTCTTGATGACATAGTAGACTCACAGACAGTTGAATAGCATGAAGATAAAAAACTACTGGACAACACTACCAATCCTTCCAAAAGCAATGCAGATGAGGTGATGACTATCTGCTAGAAAGTGAGTACATGGATTTAGAGCAGACTTATGATGTTCTTGCTGGACCAAGCGGTAAAGTGCCACCAACTCAAGAAGAAACGCAGAAAGGATGAAGGCCCTGGCAACAGAATTAGAAGCACGAGAAGAATTGACTAAGACGCAAGCAAATGCTACATGTACTGATGCAAGATCAATAAAACGACGCACTGGCTCAGCCAATGGAAGTGCAAAAAGGTTTGACCAAGGAGCCAACTAATGAAGTTTGTACTGACACAAATGTTTCAAATGAAGCTGAGGCCCAAGGGAAATCAAATGTTGAAGTAGAAACTGAGTTGCCTACTCAAGCTATTGACCAACACAGATGACCATTTGAGGGAGAACTGCAGCTAGCTCTAAGAAGACACATGCATGAGAAGGCTACTACTGATGGTGAGCTTACTGGAAGATCTCATGGAGCAACCACAAAAACTGCAACTGGAAGTTCTAATGTGGAATAAATTAGGAGACCACCAGCTCCAATTCAGGAACCCCATAGAAAGTTCTGAAGAAGATGAACAGAAATTAAGGGAGAAACTCCCCTAAAGAATTTCGTTCACATTAGTAGCTCAAGTAGCTTACTACAACAGCAAAGGCAGCAACAGAAATACGAGTAGAAAAGTCTCTTGAGCTTGACAATGAAGCCCTTATGGGTATTAGGCAATCCCATGTGGACATGCATCTACGAACAATGATGCCTAACAGGAAGTGCTGGAAAGATTTGATCACAGGCTCTTAGCAACCGAGTTCTCGATAGAAGCTGTGTAAGGCAATGAACAATGATGCTTCTGTGGTTCTTAAGGCTCTTGGATCAGTTTGCGAAGCTGTATCCTTAGTTCCCCAAGACAAGAGAGACCTCAAATTTCAGTTCATGGATGGAGCAAGAGTTGAAAGAGAATGGATGGAGGAGCTTGTCAAGAAATCTCACAGCTTCTACTCTGGACAAATTAGTGGCCTCACATCCAAAATGAAAGAAAGACTCAAAGCGCAGATGGAGAGTTTGGTACTTTTGAAGGAGAAACTCTCCTTCCTTCTATAGGAGAAGGCCGATGATAGAAAAATATTGTCCAATATCCAAAGCATTTTTGAAGTAAACACTGGATACAATATTGATGATGTCAAAAAGAGGGAAGAGGAGGCTAAGGCAAGGGTTGCTGAACAACAATAGAGGCACGAACAAGAGTTTTTCATTTCTAAACAATGAAGATAGGAGCAGGAAACCAAGGCGAATATGCAAGATCACCAATAGGAAGAATTTGATAGATCTTTGAAGGAGTCAGAGGCAAGGGTACAAAATATCCTTGAAAATGATAATATTCAACTCCACGATTCTATCTTTCTACAAGCAAGGTTCATGATCAACCTGTTCACAGAAAGCAGCCTGCCATCTCAAGAGAAAAAGAACAGAAAATGTTGCTCCAAATTTATCAATCCTTTCGAAGTATGGAGACTAGCTGCAAAATCAGTGCATAAACGAGCAACTAGATGAGCTTCCTCATTTCCAGATTTCAACTGAATGATATCCTACTGAAGAGGAAATTGATAAGTGGAGGTTGGCTGAAATTCTCAGATACTTTGAGTACCTATTGAATGATGGAAAATACAGAGACATTCCAGGTTCCACTGGTCACAAATTGAAGGTCTATGGAGAACAATTACATAGAGGAGTACTTCCATTCTGGATTGAGCTTAAAGCCTTGAAGCGGGATAAATGGAAGATTTTCCTTTCGGTTGAATGGTGGTTAATAGAAGATCTTACACTAGGTGCAACTTGAATATGGGAATTTTGAATCATGTATACCAAATAGTGGAGGTACATTGAGAATGATCCTGACATATTCAGAAGGAGTAGGGATCTGAGAGCAGAACACAGAGCAAGGCATAGAGGTAAACAGTATAACAAGCAACATTTCACAACACGTCTTTCGAAGAAGGATAGAAGGTGATTGTTTGCTAGGTAAACTTTTACTTGTCTATGCTCTGGATTTAAGATTATTTTTATTTGGCACGTGCTGACTATAACTGCAATAGATAGGCATATCTAATTAAAACAATTATCTTTATTGCCAAATGATTACAACTCGTAATCTTATATCGAGAATGTTGCATACTTAGTACCTTTTGATGAATGATTGTTTATTCATAACAGTTTTTGTGACTTTAAGTATGTTGTTTATTTTTTACGATGGAAAGACCTCCCGTAAGGTAGATACTAGTGCCCCCAAAATATTTGTAATGTAATAGATACGGCTAGTTCTACTTAACCAGATGTCATAACAAGCAAGCAGCACACACTACAAGGTTACTACGAGCAACGGATCCTGAATCCCAGTAAAAAACAAACTACAGTGAGCACGCAGCACGGTTGCTTATGCCCATCCAACATACAACATTGCTTGCAGTAGGGAAAGTACACCAAACAAGCAAGTAGGCGTCTTGTCAACAAGTGCGAAAGTCAAAGTCAAAGTCGGGGATATTGTAAATACAAAATATAGCCAGTGGAGACAAGGTTTAAACCTTGTACTGACTAACCAGTTACGTGGGGACACGTAGCCTGACGGAAAGAAAAAGGTGCATTAGACACTGACACAAAGCCGCAACCACTCTGACCAAGTCCTTGCAAAGAAAGGACAAATGACTCTTTACCATACGAGTAGCATTAAATGTTAACGGGATTATTCTCTCTCTTCAACAAGAAGAAATTCCAACTGCTATAAATAAAAGGAGATGGAAGATAAAGAGAGGCTACCGAACTATTAAAATTCAAGCAATTACTTCACATTAAGCACTCGAGCATTTTTATCCAAGCTTCAATACATACATTATGATATTCAACCAGGGTTTATACAAAGTATACAAGAGTAACATAACAAGCATTAAGCATGCAAGTGAAGAACCTGAAGCTGCATTATCTCTCAAGTCAAGCTAGCTCTCAAGTTGTCTTCGGTCCTAATCCTTCTCTAAACCAGGAAGCTCGCCCACTTCTATACTGTATTTCAAGTTTAGAGGCAGCTACCAAAAGTTGAAGAAAAACTTTCATTAAAATAATCTCACGAAAAGTTCTTGAAATGGCGACTCTTCGTTTGAATTAGGGAATCAAAGTTTTATGTTCTTTGGAACGTGTTGTACAATAGTGGAGTAGCATTTTGAGGATACACAAAAACTATTATAAGGAGCTAAGTTGGACTCAGACATCAGTGTAGCTAAGTTGTAATTGTGTCTAAACATCTTAGTGAATTTTCCCGCTCTACAAGGGAAGAGTGGACGTAGAAGTATTACCCCCACCTTTGAACCAGTATAAACTCTGTGTCTATTTTTATATTGCTTTTATTTAGAGTATATGCGTAATACTCATCTTCTGCATACATTTGTAAGAAAACTTATTTGCATATTCCGCTGCACAAAAAACTACCTTAGCATTGTGCACTGTAAGCTACTTGTGGCCAGTTTACCTCATGCATATTGTCTAGTACAAGCTTACTGTATTAGCTTTGCTACAACAACCAGTTTCTTGCAGTAAGAAGTATTATCACTGATTATCCTTAAAAACGAGCACTACTTGTCTTTTTATAGACTTCGGAATAGTCCTGGGGAGATTAGGAATTAGTTCCTACTTGGGATAGGAAAGTTCTTCAAAAATGCACTTTGGACGCGGCCGTGTTGTGCTTCTGACGCGGTCGCGTCACTTTGAACTCAAAACTCCTTTAAAATGTGACAATATGACTCGGCCGTGTTGCATATTGAACGCGGTCGTGTTGTAGCATCCGTGTGGTTTTGCATATAGGCGTGTTTTGACATGGCCGTGTTGAGCTTTTGACGCGGCTGTGTCGGTTCTCGTCTGGTCTGACTTTTGTACCAGTTCAGACTGGTCTAAGCCGGTCTAGACCGGTTTTTGGCTGGTTCGGACCGGTTTTCGTTGATTTTCTCCAGTTTAGACTTCCCTTTGACTTGTTCTTTCGTCCGTTAGTCGTAAATCATGACTTTTAGTCCTAAAATTTCTCAAAAATACCTTAAAACAAGTCAAACACGTTAAATGGTCAAATTTATATCAATCTATCCAACTCTTGACAAAATATGCACATAATTGCCATAAAATACTATCCTAACTCAACCTAATTACATGCATAATTAACGTGTATCATGGCCCAACATGATGGGGGTTAAATTCGTTGTGATATTGTTAAGGGCACTGTGCTGGGATTTCTACTCGTGCAGGTATTACTCTAGATGGATTTGGTATTGTTAGGAAATGAAACTCTTACAACACACACACACAATGCTCAAACCAAGAAAGAATGAAAACCAATCAAGAATTCGGCCAAAATGAAACCGAACGCAAAACAGAAACAAAAATGAAGAACACAAGGATTTTACGTGGTTCGATCAATGTGATCTACATCCACGGAGGCTCTATACACCTCAATTCACTCCACTAAACAATCAATTACAAGAATTAACCCAGAAAACTAGAAACCCCCAATTCACAGATCGAATTGAGCTAAAGAACCCTAGCTATCTAATTCTAATGATTGAGTAGTGCTTACAGAGGGAAAATTACGTGTATCAACTCGCAGTTACAAGTGGATTCAATGTATATAAAGGTCTAAGCTAGAATCAAGAAGCATCAGGAGTTGTAACCAATTCAGTTTCCAACTGCATAAAACTGTTAGACGGGCCTTTCAAAACGGTTTTACACTCAAAGGTTCTAAACCGTTGCATAAGTCAGTTATAACCGCTTTGACTCCGGTTCCCACTTAACCTTTAAAACTGAGCCGGCTAAAACCCGGTTCTCTAGCCCGGTTCTTCCTAACCTGAACCCGGTTACTGATTCCTCACAACCTCTACTAGAAACTATGATCACTTGATGACATTGAACTGATATCTACAAATCTCCACCTCAATGAACTCAAGTGTACTTGACCACCTCATTCTGCATTTGGTGTTCAGGTCAAATTACATTGTTCAAGCCTTATCAGGCTTGAGCAATGAACCATCTTGCTTCCCGGAGCTGCTTTGGTTAGAAAATCAGCAGCATTATCCATAGTATGCACCTTCTTCACTTCAATAGATCCTGTTTCAATCACATCTCTTGCAAAATGAAGTCTAACATCAATATGCTTAGACCTCTCATGAAAAGCTTGATGTTTCACCAAGTGAAGAGCACTCTGATTAGCACACTGAATGGTAACACACTCTTGTCTGATCCCTAGGTCTTTGAGTATTCCTTTGAGCCACAGAGCTTCCTTGATTGCCTCAGTTAAGGCAATGTATTCTGCCTCAGTTGTTGACAAAGCAACCACAGACTGTTGCACACTTTTCCAACTTACAGCTGTTCCATACAAAGTAAAGACATATCCTGTAACAGGTTTCCTTGTATCCAGGTTCCTAGCAAAATCTGCATCAGCATATCCAACAAGAGGTATAGCACCAGCTTCTAGTTTCTGAAACTTTAGACCTACATTTACTGAGTCTTTCAGATATCTCAAGACTTGCTTCAAAGCTTCCCAATGTGTCTCTCCAGGGTTTGACATGTACCTGCTTACCAGAGATACACTGTAGGCCAAATCTGGCCTGCTGCATATCATTCCATACATCAAACTGCCAACACCACTGGCATATGGAATATTCTTCATGTGAATCTCCTCAGCTTCTGTCTTTAGGACAACTTAGTTTGTAGGTTAACTGGAATAATTACTGGTTTTGACTCATGCATGTGAAACCTCTCCACAACCTTCTGCAAATACTGCTTCTGTGAGAGCCAAAGTGTTCCAGTCTTCCTTCTTCTAATGATGTCCATTCCCAGTATCTTTCTTGCTTCCCCAAGATCCTTCATGTCAAATTCTGAACTCAATCTTCCCTTTAGCTGTTGTATCTTGTCCATACTCTTACTGGCAATGAGCATATCATCCACATATAACAACAGAAATACTTTTTCAAACCTTGAACCTTTGTTAAAGTATACACAACTGTCATATAAGCTTCTTATAAAACCTGCATTGATCATGAACTCATTGAACTTCTTGTTCCACTGCCTTGGACTCTGCTTCAATCCATAAAGTGATTTCCTGAGAAAACAGACCTTCTCTTCATTTCCTGGAATCACAAAGCCCTCAGGTTGCTTCATGTATATCCTTTCAATAAGATCACCATGCAAGAATGCTGTCTTAACATCTAACTGCTGTAGTTCCATGTCTTCTTGAGTAACCTTTGATAAAAGTATTCTAATAGAGAAATGATTCACTACTGGAGAGAATACCTCATTATAACCAATGTCTTCCCTTTGTGTAAAGCCCCTAGCCACCAGTCTTGCGTTGTATTCGATTTTATCAGCCTTTCCAGATTCCACCTTCTTCTTGTAGATCCATTTTGAGCTGACTAGCTTCTGCCCCTTTGGTTTGTCTACAAGCTTCCAGGTTTGGTTCCTTACCAGGGATTCCATTTCCTCCATCATGGCCCCTATCCAATGTTCACTTTCACTGCAATTTATTGCTTCCTTGAAACTGCTTGGCTCTTGAAACTCCAAGTCTTCTGCTACACTTAATGTATAATAGACACTTCCAGCTTGTCCATAAAAATCAGGCCTGTGGATTTGCCTTCTTGGTCTGTCTCTACCTATGCTATAAGTTCTGAGATTTGAGATCTCAGGTTGATCTTCATCATCTTCTGAAGAACTGTCATCTTCTGGTTGAGCTTGAGCATTTCTCTCTAGTGATTTTTCCTCAGTAGGCTCCACCTGAATGGAAATTCTTTCAGATTCCACAGCCCCATCAGCTTCTTCTTGACTTCCAGTAGAGTTGTATCCCATCACACCCTCATTGAATCTTACATCTCTACTTATCAAGAGTTTCTGGTTTCCCTGTTCCAAGCACCATAACCTGTAGCCTTTTATGCCCTCAGGATATCCTAAGAATACTTACCTCTGTGCTCTTGCATCGAGTTTGTCTTGCCTAATGTGAGCATAGGCCAGACAACCAAACACTCTCAAGTAATTGTAGTTTGGTACCTTTCCACTCCAAACTTCTTTTGGAGTCTTAAATCCTTGAGTTGATGATGGTGATTTGTTTATCAAATAACATGCAGTGTTCAGTGTTTCTCCCCAGAAGGATTTGGGTAGCTCAACATCAATCAGCATACATCTGACTCTCTCAAGCACAGTCCTGTTAAATCTTTCAGCAACCCCATTTTGTTGAGGGTTTAATGGGATAGTTATGTGCCTTGTGATGCCCTGATCTTCACAAAACCCTGTGAACTCAGTAGATAGATATTCCAAGCCATTATCAGTCCTAAGATGTTTCAATTTCTTTCCTCTTAGATTCTCCACCTGGCTCAACCATGTTTTAAACTTAAGGAATGCATCACTCTTGTTCCTTAAGATATATACCCATATTTTTCTACTGTAATCATCAATAATGGACATGAAATACCTTCCTCCTCCATGTGTCTCTGTTCTTGAAGGCCCCCATATATCAGAGTGTACATAATCAAGTGGTTCTTGAGTAGAATGCATCCCTTTAGCATAAGGCAGCTTCTTGGCCTTTCCCAGAGCACATTTGTCACAGAACTCAAGTGTTCTGTTTCCTATTTCACCAATTATGCCCCTCTTGGATAGCTCCTTCAATCCTTTCTCTCCAATATGACCTAGTCTTTTATGCCACTTTATGAGATCCTCTCCACTTATCACAGATTCAGCACAACCTATCACAGGGGATCCAATCAGAATAAACAGGCCATTGTGTTGCCTTCCTTTAATTACTAGCTTGTTGTGTTTAGTGATATGAAGATAACCATCTGTGGAGTTGAACTGACATCCATTTGCCACAAGAGATCCAAGGGATAGGAGGTTCCTTTTAAGACCAGGAACATACATCACTTGAGAAATGGTCCTGATGACTACATCATACATTTTTATCTGAACTGATCCTCTGCCTTTAACTCTGCAGGAGTGATCATTTCCCAGTAAGACACATCCACCATCCTCTTTCTGTAAATCCTTAAACCAGGATTCATTAGGGCACATGTGGAATGAACAACCTGTATCAAGAACCCATTCCTTTTCCATCGTTGTGTCTGTGATGTTTAGAACTTCAGGTGTGTCATCTTGATGCTCAGTCACAGCCACTTCTGCCTTCTGATTTTCCTGTTTCTTCTTCTTTTGTGGGCAGTCCTTCTTCAAATGTCCAGCTTGCTTGCATTTGAAACACTTTCTAGTTTCCACCTAGTCTCCCTGCTTCTTTGCATTCTGAGTTCCAGATTTGTTATCTTTGAATCCCTGGAACTTCTTCTTTTGATAGTTCTTTTTGAACTTAATGTTCAAGCCTTCTCCAGCCTGTGTAGAGACCTTTTCTCCCTGATTTTGAAAACACTTTGTCTTCAATGCTGAGAGGATAGATTCATAGCTGATTTTTCCATCCCTTCCAAACATTAATGCATCCTTGAAGCTTTACATAGACTTTGGAAGAACATTCAACACCATCAGAGCCTTGTCATCATCTTCCAAGTTCACCCCCAGGTCTTCTAACTCTTTAGTCATCTTGACAAACTCATCAAGTTGATTAGAAATGGCCTTATCATCAGTGATCTTGAAAGACATAAATTTCTGCTTCAGAAATAGTTTGTTTGATATTGACTTTGAATGATAAAGTTCTTCTAGTTTTCCCCATGCCTCCATTGCATTCTTACACCTTGATATCTCCCTCAAGGGTTTATCACCCAAACAGAGGAATATAAGGCTCGAAGCCTTCTTATCCACCTCTGGAAACTTTGATTTCTCAGCATTAGACCATTGATCAACAGGAAGAAGTGCAGAGTCTAACCCATTTTGAACCAATACATCATTCATCTTGATTTTCCAAAGTGAGAAGTTATTCTTACCTGAAAACTTCTCCACATCCATCTTCACTCCAACCATTCTCTCTTCCTCTTTGAATGTGTGTGCAAGTTTCCCACAGACGGCGCCACTTGTTAGGAAATGAAACTCTTACAACACACACACACAATGCTCAAACCAAGAAAGAATGAAAACCAATCAAGAATTTGGCCAAAATGAAACCGAACGCAAAATAGAAAAAAAAAAATGAAGAACACAAGGATTTTACGTGGTTGAATCAATGTGATCTACATCCACGGAGGCTCTATACACCTCAATTCACTCCAGTAAACAATCAATTACAAGAATTAACCCAGAAAACTAGAAACCCCCAATTCACAGATCGAATTGAGCTAAAGAACCCTAGCTATCTAATTCTAATGATTGAGTAGTGTTTACAGAGGGAAAATTACGTGTATCAACTCGCAGTTACAAGTGGATTCAATGTATATAAAGGTCTAAGCTCGAATCAAGAAGCATCAGGAGTTGTAACCAATTCAGTTTCCAACTGCATAAAACTGTTAGACGGGCCTTCACAATGGTTTTACACTCAACGGTTCTAAACCTTTGCATAAGTCAGTTATAACCGCTTTGACTCCGGTTCCCACTTAACCTTTAAAACTGAGCCGGCTAAAATCCAGTTCTCTAGCCCGGTTCTTCCTAACCTGAACCTGGTTCCTGATTCCTCACAACCTCTACTACAAACTATGATCACTTGATGACATTGAACTGATATCTACAGGTATTGTATAGCTGGGTTTAATGTTGGGTACGATGTGTTTAGGTGAATTGTAGGCTGGGTATTAGTAGTATTTGGAAGTTCAGAATATGTATTAATTGTTAGAGTAGTGTGCCTGGTGCACCAATGAGATTGGATTATTGTACTCTTTCATATTTTATATGTAAACAATTTTATTGGGAATTATATTAAAGAAGGCTTCATTTTTTATCTTTTATATTGTTTTCAAAATATACAAAATATTAGATAAAGTCCTTAGATCAAAATCAGCTAAGGGGCATGGTTAGGCATGTGATGGTGATCATGGAATATGCTCTTTAAGCTTTGGTCTTAAATTAGTCCCAAGTCGAAGCTACTTAAAACAGGATAATAAGTTGCTAGTAAGACTTGTGCATATGAAGAATACTCGTATGACGAGAATTCTATATTCCATTAGTATTAGTGTGGTGACATGAGTTCATGCAAACAGATGCTTGTTATAGAACAAGTTCATTGGACTTGATCCGTGGAAAATTCTTAATTGAAGATATCTCGTCGAAATAAGAATTCCCTAATTGCGCTAGTACATGATTGGTCCTTAGACTTGAGGCATGATGGTAGTCTTATGTACATTATGTAATACTTAGATATATCTCTGATTGCTTGAAAATAACAAGGCGATATATTGGGTGTTAAAGAAGTGTACATAACTTGTCAATGGCCAACATAGAATCCGCACTTGTCTTTGACAAAAGAATCTCCTATTGTTTTCGTTGTTCTTGGTTCGAAGACCTTGGCCAAGGTAGGGTGAATATGAATTCATCAAGAATCATTGTAACTTAAATAGAATAACGCAATTATTGATTTAATGGGGTTTCGACTTATAATCCATACCCTATAATTAATCGGGAGATTAGTTGTTGGAAGGACATTACATGTATGATAATCGCAACTATATATGTTTACTTGCTTTTTCACCTAACACTAGGTGATCATGCTACTTGCTAGGTGTTCCTGTGATTTGTAGGTTTTGAATTAAAGAGTTAATTCTAAATAATCAAATAATTGTTATTTATAAAGTTACAAAAGTTGTAAACCTACTGCTAGTGGTAGTGAACCTAAAATGGTCACACTTAAATTTGAATTGTAACATTTATCAATTAGTATAATCCAATAGTTGGATATGATTAATTAATATTTATATTAATTATATTTATATTTTGTTTAAATTGTTGAATTGAATATAAATTCAATTAGATAATTAGATTATCTAATTGACATTATTAGTGTAAAATTATTAATTAATTAACTTGATTAAAATTATTAGTGATTGAAAAAACAACTTATTAATTGGATTAATTAGTCCAAGCTCAACACTAAAATTAGTGGACTTTATTGTGAATCCACTAATAAAAATTAAGGAGATAAAACTTAGATAAATGTGTTTTCTAAATAATATATATATATATATATAATATATATATATATATTATACATATATGCATGAGCAACTAATTGGATTTTGACTCCATCCACCTCATGCGGATTTTGTTTCAAATGGGTGGTTAACCCATTAGCTGGATATCTTTGTAAGTGGATTTGTTGAGTCCATGAAATTAGCAACAAACCCTTTTTAAACGTGGTGGCAGATTTGCAACTTAAGAGATTACGTTTTCTATTTAATTAGAAATATATATATATATATATATATATATATATATATATATATATATATATATATATATATATATATAACCTAGAATAAGAAAAGAAGATTGACATAAGATAGAAGCTATATCAGTAGAAAAGTGCTTATTTTTCTTTAGGGCAGTTTTTTAGAATTGTTCTCAAAATTTTATCTCCTTAATTCTACACTATTATACAATTGATATAAACAACACTACTAGCAAAAGTGTTGATTCTGGTGTTGTTATTTCAATGGTGTATTGATTAGAGGGATTACACGTGGAATCCTTGCGAGTTCCTGTTCAGACAAGGCATTGATTCGTGCTAACCTCTACGTCAAAAGAAGGTGATTAACGGAGGTATAATTTCTTGCACCGAATTTTATGCTTTATGCATTCCTTTCAATACATGTTCTGATAATCATTTTGAGCATACTGGGGTTAATATATATATATATATATATATATATATATATATGATATGTTACTTTAAATAAATTTATGAATTCCGCTGGGTTAACCCGTGTCTGCTATAATGAACCGAACATTTGTATCTACCATCTTCCATGGTTTCTTCATGTTTAGTAGCACATCGAAGGTGTCCTGGATTTTCTACTAAAGCATTCACCACAAAATCGACATGCTGTAGATCCTTAGTATGTCACGATATTTTACTTTATTGGTAATGTCATGAACTGCTGAAATAACTCCTTTGAAATAACTCATGTTAATCAACTGATCAAAGCCATCCCTATTCCTATCTAGAGCAGATACACTTCACCGAATGCCTCATCGACGACTACTCTAGTCACCACGCTGATGGAGACTTTCCCGAAACCTACTCGCTCTAGCATTGTGGCGTCGTCGTCATTAACTGGAGTTGTACCACAGGTTGGCATCTCCATGGACACATCCGATGTCCATGGTGTCGCAAACCAACTTGGTTCTCAAAATCATCCTCTAACGGCCAACACTGAGTTTTCGGTGCCGATCATGATTCTGCCACAAGTAAATTTCCAGATGCCTCAAGGCGGATCGATGCCCTCGAGTTCCCTACTTGCCTCTGCCACTAGGGATTTTCCACCTCAAAATCCCAAAGAGTCTTTCGTATGGGGAGCTGCCATTGTCTCCACACTAGTCACAACCTTGGTTCAATAGATCCCGAGTATCCCTAGAATGTGGATTCACCAGAAGGTGTTGATTTAGGGATCATTGGTAGCCAGAAGAGAAGTAATAGTGCTGAAAGTTCTTAGCACCCAAGGCATTTTTCAAGGCTAACCAAAAAGGTGGTGGATGTTGTTGATTCGGGACCTGCAAAGAAGAAGAAGAAGGCTAGTCGTGGTTTATCTTCTGCACCTCCGTACAAGAGACGTAAGAGCAGTAAAACCCACTCACTTATGCATCTCCTATTGCATATGGGAACCAAGATTGGTCCCCTATTTATAGGAGACAGGGGCTGAAAATTTCAGCCCTTTTAGGATTAGGAAATCCTCTCCCACTATTTATAGGGGATAGGTCCCCTATTGCATATGGATAAATCATAATCCCCTTAGGAATTAGATTCTTCCTTATCTTTTCTTTCCTTATCTCCTACTTCTAATTAATCCTTATCCTTTTAGTTAATGGACTTCTATTGGGCTACTTAAGGGGCCTTTAGAAGTAATAGGATTGGGCCAAGATATCCATATTGAGCCATCAATATTATTTTAGCCCATCAATATTAATTCATTCCACTATAGAATTAATATTGAACTACCCATCTTAATTTATATTACGATATATGGCTCCCGATTATTTTTCCCGTGTTTAAGATTCAATGTCCATTAATTAATTTAAGCTACTAAATGCTTTAATTAATTAATATCTTTTATTCCTTGAGAACAAATAGCTAAACATCATTATCATACCGGAAGTTAATCCACTATAAAGGTTTGATAAAATAAATATTCTAAACACATCAAGGGGACATAATCAACTTGTTTTACCAAGACACGATTTTCTGTATTAATTTAGCAATCTATCATATAATTAATAATATTGCCCAAAGTATAGAGTATTGAGTCCCAATGACTCCTTACCCATAATAAATCAAAACAACATAAGCAATTATATACAATCCCAATTATATGTTAGAAATTAAGAAAATAATAACCACTGAGATCTAATTTTCCTTCAAGTCAGTTTAGAAAAATTATCTAACTATTGGTCCAATTCAGTGCAACAAATGCACTAGTGTAATCTCTTGGTCAAGACAAACCAATCTGAGCCTTACACATCAACTTTTACCAATGAACTGTTCAACTCCATCTAAGTTGTGAATCTTTATACTTATTACAAGGAACCGACAATCTGATCTTCTGTGATTTACTACACACTACATTGTCTATAATGTAAAGTATTCAAACATTATGCAACAAATATATATAACATTCATAGTATTTAAGGCACACAGTGATAATTTATTCTCATTCAATAAAGTGCAAGAAATTTATATAAAAAGCAACACTTAAAAGCATTCTTTACAGTATAATCCTAACAATCTCCCACTTATACTTTAAGCCTGCTTTTAAGTATACTACAGCATGTCCTAATAATTCTCGCACTTATACTCAAAGCAGCGTGGCAACACACTTGACTCCCATTCCTTCCGCATGTTCCTCAAATGTATTCTAAGGCAGACTCTTTGTGAAAGGATCTACTAGGTTGCCTCCGATGATATCTTTGCCATCACTATGTCTCCTCTTTTAATGGTTTCTCGTATGAGATGGTATTTCCTTTCAATGTGTTTGCTCGCCTTGTGGGCTCGTGGTTCCTTCGAATTTGCAACTGCACCCTCATTATCACAATAAATTGTGATGCTTTTAGGCAAATTCGAAATCATATCTAAGTCCACTAAGAAGTTCTTGAGCCAAACCGCCTCTTTCGCTGCTTCACAAGTAGCGACGTACTCTGCTTCCATGGTAGAGTCCGCAATGCATTTCTGCTTTACACTTCTCCATGTGATGGCTCCACCTCCTAGAACAAACATACTTCCTGAGGTAGATTTTCTGGAGTCTATGTCTGATTGGAAATTTGAGTCCGTGTAACCCACAAGATATGAATTGTCCGATTGAAAGATTAACATTCTATCTCGAGTTCTTTTCAGATACTTTAGAATGTTCTTAACTGCAGTCCAATGTCCCTTGCCCGAGTTACTTTGATATCTTGTCACCATGCCCACTGCATAGCTTATATTCGGTCTCGTGCACAACATTGCATACATGAGACTTCTAACTACCGAAGAGTATGGAACCTTCCTCATCTATTCTATCTAGTTTTGCGTCTTAGGACACATGTCTTTTGATAGATGAATTTCATGCCTAAAAGGTACAAAACCCTTCTTGGCATCTTGCATGTTGAATCGTTTTTGCACAGTATCGATATACGAGGATTGAGATAAGCATATCATCCTTTTCTAGCGATCTCGAATAATCTTGATTCCAAGGATATGACCAACCTCTCCTAAGTCCTTCATATCAAACTGATTTGATAACCATATCCTTACGTCTGACAATGCCTTTTTATCGTCTCCAATAAGCAGAATATCATCTACGTATAGTACTAAGAATACCAAGGCATTTCCGATACACTTTCTATAAACACAACTCTCAAACTCATTCTGATCAAATCCATAGGATTTTATTACTTGATCAAAGCATTGGTTCCAAGCTTACGATGCTTGCTTTAGGCCATAGATTGACTTCTTAAGCTTGCATACAAGGTTTTCTCAGCCTTTTTCAATGAAGCCTTCAGGTGACACATATAGATGTCGCCTTCAAGACTTCAATTTAGGAATGCTATCTTGACATCCATTTGTCAAACATCGAAGTCTAGGTACGCAGCTATCGATAAGAGAATGCAGATCGACTTAAGCATAGCTACAAGCGATAAGGTTTCTTCATAATCAATTCCCTCTCTTTGAGTATACCCTTTTGCCACAAGCGTAACCTTGAAGGTTTCAACCTTCCCGTCAGTTTCTCTCTTTCTCTTGTAAACCCACTTGCATCCAACAGGCTTTACATCTATGGGTGGTTCAACAAGCTCCCACACTTTACAGTAATCCATAGATCCCATTTCTACTTCCATTGCAATTTGCCAAGAACTTGCATCCTTGTCTTGGATTTCCTCGTTGTATGTCCAGGGGTAAGATTCATCTTCACCGGGGACCAAGTTCGAAGACTCTCCCACGAACATGAATCGCTCAAGCTGAAGAACAACCCTCCCACTATGATAAGGTTCCAATTGTGTTTGTGTATCATGTGATATAACATCTTGTACAATTAGTATATGATTGCTCCCTCATAATTCATTCAAGGTCATCTCACTCTTGAGCTTCTGGTTACTCATATAGTCTTTTTCCAAGAACCTAGAATGTGTGCTCATCACGATCATCTGATCCTTAGGACTATAGAATAAACCCCATTCCGTTCCTTTGGGATAACCTACAAACAACCTTAATTCCGAATGAGTAACTAACTTATCAGCTTCCTTGTCCAGCACGTATGTAGGACATCCTCAAATTCTCATGTGTCTCAAACTGGGTTTGCTACCAGACCACAATTCTGGGGGATTTTTCGGAACTGATTTATAAGGTACTAAGTTAAGAAAGTAAGCTGCTGTTTCCAAGGCATAACCCAAAAACAATTTGGGTAAGTCAGAATAAGTCATCATAGACCTTATCATTTCCAAAAGAATGTTGTTTCTTCGCTCTGCGACCCCATTTTGCTGAGGGGTTCCGGGCGCAGTTAACAGGGTTACAATCCCTTGCTCAGACAAGTAACCCAAAAATTCATTGCTAAGACATTCGCCCCCACGATCAGATCGTAGAAACTTGACACTCTTTTCCCTATACTTTTCTGCTTCAGCCTTAAACTCTTTGAACTTATCAAACACTACAGACTTATACCACATTAGGAAAATGCATACCACGAGTAATCATCGATAAAAGTAACAAGATACTCGAAACCACCACTCGCTTGAATCGGGATTGGAACACATGCATCAGTATGAACGAGTTCTAACACTTCAGTGGCTCTATTCTCCTTAGCCCCAAAGGCTCTCTTAGTCATTTTACCCTCTAAACATGATTCACATGTTGGAAATGGCTCTACTTGGAGTGATTCCAATGAACCATCACTCACCAACCTTTGAATCTTTTTTAGAATAACATGACCAAGTCTAAGATGCCAAAGAAGTGTTTCATTCATATTTGAAGAATAATATCTTTTTCTAGAAATAGTAGATGTGTTATACGACGCATTTTGTATGATTGTGGGTTGTGCACACTTAATAGTATTGACATTGTTCACTAATGTTCCAGAATAGATAACTTCATTATTATGAGTAATAATAACATTCTTATTAAAAGAAACTGAATATCCATCCAAAAACAATTTAGAATCTAAAATTAATTTTTTTCTAAAAATTGGAACATAAAGAACATTTCTCAAAACCAAAGTCTTTTCCATAAAAGATAAGTGCACATCTCCCACTGCAACAGCTGCTACTCTTGCATCATTGCCCAAGGTGATGGTGATCTCACTCCCACTAAGTTGTCGGGTTTGCTGAAACCCCTGAGAATTGAAACAAACATGATCAATGGCTCCCGTGTCCATTACCCATAATTGGGAAGAACTCGCTGCTAAAAAAGCTTCAATAACTAGTGCATGAGATTTACCTTGTTTTCCTGCCTTTTTAGGCTGGGGACAGTCCGCCCCTCCAATGTCTTTTCAGACCACAGTTGAAACACTTTCCCTTGTTTGTTTTCTTCTTAATACCACCTTCAGTGGGGATCTTTTCATTACCTTTGAGATCAACCTGTTTTTTACTTTTAGTTTTTCTTCTTCTTCTTTCCGCCTTTCGGCGCAGAAGAGGAAGGTGCACCGCTAGTCATCAAGGCTTGGCTTCTCAGCTCCATAAGCATCTCTTCCGCGACCAAAGCTTTCAAGAGCATAGCCAACTTATATGCTTGATCATTGATGGTATAGTTTAGCTTAAACTGCTCAAAACTTTTTAGCAGAGAATGGAGTATGATATCGACTTGGGTATCCGCATCGAAATCAGCATCAAGAATCTCAAGCTTGTTAAGGTATCCCATCATTTTGAGAATGTGATCCCCTACGGGCATCTCTTCAGCCATTTTTCGCGAAACCAAATCTCGCATGGCCATCTGCCTAGCTATACGGTTCTGGTGAGAGAAGAGTTCATTAAGGGTGATCATAATATCTGCAGCGGTTCCCATGCTTTGGTGTTGGTACTGCAACACATCTAACATTGAAGCCAGAATAGTGCACCTAGCTAATTCATCGGATCTCAACCATTGCCTATGATATTCCCTATCTTCCACACTAGTTTCTTCCGTAGGCTCAGCTGGTCTAGGTTCATCAAGTACAAACTTGTGTCCTTCAGCAGTCAGGACTATCAATAAGTTTCTTTTCCAATCTACATAATTCTCTCATTCTAATTTGTTTTCTTTGAGTATGTTAAACAGTGGATTAAAGCTTGATATGTTGAATTGAGAATAAAACATACATCCATATTAATATCCAATTAACACAAAAATTATCACAAAATTTGATCATATGTGTTATATCAAAATCTCACAAAAGATTATATACATGCATTAGGCAAAGTCATAAAATAATTTAAGCAAGTCACGTTGAGTGTGAACGTTTACTTAAATACATTTAAGCAGGTTACAAACATAACAGTCACAAACCTTTAATTCACAAATTAATAGTCGGCTTATTCTTTGGCCATATAAAATTAACAGGGACTTCGTGTATCTAAGTATTAACCATAACATAACACAGGATTATTACTCAGTTTTGTATAAGCCTTCGTTGGGAAGGTCATATCGCCACTTAAAATAACCTACAGTTATCTTACGAAATTTATTCTAATGAACTCGTTTTTGGCATATCCATTAGGGAGAAAGGCGCATGCCAATGCGTAGCCAAAAGTTCACTTTAATAAATTAGTTATGGAGGCCATTAATTAATTTATTATCCATAATAAATTTAAATTAAAACACTTAGTAATTTTTATCAATGAGATTTTCTAGGTTCCTCATACACAAAGTAAAACAAAATATAAATTAAACACATATTAGACAATTAAATCCAATTATCATGGTTTAATTTTCTCATTTTGAGACGAGAAACTCAACTGCTCGAAGATCCCGTCGCTGCACCTGTCGTGGTCGGGCGTTGCATCCGTAGCGGTCGCGCGCTGCACTCATCGCGACTGCGTTACACACAATGTACTCATAGCGGTCCCGTCAATGCACCGTCGCGGTCGCATCTGGCGGACGTCATGGTCGCGACGAGTACCCGTCACAGTCGCAACCCCTTGGCATAGAGAAGGCTACAGTTTTCACTATCTCCGATTCTTTTAATCCGTCTTCGTCTTCGTCTTTGATCCGCACAATTTATTTACAAAAATAAATCAACATCTAGACTAATCTATTACATAATAATAGACCTAATCTACTCGTGGATTTTCTCACGAGAAAAATGAATCAGATTAAAAAAACCATTTAATCCAACATGAATTAAAAACATACATAAAAACCCATGTTAATCGGATTCCTGCAAAACAGATCTAACAATTCTACTACCCAATTTCAATTCAGACCTAAATTTTATTTTTGAAAGTTCAATTCAAAACTACAAAGCCCGAACCAATGGCTCTAATACCAGTTGTTGGGGAATCGGGGATTGTGCCAAGGATGTATTCAGGATGTAATTTGAATTTCTATTTTCAATAATCAAACAAAAATGATATGAACGATTAAATCATACATTCATGTAATTGAATCAAGGTAATCATACAATAGGCCCTAAACGTGCAAAACTAAGAGATTCCGGTATTTTACCTTTGAATTGGAGAGATACCGTTGATAATAATTAATCTTTCAACTCAAAGATCTTCTTGATTATTCCCTAAGTCCAAGCTCGCTAATTCGGTGGGAAATCAAATGAACTTTTTAACTCTCAAGGAAACGATTAATTTTCTAGGAAAATACCCACTCACTTATGCCTCTCCTATGGCATATGAGGACCAAGATTGGTCCCCTATTTATAGGGGATAGGGGCCGAATTTTTTTAGCCCTTTTAGGATTAGAAAATCCTCCCCCACTTGGGAGAGGAACATATGGATAAATCATAATTTCCTTAGAAATTAGATTCTTTCATATCTTTTCTTTCCTTATCTCCTACTTCTAATTAATCCTTTTCCTTTTAGTTAAGAGTAAAACTTAGGTGCATATGGTGTACAATAACCTTATTGTACACCACATTATTTTTTACCTCATTAAGTTAATTTAGGCCCACTTGGTTAATTTGAAAACAGTAAATTATCCCACCTCTCTCTCCGTCGCTCAACACTCTCTTCGTCTCTCACCTCAGAAACACATTCATCGAGCTTCAAATCTCCACTTTTGCATCTTCTTCGTCGAGCTGCACGTCTCAGCTCCATTCTTCTCCAGTTTTGCATCTTCCGCGTCGATATCTACTTCGTCGAGCTGCGGGCTTTCCTCTCCAGTTGAATTCTGCGAAACTCAGGGAAGTGAACTTCGAAATCAAGAATCAATGTATTAGTGTATGTTTATTCTATATAACAGTACAAGAAAATGGCACAAGATAATCACAGAGGTATATAAATTTGGATTATAGTATGAGATATGATCTATGATAATATATGTTTAATATCAGCTTATAGTATAAATTATCTTCACTTCTAGTATGTATATTTCTAGAGTTCAACTAATGTTTTATTTACTTTTGACATCAAACAAATGAACTAATGGATATTGAAAAGTATTACGAGAAAGTGGTTGAAAAAAATCATAAAGGTATATGAACAATATAATTGTTGTCTTCTTACAGTATATTTATTATGTTCTGCAGTATACTTGTTATGTGTTTGGAGTAGACTTATTGTATTCTTACAGTAAATTATTGTATTCTTGCAGTATAGTTTTTTTGTGTTTAGAATAGACTTATTTTGTTCTTGCAGTATATGTGTTTTGTGTTTAGAGTAGACTTATTGTGTTACAGTAGACTTATTATGTTTGCAGTATAACTATTTTGTGTTTAGAGTATACTTAGTGTGTTCTGTCAATATAATTATTGTGTTTTCAGTATAAAAAATACATTAAGCATGATTAATTGAAAATATTTTCAATTTCAGATCTAATCCTAATTGAAAATGATCATCAAAATGAAAGATCAAGTTCAGAAGATGATTCATTGAACAACAACAATGAAGGTAAAAAAAAATAGTATACTTTATTGTCAATATCAGTACATTCCGAGTTGCCTAACTGTATACCTTGTCTACTGTCTTTTTTTTTTTTGACAGATCTTCTCAATAAAATAATTGATGTATCTGGTTCATTGCTTGGGTTTAAAAGAAGCACACTTTAGCACACTTTGTGAGATGTATAGTTTATATTGCAAACATGCTCGTAGGTTTCAGTGTTAGAATGTCAACAAATAGATTCTCAACAAAAGCAGAGGTCGTGGGAAAGGAATTTCTATGTTCTAAAGCTAGAAAAAAGAGAAAATCAGATGGAGAGAGGAAGAGGAGAGCGACTATAAGAACACAATGTGCAGCATTTATGAAAGTATCGAAGAATCAAGAGGGGGAGTTTGAAGTTGTGAAACATAATATGTTTCAAAATCATGAGTTAACTAGGCCAGAACTAAACCACTTGCATCTTTCAGAGAGAAAAATCATTGAAGCAAAGGCAGTAACAATAGCAAATATGGTTGAATCTGTAATAAGGCCAATGGACTCTTATAGACACATGGTTTATGAAAATGCAATTAGTTGAAGGGGGGAGGGGGGATGCAGAATTTGTGATAGACATGATACAAGAAGAAATTGAAGAAGATAGTGACTTTTTCTACAAAGTGAAAATGAAAGATGGCAGATTATGCAACATCTTTTGGAGAGATTCAATGATGATGGAAAATTATGATGTCTATGGTGATATTCTCATATTCGACACCACATATAGAACAAACAAGTACAACTTAGTTTGTGCTCCTTTTATAGGAATCAACACCCATTGGAAAAATGTAATGTTTGGATGTGACTTCCTAGAAGATGAAAAAGTTGAATCATTTGAATGGCTTTCACAGCATTCAAGAAATCAATGAGAGAGTAAACTCCAATCACAATATTCATAGTCAAGATTTTACAATTGCAAAAGCAATTGAAAAGGTATTGCCTTACAGTATATTTAATGGTCACTTATGGTATGCCATATATTGTCTGATAGTATAAGTTTTAGTATGCGATAATGTTATTCAGTTTCAAAGAATTTTTTTTTATCATTCTTGATATTATATTTTTATACAGCTTGTAGTAGTATGTTCAATACTGCCTTACAAAGTTTGGAATCTATTATCAGGGTGTGTTGATGAAATTGAGTTTGAAGATTGTTGGAACAATATGATATCAACATACAAGCTTGAAGAAAATGAGTGGTTTGCAAGATTGTACAATCTAAAGGGCAAATGGTGCACCACATTAAGCAAGGATTTCTTTTCTGCTGAAATACAATCATCCCAAAGAAGTAAAAGTACAAGTAGAGTGATCTCATTCAATGCGAAGAAACATAATAAGTTTGACTGATTTCTATTGTATCTTCAAAGAAACAGTTAAAAGTTGGCGAAGCATATAAAATTTTGATGAGTTCACATATTCAACATCAAAACCCGACTAAAATTTACTAATGACGGGGGTCATAAAACAAGCTTCAGAGGTATATATAGACTTACTGTATATATAATGTTAACTTATAGTATTTCGTAGGTTTCCTGATAGTATATGTTTAGTATGTTTATGTATGATGAATATTGTCTTACAGTATATATAATCTTAACTTATAGTATGCGATATGTTGTCTTACAGTACATTTTATATTTGCTTATAGTATGTTTCATATTTCCTGATAGGTATATACCATAAAAAATTTCAAAGATTTTGAAGAGGAATTCCAGAAATGCATCTCAAGTTATTTAGTTCTCCTTGGAAGCCAAGACAGTACATTGATATATCACATCTCATCAAGTATGGTTGATAATAAGAGAAGCACAGTTATATATGACATCAAAATGAATTTAATTTCATGCAGTTGTAATAAATTTGAAGAGTGTGGAATTTTTAGTTACCATTGCTTGAGAGTATTTCACATAAATTCAATCCATAACATTCCAGAATTTTACATAAAAAAGAGATAGATAAAAATGGTGAAATCATGTGTTTGGGAGAAAGGTAGAAAATCAAATACATGCACAGAAAGGTCATTAGGTCAAAATTCAATGGAGGCATGAGCTGGCACGGAACTACTATAATTTGATATTGAGAAGCCAAGATCATGAACAAACAAAGAATTATGGAAGAAGTATATGTGCGAGATAAGAAAGTTATTAATACTTTCTTCGAGAATTCAGAAATAGTTGATCCATTTGACACCATACAGGATCCAGTTCAATCAACTACAAAAGGAAGGCATGAAGGGCGAAAAATCCACTTGAAGAACGAAGAAAAACAAAGCAAGAGAACCAGTTCAAATCAATAACAATAAATTTTGTTCAAAAACACCAAATGTTCGTATTATATAGTTACAATCTTTAACAATGCTATTCAGTTTGGAAAAACATTCTTCTATATAGTATATTTTTTATACAACTTACAGTACATTTAATTTTCGCGTATAGTATGTGTTTTGTTGTACTGATAGTATACGTTTCGCATAATTCTTTTTTATTCTGAAGTTCTTCAATTGAATTTTAAAAACCATTCTTCTGTATAGTATGTTTTTCATACAGCTTACAATATATTTAATTTCCGCACATAGTATATGTTATGTTGGGTGATAGTATATTTAAGTCGTCGCGACCGCTACTCCAAGTCGAGCCCGCAGACAACCCGCCGTATAACAAGTGTAAAAGCTTCAAACATGGTTCGTGGCCGCGACTGGTGTTCGCAGTCGCGACTTTGTTACAGTGTAAGATTACCGTTTACAAATTTTATAGTATATTTAATCATCGCTTATAGTACATTTTATGTTTCCTGTTAGTATACGTTTATTATAACTCTAATTTATTATATTCATTTTTAAAAAATGTTTAGCTTACAGTATATGTAATGTTGGCTTATAGTATATTTCATGTTCGCTTGCAGTATGTCCTATATGCCTCATAGTATACGCATTAATTCCTTTCCCAGGGTTATAGTATAAATAATCTTTGCTTATAGTGTGCGTTATATGACCTGACAGTATATATTTTGAATACCATGCCAAAAAGAAAAAAATAATATGTAACATCATAATATATATCAACAGTTTTGTACCCTGATCATTAAAATAACAAAGCAGATTCAATATTTCCAACATTGATAAAAAAAACACACACAAAAAAAAAAGAAAAATATATGATCAATGTTTTGCACATTAAACCAAATTTTTTGTTTTTCACTTTGAAGTCCCCTTCGGTTGAATTCAGCGATTATATTTCTTCGCAATAGCTTTACCCTTTGCAACAACATCTTTCTTCTTCCTTTCAGCAATCCTTGCGTTTTATGTTGGCTTCTCCTTGTTAAACATCATTACAACTTCAAAAACTTCTTGCCTTGCTTCATTAAGTCTTGAATGAACAATTTGAACACAAATTTCAGCGCATAGAGTAGACCGAACATCAGCCTAAAATAAATAAACTAAAAACTTGTTACAAATATATGTGATCAAATAAAAAACACAAAACATGCAATAAATTGAAAAAACAGAGAAGTATCTTGAGCAAATTAGGTTCTGAATAGACGATGCCATCAAAATACATCATATGATTCATCATATAAATAGCGCAGTCTTGATCGTGATTTCTTGTTTGCCAATTAAATGTCACATTATCGATACCATACATCGAGACTTCCTTGCCTTTAGGGTGTCCAATCCGATCAAGAAAAACAGCCAAAAGATTTTCCTATACAAAAAAATAAATAATAATATGTTACCAAAAAGTGTGTACTATTATACAATAAAAAATAAACATACAAGTACTTTATAATGTGTGCACTAGTATACTCAATAAACGATACTATAAGAAATAAAAAAAAAAAAAAAAAAACTGTCGCTTACCAAAAGCACACCAGTTTCAATAAAATCAGTTTCGTCAACCCCGTACTTGCAATTATTCAAATAATGGAACTTCGAATCAACAAAATTCACAAAAACGCAAGAAAAATGAGATGGCAACAGAAAAGTCATAAAAATCTACAAGGAGAAAAAAGAAGACATATGTTAATAAAAATAACTAAAATATCAATAAAAAATACTTAAAACAAATAAAAATAAAAAACTAACCATATCAATAGATTTTAAGGAATCTATGTTTCTACAGGACTGCAACTCACAAGCACCTATAATTTCATTCTTATTTTCTTCTTCATCTCCAATGCCCATCACAAACCTCCTTAAAGACTCCTATAACAACAAAAAAGAATAAATAAAAAGTAAACAAAAAAAACAAAAGTTTAAATAAAAAATTGCAAACTTGCAACATACCTGGTGTTAAAAACATAACGGGAACGTCGATTCGAGGCAACTTCTCCCCCATTGATGATGCAACACCGCGTGCCAACAGTAGAATTAAAAACTTGTTTAGCTGGATTTAAAGAGATCATATCCTGCCTAGGCACAATATGAACATTACCCATCCTGAAATAAACAACATTGAAAAAGAAAACATATACTATGTCAATAATAAGTTAATACTGCAAAGCAAAAAAAATAGTCACATATCAATTTTGGGGTCTTCACTAAACAAACAGTAGTCTATGATTTCTCTCTCCCTTAAATCCATGGAAAACAACAAGTGTTTGTATGCAATTAGTAATGGAGAGACATATTCAGAATTCCCATCAATGGTTAAAGACTCAAACTCTACATCAGGGACTAAATTCTCCTTTCTAGCACTAACCGACTGCAATGCCTTGCATAGCTCTTCCCCGGAAGCAGGTTCATCATCGATGTCTTGACCTTCACGAGATTTGTTAACATTGGGGGATGGTGTCAGAATATCGAATGTAGAACCATCAATTTTCTTATACCTCATAAAATTATTGACCACATCATCAATAATTCTATGAATTCGTTCATCTGAAAAGAAATTTTGAGAATCCGAAGTTTCAGGCGTTGAAGTCCTAACTTCCTCTATTGAACATCTCTTCATCTCCAACAATTGTGTCATATAATGATCGGACACAATTGAGATATCCCTCTTTAAAAAAAAAAAAAAAAAAAAAAAAAACAGAATCTCATGAAGACGCTGCAACAATAAAATACAAATTTTTAAATTCATAAGCAATAATAAACATGTACTGTATCAACATATAATCAAAACCAGAAGATGTACTGCATCAATATTTAAATAGTACTACTAGAGAGCAAAGCATATACTGTCAGATAAGCTATAACATAAGTGAAACGCATGTAATTTTACTTTCATCAGTGGCAACATTATGTAACTCAGGATTCTTCAGCTCAGATTTTGGGATGGAAAACTTAATGAATTCCAATCCTTCATCCTTTTCATTCTCATTTCTAGATCCCCCATCCATCAAACTAGCTTGCACCTTCCCATTCCTAGAAATTGGATACTTATCCACAATTAAATCTCCATCCCCGTATTCTTTTGCTTTAGCTTCCTCCGAACATACACCTACCCACATATGAACTACTCTGATTCACATAATTGTCCACAGATACACATAATCTATCGAGCAAAATATTTCACCAATCAAACTTAGATATAAGACTAACATCCTAAGTGGTTTTCAAAGCACCAACCGTCAACAACCCATTTGGTGCAGGGGCAAAGAAAGAGCATTGGGCATACCAAAAAAAAAAAAAAAATCCTTTCAAAGTCATCCTCCCCCTTCTCTCAGCCGACCAACAAACAAGCTCTCTAAAATACTCAATCGGGCACCAGACACTATACCGTTCTCAGCTTCCAACCTACTTAAGAGTTCAACATTATCTTTTGACCAAACAAAAACTGGGACAGTAGCACCCTCATTTCTAGGGATCATAAAGACATCATAAATATCGTCAGCACTTACAAGGAATCTACGAAAGTTATCCAATCTTAACATCCTACTACTAGGATCAAAATTGAATACCAACTAATTAAGCAACCCAAGATGACGATTCCTATTAATCTATAAATGCAATAACACCCCAAACCCAATACTTTCTACATCTTTCCTTTAAGCATCATTCAATTTTTTTATGATATTATATAAACATAATGCTCTGCGCTGGAAACTAACCCCTGCAAATTTAAAAAACATAAAATTATTAATAAGAAATAAAAAATACTGAAACAAAAGTTTTTCTTCTTAATATGTTCATCAATAACTCCCCTGCTTCCAACATCACCTTCAACAGTTTTCTCTTTCCCTCTTCATTTGCTCATCAACAACTCCCTTACTTTAAACATCACCTTCAACAGATTTCTCTTTTCGTTTATTTTTCTTTTTAACCTGTTCTTCAACCAATCCCCCATCAATCCTTTCTTTTCTCTTTTTCTTTTTTTCAGAACTTTCAACAAAATCATCACTACTAACCTTTTTCTTCCCAATTTCTTTCTCATTCACTACTTCCCTCACAGGTTCACTACTACCCTTTTCCCTAGCAACTACATTCTTTGCAGTCTTTCAAGCCTTTTCTGAACAGTACATCTAAGAACTTTTTCTTAATTGTAGGAAGCTTCTTACTCATTTGTTTGAAAACCCCTGTTTCTTTGCCAAATGATTAGATTTGTCTTCCATTTGAACCTGCATAAACACAAAGCATTGTAAAAGACAAATACAATTACAAAAGACAAATATAAAAAAGAAGTTCACCACTTAACTCACATTTAACCAAATTTCATTCACTGTACAATTTACAAATATGTACTATAAAGCAAAATAAAAATACTATCAGCAAACATTAACAATGTTGTAATAACAAAAAATATAAAGCGTAAACATACATTCATTATTATAGTATACTACAAAAGAGAATGTGAAGATGGGATTTCCATCACCGATAAAATTCATAACTGCTATTTCTGCAAAACTGAAGAAGATACATCAAAAACTCCCACACAGATTTGATGTTGGAAATAGGTTCATGCTAAGTGCTAACACATTCATATCAGCTAAACTGAACAATGTTTACCTAACTCCTATCAAACTTATATAGTAATACTACATGATTTCAAAGAATAACCTAAAACAAATTCACAACCCAAGTGCAAATTCAAACCGTTAAGTGTAAATCTTGTTTTTGTTGACCCCTTGTACTTGTAGTAGTAATCATAAGAATAAATCTGTCATCAACAAAACCAATCAACAATGCTACTTGTCTGTATTGCCAATCATAAGCAACACATTTAATTTCTTCGTCATATTGCTGCTTTGCAAAAATCTTTTAAAAACTATCAATGCTACTTGTCTGCGTTATGCATATGCATATTGATCGGCTTCCAAGTGCAGTAGACAAAGTATCCAAGAAACCCTTCCCTGATTACAAGACCACCAAAAAAGAAAAACTAAATAATCAACCGCGATTACCTTCTTCGCAGCAAAACCCTAACGAGCAGCAATCATGACTAAAAACGCCGAAAAAACTACACAAACCATAACATGCAGAACGATTAACTATAAATCGCTAAAATTAACACCAAAACACAAAAAATAAACAAGGAATCGAGATTACCTTCTTCGCAACGAAGCCCTAACAAGCAACAATTGCAAATAAAAATGCCGCACCACCAAATCGCAACAAAACCCTAACAAATCACAAGCAACACCACCAAATCGTGAAGATACGGAGCAAAATTGAAGAGTGAGAGAGAGAGGGAGAGAGGAGAGAGAAGCTTCCGCGAAGAGAGAGATAGTAATTTCACTCCAAAAAAAAAGGGTAAATCGTAATTAATTTCACAGGGTTAAAAATTACCGGTTCGAACCTGCCAAACACGATCCGAACCAAAGTGAACCGCGCGAAAATTGGGCTGGACCAGTTGGGGGTACAATAAGAGTATGGTACATCAGATATGCCCAAGATTTTGCCTTTAGTTAATGTACTTCTATTGGGCTACTCAAGGAGCTTTTAGGAGGAATATGATTGGGCCTCCAAATGGGCCTAGATATCCATATTGAGCCATTAGTATTATTCTAGCCCATTAATATAATTCATTCCACTATAGAATTAATACTGAACTACCCATCCTAATCTATATTACGAAATATGGCTCCCGGTTATTTTTCCCGTGTTTAAGATTCAATGTCCATTAATTAATTTAATATATTGAATGCTTTAATTAATTAATATCTTTTGTTCCTTGAGAACAAACAACTCAACATTATTATCATACCGGAAGTTAATCCACTGTACAGGTTTGATATGATATTAACTTGTTTTAGCAAGACACGATTCTCTGTATTAATTTAGCAATCTATCATATAATTAATAATATTGCCCAAAGTATAGAGTATTGAGTCTCAGTGACTCTTTATCCATAATAAATCAAAGGAACATTAATTAATTATATACAATCTCAAATAAATGACAGAAATTAAGAAAAAATAACCACTGAGATCTAATTTTTCCTTCGAGTCAGTCTAGAAAAAGTATCTCGTCGTTTGTCCAATTCAGTGCAACAAATGCACTAGTGTAATCTCTTGGTCAATACAAACCAATCTGAGCCTTACACATCAATTTCTACCAATGGATTGTTCAACTCCATCTAAGTTTTGAATCTTTATACTTATTACAAGGAACAGATAATGTGATCTTCTGTGATCTACTACACACCATATTGTCTACAATGTAAAGTATTCAAACATTATGCAATAAATAAATATAAATTCCTAATATTTAAGGCCAACAGTGATAATTTATTCTCATTCAATAAAGTGTAAGAAACAGTTTATATACAAAGCAACACTTAAAAGCATGCTTTACAGTATAACCCTCACAGGTTTATGTGCGTGGGAAGCTATATGGTATTACCCTTCAAGTCATCAATGAGGAGTTAGGTACGAGAAGTGTTCCCGAGAGTGCTATATATGATGACATAGATGAGATTGCCATGGTTATTACAGGGGAAAAGTGAGAAATGGCCCGAGCTTCCGAATGTCAACGATGTCTTAATTGTACACCGGCCTCCAAAAAATAGTCGTGCACGATTGGTGTCCCCCCACTAACACCACAAAGGTCATCATTGACCAAGGTATCCTGATCTACATAATTCGTATAGAGTGTTATGTAAGCTTTGGGGATCCTGTTTAAGTACCTCATGTCCCATGCCGAGCAGAAGCAAGAGTTTGAGCTGCCATTTCCTTCCCTCTTTTTCAATATCTTGAGCTCTCAAGGTCTGCCCAATGCTAGAGACTTTAACCTCATCAAGCCATCAAGTCAGACATTAGATTCATGGATCTCCTATGGATATATAGTGATGTTGAGCAACCTGTGGAGGTTGACCATAGTGTTAGGCCAAATTCAAAGCCAGTTTTGAATCATTTCTTTATTCTTCATCAAGCTCGCTTGCTCACTGCCCGGATTGAAGTCAATCTAGAAGCCAACCCTGCTGTGAGTTATCCACTTTGGAGAGATATTCTTCAGCAAAGTGGACAGAATCCTGCTCCCGCTGGAGTTGAGGGGGAGGGGGAGGGAGCTAGCCAGTCCAATGAATTTAGTTCATAAACATAAAAATCTTTTCGAGTTAAATCATAATATAATGGGAATCCAAAACTCGAACTAATCATGCAAACAACGCATCACCATAAACTAGTAAAAACATCGTTATAATCCAATAATCTAAAGATGTTCAACAATTATAAAGAAAAAATTGTATGATAAAAGGAAAAGCCCAACAAAGATTTAAAAAAAAAAAAAAAAACACTAATCATGCCCCCTCATAATCCCAATCCATTAATCCCCTTGATTGGCAGCATGGATATTTTTATCATATTTCTCTATCTGAACAAAAAGGTCCTTTTGGGAATGCTACGTGGTATTTGATATGCGCTAGAGAATCAGAGACTAAACCTTCACACAACGAAAATTCGCCGACATTCTCCTACTAAGTCTAAGTTATTAGTTCTTAAGTTAAACCTATTCCTAGTTTTGTTGACTTCCCTACATTGGTTTTTCAATCTTCAACTATCTCTCTGACTATACTAGAACCATCAATCAAAACATGGTTACCAGTACTGACAGTTCGGTCGAACTCTTCTAGCCTGTCTAGGACTTTGGCCCAACTATCATGATAGTCTCCCAAAAATGGGGAAGACAAGTAGTTATCTCGCACCAATTCCAAATCAGAAATGTGGATCTGTTTCCAAGCCTTTAAAAGACATAGGTGTCTTCACATCTTAAGCATTTTCAAGTAGTGTTCAGAAAGTGTATGTTCAGGATCCATCTTATAGTACATGAATTCAGCCAACTTACCAATAAGATCCCTTAGATATTCTTTAGTTAAAGTTCTTCTTGTTCGACCCCTATAAGTAACAGGATTCCCAGGTCAAAAACAAGTTTTGTGGTGAAACACATGAAAACTCAATTCATAACACGCAAATAAGAAACCCAGTTTCAATGCGCATGTTTAAGCGTTCATAAATGTATCTAAAAACTCGTTCTTCGGCCTCCCACTGTCTCGACGACTCCGAACATCCACAAAACCTTTTTTGCCCTTTTTCCTCAAAAGTGAAAGAAACATAGATAAACCCACTTGGCAACACTTCCTACACACACCTATGTCTTTCCCAGGCACCTAAACATGACCTTACTCTCACCAACGTTCCACCATGTGTTTCCACTGCCCTCCAGACCCACCCTACGCGCTTCTACGCACCACTAGAAGGCTTCACACGCCGTCACGCACTCGCACGCGCCGCCACACACTGGTGGCGGCGCTGCGGCGGTTCGGCGGTCAGACGACCCTTCGGCTGTGTCGGTCCGACAATCCTCCATTGGCGGCGTTGTGACAATCTGGCAACCGGCTAGTGGTGATCCTATGACGTGGCACCGTCCACATGAATGCTGACCGAGCACAAGTAGCAAAACCCTAATTGGCAACGTGCGCTGACTCATCAGCTGACTAGGCACCAACTCATCCACTGACTCCCGCTCTTACCAGTAGGCAGGTGTCATACATGCACCACCCTGGTAACCGAATTCCGGCTATTCCCGTAAATCGACCCTCCCGATTCCAACGGTATGTTCAATTTTAACAAATAATTAGTTATTAATTAATTAAGCCCAACCAACAATATTACTATCTTACTTAACAATAAAAAAAAAAAAATTCACACCTATATCTATTTTCAATTTAACAAATAATTGATTGTGTTCTTTTATCTATTATTATAACTCTAATTAATATTCTTGATAAAGACTTCTATCAAGTTAACCACCCATTTTTTACAATCATAATTAAGGGAATGGTTATTTGAAAATACATTTTGAAGCAACTCATAATTAAGGGAATGGTTATTTGAAAATACATTTTGAAGCAACATAAGTATTTATATCATGCTGTCATATAACATAACCTCTAAAAGTTCTTAATACTCCTTTCGTTTTAAAATAAATATTTTTTTAAAAAAAATAAAAAAATTCAAAATAAGTACCGTTGTAGCATTAAAAATCACAATTCTTCTAATTTTTTCATAAATAATTTACTTAATTAATAAATTAATTTCTTATTCCACCATATATATCCAATAAAATGAATCCTGCATAAAAATATTTAACTTTTTATATCTAATATTTAACTTTTTATATCTATCTTTTAGCGCGCAAGGTGTAAAATCTAATACTTCCTCCATAGTCAACATCCAAATTTTACATAAATTTAAGAAAAAACTTAATATACATGAAACTTCCTCCAATATCTTTATTTAATATTGTAGATTAAAATAGATTAACTGTAAATTACAATTTAAGTGAACCGCTTTATTAAGGAGATTCGGACCTAACTTTCCCCATCCCACTAAAAAGATGCTGTCTTTCTAAGACGGTACACTAGAAATTTTAGTTAAAATTATAGAACAGTATGAACTAAAATAATCAAATAAAAAAGTTACTGGTATCTGGGAAGGGATCAGTTGAAGATGCCCAACTCATATCCCTTACATTTACTAGCATTTAGTTAGTTAGATATAATTTAATAAATTAAATAAAATATAAAATAACTTGTGAAGTACGTATTAAAACTAACAAGATTTTGAGGAGCGATTCATTTATCAAATTAATAAAAACGTAAAAGCGAAACCCGCATTCGGGTTTGAGTTGTGGATCATCTCGAAAAATTGCTGGCTCATAATATTCAGTAGTAATAGAAATGGCGTTAAAAACAGAAAAGTTGGTTACATAGCAGAAGTAAGCAGCAATTATTTATTATACTCTATGTATAGCAGTTTGTTTACTAAGAAGAAGAAAATACAAGAGAAAATGCACGGTTAAATGGGAATGGAGTTGGTAACGGAGGGATATACGACGGTGGCGGGATGTGCCATGATACGGCGGCCCTTCATGTGGCGGAAGCAGTAGACTAGAGCGCCGACGGGCCACTCAACCAGCGCCGCCGCAGCGAACGCCAAGAAGCCGATCGTGGGCCCCACCACCTTACACCTGCAGGGGTTGCTCCTTGTTCCGCATTCTACGCATATTGGAACACCTATTGCCATTTTCACTTCCGATTCAAAACCTGTGCTGTGCTGCCTGTAATAAATAGGAAATATTATCTCACTCATGTGCCTCCGTTGCTCTACACGTGTTGCTCTCCATCACTCCCCGCTCCACACGTATCTCTTATATCTCATTGGATCCCATAAACTATTGCTTGAGAATCACAATATGCAATTAGTATTATTATCTCTGTACATGCATTTCCCTTTTAAATACAAAAAAACTAGCCAATTTTCTTCTGCATCCGAATAGCTAAGTTAGTCCTTCTAGAGCTAGTTTGGGAGTCCTTAAAAGCTGGATTCTACATGAATCGTGGAGATTGTTGAAATCGGTCTAAATTCGGTTTGAATAAGTTTAGAATAAAAAATATGCTGATAATTTGATTTTTTTAATTGATTACTTTTTGTACGAATTTGGATAATTCTTAATTTTTTGAACCGAAATTCACATTAAATCGTACCGAATCATATCGAACTTAAATAAAAATAAAAAATTAAATTATTTATAATTTTATAGATATATATTTATATATAACATAAATACTGAAACTTATATTTAATTATTATATAATTTTAAAAGCATATGTTAGTGATTTGCAAACAAAATTTTGTTCTAAAATATTTATATTAGTTAGACGTCAATATATTTTGTTCAAATTGAATCTGTTATTCGAAAACATAGAAAAATCTTCAGTTATACGAACTGAACCGAACCGAATTGAACCGTTCTGTTAGATCTCGAAATTCTGAACCGAACTGTAACCATACCGTACCGTTTCGATTTTTTGGATTGATTTTAGTTATTCATTTTTTAAATAAACGAAGTTTGGTATGAATTTGGATATTTTTAAATATCTGATCTAAATCGTACCGCGCACAACCCTACTTAAAAGGGTAAGATCTTTCTTTTAAAGTTAAAGAGATTCATATATTAACTGAAATCAGCCAACACTGATTGACAAAAGAAATGCGGGATCAAGTTCCTAACCGATGAAGGTAAATTACAAGACTTTTCATAAATTGCGATGGAGTGAACAAGAGAATTCTCTATTTTACTAATCCAAAACAAAGTGCGAGAACTAAAAGACGTAAGAAAATGCTTAGTATCCAAAAGGATGGGAATAGACGAAGCTGAGCAATCCGATTCCCCGAGAGGAGCTAATATAGATGTGCTGGAATCACTAAATATCTGGACCACATGCGATGCGTTGATCGAAGCAATGAACAAAGCTTCTCATAAGGCAAGAAATTCAGTCAGTTCTGGGTCTGAAATTCCTGGGAAAGACTTTGCAAAAGCTTGGTGGAAATTGCCGGGCGGATCACGAACCAGGATGCTGACGAAAGATGTGTTGCAAGCTGAAGAAACGGCAGCATCAAAGATGATCTTTAGGATAACAACTTGGTGAGGTACTCTGTGAAGCTGGTCCGAGATGGAGGAGAGTTCGGGACGGCCATTGGCGTTCCGGTAATCTTGAAGCAGTTGGGTTGCAAGAGTTACCAATAAATTGGAACCGACATAAATGTCACCAAAGATGTGGCTATTTCTATGATACCAGAGATGGTTGGCAAGTATAGCTACATATTCCATAATTCGGTTATCCCCTGATACAACTAGAGCTTGGAACCAGACGTCGGCACTCGGCTGGGCGAATTGCTAGACGATAGGACGCAATCCAGCCGATACCCGAACTTGGACCGAGAAAGGGAAATAAAAAAAGAGGTGGAGAGTTGAAATATCACCCAAATTACAAAAGGGACAGTAGGACGTTGTTGCAATATGACGGGAAGCAAGGTTTTCGGAGGTCAGAAGGGAGCTAGTGCAACAGCGCCATAGACAATGCAGAATTCAAGCAGGAAGTTTCAGACTCCAAAGTTGTTTCCGAAATCGGGTTATGCGCGAGGCTGGAGGATGGAGCAGAAAGGTAGCCGAACACCTCAGAAGGAGCATTCATGATGAAATTATATGCAAATTAATTTAACCGTGAATTTTCCTGATCGATGGTGATGCCATATCCACCGATCGGGGGCCAGCTGCTTTCCAGGCGACATAGCAAGGATAGTGGCTATGTCAGAAGACAGAGAAATGGAGTTTATAAGCTCTATATCCCAGCAGCCCATGATGGCATTTCGCAGATTAAAAAAAAAAGCATCAATGGGAAGAATTAAGTTCGGTCTATGGACCATAAAATCTGTTGTTGATGGGATCCATCGATCAGTCCATATGCGGGTTTGAGTACCCAAAAAAATAAGCTTACGAGCTCCCATTTCAATGATCCGGCGACTATCAATAATGCTTCTCCACGTGAATGAAGTAGAATAGCCAAACTGATCAGATAGGAAGTCCGAACTGGGGTGATATTTCGCCTTATAAAGCCAGACGACTAGAGAGTGAGGCTGAGTTAGTAGACTCCATGCTTGCTTATTAATCATGGAGATATTAAAAGCCTTCATACTTGGATCCAAGACCGTCGCAGTGCTTGCTACGCGCCATTTAGTCCCATGCAACCCATCTCATCTTACGAGATCCATTTCCATCGCCCCACTAGAAAGAGGACATTTAGCGTTCGATATCATGTAGGACACCCTCAGGAATGCGAAAACATGTCATGGTGAATGTGGGAATATATTGGAGAACAACTTTAATCAAAATCTCCTTGCCTCCTTTGCTGAGCTGTTTTTTCCTTCCAACCCGAAATACGCTTCCAGATTTTGTCCTTCAAACTATAAAAAAATTTAAGATATTTTGCGCCCACCACAGATGAAAAGATCCAAGTATTTTTTATGAGAAGCCACTTGGGGGATACCAAAGATTGTACAAATAGAGTTGGCCAAGTACGATGAGGTATTAGGGGCTGAAATAGATACCTGATTTGTCATAATTTATACACTGCCTGGAAACCGACTCGTAGAGCTGAATAATATATTTAGATATTGAGCCTCCTCTTTAGTAGCCTTGCCAAAAGTATGGTGTCGTGTGGGAAGAACGTATGTGAGAAGGAGCCGAACGAGCAATTTTTACACCGGTAATGTTTCACCAGAGCTGTAAGTCCTACAAAAAACATGAAAAAAGCTCCGCACATATGATGAAGAGATAAGGGGACAGAGGGTCCCCTTGTCTGATTCCCCATTTCGTTGATAAATTGCCAAAACGGGAACCATTGAGAAGAAAGCTGAAGCCAACCGAGGAAATCCCATCGCAAACATAACTTTATAGATAAAGGACCACTCAACACGATCAAAAGCTTTACTCATATCTAGTTTGATAGACATTAAACCCGAATTACTGGAATTCCTATGATTCGTATAATGGTGCATGTTATAAGCTATAAGAATATTATCGGTTATAAGACGAACCGGAATAAAAGCAGATGAGACCCAGATATACGCAAAGAAAAACAAGGCCGAATTCTATTAGCCAAAACCTTAGCAGCAAGTTTATAAACAACATTGCATAAACTAATTGGCCTATTTTTAGTGATCAAATTCGATTTTAAACTTCAGGTAAAAGAACAATAAAAGTATGATTGATAACTACGAAAAATTATTTGGTAGAAAGCATACCAAGAACAAATTTAGTAACATAATTTCCGATGATATGCCAAAACTTCTGAAAAAAGACAGAACTCATACCATCGGGGCCGGGGGGATTTGAAGGAGTGCATCTCTTTGAGGGCCTTGACAACTTCATCCTCGGTAAAAGGACGAAGAAGATTGGACTGCATTTCCGGAGTAACTTTCAAACACACGCGACTGACGACTTGCTGGATAGAGGTGGGATCAGGATGGGACGAGGAGAACAACTTCCAAAATATGAAGAGATGAGATGCTCAATTTGATGCTTTTCGAACAATTCAGCTCCCCTGTCATTCTTCAGGGAAGAAATGTGATTTATCTATGGGCGGGCACTCGCATGGGAGTGGAAAAAGGATATATTTTAATCCCCCTTCCAATGCCAGTATTTCTTGGCTCTCTTCTTCCAAAGCAAATATTTCTTATCCAATAAGGATTCGAGACAGGTTATGAGAATCGTAATTTCTGCATGAACATCTGCTGTGATGGTGGGTTTTCGGAGCTCCTAAATCTTTGGTTTTGTAGACCTAATATCATCAGTGAGTTGGGAATGGGAATTTCCTCCCCAATTAAGATGACCAAGAGAGCACGATTCAATTTTCTCTGGCACCCCTAAAGAGTCGGACGACCAGGCGTCATTATTTATAAATTTATAAATTTGAGGATCTTTATCTTCAATGTTAAAGAAGGAACATTCCTATTTTTTAGATATACACGTGTTCTTTTCATTGTGATTTCTTTCAAACGATACATATACTTTGACAGTGTAGAAACAATGAGAGAAATATTTTATACTACATGGTGACGTAGGAATCATGAAAATAATAATTGAAATTGCAAAATATAAGATGACTCTTGGACTAGAATGTTGAAAGACACATTTGACTAAGACTTGATTCAATTGGTTTATTCAAGCATTGGCTCCCCTAAACCAAAATTTCGTCGAGCTCCCAATGCAGCAACGTTTCTTAAGAACATAAGTCCTCCAAGGGGCTCTGTGAAGATATTGGAAATTTGTTCTTCACTTCAACAATACTCAAGGTTGAGTTCTCTTTCTAAAACAAGTTCCCTTAGAAAATGGAACCGTAAACGAATATGTTTTATCTTTTAATGCAAAACTGGTTCCTGTGAGGCAGAATTAGTAGAAGTATTGTCACAATATACAATCGTAGGATCATTTTTCTTGAAATTTAGGTTCTCAAATATTCCTCTAAGCCATAGAGTTTGACATACAACCAAAGATGCTGCGATGTTTTTAGCTTCGGTGGTAAAAAGTGCCACAACTGGTTGCTTCGTTCAACACCACGATATAATTTCACTTCCAAGGTTGAAGGAATAACCTAAAGTGTTTCGTGAATCATTGATGTCCCCACCAAGATCACTATCCGTATATCCAACAAGCTTCACGGGCACATGAACTTTGTAGAAGATACCATAATCAATAGTTCCTTTAATTTCCCAACGGTTTAAATAAGGTTTCTCCATGAACCTGCTAATCAAACATACTCCATACATTATATCGGGCATTGTAGCAGTGAAACATATCAAATTTCCAGTAAGGCTTCGAAACAAAGTTTGGTCACAAGTCTTTCCTTCACCATTCTTGTGTTGCATATTTTTCTTGCGAGATTAATATGTCATTCTTTAACTGTTGCCCATTAATCCCCAGAAAATTATGTAATTCTCCTAAATCAGTCAACTCGAGTTCATTCATCATTGAATTTTTTTTAATTTTGATAACATCCCCACATCATCTTCGGTAAAAATGAATAGAATTACTATCATGACGCCTCCTTCTGAATTCCTTTATATATAAATGGTGTGTTTAAAAGGACATCTCTTAAAGCCAAACTTCGAAAAAAATCATTAATTCGATCATACCATGACCGGGGAATTACTTCAACCTCTAAAATGCATTCCGCAATTTATACATTTTTCCTTCTTCTCTTTTTTTTTTTAAAGAAACTGGGAGGTTGCTCAAGATAAATTTCATCTTGAAGGAAGTCATTCAAGAAAGTTGATTTTACATCCATTTGTAATAGTTTCTAATTATTAGGATAAAGATAAATTATCAATCGAACTGTATCAAGTCTAGAAACAAGAGCGAACACCTCATGGAATTCTTCACCTTCATTTTGCAACCAATCACCCTTTATGCTTGTTGATGGAGTCATCAAGATTGGTTTTAGTCTTGAAACCCACTTCACTCTAATGGCAGATTTTTTTGAAGGCAACGAAGTAAGCTCCAATGTATCAATCTTTTCAATAGACTTGATCTCCTCTTTCGTAGCATCTACCAATTTTCATCTTTTGTTGCTTCATCATAGGTGACTAGATCTTCTCCTGCAAAAAAAAAAAAAAAAAAAAAAAAAAAAAAAGAAAGGAAAGGGCAATGTATACATGATTTGATGTGCTAACTTCTTCAGTTGCATCATAGATCTCTCTCTCGTTCTTCTTGGTGGTGAATCTTATTACGGTTCAGCTTCATTATTTTCAAGATGCATTCTCTCAACACAAACATCAACATAAGTCTCCAAATGTTCTTCTCCTTCAAGATTACGAGTTTTCCATTCGAGTAATCCTTAAAGAATCTGTAAAATCATAGTAACCATTTTCATCAAAGCAAACATCCCTTCTAATGATAATTTTCTTCTTTATTAGATTATAAAGCTTGTAAGCTTTAGTTCTTTGGCTATAACCAATGAAAATGTACTTCTCAAATTTTTTATCAAGCTCAGATCTCAAAGCATTTGAAATATGAGAAAATGCAAGACAACCAAAATTTTTCAAGAGAGCACCATTTGGTTGTTTAACGTACCAAACCTCATAGTCTGTCACCTGTTAAGCAAGTAAATGGCTCAAGAGACTGCGTCCACCCAAAAACATAGGGACATGTTTTTATTTTTCAACATGCATCTCACCATCTTCATTATTGTATGGTTTTTATGCTTTCAAATTCTTTATTTGAAAGCCAGAATATTTTTCAACTTGAAATCTGAACTCTTTAAAGGAAGAGAAAGCCTCAAATTTTTCTTTTACACAATAAACCTATTTTTTCTTGTTTAATCATCAATAAATAAAAAGAAGTACCTGCTATTAGCAAGTGATGGTACTTGCATCGGTTCACAAAGATCATTGTGGACAAGCTCAATGCCACTTAGATTTTGATGGGAATGATTCTTGGTGTCGCTTTCCCAGTTGACATCCTTGCACACTTCATTAATCACTTCAGTTTTAAGCAATCCTTGGATAATGCCTTTTGTGGATAGCTCCCTTCAAACTCCAGAAAATTAGATGCCCATACCTATCATACCATAACTCTGAAACTTTATTAGTAGGAGTAACAACAAAGCACGTACCATTGATAACCTCAAGCTTGATAGGGAATATATTGTTCCATCCCAAAACAATCTTCATTTTGGTTGTTCTTCTTCATGGTACACAAATTTCCAAAAACTTAAAAATCAAATCCTTTCCATAGTATGTGACCAATGCTAAGAAGATTACTCCGCAAGCTTGGTATAGAGTAACGCTGACATCTTCTCGACTTTTCCAAACTTTAATTTGAAATATATTTCGCCAATGCCTTAAATTTTGTTAGACTTGAAATTTTTGAGATTGTATTACTCAAGTTCTGATTTTTTCCTTTACAAAATGTCATACCAAGTTCACATATTTATACTACTCGGTGACATAGGAATCATAAAAATAATAATTGAAATTGCTAAATACAAGAGATCTCTTGAACTAGAAGTTGAAAGACACATTTGAAAACTTGGTTCACTATTTTGGTTTACTCCAATATAGAGTCGTGTGGATTTTAAATCCTTTTGTAATATAAGCGGATTCTAAATCAATCCTAAATCTAAAATAAACTTTGTGATATGATGTTGGCATATGTCTTTTTTCAAATTTTCAAAAGGAAACAAAAACAAACTTATGGTTGTATTCCACCATATACTATCATCTACCAATCAACCCCCCTCTCGATGATGATAACTTACAATTTTAACTTTTTATTATAAATTTCATCAAGCTTACTTGACAAGAATATTTAATCCATCAAGGATATAAAAATTTGTATTGCATATAGCCAAGTACACACTACAAAAAATGGTCTTTTGAGCAAAAAATGGTATCAAATAATGAGTACTTGTCCCAACTTATAAGTATTTGTCAAAGCTATCCTAAGGAAGCACATCTTTGTGCTCTTGGATTAAGTTTGTCTTGCTTAATATGAGCATAAGCAAGACATCCAAACACTTTCAAATCTGTATAGCTTGGAACACTGCCACTCCATACTTCTTCTGGAGTTTTGAATCCTAAAGATGATGAAGGTGATCTGTTGATTAAGTAACATGTTGTGTTAATTATTTCTCCCCAGAAAACCTTTGGCAATCCAGCATCAATCAACATACACCTCACTCTTTCAAGTATTGTTCTGTTGAATCTTTCTGCAACACCATTTCATTGGGACTGATCTGTGTCTGGTGAGTCCTCTTCCTTCAAAGAATTCAGTAAACTCAGCAGATAGGTACTCTAATCAATTTTCTGTTCTCAAATGCTTGAGTTTCTTGCCCCTTAAGTTCTCCATTTGGACAACCATGTTTTGAACTTGGTGAATGCATCACTCTTGTTCTTCAACACAAACACCCACACTTTCCTACTGAAATCATCAATAACAGGCATGAAGTATCTTCCTCCTCCATGTGTTTCAGTTCTAGATGGTCCCCAGATATCTGAGTGAACATAATCCAAAGATTCTTGAGTAGTATGAATTCCTTTAGCATAAGGCAGTTTCTGTGGTTTGCCTGCACATTTATCACAAAACTCAAGTGTTTGATTTCCAATCTCTCCAATTATGCCTCTCTTGGATAGTTCCTTCAAACCTTTCTCCCCAATATGCCCTAATCTCTTATGCCACAGTACTAGTTCATTCTTACCAAGAACACTACCCACACAACCAAAAATAGGCTTTCCAATCAAAATAAACAGACCCTTTGATCACCAGTTTGTTTCCCTTAGTTATGTGCAAGTGATCATCAACAGACTCGAATTCACATCCAGTGGCAATAAGGGATCCGAGGGAAAGTAAATTCCTTTTTAGACAAGGTACATACCTCACATTGGTGAACCAGTTCTGGTAACTCCATTAAACATGGTAATTTTCACTGAGCCAGTGCCTTTGACTCTGCAGGACTGATCATTTCCCAGCAAAACACCCTCCATCTTCTTTCTTGAGATTCTGAAACTAGTCCTCACGAGGACACATATGGAAGGAGCATCCAGTGTCAAGAACCCACTCCTTCTCTATCTTTGACACAGTAATATATATTCAGAACTTCTGGTGTGTCTTCTTCCTATTCAACAGCAGCAGCTTCAGCACTATGGCCTTCCTTCTTCTTCTTCTTTAGTGGACAGTTCTTCTTCAAGTATCCAACCTGTTTACAGCTGAAACACTTTCTTTTCCCTACCCAATCTCCATATTTCTTGAAACTGTCATTTCCCTCCTTGGAATCTTTGGAAACTTGGCCCTTCTTCTTTTGATTGTTTCTTTTGAATTTAATGTTCAAACCTTCACCAGATTGGTTTACGTTCTTGTCTCCTTGATTCTGTAGACATTTGGTCTTCAAAGCAGTAATAATTGAGTCATAACTCAACTTATCTTGCCTTCCAAACATAACGGTGTCTTTGAAACTCTCCATAGATCTTGGCAAAGCATTCAGCACCATCAAAGTTTTGTCATCATCTTCGATTTTAACCCCAAGATCTTACAGTTCATCAAGAAGCTTTGTAAATTCATCTAATTGATCAGAAATTACCTTTTCATCCACCATCTTGAAAGACAGTAGTTTCTGCTTGAGAAATAGTTTATTTGAAACTGACTTGGACTGGTACAGCTCTTCCAGTTTTGCCCAGGCTTCCACTGCGGTTTTGCACCTGGAAATCTCCCTCAATGGCTTATCACCAAGATACAGGATGATCATACTCAAAGCCTCCTGATCTATATCCCCAAACTTCGGTTTCTTAACCTCCACCCATTCATCCATAGGTTTTAGAGCATTTGAAAGCCCATTCTAAATCAAGATGGCATTCATCTTAATTTTCCACAGAGAAAAATTGATCTTGCTGGAGAATTTGTCCAAATCCATCTTCATTCCTACCATAACTCTTTCTTCTTTAGATGTGAGAGTGGTTTCCCACAGACAACACCACTTGTTGTGGAAATCACCTCACATACAATCATATAGAAGTTGTTCGAACACAGAACTCACCACACTGAACGAACAAATGGAAATTATTCGTTCCTAAACTTCCCGGAACAGTCGAACAGGAACAAGTGCAGAAAATAAAGAACAAATCCCACCAAGACATTTTACGTGGTTTAAACCAATGGGATCTACATCCACGGAGGCTCTACACACCTCAATTCACTATACCAAAGTAGAAATTACAAGAATTATCCAGAAACTAGCAAAGCCCCAATTCTCAATCCGAATTTGGTTTTAGAACCCTAACATTCTAATTCTCTTTCTATAGTAGTGTATACAAGGGGGAAATGTGATAATCATATTCTCCTTTTCAAGAGCTTCAAATACATATCATGATTGTGTCTCAAATCTTCGTAAATTGAGAGCTCTAACCACTGCAAGTTGCGAGCTCAAGTTTGTTACAAAACAGTTAAGCTGCAACGGTTTTGCCAGCTAAAAACCGTTGTATTTGGCAGTTATGTACACCTGTCCTATTAACCTCCTCAAGCTCGGTTCAGTGATACACTCTCTTCTTGACTCGATAAAATCCGGTACTTCCAACCCAGTTCTGAACTCTTGAAACCGGTTCTGAATTCTCAACACATCCTATTCCATATAGTTGTCACCTTGATGAAATTGAATATATTTCCACACAAGTGAAACAAGTGTTTGGTAGGGGAGTAATAGACAGAGATCCACACTAAAAAGCCATTTGACATGAATGTATTAAGTTGAGATAACAGAACTATTTATAACTAGACAACATATAAAATCTATTGTCTATTTGAAAAAGTTTTTGGTGAGGATGAAGCCTGGAGAAGAAACGAGCAAGAAAAGAGGTGAAATGGTGAAAAGAGAGGAATGCGGCGTCAAATATCATCCCGACACATTTTCTGTATTTATATCAAACCAAATATGGTGGAATCAGTGGCATTAGAAAACCAATTCAAAGGGCTACAACTTTGCCAGAAATAGTAAAAGCCGAATTTGGACTATAAGAGCACCAAATATAGCCTTGGAGTTAGAGAAGAAGCGCAATTTTTGGAGGATTTTCTGCCCTAAACTCATATTTTATTTCACCAACTATAAAGGGGACACAGAGCTATTGTTTGGGAATCAATTCTCATATATTTTATCAGTTTTTACATTATATTCAGTTTTAATCCCTTGGGGTAGAGAGTAAGCAACTAGAAGAGAAGATCAGAAAGTGAGCCAGAGTCAGGTTTATAAGAAGATTCCGGGTTTTATAGTTATTTTTACTTCGCCATTAAACACAATATGTTTGTCCATGAATATTTTATGTTTCCAATTACGAGTATTACACATATTCTAGGGCTAGAAAGTTAACTTCGATGATTTTTGTGATTTTTGTTTTGGTTATTTAGACATATGTTCTATGTTTTTATCTGCGTGTTTTTTTTACTCATGTGATTGATAATCAAATCAATTATTATACTTGATTGGGCTTAATAAATCGACACCCAAGAGAGGAGCTTTGTTAATATGCTTACAAATGGATAATCAATAATAATTAAGAGGTTTGAGTAATTTGTGTAGGCATTGGTCTTGTGTGCATTTAGGATTTGCGTGTATAATAATTAGTTGGAGACCCAATGTACTATTCGCTCTGAGTGAAGGTCCAACGTGGTTTTATGATCGCCTTATAAAAACTAGAATTCAGTATAAAACTTTGACTGATTATGGTTAATTATCATAAGGGAGTCGTATTTGAAATTGGATCCTAGGATATATCTCTTAATCTTATTTAATCCTTAATTCTTTATCATCTAATGTATCTTAGTTAATTAGTAGTTAAATTTTAGTTTAAAAACATAAATCACAACTTTTGACTGTGTAGATAGAGTTGGATGATTCCAATTAGGGTATTAAATTGGCTTAGTGATCCCATCTTTGTGAGATCGACCTTGCTCAGTGCTAACTATAGTTACACCATATACTTGTGGTTGTACTAAGGTTAAAATTTAGTGTGTCAAGTTTCTGGCACCATTCCGAGGATCGGTAGCTAACGTAAATTTATATCTTGATATATAGTTCAGAATTCTTCTAGACTTTTTATTTTTCATATTTTTTTCTTTTTATGGACCAACCCTTCTGGCGATTAGCTAAGTGCTAGTAGATGTTACGAAGCGAGAGTTTCTTTTTTGTGTTTTTTACAAGAAGATAATGTTACCTATAATAAAAGGGACGAATTAACTGAGAAAAATGAATGTGTGTTGTCTACAAGGTGGGAAATAATGAGAAATTTGTGTTGAGAGATAAGAAAATAACGTCTAAGTTTAATAAAAAGGGTAATTGTCCTAAATTAAATTGCGTAGACATTGAGCTAATTTGGACAAAAAATGTCTGACTGAAGACATAAACTTAGTGCTTTTCAGGAGGCAACCCGAAGATTTTTGTGTTTTATTTCCTTTCAATCTAGTATTTCATTTAACATTAGTTGATTTTGAGTTTTTAATGTTTGTGAGAATTAATTTTGCAGGAAAATAAGTTCTAAAGTGAAAAATCAAACAAAGGAGTCAGTGGGATTGGCTCAGCCGAGTCATTAGTTGTTACTCGGTTGAGCGAGCAACGGAACACATCAGTGACCGCTTGTAAGTGCCAACAAGGCGTACCACTTCTTTCCCATAAAACTAGTTTTTCGAACAAGTTTGGGGGAGGGGGTAGAGTAGGATGTCTTGGCAACTTTATTTTTTATGTGTTTGATGTTTTTAAATTAGTTGTCTTCTTAGTTAGTTTTTAGTGCATCATGTTAGATAGTTTAGTTGTATATGAATTTGAATTTTTTTAGGTTAGAGTCGTTTTGTGTTTCTGCATTTATAGTCATAATCCAAAATTGTAAGAATCTTGAATTAAGCTAAAAAGGTTGAATGGCGATGATGTGTCAATGATGAGATAAATTTCTTGAAACTTTTAAAAGACATGTAGTAGATGATAGGCGTGTAGAGACGAAATTGAGAGTGTATTTTGAATAGTGATCACAAAGCCCGTGAGTTTTGAGCCTTGAATATAAACTCCCATTTTTAGAGTTATAAAGTGTTCCTTTCATGTGTGAATTGTTGGACATCATGTAAGTATGTTTCTAGAACTTGCCTTCGCTCTTCTTGATGTTGCCAAGAATTTGTGTGAACCTAGAAAATGATTTTAGACAATCTTTCTTTCAAACTATTTAAAAGCCAAATTGATTTCCCACCAAAATTATGTTATATTCCCTAGTAAGCCACTTTGAGCTTTCAGCCTTGTTTTTCATAATTGTGTATTACAAGCTTTTATTTGTTCCTTTTATCCTTTTTTCCTCAATGTGGATTGATTGAGAAAGAGGGAGGTGGTTGGAAGGTAGACAAAAGTGGGGGTATAAAGTAGACCAGAAGGGATGTGAAAAGTAGATGTGGAAAAATATTCAAATTTTACAGTTAAGAGAATGATTACTTTTGACACCATTAGTTGTTTTAGTTATTATTTTCGTTTAAAAAATCGGAAAAAAATATTCAAAATTTATTTGAATGATAGGGGGTCAAAAGAATAAATTAATATGCCATGTTGTGACAAGAATTAGTAACTACAAATTGCTAATATTTTATGTTTAACATTGAAAAGTTGGGTGATATAGTGCCTTAAGAGTGAGTAATGAGGTGAAAAAGCTAGTTTGTAGCTTACTGAGAGGTTAAAAGTGAGATGAAGTATGAAAATCATTCGAGGGGTAGTTGATGTTAGGAAAAACTCAATTAGTACAAGTTTGATTCACTTTATCTATAGTTATCGCATCTTGTCCAAAAGCCAACATTACAACAAAAAATAAGGTCCTTTATGGTTCTTTATTCACACATGTCAAGTGCGATGGATAGGTTAGACGAAAGGCAAGCATATGGTAGACTGTGCATGTAAACCAACCTGAGCGTAGAGTGATCTTAGATGCACTCACTATTCTTGAAGATATGGCCACTGACAATTACCAATAGCCGAATGAGAGGAATCAGTCTAGTAGAGTTGCTAATATATTAGATACAGACTCATTAACATCCTTATCGAACCAACTAGCTGCACTATCGAGCAGTTGAAACCCTTAACTCAATCTACTGTTTCTATCTAGGCCGAGCAAAGTCCAAGACCCGTAGTTGCCCAAGAAGTAATGGGGGATGAACTACACGAATCAAAGGAATTTCAATAACTTCCGGGGGAATCAACAACAGTACCATTATCAATCAGGCATGAGCAATCATCTTAATTTCTCATAGGGCAATCCTAACAGTGCACTCCAACTGCCACCGCACTTCTCATTTTCACATCGTATGATCAACGATGGGAAGAAGCCAACCCATGAGGATATTGTAGCATCCTATATGTTGAGGACTTATGAAAAGTTCACCAAGATAGATGAGAATTTCACACTTTGCAAGTGGAGGTGAATAAAAGTCTCGTTAGTTATAGGGCGGACATTAAGGTTATTCAGACTCAAATAAGTCAGCTAGCACAAGCCATCGGGTCCCAACACCCTAGGGGGATAATTTTCGAGTGACATAGTGGTGAATCCGAAGGAATAATGCAGTGTTTTTACTTGGGAGAGGATACCAACTATGAGATCCCCAAGATGCTAGTAGATGAAGATCAAGTGGGGAAACTTGAGCAAGTGAAGGATGACAAGGATGAAAAAAAACTCTTTACGAGTCTACAGAAACAGGGGTTGAGAAGCCAAAAATGTACTTCTAACTCTGATAACCCTAAATATATTCCTCATTTATCTTTCCTTTTAGCACCTCAAAGAAAAGCTCAATGAGAAATTTGTTAATGTTGCTTTTTTCGAACCTTTTCAGGAGATACCAAATTGTGCCAAGCTCTTAAAGAAAGAGCTTGAAGGGAAGGGGAAGCTGAAGGAGCGTGATGTAATCGAGCTGATGGAGAAATGTAGTGCTATTGAGGAGCATATTACACCATAGAAAGCCAAAAAAGTCGACCACTCGAAGAAACAACAAGAAGTGCAATGAAAGAGAAAGTGCGCAAAAAGATAAAAACAAGCTTGAAAAAGGGAATGAGTCATAAAATAGCAACAACACATTTAGTCAATAAAAAAGACTACAAAAATTAACTGATCAAGGGAGGTTTTCTATCCCTTGCTCCGTTGGTAACAGTAAATTTGATATTGTAATGTGCAATTAGGATCAAGTATAAACTTGATGCCTTTGAAAATGTATCGGTAGTTAGGACTAGGGAACATATAACTAGCCTCAACTATTATTCAGTTGGTTACTGGATCTCTGTGATATCAATATAGAGTAGTAGAGGATGTGTTGGTTAGGGTTGCTAAATTTGAGTTCCCTAGTGATTTCCTAATTGTGGATATGCAAGAGAGAATACCGATGTCTCGTTTATTTTAGGCCGGCCCTTCTTGGTGACTAGCCAACTGCTGATTAAACTTGTCATGAAAATGCTCTAATTCAAGATGAATAGAGCAATTTTCTGGGCCACAAGCGTACGATTCATGATAGAGGTAGTATAAAGAGTTTTAGTCTCCACAAAGAAGATCATCTCGCCAAGCACACTTAAGTCAATTTTTCATGTAAGTTAAGCAGATTTATTAAGAAGGTGAAATTATCTAATTTTTAAACAAATATCAAAGCAAGCATAAAATTAAGTACAACGGGTCAAGAACTAGGAAATGAATTTCCAAGGTATAGGTTTTCACGTCAATTCTAAGATTGTGGACTATCAACCATGAGCTAACAATTAGGTAGCGAAGGAAGGTCATGTGTCTTAATCAGAAATCCAAGCAAATCAACAAGAGGGATTAATATTCCAATCAACTAAAAATGAAATACACCTCGATTCCTATCACTAAAGACCGGTGAAAGGAACCAATTAAGACAAACCAAGCAACATTTCAAAGCATTAAATTAACACATGACACCCCCATACCATGAGAATACTACTTAAGCAGCGAGACCTTAAGGCATTTAACAAGATAAACGAATATGATTCGGGCCCTCTCATCGTCCCATCAGAGAGGGCTGATATAGCGCCAGTTAGCTACTCCTAAATATAAGGCATTAAAAATCCATATTGTCAATTCCATTGAGAAAAAATAAAATCAACACACATTTCACTAAAGCTCCACAATGGACTACTCACAAATCATCAAAGCATAAACAAGAAATAATATTATCAAGCAATATTCAACAAAAATTCAAAACATAAAACCAAAATATTCGGAAGCAATGGAGAGGAAGCACTTTCCTCTACAAAGCTTATATATAGGGAGTACAAAAATTATGAAGAAATCAAAGAAAAGAGAACCTTAGTTCCAACGATAGCAAGCCAATCAGGAGCATCTTTGTGACAAAGCTCCCTTAAGGAATTTTTAGAGGTATCATTGCCTAATCCTCAGATGTTCCAGGATAACATCTTCATGAGGAAATCGGCCAAGCAACGTGCTTAGGAAGTAGATCATCAATGTCCAAAATATCTCCCTACTTTTGGTTGGCAACTAAGTTCATCACCTTAATATGTGGCTACAATCATGAGAGAACACCTAGAATTCCGAAACAATGACCAATACAAGCTATTGTACAACTGCTATCAAAAGTAGTATTCTGGACCAAACAGGGTCGAAGCTGATATGGGTACAGGTGCCCAAATAGTTCAGGAACCGCCAAACTGGCACGGTTTGAACCATCGATTAATGTTCCAGAAACGTTGACCACGATTCCAGTTTTACGGTGGAACCAGAACAAATGTATATATGGTTCAGTTCTAATTCCTGCTATCCTCAAATAGATAACCAACGGTACGGAATAACCGGTTAAATCGCCGATTATTGTTATAATTAATTTTTTAATGGTTTAGAGTTTGAAATTTTTTAAAAGATCAATTTTGAGGAGTAAAATAAGGTCCAAGTCTTGCCTTCCTTTCAAATTTAGGGGTTTGAATAATCTTCGAAATACTTGTTTCTAAATTACAAATGAGAGGAAAAAAAAAAACACAAAAGAAAAAAAAAAGAAAAATCAGGAAGAACCAAAACTGACGATTCCAAAATGGTTCCAAACAGGAACCATAATCATCTATCCTATGGGTTCGATTATGGTTCCATGTGTATGCGGTTTCGGAACTAGTTGTTCCGAACAGGGAATCGGAACCGGATTAGCACCTCTAGATATGGGTCATGAGAAAAAGGAGCAGATTCTGGTGGTCTTGAACTAATTAGAAGGATTTGTTGTGGCGACTGATGCCCATCCACTGATAATTATCCAACAAAAGTTGAGAAAGCTGAAGAAACATAAGATTGACCTCGATACAATTGAATCCGACTCTCAGAAGAGTAATATAGAGATGATGGTAATAGAGACGACCTAGAAGAAACTGTCGGATGCTGATTCACAAGAAAAGAGTCAATGGGAGGCTCAACATGATGGTCAAAATTAACCAAGCCCTCTTCCATCTACAAAGCTTCAAACTCATTGGAAGTCAGTATAGCAGAGGTCGACATAGATGGAATGTAAGAAACATTGTTGCCGGCCAAAGCAGTAGATGACTTCATAGCCTCAACAGATGTCGACATGTTACTTGTCTCATCTGGTATTATGGTTGGAGTCTTAGGCCAAACATTTTCCAAGGATGGGACTCTAGACGACCTGTACGAGAAGCAGTGTGGGACCTAGAAGCTCAAAATTTGGACAGAGCACAAGAGCAAGAGCGTGTAGACCGAGATAAAATTGCCTCTTTAGCATTGTCCATGTTCAGACTGCAATTTTCATCCGAGTGACACACCCTATGGGAAATGGAACAAAAATCCTGGCATTTTTGTAGAAGATGTTAACATAAAGCTTTGTAAGGCATGATTGATTGCAACTTGTTCCTAGAGTGGCATACTCAAGCTCACTTTGACTAACACCCGAGAATAGTGACTGTATGTCCCTTCAAGGACCTATTTATCCAACTGTAAAGGTGTTACTGCTACTTTGGCAATACCCAGAATCAACGGAGTGACACAATATTCCTAAGGAATCTCATATATACATATCATGTTTTGAGCAATTGAAGAATTCACTTGTACGGATTAAAGTTTGCACCCATTTAACAAATGAAGAGTGCCCAGTTTCAAATGACAAATATAACACGGAAAAGCTCAAGGTCGATCCTCATTATTAGCAAATCGATAGTTATAGAACCCTAACCCAAGGGGAAACATACGCCAAGCAGATTCTTATTCCTAGATAATTTGCAACTTACATTTAGAAGCAGTCAAGTTCAAAGGTTTGTCCGTTGTAATATATAATAAATGACCATTATGTGTATTCAAAACAAAATTGACACGTTTAGTAAGTTGAGAGTCATAAACGAAGATAGAGAAATACTTACCTATTTTCACCGATTGAAGAAGTTGCATATCCGTGACCGGAAACGAAATCAAAATGATGTCTGTTATCGCGGGGATATAGTCACCTTACTAACATCCAAAGGTGTAGAATTTGAGACCGATTGTGAGACCGATGCGGGAGTTGAACCTGGTGCCAAAAATAAATCTGCACTAGGTATAACTGGGGTAGCTCCGGTTAAAGCTTGAGATTCGATATTCTCATCGTGCAATAAAATTTCATGTCAAGAAAGACCGGACACAAGGAAACATTGGCTACACTCTGAACACCGCACTCATTTTTAGTAAATGTTGAGGTGCGAGTTGCATTAACATATCGTGCACCTGAATCAGGCGTATCCAAAAGCAGGTCATAGGAACCCGGGCCTACAGATCGAGAAAGTTAGAAGAATTCCTGGTAGGTTTTGAAATAAATTTCGAAAGTAAGTGTAGCAAATTCCAGATTTGGAAGAACTGCCATAGATAAATGGCCGGCAATGGGAAAAGTCCCGCCGTTAAGAACCCAAGAAAAACAGACTAGGTGTCGGCTATTATAACAAGCTATGTTCTTTAACCAACCTTACCGCCATAAAATTATGAAGTAGCTATCGTAGGTTAGACAGAAAGGTTGCGTGTCGTGTAGAGAAACTGCAACATACAAGAAAGAATCATAATACCTAATGAAACTAGTCTGAAGCGGAATCTTTGAAGTAAGAAGTAACAGTTTGCAGCGAGTTCAGTAGAGGTATGGACGCTGGCAGAGTCATCGGAATAAAATAACCAGATGACGAGACCAGTGTGACATTTAGTTCCATGGTGCACAAGGTCTGCAACATAATACTGGAGTGGCAGAAGAAAGTACTGGTGATAAGACTTCCGGCGCCATGGAAGGCAAATCTGTATAACTAGAAACCCTAGACATAGCGTGAGAGAGAAGCCATGGATAGGATTTAATTAGTGATCGTAAAATTTGATCCCTGGTTGGATCAGAGGACGGCATGACTAATTAAAGAATGAAAAGAAAAGAAAATCTCCCTAACTCTCTAGAACAATAAAAGGCATGCGGCGAATCCAATATAAAATTGTTCCAAGGCAAATGCAAAAGTCCAAAGACACCAAATCAATACAAAACTACTATAAGCCGGTAAGAAGTTGAAATAAAGAGAACCGATCGAACCACATAGAGTATCATGCTGCCATAAAATATAGGTAATAGAGAGCAAGGCAACTGATCGAAGACAATCAAGTTCGGTTCTAAATGGCTATGTAGTCGAACATACAACACATGAATCTATACCTAAACCACAGACTGAAATGCTTCTCAAAACATTCTGAGCTCATCCCAAAGAGGGAGAGAGCCAGTTCGCCTCGTTAAAACCCACTGATAAAGTGCAATCCGGTGATCCAAGGGACCCGAAGTAAAGTCCGATTCACAACGTAACCCAATGCAAGAAAATTAAAGAACACCAGATATACGTGGTTCGATCCGGAGATCTACGTCCACGGGCGTAAACAATCACCTACCGAGGTGTTTTTCACTATCTTCCTTTCAATCTTACACGTAACAGTTTAAGAGTACGAAGTGCGAACCCTAAATCCGAGTACAATTCTACTATTTATACTACTCAATTCAAACCCTAACTAAATCCCTACAATTACGCCCACCAAATCTGCATGGCAGTTGGCTGGAGATCGTGGGGATCTCACTTTCCAAATATACCGCGACTGGGCTGCTCCAGGCTCGTGCGCGCTTCTGGGCCGACTTGGTTGCTGGGCTCGTTCTTCTGGGCTTAGTTGCTCCGGGTCGGGTTGATCCGACCCGAAGTTTCCGGGCCATACCTATCAGTTGCCCCCCCACCAGCCGGAGCGAGGTAGGAGCTGTGGTTATAAGTAGGGCAAGGTATAACATGTGCTGATGTGTGAGCACTGTAATGACGTAACAGGCAAGGAGGGATGCTATCATTGTCGAACCGAAGTGTCCCAGGTGTGAGGGGGGTCGACCGGAGCCGAGATGATGCACTGCCGGAGTGAAGGTCTCCGCCAAGACCAAACTTGAATGTTTTGAAGTACCCCAAAGTTATGGGGTCAACCTGAGCCATACTGGAGTATCCCTGAGGTCATGGGGTCGACCGGGGCCGAACTAGAGTACCCCCGGGGTCGCAAGGTTGAGTGAGATCGAGGTAGAATTTACCCGAGGTGAAGGGGACACCGGAGTGAGATCCAAAACTTCCGAGGGAAGGGTGAGGTTGATGTGATTGGCGGCGCCATCATTAGGAAAAGGGATGTGAAGTGACGCATTTGAGAATTCCAAGAAGCATGTCTCCCACGCGCCTTGGTAAATGTAACGCGCGTGACTTCCATGCGCGAATCTGAGACGCGTAATTTGAAAAGGCCAGACCTGAGCCGTTGATGCAGGAGTATATATAGAGAAGGTTTGCACAGTAAACTTCATTTTCCTCATTTGCGATTTGCAAGATACAGAGAGCGGGAAAAAAGGAGATTCATCTGTGCCATTTGTGAGTCATCTCAAATCAATAACCAAGTAAGTATGTCTTCCTCATCATCTTCATCTTCAATTAGGGAGGTAGGTACCGGCGAAGCCCCATTAAATGTACCACCCATACGCTTTATCATTCCAGAAAGAAGAGTGATTAGGATGGTATATAGGGCAAACGATATGGAATCCGGCACCCGGGCCGTAGGGTTTAGCGAGTGCCTGGAGGAAGATTTTGAGGTGTACATGGAGGCACTGCGGATGACGAGAGTGCAAATAGAAACCCTGATTCCAACTTTTTACTTCCCGTTTAACTTAGAATACATAGTGCCGGAGCCTAGTGACCGAGCATGTTGCCCACCGAAGGGTTTTATAAGCGTATACATAGACCATTTGAGAATAGGAATTAGGTTTCCCCTTTGGGACTTCGTTGTACAGCTGCTTAGATATTACAACATCGCCCTGAGTCAATTAGCACCCAATGCCGTGAGGAAAGTTGTCGGGTTTACGGTGGTATGTAAAAATGCCGGGGTAGAACCAAACGTAGAGTTGTTTAGGTTTTTCTTCCAACTGAAGGCCTTCGGGAAATCGAAGGGATGATACTCCTTTAGCCCCAGGGCCCGAGGTGGCTTTAAGGTACAAAACCCGAGAAAGGTGGAGGGTTGGAAGGAGAAATTTATTTATGTGAAGACGGGACTGGTCCTCCCGAGGTCGAGGAGGGAGGAGGTTTCAGATAATGCTCTGGTGGTCGAGCCGGAACCGGAGGTAGTAAGACAATTCCGTACTGTAGGTACGTTCAAGACCCTCTGCAGCGAGGAGGAGCTGGAGGAGGCAGGATTAGGCCCATACTACTCGAGCGGAGCAGAGGGGGGTTCCACCCAGGGGCAGGAGTCGGAAGCCGGGGCTGCCGAGGAGGGTAGGAACTTTTAAAATTGCGTAACGTACAACAACTTGCATAGGATTAACCACAAATCTTTCTTGCAGTGGGACGCTTTGGAAAGGAGTCAACGGGAAGCCCCGCAGTGCCCGCGGCGGCAAAGAAGAAGGGAGCTGCGACCGAAATAGCCCCTAGAAGTAGGGTATCACCCAGTCCGAGGCCGTCAGCAGGGACGGAGGAGGATGTTGTGGAAGCGGGGGCAACCCCGAGATCAAAGAGGAGGTCGGAACCATCTGTGACTCCACGGAGCCGATCCTCGAGGTAAAGCATGTACAACCCTTTGCCGGAGTGAAAAACTGCGGTTGAAGCTTTTGTCTGATGTTTGTTTCTTGGTTTTGTGTTCAAGGGGCAAGAGCCCACAAGCGCGCTGGGCCTGGAAGGGCCGGATGCTTAGGAGCTTTTGCGGCTGGCGCAAGGGATCATGGACCTCAGCCGAAGAAGTGAGAGAGAGGCCAAGGAAGAGCTAGCCGATGCAGTGAGGGAACTGCGTGCTCGTAATGACAGGTTAACTCATGATCTGTCCAAGGCGCGCAAGAGAGCTGCCTTGGTGGAGAAGGAAGTGGCGCGGTTGCGCGAGGTGGAGGCAGAGGCCGGAGCGCTCCGCGGCGAAACAGCGGAACTGCGGGCGGAGATGAAAGCCAAGGAGGCTGCTGTAGTGGACGGTCAGGGGGCAGCGTTGAAGGTATTTGCAAAGAAGCTGTTGCAAACGAGCACCTTCCTCGACTATCAGACCAACTTCGTCGCGGTCGGGGACACAGCCACACGATCAGTGCTGCTGGAGAAAATCAAGGAAATCTATCTGAACGTGGATGTCTATCATCCAAAGTTCGGATACGATTTTAACGTCGTGGGCTCCGTGGAAGAGGTGTATTACAAGGCACTGGCCCATGTCCCGGAGTGGCCCTTGGTGAAGGCACTGTCAGAGAAGAAGAAGATCCTGAGTGCCGAGGAGATCACTGCCTGCGAAGCGGACCAAGATTAAGAGTTCTTGGCCTTTCGCTGTGGTGAATTCATCTCGGAGCCCCGAGACAAGGATCCACCTCCGCGCATGGAGATCACCGCGGAGGCAGCGAGAGGTGACGCGGGGGTGATCCGAGAGTTGCCGGAAGGAGAGCACGAGGTTGAGGTGGAGGTGCCAGAGGAAGCTGAAGGAGGCCAAGAGGGGGAGGTCAGTCGTTCCCCGCAATTTTGATGATTTGATATATGGTAGACGATAGGAACAACTTGTAATTTTGTTGTAATGACCGTAGACGATGTATGCTCCTTTTTTGTTTTGAATATGAAGTTGATTTTTGTCCATACTGTTGAGTTATTGCTTTGTGATGATTTGAATGTGTTCTGTAGTACTGACAGAGTACGGCCTGCTAACTTTTGAGGAGGTCGAGGAGCGGATAACCGAGATTCAGGGCGAAATTTCGTCGCTGATGACAACTGGCCATGCAGACTCCTCCGAGCTTGTAAGAAAGCGGGCAGTACTGGAATTACTCCTTAATATGTACGAGGGCCTGAGAGGCCGCGGCAGGTGGCGGCACACGGAAGAAGAATATATTGCAAGCTCCAGCCGGGGCCCGGAGATCGCAAAAGTTCCACGGAGGAGTAAAAAGGGGGCGGCGGGGAAAGGTAAAGGGATCATAATCCAAGAGCCGATCCCGGTGGCCGTTGTGGAGGAGGCCCCAGTAGCTGTTGCGGAGGAGGAGGTTGAGAAACTAGCCGAGGAGATCGAGGTGATGGACCCCGCGGAATGGGATCTCACGGAATGGGCTAAGACTCCGAGACCAGCGCCTCTACCTAGTCCTCGGGGCAGAGCAAGGAGCGACGTTCCAAGGCCAGCGCCAAGAGTGAGTCCTCGGCGTAGAGGAAGTCAAAGCAGGGAAAGAGGAGGAGCTCAAAGCCGAGGAGCCTCTAGATTCCGGAGGACGCGGAGAAGCCCCCGGGACGGGTCTCAACGCCGGAGCGCAGAGTATTGGCTCGGAGGCCGAAAATAATGTTTAATTGTTGTAGTAATGTATGCATATATGTAAAGAACTCCTTTTGGGAAGTAAAATGGTAGAAATGTGTTGATATGTTTTGATAAATATGTTAAATAAAAGTGATTAACTTTTGATCATGATGCAAGTGTAATTACTTCAATTTGTACTCGGGAGCACAATATGTAAATAAAGCCTGGTAGAGAAACAAGGCAAAAAATCTCCCCGGACGGATCGGGCGGGAGTTAATGATTTCTCCGGACGGATCGGGCGCGAGTAAAGGGCCTCTCCGGTTAAACGGACGAGAGGGAATAGAAGTCCGGGGACTAAATGTTGATCTCTCCGGACGGATCAGGCAAGAGATCAATGTGTCATGAGACAGATAATATTGAGTCTAAGCTAGGGCGTCCCCGCAGCGTAGAAAAAAGTACAGCAAGATTTGTAAAGTGAAAACTTTATTCAAAGTAATTGTCGGAACAATTGAAAAATACAAAGAGATTCATAAACAAGAAGACGTTATAGTACGGAAACGAAATGTACAAGGAATGTAAAGGTAGAAAAGATACTTGGCCATCGGTACTCATAGGTAAAAGCGCCTTAGATTGGTAACATGCCATATTCGGGGAATCGTCATACCATCTAGATGTGCTAATTGATAGCACCCGGAGTCATGCGCGGCAATGACACGGTAAGGCCCTTCCCAGGCGGTATGCAGTTTACCCTCGGGGGCAGCCTTGCTGGCAGAGTTGAGCCGGAGTACTAGGTCTCCGACGTTAAACTGAGTACCCTTAACCCGGAGGTTGTGATACTGAGCTGCGCGTTGCTTACATTTAGCTTGCTGAATAAAAGATTGATAGCGATGATGTTCGAGCTCATCCAAGTTAGCACAGAGTGCATCGTTGTTAGCCTCAGGATCCAGAGTAACGAGGCGAGGACTGGGTACCCCTACCTCTGCAGGGATGACAGCCTCGAAGCCATAGGTGAGGCTGTATGGGGTTTCTCCAGTTGATGTGTGCAGCGTGGTACGGTAGGCCCAAAGAACCTGCGGAAGATTCTTGGCCTAGAGACCTTTAGCTTGATCTAAGCGTTTCTTTAAACCAGTAAGCAGTGTGCGATTGGTGACTTCGACCTGACCATTGGCTTGAGGATGAGCGACCGAGGTGAAAATTTCTTTGATGTGCAACTCCTCGCACCAGGATCGGAAGGGGTCATTAGCGAACTGTTTGCCATTGTCTGAGATAATAGCGCATGGGATGCCGAAGCGGCATGTGATGTTACGCCAAACAAACTTCAAGATGTTCTGACCGGTAATAGCGGTGAGGGGCTCGGCTTCAACCCATTTGGTGAAGTAATCCACTGCAACCACAAAGAATTTTAAGCCTCCCGGAGCGACTGGAAACGGGCCCACAATATCAATTCCCCACTAGATAAATGGCCAGGCACTTTGTATGCCAGTGAGCTCGGTTTGCGGTAAATGCTTCACTCGAGAGTGTCGCTGACACTTGTTGCACTTTGTCACTAAGTTATGAGCATCATTAAACAACGTGGGCCAATAGTATCCCCACCGAAGAACTTTCTTGGCCAACGTCTGCGAGCCAATATGGCTGGCACAGGCCCCCTCGTGAAATTCACGGAGAACATGGTCAGCCTATACAGGGTCAAGGCAACGAAGACTCGGTTGTAAGTATGATTGACGGTACAAGATCCCGTCGCGAAGTGCATACTTAGGTGCTTTAAGAACTATCCGCCGAGCTTGTATTTTATCATCTGGCAACGTACCATCCCGGAGATAATGGATCATCGGAGTCATCCAGACTGTTCTCAGTCAATATGGAAACTGTGGCCTCATGAATAGAAGGATGAACTGCATCTTCGACGATGATGTCCGGAGACATGTTAGTAGGGACCACGGAGGCCATTTTGCTGAGAGCATCCGCTTGAACATTTTCTTTGCGAGGCACCTGCTGGATATCAACCGAAGCAAAAGTTGACAGAAGCTTAAGTGTCAAAGCGAGGTACCTTTTCAACGTATCATCCTTGGTTGCATAGGTGCCTTTCATTTGACTAGAAACCACCTCGGAGTCCGTGAAAAGCTGGAGATGTGAGGCTGCCAAGGATTGAGCGAGCCGGAGCCCAGCAAGAACTGCCTCATATTCCGCTTCATTGTTAGTCACCTTGAACTTAAACCGCAAGACATATTTGATTTCAACGCCATCGGAGCCAATGAGAAGGACCCCGGCGCCACCGCCTCGGGTCGCAGAGGCACCATCCACTTATAATTGCCACTGGCAGGTTTTAGCTTCGAGATCGGCGTGGTTAGGAATAGTGTCATATGCAGTCGAACCGGGGTCAACTAATGGTGCCTCGACCAGAAAATCCGCCAGGGCTTGGCCTTTGATTGCCCGGCGAGGTAGGAATTGAATATCGTATTCCCCTAGTTCAATGGCCCACTTAGCCAGGCGTCCTGACACATCGGGCCTAACGAGGATTTGACAAAGGGTGATTAGTGAGAACCCTGACGTCACGTCCTTGGAAATAAGGGCGCAAACGGCGGGCCGCCATGACGAGAGCCAATACTGTTTTTTCTACCACAGAGTATCGGGTTTCCGCCCCTTGGAGTGTTGGGTTCACAAAATACACGGGTTGCTGACTCCCATGAGCCTCGCGGACGAGGGCCGCGCTGATTGCTTCTTCAGCCGATGCTAAATACACATAAAGAGGCTCTCCGGGGACAGGCGCGGACATGGTGGGCAACTGCTTAATGTGTTGCTTTAAAGCTTCGAAGGCCTCGGTGCACTGCGGAGTCCACTCGAATTTCTTTGCCTGACGCAAAATTTTGAAGAATGGAAGCTGACGCTCCGCGGCCTTAGACAGAAAACGAATTAAGGCAGCAAGACCACCGGTAAGGCGTTGAACCTCCTTTACCGTCTTCAGCGGCTGCAGATCCAATACATCTCTAATCTTGGCCAGATTGGCCTGGAGACCGTGCTGTGAGACCACATATCCCAGAAAAATTCTTGAGCCAACGCCGAAGGTGCATTTTGCCGGATTGAGGCGAAGATTATAACGTCGCAACGTGCTTAACATTTCAGCAATATCTTGTACACATGTAGTATGAGAGGAACTTTTAATAACAAGATCGTCAACATATACCTCAACATTTCGACCGATTTGATCTCGGAAGACGTGGTCCATAAGGCGCTGGTAAGTGGCTCCCGCACTCTTGAGCCCAAAAGGCATTTTCTTGAAGGCAAAGCACCCGAAGTCAGTGATAAAGGCCGTTTTGAGGGCATCGCGGCGGTCCATATGAATTTGATGGTATCCCTTGTATAAATCCAAAAAGCAAAGTGCCTTGTGCCCAGTAATGGCCTCGGCTTTTTGGTCGATGGAGGGCAGAGGATAACAATCATTTGAGCAGTGCTTATTGAGATCAGAGAAATCGACGCACATTCTCCATGCCCCGCTGGACTTCGTCACCATCATGGGATTAGAAAGCCAAGAAGGATAGTGTACTTCAAACAGGATGTCGGCATCTAGGAGCTGTTGTACTTCGGTTCGGATGGCTGCGTTCCTCTCCGGAGCAAATTTTCTCCATTTTTGTTGTATGGGCTTCACGCTGGGGTCAATGTTTAACTTATGGGTAATGAAGTCCGGAGAGACCCCCGGCATATCCAAGGGAGACCACGCGAAAACTTCAGAATATTCTCGCAAGGTCTGGATGATGGCATTATGTAGCAATGGTGTGTCCACAGCGCCGACGGTAACAGTTTGCTCTGGTTTAGCTGGGTCGAGCGGCACCTGAACAGTGTTGTCTCCGAGTGATGCAGACGAATCCGAAGTGGGAGCCGAGGTGGTTACCTGAAACTGTGGCTTGGGAGGAACCTTTGTTGTCTTTTTAAGTGCTACATACATGCACTCTTTAGAGACCCGCTGATTGCCATGGATAGCCACCGCGCCATGGGATGTAGGGAACTTTAGTGCGAGGTGGTATGTGGAGCAAATGGCCTTTGCTAGGGTGAGCCAGTCTCGACCCAAAATCATGTTGTACGGAGATGGGGAATTGACCACATAAAAATCGACGAAGATGGTTTTTATTGCTGGATAAGTCCCGAGCGAAGCGGGAAGGTTGATGACTCCTTCGGGTCGAACCTCACCCTGAGTGAAGGTCTGTAACGGCCCGGGGGCCGGTCGGAGTTGTTCAGGAGGGATGCCCATTTTCTGAAAGCAATCAGTTAATATGACGCTAACTACGGCTCCGTTGTCAACGAAAACTCGTTTTATCGTAACATTAGCTACGGCCATGTCGATTACTATGGCATCAGTATGTGGGGTGAGCTCGGGAACAGGATCTTCATCGGTGAAACTTACGATTTCAGATTTGTGGAGGCGCTTATGGCGTGGCTCCTCGGGAGGAGGCCTGCGCGCTTTCGCTTTCAAGGCACTTCGGAAAGCCCCGGTTGGGGTGGCCCCATAGATCACATTTATGACGTGAGTGGGCGTATTGTCTCCAGTTCCTCCATGAGGAGGCGGCTGCGGCAGCAACGGGGGTTGTTGACGGCCTCCCTGATCTTGCCGCGCATAGTTGTTGTATCCAGGCCTGTTATTCTGCCACTAAGGCCTGTTTTGCCGCGGACCTCGGTCATTGTATCCTCAGCGGCTTTGTTGTGAACCTCCATTTTGGTTTGACCGAGACATGTCCTCGGTCCGAGTGACATATTGCCGTAAGAAACCCCTCTTTAAACAATCTTCAATTTCTTTTCCAAATTCTCGACATTCTTCGGTTTCATGTCCATGATCATGGTGGTACGCACACCACTTGTCATGGTTACGCTTTTCTGCCGGAGCAGTCATCCGCGGGCACGGTCGCAGATCGTTCTTGTGAACAGAAAGGATTTATGTTCTCGATTTTGTAAGCCGAGTGAGTTGAGGGATATCTCCGCGAGGTTCCAAATGTCCTCTGCTTAGACGAGAGAAGGCACTAGGCCGGGTACTGGTCCCGGCTTGCATTTTATCTGATTGCCGCTTGCTGGCATGCTTCTCGTGTCTATGGCGGGTTTGCTCCTCAGCCTTGGCGAACCTGCATACAATCCTGAACAGAGCCCGGGTCGTAGTAGGAGGGTTTCGGACAAGCTCGGTGTAGAGTGGCCCGGGGCGAAGGCCATTCATAAAAGCGTTGATGATAACATCATTAGACCGGCTTCCCACCTTAAGGCTCTCTGCCATGAAGCGATCAAGAAATTGGGTAACATTTTTCCATCCCGTTGTTCCATATTCATGAGATCGGCCAAGGTGGCCATGGGTTTTGCTCGCGTATGAAAACGCGCCCAAAATTGTTCGGCGAGATCCCGAAAAGAGGTAACGCTGCCCCGGGGTAACGAATCGAACCAAAGTCTAGCTTTATCCTGGAGATACTCAGGAAACACCTTACACAAGTGGTGAGGTGTACAATTGCGGTTGAACATAGCGTACTTGAAGGCGTTCAGAAAATTACTGGGATCTCCGGTGCCGTTGTAGACGGACACGGGGGGAAGCTTGAACCCCTCGGGGAGCGGGGTAGCAAGAATCTCCTCGGAGAATGGGGTGATGATCTCCCCGTCAGCATCGAGACCCAACACTTTGTCAAGGTCCGCAGCAAATTGGGCTTGTTCTTGTTCCAGGGGATCCAACACACGGGATTTGTCTAAGCGAGCACGCTTTGGGGCATCTACAGGTCTGCGGCGATTAACGCCTTCGTGGGCATAACGGGGCCTCGACCCATTGGAGTTGCGGTTATCCGCTGGAGAGGCTGTTCTCTGTCGACGACGATCATGTCTCGCTCGATGAAGTGGATCTTCATCCAATTCACGTGATAAATCGCGGGGCAGATTTCTCACACCCTGGTCGACGCCATTGTTGGCACGCTCACCGGAGTGGGCGCGCCGATTATTCCATTCTTGGAATAGAGCGGCGTGTTCCTGAAGAAAGGCTTGTTGCACCTGCGATAACTCGGGGACAGGTGGAGGATTAACTTGCGCCGGATCATTGGCAGGGGGGTGATTCTGCATGTTGGCGTGTTCCGCGGGCGGATCTTGATTCTGTTGACGAGGTGGTGAATTCTGGTCCACGGGAGGATTGCGACGGGACCGGGTAGGATTTGTAGATCGACGAGTATTCACCATAGCAATTGTTACGACGCTGGAGTATACTATTTATACTACTCTTCCGAATCATTCCCATAGACGCCGCCAATTGATAAAGCGCAATCCGGTGATCCAAGGGACCCAAAGTAAAGTCCGATTCACAACGTAACCCAATGCAAGAAAATTAAAGAACACCAGATATACGTGATCCGGAGATCTACGTCCACGGGCGTAAACAATCACCTGCCGAGGTGTTTTTCACTATCTTCCTTTCAATCTTGCACGTAACAGTTTAAGAGTACAAAGTGTGAACCCTAAATCTGAGTACAATTCTACTATTTATACTACTCAATTCAAACCCTAACTAAATCCCTACAATTGCGCCCACCAAATCTGCATGGGAGTTGGCTGGAGATCGTGGGGATCTCACTTTCCAAATATGCCGCGACTGGGCTGCTCCAGGCTTGTGCGCGCTTCTGGGCCGACTTGGTTGCTGGGCTCGTTCTTCTGGGCTCAGTTGCTCCGGGTCGGGTTGATCCGACCCGAAGTTACTGGGCCATACCTATCACCCACCATTGACAAAACTCTGTGGGAAAAAAAAAAAACCAATAGTGGGAAAAAGTGTACCAACAACAGTTAAATGCACACTGTTGAAGGAATTTATGGACTGGTCATGAAGAGTGTTACTCAGAGTGTTTTAACACTTGGAAAAACACACTCCTTTTTTAAAGTTGATTTGTGAATTGTGTAAAATCGGAAATGATAAATAGAGACAAAAGATAATTTAAACTCAGACAAAAACGACGCATGAGCAGTTTAATCTTAATCATAGCGGAATAAGTTTTATATAAAGCCTTCGAAAGTCCTAAATTTGATCATACTAGAAATGATATATCCTGCATACTAAGCAATCCTCTTTTGAGAAATGATTGCACAAAGTCTCACAACAAAGAATGTGAGAAGTATGAAGAAGCTAGCCTTCAACTTTTGGTGTGAAAATGTCTTGAAGAAATTCTGATCTTTACACTTGGTTTCTTTCTCCTATTTTCCACACTCGATCTTCTCTTGTTAGCCATATAAATATCCACCAGAAATGGTAGTTATCTCCTGCAAGATAAGATAAAAAAAATAACCACCAATCTTCCAAAGGAAGACTTTCGGTTTGGATAAGTTTCTCATGCAGTTACATATGTAAAACCAAACTTATCCAAATTCACAAACACACTAAACATATAGAGCAAACGTATAATGGCAGCAAGGTAAAATTCGATAGAAGAGTAGAACGTGTTTCCTAGGGTGTTTCAACACAAAGTGAAACACTGAACAAAACACTGAAGGGAACACATGTTGTAACAATCTCCCCCTTTTTACCTTGCTGGCCAAAAACAAACAAATCAACACAAGAAAGACAAACATATCGCAGAACTACATTATCACACATAGAACATAAGACCTAAAAACATTCACAGGACTATATAATCACATATAGAACATAAGGCCACATGGTATAGGTGAGAGGTCACAAATAGCTCCACTCTCTCCCCCCTAAATGTAACACCCCAAAGCCATCACAAGGAAGAGAAGACATACTCCTCCTTAATAACATTATCCCTGCACCTTCATAAAAACTAAATACACACATATATGCAAATCAGATGTCCAGTATCAAGAAAACCACCAACACATGTTAATTAGTCTTGGTACCACTAGTACCCGCAATGTTTATAATGTCCACGGCATTCCTAGATGCATCCTCTTCCATATCATTACCACCACCAGCCACTTCACTGTCACCGCTAGCTCTATCTCCCCCTTTTTGGCCTGCAAGCATGATCATTAAATCTCGTTCAACATTCCCCCAGTAGGCTGCATCAATCTCTACATTCATTCTTCTTGATCTGGCCATCTGTACCCAGTTCAAGAGTTGCACAACTGGGACAGAGACTGTTCCTTCGTGTGTTGCACCACCAGCATCAGCACCTCCACCAAACACCTCTTCTGCAACCTGTTCCACAAGCTAAACATCCCGTACATGAGGAGGGTTGAGAAGTTTCTGATCAATTGTGATGTCATGGAGATCAAGAGATCATGGGAGTATTGAGCATGTGCTGAAACTTTGATCCTCTGATTTTGAAGCATCTTCTAAATAAGGCAGGGAAATGGGAGATTCTGCTTTTGTGACTGTCTCTCTACAAAGTTAGTAATGGTGTCGAAGACAAATTGACCAAAGTTGAATTTGACACCATTGATCACCCGATACAAAAACTTCATCTGGGTCTTAGTGGCCACATTGTGATTCGTGGTGGGAAACCAATTAAAACAACCAACCTTATGAAGAATCGCATACTTGGAAGTTAGTAAAGAAGCTGGAATTTTTTTTGGTTGATGGGCCAAGTATTTTTGTGACCACCCGTGGCTTGGGCAATCACATGATCTAAATCATGAAGCTCTTCATCAATATTATTAGGAGGGAAGTGAAGAAAATCATTTATGAGAGCAGGAGTAAACAACACAATCTTCCTCCAAAGATATACTTGCCCAGATCGAGGCCCATTCGGAGTTCTCATTCCCTTAGTCGAATTGCAATAAAACTCCTTAACCAGATCATCAACAAACTTGCAATTCAATTCTAGGGTCTTTCCTAGGTGAGCAACTTCAATGATGGAAATGAGGTCATATTTTTCAAAATGAGGAATGTCAAGTTTTCATTCAGAAATTACCTCCCTGTTTTGAAAATACTCCCACTGTTGGAGTGCAGCTTCTGTGTAGAAATAGTTGTTGTAGCCAAGGCTAGCATTGAGTGCTGCACCACCTCTGGCAGCACGTCTAGGCCGCACAGGGGGTAAGGTCGGGTAAGGCCTTCTCCTCACTGGAACTCTCAGCCCTTCCTTCATTGTCTTGCATAACCACATCCTTATCAATGGAATCATCAAATTCTGAGGCAGACTCTAAAGAATCTTCCTTCTCTTCTACTTCCTCACTCACTCCTTCAGAAACAGCATTCTCTTCGGACCCATCTCCTGCTTTAGAACTCTCTTCTTCAGCAGTCTCAGACTCAACATCTAACGCAGCATCTATTTCAGTGGCAAATTTTGTGATTTTAGTATCAAGTGTTTCAGCAGGTACTGAAACACTGGTTCCTTCTCCATCTGCCTTAGGGACTATGTTCTTTTTCTTTTTCTCACCCATTCGGCCAGTGTCCCCTCTCTGTTATAACTTGGCACCTGTTCGTCTACTGGAGTGTCTGGTTGGAGAAAACCTTCAGAGAGAGATGTTGGTGGTGCTAAAACACTTTCAGCAACATGTTCAAAATCCTTCCTTGGACTATCATGGATAATCTTACCTTTCCTCCTGTTCTCATGTGTGAACAGCTTCTGGGCGCTTTTAGTGTGGGTCAGAATCTCATAGTCCGGATCCTCTTCATCATCATCTTCAAGATCAGACGACAACCTGTATGCTGGTGGAGGTTGTACCTTGGGAGGTCCCTTCTTTGTGGCCGGAGGTTTGTTCTCCCCCAGCGTTGGTGAATGCCCTCTATGCCTTTTAGAAACTCGTTTAATTTGTCCTGAAACGGCTTGAATGGTGTCTCGAAGCAGAACAAAAGGTGGTACATCATCAACATCTACTGGATTTTCATGATCCCCTGGTAGTTGCATGTTCAAATAGGCATCGGAAGGAACAAATTCCTCAATCGCCATATTAGGGTTTCTTCAGGAATTCCAGTTGAGTCATGGGCAGGGGATGCTATAGCATCCGGTAGAAAATCATCCTTCTTTGCGCCTGCATATTCACTCCGAATATCATAAGGATTTTGGGGTAAGTCAACCATGGATTGAGTGTGAGTAATTTCTGCAGAAGTGGAAGAAGTAGCGTGAGAATGAGAAGCAGAGAATAGCAAGGGAAGAATAGGGGCAGTTTGTTTTTCGAAACTGTCTTTGAAAGACGCAATAATCTGGGTTATTTCCTCCTCTGAATTAGACATCTTGAAAATAAAACAGACTAAGAAATGAGAACAGGCCCAAAGTAAATACCCATAAAAACAATTTTCAAAAGTTCAAAATTAAAATGCAACTTCTCTAAACGTGTTCCACCATTTCTATCAACTACCTCTCACTTCCATAAAAATAGGGACTTAGGATAAGATTAAGTGATATACCACTTAATTAACAACTTCAGATATTTTTAATAAAGATTTTTGATAAAAATTAAAAACTATAAATACGAATTTAAAATAAATTACAATTATTTTTATGAATTTTAAAACTTTTTTTATTTTTATTAATTTATTTCTTTTTAAATTTTTAAAACACAAATTTTATTTAGCTTTTATAACAAAAAGAAAAAAACATTACACCATTACAGAATTTTTAAAACCCAACCAAAAATGGTGTATTATATAGTGATCCAACACTTGAAACAACACCTTAGTTCAAGTGTTTTCTTCTAACGATAGAGAGAAATTGTCATTTAACTGCAGGTTACCTATAGATCATCATCAGTAGAATCTGAATGTTATGAAAATCAGAATTGGATGATGATTTTGGTAACACCATCAAATGAACAAGGGAGTGTATAGGTTACCCATCGAGTTCAAGCTTCAATAAGATCATCTTTATTAGAATTTGTCCTTCCAAAAAATAATTCTGTAAGGTAACAAAAGAACTACAGGAAGTACAAATACTCAATAGAACACATATGTACACTAGGGTGTTATAGCACCCTATGAAATACTATACTATTAGATAATACACAAGCTAAGAGATTTCCTTCGGAAGGAGAATCTCTCAAAATCTAAAGATTCAGTAAAAATATATGCACGTTGTCTTTCAGTAGGTATGTGTTCTATACTCACAACTTTCTTCTCAACCAAGTCCCTTATGAAATGATGACGGATGTCAATGTGCTTTGTGCGAAAGTGTTGTATAGGATTTTTGGTGATGTCAATAGCACTAGCATTATCACAGTATACCAAAAGAGCTTCACTATTAAGACCATAATCATCTAGCATTTGTTGCATCCATAATAGTTGAGTACAACAACTCCCTAAGGCTATATATTATGACTCAGCATTAGATAAGGAAACACAATTTTGCTTCTTACAGTGCCATGACACTAAGTTGTTTCCTAGATAAAAACATCCGCCTAAAGTACTCTTTCTATCATCTACATCTCCAGCCCAATCAGCATCACAAAAACCAACCAAATTAGTGCTAGTGTCCTTAGGGTACCAAATTCCAAAGTTTGTGGTTCCACTTACATATTTTATGATACGTTTTACAGCATTCAGAAGGGTCACTTTAGGATCAACTTGATATCTAGCACATACAGAAACACTATAGCACAAATCAGGACGGCTAGCAGTCAAGTATAACAAACTCCCAATCATACTCCTATACAAGGTGTTTTCAACATCTTCTGAAACACTATCTTTGTAAATTTTTGTACAAGTACTCAAAGGATTTTTCATTGTTTTAGAGTTTACCAAATTAAACTTGTTGAATAGGTTCTTGGCATATTTCGATTGACTAAAAAATGTTCCATTTTCATGTTGTTTTATTTGCAAACCAAGGGAAAAACTTAACTCACCTACAAGACTCATCTGGAAAGATGTGGACATTTGATCAATAAAAACTTTCAAATCCTTTTCACTTGTAGATCCAAAAACAGTGTCATCCATATATATTTGGGCAATGGTGATATGGGAGGACAACTTCTTTATAACCAAAGTTTTATCAACATTGCCCCTTTGAAAACCAAGTGAAATGAGAAATTCAGTTAACCTATCATACTAAGCCCTAGGTGCTTGTTTTAATCCATACATTGTCTTTATAAGCTTAAACACGTGATTAGTTTTATATGGATCAACAAACCCCTTGGGTTGCTCTACATAAGCTTCTTCATTAAGAAAACCATTCAAGAATGCACTTTTAATATCCATTTGATAAAGCGTGATGTTGAGATAACATGAAATAGCAATCAAGAACCGGATGCATTCTAATCTAGCAACATGAGCAAAACTCTCATCATAATCAAGGCCTTCAACTTGTGTGTATCCTTGTGCCACAAGCCGAGCCTTGTTACGAATCACTTTTCCTTGCTCATCCGTTTTGTTCTTGAATATCCATTTAGTGTCAATAACATTCACACCATGAGGTCTAGGAACTAAATCCCAAACATCATTTCTTGTGAATTGATGAACCTCTTCATGTTTAGCGTTTATCCAATTTTCATCAAGTAAAGCTTCATTAACATTCGTTGGTTCTATATTGGATACAAAGCAAGTTTCATGTATTTTCATGTAAGTAGAAGATAGGCAGGCAAGTTTTACCATTTTTGAGTAGTCAATTCTTTCCTTAGGACGAGTACGAACACGATCGTTAACATTACCTATGATTTGAGAGACTAGATGCATCTTACTTACACTTCCAGGTGGATCCCTTCTTACCATGTCTTCATTTCCTACATTATTGTATTTAGGTTCAGTTTTCCATTCATCATTATGAGAGGGAGTGTCTGAATTCATGGGATTCTGGACACTGTTATTAGGAGGTGTTCCAACACTTGCTGAAACACCTTCAGAGCTTTGAGATTGTTTTTCAACAAGACCTAATACATCATCTTCAACTCTATTCTCTGTAATGTCAGTTAGATCATCAAACACAATATTAACACTTTCTTGGATGGTTCTTGGACGTAGGTTAAAAACACGGTATGCATGACTATTACTAGAGTAACCTACAAACACCCCTTTGTCACTTTTAGAATAGAACTTGCTCAATTGATCATGATCATTCAGGATGTGACAAACACACCAAAACACATGAAAGTGTTTAAGATTAGGTTTCCTACCTTTGAGTATTTCATAGGGTGTCATAGTACTCCCTTATCTCAAATACACACGATTGGAGATGTGACATGCAGTGTTAACAGCTTCAACCCAAAAACTTTTTGACATGTTTTTAGCACATAACATTACCCTAGCCATTTCTTGTAAAAGTCTATTTTTCCTCTCGGCTCTACCATTTTGTTGTGGTGTTTTAGGAGCTGAAAACTCATGCAGTATGCCATTCTTTTGACAAAATTCAGTAAAAGATACATTTTCAAACTCCCTACCATGGTCAGTTCTAATTCTACCGATCCATATTCCATATAAACAGTGAGTTTGAACAGCATGGACTTTAAACACATCAAATGTTTTAGATTTTTCTTTAAGAAAGAAAACCCATGTAAACCTGGAAAAATCATCCACACAAACTAACACATATCTTTTTCCTCCTAGACTATCAATCTCTACAAGACCCATTAAGTCCATATGTACAAGTTCACAACAGTGTGTTGTACAATGGTGTTGCAATACCTTATGAAACACTCTAGTTTGTTTACCTTTTGCACATGAGTTGCAAACTTTATCAATCTTACCACAGAATTTTGGCAAACCTTTCGCAGCCTCCATTGATGCAAGTCTTTGAAGTTGACGAAAATTCACATGACCAAGCCTTTGGTGCCACAACTCTAGGTCATCAATTTGTGCCTTGTGACATGCTAATCCTTCTTCAATAGAGTAGCAATTATTGGAGGCTCTTGTTCCTGTCATAATGCACTCATTTCCCCCATCAAAGACACTGCACATGTCTTTTTCAAATTTGACATGAAGATTTTCATCACAAAGCTGACTTATGCTAATCAAGTTTGCCACAAGGTCTTCCACATGCAACACATTTTTCAAATTGAGTATACCTTTAACATCCAAGACACCTTTACCAACAATTCTACCTTTGGCCCCCCACCAAAAGTTACACTGCCACCATCAAAATCTTCATATTCTTTTAAAAACTTTTTGGCTCCTGTCATATGCCTAGAGCATCCACTATCAAAGTACCATACCCCCCTAACATCAGCAATTAACGAAGTGTAAATCATATTACAACAACTATCAGTGGGTTGCTCAAAAGGAGAAATGGTTTTAGGCATAGTGCAGTGTGTGATAGAGTGTTGCAACATAGATTGTGACACTCTAGAAAGTTTTTTATGACGTAAATTTCTTCTTCTCCTGAAACAGTAAAGTCTTTTGTGGCCTAGGAGTGTGCAATAGTCACAAATGACTACTCTATTTTCATCATCAGACCTAGACCTTTTTTATTTTGACATGAAATTCTCTTCATATTTTTGTAAATTTATAGACAAATTTCCAGTTTGCTTAGTTAAGCAAGCAATGTCATCATCAGATTTTATCAATTGTGGAGGAGTGTCTTCTAAAGATAAAATTTTAAACCTGTTCATTTCTCTAGTAAACAACGGAGTTTTATAATCTTCAAAGGATATATTGATAGTGTTTTGAAAGGAGTTGTCATAACCTATGCTAAAAGTACCATGTTGCTGAGCTGAAAGAATTTCATTCAACTTTGAAGTGCCAGAATTAAAACGACTCAGACGATCAGATTTCCTTTCAAGATCTCTAGTCACAGCTTCTAAATCTTTATCTTTGAGAGATAATGATCTTTCCAAGAGAAAAAATTCGTGTTTGAGTGAATCGTTTTCTGATCTCGTCTCTAAAAGCCATGAGAAGGAGTTCATACTCAGACGGTTCTGAGTTAGTGTCAAGAGCGTCAGGTGTTTCAAGGGGTATTTCAACACTTTAGCCAATACTTTGATCCTCCAGTGTTACCATGAGTGCTGCAACATCCTGTGAAGTACTAACTTCTTCATCATCAGACTCATTGTCACTTAGTGTGACAAAAAGATTTGTTCTACGTTTCATCAGGTTGTAAGCACACTGATTAGCATAATGACCATAACTAGAACAAGCACGACATTGAATTGTCTTAGCATCTTTGGGAGTATTTCCACTCTGATTTTGAAAATTGAAACCAGGAGTTTAAGGAGAATCATTTTTACTGAAGGATCTTTCTCCAGAATTTCTATTTTCAAACCCTTTAGTGACAGGATTAAAAACACCTTTTGAACCACTCTTCTTTTTATTTTTTGATAAAAACAGTTGATACTTCCTAGTCAAATAAGCAACTGGATCATTAAGTTTTTCATCCAAGAAAATGCTATCTCCTTTTGTATTTGAACTAGACTCACCCGAATGAGATGGAACAGCAATTGTCTTGTTAATTTCTCTCATTTGGTGTTGTTGATTTAAGTTTTAGTTCAAAAATTTGAAGGATACCAATCAACTCATCCAACGACATTTTGGATGTGTCTCTTGAATCCTCCAAGGGATACACTTTGATGTTAAAACGTTCGGGAAGAGTACGTAATACCTTGTTAACCAACCTTTCATTGCTAATGGGATCTCCAAGGGCATGAGACTCATTAGCAAGTTCACACAATCTGGATTTCTATGAAGACATAGTTTCTGACTCTTCCATTTAGAGTGCTTCAAAGCGTGTTGCTATCATCCTTAATTTAGACTTTCGCACACTCTCCGAGCCTTCACATTCCCGTTGCAAAATCTCCCATGCATCCTTAGCAATTACACAATTTTGGATCATTCGAAACAAGGCAGTATCAAACGATCCAAAAATGGCATTAATTGCCTTAGAATTATAGCATGAGAGAATAAATTCCTCATTCGTCCACTCAGCTTCCGACTTGAGAACCACATCACCATCTTCGTCTTCTTTATGAGGAGGAGTCCAGCCAACCACTACTGATCTCCGCGCTCGTTTATCCAACGACTTGATGTACACTCGCATCTTTATTTTCCACATGGAATAATTTGTTCCATCCAAAATAGGAGGCCTCATCAAGGTTGTTCCAGGCACGTCCATGATTCCTTTTTGCCGCAGAATCTCACTTAGTAACGTCAAGTGATTGCTCTGGTACCAATTGAAGGAATTTATGGACTGGTCATGAAGAATGTTACTAAGAGTGTTGTAACACTTGGACAAACACACTCCTTGTTTAAAGTTGAATTATGAATTGTATAAAATAGGAAATGATAAACAGAGACAAGATAATTTAAACTCAGACAAAAACGAAGGCTGAGCAGTATTTTTTTAATCACAGCAGAATAAGTTTTATACAAAGCCTTCGAAAGTCCTAAATTTGATCATACAAGAAATAATCAAATTACACTCAAACTATATCCTGCATACTAAGTAATCCTCTTTTGAGAGATGGATTGCACAAAGTCTCACAACAAAGAATATGAGAAGTATGAAGAAGCTAGCCTTCAATTTTTGGTATGAAAATGTCTTGAAGAAATTCTGATCTTTACACTTGGTTTCTTTCTCCTATTTTCCACACTCGATCTTCTCTTGTCAGCCATATAAATATCCACTAGGAATGTAGTTATCTCCTACAAGATAAGACCAAAAAAATAGCCGCCAATCTTCCAAAGAAATACTTTCGGTTTGGATAAGTTTCTCATGTAGTTACATATGTAAAACCAAACTTATCCAAATTCACAAACATACTAAACCTATAGATAAACGTATAAGGCAGCAAGGTAAAATTGGAAAGAAGAGTAGAACGTGTTTCCCAGGGTGTTTCAACACAAGGTGAAACACTGAACAAAACACTGAAGGAAACACATGTTCTAACAACTGGCAAATCCAATGTTCCCATCAAAAGCTTCTTAAAATCACCAAGCCAAACTTGCACCATAAAAACAGGAAAGGGATAAGTAAAGAAAACTCAATGAGCAAGGAGCACTACTCAGTTTCCTCATTGAACATAAACGAACACTTAGAGTAACAATCCTTATACACCAAATCCTTGAGCTATTTCGGAAGAGGATGCCACCAAGTGGCTCGTACGCAATTTGGATAGAGCATCCGTCAGCTGATTTCCTTCCGTAAACATATGAGTAACCATGAAATCAATCATAGAAATCCAATGAAGGACATGAAGACAACTGACACGTAGCCTCCAAGGAACAGTTACGGAACAAGAGGTGAACAGTTGGACCACAAAAAACCAAATCATATTCAAGCCATAGCCATGTCCAACCCCTATCATGCACCAACTCCATAGCTTTGTCTTTAACTCAACTTCAAAAGCAAAACCTCGACGAAAAGAGGAAGAAAAAATATCTTCTACGAAGTATGGAAAGTTCCAAAATATGCCCCCACCGCAAATGCGTCCCAAGGCATTCTCCATAATACCATCTGTATTGATTTTTACCCAACCCAAGGGATGCAGAATCCAAGGGACCGAGATCACCAATGGAAGACATCTAGAAATATCAAGCACATCAAACCTCTTTAAGCATTGAAGATCACCAACAATATTTTTGCATGCAACAATGCCAAAATTGAGAAGCCTCGAGGACCATAGCCCAAAATTTTAAAGTGATGTGGTGTACCAAAGGAGTCAAATCCTCAAAACACATATGTTACGAGCTATCCCAAAGGCTCAAATAAATGATTAGAAAAACCACTCGCCAAAGAACCGCCAACTATGAACCAAAAGTAATAGTCATCGCCTGCAAAAACATATTATGAAAGCCATAATCCTTATCCAGAACAACATCAAAAGCTTGATAAAGCTTAAGAAAAATAGCAACAGTTGACGAGCAGCTAGAGAATATGTGATCAAAAGTCTCCCCTGTTTGACGGTAGAAAGAACAATTAGTGATGCCCTAACATCCCTGATGATGAAGCGGTTTCATGTAGGGAGCCGACTATGGGTCGCCTACCAAATAGTAAAAGACCTTCAAAGAGGTATATAAGAATGCCAGATCCAAGAGCCCCAATTAGCTTGTGGGTACTACGAACGAAGATGATCATATACAACATGAGAAGTAATATTTCCATGACTAGTTCTCGTCCAAGCACGTACCACCTTGGATTTCAGAGTGAAAACGAATGGAACAATATCCACAACTACCTTTTCATGCTGTCGTAGAAAACCTGCCTCAAGAACCGATGTACCATCAATAAAATAATAAGAGATGTGTCATTGTAGGTTTGGCCGGCATGCCTAAGGAATGACTACTCGATCTATGAAAATATACCCCAGCCACTTATCCAACAAAAAATAAAGATGGGAAGACTGACCGACCAGCCAACAAGACTCGTTATGAAGCCTCCCAATGAGCCGTCGTGTAGCACTGAAGATAGATGACTGGACATAATTTGACCGAACAATTCCATCCTAGAATTTTCACTAGCTAGCACGTCCCAACTAAGGGGGAGCACAGAAGCTTCATTAGCAATACGAAGTGATCGAACACCCAAACCACCTTGAGCTCTTGTTGCACAAACCTTCTTCCGCGAAACATTAAAAATCCCACTCTTATCAAAAGGACCAGCCCATATAAAATTTTGTAGATCACTCTCCACCTCGTGCACCGGGGCCACTTACATACCATCTTAGATAGAATAAAGAGCTAAAAACCACTGAGTTAACCAGTCAAATTCTCCTAGCCATGGAGAGTGAGAAACCCTTTTATCTCGAGAGTGTGGTTGGAATTTTCTGCGCTAAAGCCCTGAAATTAGCTGCGCCCACCCAAATATCAAGTCGAGACCCATCATCCATATAAAGAGCCTTACAAAGTGACGTAAAAACTAGTGTGACACATGCATGCTAATAAACCCTCGATTTTGACATACTATAAAGCTGTCCGGAAAGCGATCCATACTTCTCTAATTTTTTCTTGATTTCCCAAACACTATCCAAAATAGTAGCAGAAGTTATAAAAATATCATCAGCGTATAAAAAAAAAAAGGAGGACATGGAACTCCCCTCTTTGCAACACCAGATGAATAAGTCCCCTATGAAGACGATCCATAATCGGTATGCTGAGAACGTCTTCATCTATATAGAAAAACAACGGTGATAGGGGGACACATTCAATAACATCAAAAGCTTAGAAGAACTCGGAATCGAGTGGATCCAGCTCAAAAAATTTGGAGAAAAACCCCAACACTCTAATACTATTAACAAGAAATCCCAGCGGAGAGTATCAAAAGCTTTCCTCACATCAATATTCAAAGCCACATTATATGTGCTCCATTGCTGATCCAGATTGTTAATGTAGCTAGAGGCTAACACGATACATTGGTGAATGTGCCTACTAAGAATAAAGCCAAACCCAAATGGAGAAATATACTATCCAATAAAGTTGCCCCACTAAGTAGCTAAGATACTTGTGAAGACTTCAAAAATAAAATTTCCCAAAACAATAGGTCGAAAGTCGTCCACTCTATTAGCACAATCTATGTTCGGGATCAGCGTGACAAAATTATCATTGAGCTAGGTCGGGATGAAGCCCATAGTAAAGAAATATTGCACTACTAGTACAACCTCATTGTCATTAACATATAACAAAAATGGAAAAACATACCGCCAAGACCATCTAGGCCCAGAGAGTTATCCCCTGAATCGAAAAAAGGGCCTCTTGCACCTCCTCACCGCAGGTAACTTCTGTGAGGGAGTCATTGTGTGTCACTGAGATGGTGCATGAAAACACCTGAGTCAACACATAAAAATCAATCGGTTCTAAATCCTAATCTTGCGTGAAAACATGGTAAAATAATTCATCACATGTTGAGCGATCGTCTGTGGATCTTCTGTAGCATGACCATCAATATACATGCTATGGATACCATTTTTTGTTTTGTCATCCGAAGAAATTTATGAAAGAAAGCTTTCTTTCGATTTTCATCACAAAGCTACGCCTTACGATTCTTTTTCAAGTAGAAATGTTGTTGCAACAAAATTTTATTAACTTGCATAATCATACATGTCCTGTTGAATCAAAAGAAGTCTCGCATGAGGTGTATCAAGTTTATTAAACATGCCCTAAAAGATAGTAGAATTCCAATGACACAAATCATGCTTCAGACACTTCATCTTATGTACAAACAACATGATCGGGTCTTCAGCAACTAGACGCTCCTGCCATGAAATACCCACAAGGATAGGAAATCATCATGGTGGAGCCACATACTCTAAAATAAAAATGGTCGGGGTAATCATTATGAGTCCTCCAAAAACTATAGAAGACCGGATGATGATCAGAAAGGGTGAGGGAAATAGCGGAAGCAAAAATTTTCCGCCACATGCCAATAAAATGAACTGATGTAAATATACAGTCAATTTTGGAGGAAATAATGGACCTCATATCTCGATAGGAACACCACGTAACATTGCTCCCCAAAATAGAAACCTTCAACAATTTAGCCGCTTCCACCATATTACTAAAATCCTCAGGGTAGATATTTGTTGTAGCACGAGTGCTAATTCTCTTGTAAGCCTCAAACACCTCATTGTAATCAACCATGATTAGCTGCAAACAACAACATATTCGACCAATGCAAACGCCTACACAGATCAGAATTACTCGCATGCACAAAACTAAAAAATAATGACTATTTCTAACCACCATCTCTACAACTAACAATTAATCTGAAGCAAAATAACAGTTATAGAGAAAGCGTAAGAAGAATTACATAAACTGTAATATTAGGAATCTTAGACGGCCTCGAATTCTCACTAACAAAATGTAACTTATGTAAGCGCTAATACCTGGTAGAGATGGAAGAAAAAATATCTTAGGCTCAGCAATAGCCAACAAACCTAGAGAATATTAACGACAATACTACTTAAGGGAATTCTTAGATAGGTGATTCCCCAGACCTCTAACATTCCAGAAAATATTCTTCATAAATGTGGTTAGGTGGTGACTCATATGTATCTAAAATATCCCCTCATTTCTCATTAGCAATTAAATGCATGGTGTGGATGTAATCTTTATGAGTGTTGGGGTGTATAACAAAATTAAAACTAGAAACTTCTGACAACCGCTGCACAACAGGTTCAAAATTGGTACGTGTCGAGAAGATCGAATTGGTCGTGAGTCTTCATATCTTCACGTGAGATAATTGGTTCACGTATTTGAAAAGGTGCCACTGTAAGCGGCCACTCTAGAGGCTAAGTCATCAACTCTTTGCTACAAGCTGAAGGTCCCACAGTTCCGAACTTGATATGGCCTGGTCTAGAACATCCCTACTACTAGCCTATGTTGGCTTATTTAAAACTTCAGTAAGCATATCAAATGAGTTATTTGTAAGCCAGCTATAGGCGGTGCAAAGGAAGTACCAAAACCAACGACGAAGCTGCAGTAGAAGCGCCATTGCCAGGCCCAGGAGGAGAACATAAAATTTTGGCCTATAAACTTGCTTGGTAAGGGAACGCCTATTCTTTGAACGAACTCTGGATGAGAACCGAGAAAGAGTATGAGCAGCTTTTTGCGCCATTTGTTTGGATGATGCAAGGGTCGTCCCCGTGGCAGATGTATGACGATAATTATCCAACTTATCTCCATATATTTGACAATGCGTGTAAGAGAGCTACAATAAACGAAGTACATCTCTAACCTGTCCCCATCCCTAACGTGGGCATCGTTACTCCACTATTTTTCACCCTTTACTATCATTAAATTTGAAAACAATAAAGTGGGTTGTTTTCTATTTCAAAACTATTGAATTATTATAAGAAAGATAAATATATCGACCTCTTTATCAAATAAAAGTAAGTATTTATAAAAAAATCTTGAAAGGGATTAATTTTATTTGTAGCCCAGTTCCAATACATATTATCTAACTAATATTACATACACAAATCTAACTGAAACAATTGACAAGCAATTATATTTTTTTATTGTAACTTATTTTAAGATATGCAATATATATGTCAAATTAAAGCCATGAAAAAAATTAATCTAATATATCTTACAAATAAATGATCTAGAATTGCTTTAATTCTTTACTTTTTTTAAAAAAATAAATCAATCATAAGTTATCATCCAGTATAACTTTTATATATAAAATTATTAAAAAAAAAATCTATATTTGGAACTAATTTTAGCATGATAGTACTATATAACATATCTCTTATTATATTAGTAACGATTTGTCCTATCTATTTCTAGAAGGTAAAATGATCAGAAAAATATGTAGTAAGATATATACACACCAAACATGCATCACATTCAGAACAATTTGTTTATTTGTACTAGTATGTCTGCATTTAATATCCATATTTTTATATGTAAAGTACTCAAATTGAATACACTACTTAAATCCAAAAATATTATATATACTAGATAAATTTCACTGCTGCAAACATCCTTGACTAGCTTCAACTAATTTCACCTTAGGTTCTAGGCTCTTATTGGCTACCTATATTTATTTTATGATTCTATTCTGCCTAACCACGACTATGGCCTGATTGGTCCCGCCTAGACTTAGTCTAGTTGCTAGGTCCTAATTTACCCCCTAACTAGCAACATATGTCACCTCCAAGTAGGCATAAAATATGATATGACACGTAGTTAGAGATGTTAAAATGGGCTTTGGCCCATGGGCAAGCCCAACGCGCCTGCTTATTAGGTGGGTTGGGCTGAGGTTATAGTATTCTGTCAATTTTACGGCCCGCCTTATTTAGTAAATGGTGGCTTTGGCCAACCCTGCCCCACCTGCTCGTTATGATAACTGATGAACGTGAAAATACTCGTCTTTTTGGTATCATCCACGTTCATATTTTTATGTCAATTGCAAGTGTTTATCATATCTATGTACGATTTCATGTTTTATAGCATTCTCGGGCCCTATTTATTTTTTATATGATTTCATGCACCTTTGGGTGTTTTTGAGTTGTATCTTGAAGGTTAGGAAATTTCGGGAAAGAAACGAGGTTAGTCGGACGGACTTCCCAATTTTGGCCCATAAATTGAGGCCCAAACGGGTCCAAATTGGACCCCACTAAAGCCCAACTAAAAGATCATGGAGTCACGAGCAAAATCATGAAGGGGTTGGGTCGAGAAAAATGAGAGGAGAAGATTCAAAATGGGGATGGAAGAAAACGATGCGCAAAAGAGGCACACAGCACGTCCGGCATTCAAAACTGGCAAAGGTTTAAAACTCCAAACTGATACCAGCCCTATTTGATGCGGTACTGCCTAGTAGCTGGCCGGAGCCCATGGTCAGCAAGGAAAGGCTGGATCCGGTACTGATCCTTTGGGTCCAGTATTAAGTCCATTTTCGGTCTTCAATATGCAGCTCTTCCGTATTTCGACCATAACCTTTTCGTCCAAACTCCTATTCAAGTGATTTGATCAAAAGATAAATATCTACAACATTTGTGTTCTTACCAAGGGCTGATTCTTATCATTAAAGTGGCAGAACTGACAAAAATACTATGTCAAGTGCTTCCGGGGTTTCCAACTCAACATTTAAGGGACCCAAGCTTATTTATTGTGCTTTTATTATTCTACACTTACTTTTAATTAGATTTTCTGTAGGTTTTGGTGGGTGTGTGTGGGGAGAGTGTTCCCCATATTAACACCCCCATCACCAAAGTGTTAAACAATTTATCTCATTTGCAAAAGTTGTGGATTCTAATTACTCTCTCTTTCTTTCTAGTAAGAACTAGGTTCTTGAGAGTTCTTGAAGAATTTTTTGGATTTTTCTAAGAATTGGAATTGGAGGCAATACAAGCCATAATTAAACACTATCATCATCCCATTAATTCAAGACTAAGATTTTATCCCCCTCTCTCTTTATTTATTTCTCTTGCATTTATTACTTTCTCTCCTTTTCTACAGTTAATGCTTGGGTCTTGCATTTATGGTGATTGGTTGGTAGCTTTTATAGATTGTGAGTAGTTTATTGTGTTTTATAGGGTCGAGAGTAGCCCAACCCTAGGGTTTGTTATCTTATTGATTATTTGTGGTATTTAAGGGATAATTTGTGATTGGAATTGATATTATGGCTTTGTATGTCTTATATCTTGGAGTAGATAACCTTGGGGTATATTGGTTCTCCTCGAGGGCCCATGTGGGATGATGGAAAAACCCGAATCACATATATTAATGCGATGGATGTCAAAAGGTCTTGCTCCTTAGGCAATATCCACTTGCGGTGGAGATTTTAGGTTTATTTGGATTATATAATTAATTTCCTTGCCTTTAGCCTATAATTTCATTATTGGTCTTCAGTAATCGGGATTAGGGTCAATTATTGTATAATTGATTAATTTGGTGAATCCTTCTTGTTTGCCGACTTGGATTTCTAAGATGGAACATGACCTTACGTCACGTTCCTTAGATTAATCGGTGATCACTTGATGTTAATTATAGGTTTAGGGTGAAACTGACCTTAGGAACCCTTTTCGAGTTGAGAGTATCATTTGCTTATTGAATAGATTTATTTATGTTTATCTAGTAATTAACAAATCTCTAAATTTTCAATATTCTTAACTGAATCAATCGATGTGCTTGTCGAGAGTTTCTCCTATGTGGGTCAACATTCTTTACACTACCTATGTCACAAGCCGTACGCTTTGGTTTGAGAAAAGTGTTTGGATCGTAATAATTTGAAGTATTTTTTTAGATAAGTTCATGGCTCCGTTTTCAGGGAGGATTTCCTCCTTGTAGAGCCATTTTAGGGTCCACTGTTTGCTAAAATTAGGCTTGCATATATTTATCTTGTTGTTTATTTTGTTGTCGGTGTTTTTGAATTTTGTTATTTCTTTTGCTTTTTCATTTTTCTAAATTTCTGACATTTTTTTAAAGTAAAAATATTACTAATATGAATCGTGGAAAGAGTAAGTTCCAATATACCGGGATTATGATTCCTACTCCCAACTCACCAGCCCAAGAAAACTTGCACGGGAGTAGAAGTCGCCCCAACTATGGTGAACTTTGCCCGTGGGATGAGATTTAGTAGGAATAGGGAGGAATTTTTACAGATTTGCTAATGTGTAAAAATCTCTAAAGAGCTCATTAACGAATACTCAATAAAGTCTTTTATTTTATTCTTGAAGGAGCTGTGAAACAATGGTTTCGCGAAGAGTTATTTGGTCCTTTGTCCCTTTGGGAGGATATTCCACCTCTTCCTCCATAAATTCTTGCCGTACGGGAAAAGTGCGAGGATAAGGTGTGATATTTCAAGTTTCAACCAACGAAGTGACGAGCGTTGGTTTGAGGGTTGGGAAAGGCACTTAAACCTTTGTAGATCATCCCGCACCACAGATCTGATGATGTATTTATTATTAATATCTTTTATGCCGGATAAACTCTTGACAAACGTGTTTTCTTGGATATAGCATCTGGAGGATCCTTCTTTAATAAGGAAATCGATGAAGCCATTTCTTGGCTAAATAAGACGGCTTCCAACCAAAACCAATGGGACTCAGAAGACAAGTAAAGAAAAAGGCTAAGTCAAGAAGAGAGTGTGAAGAAGGAAAAGTTTGAATTCGTTGCACAAGGTGAATTATGTCCAAAAAATAATTTTCATCAAGGATTCAAGGTAAGTATCACTCCTTCTCTTTGCTCAGATGTAAAAGCTTCGTTGATCACTCTTATGTTAGGGAATCATCTATGTTGTTAAAGCCCCATGTTTCAGTAGATATTAGGGATTCTAGTGAGGATGATTCCGATGAGATTTCGCTAAAGAGTAAATACTTAAGTTAGTTGGAAACTTATTTCAAAAGTGCAGCAGTAAAGAGAAGGGATATGCCCTTGCATTAGAAAACCTTTGTGATGTTTTCAATAATCTTGATGAAGAAGGAATTCTCATTCAAGGTAACTCGCAGGCTACCCCCTTAGAAAGCGGCAATGTCGTTACAAGAAGGAGTGGTAAGACACTTCGAGAGCTTGAGCTAAGAATTATCAAGAGGGTTTTCAATGATAATGGCAAAGAAAAATTAACTAAGGAACCATTGGAGGAAATAAATGACCCTCCTATCACAGGAAGTCAATCTTTCCCCACTAATATATAACATCGGTTACCTTTTTCGAAATGCAGACGCCGCGTAGAGTTGATCGACATTTTCAAAATTTCCTTGATGCCATAAATCAATTAACTCTCACGTTGCTATTTGACGAAACGGTTGCCACCGCCCCCCGTTTTTTGGAAAATTCTTAAAATATTTTATTTAAGAATAGAGAAGGTTTATTTAGCCAAGGAAATTAGTGTCATAAATAAGTCCTATGCTAAGCTTAAAGATTCGGATAGTTTTTGCGAGTTCTATTTATGGTGTGCAAATAAATAGGGCTTTCCTTGATTTGGGTGCCAATGTTAGTTTATTGCCTTCTTATATTATGTGGAAACTCACTTATTATGAGCTTAAAACCACTTCCATTTCGCTTCAATTGGCCAATACGTCAATCAAGAAAACTGTGGAAGTTCTTTAAGATATCCCTGTCCGAATCAGCGGAACTGATATTCCGGTTGACTTTTTAGTTATTGACATAGACGACGATCTCAAATTAATGTGTCATAATTAATGTGAAAGACGGAAGTGTGTCCCTTGAACTTGGTGACCAAAGGGTTGAATTCAACCTCAATGGTTACATTAACTAACCCTCCCAAACTGAGAAATGTTTCAGGATCGTGGTGCTTGAGACTATTGTTAAAGAAGAGGTGAATGCGATCCTTGAAGTGAAACATGGGAGAAGATCATGGAACACATGGGATGGAAAAAAGAATTCAAGGACGAATCAAGTGGATCCACAACGGAATATGTAGTCATGTGTGAGGAGGTTGAACTCACCGAAAGGGAACTCAAAGAGGTGCCTGAGATGATCAAGAAAGAAGAGTCGGAACCACCAAAACTAGACTTAAAATATGTCCTTCCAAACTTGTGGTATGAATTTCTTAGCCCCGACTCTTGTTATCCGGTGATTGTAAGTGCTCATTTGAACATAGAAGAAAGTGCTCAATTACTAAAAGTCTAGAAAAAATATAGCCATACCTAAGTACTCTATAAAGGACTTAAAAGGCATACATCCTTCTTATTGCACACACCGTATTTTATAGATCAAATGTTTGAGCGGCTTGCAGAGCACTCCTACTTTTTTTTTCTAGACGGATATTTGGGTTACTTTTAAATCATTATACATCCCGACGACCAACATTTAGCTATGTTCACATGCCCAGTTAGCACATTTTCCTGGTGAAGAATGCCAATTGGGCTTTGCAATGCCTCTCCACGTTGCAAAGATGCATAATGGGCATGTTCTCGGATTTGGTTGAAAATATCATGGACATATTTATGGACGATTTCTCTATGTACGGCACTAACTTCTCTTCTTGTCTTGATAATCTGACTAAGGTGTTTCAGAGATGTTCGGAGGTGAATTTAGTGTTGAATTGAGAGAAGTGTCACTCCATGGTGCAAGAAGGCATCATTCTGGGATACTTAATCTCCGATCAAGGTATTGAGGTGGACAAGGATAAAGTATCAGTTATATCGGAGCTACCACCACCACTCTGCGCCAAGGATGTTTGAAGTTTTCTTGGCCACATCGGTTTTTACCGGATGTTTGAAGTATTCTAAGATTGCTAAACCCCTTTCTAATTTATTAGTTAAGGGTGTTGAATTTGCCTTTGATCAATCTTGCCTTGATGCATTTTATAGGTTGAACGAGGCTCTTGTTTCAGCTTCTATCATTCAAACCCCTCGATTTGGAACGCCCCTTTGAAATAATGTGTGATGCTAGTGACTATGTTGTCGAAGCTATTTTAGGGCAAAAAAATTATAAGAATTTGCACGCCATTTATTACGCGAACAAAACCATGGATGAAGCTCAAAGGAACTATACAACTATCGAAAAGGATCTCTTGGCCATAGTCTTTGCCGCTGACAAATTCAGCCGTATATCATTGGGTTGAAGATGAGAGTTCACACAAACCATTCGGACATCTGATATTTGCTGGCCAAGAAGGATACAAAGCCACGACTAATCTAGGGGTTGTTTCTTCTTGAAGAGTTCAACTTTAAAATTAACGATAGAAAGGACATCGAGAACGGAGTGGCATACCATCTCTCTCGAATTGGATTAGATGAAGAGAAAGGCTCAAGCAATATGAAGATAAATGAATGATTTCCAGCTGAGAGGCTATGCTCAGTGGAGTGTACTTATGAACCATGGTATGTGGACTTCACAAAATTATTTGGTGGGAGGGTATCTCCCCGCAGGAATGCAACATCAACAGAGAAAGAAGTTTCTCTCTGATGTAAAGCATTATTATTGGAGCGATCCCCTCCTCTAAAAAAGGGAGAAGATGAGGTTTCCAGAAAGTGTGTGCCTGAAGAAGAACATGAGGCAATCAATCCTTGAGAGGTGTCATGCCTTTCCTTGGGAAGGACACGGTGGTGCAGACAAGACATGAAAGTGAGTATGACCCATGTCAAAGAGTGGGAAAAATTTCAAAGAAGAATGAATTGCCTCAACAACTTATGTTAGAAGTGGAAATCTTTAATGTTCGGGGTATCGACTTCATGGGTTCGTTCCTGCCATCTTTGGAAATCAGTATATCTTGGTGGCCATTAACTATGTTTCTAAGTGGGTGGACGTCGTGGCTACAAGAAATTGTGATACGAAGCCAGTGATAAGACTTTATAAGAACACAATTCTCCCGAGATATGGGACTCCCACAGCAGTCATCAATGATGGTGGATCACATTTTGTAGGAAGGGATTACTAGCATGTTAAAATCTTATGGAATCGATCATCAGGTGGCTTGACCAAACCATCCCCAAACTTATGGACAAACCCAAGTTTCAAGTAGCGAGGTAAAAGCGATCTTGAACAAGACGGTCTCAAAATCAAGGAAGGACTGTGCTATCAAGCTTAGTGATGTGCTTTGGGCATATAGGACCGCTTTCAAGACACCAATTAGGATGACTCCATTCAAGCTCATTTATGGAAAATCATGTCACCTCCTGGTCGAGTTAGAGCACAAGGCTTTGTGAGCCATCAAAAAATTAAATTATAATGACAAGGAGGCTGGTGAGAAGAGAAAACCTTATCAAGTTGGAGGAACTTAGGCTAAACGCCTATGAGAATTCTCAGCTTACAAAGAAAGAACAAACGAGGCGGTGGCATAATAAAAATATTCGGGCTACAAATTTCTGATAAGTAGAAAAATTTGCATTATTTAGATTGATAGGAATGTGATTTTATTTTCATTTAATTGTTATGCACTGGTTATTTTTCTACTTATCTGCACCTTAATTCCAAAATTCTCCTAATTGTGGTTTTGTGTTAATTGCAGTAGGCTTGGAGTAATTTTGGATCTAATGGGACAATGTTGGTTTTAGGAAAGGACGTGATAGAATGTGTTAGATCATTTGGGCCAGAGTAATAATAAGACGAAATTTTTCTATGACCAAAATCCACCGAACTGGCCCAACTAATTGGGCACCGACCTTTAAAGCTAATTCGGCCCTTGGCATAGCATAGATTTGATTAAGGTGGTTGACCTTTCTAATTTAAGGCCAACAGGCCTAGGGAATTGAAAGTGGGTGCTGATTTTCTACCAAGGCCCATAACCTTCATGAAGTATAAATAGGGGCCTTAATCATTGTATGGGGAATTCTTCATCATGGGCCAAAAGTGAAGGATGATAGAGGGATCCGAGAATCACACTACAATACTATTTGGTTTTATTTTGCTGTTCATTTAATTTATAACTTTGATTTATTGTTATCAAATTATAGAGACTATATGACTATGTGTATCTAATCTCCTATTTACTAGTTCAAAGGGATGTAGAACTCTCTACTCATGAGTTTATATTGATTAGTCTGTAGTTGCATTTTGATATCTTTTCAATATTTTATTCGTGTTACTTGGTTTATTTGATTTACGTGGTATTCATTGCTTAATTTTTAGGGCCCATCAGATTAGATTGTTGGTATATCTACTGCTACGGAGTTTGTTTTAGGTTGTTGGTATATCTACTGTAACCTATTGTCCTAGTAATAATGCATTTAATGAATTAAGCCTAGAGAGTTTGTTCGATTGTTCGATTAGATAGGGTAGTCTAAAGAGCTATTTTAGTTAACTGAAATTAAGGGACAATTCGGGCCTACCGAGCTTGTTGTCAGTCTAAGGATAGAGAACTGTGGGATAAATTATTGAATGCAATTAATATATAATACATATTACTAGTAGGGGAATACTGAAATAAGAACTGGTATTACTTTATATTGATTATTTCATGATCTCTATATGCTTAAACTTTTGAATCCTTTGCTAATTAGCTAATTAGTTGAATAGATTAATTAGATATAAATTCCAACTAACCCCTCCCCCTCCCCGCTCCTTCGGTTACTTCGTGTTATAAATTTGATTTTAGAAACGTAATTAATTCGTCCGCTCCTTCTGTTATTGACCCTTATTTTCCACTAGTACTATTTAGTAGAGGTCGAAATAAGGTTACTAATTTTGTGTGCCTTGACAGTACGATCAAAATTTTGGCGCCGTTGTTGGGGAGCGGTTCATAATTAATTTAGTTTCTTTCACTAGTTAGTATCACGTTTACTGTTTAGTTTTCTTTTATTTTAGTTCTGCAATACGCACATTAGCAATACGTCACATTGGGTCATCCAATGTGCTTGTCAAATTACACATTTTTGTAGAAATTGTTTTTCCGTTGCTACTGTTTTCTCCTATTAACCCCGTCTCCAAAACATTTTCTCAGGCTATTGAAACTTTTTTCTCCAGTTGGGAATGATCACGATTTTGCGTATTATCTGAAGATTATGAGAAGAGACTGAGTGCTAAGACAACAAGCAAGATCAGCTAAGGAAGCATTGAACCAATTGCCTTTTTCTCAAAGCCCGAATCAAGTGAATCAGAAAGTGAGGAGACATTCATGGCAGCGGATCCAACACCTAAGGAGCTAGCCAACCCGGAGCTAGCTCAACAATCTCTCTGCATTAAGTTCCCTAATCTTGATGATAACACCACCTTTGAGCTTAAACCAGGCTTCATTCACTTATAGCCATCCTTCTATGGCCACGGCGAAGAGGACCCTCATAAGCACCTGAAGGATTTCCATGTCGTCTGATGTAAACCCACTATGGTTACTGAAGAACAGGTTAAGCTGCGAGCATTCCATTTTTCCTTGAAAGATGTGGCTAAGGATTGGTTGTAATATCTTCCATACGGAACTGTAACTAAATAGACAGAGATAGAACATGCATTCCTTCAAAGATAGTTTCCAGCATCCAAGGCAGCCAACATTAGGAAAGAAATAAGTGGAGCAAGTCAAATGCATAGAGAGACACTCTATGAGTATTGGGAGCGGTTCAAGAAGCTGAGAGCGAGTTGCCCACAACATCAAATTACTGAGAAACTCCTTATTCAGTATTTCTATAAGGGATTGTTGCTCATGGACCGTAATATGGTAGACATGTCCAGTGGAGGAAACGCTCTCGTAAAGACCAAGGAGCTCATAGCAGACATGGCAACTAATTCCCAGCAATTCGATAAAAGGGATATTCCATTGAAAATGATAGGGGAGTGGGTATTTCATCTGTTGATGATAAGTTGGAAGAAGTTTCCTCTTTTTTTAGGAAGATGGATGTTGCATGAGTTCAACAGGCAAAACTATGTATAATCTGCGACACTTGGAGCACACCACCGATAATTGTAAATTGCTAACAGACAAAATTAATTCACATGCAAATGTTGTCGGTATGAGAAATTTTCAAGGGAGTAGATAGGATCCCTACTCTCACACATATAATCCAGGATGGAGGGATCACCCCAACCTTAGGTATGGAAACCAACAAGCACAGCTAGGTGTACAAACTCGAATGCCACCACAAAGGGGGATGTACTATTCTAAACATGAGCAAACCTCAAGCCCATGTTTAGAAGACGTCGTGAAAACCATGGTGACTAACACTGTGCAATTCTAGAAGGATACGTAGTCTAGGATAAAGAATCTTGAAACTCAAAGCAGTCAGTTGGCCATCCCTAATTGGAGAGCATGAATAGTGGGAAATATTGTCCCAACCACAGATAAATCCAAGAACGTTAGTGCCATCACATCGCAAAGTGGGAAACAACTTGGAGAGGCTAAAAAGCCCAGGCTAGCAGTGGAAAACTGGAAAGCGGATAAAATTACATCTGGTTGTGACGCAAATTGGGACATTCAACGTGTCGCTGCACATTAGATCGGAGGACCCAATGTGTCAAAACTAGATTCTGATAATGAGATAAAATCTCTTGCCCTTATTCCCATTATCACTAACCCATTATCGCTTTTTTCTAGAATCAGAAAAGCCGAACAAGAAAGGAAAGAGAAATAGGTCCTTGTTGTCTTTCAAAAGATGGAGATCAATATCTGTTGATCGATACAAATCAACAGATTTTGCGATATGAAAAATTCCTAAAAGAATTTGCTTAAATTGAAGGGCTCTGAGAAAGTTCTAATGGGAGAGAATGTGTCTGCCATCTTCCAAAAGAAGTTTCTACCTAAGCTAAAGGACCCAGGTACTTGTTCCTTGTTGGATTGGGAATTGTCTTTCATGTTTTTATTCTTGTTGCTGAAAAAGGGTAGGAACTTGCGATGATGATTGGAGTCTTGTTATGATTTTTAGGGTGTTTCATTTGAGTAGAAAAAGTCAGCATGATTAAATTAGTGAATTCTGGTTAAATTTGCTAAAGATGGATAACCCCGAGACTATGTGAAAGGATAACATCATGTCTTGTCAAGTATGCTTTTGATTGTCAAATTTGTTCTTGTTTTCTTCTCTCCGATAAGTTGGGTTGGAATTAATAAAATATGGAATAATTGTGGATATCAATCCCCCAAGGTTGGAAAACAATTATGTTTAGGATAATAGTGTTTATCGAAAAAAAATGAAAGGAAAGATAATGACGAGCTAAATCAGCTGTCTACTGATACAAGTCTAAGTGTGAAAAAACAAAAATCATAAATCAATAACAGCACATGGACTAACCTATGGAAACTGAAGTGCCAACCTCATCCAAAAAATAAGAATAAAACTGAAGAAAAAATAGAGAATAAAGAGGGGTGGTCCTCACTTCGAAGTCTAATTTAATAGCCAATGCAGTTCCCTATTCCATGATAAAAATAGAAAAAAAAAACAAAAAACAAAGAGAAATAAAAAACAAAGAGAAAAAAAAGCATGCTTGATGAGTCATTGTCGTTTGTGGGAAGTTTGGTTTGTGATGCCCTATCACGATTAATTTTAGAGGAAAGTGTGATTTCAGTCTAGAATTTATATGTGCTTCGGGAGAAAAGTTTGTGCTTCTTCCTACCAAGCGACGGAAAACCCATGTGTGATCAGTGTGGTGTATGAGCATGGGATCACCCTATTTTTACCCCTATATTGTTTTTGTTCTAAACTGCTTGATGTTAAGCAATGATTTAAGTTTTGGGGGATTTGATAAGTAGAAAAATGTACATTATTTAGATTGTTAGGAATGTGATTTTATTGTTATGCACTGGTTGTTTTTTTACTTATCTGCACATTGATTCCAAATTCTCAAAGTTGTGCTTTTGTGTTAATTGCAGTAGTCTTGGAGTAATTTTAGATCAAACAGGACAATGTTGGTTCGAGGAAAGGAAGTGATCGAGTGTGTAAGATCGTTTGGGCAGGAGCAATAATAAATTGGAATGGCCCAAGGCTGAAATCCACCAAATTGGTCTAACTAATTGGGGCCCAACCTTTAAAAGCCAAATCGGCCCTTGGAATAGCATGGATGTAATGAAGGTGGGCTGACCTTTTTAATTCGAGGTCAATAGGCCCATGGAACTGAAAGTGGGCGATGATATTCTACCAAGGCCATTTACCTTCATCCACATGAAGTATAAAAAGGGGCATTGATCATTGTATGGGGGATTCTTCATCGTGGGATGAAAGTGAAGGACGACAGAGACATCCAAGAATCGCACTAAGATAGTGTTTAGTTTTATTTCGTTGTTCATTTAGTTTATGACTTTGATTTATTGTTATCAAATTATGGAGACTATTATGACTATCTATAGCTAATCTTCTATTTACAAGTTCAAATGGATGTTTAAATCTACTCGTTAGTTTATATTAATTAGTCCCTAGTTGTGTTTTGATATCTTTTCAATAGTTTATTGGGAAAATTGATAAAAATGCCCTTTAACTTTGGGGTAATTAAAAAATTACCCATTAACTTTGGCCATTTTAAAAAATACCCCGTAATTCAAAAAAAATTGATAAAATTACCCTGCAACCGGCTGTAGACTGTTAAACAACCGGTCAACTGTTGATGTGGCGCTGATTTGCTGACGTGGCATTAATTTTGTCAATTTTTTTATATTTTTTTTATGACTCACTTATTAATATCTTTAAAAATATTCAAAAAGAAATTATAATCATCCCTTCCCTTTCCCCAATCCTAATCGCAATTACACACAGAATACTGTGAGAAAAATGGAGGAGAAACCTAAGTCGGCCATGGATGCATTTGAGAAGCTTGAGAAAGTGGGTGAAGGTATGCACGTGAAGTGTACAAGCAAGGGAGAGAGCCACCGGGAAGATTGTCGCTTTGAAGAAGACGCGTCTCCATGAAGACGAGGAAGGGGTGCCCCCGACTACTCTTCGTGAGGTTTCCTTGCTCAGAATGCTCTCCAGAGATCCCCATGTTGTAAGATTGATGGATGTGAAACAAGGGCAAAATAATATATCCAGAGCTTCCGCCAAACAGGGGACAATGTTCCACCTGGCATTTTCAAGAGTGTAATGTATTAGCTCTGCAAAGGTGTTGCTTTCTGCCATGGCTATGGTCATGGTGTCTTGCAAAGGTAAAAAGATGAAGATTACACAAGTCAGGGATTTTGCTCTCAAAACGGGGTCGGGTTTTAGATTTTCGTAAGGCAATCTACCATGGACGAAACTATGATACTCATCATAGTCAAAATCATACTCAATTGGCCTAAGACCTGCCATAAAGTCAGAAATTTTGCTCTCTTCTATTCCCAATTTTTCAACCATATAATCTTGGATGTTGGTAAGAATAGATGATATATATTGATATATATATATATATATATATATATATATATATATATGTGTGTGTGTATGTGGGGGTTCGCAGCGGCGGTCACCGGTGGCGATGGCGGTCGGCGGTGGTGGGAGGACGGCGGCGGCAGTAGGAGTGCCTGCAACTTAGATGTGGGAATATATGTGTATATATATATGTCTATATATGTATCTATGTATATAAAAGAAGAAGGGGAAAAGGGAGGGATGATTATAATTTCTTTTTGAATTTTTTTCACACATTAATAAGTGAGTCATAAAAAGAAAATATAAAAAAATTGACAAAATTAATGCCACGTCAGCAAATTAGCGCCACGTCAACAGTTGACCGGTTGCTTAACAGCCTACAGCCAGTTGCAGGGTAATTTTATCAATTTTTTTTTAAATTACGGGGCATTTTTTTAAATGGCCAAAGTTACTGGGTAATTTTTTAATTACCCCAAAGTTAAAGGGCATTTTTATCAATTTTCCCTAGTTTATTTGTGTTACTTGTCAATTTGATTTACGAGGTATTTATTGCTTGATTTGAAGGGCCCATCAGATTAGGTTGGTATATCTGCTACTAGGGTATAAAATTGCAATTTGTAATTGTTGTAAAAAAAATTCATAAGTAGCAATTAATGATTAATTCATTAAGAGTAACACGAATCTAGCTCATCCTAATCGAGCTTGTGTATTTGCAGTCTAGTCTAATCTATCGTCCTAGTAAGCGATGCATTTAATGAATTAAACCTAGAGAGCTTATTCTAGATTGTTCGATTAAATAGCGTTATCGAAAGAGCTTATTTTAATTATTAATTGAAATTAAGGGACAATTCGGGGCGACGGAGCTTGTTGTCGGTCTAGGGATAGAGACATGTGGGATAGATTATCGAATGTAATTAATTATTTAATACATATTACGAGTAGGGGGATACTGAACTAAGAACTGGTATTACTTTATATTGGTTGTTTAGTCATCTCTATTTGCTTAAACTTTTGAATCATTTACTAGTTAATTAGTTGAATAGATTCATTAGATATAAAATTCCAGCCAAACCCTCCTTTAGGTTTACTTCGTGTTATTAATTAATTTTGGAAACATAATTAATCCATCCTCTCCTTGTGGGACCAACCCTTATTTTCCATTACCACTATTTAGTAGAGATCGAGATAAGGTTATTAACTTTGCATGCCTCAACAGCACGGTGACTTTAAGCAAGGTTAAAATTTTCTATTGTTTGATTCCCAACTCTCGATGTGTCACGGGAAATTTAGATCTCTTTGGTGAGGCCCATATGTGGTGGAGAGGGTGCATGGAAATAGGATCGTCGCGATTAATGATCCTCAGAGGGGAATTAACATGGTAAACGGGCATTGACTGAAGAATATGTTAGTGACGAAGCGGTTATTCTTAAGGAAAGTCACACTCTGGAAGCGTCCGAATCGACCATTAATTGATCTGTTATCAAGTGTCAGGCTAATGACAGCAAAAAGTACTCTTAGGAGGCACCCCAAGGATTTTCATAATTCATGTCTGATTTCTGGTTTACTTAAGTATAATTGTTAATTTAAAGAATTTTTTTAAATATTTTTAGTAATTTAATTTTCGTGTTGTCACAGGTTGAACAATCGGATATGATGTATCAGTATGTGCTAGAATTTGGGGAAAGACGAAAAAGCATGAGTGGAAAATCTTGCAGGGTCACATGCCTCTTACAAGATTCTTGTTCCCCAGACATCCATGCTCCCTTGCATGTCGATAACTAGAAATCGTTAGGGAATTCAAAATTTTCAAATCGAATAAGCACGTCCTCGACTACCCCCCAATGGCGTTAGTACTGATCTATCCGCCAATTGGATAGTAGTAGAAGATTGCTTAACTACCCCTAATCCTAATTGTGCATACATTTTAAGAGGCATTAAATTGACACTTGATCATAAGTCACACAACACAATTTTTATCAATTGACTACCAATAGAACCAGATATGGAAAATCTCTCTTGATCTTTCTTTTTGGTTGCCCTTTTTTTGCGAGCGTTTGTGTTCTTTGGGAGACTCGTGTCTTCCTTCGTCGCTGCCTCTTTCTCTGTGTGCATCGTCTTTGAGTCCTTTAGCACATAATCACTTCCATAACACTTCTATCCGGAGACTCTTTCATGACCCCCTTAATCTCAATTACCTTCTTAGATTTGTCCTGCACTACAGAAAATGTACTAGAACATTCTAAAGGATCTTGATTAGCAGAGATATTATCATGTAAGTTTAACCGCTGCCTTCTTTCTTTTGTTGTTCAACTTTCTCCGTTGCTAATCTCTTCCTTGTTGTCTGTTCCTCCTTTGCCAATTTCTTCTTAGCTTCATGTTCTTCCAAAAGCTTAGCATGTTTAATCGAAGTTGCTCATCCCTCTTTTTAATGAGTGTTAGAGGAAATCGAATGGGAGGTATGTATTCGGGGACATCTTCGATTATTTTTCTTTTTGGTGGTGCAAAGTCAGATTCAACCACCTCCTCTTGTTTTTGTTCAATCCCCTTTTCAGCTTCCTTTAGCTCTTAACTCTCTTGTTCAGTTTCGCCCCTTGAGTAGATAGCATTACACTTCTCCCTCGGGTTGATGATGCGCTATCACTAGGAAATTGTCTCTGCTTGTGTTGAGCCTCAACAATCTTTATCAATTGATTTAGGTTGTTGGATATTTATTTCATATTCTCTCCCAATTGCTTGATCTCCGCTCCTTGACTAGTCACTTGCTTGTTTAGCTCAATAAATCTTCCATCCATCTTTCTCTTCAGTTGAACTAAATTTTAATCACACTTTCTAAACTGTGACTGCACTATCTCTTCTTGTGTTGGATTTTGGCCATCATGAATCATATCATTCGTGATAGCAAAACCTGGCAGTCGATTACGGGAATTCTGAGGATTTCCATAAGAGAAGTTGGGTCGATTCATGTTCGGTTGTTACTGATTGTGCCTAGGCTGGTTATTCTGGAAGTTATTAAAGTTTCTCTAATTTACGAAGTTAACTTCTTCAACATCTTCCTGACCCGATGACTATTGTGCTAAGGTATCGCTGTGTTGTCTAACGTCATACTAGTTAGCTGACTCGCTTGGTTTGTCAAGGCAGACAATTGAGAGGTAAGAGTATCATTTAGCTCTGCTTCTACAATGCTAGTCACTCTTCTTGGCTGATTCCTCTCATTTGGTCACTGGTAGCTGGTTCTGGCCATCGCATCCAAGACTGAAAATGCATCCCTTACATTCTTTTCCATCAGGCTACCCACTGCTGCTGCATTTGCCTAGTTCCGTGTTGGAGCAAGCAACCCATTATAGAACTTACACACATGTTGCTTCTTTGAAAACTCATACTGGGGACAACTCCGGATAAGATCCCAGAATTGCTCCCAAGTTTCGTCGAATGGTTCTTGATCCATCTGCCTAAATTGATTGATCTTATTTTGCAGATCTAACATTTTACTCGGTGGAAAGTACTTCAATAGAAATCTCGTGCTTAAAACTTTCCATTCTATGACATCATCTAGTGAATTATACCACTGAAGTGCTTTGTCTTTCCATGAGAATGGAAACAGCCTCATCTTTACTTGCTCGTGTGACACATGATTCATCTTGATCATTTCAGCCAACCTGCGGAACTTTTGCAGATGCATATTCGGGTCTTCTAATGCGCTACCACCAAACTGATTCTGCTGCATAATATTTATCAGCGCTAACTTCAACTCAAAGCTATTGGCATTTAATGGCGGGGGTTGCACTCCTCCAACCGGCTAATTTAGCATTGGACGAAGACAATCACTTATGGGTGTGATGTCCTCGTCTGCGTCATCTTGTACAACCTGAGCACGTCTCTGCTGCTGTGGTGGTGGTTGTTGTTGCTGCAGATTCGTTACTCATCCAGATGAGCTAAGGCCCCCAATATTCGATTCAGTATCTCCTCTTGGTTCAGTTATGTAGAGCGTTCTCCATTTTGACTGTGGGATTTCTTCTCGATCGATGTCTGTGGGCAGTTGCCTCAATCTCAGGATCAAAAGGGACAAGATGCTCTTTTCCTTTTGACCTAGATTGCATGCGAAACCTGAAAACACCAACCAAAACGAAATACCATGTATCACTAAAATAAAAATAAAAATGAAAATTAAATAATCAAAATTAAAATTGGAGAAAAATAAAATCTAATCTAGTATCTCATTTTACTCATAATAAAAACTAAGATGCTAAACCTATTCCCTAGTTAAAGACGCCCAAAAATTGACAGGCTCTAATTCTAACCCTTAATTACCGCAAGTGTACGGTGTAGATGTATATAGTGGAAGTCAAGGTTGATCCACAAGAATGACTAACGTAGTTTGATACCCTAATTATCTAGGACTATCCTAACTAGACACTGGAATTTTTGAATGATTGATTAATTATTAAACTAAATTGCATGTAAACTAATAGATAGAATTAATCAACAAAATTTGATTTCCAATCAAAGAGAATGTACCCTAGGATTTCGATTTCAGGAATTACGCTAATGATGATTAATCTCTAAATTATAAACTTTTAAACAGGTTTTACTATATATTAGGCGGCACTTAATGAACTTAACCCTATTCTCGAAGCAACTAAGTCGTGGATTGAATAGAATAATTACTCTCTCGAGTCAATTGATCTTAGCAACTCCTAACAGCCCCTTAACCTTTGCCTACATGATCATAGACAATCAAGCTATGTGTTACCATCTATTAACAATTCCCTTCTCTCGAAGCGGAATTGTTAAACAAGTAAATTAAACCTAATTGGCCAAATTAAATTCAATTATAAGGATGAAACCAAACGCATAAATAGATAATAAAAAATGGAGTCTATAAATTAAACGATTAATTCAAACATTATTGAAAAACCTTACTCTCTTATCCTAGGACACAAGTAGTTTAGCTACTCATGCCTACTACCAAATCAAAACAAGAATTCAATGAACACATTGTCAAAAAATTGAAAGTAAAAAGAATAATTAAACCCAAGTAATCAGCTCTTCGATCTTCGTCTTGCTCTCTCTCATGCCTTCTACTCCAATATAAAAGCATGAGATGATAAGATGTCTGATTATCCTCAAAACTCGAGCTTCTATGTCTTTTTATAAGCTTAGGGACGAATCTTAGGGAGTTTAGGCTTCGATTCCTACTAGGAGTAGGAAGTTCTCTCCAAAACGGACTTCTATCGTGGCCGCGCGAAATAGCTCACGCGATCGCGACAAGCTTAACCCAAAACTGGCTTAATTCGTGAGCTTTTGTCGTGGCCGCGAGACAAGCTTGTCATGGTCGCGATGGGCTCACAGCCTTGAATTTAATTTCTGGCCACTTTTCAACGCGGCCGTGCGCCTTCTCGTGTAGCTGTTGCGACGGTCCTCCACCGGTTCATCTCCAGACCGGTTTTTCTTCTCTTTGACTTGTTCTTTTGTTCGATAGTCGTAAAATATGAATTTTGACCCTGAAATACTCAAAATACCTTCAAAATAAGTCAAATACGTTAAATAGTCCAAATATAACACATCTACGCAACTCTCGACCAAATATGCATATAAATGCTTATCAAATACAATCCGAAATTGGCTAAATGCATGCATAATTAACGTGTATCAACTTTCGATTGGTGAAAGTTGGTATGTTGAACTAAAACCTTATTGCAATAAATAATGAATAAAAACTAAATTACTTGTTGAATAAGGAATTATTATAAGGAAAGAATAAAATAAGATAAAGACGTGTTCTAGGAATTCGGTTTCAGTTCTTATCTCCTATGTTTGATTATTCTAAAATTCCAGACATTTAAACCAATTCTATCATTATTAGGTGACACCACTCTAGTTAACACTCCTCTTGGACAATGTTAACGTGTAGATTACGTGTGAATAACTACCCTCTCGGCTAACTATCACATATGTAACTCCCAAGGGCTCCTAAAACCAATGCCTACATAAGACCTCATTTCTCTCGGACGACTATTGGTAACTATGTTATATGCTTGTATGCCTATTAACTACCCTCTCCTCTCGGATGACGAGTTGTTAAGCATGTAGAACTAATTAATTGGTCAAATCAACTAATTCATAAATTAAGATCCAAGCATATAAATAATGATAAAACGGAGTCTAAAATTAAATAAATGAATCAAAACATAGTTAATAATTACCTACTCTCTAACCCTAGAACACAATGTGTTTAGCTACTCATGTCTAAAATTAAAACCAAAAAAATTCATAGACAAACATTTTTTTGACAATAACAATAAACAAAAGAGTAATAAACTCGAATCTTGAATCTCGATCTTTGTCCCTTGCGTTCCTTGATCTTCGTTCCAAGTTTCCAAGTACTTTGCAAGTGTAAAACTATGATCTTCTATCCCAAATCAGACTTGAGGTTCTCTTTTTTATAAGTGGGGATGAGTTGGGGTGAAGATGGGATAAAAATGAAAGCTTTGATTGGAAAACTGACTTAATAGTCGCAGCCGCTACACTTGGTCGCGGCAGCTCTAGGCTTAACGGAGCACCTTTTTTTCGCGACCACTACACTTCTATTGTGGTCGCATTGGCTGGGCAGAGCCAATTTCATCTTCTGACCTCCTTTTGTCAGGGCCACTACAAGTTGTCGCGGTCGCTACTTCAAAATCGGTCCAACTTCGGTTCACCTTGTTTCTTCCATTTTTATCTCTGTTACCTTGTTTCTTCTTCCAAACTTCTTCTAGATAGACTTTTTAGCTTAAAAATATCTGAATAACCTCAAAACAAGCATATACACGTCAAATGGCACAAAGTAACGAATACAAACAATTCCAAGCCAAATACGCATGCAAATTATATAAAATAGACATCTAAATCAACCTAAATGCATGCATGCACAATGTATATTAGTCGCGTGTGTAGGAACTACACCCTTACGCAGGTGTTCAGTGTATGAAAATTCGGACTAACCTCTTCTAGTCTTACGTAATTAGTAACTCGCGACCCAAGGTTAAGTTTGTTGATCTTATTCGTGTAGGTAGTGTACATTCAACCCCGATTACTCACCTATCCTAGGGGAATACGGCACCTAAATCGTATTCTGGAGTCATTACCTTTTTTGGACGCCGGTTTGGTAGTAAATCGACCATTATTGCCTTACTTCATTTTAACTTTCTCATATATTAGATGTTGATCTTGTTTGTTTGGATGAAATTGAATCTCGGGAAACCTTTCATCAATTATCTGTTTATTTCTTTCGCAATCTTAGTATAATCGAATCTCAAATTCCCATTATAGCAAAACTTTTAGAATCTTGGCTCGGTTGATTCACATGGGATATCCACCTTGTGGTTTGACTTATACTACCTCTGTCTTAATCCGTATGCTTGCGGACAAAGGAAACCTTTTCTAAATTGATAGTTTTGAGGGGTTTTCGAGACAAGTTCATAAGGCCGGTGGAAAAAGAAGAAATTAGGAAATAAAAGTAAAAAATATTGGCACGAGGGAGAAAAGAGCTGCATCGCCTACACTGGGTGAATGTGTGATGTCTTCCTAAAAAACCGCGATAAATTGCCTATAGTCAAGAATTTTGCAAGATAGTGATCCTTCCAAAGTCACACACATAAGCACGTTTTGGGGTTGTAGTGAAGAGTTCTTAGTACATAACTCATGGTGAAGCGAAATAAAAATATCACTTGTTTTCCTAAGTCTTATTCCTTGTTATAGAACTCCTTGAAATAAGTTGATTTACGCAAGTTTAATGAACTAAAAAGTTTAAAATGCTCAACTAGAAAGAAAACTTCATAGTATGTGGACTTCCAATGGCTCTCTGAACTCGTCTTTTTCGTATCATCCACATTCATATTTTTTTGTAAATTACGAACGTATCATATCTAAGTGTGTGTTCGTGTTTTATTGCCTCGGGCCCTATTTCCTTTTTGATGTGATATAATGCACCTTTGCATGTTTCTGAGTTATGTTTTGAAGGTTAGAAGATTCTGGGTAAGAAAGAAGGTTTAATCACACGCACTTCCCCATTCCGGCCCAAAAATAGAGGCCCAAATAGGCCCGAATTAGATCCCACAAAATCCGACTCTAAGATTGACGAGTCGCAAATAAAAGTTTTGAAGACTTGGGTCGAGCAAATAAAAGGAGAAGGTTCAAAACGAAGACAAAAAAAAGGCGCGTAAACGGGGCACACGACACACCTTACATTCGAAATTGGGCAAATGGTTAAAGCGTCGGACCGGTACCTAGGGGTGGGATTGGGTCGATTTTTTAGGGGCCTCAGGTTTTTCAGGTTCGGTATCCAAAAAATATCTGACTTTTTAATCCGCCGGTGCGGGTACCCAATGCGGCAGATCGGGTCGGGTTTTCATTATTTTTTTTATTTACAAAATAAATTTGTTACGACAGATGCGAGAAAGAACACATATAAACAAGAAAGTAAACGACTTACAAAATACATGGTTCACTGACAACGTGTTAGCTACGTCCACCACCAGAAGAGAGGAACTAATTTATTCAGATGTTCACGGATTACAAACTTTCAGACACAGAGTTAGACTAAAACAGACTACCAAGTAGTCCTAACAAACTGAGCACGTATTTCAGAGTACTCAAGAACATACATACGATCAAAATAAGGAATAGCAAGTATAGACTAGACAGATTATTTAGATTTTGACTAGATTATGACCTAGAGTCATTAATAGACATATATGTAAGCCTAAACAGGCTACACGCCAAATAGGCGCTTAATGGGCCAGAATCTGGATTTTCGCCGACTAACCTGATGCCAACCGTGTAGCCAAGAGCGGTCGTGTTGCTTTCAACCCAAAATAACCTTAACCAGTAACGATTATGAGGCAACCGCATTCATGCCTGACGCAGTCGCATTCTGCCTCCTGACACGGCCGAGTCAGGCTTCACAGAACCAAACCCTTTTCCAACCATAATTTATCGCAGGCGTGACCCGGGGTGACGTGGTCGCGTCATGAAGCTCCACCTTGACGACAGACGTGAACCAAAAATAGATAAGATTCAAGGCACTATTTCCACAAGATTTTTGGTCATGAAAATCACAATTTTTTTGTTGTATACATTGTCAAGAAATCTTCTTTTATTAAGGTCGGGTCTCTTTTTTTTAATAAAACTAATCTTCCTTTTTTAGTATATAAACACACTAGTGTTATCAATAATATGGTCAATATCATGAATTGTTTCAAATCCAATTATTTTTTGTATACATTTTCAGGAAAAAAAAAAAAAAAATTACTCCTTGAAAATACGTACTCAATAAATTATGTGTTCGTAAAAATTTATTTTGAACGAATCCTAATATTTATTTTTAAGATAGTTCCAATTAATTCCAAATACTAATAACTCATCTTAAGAAAATGAGTCAAACATATAAAGCCATCACCATAAACACAAAGAAAGAACTAAAATTAAGCTAAAACAAACAGAAAGAAACTAATATTAACCTATATTTAATGAAGCACGAAAAACCTCTAAAATTCAAACACAACACAAAGAAAGTTCTAAAATTCGAACACACCATAAAACTAACTCTAAGACTTCACCATAAACATAAAAATAACAAACAGCAATGCAATATCCAAAACAAAGTACACAATTGCACTACAATATTTTCAGAAACAGAATTTAGAAGCACTATAAAAAAGATAAAAGATAAAAGGAGTGTAGTGGTCGCGTGTATCCGATCTGTTCACCTAAGACACAAAAAAAAAAAAGAAAAAAAAAAGTGAAAAAACAACAACACAAGAAGCATATTTTGGTCAAAGAAAGTCATTTATCATTTCTTCAAAAACAAATAAAAAACCACAAAAGATAAAATTATTTCGGAGATAAAGTACTTAATTTAAAGATGATATGTGGTTGGATAAATTCAAACATCCAGAATTGTTGTATTTATTCTCAACTTCACTAGTTCTACAATGAAAGATGAAAATCAAGACATTGAGTTATAGAGAACAATATAATATACATAAAGTAAAATTGAATGAAAAATAATAATAAAAAGATAATAATTAATACCTTGATCAATTTACTCAATTTTTTTCAAGTCTTCTTCCACAGTTATTGGTTGGTACTCATCTCGAACCCAATCTTGAGCACATATAAGGGCTTGAATTGTTTTAGGAGACAATGAACTCCTAAATGTATCAAGAACACGTCCACCAGTGCTAAATGCATACTCTGAAGCAACAATTGAGACTGGAATTGCCAATACATTGCGAGCTAACTTAGAGAGAATAGGAAACTGAGCTGAACTCACTCTCCACCACAACAATACATCAAAGTTTCTAACTCCCTCATCTTCAGCTTTTTTGCTTAAGTACTTCTCTAACTCTGACTTGACATTTTCAGTTTTTCTTCCACATTTGAACTTATTAAACTGGTCCAACAAGAAGGTTCTAATTAGTGCTTGTGAGTCACTCATGCTTAGCTTGGAACTAGAAATCGAAGAAGCCGAAGACCTTGAAGGTTGAGAGGAACCTGTTATAAGTGAGTCATACATTGCCCTATATTCATCAAATAGCTCTTGCATAACAAACTCAATCTTTTCTTTCATTATCACCTGAACAGAATGCCTTAAACACGAAGTCAAGAAATAACATTTTTCGAGGGGGATCAAGTATCACAGCATAGTATGTGTTCATATTTCATCCTTCTTGGCATCTCCTTCAACTAGAAGTCATCACTCTCCAATCATTGCTTGAGAATCAACTCCACATAACTTATTTCATTCAAGACATTATTCGATGTGATATATGAAGAACCAGATATGCTCAAGGTGAGTTTCTAGAAAGGCTCTAAAAAGTTCAGCAACAAGTGAGCCCTCTCCCAATCATCCTTGGTCGGGATCCCATTATATGGTGGTTTGGCTAGATCATTTACATAACCATGATCCACATCTTCAAATGCATCAAAAGTTCTCTTTAGGGGTGTAGCATATTCCAACATAAAGTATGTGGAATTCCTTCTAGTAGACACATCTATACTTAACAACTTTTTTGTTTTGATTTTTTCGATTCGAACACATTCCATGAGTCTCTTGTGCTTTTCCGGGGGCCTTTTCGCATACCTCACAGCCCCTCTTATACGAGAGATATCCAAAAGCTCATCCTTGTTCTTCAGACTGTCCTACACGATGAGGTTCACGATATTTGTACCCCTGTTCTCAAGTTTCTTTATCAAATGCGCCTCTGCACCGTCATTTGAAGAATCATTATCTACAGTGATTGTATATATGTTTTCAACCCTCAATCCAATAAGCATTCTCCACACCCTTACAAACATCCTCACTTTTATGTCCAGTAATTGGACAAAAGTTCAAGACCTGTTTGTGCAATTCACTCATCATCAATAAAATGTGCAGTGAGTACATATGATTCATTTTCTAAATCAATGTCAATTTGACTGTAGTGATGCGGATTCTTTGAGAGTGGTTCATAATAAAATCCTTCAACTTTTTCTTTTCATCTATATACACATTATAAACATATTTGGTAATGGTCTTTCGGGTAGGAATCTCAAACATGGGGAAAATGGTATAAGAGTAGTGTTTGAAACCACGTTTCTCAATTTTCTATAATGGATGCTCATCAAATATTATCATATAGCACAAAGCTCTTGCTTTAACTTCGTTAAACTTCCATAAGGAGGGAGATACCTTATCACCTATCCGAGTTGGTTGCTTTGGAGTCTGAATTTGACTGCCTTCTCCTTCAGGTTATTTTTGCAACAATTATAGTGGTTTTTTAGATGCTTTTTGTTAGGAAATGAAACTCTTACAACACACACACAAACAATGCTCAAACCAAGAAAGAATGAAAACCAATCAAGAATTCGGCCAAAATGAAACCGAACGCAAAACAGAAACAAAAATGAAGAACACAAGGATTTTACGTGGTTCGATCAATGTGATCTACATCCACGGAGGCTCTATACACCTCATTCACGCCACTAAACAATCAATTACAAGAATTAACCCAGAAAACTAGAAACCCCCAATTCACAGACCGAATTGAGATCAAGAACCCTAGCTATCTAATTCTAATGATTGAGTAGTGTTTACAGAGGGAAAATAACGTGTATCAACTCGCATCTACAAGTGGATTCAATGTATATAAAGGTCGAAGCTCGAATCAGGAAGTATCAGTAGTTGTAACCAATTCAGTTTCCAACTGCACAAAGCTATTAGACGGACCTTTCACAACGGTTTTACACTCAACGGCTCTAAACCGTTGCATAAGTCAGCTATAACCATCTTGACTCCGGTTCCCTCTTAACCTTCAAAACTGATCCGGCTAAAACCCGGTTCTCTAGCCCGGTTCTTCCCAACCTGAACTCGGTTCCTGATTCCTCAAAACCTCTACTACAAACTATGATCACTTGATGACATTGAACTGATATCTACAAATCTCCACCTCAATGAACTCAAGTGTACTTCATCACCTCATTCTGCATTTAGTGTTCAGGTCTAATCATATTGTTCAAGCCTTATCAGGCTTGAGCAATGAACCATCTTGCTTCCCGGAACTGCCTTGGTTAGAAAATCAGCTGCATTATCCATAGTATGCACCTTCTTCACCTCAACAGATCCTGCTACAATCACATCTCTTGCAAAATGAAGTCTAACATCAATATGCTTAGACCTCTCATGAAAAGCTTGATGTTTAACCAAGTGAAGAGCACTCTGATTATATACACTGAATGGTAACACACCCTTGTCTGATCCCTAGGTCTTTGAGAATTCCTTTGAGCCACAGAGCTTCCTTGATTGCCTCAGTTAAGGCAATGTATTCTGCCTCAGTTGTTGACAAAGAAACCACAGATTGTTGCACACTTTTCCAGCTTACAGCTATTCCATACAAAGTAAAAACATATCCTATAACAGATTTCCTTGTATCCAGGTTCCTAGCAAAATCTGCATCAGCATATCCGACAAGAGGTATAGCACCAGCTTCTTGTTTCTGAAACTTTAGACCTACACTGACTGAGCCTTTCAGATATCCCAAGACTTGCTTCAAAGCTTCCCAATGTGTCTCTCCAGGATTTGACATGTACCTGCTTACCAGAGATACACTATAGGCCAAATCTGGCCTGCTGCATATCATTCCATACATCAAACTGCCAACACCACTGGCATATGGAACACTCTTCATGTGAATCTCCTCTACTTTTGTCTTTGGACATTGTTCTTTAGATAGCTTGGTTTGTAGGTTAACTTCCTTCTTCTGATAATATCCATCCCGAGAATCTTCCTTGCTTCTCCAAGATCCTTCATGTCAAATTCTAAGCTCAATCTTCCCTTTAACTGTTGTATCTTGTCCATACTTTTACTGGCAATGAGCATATCATCCACATATAACAACAGAAATACTTGTTCAAACCTTGAACCCTTATTAAAATATACACAACGGTCATACAAGCTTCTTATAAAACCTGCATTGATCATGAACTCATTGAACTTCTTGTTCCACTGCCTTGGGCTCTGCTTCAATCCATTAAGTGATTTCCTAAGAAAACAGACCTTCTCTTCATTTCCTGGAATCACAAAGCCCTCAGGTTGCTTCATGTATATCCTTTCAATGAGATCACCATGCAGGAATGTTGTCTTAACATCTAACTGTTGTAGTTCCATGTCTTCTTGAGTCTGTCTCTACCAATGCTATAAGTTCTGAGATTTGAGATCTCAGGTTGGTCTTCATCATCTTCTGATGAACTGTCATCTTCTGGTTGAGCTTGAGCATTTTTCTCTGGTGATTTCTTTTCCTCAGTAGGCTCCACCTGAATGGAAATTCTTTCAGATTCCACAGCACCATCAGCTTCTTCTTGACTTCCAGTAGAGTTGTATCCCATCACATCCTCATTGAATCTTACATCTCTACTTATCAAAAGTTTCTGGTTTTCCTGTTCCAAGCACCATAACCTGTAGCCTTTTATGCCCTCAGGATATCCTAGGAATACACACCTCTGTGTCCTTGCATCAAGTTTCTCTTGCCTAATGTGAGCATAGGCCAGACAACCAAACACTTTCAAGTCATTGTAGTTTGGTACCTTTCCACTCCAAACTTCTTCTGGAGTCTTAAATCCTAGAGTTGATATGGTGATCTGTTTATCAAATAACATGCAGTGCTCAGTGTTTCTCCCCAGAAGGATTTGGGTAATTCAGCATCAATCAGCATACATCTAACTCTCTCAAGCACAGTCCTGTTAAACCTTTCAGCAACCCCATTTTGTTGAGGGTCCAATGGGACAGTTATGTGCCTTGTGATGCCCTTATCTTCACAAAACCCTGTGAACTCAGTACATAGATATTCCAAGCCATTATCAGTCCTAAGATGTTTCAATTTCTTCCCTCTTAGATTCTCCACCTGGCTCAACCATGTTTTAAACTTAAGGAATGCATCACTCTTGTTTCTTAAGACATATACCCATATTTTTCTATTGTAATCATCAATGATGGACATGAAATACCTTCCTCCACCATGTGTCTCTGTTCTTGAAGGCCCCCATATATCAGAGTGTACATAATCAAGTGGTTCTTGAGTAGAATGTATCCCTTTAGCATAAGGCAGCTTCTTGGCCTTTCCCAGAGCACATTTGTCATAGAACTCAAGTGTTCTATTTCCTATTTCACCAATTATGCCCCTCTTGGATAGCTCCTTTAATCCTTTCTCTCCAATATGACCCAGTCTTTTATGCCACTTCATGAAATCCTCTCTACTTATCACAGATTCAGCACAACCTATCACAGGAGATCCAATCAGAATAAACAGGCCATTGTGTTGCCTTCCCTTGATTACCAGCTTGTTGTGATTAGTGATATGAAGATAACCATCTGTGGAGTTGAACTGTCAGCCATTTGCCACAAGAGATCCAAGGGATAGGAGGTTTCTTTTAAGACCAGGAACATACCTCACTTGAGAAATGGTCCTGACGACTCCATCATACATTTTTATCTGAACTGATCCTGTGCCTTTAACTCTGCAGGAATGATCATTTCCCAGTAATACACATCCACCATCTTCTTTCTATAAATCCTTGAACCAGGATTCATTAGGGCACATGTGGAATGAACAACCTGTATCAAGAACCCATTCCTTTTCCATCTTTGTGTCTGTGATGTTTAGAACTTCAGGGGTGTCATCTTGATGCTCAGTCACAGCCACTTTTGCCCTCTGATTTTCCTGTTTCTTCTTCTTTTGTAGGCAGTCCTTCTTCAAATGTCCAGCTTGTTTGCATTTGAAACACTTTCTAGTTTCAACCCAGTCTCCCTGCTTCTTTGCATTCTGAGTTCCAGATTTGTTATCTTTGAATCCCTGGAACTTCTTCTTTTGATAGTTCTTTTTGAACTTAATGTTCAAGCCTTCTCCGGCCTGTGTAGAGCCCTTTTCTCCCTGATTTTGAAAACACTTTGTCTTTAATGCTGAGAGGATAGATTCATAACTGATTTTTCCATCCCTTCCAAACATTAATGCATCCTTGAAGCTTTCCATAGACTTTGGAATAACATTCAACACCATCAGAGCCTTATCATAATCCTCCAAGTTCACCCCCAGGTCTTCTAACTCTTCAATCATCTTGACAAACTCATCAAGTTGATCAGAAATAGCCTTATCATCAGTGATCTTGAAAGACATCAATTTCTGCTTCAGAAATAGTTTGTTTGATATTGACTTTGATTGATAAAGTTCTTCTAGTTTTCCCCATGCCTCCACTGCATTCTTACACCTTGATATCTCCCTCAGGGGAATATCACCCAAACAGGGGAATATAAGGCTCAAAGCCTTCTTATCCACTTCTGGAAACTTTGATTTCTCAACATCAGACCATTGATCAACAGGAAGAAGTGCAGAGTCTAACCCATTTTAAACCAATACGGCATTCATCTTGATTTTCCAAAGTGAGAAGTCATTCTTACCTGAAAACTTCTCCACATCCATCTTCACTCCAGCCATTCTCTCTTCCTCTTTGAGTGTGTGTGCAAGTTTCCCACAGACAGCGCCACTTGTTAGGAAATGAAACTCTTACAACACACACACAAACAATGCTCAAACCAAGAAAGAATGAAAACCAATCAAGAATTCGTCCAAAATGAAACCGAACGCAAAACAGAAACAAAAATGAAGAACACAAGGATTTTACGTGGTTCGATCAATGTGATCTACATCCACGGAGGCTCTATAAACCTCAATTCACTCCACTAAACAATCAATTACAAGAACTAACCCAGAAAACTAGAAACTCCCAATTCACAGACCGAATTGAGCTCAAGAACCCTAGCTATCTAATTCTAATGATTGAGTAGTGTTTACAGAGGGAAATAACGTGTATCAACTCGCATCTAAAAGTGGATTCAATGTATATAAAGGTCGAAGCTCGAATCAGGAAGTATCAGTAGTTGTAACCAATTCAGTTTCCAACTGCACAAAGCTGTTAGACGGACCTTTCACAACGGTTTTACACTCAATGGTTCTAACCGTTGCATAAGTCAGTTATAACCGTCTTGACTCCGGTTCCCTCTTAACCTTCAAAACTGATCCGGCTAAAACCCGGTTCTCTAGCCCGGTTCTTCCCAACTTGAACCTGGTTCCTGATTCCTCAAAACCTCTACTACAAACTATAATCACTTGATGATATTAAACTGATATCTACACTTTTTACCATGTTTTCTTGGATAAGACATTATCACTCGGCTACAATACTTGCACCTACCCTTCCATATTTCATCCACTTCACAAATGAACTTTTCAAAATGAACCCAATACTTTGACCCAGCTTCTTCCTTAGTTGCATAAAGTTTTTTTTTTTTTATGAGCAACTCCCTCATCTTCAACTTCCATCCCCACTTCTCTATCATCGTCATATTCACTAGGAGTATTAAAATCTGTAGAATCACTTTGACTTATCTCTCGACCACTGTCTCTTATCCTATTGTTGGTTTCTCTCTCCAACGTGTCAATGTGTATTCCTTTTGAACTTGACATTTACAAATTAAATGATAAAATTACTCACAATGTACCAAATTAATATTAGTAGCCCAATAAACTAAGAATGTGAAAAGATGTAGGGATGGAAACTCACTTTCTAAAAATTAAAGATCCAAGAGTCCAAGACCTTTCTCCCTCTCCATTACTAACTTTTATTCCATCAAATTATCAATACATATTATATAATATATATATATATATATATATATATATATATATATATGTTGTATTCAAACACCATCACAAATAAACTCATATCTAGAGGGTGTTTGACTAAACTTATTTAAAACATCTTATAAGCTCTTACATTTTATAGGATCTTTTTAGAGCTTATAAGTTCTATGGTCTTATTTTAAAATAATTTGTAGAAGTGTTTGGATCAAATAACTTATAAGATCTCTTCAGTATCTTAACAAAAAATATTGATGTGTTTGATAAATATGATCTTTTTGCAATTATAATGACAAAAAAGAACATAATACATTATAATCTTAAATAGATAGCGGTTAATATTGTCAAATGAATTGTATTCAAAAAGAGCTTATGAAAAAAAGGTGGGGGTTTGGTATTTTTTTAAAAGAGTTTTTAAGCTCTTGAAGAGCTTAATTATACATCTTATAAGCTCCTTTAAAAAAATTGCCAAACAAATTTTAAGAGCTTATAAGCTTTTGAACATCTTATAAAATGTTTGAAATTCTTTAAGAGCTTGAATAAGAATATGTAAGAATCAAATTCTTTAAGAATAACAATATGTAAGAATCAAATTCTTTAATTTATTACAAATAGAAACAAAGACAGGCAATAAATCATCATAAATCTGCTCATAATAAAGTTTTCCATCAAACAAGGACTCATCTTAATCAAAGCTCTGAAACTTGCCCAAATTGCATCACACAATATCCTTACAGTTTCAAGATATGTTTATGTATATTAATTTATGAGTCAATACTGAAGCATATGTCAACAATAATGAGTTCCTTAGGCTATGATTGTGCTGGAAAGTAGCAGGATGTAGCACATCCGAACATATACGTCCAGGATGTTTATGTCCGATGAATAGTATAAAAGTGATGTTTGTTTAGGGATGGAGTAGGGTAGGATGGGTACTGTAGTGGATCAAATCAATAAGTTAGTTGATAGTAGTGTTATATTAATTATAATGAAAGAAAGTGATGTGATGATGATTGGTTGATTTGATAATTATTAGAAAGGTTAATTACAAGTAAATATGTATATATATTTTCTTGTATTGTGTGAACGGTTTATTTTGATACTTAATAATTCTATTACTATAATATATATTGTAAATTAACTCTTATTTTTTATAAATAATCCCCTATTAATTTGAGCCTAATCAACTATATTTTCTATTAATCTTTTATTAATAAATCATCCACATATCAGAATTAAATATTTCTATGAATTAATAATGAACATTTGCCCATATATCTCTACTTTCTCTACCTATCTTTTTTTTTCTCCTCTCTCCCACTCTCCACTTTCTCTACAATACCCAGATAAATTTTAGCCTTCTCGGTTCCTACTGTATATATTTGTCTCTCTCTTTACAATTTTTCTGTGTGAATTATCATAACTGATATCTCCACTTTCTAGCTTAAATCTCTCGTTAATTGTTCTTTTTTATGAGAATTGCGAGTATTTGACATGTTTAAATGCGATTTTGCCTTTAATTGTGTTTTTAGGTTGATTTTCCTTTTTACTATAATTTGGTGTATTTGTTTTGTGTTTTTAGTTAAATTTTGAAGGTTAGGAAGATCTGAGAGATCAAGAAGATCGATTACACTCATTTTCTCATTCCAACCCATATATTTAGGCCTAAACGAGCCCAAACTGGGTTAATACTAGGCTCGAATTGAAGTTTTCAAGTCACGAACAAAAGTCGTGAAGGAGTCGAGCCGATAAAATGGGTTGAAAGGCCTCAAAACAACGAAAAATGAGAGGTCAATCACACGTGTTTCTCCATTCCGGCCCACAAATAGAGGCTCAAACAGGCCCAAATCAGACCCTACCAAAGTCCCACTTGAAGTTCCTCGATTCTTAAACAAAAGTCACGAGGGGGTCGGGTCGAGAAGATGGGAGAAAGACATCCAAAACGACAACGGAAGACAAAGATGCGTGAAGAAGGAAACAAGGGCAAGCCAAACCGGACCAGTACCGGAAGCTGCCGTTGGCTACCCGTCTAGCAGACCCCCATCACATCCCAGATGTCACCCCCAATCTGGTACCGGCCCCACTGCCACCGGTCTAGCAGTCCGGCGGTCCGCGTGCACGCCTAGTTGGCCCGTTTTCAGCGTGTTGTCCGTATTTCGGCCATAACTTTGCCATACGAACTCAGAATCGGGAAATTAAAGATGCTACACGACCAAGAGATGAAGATATATGACATTCAAGTTCAGACCAAGAGATGATTCTACACCAATTATTCTCAAAAATTACGAGAAGGCCAAGTCGAGCGCATACGAGGGGCTCGACTCAACAACTTATGATCCCTTGCATTCTTATTTGTATTTTATTTTTATGCCCTTACTTTTAGGGCTTATTTCTAAAGATTTTAGGTTAGGGGGACCTATACATACCCCTTCTGTTAGGTTTGAGAACACTTATAACACACAAACAACAAGTTCAAACCAGAAACGAATGAAAAACAAATTGAAAATCGACCACTAGAAACCGAACGCAAAAACAGGAAATAAAATGAAGAACACAAGCTTTTACGTGGTTCGATCAATGTGATCTACATCCACGGAGGCTTACACCTCAATTCACTCAACTAAACAATCAATTACAAGAAACAACCCAGAAAACTAGAAACCCCAATTCACAATCCGAATTGAGCTCAAGAACCCTAGCTCTCTAATTCTAATGATTGAGTAGTGTTTTCAGAGGGAAAATTACGTGTATCAACTCTTCTTTACATGTTGAACAAATGTACATAACAAGCTAAGCTCGAATCAAGAAACTCTGGGAGTTGAAATCAAAATTAGTTGCAACTATTTTCTAAACTGCTACGAGTCTTCCACAACGGTTTTTCATGCAACAGTCCAAAACCGTTGCGGATTTCTATTATAACCGCTGCAAGCCCGGTTCATCAAATACCTTCCAAATCTGAACTGAATTTATCCCGGTTCTCCGGTCCGGTTCTTCCTAACCCAGACCCGGTTCCTGACCCTACTCAACCTCTTCTACACTTCATGTTCACTTGAAGAAATTGAATTGATACCTACAAATCTCCACCTCAATGAATTCAAGTGCAATTCATTACCTCTTACTGTCTTCTCTTCTTCCAGGATTAAGCACACTGTTCAAGCCTTATCAGGCTTGAGCAATGTACCATCTTACTTCTAGGTATTGCCTTAGTCAAAAAATCTGCCACATTGTCCAAAGTATGCACTTTCTTGACTTCAACAGATCCAGCTTCCATGATATCCCTTGAAAAATGAAGTCTAACATCAATGTGTTTAGACCTTTCATGAAATGCTTGATGCTTCACTAAATGAAGTGCACTCTGATTGTCACACTGAATAGTAACACAGCTTTGTCTTATTCCCAAGTCCTTGAGAATTCCTTTAAGCCATAAAGCTTCTTTGATTGCCTCAGTTAATGCAATGAACTCTGCTTCTGTTGTTGACAATGCAACTACTGACTGTTGCACACTCTTCCAACTCACAGTTGTACCATACAAAGTAAACACATACCCTGTAATGGATTTTCTAGTATCCAGATTTCCTGCAAAGTCTGCATCAACATACCCTACCAAAGGTGTGGCATTTGCTTCTTGTCTCTGGAATTTCAAACCCATACTGACAGACCCCTTCAGATATCTTAACACCTGTTTTAAGGCTTCCCAATGTGATTCCCCAGGGTTTGACATATATCTGCTTACAAGAGACACACTATAAGCCAAGTCTGGCCTGCTACATATCATTCCATACATTAAACTGCCAACCCCACTGGCATATGGAACATTCTTCATGTGAATCTCCTCAGCTGCAGACTTTGGGCACTGATCCTTGGATAACTTTATCTGTAGATTTACTGGAATACTTACTGGTCTAGATTCATGCATGTGAAATCTCTCCACAACCTTCTCCAGATACTGCTTCTGTGATAGCCATAATGTTCCAGTCTCTCTCCTTCTAATGATATCCATTCCTAGAATCTTCCTGGCTTCCCCTAGATCTTTCATGTCAAATTCTGAATTCAACTTTCCTTTCAGCTGTTGTATCTTGTCACTGCTCTTGCTGGCTATAAGCATGTCATCCACATATAACAGCAGGAACACCTGTTCAGCTCTTGAACCTCTGTTGAAATATACACAGCTATCATATAAGCTTCTAATGAACCCTGCACCCATCATGAACTCATTGAACTTCTTATTCCACTGCCTGGGACTTTGTTTCAACCCATAGAGTGACTTCCTGAGAAAACAAACCTTCTCTTCAGTTCCAGGAATCACAAAGCCCTCAGGTTGCTTCATGTATATCTTTTCAACCAGATCTCCATGCAGGAATGCTGTCTTGACATCTAGCTGCTGTAATTCCAAGTCTTCTTGAGTAACCTTTGATACAAGTAACCTGATAGAGCAATGCTTCACTACTGGAGAAAATACTTCATTGTAATCAATGCCCTCCCTTTGAGTGAAGCCTCTGGCAACCAACCTTGCCTTGTACCTGATCTTATCAGCTTTTCCAGCCTCCACCTTTTTCTTGAAAATCCATTTTGAGCTAACTAGTTTTTGCCCTTTTGGTTTGTCTACTAGTTTCCAGGTTTGGTTTGTCTCTAAGGATTCCATTTCCTCCATCATGGCTCCTATCCAGTATTCACTCTCACTGCAACTCACTACTTCCTTGAAACTATTAGGCTATTGAAACTCCAAGTCTTCTGCTACACTCAGTGCATAAAATACACTGCCAGCTAATCCATAGAAGTCAGGTTTTTGAATTTGTCTTCTTGGCCTATCTCTTCCTATGCTATAGGTTCTGAGATTTGCCATCTCAGTTTGGCCTTCTTCCTCTTCTGATGAACTGTCATCTTCTTGCTGAGCTTGTGTATTCTCATCTGGTGGTTTCTGCTCATTATTAGGCTCCACCTGAACAGAAATTCTTTCAGGTTCCACAGCTCCATCAGCTTCCTCTTGACTTCCAGTAGAGTTGTATCCCATCACATCCTCATTGAACCTTACATCTCTACTTATCAAGAGCTTCTGGTTTCCCTATTCCAAGCACCATAACCTGTAGCCTTTTATGCCCTCAGGATATCCTAGGAATACACATCTTTGTGCTCTTGCCTCAAGTTTGTCTTGCCTAATGTGAGCATACGCCAGACAACCAAATACTCTTAAGTCATGGTAGTTTGGTATCTTTCCACTGCACACTTCTTCTAGGGTTTTAAATCCTAGAGTTGATGATGGTGACCTGTTGATCAAATAGCATGCAGTGTTTATAGTTTCTCCCCAGAATGATTTAGGTAATCCGATTTAGGTAATCCAACATCAATCAGCATACATCTAACTCTTTCCAGCACAGTTTTGTTAAATCTTTCAGCAACCCCATTCTGTTGGGGGTTTATTGGGACAATTCTGTGCCTTGTGATGCCCTTCTCTTCACAAAATCCTGTGAATTCAGTGGATAGATATTCCAAGCCATTATCTGTCCTAAGATGTTTTAGTTTCTTCCCTCTTAGGTTCTCCACCTGACTCAACCATGTTTTAAACTTAAGAAATGCATCACTCTTGTTCCTCAAAACATATACCCATGTTTTTCTACTGTAATCATCAATGATGGACATGAAGTACCTTCCTCCTCCATGTGTTTTTGTTCTTGAAGGCCCCCAAATATCAGAGTGTACATAATCCAGGGGTTCTTGGGTAGAATGTATCCCTTTAGCATAAGGCATCTTCTGATGAACTGTCAATCTCTTGCTGAGCTTGAGTATCCTCCTCTGGTAGTATCTGCTCCTTACTAAGCTCCACCTGAACAGAAATTCTCTCAGGTTCCACAGCTCCATCAGCTTCCTCTTGGCTCCCAGTAGAGTTGTATCCCATTACATCTTCATTGAACTTTACATCTCTGCTTATAAGAAGCTTCTGGTTTCCCTGTTCTAAGCACCATAACCTGTAGCCTTTTATGCCCTCAGGATATCCCAGAAATACACATCTTTGTGCTCTTGCATCAAGTTTATCTTGCCTAATGTGGGCATAGGCTAGACAACCAAATACTCTTAAGTCATGGTAGGTTTGTGAGGTGATGTTCAATATCATCAAGTGAGCTATACTTTTGTAATATGGTGTGTTGGGAATGTGGAACCGGAATCAGGAAGTGAAGAACCGGAGGAATAAACCGGGTTTTAGCATCGAGAGTACAAGCTGGTCAGAATAAACCGGGTTTGAGGTGGTTTGGAATAACCGTCATTTGTGACGAAGCAGTTGCAGGTTAGTAACGAAGAAAACCGTCACATTTGTCCGGTAGTTCAGCTCAACTTCTTTCAGTTAGAACTTTCTGTGCAGTTACATTCGAGCTTCAATCCATATATCATTGAAAAGCTCTCATCAAGGAGAAGATCATTACGTCGAGTAATTTCCTTGTTCTTTAGATTAGAGAGAGTATTTAGAGATTGAGTGTTTGTGCCCTAATTTGTCAACAGAATTGGGCATTTCATTTCTTGAGTGTATTCTCTGTAATTGATTGGATTTCTTAGTGGATTGAGGTGTGCCTTGCCTCCGTGGATGTAGTTCATCTTGAACGAACCACGTTAAAATTGTGTTTGATTCATTTTCAGTTCTTGTTCTGCGCAAGTTCAATTCGGCCACAACTCTGGCTGAACTGCATGTGTGATTTCAAATTGTTCTTTGTGCAAATTCCAGATTCCTTGGTGTTGTGTGTTCAAGAGTTGATTTCACTAACAAGGTTGGTGTCTTACCACTCCACACTTCTTCTGGAGTTTTAAATCCTAGAGTTGATGATGGTGACCTGTTGATCAAATAACATGCAGTATTCATTGTCTCTCCCTAGAAGGATTTAGGTAACCCAGCATCAATCAACATACATCTAACTCTTTCCAGCACAGTTCTGTTAAATCTTTCAGCAACTCCATTCTGTTGGGGGTTTAGAGGGACAGTTCTGTGCCTTCTGATGCCCTTCTCTTCACAGAACTCTGTGAATTCAGTGGACAGATATTCTAGGCCATTATCTGTCCTAAGATGTTTTAGCTTCTTCCCTTTTAGGTTTTCCACCTGATTCAACCATGTTTTAAACTTGAGAAATGCATCACTCTTGTTTCTCAAAACATACACCCAGGTTTTTCTGCTATAATCATCAATGATGGACATGAAATATCTTCCCCCTCCATGTGTTTCTGTTCTTGAAGGCCCCCAAATATCAGAGTGTACATAATCCAGGGGTTCTTGAGTGGAATGAATCCCTTTGGCATAAGGCAGTTTCTTTGCCTTTCCCATAGCACACTTATCACAGAAATCTAGTATTCTATTCCCCATTTCACCAATGATACCCTTCTTGGATAACTCCTTCAACCCTTTCTCTCCAATATGGCCCAATCTTCTACGCCACTTCATCACATCTTCTTTGCTTATTACAGATTCAGCACATCCTATCACAGGTGATCCAATCAAAATAAACAGGCCATTGTGTTTCCTTCCATTGATTACCAGCTTATTGTGTTTGGTGATGTGAAGATACCCATCTGGGGAATTGAACTGACAGCCATTTGCCACTAACGAGCCAAGGGATAAAAGATTTCTTTTCAATCCAGGGACATACCTCACTTGAGAGATAGTTCTGATGACTCCATCATGCATTTTAATTTGAACTGATCCTGTGCCTTTGACTCTGCAGGAGTGATCATTTCCTAGCAATACACATCCTCCATCTTCTTTCTTTAGATCCTTGAACCATGATTCATTTGGGCACATGTGGAATGAGCATCCAGTATCCAGTACCCATTCCTTTTCCATTCTAGTGTCTGTTATGTTTAGGACTTCTGGGATGTCTTCTTGATGCTCTGTCATTGCCACCTCTGCCCTCTGAGTCTCCTGCTTCTTCTTCTTTTGTGGACAGTCCTTCTTTAAGTGTCCTGTTTGCTTACATTTGAAACACTTCCTGGTTTCAACCCAGTCACCTTGTTTCTTCACATTTTGAGTTCCAGATTTATTGTCATTAACTCCCTGGAACTTCTTCTTCTGGAAATTCTTTTTGAACTTAATGTTCAAGCCCTCTCCACCTTGTGTAGAACTCTTCTCTCCCTGATTCTGAAAGCACTTGGTCTTCAATGCTGACAAGATGGATCCATAACTGATTTTCCCATCTCTTCCAAACATCAGTGCATCTTTGAAGCTTTCCATGGATTTTGGAAGAACATTTAACACCATCAGGGCCTTATCATCATCCTCCAAATTCACCCCCAAATCTTCCAGCTCTTCAATCATCTTGACAAACTCATCAAGTTGATCAGAAATACCTTTATCATTAGAGATTTTGAAAGCCATTAGCTTCTGTTTCAGAAACAGTTTGTTTGATATAGACTTTGATTGATACAATTCCTCCAATTTTCCCCATGCCTCCACTACATTCTTGCACCGCGAAACCTCCCTCAAAGGTTTATCTCCCAGGCATAAGAATATCAAACTCAGGGCCTTCTTATCCAATTCAGGAAACTTGGATTTCTCAGCATCAGGCCATTGGTCAACAGGAATAAGGGCAGAGTCCAAGCCGTTTTGAATCAGCACTGCATTCGTTTTGATCTTCCAGAGTGAGAAGTCATTCTTTCCAGAGAACTTCTCCACATCCATCTTTACTCCAGCCATTCTTCTTCTTCTTCGCGTTTGTGTGTGTGTTTCCCACAGACGGCACCACTTGTTAGGTTTGAGAACACTTATAACACACAAATAAGAAGTTCAAACCAGAAACGAATGAAAAACAAATTGAAAATCGACCACTAGAAACCGAACACAAAAACAGGAAATAAAATGAAGAACACAAGCTTTTACGTGGTTCGATCAATGTGATCTACATCCACGGAGGCTCTATACGCCTCAATTCACTCAACTAAACAATCAATTACAAGAAACAACCCAGAAAACTAGAAACCCCAATTCACAATCCGAATTGAGCTCAAGAACCCTAGCTCTCTAATTCTAATGATTGAGTAGTGTTTTCAGAGAAACTCTTCTTTACATGTTGAACAAATGTATATAACAAGCTAAGCTCGAATCAAGAAACTCTGGGAGTTGAAATCAAAATTAGTTGCAACTGTTTTCTAAACTGCTACGAGTCTTCCACAACAGTTTTTCATGCAACAGTCCAAAACCGTTGCGGATTTCTGTTATAACCGCTGCAAGCCCGGTTCATCAAATACCTTCCAAATCTGAACTGAATTTATCCCGGTTCTCTGGCCCGGTTCTTCCCAACCCAGACCCGGTTCCTGACCCTACTCAACCTCTACTACACTTCATGTTCACTTGAAGAAATTGAATTGATACCTACACCTTCCCCTCTCATTTGTAAGAGGATTGATCATTAAGCTTTGCCTCCTTTGTAAACTTCCCCGACGCACCTCCTCTCCTTTCTTCTCCATTTTAAGATTTTTAGTCTTAGAAGCTAGGGTTTTTCTTCCTCCTTGAATCTTTGGAGAATAACTAGGGAATTTCTCACGGGCTTGTGACACCCGTCAAAGTTGTCGAAGTTATTCAAGGATATATTAAGCATTTTCTTATCCCTTCTCTTTATTTTCGGTTTTTAGTGTTTTTATTGATGTTGGGGATTCCTTTTATTTCTTTTATGATTTGTGAGTGATTTCCTTATTTCCAAAAGCTTGGGGGTAGCCCAAGCTTCGGGGTTGTTGATTAGTTTATTGATTATTGGATTTGTTGTGAGTTGTGGTACCTAGGGTTAGTATTTGGTTAATTTATAATGATGGTTAGTTGAAATCGAGTCTTCAACCGCATGCTTGCTTCACGGTAGCTCTTACTTTCAGTGTCTTAGGATCACTTCGATTAATCATGCAATTAAAAGACGATATTTCAACCCCCCTAGGCTAGGGATAGCTACCCTATCGAGGATTGTGTCGATTATATTTTAATTGTGCTTAGAGGTTAATTGTTACGCCTTAGTGTATTCAGATGAGAAGTTAACCTTAGATAATTAGATTAACCAAGACCCAATCGGTAGAAGGGAGGCCTTTGGAGGAGAAGCTCTACCGAGCGGGGGAGTAGAGTCTAGGGGGCGTTGGTTTGGATGGACAAAATTAGGATTAGTCACATGTGTAGAAACTACACTATTACACCTGTCTTTAGTGTATCGGGCTATCCTCTTCTAGTCTTACGTAACCACAATTCTGGGAGCCGAGGTTGGATTATAATCTCTTTTCTGTGTAGATAGTTTACATAGAACCCTGATTACTCACCTATTCTAGGGTATTATAAGCACCTCAACCTTTTTCCTAGAATTCATCGATCTCGAAGAATGTCCTAGGGCCTCGCTCCCTGGGCAATATTCCCTTGGGTTGGAAATCTTAGGATTAGTTTAAATCACATAGAACTCATAACGATGTCTTATTAGCTTCTAAATATCAATTCCATATTTCTTGTGTGAAACCGAGCCTCGAGAATATCTTCCCATCGGTCGATTCCTTCATTGCCTTCATTTTATTACTTTATGTTGTTTAGATTAGTCATCACACTCAATTTGAATTTGACTTAATTATTCAAAAGTGCTAAAGCCAATTTTCACAGAAAATCCTCCCTATGGATCCAATATCTTTTATGCTACCTCTATCACATATCGTACGCTTGCAGTTTGAGAAGGTTGTTCCAATCCTAGCAATTTTCGCGACAAGTTCTCTTTCACCACCGTCCCAAATTCCCCTCATCTATCTCCCTCTCCAAAATATTTAGAGGATTCATGGCGTCTAAACATTTAGAAGATAATCTGCGACAAAAGCCAATAAATAAAAAAAATTTGTAGAATATTGAGGACAGGAGTGAGAGACAGGAGAGAGGGAATGATTATCACTCACTCCTGAAACATGAGAGAGAGAGAGAGAGAGAGAGAGTTGTAACACAGAACTCTCTGTGAGAGAGGAGAGAATGTGAACGAATACCCTGAGGGGAAGAGAGATTGTGAAAAGATATGATGAGACAGAGGGGGTGCTAGTATAATGTAGGGGGTAGATGGGGAATGGATGGGCGATCCCATCCCACATCCTCTAACAAACATCCTCTAACAAACATAGGTTACTGTTGAGCCCATCCCCCATCCGGATGGGCCCAACCCAAAAAAAGGTTTCCCTTAGTTTAGCAAATTTGGGTGGCTCTATGATTAGCGAATTTGGATATGAAAGTGTGCTTGTACGAAAACTAATATCCTTAATTATACCTCAATATTTTAAGAGAATCAAAATGAACACAACAAAAATCAATATCTTTATATGGGTTTTCAATAAAGTTGAATTTTAAGGATGTAAGGATGTAGTCTCACTTGCTTGCCTAATACAGTTTGTCCAATAATGGTGTCTGAAGATGCAACGATGGCAGCGGAGGCGGTGGAGCGCAGGTGACAACGACGGCGGTGGAGGCGGTGGAGCGAAGCGACGGCAGTGGTACCAATGGCAGCAGCAGTGAGGGGATTATGGATGACATAGCGAAATGGTTTTTGGGAGAACACGTTGAGATGGGCAGAAATTTAATCTCTCTCTCTTAACCCTAGCCCGCTAGCAATTTTTTTACAAAATCAAGTATCCGACAACCCAATTAATAATGGAAACTCGAGCTGACGCAACCCGATTTTTACGGGTAGGGTTCGACTATTGGCAAAAACTCACTCGGTTTGCAAACTACTCGACATGATCGGGTAAACCTGCCTAGGCCTGGTCGGGCCGGGTCGTGTTTGGGTACCTGCTTTGAAAACGCACACCCCTACTGATACTAACACCCTTTGATCTGGTACTGGCCCGGTACCGGGCTGGAGCCCATGGTTAGCGAGCAAAGGCCGAATGCGGTACCAGCCCCTTTGGGTCCGGTTTTCGATCTTCAATGCATAACCCTTCTGTATTGCAGTCATAACATTTTTGTCTGAACTCTGATTTGAGCAATTCAATTGTTAGGAATTGTGCCTTGAATCGGGTTCGATTCGATTCGTCGTTCATGTCAAGGTGGAGACTTGGATTTGAAGTGTGTTGGAAAGCAACGCGACCGCGTTGGAAGGCGACGTGGTCGCGTCAAATTGAAGCTGGAAGGTGACGCGACAGATTAAGGCGACGCGGTCGCGTCAGGTATTGACGTGGTCGCGTCATTGGTTGAACGCGATCGCGCCGGTTGTTGGACACGGTTGCGTCATTTGAAGTTATCGCGGGTGCAACAGATAATCGCAATCGCGATTGGTCAAGCGGCGCATCAGATGGGCTTAACCTGTTTAGGCCCAGTTTGATTCTTTTTGTGTCTAGGATTATGTTTTGGGGGCTTATAAATAGTCCTATTTTCTTCGAAATTCTTATTGGTCAATTGGTTGATTTGATCAGTCATTGAATTTGATTAGACAGATAATAGAAAGGTTGTCAGTTTGGGATATTCTAGAATTGGTATTTGTTGAGTACTTGGTACTCTTTTGGTCTACAATATCTAGTTTGATTTTGGGACTCTATTTTCGGGTTTAGATTTATTTGGTCATTAGAGTGTGGAACTTTTTTTTGGTCGAGTATCAATCGATTGATACTCGAGTTTGTCTCCATTTCTTAGGATGAAGAGTTTGATAATTGACCTAGGATCAAGTTTGTCTTTGTCCTATGTTGTAACACGCTTTGATATATTAATTGGTTCCTCTCATTTGGTTGTGGATGTAGCTAACAAGTTGTTAGCTAACCACGTTAATTTTGTGTGTTTATTTTAGCATTGTCCATCTTCTTCATTTATCATTCTTGTTCGTTATTGATCGTAATTTCCCAACAAGTGGTATCAGAGCCTGGTTCGAGTTTTTGCTATGTGGTGGGAATGATATTTAGACTAAACGTTACGATCGACAAATTTGTGAGAAGATTTGGAATTGAGGTTCAGCATTATCCGAAGAAGTCGTATTGTTTGTGGATCCAAGTCAAGGTGGAGGTTGTTAGGAATTGTTCCTTGAATCAGGTTTGATTCGATTCGTCGTTCATGTCAAGGTGGAGACTTGGATTTGAAGTGCGTTGAAAAGCAATGTGACCGCATCGCAAGGTGACGCGGTCGCGTCAAATTGAAGCTGGAAGGCGACGCGGCAGATTAAGGCGACGCGGTCGCGTCATGTATTGACGCGGTCGCGTCATGTATTGACGCGGTCACGTCATTGGTTGAACACGATCGCGCCGGTTGTTGGACGCGGTCGCATCATTTGAAGCGGTCGCGGGCACGACAGATAGTCGCGGCCGTGACTGGTCAGGCAGTGCATCATATGGGCTTAAGCTGTTTAGGCCCAGTTTGATTCCTTTTGTGTCTTACGATTAGGTTTTGGGGGCTTATAAATAGTCCTATTGTCTTTGGAATTTGTATTGGTCAATTGGTTGATTTGATTAGTCATTGAATTTTATTAGACAAACAAGAGAGAGATTGTCAGTTTGAGATATTCTAGAATTGGTATTTGTTGAGTACTTGGTACTTTATTGGTCTAGAATGTCCAGTTTGATTTTGGGACTCTATTTTCAGGTTTAGAGTCGTTTGGTCATTAGAGACTGGAGAATTATTGTTTGGTCGAGTATCATCGATTGATACTCGAGTTTGTCTTCGTTTGTTAAGATGAAGAGTTTGATAATCAACCTAGGGTCAAGTTTGTCTTTGTCCGATGTTGTGACACTCTTTGATATATTGATTGGTTCCTCTAGTTTGGTTGTGGATGTAGGTAACAAGTTGTTAGCGAACCATGTTAATTTTGGTGTGTTCGTTTTGGCATTGTCGATCTTCCTCGTTTATCATTGGTTCGTTAATGATGGTAATTTCCCAACATCAATATGTCACGCAACGAGATGACGAAGATAAACAACTTTCATGTTCATTCCAAAGGCTGATTCTAATCGAAAAAGTGGCAAAATTGACGAAAATACGGAGCCAAGTGTATCTAGGGGTTCCGGCTCGACATTTCAGGGACCCAAGCTTTTTCATTGTGTTTTTTATATTCTACCCTTACTTTAAATTAGATTTTCTGCAGATTTTGGTGGCGTGTGTGGGGAGAGTTTTCTCCATATCACTACAAGAAAAAGGTTACATAATGATGCTAAGTTAATAACACTTTTTAAAAGTGTCGCTATAAAATATTATCTAATTACACTTTTTTAAAAGTGCTACTAATTTTTTTAACTTAAATGACATTTTTTAAAAAGTGTATTAATTTATGTAAATGAAGACACTTAGAAAAAAAATGTCAATATTTTTATCATCCCATTAGTTCAAGACTAAGATTTGCTCCCCATCTCCCTTCATTTATTTCGCTTGCATTTATTACTTTCTCTATTTTTCTTCATTTAATGCTTGGATCTTCCATTTATGGTGATTGGCTGGTACTTTTTTATGGATTGTGAGTAGTTTATTGTGATTTCTGGGGTTGGGAGTAGTCCAACCCTAGGGTTTGTTATCTTGTTGATTATTTGGTTGGTTTTATGGATAATTATGATTGGAATTAATATTGTGGCTTTGTATGGCTTATATCTTAGGGTTTAGGGTGGTATATTGGTTCTCCTTGAGGGCACATGGGGGACGACGGATAACCCGAATCGCATATATCGATCTCGATGGATGTCCTAAGACCTCGCTTCTTAGGCAATATTCACTTGGGGTGGAGATTTTAGAGTTTATTGAATTATATAATTAATTTGCTTGCCTTTGACTTAATAATTCCATTATCGGTCTTTATTAATCGGGATTAGGATGAATTATTGTATAATTGATTAATTTGGTGAACCCCTCTTGTTCGCTCACTTGAATTTCTAATATGGAACATGACTTTCCGTCACGTCCCTTAGATTAATCGGTGATCACTTGATGTTAACCCTAGGTTTAGGGTGAAATCGTACCTTAGGAACCCATTTCGAGTTGAGAGTGTTGTTTGCTTATTGAATAGATTTATCTATGTTTATCTAGTAATTGACAAATCTCTAAATTTTCAATTTCTTAACGTAATCAATCGATAGTCCTTAGGTGTGATTGTCGAGAGTATCCTCTTTGTGGTTCGATATTCTTTATACTACCTCTATCACAAACCGTACGCTAGTGATTTGAGAAAAGTGCTTGGATTATAATGATTTGAAGCACATTTTGAGACAAGTTCAACAGTTTTATATGTCTCATCTTGTAGAATTATAGACTATACTTTTATGTTTGATGATCGTTAAAAATGAACGAACTTTGAGAACTATTTCAATTTGTACGATTAACGAATGATTGATAAGATTATGAGTCGTCTAATTATCAAATTAACTTGTACATATATTTTTTAGATTAATTATAGTCCATTTTTTAGGAATATATATAGAGAGAAATGCATGTGCATGAAAATATGCATGTTACCTTTTTTCATTTTTTAAAAAATTATAATTAACTAGTATTCCTCCCATACAATATACAGAAGCCTATTTATATAGTAATATTTTTAATTAGACTTATCAAATCATTTAATGTAATAATATTTTAACGAGATAACTATTTTGACATTTTACATTAAATATGAAAAATTTATAAGTAATGTTCTAATACCCAAATCCCACAAGCAAGTGAAGTGTTGTCACTAGAACATGCTACTACTTATAAAACATTTATCAACTGAAGGCTTTTAAATAAAAATACTAGTTAGGAAATTTCTCAAAAACCGATCTACTCTTCACATGAAAACTAACTCGTGTATACCCATATTTTTAATCAAAATCCGTATTTTACTTTTATGACATCATAAGTAGTGGAAATTTAACAACTTTTGCCTAACTTATATAATTTGAGCGCTTCTCTACTTGAGACTAAAACTTCAAAATGGAATTACTCTTACTAAATTTTAAAATTTATTTATTTTACTTCTTAAGCTTCTTATTGGAAATTTGCTCGAGCCAGCTAAATCTCCCGCCCGTCCATTGAACTTAGAAATATTTAAGCATAGTATCATGAGTTATACGAACCTAATGGATAACACTTATGTAATATTTAGTAGGACAGTATACCGACACGTAGCGGAACACTATATCGTATGACTCATAGGTCCATTAACTCGTCATCAAAACGGGTCGGACATACATATAAATATGCAGAGCAAGTCTATCACTAATATGTAGAGAAAGTCAGCCTACCAATGACCCGAGTGTCATTCATTACTTTCATTGGCATGACCCTAAGGTCAAGCTGTACATACACAAAAATATACAAGCAAAATAATACTATATAAAAGCTAATCCCCTTTTCATGTAGATTTTCTTTGACTAATGTGGACATTCATTGATTGGATTATTCTGAAGAAACTTCAAGGTTGTCCAGTTCAACTCTTACTGCTCACTTGATTTGAACCTTTAATTTTATAACTTTCTTTATTACTTTTATTTTCGTCATAACTTATTCTAGTTAAATCACAATCTCAATCTGCACATATAATTAGTTGATACATGTACTTTTAAGTACACATTTGGTCACATACAGATCACACTAGAATAGTAGTACGCATCGGATTTGCCACATAGGAAATCATAAGGTAATATACTTATACCTTAACTAACTTATTATTATAGTATTTTTTAATTAATTACAAGACGTTAGATTTTTATATTATAAAATGTAAATATATCTTTTAGGAAAATGTAATTTCTAGAGCAGGAAGATAGTGATTATTAGTAAGTAGACAACATATTGCATAAAAAATTACATAATTCATGGTCATCTAAAAAATATGAAAATTTACATAACATTAACATGCTAAATTAGTTCATTAAAACTTGAAGTGTAGGTTTATAAAGATCTTTTCCTACAGCTAAAAGTTAACTTTTTTTAGGCCTTAACACTAGTTTATCTTGTAAAATTCACTAAAATCCTATACTTCATAAAATCCTCTCAATGTTTAAAAAGAGTCCTAACTTCCTCTGCCCTAACATAGTGAAACAGTATTCCAAAATTCTAATTTAATAAGTTTATAAAAAAATATTTTCTAAAATCAAAACCATTTTTGTGACCCGCTCCGCCAATGAGTGAGCTTCGGTTGATTTTTATTTGATCCGCCACACCCCATCAATCCATTCTCAGAGCTCTACACAGAAGCCAAGATATACTATTAGATTTGTCTCAGCTTTCGAGGTTTCTAACTTGCATAATAGGATCTATTTCCTTGGATGTGGATACCTTGAGTTAGCTGCTGAATTTCGAAAAATCTAAGCCATCCATTTCGATCTAGCTTAGCGCTTATCACTGAGAATGTCAAAATACACAGAATTCGGATCCTCTAATATACTACATCGTGAATTTGGAGAGAGAGTGATACACTTCATGTAGGTCCCACGCCCCTATTTTTTATTCTCAAATCCTCTCTTCAAAATTTACGGCAAAGTACTCTAGATGATCCATCTCCTTGTTTTTGGCACTCAAATAAGAAAAAGCAAATAGTAGTACATGTTTTTCACAGTTAAATATCTAAACCACCAATTCAGTCCAGTGGAGAGAAGAACTTCAGAAGAACTGTCATCGGAAAAGTGCAAAAATAGATGGAGTCGGGTTCGTTCCGTTAAGAATAAAAAATAAAAAATATAATAAACGTGAACGGTTGAGCAGAATAAAATTGGTGTCAAATTGCGATACTAATTTTATCCATACACGACTGTACATAAATAATTCTGCATTTTCCATTACTTTAGCGGTCAATATCTCAACCAAAAAAACCTTATAAGTTGGTCTGATTCTTGCTCCTTCACAGCCTAATAAGAAGGAAAACGTCGGAAAAAATAACTTCTTATGCTACTCCTGTGGTTGATTTATTTTGAAGGAAGCCATACCCTTTTTGGGCTGAGTTGGCAAACCTTGAATGGTCAATCAAAATGACGGAAAGGATCTACACCAAATTCATCAAATAAATGGACCCATATCCGATTTTCTTTTCCTAGTCTTACATATTTGGTACTATCACTGTCATTAGGTCTCCTATGTGTGATAATTATCTGACCATCATTGTAATTGTAAACATCAGTCCCCCATTAGGTCTCCTAGCCCAATAGGTCAACAAGTATGAGTATGCAACTACAGGTGTTAACCATTGACCCAGTCCCTAATCGTGTCGAGCTTCAAGGAACTGCCAGTTAAGCGTAAGTTAGCACCGCTAGTGTGTAACCGTTCTTCATTTTGGTTGCTGAGATTAGTTGATTGTTTGAGATGGACGACTGAGATAAAATGACTCATGAGATGGAACTACTGGTTCCAATTTGGAATCAGAACGGACAGTTCTACAAATTATAATGTAAACAAGGTAATGAGTATGCAACTACAGGTGTTAACCATTGACCCAGTCCCTAATCTTGTCGAGCTTCAAGGAACCGCCAGTTCTAAGCGTAAGTTAGCACCGCTAGTGTGTAACCGTTCTTCATTTTGGTTGCTGAGATTAGTTGATTGTTTGAGATGGACGACTGAGATAAAATGACTCATGAGATGGAACTACTGGTTCCAATTTGGAATCAGAACGGACAGTTCTACAAATTATAATGTAAACAAGGTGGTTCGGTCACGTTTAACTTCAATGTTTCACTTTGTTACTAAAATAATGTAACATGCTCATAAATCTGATGTATTACATTAAATGGAAGAGACCAATTAAAGAGGACTAAACTCACAAACCCAGATATGTACAACAATTAATATGCCCCGAATCCTTTTCGTGGAGATCCACAAAAAAGAAAAAAGCATCGGGCAAAAATAAATAATCCAAAATCTTGCACTTGCACCCACACAAGTATGTAACAAATGAGACAGCATTAGAGAAGGCACTCAAAGTAATTGGAAGAACAAGGATATACTAAAATATAACTGTTTTTCATCTATTTATGTATATAAAGTATAAACTCTTTGCCCGCAAATGTTCATACAATATCCTAATCACACAAAATTATTTACAACCAAACTTGAAGATCATGAGATGCAGTCTATTCACCTAAAAGTACCCGTATATCCAAATGCATGATCAGTAAAGGAGAACAACAAATCATGTTTCAGATTTAAAGATAAAAAATGAAATAGTTAAAAAAAAGGGAAATAAGTCGAGAATAGTCACCTTTTTTCCCTTAGTTCTGCTACGGGTACAAAAAGAAGAGGGGGGTGAGCTGATTTATTTGCAGCGACTTTACCGTTTCCCCAGCTTGGAAGTTGAGGGAGAAGTTGCTGCATTTTTTCTACTCTGCTCTTCAGTCGACAGAGCCTTTCCATCTCAGTCTCTACTTCCAGCATACCACCTCTTCTTTTGCAATTCAATTTCTTCTTGGCTTCCTTTGCTTTCTCTCTTAGATGTTTCAGGCTCACATCATCACCAACATCCACATTCATCTGCAATAGTAAGTAAAATTCCACATCCAAATTCTAAGCAAGTGCGCCAAAGGTTTTCCAGTAGATGACATGGTACATCAAGAATCATAACATGCTGTTGAAAATCTAAGTTTTGTAATTTTCCAAAATAAAAGAATTACTAACATGACACAGTTCAGGCGTGTTAATATATCGTTTTATAATTTTCTTATTTTCAAAACTATAATGTACATCAAGAATCAGAACATGCAGAATAAGTTGCAAGCACTACACACACTTCACACACTAATCAAAACATGTGTTTGAAAGTCAAATTAGTCCCCAAGTTCGTAGCTATGTCACTTCATTCAATTGCAAGTTTATAAGCTCTTTATCCAAACACTATATTAAATGATTTTGAGAAATTACATCCTATAAGCTCTTTAAACAACTTATAAAGATGTTGGAGCATATAAGGTGTTTAAAATAAGCTTAGCCAAACACCCTCTTAATCTGTCAATGGAGTTCAGCATGCTCTGTTAGTTTAGCCATCTCTTTCAACCTCCATTCAATGTTTTCTCAAAAACCCAACATGAAGAATATATAATTCGAAAACAAACCTCCTAAAGTGTTTCAACTTAATGCTGGAATCACGGATATGCATCAGTTAGAACTCACAGATGGAAAATTACACCAATAGTACCTGGTTACTGTCTTCTGTTTGTTTTAATGCTTTCCTTCGCTGCTTCATCTTTATAGAATGGGTAAGCAAGTGGATTTTCCTTCTCTGAGCGAACCTTTTTAAGATCGTAGGATTTGGTGATGCATGATTGTTCCTTGGTGCAGTTTGATCATGGCGACTCTTTGAACTTTGTGATAAGACTTGCTTTTGAATAGTGGAACTAACTCCCTGAGTTCCTTGTGCTCTTTCTGCCTGTTCATAGTTAAGATTTATTAATGACCTGATTCTACAATTAAATGGTAAAATATATACTCCCTCCATCCCGGCCTAATTGGTCTACCTTGGCTGGGCACGGAGACTAAGAAAAAACAGATTTTGTGGAATCTTTGACTTTTTCAAAGGTAGAGATTAAGAGTGGAGATTTTGAGGGTGGAGATTATGAGAGAAATTTGTTATTTATGGGCTAGGCCAATTAAGTTGGGACAAATAAAAACGGAAAGTAGGCCAATTAGGCCGGGACGGAGGGAGTATAATATATGCAAAGGTAACATGATAGAAACATTGGATCCAAAGCACGGATAACATCAAACTACTCTTCAATTAGCGAAGATGGTATGACCTAAGATTTTGTATTATTACAATTACAAGAAAGACAATAGGGGTCTTAAAAGCTTGGCTGATAGTCCGAATCAAAGGTATGACCTAAGATTTTGTATAATTACGATTACAAGAAAGACAATAGGGGTCTTAAAAGCTTGGCTGATAGTCCGAATCAAAGAGAACTGAAGAAGAGATTACGCCTGTCTATGTGGTCCTGGAACCTAAAAACGATGTATGTGCTTGTAAGAATTCCTTAAATGAAGACCACTGCAGAAGAATCAATTCTGGCAAAATAAAATAGAATTTGAAATTTTAATCAGGTACTGACTTGCTTTCTAGCCTTCAGTGCTAGGTAGCGTGCATTCTTGAACCACTTGTTGACCTACAACAGAAAAATAAACAAGTGATGGATCATCAAAAGTTGACTATCAATGGTCCCTGCTTTCCTTCTTATGTTTCTGTCTGAATAATCAATGCATGGCCTGCCTTCTCTCTAATTTAAAAAATATACTGGTATGCATACCATTGGTAGTGTCCTTTCATCATCTCTTTGTTGCCACTCTAGTTTCTTAACAAGTGTGGAATTATCATGCATGGTAAAGTACTACAGTGAAACATTTGCAACAGAACCTACATTGCATATATTAGTTCATATTTCATTGAACATAGCAGCTACAATGAACTTCATAATTTTGCTAAACTTTGTTCAAAAAAATTGAATCATCTTTTCACTCATATCTATTACTTTCCAAGTTTAACCACGCACTACCTTCTCAAATTCAAGGCCTAGCTGCTTCGATAGGCTGACTCTTAAAGCTCTTTCTGGAAGTTCATTTTCAGCAAAAACAAGTCGAAGCTTCTGGAACAGAAAATAAAGAATTGGTAATGAGCAAATCAGGCAATAGAATTAACCACCCAAAAAAAAGAACATTACAAACACAAACAAACAACATCTTACCTCCACCACATTATGTGGAAGCCTGAAAATTGGCCTTTTTATCTTCTTGATGATCAATTGTTTCTCATTCATCTCTGATATCATCTCTTCAGAAATTTTCTCATCAGTTTCACCTAGAGTCATCAAAGTACTGGCAGCATCCGCCTCCTTCACTTTCCGTTTCTTTTTTGTTGGACCCCAATCTTCATCATCACTGATTTGGTCATTTTCAGTAACATTCTTGCCAAACATTTCCTAGCGACAACACAACATAATCATACATCTGCTAATAACTTTCCTTTTCCCTAGGGGGATTGACAACACAACATAATCATACATCTAAAAAAATTTCCATGTTTCCTAGGAATTGATGAGAGGGAGATGATAAACTCTCAAGATTGTTTGGCTTTTATTGCTTATCCAAGTACTTTATGATTGCACTAGAAACATATATATTTCAACTGGAATAAATAAAGTTCTTATCCTAATGAACCAAACAAGAGAACTGCAATCTCTGAATTTATATCATCCAATAATTCAGGAAAATACACCAGGATCCTCTAAAGAAGAGTCTGAAAAAGTCCTCGACCCAGAAGGCCGGAAATCTTTTAGAGTATATTCCCTATTTTAGATGTTGGGGCATCTAGTAAGCACAGATAAATTACTTCAATCCAGAAACTACAAATAAATCTTTGGTTACTCACATCATATAACTGAATGTAGTTGACAGCTGCACGCTTTCTGGGGCGGCATGCAACTTCACCAGTGTTGAATTCGTCAGAATCTTCTCCAATTAACTCTAGAGTTTTATCAAATGATCCATTGCTCATCTCTTCAATTCCAGTTTCATATTCAAGTGACCCTAGAAAACTGGAACTACAATCAGAAGCATCAGACTTGGACACTGACATACTGTTGCTGCAACTATGTTCAATTCTATCAGGATCGTAGTCATCATCTTCAGAATCATCCGATGGCCATTCCTCTTCCTGGCATAACATGGACTTTCCACCATCAGGAAATGAAGCTTCTTCCTTGAAAACATCCTGTTACAGTTCAAGATGCCTCCATATCAAAGGGGTGGACCAGAATTTAAAAAAAAAAAATCTGCAGGTTAACCTACCTGCCAATGACTATCCAAGCGAAAATGGGTCCCAAGATGAGCATTTGTTGCTTCCAAAATTTCGATCTTTTTCTTACAGAATTTGCACAACCACCCTTCATCCCCTGGAGGAACTGAGGAAATCAATAATTAAATGTTCTTTACAATGAACGAAAACTTGACATATGCTACCTGCTGTGGAAGTATGAACCCGAAAGACTCTAAAGATAGCAAAACTGTAAGAGAACTTACTATTTTCTGTTGGTAATGGAGGATCAAGGCACTTTTGGTGAAAAGCACGGTTACATGTCCCATCACAAAGTATAATGTCATTATCTGGGAGCGCCTCACGTAACTTACATTTGGCACAGATTATCTGAACACAAATTAAGAAAACCATGAGTATCTGACTCTATGCAGAAAGTAAGTGCAAAAGTAGTAATCTCACCCATGTGCGGGCAAGAAAACGAATAATATACATAAATTGCTTCTTGCTCCAAAATGTTAGTTATGGTAAATACTGAAAATCAAGATGCTTATAAAATTATAGAACATCTGCCAATTGCATATGCACTACAGAAATCCCCTCCATATTACAGAAAAGAAAAAATGGCCTAACATTTTCATGATGAACAGATCCATCAGGAGCAACTGCCGAATCATTGATACATCCTTCAGAACTAAGCAAATCCAGTTGGTGAATGGCTTCACGTATCCCTAGTTTGCACTTCAGTATCTGCTTCTTGGCTCTTAAAAGTTCTTTTTCTGGTTTGATCTTTTCCTTGCTGAAAGAAAAGAAAAAAAATCATTCATGTAATTACCAAGCACACATGATAAAAAATTTCAGAGATAGTAACAACCTAGTTCATCATGAATCTTGATGAAAATTCTTTTGCAGCTGACCGTTTTCTTTAAGGTACAGGTCTTTTTTCTGTTCAATATTAAATAGATACATGTTATCTGTATAATTTTCATTCTCCGTACAAACCTACAGAATCACATAAGGATACTTACCTTCAGAAATAAAATAGGTTTAGAATTTATATGATTATCCTTTAAGGGTTGTATCAACAACCATCTTTTTCTTTTCTTTGATAAACTTGTTTTTAAGCTTGTTTAGTACTCATGTTTATGTTCATGTGCTTAGAGGGCTCCTTATACAAGTAACATACTCAGTAGACAGCAAGGATTGTCCGACATACAGAAATGAGAAAACTAACTCTGCAAGCAGGTATTTTACATGAAAAACAAGGGGACATAATTGTATACCTCTGACCTTTCCAACCTTCGGTAGAGTAAGCGTCAATTAGGTTCTGCTCCAGCTTCACTTTTATTAATAGGTACCTCGTCCTCCTTTGTAACCGAGAAGCTTCATCAAGATCAACATTGTTTCTTCTCTTCTTTCTCCTTCTCTTTAGCTTTCGAGGCATTACTTCTCTGTCATCTGTTTTTTCATTCTCCATCCTTCTAACTGTTACAGTTTTAACTTTTGAAGATGGTTTCTTCTTGGAGGTCATGGCCTTGTTGTGCATGACAGTTTTATTCGCAACCTTCCTCTTGAAGCAAACATTTTTGTTGCATTTATGCAAGCTCTTAGTAACTGTATTCTTAGTCAATGATGAGTGACCCTTATTTTGGGGTTTCAGTTCTTGTTTCATGCTTCGTAAAGTTCTATCATCATCTTCTCTGTGCAACTTCCTACGAGTTGCTTCCTTCGCTGCCCCAGGCATATCGAGTGATGTGATTTCACGGCAGACAACTGAAAATCATACAAGGGAAATGAGACATGAACATAATAACTAGAAAAGGAAAAAGGAAATTCAGCATGACCACGAAAACGAAGATGAACATTTATTCACATCAATCATCTTTGTTAGGAGAAAGCTTCTGTGATTCTCAGTTACTTACACCAAACAAACCCCAATTCAATAGTTAAGATCGCTTCAAAAATACCTACTACACAGCAGGCAGCAAATGGCAAACATTTGATCAAACAGATGGAATACAGATTAGACAAGATAAACTGTATTCGATCTTATCGTAGACAAGCAATGCACTAAGCCCCAATGGGCATATAAACAACATTCGATATGAATATCAAGCAAGATTTGCCACGAAATTGCTCCAGATAACAAATAAGTTTATATTCAACCAAAAGAGGAACTAGGTAGGGAAGATAGGTCACCTCAGGAAAAGGAAAGAATGGAAGATCTGCGAAGCCTCATGCAATGACCGATAACATATAACTGTGAACGCATATCTACCTACGTATCAGAAAGGAAAATGTTGAATGCACTTGATTAACTACTCGATAAGCACACCGGAAGCGAATTTCGAAATTTTGACGTTTTTATATTATTGAATTATAGTGCGGCGGAGCAACTCAACGGGCGGTGGCGCTTCTCTTTCACGGCCGGCCAACCGTCTTCCAGAGTGTGTGTTCCCAATGTATAATTATTAATATATTATTACGCTGGCTTAGTGGCCGTGTGTTAAATTACAATTTTCTGTTAATTTTACATCCCTTTCTCCTTTGTTGGCAAACTTCAAATCATTCCGGAGAAAAACAGAAGCTACTGAACCGTATGGTTATTGATGACTATTGGTGTTTTTCTTAAATTTGGATCCTTCAAAGTAATTCACTATGGACCTGTTTGTTTATGTATTGACACAACCGTTTAAGATTTAGCACAATTTAAATGTGTTTGGCTCTAGATTGTGCACAATATATTGTGCCCAACCCTAAAATCCCCCAATAAATTATTTTAAACACCAAACAACAAAACATCAAACATCAATCCACTAACTATCTCTTACACACATCATCAATCAAACTCAATTCTCAATACAACTTTAATCAATTACCAATCATTCACTAAATACCTCTTACACACATTATCAATCAAACTCAATTATCAATACAACTTTAATCAATAACCAATAATTCACTAACTACCTCTTAAACATATCAAATCACATTTACCACCTTTTATATTATAATCACCCCACAACCCAATCTCCAACCAATTTAAACAAACACTCACTTATTTACCCCAACCTCATATTCTACTCCATTCCCCACAGTCTACAGTACTCCAGTCACTCACAGCCATAAACAAACAGAGCCTATAAATTTTGGATACGGATGATATTATTTGAGGATAAAAAATATGAACATGAAATCTACACAAAGTGTGTCACTATCTCTTTGAAATTCACCATACTCATAGTGGAGTATTTTAGAGAATCCAAATTCGTATTTCCTTCTTGTGTGTTACTCCTAACAAAAATCTACCAATTTAATGTGGCAAAAGTTTCAATGAATCAACAAGTTAACCTTTTCCACAATATGTAATTCGTAGTACTTTCTTCCCCCAATAATATATATGCGAAAATTCCACTAATCGTGTGAATTGAGTCATATCAATAAGATTCGAACTGTTTTGATTCGAGAGAGAAGTAAAATTGGCATTCCAAAACTTGTGAAGATTACAAAAGAATCGATTCTTTATACAATAGAAACCATCTCTTAGCTAGAACATTCTACACTAAGTTACTAACTTATCATTGTTTTGTAACTTAAAATAGCCATGCACCCAGAAAAACTTCTAGAAGTAATCTTACAAGATAATCACGTTCATTTTAAACTATCGAGATAGTATACACTAATATACTTCGGTTGAGATTGAGCCATGGTGATCTACCAATGAAAACTTTGACCTAAGAACTTGAAACCGAGTGTGTGACAACGCTTTAGTAAGAATATTAGTTGGTTAATGCTCTGTAGAAATGTGTCGAACATCTAATTGTTGACATTGACCTTTTTTCACAAAGAAGATGAATATCAATCTCTAGATGTTATTCTAGCATGAAAGCATGATTTTGTGACAACATGATAGCATTATCATTGTCTGACCAAAGAATAGCAATTTTAGACAAAGGAATTCCAAGTTCTTGAAACAAGCTTTGAATCCATAGTAGCTCAGTTAATGTTAACGTTAAAGCTCTATACTTAGCTTCCGTGCTACTCCTCGCAAGAACAGATTGTTTCTTAGAACAACAAACTATGGAATTAGATCCTAAGAACACACAGTATCCACTAGAAATCATCTAAGCAGTTGGGCAAATTGGCATCTGGAAATCCTTTTAGGGATAAACTTTGTAGTGATTTGAATAACAATCATGTATATGTATTGCCCTTAAGAAACTTAAGGATCTATTGCAAGCTAGTGATTAACTGTGGGAGAAATGAGAAAATTAGCTAGGTGTATTGACTGTACAAGAGATCTCAGGTCTACATAGTGAGAGAAGCCCTAATAGTACTTCTACAGAGTGGGAGTTGTTTAACTCCGTCCTGTTTTCGAGAGAAAGTTTGAGGTTAACACATCTGGGATTAGGTGCTGGTTACAGGAATCCATGCCATTGCGCAAAGAAAATCATTAATGTACTTTGTTGAGTGAGCACATACCTTCTGAACTCCATGAGCATCAAGATCAAGGAAATTGTTAACCTCACGTAGATCTTGAGAGAAAACATCTCATTTAAAACCAGAAAAAGTGCAGCAATTGTGTTAGAACAACTTCCTGTAATTAGGATGTCATCTTCATACGCAAGAACCATGAGAAAAACTACCGCTTGATGACTTCATGAAATATGGAATGATCTGAGCTAGACTTCTAAAAACCCAATGAAATGGAGGATCCTTTCAACTTATCCTTTCAACTACCGCTTGTTTAACTCCGTCCTGTTTTTGAGAGAAAGTTTGAGGTTAACACATCTGGGATTAGGTGCTGGTTACAGGAATCCATGCCATTGCGCAAAGAAAATCATTAATGTACTTTGTTGAGTGAGCACATACCTTCTGAACTCCATGAGCATCAAGATCAAGGAAATTGTTAACCTCACGTAGATCTTGAGAGAAAACATCTCATTTAAAACCAGAAAAAGTGCAGCAATTGTGTTAGAACAACTTCCTGTAATTAGGATGTCATCTTCATACGCAAGAACCATGAGAAAAACTACCGCTTGATGACTTCATGAAATATGGAATGATCTGAGCTAGACTTCTAAAAACCCAATGAAATGGAGGATCCTTTCAACTTATCATACGAGGCTTTTGGAGCCTATTTTAAGCCATATAATGTCTTTACTTATTTTCAAACACTCTCTGGTATGAAGAGTCTTATAAGCTTTCTTGTTGGTACATACACACTAATTCCTTAAGATCTGAACTCGTTGCAAAAACCCGCCTAATATATGCAATTAGTGGATTTGTGAGGTTGTAAACGGACAACCAATGATGGAGGTAGTATGAAAGATATGTACTCATAAGGAGCATACTCCATGTGAAGCAGTTATCACACGGTCAACATAACTTTAACAAATAATAATTGTGTTTTGTAAGATGAGAATATCATAAAAACAAGTAAATAAAGATGAAATTAACAATCGAGAAAGAGTTTCCCAAGATTTGGTTTCACATGAACGATTAAGGGATCAATGTAATGAAATGGATCGAACAATTCACTTGTGCAAATTGATGTCAAGAAGAAAAGAAATGCCTACAACATACAACTCTTGCTTAAATATTGCAATATAATATCGATTTCACATTCCTAAGAATGTGGTAAGACTGAGGTTACTGCCATCTCTCATTGTCAGATTGAACCTGAAAGTCAATCAACAACCCCTACCTAGAGATGGAGAGAAATTCCAACTATAAGATAGCCAAAACTAGCCAAGATTCTAAAGAATAATACCTACACTTTGATATTATCATGACAGAACCGACAGGGGGCTCGTTTACCCTTATTAAGTACAAGCCCAAATACACCACCATGGCGATTGGCTCGAGGCAATTAAGTCGCCTTAATAAGATAACTAAACCTCGATCGCTCTATTTTCTACGAGCTAAAGTACATATTAATGTAGATAATATATAGTGGCAAGTAAGGTCATATTTCATGGAGATTGGTGAAGGATTCCCTGTCAAAGTAGTACAGTTGTTTTGGTCCTGATAAATCTAGGCTGATCAAATAAGTGATTGGTTGGTGGTTATCCTATTTACAAAGTATCTATACTCTACGACAATAGCAAGATAATACCTTTAATTAACTAATTGTTAACTTAAATAAACGATCAATGGTTAAATAAAGACTATCAATATTAAAGGGCTATCTTAGGAGATAGATTTCAGAGTTAATTACCGTGCAATCATAGACAATCATACATGCAAACATATATGAATAACTATAAGTAATATTCCTATTTATTATGGGGTCTTTGCGAGTATGCATTCTTAAACATCCATCTAAAGTGCCTAAGATGTGGATTATAGCTACTGACGACCATAAGTTAATATGTCTAAATAGTGCCTAGGAAATACCCCAATAACGTGCCTTACTATCTGTTCATATCTTGGTATATATTGTGTCATGTGTTGTTTATCCACCAACACCTTCACCTTCCAGTCCTATTTTGAGTGTGTGATTGTAAGTGCTAGACTACTCTAAGATATAAAATAACTATTTCATAACAAAAATAATAAAACCAATATTAATAAAGGAAAATTGTATTTATAAACAATAAACTAAAATACTAATACTAGACCGCAGATGATGGCAGTGTGACGACGTGCTCCTCCCAGATGCTCGCTGCTACTCCTTTCTCTTTCTCGGCACTTCTACAGACTCCTTCCCTCTTGTATAGAGTATCAAATGATAAAATTGAGTCTAATCTACCCTAATAAAACTGCTGTAAAAACTGACAGAAAATATGTATCTGATGTTCTAAAAATGACTCCTAAGGCTAGTTATTTAAAGGAGTACATAACATTAGGTTTGGATCGCGCTTAAATCGGATAAAATCCTATAAAAAGGCATCAAACGAGAAACTCATCATTTTGCTAGACGAATCACCATCATGTATTTGGTCTAGCAAACACATAACGTTTATACATGTTTTCCTGGTCAGCGCAAGAAGATAGACCGAATTAAGTAGATATCCTTGGTCTAGGAAATGTTCAATGTATACACTATTTTCAGTGAACGATGCAAGAAGCTAGATCAAATATCCTACGGCTATTTGGTCGTGCAAAATGCACTTTTCCTTCTCCTTGCTTTGTTTCGTCTTTTTGGGATTCTCCACTCCATCTGGGCCTACCCAAAGGTTATTTTTTGCTCAAATCTCTAATTTCTTCATCCCAAGCCTTCTATTATCCGATTGGACTTGTGATTTCACCATTGACTCCAAAAATGGGTTGTTTTGTAATGACAACACTACAAAATCAATAAACAAGTGAAATCCGCCAAACATATGAAAATGTGGATTCAGAAGTACTAAATTATGTGATAATGCATTTTTTAGCTATGAATATGTGCCTAAACATCACATAAAATATGGAGGGATCAAACCCCATCTCCAATTTATAGCATGATATCTCCCTTAGGTCTCCATTACGCTAGCTATTGCATTTCCCAATTTCAATCTAGCATATCTAAGAGAGAACATTAAAAGATATGAGTCACACTTTACAGATTAGCAAAGTTCAAACCCTAGATTATCAATCTACATAATTATTGGTCTCAAGTGGTAGAGGTTTAGGGGCTGGGGGAGGAGGGGGGGTGAACAAACCTCTAGCCTTTGGCAATTTTTCATTTAAGTGTAGGAGTAAATTATTGTCGATTGTAAGAAATTGGTTCTTACAATAGAGCTTAAAGCGATAAGCTTCTATAGAACAATATACCTACAACAAGTTGTTCTTTTCAAAACTACAAGGGGTAATACCTAACGATTTTTATGCAGCGGAATATGGTAAGTCAGTTTTCAAGATATTGCAGTAGCTAATAATATGTTATAACAATAGTAAGAGAAAAACATAAAATAATTACAATAGTAAGAGAAAAACATAAAATCACTAAGTTGATCACACAGTACAATCTTAGTTACACAATGCTCAACTCCAACTTGGCACCTACAATAGTTTTCACATATCCTTGGAAGGTTACACCTCTAGCTGTACTAGTTCATCGAAACTAACTAATCAAATGTGAATCACTAATTCAACGCAAGACTCCCTGTTTAAAACCACACGAAGAGAAGGTTTTTGAAAGGTTTCAACTGGAAGCTACCACATAACGTTAGAACAATTTAAGTTGTGGGAAAACTTCTTGGAGTGAGATAGACTGAGACTGCGAGTGAGCTTTTGGGGAGCTTAGCTTTTAATAGACTTGAGAATTCATTGCAACTTGAGAAGTATGCTTGAGTAGTAGTTAGTCGCTACTTGTGTCTCTTTTCTCAAGCTTTTTAGGAGATTTCAATATACGAGAATTTAAGTGTTTTGAATGCCCTGAAATTGATTAATTGTAAAAATAATGTAATATATGTCGTATCTCTTTGTCTTCGGTCAATATATACTTATAGCAGTTGGATTTCGTCCTTGTTGAAGAGGTAAGAAATTCATACGACTTATAGCCGTTGTTTTCCTTTAGTTGAGACATTAGGTTAAAGTTGTAGTTTGCAGAATAGTTTTTGCTTTTGTCAGGATACATATCTTCACGTTATTACATAGTCAGTACAGGAATCCTTCTTGTCTCCACTGGCTATATTTTTCAATCTTGAGATCACTGATTTCAACTCGAAGTTCTTTCTGCTGACTTGGTTGCTACATGCCTTCGCAGAATGATCCTAGTATCAGCGTTATGAACCATCTTCCTATAGCGGACTACTTATTGTATGATGCCTGATGACTTTGTTGTAGCTTGCCTAAGTAGAACTAGCCCTATCTATTATAAATATTATAGAGTATTGAGGGCCCTAGTTCCTACATTACATTGTGGTTTTGCATCATTAGAACTATACATAAATTTCCTAACAACTTCCTCCTTTTTTATGATGTCAAAACTCTAAGAATTAAAAGCTTAAAGTCACATGACAACAAACCATTATCCATAAACAGTTAATCATCAAAAGATCAATCATATCAAAAAATGATATAAGATTACACATTTTAATACTTTGGCAGTAAATGATAACTGTTTTCATTAGATATTTTAATCTATTACAGCTACATGAGTTAAGTGCATGCCAATAAGAATACATGTCAAATCAATTACATAAAGATAAAACATTCATAGATGTTACCCTTGCAGTAAGCTTTCATCCCTTGCCCAAGATTGAGATTGAGGTTGTTGCATCGATCTTTGTTGGCTTCTGTTTCTCCTTCCATCAGCTTCATTTTGATTCTTCCACCTTCTTAAGAAACCAAGATCTCTCTCTGTATAACTCCACCACTGGTCATACATAATTTTTTCAAAGTGTCTATACTCGTACTTTACTCCAGGAGTGAGTTCTCCATTAGCCACCACTCTTCAGAAGGTGATATAAATTTTCTAGTTGTTTTCCTTCCTTTAAGTTCAATTTGGTAAGAAGGTACTCCAGCATGAAGTTCCTTTCTATAGGCTTCTAGTCGATCTTTATTTTCACCTTGAACTTATCTGTAGTGTCCTTATTTAGATGGTCGAAGTATCTGAGAATTTATGCCAGTCTCCAGTTTTTGATCTCTTTCTTGGTTGTATTCCTATTTGAAGGAAGTGTTGCAGCCATAAGGGATTGGTATTCTTTATCCATGATGTGCTTGAAGCAGTTCCCATGACGCTCGAATATTGAAAGACTTGGAGTGGCATCAATTGTAGGGGTGAGCAAAATTTGGTTCGGTAACCGAACCGAAATTATTTAGTGAAACCAAAAACCAAACCGAATTAGAAAAGCTAAACTGAACCGATATTTAAAAAACCGAACTTCAACCGAACCGAATTTATTCGGTTTGTTCGGTTCGGTAATTGGTTGATCCAAAATAATTCTCTCAAGATTTTTTCATCATTGAAAAACTTATATAAATAGTCCATCAACCACAATATTTAAATTTCACACTTCCATGACAAAAGCTCAAGATAAAAACTAAACTATATCCCTTTCAAGTCTAATATATATATATATATATGTAAATACATATATATCAAAAACTAAAAGAAAAATGAAATTTCATATATATATATATATATATAATATTAAAATTAAAACATTATCGGTTTTGGTTATTTTGGTTAAAAAAACTCTAAACCAATCCGAACCGAATTATTCAAAATTCCTAAAAACTAAAATAGAAAACCGAACCAATTTTTTTAAAACCAATCCAAATAGATAATTTCGGTTCAGATCAGACGGTTAATTTGGTTTAAACCAAATTTTGCGCACCCCTAATCAGTTGTGTATCTGGGGACAAGATGTGGTTTCCAATTTGAGAAGTAATCAAGAACTAATCTTGTGGCGAGAAATATCTCATGCATACTTACATCTAATTGAGCAAGAGTGCTCTTCAATCTACAATCAGATTCTACAAGAAATTGATTAAGCTCCTCATCTCCCGAGCTTTCCATTCCTTCCTTGCCTCCTGGATTTTTCTGTTTTTCTGTGTTGCTCAGCAAGGAAGGATTCTTCTTCCCTTTGCTACCATTCAGCTATCCTTTGTCTTCTTCTTCTTCCCCCTTTTTGACATCATCATATTCATGCAAGTGCTAACTTCTAACAAGGTCTAAATATTCTTCAGCGCCCCGTTAGCATTCCTCTCCTCTTGCAGCTGGGAGATTTCAATTTGCATTGATTGAAGTCCTACAGTTTTCTTATTTAGCCGGCCTCCCACAACTAACACAAGGGCACCAATTTCCCATCTAGGAAGGCATTTTGTTGAGCCATTGCCTTACACATTTCTTCCGTATTTGGTTTTGCTACTCTGTCAAACTTGCCTGTGTTACTTTGATACTGAATGGGATTATGGTTACAACTTTACATATTGATCCCAAAGTGTGATGGTTGTCCTAGCTCGCTACTATACAAGGGAATGGAGTCAGTTGTCCATAACCCTCCCTAATGACAAGATTCTGGCCCACGACCTATTCATAGGCAAAGCACTAGGCTTCCTGATGTATACGAACGTAGACACCTTCTAAAAAAGAGGTACATGAACGCTACATTGGCCAAATCTCTTAAAGAGGCCAAAGGGAATAAGAAAGCGGTAGACGCCCTGAATGCGCCCAAAGACAAGGCTGACAATGATCTGACCACTAGTGTTCGTAAGACGAGTTAGACCACCAAATTGAAACTGGAGCAGTCTAAGAAGAAGGTGGTCAACTTGGACAAGGTTGTTGCAATGGCCAAGGAGATTGAGGAGCACAAGAAATCCTCCAAGAAAGGTGCTGCAATCGCCATGAAGACCTATCAGGATGGTAAAGGCTAGGTCAATACCAACAACGACTATGACTTCTCCTACTAGGACTCAGCCCAACAGGTTCGCGATGAGCTGAACGTGAACATCATGTTCATGAGGGACTCCATGTATTACCTTGTGTAGGCCAACCCGTTGGGTGTTGAGGTGGAGTACACCATCTTTGGTGGTCCTCCAAGCAAGTAAGAACTTGTGGTTGGGGAGGTCACTAGCCATGGCCAGGAGGTAGGCGAGACCGAGGTCATTGTTGTAGCAACTGTGGAGAAGACTCCTCAGACTTAGCTTCTTTTCGTATTTTACTTTTTTCAGCAGCAAGCGAGCCTAACTTAATTTAATAGTCAATGAATAAACTTTCTTTTGAACCTCATTGGTTTCTCCCTTTACCTTTATATGATGTTGTTATTCAAAAATACTTAGAATATTTTTTCCTATGTTCTTAGGGGTGAGTTGTTTTGTTAGGATGTCTCTATCCCAGTTCGTCACATTATCTCATTAAAACGATAAGTACTTCTAAGAAGTTTACTTTCCATTTCGCCTAAGGAAATGAAAATAACCAATGTAAAATTTCTCCAACCTAGAGTTAAAACACAACGAAAATAAAAATAATACCCAATGTAAAATTTTCCACAAGTGTTAAAAACTTGTGGATGCCTTTAGGGAAAATATACTCACTATAACCCAATGATTTACAAAAAGATCCAGAATGTGATCGAAACAGACTTTGATTCACATTTAAACAACCTAACGTCTCAAAGAACGAATAAACAAAGTCAGAGCACCAAATAACCAATAAAAAACAATCCTAACAAGTATCCTATGAAAAGTGATTCAAATTCGTGAGGAATCTGGATATTACTAAAACTGGACACTATATGTTGGATAGGAGGTTTACTAAACCCTCTAGGCAACATAAAAACAAGACATACTCGATCTTTTCACTAGTATAAGTGTGTTTCTTCTATTAATAGTTGAGGCCCTATTTATAGGCCAACGAGTAGCTTGGAGAGCACTCTTACACAATCTACAGTTGATGACACTTTCGGTTAGTGGCCAACCACCCCGAAACCTAGAGTGGTTGAAGAAAACTTGGCCGTGTATGTCCACACATTTATTCGCCACAAATTAAACAAGATATTTTGGTATAAAATCATATAATGTGTATAAAAGTCAAAACAAATAAATTGAGGATCTAGTTAAGCATATGAAGACTCAAATGCCACAAATCTCCCCCTTTTGGTCCTTTCTACACAAAACCAACGTATAATCGAATAAAGTGCAAAATAAAGTATAAACTTCCCCTAAATATCAGATATTCCACCTGAATAAAATCCCAATAAAAATTATAAGCAAAATAAATGGAAAATTGTTCACCAAAACTAAAGCAAGGGAAAAATATCCATTCATAAAAAACTAAAATAGAAATATCTTAAAACAAGTTAAAAACAATCAAAATGACCAAACCAAAACACAATTAGTTTTAACACATAAACCCTACAAAAGAAACTATTTAATCCTCATCCTCATCTTCTTCATCGTAGTCTCCAAACTCATCACCCTCTCCCTCCTCTTCTTTTTCATCACCTTCGGAGAAACAACCTTCAGCAATGATGTCATCATTATTAACTTCTCCCCGTTGAACAGCTTCCTCAAACTGGTTTGACTCCCCCTGAACCCTTGCACTTGCATCTGGGTTGACTTGAGGATTAGCACCACCCTCGGCCTCGAAACCGGCAGCGGCATCGACCGTATGGCTACCTCTTCCTTTCTGCAGAGAAACCGAGGCAAGCAGATTGTCATGAACCTTCGTGAGGCCAGTAACTTGAGCAGTGAGGATGCGGACTTGTTGAAGAATAAAGGACTGGTTCAGAACTGGTTTAGAAGTCGAGTCAACATGTGGGTCAACCTCAGTTGGTTGTTCAGCTTCTTCATCAATCTATGACAGATCAATGAACTGTGAGGTGGAAGTGATTGTGGGTTGAACACTGAGCATAGGAGGCATAACACGATCATATCTTGTTGCAAATAGAAGACCTTGTGAACTTAAAATACTATAGATGAGGAATGTAAATAGCAGCTCAAAATCTTGCTTTTGTTCAGCATGGGACATGATATACTTGAAGGCCAGTTCTCCAAAGTTTACATAACACTATGTACCAATTTTGTACTGCAAAATCCCTTGATCTATGGTGACCTTGGAGGTGTTAGTAGATGGACACCAATTGTGCATAAATATTTTGGAGATAATATTATTACATGTCATAAACAAAATTTTAAATTTTCTTTGTTTCATATATATTGAACCCGATAGTAAAACTTTTGATTCCTTAAGCCTCACCTTTTTCTAGCCGTAGGTGAAGATGAGTTCTGGCATCGCGGTATCACTTTTTCGACAAAGAATTGTAAAAAAATACTTCGTTATTTAAATATTGTAATGAATGCATGAAAGTATTAAAAAAATATAATTTGAATATTTTTCTAAGGATTCAGAGGTTTGGGGTACTACACATACTTAGGCCAATTAATTGCATGAGAGTAAAAGTAAAATTCATCATTGCAGGCACTAAGAAAGATTACACCCAGTATCAGGCGAGCTTTCCTTAGCAGGTTCTTGTGTGGGGTTCGTCTTTTATGATCTGGTGGACACGGAGGTTAAGCTAACCTTTGGATCGATCTTTTTTCTTTCCCTTCTTCTTTTGCAACTTCTTCACATACTATCGAACTGTGAGGGCTTGATGGTTGGAAGAACGGTTCTTCCTCTTCTTCAGAGCTAGGATGACCTTTAGGAATAGGATCTTTGTTGACATTAAAGTCTTCGTCACTTTCATCATCTAACCTAGTCGAGGAGGAGGATTCGGGTACCTCCTTCTCAACCCCTTAAGTGTGTCCATCAATCAACTTCAACACTTTGCCCTCCTTATTGTCTGAGGACTCATCAATCAAACCTCAGTGGTTGAGTAGCTTTATTTAATTTCTGCCTCTTGGAAGGAGGTACGGGTGATGAAGATCTAGCAGTTTTCTTCTTCTTCTTACCAATCTTGGAATTGGTAGCATCGAGCACTGTCTTTGTCAACCTAGTTGATCTTCTAGGTTGTTCACTACATTCAGCACCAATAGATCTCTTACGCGACCCCTCAAAAAAAAAAAACCCCAAGTCAGCACCTTCAGGGGTATCCACATTGAAGGAATAGCCAGGATCACTAGGAAACAGAGTGGTATCGGAGTAGGCACACGTGCTCCTCCCCCTACGAATGAACCATCAGGATTTTGTGGGGAAAAATCCTGTGCGGTAGAAACTGGTGGAGGAGACCTAGATGACGATGGGTTTGCACCAGCTTGAGGGGTTTCGAAATGGGCTAGTGGAAAAATCATGATCAGAGTAGGAAATATACGGTTTGCCACCGATGAAGGGTTTTGCAAACCAGGTTAGTCAGTAACCCCATGGTCAGGGGACATATCCATGGGTGTTCCAACCTGCGGACCAACTCCAGTGACAGTCAAAGAAGCAATTGTGGTTGGACGAATAGTTTCTGGCAAAATCTCCATGGGAGTGGAGACGGGAGTTGACGTCGGAAGTGGAAACAACCGTCGACGATGGGAACAACCATCGGTGAGGCCATCCTGTTCGCAACTTTAGCAGCAATAACACTGGTGAGATTAGCAAGATTGCTAGGATCCATGACTTGTGTTCGAAAAAATTAACGAAGAGGGAAGAAAAGGGTTTTGCTGTACTGTAGCAGTTCAAATAATATGGCAGAGAGAGAGAGAGAGAGAGAGAGAGAGAGAGAGAGAGAGAGAGAGAGAGAGAACAGCAGGGTAAAAATAATTCATAAGACTAGGAAGATTTAAATCAAATAAAATCATATCCCTAGTAAATAGGGATAGAGTTTTCCCCTTCTAATCCATTACAATTTGAATTACAAATTCAAATTTTACTGATGACATATGTAAACACGCAACATATCAATATTATCACTTAAACAAGGGAGTGAAAATCCAAAACAATATTGGACTATGTCAAATAAATATAGGTTCATGCAGAGATTGGGTTAACCTACATTTAAACAAGATAAAGTTAAGTTTTTCTTTTCAAAGTCTCGAGAATATGATTTTGGTTCAATCAATTTTTACTCCACCATTACTTTTTGACAATAGATCATAATATTCCCAATACCATGTCGAGCTATTTGGTGATTTAAGATTAAAAGAACTAGTAAGAGTGAATTTCCGACATAGAGTACACTTCATTGTGATTGTTGTGTCCCTAGTTTACTTCATCACTCAAACTTTTTCCATATTTCTCTTTTTAGCATGAGAATCAAGATATAGCCATTACCATATCCCAACTTACTCAAAGAAATATCATTCGTTGGACTAACATCATATTCTTTTGATAACTTATAAAGAACAAAATAGATTTACTATCCTTTTAGTTGTACCTCAACACACTATACTATATGCAACAAAATGGGATAATCAAATAAGTAGTATATATAAGAAAAACTGGGATTGCCTCAAAGATTGGGGGAACCTTCAGTATACTTCTTACTAGATCAAACAAATGCAGAGAGACTTTCTCAAACTAGCAAATCTCTCATGATCTATAACCTCAGTAAATATGTTTGCAAACTGATTTTCAGTGGAAATATGATCGATGAGGATGATATGTTTTTTAATGAAGTCTATAATGAAATGACGCCTTGTGTCAATGTGTTTGGAGGCCTCCTCCTCCTGGTTGGATTAAAGTGAATACTGACGGTAGTGCAGAGGGTATGCATGGTAGTTCCTTTGGTGGTGGCATCTTTAGGAATTGTTGGGGGTTCTCCCTTGGTGGCTTCTCAGCATCATTTGCACGTGGTTTCACTTTTGAGGTAGAACTTCAAGCTGCTATCGACGATAAGGTATTAGAATTTTGCAAGCATTAAAATTTATTCAAAAAAATAAATATATGAAATAATTAAACAATTTGCATAAATTCGTAGCCAAGATCCATTAGTAAAATTCATTTGATTTTTATAATTTAAAAAGTTCTTTGCACCATTAATATAAATATTATTTTATTGGCTAAAATTTGGTAGAATCATAAATAAAAAATATATAGTAAAATGAAATAGGCGGAAAAAATCTATATATTCCTCTTTTAAAGGGTTATCTTACTAGAGAAAGAGAGAGAGAGTCTTGATAATATGGACTCCTTTGCCGGGCACCAAGATAGGCACAACCCACATGTATGCCACCTCATTATTTTTTATTTTATTTTATTTTTTAATTTTAAATGGGAAAATTGGTAAAAATATCCTTTAAGTTTCTCATAATTATGAAATCATCCCGTATGTTTGGTACTTTAAGAAAATGCCCAGGTTTTTTTAAAAATTGGCAATAATGCCCCGTCACCGGGAATTGCCTGTTACCAAACCGGTCATAGGCTGACATGGCTTTAACTCGCTGATATGGCTTCCGGTTATGAACCTCTGTGTTACACCACAAAAGTATGTACAATAAATTAAATAGATTCTTTGCCACATCACTATGAAGCCCTAATTTATTAATCAAGCCTCACTCCTTATTTCTCCATTATCAGGGCAGCAGCAAGAAAGGAGTTGTGAAGATGTCCTTCTCGAACACATCTCCGGCCGGGACGTTCGAATGCAACTGCAGTTTACGGGCTTTCCTTCAAACATTCAAGAAGGAAGAAAATTGTGGTAGGAGGTTCTATGGGTGTCTCAATTGGAATGTAAGGTTTCTTTTTTTTTTTTCTTAGTTTTTCTTAACTATCTAGTACTCAAGGTATCAGTTTTGGGTGCGAAGGCGACTTGATTAATCTTTCTGTGTGATCTGTTTTCGAAAAAAAAAAAAAAAACTTGTTTGGCTGACTTTCCATCATTCACAGAGGGGAGGTTGCTTGTTCTTCGAGTGGGTTAACCCTCCGATCTTTGGTGGGTCCAATTCAGCAATGAGTGATTTGCTAGCCGATTTGAAGGGGGTTACGGAGAGGCTCGATAATATGCAGCAGAAGCTGGACAAAATTGGAAGAAATATCAAGTTAATCAAGCTGATTTCGACAATTAGTTCAATTCTCATTTTGGCCCTTCTGTTGAAGTTGTGGGCAGGCAAATCTCAGTGTGATCTTATGAGGCGCCATAACACTATCTTCAGTTGTTGCTTGAGGAGAAGAGATGAGAGGTAGAGAGGTCCCACCGGGCGTGCCAAATTTGTAACAACAAATTTTGTGAATTGAATTAACAAACACAAAAAACTTGTACAAATTAATTCTAATTGAATTGAAATGAGTAACTTTATGGGTAACAATCTCTATTCTTCAATCCTCTGATTCTTCTCTTCGAATATTTTCTTCGAATTTGGAATTTCGGAGTAAAATCCGCTTCTTGATTTCCTCCGCCGCTTTTGTTGTTTTTCAATAACGTTGTCCGAAGGCCGAACGGCTTGATTCCGGATTAAACGCTACTTCTCGATGAATTTGATAAAGAACGTCTTCGATTCTTGAAGAACGTCTTCGAATCTTCAAGAACTTTGAGTCTTCTGGATTTCTTGGAGTTCTTCCAATTCTTGAAGCTCTCAACTTGTGTCCGTTGAATGAATGAAGAGAGGCTCTTATTTATAGGTGTAGGGGATAGCTCTTTCCATATTTCATTTGCCATGTGGCGCCATTTGATTGGCCGCCTTTGATTTGATGGGCTTGGGCCTGATTTGGTTGGGCTAGGCCTGATTTGGTTGGGTCTGGCTAGACTTGGCCTGAATTGATTGGGCTAGGCTTGATTTGGTTGGGCTTGACTTGACTTAGCCCGATTTGGTCGGGCCTTCTTGTTGGATTAGGCCCTTTTGACTTGATTGGGCCTTTGTTGATTTGATTGGGCCATCTTACCAAAATGTTGGTAAATAATTTATTTTGGCCCAAATTAAATATCAATTATACTATAACTTAGGAATTAATTTAATTAAATTTCCAAGACATGAATAGTAATTTTTTATTGATAATTAATTAATTTTCACGTGTCGCCATTTGATTGGACACAAAATTTAATCATCTACAAATGCCCCCTTGTGATATGTTCACGGATGCCGGGTCTTGAAGTGAATGGATCACGAAATAAAATTGAACTTTTATACTTTGAGGTGGGTTTCGTAGAACTGCATGTAGCTTGTGGGCCTTATCAAGCAATAAAATAAAGCCTCAATTTATGGGCTTAATATTTAATTGGGAAGCCCAAACTCCATTTCTCTTTTTCTTTGATCGACTTGGCCGAATTCTCGAGACTTGGCAACTTATGGCCAAGCCCACGTGGAAGATGCATGGCTTTTTGCAAGTTTCTATGAATCTCACTTTTCTTCTATTAATTAAATTCTAATGGGATGCATATTCTCCCTTTTTTCAAGCAGCTAAATTAAGGAAACACCATCGTATCTCTTCCTTTTTCGTAACAAGCTTTCCTATGACGGTAGAAATATTGACACTATTTAAAGAGGTGCTTCTTCACCGTATTATCCATCATTGGAACTGGCTCAGAATTCTTCCGTTCTTCTTTCCCCTCCTGGTATTATCCTTTTGCAGAATTGGTGTCTAACAATTTGCGGACAACGGCTTGAGCTTCTCTTGTTCTGTAGCGCCGTCGTTGGAGTTGCATCATTCTTATTCAGGTATAATTTCAATCTGATATATAGACACCATGACTCTTAATCTTGTATATGTGTATGCCACCATATGTCATCTTCGGAGAAACAAGTGCATGATTATATAGAAGACTTGAAAATCAAATTTTCACATATATACACACATATGCACGCCATATTTTCCTGTTCCCATTTTTTTTTTTTTTTTTTTTTTTAGTGCAGTATATTATTTCACCCTCTGCAGCTCCTCTCTCGTAGATTCTACGTCTACCAATTAACCGAATAGCACGATCTTCAGTCCGTAATTTGAGGCCTTGTTCTGATCTCCCTTAGCTCTGTAGAATTCTCCTTACGTAGCGGAATCTGGATCCTCCAGGTATCATCGTTGACTACTTTGCTTCTTGACCAGCCACCCCTCTTAGATTTCTTCATGTTCATAATAAAAAAGTTCAAGTCGCCTCTTTTTTTTTTTTTTTTTTTTTTTTTTTTTGAAGGCCAAGACTACACATTGATTTATAATGGTGTATTTCAAAGATACCACTTCCTCGACTGGAGAGCAACACTTGGTGATTCTCGATGAAAAACATCAATCTTTGGAGGCAGGAACTCACTTAGTGGTAGACGAACCCGTTACTGGCAGTCACTCGAAGCCATGGCCAAAACTGGCCGACTCTCTCTACATCAGTGAATGGTCCCAAAGCATCACGTTTGGCAAATCAAAGGCGTGGAGTCTACAAGAGACTCATCATTATCCTACGAAGGCAGTGGATCCGTTGCCAACCTTGGGACGGCAGATTATTGATGGCAAGTCAAAATGGGGAGATGCCATAGAATTTTTTGGAGAAATCTGCTACACAAAGGGATATTGGGAGTGGACTGAAGACGTCCTTAGTAGATGCAAGTGTCTGCTCAACGATGCGGAAATTTATAACCCTGTGTAAGCGTCTCTTTTCACATATGATTGTAACTCCGAAATCATGAAGGCTTTTTGTGAGGCTTGGTGCCCATCGACCAACACGATGCTTACATCATTCGAGGACTTATCAATTTCTCTATGGGACTTGCATACATTATCAGGCCTTCCGATGACCGGATTTCCCTATAACGAGGTCGTACCAACATCAGCGGAGCTTATTGGAACTGATAGAGCTGGAAACCTCTGCCTTCCTCGTAGCTGCAAATACCTATTTCACGCATACCATCTTCTTTGTAGAGATGCAAATGGAAGCCAAGTGTCGATCGAGAAGTGGGTGAAGTTTTGGTTTAAGAAAGCTACAAAGCATGGTGAACCTCCCTCACGCAAAATTTCAGAGAAGAAGAGATCGATGCGTCCCAAGCTAACCCACAATCCGCACGACGACTTAGGAGAATCCGAGAAGTGGACTTCGATGGAGGAGTCTTTGTTCAAGAAGCTCGATATTGAACGAAAGCTGCGGGAAGAGACGTATTTGGCCGCCTACCTCACCTGTTGGCTTTGCAAGTTTGTCTTTCCAGGTGACGATATTAGCTTGATACGACCAAGCACTTTCAAGATGGCGAGCATGATGGCAGCGGGAAATAAAATAGGTCTTGCAGTCCCTATTCTGACAAGCATCTATCGAGGTCTGAACAAGATTTCGAATCTCGCAAGACCCTCGAGAAGTCAATCAACTTTCCCCGCTCATTTTGTTTATGCTTGGTTGGCACAATACTTCAAGACTCACTTTTCAATTGGTCCCGGAGTACGAACGCCCGCAATGGTTACTTATTCCGGTGAAGGTGGTGCGAGGCATTTTGACCCCGACGAGGCACGCAAAAGGATCTTTAAAGGAGATTTGGTTTCGTGGACATGCAACATGCTAAAAAGTGAAGACTTCTTGTTGTTGATGACACCCGACTAAGAGGGTGTGAGTTGAGATACTTCATAGCTATTCGCTCCAATTACCTTGCGTGGCGGCAAGGCGATCGATTCTTTATTGAGCCTTATAGTCCTCATCGTTTTAGTCGTCAGTTTGGATACCACCAAGATATTCTTGGATCACTTAAGCATGATATTCGAGAAGCTTCTCTTGAGAAAGGAATTTATTATTGGCGGCTTTGTGTCCTCAACAGATCGATGTCTAAGGCATATCTACCATGCGCACCTCAAAGGACCAAGATTTTCTATACATCTGATTATAAGAAATGGTGGAACCAGATGCATGGGAGTTTTCTTGAAGACAACATCGAGCAGCTTATCGAGTCGAAGCCAAGTGAATTACTTTCGAAGGGTAAAGAGCACGCTCATGTAAATGCCCCCACTGTCGAGAATGATCGAGATGCCACACCTACTATTGTCATCCATCCCGAGCAAAATGATACACATTCGATCGAGCTTGTTGAGGTGAGTAAAAGGAAGAGCAATCCCAACTCCTTAGACGAAAGTGATAGCCAGAATGCCGACCGTCATTGGAAGAGGCCAAAGAAGGACCTTCATCTTTTGAAGCCCGATGAAGGATGCACAAGCAATCAACAAGATGCTAAGGATCTTACGGCTAAGGTTCCCTATCTCTTATTTCTTTCATTTTCTATTGTGCCATTCTCTTTACTAAGTTTTTGACTCAAACTTACTACTTGTTAGGCGATTAGAGATATTTTCGGTTCCGACAGTGTGGAAAGTCAGGGGTCTTCAATGGCCAAGTCATCGACTAGGACTCCTTCTGAAAAGGCAACACAAGCAAGGCCTGTTGCAGTATCAACACTTGAAGGTGACAAATTCGTCGGCGACCGTCAGAGAAAATACCTTCAAGAGATGTGGGATGATCTTCACGAGAAGATTTTATTGACTCCTATTGATTCAATGTCTTCTATGAAGGAAGGAGTTTTCTATGTGCTTAATGAGATGAAGTGCTTCAAGAAATTTGATTTCTCCGGCATAGAGAAGCTGTTGAGAGGGTTGTTTGACAAGGCCGCCACTTACGACAAGATTCGATCAAAGTCTTTTGAGAGGGTGACGAAGGTACTTCTCGAGCGGCAACTCTCCGAAGCCAAAGATCGCCTTAATGATGCCAAGGCAAAGGAACTCAAGGAAGCTGATGAGATCAAATCCACCAAATCCGAGTTGGAGAAAGTTGAAAAAGAGCTCGATCATCTCAAAGAAAGGCAGAAAAGCTTGTCGGAGGCCCTCCATAAGCAAAAGCAGTCCCTCTAAGGTACCAGAGCCGAAGTTCATGATATTTAAGAAGAGATTCTTGCGATCAACAACACTCCTCCTTTAGATGACGAGGTTGTTGAAGATTTGAAGGCATCGAAGCTCGACTTGGAGGCAGCGCGAGAAGAAATGAAGAATCTTAGCCCATTTCCTTAGTTTGTTTGAGCTTTCTTTATACATTTGCTTTTTTTTTTTTTTGATGTAATGAATATCCAAGACTTTATGATAATAAGAAGGTTGTTTTTGCTTTTCTGTTTGCAATCTCTTTTAGTTTATTTGCTCTTATTGGCTTTGCGCTTCAAATCATTCACTTTACTTGTGCTTGAGTTAACCAACTTAGAAACGAGGAAACACAATTTGTGACTGAACTTAGAAAATATCTAAGCTGCCTACGTACCTCTTTTGAGGAGGATCAAGTAAAAACGTAGTTCAATTTGCCACTTTTGTGTTTGATTTTTTTGGGGGAGGTGTTGTGCACAGTTTATACTCATGCGGGCTAGGAGTGACTATTCTTTATCCACTTTAGCCAAAGTGGGGTAAGTTAGCATTTTTACCACATACTTTACCTTTGGTGGTTGCCGTGCACAGTTTATACTCATGCGGGCCAGGAGTTTTTGTTCTTCTTCTTTTTTTTTGTTTTTTTTTTTGTCCTTTTTTTTTTTTTTGTTTTTTTTTTGTTTTTTTTTTTTTTTTGTGTTTTTTTTTTTTTTTTTTGCATCAGGCTCAAGCGTAGTAGCGTTTCAAAAACTTCCCATTTATGGGACCAACTCCTACGCCGTCTTTCAGAGATCAATTTGTAGGCGCCATTTGTGTAGACTTCTTTCACCACATATGGTCCATCCCACCTTGACACGAACTTGTTCCCAACTCGATGTGTAGTAACAATGGGTCTTCTCACCGCAAGCACCAAATCACCGACCTGGAAAGAACATGACCGTACTTTCTTGTTGAATGCTCTAGAAAGACGAGCTTGGTAGCATTCAAGTCTTTGTTGCGCTTCCAACCTTTTATCATCAAGGGCCTCTAACTCATCCAGGCGTAAGCGCGCATTCTCCTCCTCGGTCAACCCTTCTTACATAGCTACCCGAAGAGAAGGAATTTGTTTCTCCAAAGGGATCACTGCTTCCACACCATACACCAAAGAGTACGGGGTAGCTTGAGTTGGCGTTCTGTAAGTTGTTCGGTAAGCCCAAAGTGCTTCTTCGATCCTTTCGTGCCAATCTTGCTTTGACTTTCCAACGACCTTCTTTAGTAGATTGCACAGTGTCTTGTTAAATGCTTCGGCGAGTCCATTGGCGGCCGCGTTATACATTGATGACTTCCATTGTTTAAAATCAAACTTCTCACAAAGTTTACCAATCAAGCTATTGCTAAAGGCTCGTCCGTTGTCAGTGATCATGTAGCGAGGAACTCCATATCGATAGATGATGTTGATGCAGATGAAGTCTGCTACATTTTCTTTCTTTACTTCTTTCAAAGGCACTGCCTCCGCCCATTTGGAAAAGTAATCTGTTGCAGCCAAAATGTACAAGTGACCTGCAGAAGACTTTGTCAAAGGCCCAACTACATCCAAGCCCCAAGCATCAAATAGCCACGAAGAAACAGTGGGATGCAAAGGTTCAGGCGGCTGGTGAATGAGGTTTGCGTGGAACTGGCATGCTTGACATTTCTGGGTATAGTCCATGCAGTCTTTTACCATTGTTGGCCAATAGTAACCCATCCTCTTTATTCGAAAATGTAGCTTTGGGCCCGATTGATGGGCGCCACAGATGCCGGAATGAGCTTCCTCCATGGCTCGAATGGCTTCATCATCGCCTAAACACCTCAAGAAAACTCCATCAAAAGAACGCCTATAAAGTGTGCCCTTAAAATAAATGAAGCGAGGAGCACGGCGTCGGATATCAACTTTTTGCTTTGGATCACTTGGTAGCTTCTCATACTTAAGGTAATCAACGAGAGGTTGTCGCCAATCCTCTTTCTCAATTTCAAATACTTACACAATATGGCTTCCTTCCTCATCGTGGCCTTCATCTTAAAAAATTGGCGGTATGACCCATCTTTGGCAAATTGGCACGCGAACTTCACCTTCCGGTATGGCTATTGCAGCTGCAAGTTTTGCTAAAGCATCGGCTTGTTTGTTTTCTTTTCTCGGCACATGTAACATTTCCACATCATCAAGCCAAGCTACAAGCTTTCGAGCGTAATTAAAATATGGAAATAACTCTGGCTTCTTAACCTCGTAATCACCAAGCACTTGATTGATCACCAACTTAGAGTCCCCAGACACTTTGAGATGCAAATGCTTTGCGTCAACTGCCATTTCTAGTCCCAGGATGAGCGCTTGGTATTCAGCGACATTGTTGGAGCAATTTTCGGTTAGCGTAAAAGAGTATGGCAACACGTCTCCGTCGGGTGTCACGAACACAACCCCGGCACCAGCCCCTTCTCTATGGGATGCTCCGTCAAAATACATGCTCCATGGAGGAGAGATTTCAATTGCCAACACATCTTCATCTGGTAGATCATCAGATAATTCTCACTCGGCAGGGATGGGGTGATCAGCCAACAAGTCTGCCAAGACTTGTCCTTTAACCGCCTTTTGAGGGACATATATAATCTCGAATTGTTGCAGCTGGAGGTACCACCTTGCCAGTCTATCAGAAAGAACAGGTTTGGTCATGACATACTTAAGCGGATTTGCCTTTGAAACAAGACGAACAGTATGAGCTTGAAAGTAGTGCTTCAGCTTTTGAATTGCGAATATGAGAGCCAAACATATCTTCTCAATGGGTGAATACTTGAGCTCATTTGGTGTCATCATTCTACTCAAGTAGTACAAAGCATTCTCTTTTCCAACATCATTCTCTTGTGCCAGCAAGGCTCTGACTGAACGCTCTTGAGCAGCGATATAGAGAATCAATGGTCGTCCAGGTACTGGCGCGACTAGCACGGGCGGCTTCATCAAGTAGGCTTTGATGCTCTTGTAAGCATTGCTACATGCTTCATCCCATTCGAATGGAGTACCTTTCTTCATGAGGCGGCTAAAAGGCTGACATCGACGAGCTAAGTTTGAAATGAATCTTCGGAGGTAAGCCAACTTTCCTTGCAAACTTTTAAGTTTGTGGATGTTGCGAGGCTCGGGTATCTTTAGAATTGCATCAATCTTCGCCTACTCTATTTCAATGCCTCGGTGGCGAACAACAAACCCAAGAAACTTTCCTGACGTAACTCCAAATGCACATTTAAGTGGGTTCATCCTAAGTTGATATCTTCTTAGGCGTTCGAAGACTCTTCTTAGGTCACAAAGATGATCTTCTCTCTTCTTAGATTTTACTACCAAATCATCCACGTGACACTCCACATGCTTATGGAGAATGTCATCAAAGATTTTATGCATTGCCCTTTGGTATGTCGCACCGGCATTTTTCAAACCGAAAGGCATCACCTTATAGCAATATATCCCTTTTGGGGTTCGGAATGCTGTGAGTTCTTCATCCTTAGGTGACATACGAATTTGATTATACCTGGATGATCCATCCATGAAGGATAAAGCTTCATGGCCCGTTGTAGCATCAATCATAAGTTCGGCGATAGGCAATGGAAAGTCATCCTTCGAGCATGCTTCATTTATGTCTCGGAAGTCAACACAAACTCGTATTGGCCATTCTTCTTCCTCACTGGGACAATGCTAGAGATCCACTTAGGGTACTTAACTTCACGAATAAACCCCACTTCAATAAGTTTATTCACTTCAACTTCAATCAAGGGAACTAACTCCGGTCGGAATCGACGTTGAGCTTGTTTGACAGGTCGTGCCCCCTTTCTTATTGATAACTGATGAACTGCCACTTTTGGGTCTAGACCCGACATCTCTTTGTACGACCATGCAAATACGTCCTTGAATTCATGTAGCAGCTCAATGTATTCTTGCTATTCCTTAGTTGTCAGCAAGGCACTTATGAAGATAGGTCGTGGTTCGTCAGTTATGCCCTAATTAATTTCCTTCAACTCATCAACAGTGGCTTTGATGCCTTCTTCCAGTTCAGGTGGAGCTTCCTCAGCATCTTCCTCTTGTACTAGAACGTCTTCATAAAGAGTTATGTGATTTGTTGATGCCACTTGTTCATTGACTTCTTCCGGACTTCTGAAATCTATGCGCATTCTTGTCTGTCCATTCCTCTGTCTCACTTGGACAATTCGCATGGTGTTATTCGTTTCAGTGATAAGCCCTCTCCCAATCAGCAAAGCAATCTCTCTTTGTTGGGTACTTTCAACATTTTGAGAAGTTGTGCGGTGGATGCTAGCATTAACAAAGTTCGAGGAAGCCACACTTTCTATATCCTCCTCTTCGTTGCCTTGAACGCGAGTCAGAATTACAGTCTGCATTTTAGCAGTCAAAACGCTTCCGCATGATATGGTCAAGGTAGTGCGACGTTTCATTCGAGAGGGAATTGAGCTATGGAGTTTCTGAAAAGGTCCCTTGGTGACTCTCAACCTTCGGCGGCTATTTCTCCTACCCATTCGAAGTGGGCCAAGCCTATCAAAGACGGATACTCGTTTCACTTTCTTGCCATGTTCATCAAATTCGGGAGTTAAATTTCCTAACTCAGAGCTTCCTTGTGGATCATATCCAGCTCTAACAAGAAGCTTGAAAGCCTTCGCATCATAACATTTGGTGACTTCGGATTCAAGCAATCCTCCATGCTCCATTTTAGCACCTTGAACTGGACGGACGAACCATTCGGGTGGTGGCAGAGAAGGCTTGCTTGCATCAAGCTTTGTCAAAGGTAGTGTTAAATCCTTTAGCACCTCGATTCCCTCGCGAGGTTGCTTGCCTTTATCACGACTAGCAGTAGGTGTGTCCTTATTTTCTTTGACACGATCATCCTGAGATTTCTCTTTCACAAGATCTTCCTTAGGTCTCATAATTTTTGCATCTTGAAAATAATACTTAGCATCGGCAAAGTATGATTCCGCCTCAGTGAAAGGCTTAACATCGCCCACCACTGTCTTCACAGTTCCCTCCTGGCAGTATTTGAAGCATTGATGTAAGGTGGATGGGATTACTCCATTCTCGTGAAGCCACGGGCGTCCCAAAAGCATATTGTATGATGTCTTGGCATCTATGACATGGAAGAGTACATTCGAGACCATTTCTCCAATCAGAAACTCCAGCATGATGGTTCCAAGAGCTCTTTGTCCCTCTTGGTTGAACCCTTGAATCATCAATCGGCTATTTGAGAGTTCGTCTATGGAGACCTCCAATTTCTTCAATATTCGCAAGGGTAAGATGTTAACCCCCGAACCTCTGTCGATCAAGATTCAATTTATCTTTTGCTCACAGGTATATCCAGCAACGAACAGCGGTCGGTTGTGGGATTATGAACCGAGCAACAAATCTTCATCAGTGAAAGTCAATGCTGAGCTGGAGTCATCATCGCTATTGCAAAATCCGATTCCGGATTGACACCCTTCATTCTTTTCTCCATCAGTTGTATAACATGAGATGTTATTGCTACCGCCATCATTGTTAGCAGTGATGAAATTTGCGACCGCCTCACTTTCCTCCAACAAGATCTTCCCTTGTCGAGCTAACTGCAAAACTTTCTCTTTGAATATGAAGCAATCTTGGATGGGATGCCCTACTAAGCGATGGTATTTGCAGTACTTCGGATCATCAGTTCGTCCAGCTTCTTCTGGCCGCTTCATTTCTGGCAGTTCGATGAGGTTTTCTTTGACCAGATCATCGAATATTCCAGAGACGTCGGAGTCTAAGAACGGGTAAGTCTTTTGTTGCATCTCTTTTAAGGTTGGGCTCTTCTGCCCCCTATCTTGTGGAGTATTCTTTCCTTTGTCGTCCTTGCTGTCTTCCATTCTCCGAAACTTAATAGGCATTGCACTAACAGCCATTGTCTCTTTGGCTTGCCCTTTGCCGAAGGGTTTTCCTCCTTTCTTAACTTCTTGCTTATCTTTGAACTTACGAGACTCATAAACTGGAGGCCCTTCAACCCCAACTTCAGCCATGCTCAATTCCATGTCATGAGCTCTGGTTGCCAGCTCTTCAAATGTCCTTGGTCGGATTCCTTGGAGGATGTACCGAAGACCCCATTGCATTGCTTGGATGCACATTTCAATGGCCGAACTTTCAGACATTGATCCTTGCAATTGAGACTTAGATTTCTCCATCGATTGATGTAGTCGATGACAGACTCATCCTTCTACTGACGGGAATTCGTCAACTCGATCATGCTCACTGTCCTTCTGGTGCTATAGAAGCGGTTGAGGAATTCTTGCTCAATCTGGTCCCAGCTATCTATAGAGTTGGCTTCTAGGTCTATATACCAGTCGAATGCATTTCCCCTCAATGAGCGAACAAATTTCTTTGCCAAATGATCACCATAAGTCCCGGCGTCGTTGCATGTTTCGGTGAAATGGGTAATATGTTGTTTAGGGTTACCTTTGCCATCAAATTGCTGGAACTTAGGAGGTTGGTAATTATTGGCATTCTTAGACTGTCGATTCTCTGAGAGTATGGTTTGCTGTAAGTTAGGGATGATTTAGGCGTCCCATCAAACTTTTCTTTGATGGTTCCTAAAATGATCTCTTTCAATTGGTCTACATGGACCAAACCATCAGCGGAGACTTGCAGTTCGTTCAAAGATTTCTCCTTCTCAAGTGGCGGATGATGATGCCTTGTAGAATCCTCAGCCTCATCTTGGTCCTCCAGAGGTTCTTTTCCAGGAGCGCGACTTGTATCGCCATTATCAGCTTTGCTCATCAGCTTTTCTATCCTAGAGTCTTGCTCTTGGACATGTCTCGTAAGGCCTTCAATTGCTTTGGTTAAGCTTAGGAGTTATTCCTCCAGAGTTGAACTATTTGTCATCATCACTGGAGCAATGTCGGGAGTGGATGAAGAGCTTGATGTGGAGCGAGGAGTGGAACATGTAGAGTTGGCCTTTTCATTTGTATTGCTATCAACAATGTCTGGCACTGGCTTCTCAACAACTCCGGGTGAATTGTTTCTCTCTGAAGATGCTAACGGTTGTGATTGTCTCGACATACTCCTTGTGACGACGTTGACATTTGTAGTTTGAGAGCTTGTTGCAGCGATCTTCGTCAGTGTGATCTTATGAGGCGCCATAACACTATCTTCAGTTGTTGCTTGAGGAGAAGAGATGAGAGGTAGAGAGGTCCCACCGGGCGTGCCAAATTTGTAACAACAAATTTTGTGAATTGAATTAACAAACACAAAAAACTTGTACAAATTAATTCTAATTGAATTGAAATGAGTAACTTTATGGGTAACAATCTCTATTCTTCAATCCTCTGATTCTTCTCTTCGAATATTTTCTTCGAATTTGAAATTTCAGAGTAAAATCCGCTTCTTGATTTCCTCCGCCGCTTTTGTTGTTTTTCAATAACGTTGTCTGAAGGCAGAACGGCTTGATTCCGGATTAAACGCTACTTCTCGATGAATTTGATGAAGAACATCTTCGATTCTTGAAGAACGTCTTCGAATCTTCAAGAACTTTGAGTCTTCTGGATTTCTTAGAGTTCTTCCAATTCTTGAAGCTCTCAACTTGTGTCCGTTGAATGAATGAAGAGAGGCTCTTATTTATAGGTATAGGGGAGAGCTCTTTCCATATTTCATTTGCCATGTGGCACCATTTGATTGGTCGCCTTTGATTTGATGGGCTTGGGCCTGATTTGGTTGGGCTAGGCTTTATTTGGTTGGGCCTGGCTAGACTTGGCCTGAATTGATTGGGCTAGGCCTGATTTGGTTGGGCCTGGATTGACTTAGCCCGATTTGATCGGGCCTTCTTGTTGGATTAGGCCCTTTTGACTTGTTTGGGCCTTTGTTGATTTGATTGGGCCATCTTACCAAAATGTTGGTAAATAATTTATTTTGACCCAAATTAAATATCAATTATACTATAACTTAGGAATTAATTTAATTAAATTCCTAAGACATGAATAGTAATTTTTTATTGATATTTAATTAATTTTCACGTGTCGCCATTTGATTGGACACAAAATTTAATCATCTACACATATCAATACAAAATAAACTACTGAGTAATCGGCAGCTAAAAAAGATGAGATCGAATCGATAGCTACAAATGGATTTCATACAAAATAGTTGTTGATAGTTTCAACAAATAAGCTTGGCAGACATACAACTCACCAGCTATGGCAAATTATATGTTGTGCAAAAAACATATTCAAGTGAATCATGATTCATAACACCAACAAAACCTAATATGACTAGGCCAGGTCTTAAATTTGTTACAAAAATCATCCCTAAACATCAACATAAGAACACAAATATAGGCATTCCAGCTTCACATGGTGGTGCACCCATTACGTAACTCTTCTTCGAACGAGAAGTTCCTTCCAGATGCAAACTATTTCATGTTTGACAGATGAGCTACCTCATCATCCAAAGAGAGGCCATCTGCTGCCGGAATTTCAGCGAAGCCCGACTCAACTGTTGCCGGAATTTCAGCGAACCCCATCGCATCTGCTGTCGAAAATTCATCGCATCTGCTTCTGGAAATTCATCTATTTCGGCTACAGTTTGCTTTTTCCTATGGCCCTTCTTTTTGGGTGGTAGTTTTGCCCGAGTAACTGAGCTACCAGGCCCAATGTCCGTCATACCCGCACCACTCACCGCCTAAACATCAAACAGTCAATTTAATCTCATTAAATGGATAAAAAACTGAAATCATGCAATTGAGCAAAAAATTACTAACCATTCTATCAAAATCATTGTTGACCCGAGTGAGTTGACTAACAATATGTTCTTGTGTTTGAGTTCCCTCATGGGCCTCCTATTGGAACAAAAAACAAAACTTGATTAAAACAAGACCGGAAAATAACAGTTTGTTATATGCAATAGACTCTCAAACTGACCTCTTCATCCACAACATCATCATCATCATTAAAGATATCATCGAGCATCCCCTCTTCATCAATGTCTTCCAATCCACAATCTTGAAGTATTTTCTTAATTTGAAGTTGTTCCAACTCTGACTGACCCTCCTCATCCTTGTGTTGATATGACAAAAAAAGTCAATCATCAAAAATCGATCACAGTTCATCACATATGAACACATAAATGGCATAAATCAGATATAAATATAATGACTTACAAAAGGACAGTTTCTCCTATTGTATCCAGGAATCCCACAAATACCACAATTAACGGTGGTCTGGTTCCTCTTTCTGTGGTGGGCATCCCTGTTCACAGGTCTTCCCCTTTTTCCAACATGTTTCTGCTGTGGCTCGTCCGGTTCCCTCCTTCGGGCCTTCGGAGGCCTACCGACTCTCCGCACTGCTTTTGGAGGCTTCAGAGAGATCGCATCTACATGTTCCCACTTGTGTCTTCCATTTATAGGCATTATAACAGGTGCATACGCTGCCCGATAAGTTTCCACTCTATAACACGTAACATTTCAAAAAAAATAAAAATGAATTAGACTAGTCAATTAAAGCATGAAATTAATGCAACCGATTTTAATGGTGATAACCTGTGCACATTCGATGAATGGCAGACAACGCATGTTTGCACGGGATTCCTATAAGGCCCCATTTTCTGCACGCACACGTTTTGTTATCAAGGTCCACAACATATTGATTTTCGTCATAACAGAACACTTGAAAGCGAGTCTCATCAGCTTTAACAGGTGTAAAGTTGATAAAATCGGCAGTTCTCGTGCACTTAGGATCTTGCTGTTAAAGCTTTCACACATGTTATTCATGAGCAGGTCACACCTAGGATAAACGTCGAAGTGAGATCGACTCCATAGATGTGGTGGCTTCGCATTCAACCAATTTTACGCACCAACATCCATTTGTTTTAGTTCATCCATCCGCCAATTAAAATCAGGGACGGTACATGTTTTGGCTGCCCGCCAAACAACAACCTTGAAGGCGTGTCCTCGAAATCCTAAATTCCTCATATTCAAGTGCATGTGCCTAACACAGAATCTGTGGGCTGCCCCTGTTAATTCATCCTCAACTGCCTTAATTAGGCCTTTCTGTTTATCACTAATCACAGTCCATTCCCAAGCCTTTGAGATGTCCAAATCATTCTTCAGTTGTTTAACAAACCAACTCCAATTTTCCCCATTCTCAGTGCTGACCACGACATATGCAAAAGGGAAACTGTTATTGTTGGGATCAACCCCAACGGCAGTGAGAACAATACCCCCGTGAGGACCCTTTAGAAATGTCCCATCAAGCCCGTTGACTGGCCTACAACCTACAAGCAGCCCCTGCTTCAATGCAGCCAAGCACACGTAGAACCTAGAGAATACCCTCAGGAGTTTGGTCAACATTCAAAATCACTGTTGACCCGGGGTTTGTTCTCCTAATTTCAGCTGCATAGTCCCACAGTAAAAGGTACTTGTCATCTGCCCTACCTTCCAAGCCTCTAACAGTCCTTTGCTTGCATAAAAATGCTTGCCACGGGGTTATCTCACACCTCACTTCAGCCATAGCATCTTCTCTGAATACGCTGATTTTCCTTTTTTTATCGGTTTGGAAGACATAGCCAAATCTGCTAGCAAGCCACCGAGACTTCATATTTTTCACGAAATGTTGTGGTGCGCCAGTGTGGGCAGGTATGCAAGTGGTGACAACAAAGTGCATCTCGCCATCCCTTCTCAAAGCATTCAATCTAAAATCACAATTCTCAGCATCGCAGACTGCATATATTCTATGCTTATCGCTCTTCGCATACCGAACAGTTCGACTCTCAAGTATAGCATGTGTGTCTAACCATACCCAAGAGAAGGGTTGGGGTTCTCCTGTAGTCCGGTCTCCAAACAGGTGCCCTATCCTCCGGGTTTTCGTCATCAGATTCATGGATACTCACAAAATCGTCTTCGCTCCCACACAAATCTGGTTCCCTTAGCCCATCATCCTGCCTAACTTCACCATTGACAAATTCTTTTTCGTTACCCCCCTACTCAACATCCTTGTCCACGAACTTGGCAAAATCATCATCATCTTCTTGGTAAGATCTTTCTTCTTCATATTCAAAGTCACTGTCTCTACACTCGGGATCATCTTCATCATCATCATCATCATCAGATTCAACCCTTCTCTTACCCTTCCTAACTTCTTCACTATGTGTTTCTAGCTTCTTTTTATCTCTTTTCTTCCTACTCACAACTAGGGGTGTTCATCGGTCAGAAACCGAACCGAACCGAACCGAATTAACAAAATCGAAAATCGAAATTCTTAAAAATTGATAACCGAAACCGAACCGAAAATTATAAAAAACCGAAATCAACCGAACCGAAAAATCGAAAATCGAAATCCTTAAAAATTGCTAACCGAAACCGAACCGAAAATTATCAAAAACCGAAATCAACCGAACCGAAATATTTCGGTTCGATTGCGGTCAAAACCGAAAACCGAATTTTTACACTAATTTTTAAGTTTTTCACTAAAATCAAACTTTGAATATTAACTGCATTTGAATAAAAATTCTTGATATAAAAATGAGTTGGTCGAAGAGTTAACTTTTCTTGTTATCTTAAAGAGTACAGAATGCTAATCAGAATGGACGTGAGAAAGCAACAAACTACGATGATGTAGATTAGGTTTTATTTGCCCCTTAGTTGTTACTTGTTAGATAGAAAATAAAATTTAAATGAAATGAAATTAAAATGCAAATGAAAGACAAATGAGGAGGGGAGTTTTAATTTAAGGGGTACTTAATTCGGTTTTTCGGTTTCTAATGCGGTTTTTATTGAAAAAAACCGAACCGAACCGAAAACCAAAATATTGTTATATATAATACCGAAACTGAACTGATCAAGAGAAAAACCGAACCGAATTTTACATTTCGGTTCGGTTCAGGCGGTTTTTTCGGTTTCAACCTAATAGTGAACACCCCTACTCACAACATCATCATTTGACCCCTTATCTGCAACCCCTTTTTTCTCATACTTATTCGCTGCAGCAACTTTTTTCTGACCCTTCTTCCTGCCGAAATCACTAACACCAGCCCGACCATCTAGTGCAGTATCTTCGATAACCACCTCATGTAAATTCTCCTCTAACCCAATGCTATCCGTACCACTATTTTCAACAAATAGGCCAACCTCCCTGGTAATCCTATACTCATCCAAAAGCAATTTCACGTCATCGTCTGTAGTAACCGGTTTGAATTGCTTCGCTTCACCACACCACTTCCACAATAGATGCAGCAAATTTGCTAAGCTCCCTAATTGTGTAGCGGCTTGAGTCTACGTGGTCCAACTTGACATGCTGTCCTCCAATATATCGTCCTTCCCAATTCTCAACTATACCCTTATAGTGTATAGATAGGGTGTAAAGTGGACTAGAAGGACCTGATAGCAAAAAAAAAAAAAAAAAAAAGAAAGAAACCCAAAAACCAACAGTCAATTGAAGTCAATGTTTAAATGGAAACTGCAATGAATAAATAACCAACCACATTCCAAGCAATAAAGATTCCATCTTCTTGGTCAAATTTACTGGATAAACTAAACCAATCAAGTAATACAATTGGGGTCCACTAAACCAAACACACCACAAACAGACAATACACAAGAAAACAATAAAATAAATCCATGAACACTAACTACCATAAAACAGCAACACAGGTACAAATTGATAAATTAACCCAAGAAAATAAACAAGCTTAAAATCTAAATCTACACTTTATTTCAGCGAACCCATGTGAAAAAATCGCTTTCCCAGACACTTTTCGAAAGCACCAAAGAGGTCCCCTACAAGTTTAATATACCCCACAGACAACAAACTGCACATCTTTATACAAAAATCAGACATGGAAGACCCCACAAGAGTAAACAAACAAAAACCCATTCCCCAACATATATTGAGTTCGATTTCAGAAGAAATAGAAGCATTATACAACGAAAACTTACCATAATCAGGAGGGGGTCGTTATTTTTACTCGGATCGCGAAAATGCATCTTCAAACGAACTCGTCTTTGAGCCAATCGTTCTCAATTTTCAAAGTTGGTTTAGCGACTAGGGTTTGAAGAATATTCTAAGTCTTCTTCGAATTTTCAGGAAAAAGATCTTGAGAGAGAAAGAATTAAGTTAATAAAAGTGTTTAATTGACTAATGTGGTCATGTGATAAGCACATGCCCCATTCTCCCTCCTAAATTCACCTAATCAGCGAACATATGTTCATAACCGGAAGCCACATCAGCGAGTTAAAGCCATGTCAGCCTATAACCGGTTTGGTAACAGACAATTCTCGGTGATGGGGCATTATTGCCATTTTTTTAAAAATTACTGAATATTTTCTTAAAGTACCAAACATACGAGATGATTTCATAATTATGAGAAATTTAAAGGATATTTTTACTAATTTTCCATTTTAAATTTATTTCTTAAGAACGTGAACTAGAAGCGTTTTCTTTATTTAATGTTTTTCTGCTCATTGACTCCATTTTCTCTCTACTCCTCACTTACTATCTCGCCCTCTTCCATTCTCCTTCCATCGCTGCTGTCGGGTCACTCTCACACTCTCATCCTATTTTCACCGGCAAGCCTCCCTCCTCCTCATCTCATATCCGCCGGCAAGGCCGCGCTACTGACTAGGTTTCGTCGCCATTCACGAGATACTTATCGTGTATCAAAACAGTCAATCAAAGTTTTCTCCGCCAATGAGGGTAGATGCCAACGAGTCTTGCCTCCTACTGATGCTCATTATCAGAGATTATTATTGTTATTGTGTTCTCCATCAGTCCATTGGCCGCTGTAAATTTATTAGAAACCTAGAATCCAATTGGTCGAATTTGGGGGTTCAGTTTTTCTTTTATTTTAGCATAACTAGTTATTTGAAAATTAATGATTTTAATAAAACTAAATATGTTATAATCGTATATTTAAATATGTGATCGTCTCATCCTAATAAAATATTTTTTTTTAAATATAGAATATAACATAAATAAAATTATAAGTAATGTAAATATAAGTTTCTCGCACGTTATATATGAATTTAATATAACAAACTTTATATATAGGTATATATATATATATATATTATAGATTAACATTAAGATAAATATCCAATATAAAAAAATCTTTTTCAAAATGATCATTTCTTATCTTTAAAATCCAAACACACATTCATTATGTCTGCATCATTCTTCACCTATGTGCATAATAGCTTAATTAATTATGAATGTTAAACAAACATAAATATCAAACTATCAACTCATATTATTAAATAAAATAAACTGGATAATGTTATAAGAAAATTATTTCTTTAATTTTTTTCATTTTACTTTAAATATTTATATTTATCTAAATAAAGTTTTAAATTCTAACTATAAATATCTCCTTTTAAAAAAACTTATTTGCAAGTTTTAGTACTTTACTTGATATTTACGATATACAAAGAATAACAAATTAACAAAATAAAATTCAAAAGTTATTCAATAGTTGGAATAACAAAATAAAACATATGAGTGCTTCAATATTTCTTAATACTTTCATATATATGTTGAAAAGTTTCAATTAAATTATACGTTGTAAATCGTAGATTCATTTAAACATATACATTGGTTAATGTAAAAAAAAAATAAAAATTGCTTAGGTTAAAAAATGTGGAAAAAAAAAAACATAATTGAGATTGGTTAATTTGGCCCAGTATTGTTTAGGTTGCAAAGTCTAAAAAACATATAGTTCTAGTTGGTTAATTTTTCTTATTTAAAAGAAGTTTAGGTGCAACTTGTATAATATCATAGTATAGGTTGCAAATTGTAATTATTTATAAAAAAAATAAATCAATATATCTAAATATAAAAAATTAATAAATTTTTTTTTTCAGATTAATTATCATTTATAAAGTTATATATATGAGCAAAAATAATAGTTTTGTGATTTACCAACAAAAATAATTATTATATCAAATAAGCATTAGTAAATTCAATAATTTAATAAGCTGATTATAAATCAAATATTAACTTGAGACAATAATGTCAGATAAAACAAACTGATTAGTTGTGGTTTTCATGAAATAATCAAGTAAAATAATTTGTAAAAGAGAATTATTTGAATGATTTTTACTTTTATTCCAAACCAATACTATATTTTTTGTACAACTCACAACTCACAATAAACACTTAAATCTTACTTAAATAATCGATGAACAAATAATATAATATTTTAAATAAAATATCGTATTATAATTATAATTACCCTAAACCCTAAACCCTAAACCCTAAACCCTTTATATATCATATGGATGTCAAATCAAACATCGTCAAAAGATGAATAATTTGATATAGTATATGTAATAAATAGATTAGAGATGAAAAATGTTTTTGCAACTTTAGAAAGTAAAATAAATTTTGTTTCTTACCAAATGTAACAACAACTTACCAATCACAATCTAAAATTTTAGGCTGAAAAGTGTTACTTACAGAATTGTCACTACTGTGGCTTATATATATATATATATAATTTTTTTTTAATTTATAAGGTAATTTTTAAATTTTGAAAATATATAACTAAAAATAACCATAAAATATGTAATAAAAGGAACAATAATATTTTATTTGGATCACATGTAATGTAAAGTTTAATACTTTTCTCATTATGTCCCTGCTTTTATTTTATATTTAACTTTTAATTTATCTAAATAAACTTTTAAGTTCTAATTATAAATATTTGATTTTGTCCTTTATAACATTGAATTTTCATTTGCAACTTTTAACATTTCATTTGGTGATTTCAAATATACTTAAATAATTTTTATTTAATAAAATCTTATTTTAACAAAATAAAATTCAAAATTTATTTAATGATTCGAATAACAAATTAAAGTGTTTGGTTTCTTCAAAATATTTGACATTTCTGTATTTTGTTTGGTATAGTAAATTATTTATATAAATGTTATAGTCTTCTTATAAATAGTTTATTTATTTGAAGATAAAAATTGATTAATGCGAACAAATTTATTTAGATTGTTAAGAGTAAAATGCGACCAAGTATTATTTATCTTAGAAAGTGTAAAAACATATAATTGAAGTTTTAGTAAACGTAAAAAAATAAAAAGATTGCCAAATATAATAAAAGTCATAATTTAGGCTACAAATAATAAATTTCCTTAATAGAGTAATTTTAACAAATACTCATTATTAAAAATATAAATAGGTAATTAAAAATAATTTCAATAACTGTTTTAATCCACAATTATATATATGCTCAAAGTCGTGATAAGAAAGATATTTTAGCAGATTTGATGATTTCATAAGTTGATTATAAAATAGATTTAAAAAAATTGAAAATTCATGTCAAATAAAATAAATTGATTAGTTGTATTTTTATAAAAAAAACTCATATTTTTTATAAAGAAATTATTTTACTAATTTTAGTTGCCCTAAACGCAAAATATTATAGTCCAATTCACAATGAACATAAATTCTAGCACAAATAATTAACCAACAAACAATTTGTTTATTCAAATCAAACATCTCATTATAATATATGTGATATGGATGTCAAATCGAAGATCGTGAAAAGATGAATAATTTGGTATTTTATGCATAAAAATCGGATTAAAAATGAAAAAGTTATTTGTATTTTAGAAAAGTAAAAAAAAGTTATGAACTTGCCAAATATAAGAAAAAGTTACCAATTATGATCTAATTTTTTGGAGGGAAAATTAAAATTACATTAATGTCCTTCATTTTACTTTTATATATATATAGATTTGCTAGAGTTAATGGTTTTGGAGATCTATTTGTGTACAGATCTATTTGTGTAATTGTATTACTCAATTGGTAGTTAATTGAGTTTAGAATTGAAATTCTAGGGTCTTTATTTTGAGATTTATTATAGGCTATGTTTGTTCTGGCCGTGGGTGGCTGGAGTACTGTAGACTGTGAGGAATAAAGTAAAATATGAGGTTGAAGTAAATAAGTGAGTGTTTGTTTAGGTTGATTGAAGATTAGGTTGTGGGGTGATTATAATATAAAAGGTGGTAAAAGTGATTTGATGTGTGTAAGAGATAGTTAGTGAATGATTGATTATTGATTAAAGTTGTATTAAGAATTGAGTTTGATTGGATTGATGATTGATATTTTATTATTTGGTGGTTGAGCACAATATATTGACCACAACCTAGAGCCGAACACACACGAATTGGGCTAAATCCTGAATAGTTATGCCCTAACAGTCCCATAATGTATCAAAGTCCGCATGATTCAGGGAATGCTTTTCCATATGCTTTTCAGGGTGGTTGCAATGGGAGAAGCAAGTTGGTGTTGAAGTTGGCTTTTCCAACTTCAACATTGATGTGGAAGTTCAGGTTTAGGGAAATTGTTGAAGCTGGGTTCGGAGTGTAGAAGCTGGGTTAGGAGAAAATGGGGAAGAAAAGAGAGAGTGGAAAAAAATGGCTGTGGGGAACACACCCAATCCCACGGCGCGTGCGGAACACGCGCGCGTGGGTTGGGTGTGAGGGTGGCGTGAATGCAGGGAAATGATGGGGACAGCTTGCAATCACTTTTATGTCTCAAATTTTAGTTTAAAAAATTCAACGTTTTACTTTTTTATTGTAATTATTACTTTTTTTTTTTTTTTAGTCTTAAAAATTTACATGTAATTTTTATTTAATGTCATTTATTGTTACATTATATTATTTGCATATTTATCAAATTTGTTATATAAGAGGGAAAATTTTATGAATATAGCCGTTGAATTTTGTCAACGAATAAAAAAAAATATTATATTACAATTGAGTGTTTTATGCAACGGCTAGAAAAATAAAATTAAAGAAAAAGAGATTTATGTCATATTATCCATTCTTTTTGCAATAACTGTAACTAAAAAAAAATAAAAAAATAAAAACTATTGAGATAATTGGTTAAATTTTTTTGGCTATAAATATGTCCAACAACTTATTGTTTTCCTACTACCAAACTTTTCTTCCAATTTCATTCCCAAATTTTTCTGTCTTCTTTGTGTAAAATTTTTGTCATCTCTTCTCCATCGGAAATGGGTGATAATTATGGTGAATCCTGGCTAAAATTTTTTGGTTTACCAAACACTCAGGGAGATTCAAGTGCTCAAAATTCACAAACTGGGCCTCGCCCAAACGCCCAATTCTCGCCATTTTCTTATCCACCACAATTTCCACAAAATGTTGCCTCTGGTTCAAATGTTGCTCCACCTGCTCCATTCTTCAATGGTGTCATTCGTCACGTCAATGGTGTCATATCATGTTGTGTTCTTTTTAATGTGTTTCAAATTTCAAATTATTATGTTGGTAGTTGTAACGTTTGTGGTTTATTATTTCTTATCATGTTGTTTGCTTTTTAATGTATTTCAAAATTCAAATTATTATGTGTAGTTGTAACGTTGTTTGTGTATTGCAATACAATTGGTAAAATAGCCGCTACAAAATAGACGTTACAAAATAGCCGTTACAAAATAGACGTTACAAAATAGCCGTTACTAAATAGTCGTTACAGAGAGACAACTCCAATTCCTATATCCGTAATTACAGAGAACTACGTAATAAAGAAACACACCATCAACTTCGAGCCGACTTGGTTGAGCATATTTGGTCACGCTATGGAGCCGATGAGTGAATACAAAATTATTATTGTTGTTATTTTTATGATTATTGTTATCGTTGTTGTTGTTGGTTATTATTATTATTATTATTGTTGTTGTTGTTGTTGTTGTTGTTGTTGTTATCTATTTTATAGTGTTTTATTTTTATTTTTATTTTGTGACGTGTCAAAAAATGATGTAACTTTTTACTATTTTGGTATATAATAGTATGTTGCCACTATAGAAATTTTGTTCAATTTTTTTAATAATATTTTCTAATAATTATATTAATACTATTGTTTATATAAAAAGTTGTGTAATTATAAATTAAGTTAATGGTGTACATGAAATGCAAATAAAATTAGGATATGAAATATATATAAATGATGTGTAAATTAGTGGGACCCATGCTGAAGTTGCTTTTCTAGGTTCATTGTTGTAGAGATAAGGTAGTAGAAGTTGGTAATTTTTAACTTTTGAGGTGGCGCTGAGGTGGCGAAGTTGAACCTGCTTTTCTAGGTTCATTGTTGCAACCACCCTCAGTCTAGCAATAAAGTGGCACTATTTCTTAATTACATTCTCCAAATACTATGGGTGCTGTTACAGATTTATTTTCATTCTTTGGGAAGATGTTGGCTTTTGATCTCAATCTGTTAAACATATGTAATTAACACCATAAGCTAAGTGTGTTGAATTAGAAAAGCAATTGTAATTGACTGGCATAAACTCGGCTCTTAACCTATTGAGTTCAATGCAATCCTATTTGTCAAACCTGTTTGTTGTTGACAAAAGCATAAGGAAAATACATATAATTTGCCATGGGAATTTCTTGTCTTCTGGTAGAGTGTGAGCATTTCCATATGCTCTTATTTATTTATTTATTTTTTCATTTTTCTTTTGGTGAATAGTCAATACAGAGGTATTTGGTATTGCACCAAAATCTGTTATATAAAAGCTCACCCTTATTGGAAAATATTCTTCCTACTCCATCACACTCAATAATAATCTCCACAACAATCTCATAATCAAAGAGCATTCATCATTTGTACAACAATTAAATATAGGAAGCTGCTCATATTTTTTTAATTTGTTGCAACAAATCACAAAACAACAACTTCAACAAATAACTTACAAAGATCCATAACATGCATATCATAATGAATAGCAAAGACATTTTTGTCCAGAACAAGAAAACAAGTAGCTAGACTATAAGACCAGGTTTCTCAACAACCCACCACAACCCAACCTACTAATAAAATATTCATTTCTCTCTCATCCACATACACAACCTATCCAACAATCCAACTCTAACATTTTTATACTTTATCAACAACCCAACACAACCCAACATTTTAACAAATATTAATTTCTTTCATCTATATACATAACTTATTTCCTAACCAAATCAATATTTTTAGCTACTATTTAATAGTTGTATATTTATTTTGGGAACCTTTTTTAATATAATTAAAAAAAATATAAGAAATAGATAAAAAAAATATTTAATATTTTAGTTTCACAATCATAATAAGGAGATTTTTTTTACCATACACTTAAAATGATATACTAACACAATAACTAAATTAAAATGACAATATTAACACAATAACTAAATTAAAATGACAATATTTGGAATACAAAATTGAAAATAGAGAGCTTCAAATTTTAATTCAAAATATGTCAACATTATGCTCTACTTGTAGAGAAAAAAAAAAGAATTTTAATATTTTTTTTTAATTTTTAAAAATAATAATTATGTAATTTATTTACCTCTAAACTATATCAAATAAATCATTTAACACAACCAATTAAAATTAGACATGTGGTTAATTGTAGGGATGACTTGGGTTGTGGAGTGGATTGGTTGACCAACCCATTTCACAACCGGTCATGCATATTAATTTCTTTCTTTTTTTAATTTTTGTTATTTTCTTTGTCTTTTTCCTATGATTTTTGGGTGAAAGTCACCAATAAACACGGTCTAAGCTTCTTATAACTTCTTACTTCCATTCCCAATTATATCTTCTCCACTCATTCCAAATGTATTTTAGTTGCCACAATTTAGTGCAAAACCTGAAACAGCACCTAAAAATGAGCATGCCAATAAAAGTTTAATTTCACTTGACAATTCTAACCACCAAAGTAATTGCAAATGTTCTCATAATAGAAGTGCTTATAGATTTTTAAGTTGGAACTAATATGAATGAACTTACACTCATCTAAATGCATTCCATCTGCCCCATGTTGTTAGAACCTGAAAAAAAAAAAAGAAATAATAACAAAAAATCTTGACCTTAATGCTTTTATGGCATGCGAAATGAGTAATTATTAAAATATAAAATAAACATTATAATACCGCCAATAGATGCGAAATCTTCGTCATGTGTGTTATCATCGGTGTTCTGATGACCATCAATATTTGATCTAATAATCAATACATTGACGTGTGAAACAAATTTAGTAAAATTAATCAACTATACTAACTAAAAGAAGAGATCAATCTCAACCATATTTGCATACACATCATGCAAGCATGGACAATTGCGCTTGTCATGTGATACTTCACGACGCCCACATTCACGACATAGTCGAGCCTTTGAAATTAACTTCTCCTTTGCTGATTTCAATCTTCTTCCACTTCCCTTTGTTCTTATTTCAGAAGGATGGACAATAGTAGGAGCTCGACTATCCATGCTTTTCTTCCTTTGGCTTCCATTGGGAAATGTTTTATTATTGTTCATGTCTCTAACCTTTCTGTGAATGCAATCAAATTGCTCATCCAAAAATTTTGTTCCTTCATCAGTCAAGGATGCATCATCAATTAAGACCGGCGCCTTATACGATAACCTCGAATGTCGTGACATTAACAACTTTTTTGGATCATCATTGATTTGTTGATCCCTTGCAACACATACTGTACCTATCTTTGCATCCTGTGTCCATCATCTGAGTATATATTTATCAAGTAATTGGTACACTTGGTTGATGCGAAAGAAAGCTAGCATATGCCTACATGGAATGCCCTCAAACTCGAATTTCTTCCAACTACATGATATACAATCTCTTTGTTTTTCATGTTTGATCAACCTTGGTTTCGAAGAAGAAGTACTTTGAAATTTCTTCACATTGTAAACTACAAAATCAACTTCAATAGATGATGGCTCCATGTAATAACCATGACTTTGACTCTTTCACTTTGAAACTCAACCCGTTTCTTTTTTGTGTATACCTTAACCACTGAGTTTCCATTGGCCAATTTGTCCCAATTTTGGGATGCTTAGTTATGATCGGACACTAGCTCATTACTTCTTTGGTGTCTGAGTGCCCTATTGAAACAGGTTATGAAATCCATCAAAGAATTCTTATTTGAGACATATCTCTTGAAAAAAGAATGCGAACTTTCGGAGCTCTGACTACTTGACATTCCCGCACAAAAAATATGTTTAAAATATAAGCGGCCCATTTACACCGTAATTCACACATATGTGATATCCAAGTGTTTTGCTCCAAGCTAGCGTTCTTGATAACGTCTTCCCAAGACTTCTCAAATTCATCAGGCGTAGTCGAATTTTCAATGACATTCTTTATGCTTCGCTAGTAGTCTCGAAAAGTCACAAGGGGAACTTTATCAAGAAACTCGTTCAATATATGCCACAAGCAATACCTATGAACTATTTAAGGGAGAACTTGTGCGATGACTTTTGTCATAGCAGGATCCTAATTAGTAATTATCACCTTGGGTACACCTGTAGGCATTTCTTCCATCCACGTATTAAGAAACCAAACAAAGGACCCAGTCTTCTCATTGCTTAAAAAACCACACCCAAAAAGAATTATTTGGTGATGATGATTAACTCCTACAAATGGTTCAAAATTCATCCCATATTTGTTGGTGCTATATATGGTATCAAATGCAACCACATCACCAAATACACTATATGCCCTTCTTGATATGGGATCAGCCCAAGAATACCTACTAAACCTATTACTGGAATCAGTCTCATAAGCAAAGAAAAATGTTGAATCTTTCTCTCTCTAATGTGAAGAACTCAACCAAGGTTTCGACATTAATACCCTTTTGTTCATCTCTTAGATCTTGCTCAAAATTTCTAATGTCTCTTTCAGTGCAACCTACACTTTCAGGTCCACATACTCTATCTCCAATAGTCGTATTTATTGACAAGTTGGTACATTAGCTTCTAAAATTTGTTCGGTCAATGCTCTCTTTGCAGATGAAACATTATGATGTGACCTTAGTAAATGCACTTTTGATGGAGTAGAGAGTGAATGATTATGACCCTCAATGAAGGTACTAATAATCCACTTATCTCCAACTTTTTGCTTAACTATTGAAATCCTTGTCCTACAATCAGTTCTAACTCTACCACGAGTTCTTTCCTTTTTTGGTTGATCACCTTTCGATGTTCCTTTCCAACGAGTCTCGTCTGTTTACCTTCTTTATAGCATACAATTTTTTTTCCACATAACTTCATTTGTTATCTTATTTTTCTTGCTATTGCTTATTCTTATGCTAAAGTTGGCTTCGCGTGCATATTGTTTATAGAGCAAAAATGCATCATCTGTAGATGCAATCTCCATTTCAATTTTTGGTTTGCGATCATCTGCAAATTGGGAAATGTAAAGCGGGTTGCTATTATTTCCTTCCATCTACACAAAACGAGAATTCCCGATATCAATCGGACATACTAATAAATAACTGTAACAGTTAAAGATCTTCACATCCACACAAGACTTCGATTATATTTGTTAAAGTTGAATATATAGTTAATTGAAGCTAAATAAATTATTACATGATATAAATTCCTGTAATATAAATTTTCACATATTAGTATTAACATTAACATGGGAATCAATAGTGTAAGCTAGTTCTTAGAAAATAAAATAAAAACTTGATAGACATAATCACTCCACCATATTTTATCATTATAATATGCTGCCGCTCGTAAACTCTTATAGACCGTGAACATACATATTCTGAAAACATACATGTAGAAAAATAAAAGAAACAATATAAAGCACCTCCATAGCAGCAAGATCTTCAAACACGAGAGAGACAGGGAGATAGGGTGAGAGAGATACCAATGATATAGGACAAGAACCAACAGGTGTCGTCGGCTTAAGAGGTCTATCTTGCAGGACGTTGGAGCTTGATGGCAGCAGTATAGGAGCCAACAGAGCTACGCCGGCGATGAGTTCGTTGGAGGTGATAGTAAGTATTTGGGGAGAAAAGAAGACGAAAGGGCGTAACCATGTGGGTGTGTACGATGAATAAAAAACACTTCAAGCACGTGTTTTTCTTTTAGGAAGAAAAAAGAAAGAAAAAAATAATGAGGTGGCATACATGTGGGCGGCGCCTATTTTGGTGCCCAACAAAGGAGCCCATATTATCAAGACTCTCTCTCTCTCTCTCTTTCTCTCTCTCTCCCCCCCCCCCCCCCCCCAATCTCTCTCTCTCTCTCTCTCTCTATATATATATATATATATATATATATGAGATGTGATTCTTAGACTAAAACTAAAAATCAAATAACATTCTTAGCGCAAATAGAAACATTGTTATGTTTTTTTTGCTACTAAATTTCATGAGATACATATTTTCTCCTTCATAATGTATTAAGTAAAGATTTTGAAAACTGATTCACTGAACTAAACAATATTAAATAAATAAGTCATTTCAATACACTTGATGACTCATTTTATTCTTTTAAGAACAATACACACAATTTTAGGCATAATCTCACCTTCTCGCTAAAACCATTCATCTTTGAAGATGACGAATTTTTTTCTTGTATTATCTTTTAAATACTAATTTATAAGCATTAGATTATGAGACGTACAGTTATACTAAAAACTAGAAATTTTCAGTACTATACAATGAGGGGGACATGTTATAATAACATGGGGTACAAACGTATCCCAAACATTGTTCATCCTATATATATTTTCTCTCAGTAAATAAACAAAAAGTGTTCATCTAGTCTAATAGGGTACTTCCTTTGGGCTTGGGCAGCCTGAGATCAACTCAGTCACTAAAATTTGAAAGTTTTATTTCAAAAAAATATTTTAGATTGTTTTCCAAAATCCTTTAATCGAGTGTATGTGCTAGGATTTCATATGAAGTTATGCAGACTCTTCATACCGTCTTATTTTTATATTCTTGTCGTGAATTTCTTGACCTCATATTTTTAGTTTTAATATATTAAATTTTAACTATTTAATTAATTCTACAACTTCTTATAATAAGTTATTTTTTAGAAACTATATTCCCAAGGTCAAGGATAATCCATTCTCAAAATACAGATTTTATTGAATGTTTTTTATTACAAATCCTTTTAAAACCAAGCAAAAACTAAAAAAGCTTAACATATTTTCATATTTGTAATATAACTTTTATTATTTTCATATTTGTAATCTTATTAAGTTTTGAGATGTAAATTAACTAATATTTTTTTCATATTTTTTAATGATAAATTGTATTCCCAATTCAAAAACCCTAGATATGCTACTGTTATTATAATATAGGGTATTATAGAAGATCCTAGGTTTAAAGCCTTAAAGGCATTTCCGCTTAGTAGTTCAAAATTCACCCTTTATGTAATGGTTAATGCACAGACATCTATTCCTCTTGTCTTTTGTTCATTCTGAAATTTACGTCTTCTTATTTTTACAGTTATAGAGCAAAAAAGTCCGATGATCATTTAAATAGGTTGAACAAATATTTTGAGGTCACTGTCCTCTTAAAAACAGCAACAACAGAATGAGATGTTGAAAAATGAACGCTCTAGTGGTTCAACTTTGAAGATCGCATCTCTGATGCATCGAAACCCTGCGGATTTTTCAAGTCATAAATTTGATGACCGGCCTAAGAATGTTGGACTAAATAAGCGCTTGTGGATGAAACGAGGTGGGATAAAAATAAATCATTAAATTAGAAATGAAATCTATTATCTTAATGTATATAATTAAATTATTTATACATTAAAAAGTCAAGAAAATAGTATTAATAACATAAGAAACATATACATTTGATCAAAATTATGCATAATAAAAGTAAGAATCCTAGTTATAGTTCTATGTACTATTGTACACACATGCGCACATAGTGGAGTGTCAATCCCTAAACCCTCGAATTTACAAAGAAAAATAAAAATCAACCTGACATAAATACCATTACCGCTATTCTAACCTGAAATGAATAATTTATCTTTTTATATATAACCTGAGTCCACCCGAAATCAAGAAGGAACCAAACCGAAGAATCATACTGCCACAACACATACACACACACATGGAAACAACCCATTGCCTTTGAAATAAGAATTGAGCTACAAATCTTATAGAATTTCTTTCGTGAAGATTCTTGGAAAAAAAAAAAAAAAAGCAAGGTTCTAGGAATTGTAAAAATGTCATCCTGGGATTAGGAGAGAGAACCCATATCAAAATTGGGTCATCGAATGGCGGCCCCGACAATCGAAGACGGTGGGGATGTGGGAGAACAAACAAAGCGGCACCACTGGGTAAATTGCCGTGGATTTTTCCGATAAATTTTATGGCAATGAGAAAAAAACAAAAATGAGATAATAATTTGAGGGCTATTGAAGTGTAGGGTTTCAAACTACTCATTCTAATAAATAAACACAAGTTAAAATTTATGATGGATGAATAACAGATTACACAAATTAAGCTAAAACTACTTTAGTCAATATAGGCAATAATACAACAGATTTGATTGATACATCAAATTGTGAGAAAAAGGGGAAATGATTTACTCAAACCCAAAAATAAAGATGCCAAGTATATGATATGAAATTTGTATCAACTAATATATTTATTTCATTATATACCTATTTATTGTAAAGCAGTGGGGTTACACAATATCCTGTAGATTAATTTGAGAAAATAATCCTACTATAAAACAAAGGTTAGATATACGCGCATCACTAATTGTGTTAACAGGTGTTAGGAACCATTGATGTAGCATATATAGAACATTGATTATATCGATCAACACTCGTTAGAATCTGCTTAAATGGTACACGATATACTTACCATAATTAAGAAAGTCGCTAGAATAATTATCGAACAAATTACCTAAAAGTGCGTTTGCTACATTTAGCAGATGATTTTGGGCAGGAAAGAACAATATTTGCTAATTATAGAGGGTTCCCTTTTATTATTAAGCAAAATTGGGCCATATAAATTATTAGTATACCATATACATAGTAAAATTAAATTAAGAAAAAAACGTTAACCATATGAATGTATCTATGTATGTGTTTGGGCCTTAATCAGTAGTAGGAATTGCATAACATTCATCCGCTTTCTAATGCGATCTGATTGGATGCCACTATGGCAGATTAGTTATTGATTTGTGCACGATTTTGGCCATATGTGTTGCTTAATCATGTATTTATGCTTTAAATACATAAATAAAGGATGGGTGACTAATTTTAATATTTTACCATACATAACTGATAGACTAATTAAAGCAAACAATATTTTCATACATAAACTGCCCAAATTTCGCTAACTTTTAATTACCATACATAACTAATTGACCAATTAAAGCACATAATATTTCCATACATAAACCGCCCAAATTATGCTAATTTAAAATAAAAACGTCATATTAATCTTAAAGTCGGGATTTCCTCATTTAGTAAGTTTATTGGGGCAGGAAATTGTGTTTATTTCTAAATTAAGGCATATTTTGTTATATTATATATTATACGTTATGCAATTGGATCAATATAGCTTGAAGCTGAATTATTCGACCGCAATTCTTGAAAAACAGCAACTCCAAGGTGATATGCCGACCATACTAAAAATCTCCTGCCTTTCATGACATTCCATATTTTTCGATCCTCCAGCAACGAAAGCTAAGTGGCATGTCGAGGATAACTTTAGCATCCTGATCGTCGAATAGCTCAGTGACCATAATCTTCTTCCAGCTTCTTGTTTCAGCATCAATTAGGCTTGCAACCATCCAGCTGGGAGGAATATTTCCATTCATATTATTGGTGATCTACATGGATTACTCCCAATCCACTTATCATTCAAGATAGAAATTTGATCTCCATGTGCCACTCTCCATGAAGTTCCATGCAAACTAATTCCCTTGAAGCCAAAATGTTTTTCCAAACATAGCTAGGTTGGTATCCAACCCTAATTGTCTCCAATGTACCTCGAGGAAAATATTTTGCCTTTAGGACTTGCATCACCAATGTATTTGGATCAATTTGTAATCGCAATTATTATTTTTCTAGCATTGCAAGATTGAACAATTAGAGCTCTTCAAAACCCATTCCTACTGCCGATTTTTGTTCTGTCATCTGAGATCATCTCACCCAATGGTATTTCCTCTCCTCTTCATCGTAGCCCCACACAAAATCTCATTGTAGCCTTCTCAATAGCTTCACATGAAGAAATGGGAAGCAAAAATAAAAAATAAAAAATCTCATAGAATAAGTCGGTATAGCTTGAATAATAGCTTTAAACAATACCTCATTTTCTGCCTGTGACAATGTTTTCTCTTTCCAACCTTTAAGCCTACTAATCACTCTATCTACAATTACCCCAACCACTTCCTCCCCATCAATGCTGGTAAACCTAGGTATTTACCATGTTTTTCAACGTGTTTAACCCCCAACCTATCACATAATTCAGTTCTCCTCTCTTCCACCATGTTCCCTCCTGCCACCATCTCCAATTTCTCAAGGTTGATTTTCTGCGCCGGAGCCTCCTCATACAATGTTAGTAATCTCCCGTTCATTTTCTCGGAAGAACAAGAAACATTCATATACGAACAATAGATGGTTAATTGATGGAGCAAATCTATCCACCTTTTATCCATGTAATGTGTGATCAATTTTTGCTTTTTCAAATAAATTCAAGAACCCCTTTGCACAACACAAGAACAGGTACGGTGATAAGGGATCTCCTTTGCAGAGTCCCCTCTCCGGTAAAAAATAATTAGATGGGTTGCCATTCACCAAATAGAATAAGAAACAGTTCGAACACACCGAATGATAAGACTGAAAAAATCCATATGAAAACCCAACTTAATAAGGATAGCCTCAAGAAATTCCCACTCCGCTCGGTCATAAACCTTTCTCATATCTAATTTCAAAGCAAGATGTCCCTTATTCTTTTTTTTTTTTTTCATGGAATGGAAAATTTCCAAAGCTACTATTGCATTATCAGTTATCAACCGACCTAGAAGAAAAGAACTTTGAGATGTAGAGATGATTACTTTAAGCATTGAGTTTAACATATTAGAGATAGTTTTTGTTAACTAACCGGTAGATTTCCGCTATCATTTCGTGATGCAACAAGTTATTTTTGAATCGGAAGATTTTTTTGTCGTTTCCTCTTGCTCTTCATTTTCAGCTTCCCTAACCATTTCATATCCAATTTCACAAGTATAGGATGGTGGTTTGACTTGAATCTATTAAGATGAGCCACCCAAAGATATCTAAACATAGCTCTCCATGTCGAGTTTCCTATACCTCGATCCAGTCATTCCTAAATATTATATACACCAGCCTGCCCGTTAGTCTATGTGAATTTATGACCACAATGAAATCCTATATCATAGAGATCACAATCGTCCATCATTTCCTGCAATTATGATATTGAACTCCCTTGACGAAATAAATCATCTTGTTTCTCGACTGCCCATAAAATATTATTGAAGTCACAAAGGCATAACCATGGTGTGTAGTATCCCGGATTGAGCGACCTTATCATATTCAACGTTCTCAGTTTCTGATTTACCTCAGGCCATCCATAAACACATGACAATACCCACATTTGCCCACTATCAACTTTTCTAATACTAAAAGTTATTTGGTTTTGACAAAACGACAATAAATTCATAAAATCCACATCTTTCCACAAGACACAAAGTCCGCCACTACGCGCTCTACCCTTGCCCGTGCAATCAACAGTAAAGCAACCTCGAAAACTCAATACTCGATCATTTAGTCCGTCCATCTGACTCTTAACGGATTTGGTTTCCATTAAGAAAAAGATATTGAAATTTACATCATTGAGGAACTTTTTTAGTGCTCGAACTATTGCTCGGTTCTCAATCAGCGACAGTTCCAACTGAGTGTAATCATTGGATTAGGCGATGTTGATTGCCCGTCATCGCTCTTGTAGATTGTGGTATGCCATCAACATCCATCGCAAGCGATTAATTCGTATTATTCTCATTATCGGCTTCTAGTTCAATAACAATACCCGACTTTCATTTGTGTACTTCAAATGATAGAGGTGTATGCTGACGTATTTCATCTCCATCTCGACGTTCAATCTTCACTCTTATGAGCATAGTTTTCTTAGGTGGGTTATATGTATCGGTATTTGGTGGATTATATGTAACCATATTTTTTGGATTATAGGTGTTGGTACTTGAGGAGTTAAGGATAGGATTTCTTGGTATGTGATAATGTGTATAGGTATTAGTTAAGGGTACATTAGACTCTAATCTTTCGCATAGCATATGCGTTGGAATAAAGTTGGGGAGGATGTTTTGTTCTCTCAGTTTCTTGGTTGTCGAGGTAGGTTGTATAGTATGAGGGCATGGTATTGTTTTTGTTTCATTTAATATATAGATTTGGAAATTAGTGGTTTTGTGGACTAGGTAAAGTGTATTGTAAGATGGGGTAAGGTTTGTCAGTATTTGTTCCATGTGTCAATGTATTGTTTAATATATGGGTAGCATATAGGTCTTTTAGTGCTGTTGTATTTAGGTGTGGGAGTAGATATGGGTTTTGGTTAGGAGGATGGTGTATGGCTAGGGTATGTTGGGGTTCATTGAGTTTGCCTTTACCATTCTTCTCTTACGACTCATCATGTAGAGGTTCAACAATTTCGATCAGCATCCCTTTGAGTTTAGCCTGCATTGATGCAGTCGAATCAACTTACCTTATGCGTTCAGTATCTGCATCTATTGCAGAAGTATCAGTATCAGTCTTCTTCTGATCTTTCACATGATTCATCATTCTGCCTCCATATTTTCTACACTGCAACCGATGAAGAGATGCAGGTAATTTATCAACAGTCGGGTTCTTAGTTGTTCATTCATCCTCCGATTCATTTTTCTTTTTCTCTTTTGCCAGATTCTCCGAGAAGGCCCGGAATAGCCTCCGTCTAGCTACTTTTATATTGCTTTTATTTACTATTACTGGCATACTACATATCTACTGCATTGATTTGTAAGAAACCAATTTTTATATTTCGCTGCATATGATCCCTTGAGCATTGCTTACTGCAAGTTACTTAAGCTCTGCTTGCTCAGTGCATACTGCCTTAAGCTAGCTTACAGTATTAGATTTTGTGCAAGAACAAGTTTCTTGCAGTAAGCAGTAACCTTGTGCTCAAAGTATTTAAAAGAAGAGAAAATTGAGTTAGAGGTTATTCACCCCATCTCCCAAGTGGTTTTAGAGTGGTCGGTTTCACACACCAATCGTCTTTGGTAGCTAAATCCGATCCAACTTTTTTCTAGCAAAAAACACGTTTTTAATAGCAAAAGGATTTTGAGTCAAAGCCACTACAATGGGAACTTCTTCAACTAAATCTCCCACGTTTTCCTTTGAGGACTGGTCTATAAGGATTCAAGCACACTTTACCTTTATGCATGATGAGATGTGGATAGTTAGCACTGAAGGTCCACCAGTAATCATGAATATTAACACTGCTATAAGAGTGGATGGAGAACCTGCACCTCCTCCCATTGTGGAAAACACATAACGAATGGACTACTGACGATAGGAAAAGGTCGAATTTGGACAATCTAGGCAAAAATGTACTTTTTTGCTACATTAGTCAAGGGAAACTTCACTAAAGTAGGTCCATGAAAGACTGCCAAGGACATTTGTGATTTGGTGAGGGATATCTGTGTTCGCTCTGCTCTACTTTGTGAGGACATGGTGGCTACTGCAACCCTAAAATTTGAGCTCTTCAAGGCAAACCCTAGAGAGTCTCTAAACGATTTAGACACGAGATACAAATTATTGGTGCTTGCTGGGAAAGTCTACACTCAGCAGGAGATAAACACCAAGCTGCTACGATCTCTAACATCGGATTGGGATGTAAAGGCTATTCAAATGAGAAGTTCAAAGAAGCTAGGTAGGAAGAGCATTCACGAACTCTTCTCTGACCTTAAATCCCTTTGAATATGATATTTATCGGACAACGAGAGAAGAAGAGAATGTTGTTATAACCAAAGCTCTAGTAGCAAGTAGTTCCTCATAGCAACTCCAAATGGTTCCAGTAACCACCATCATGCCAAAGTTGCAACTTCATCTTATTGCTGAGGAGAAACAAGCACCTAATGAGATGGCTCTACTCATGAACGTCTCATACGGTTTATGAAGAAGCATCCAAAGGGAAACCCATCCAAGCCTTAATACACAAAGCCCTCAGAACCTCAAAGTATGAGCAAGGAAGCTGGAGATCTTTGCTACAACTACAGGAAGACAGGTCACTTTGCTAGGGAATGTCCATATCCCAATGTGCACAAGTATCTTGAGGAAGTTCGCAAGTAAAGACGGGATATAAGGATGCATGAGAAAGCACAACTAAAGGTTTTCTTGAGTGGAACAGAAGCCATCAAACTTGTTCCACTATCTTTAAAGGAACCTACAGAGTATGAAGACTCAGAATTTGACAGTGATTCTTCATATTTTGACAGTGAGGCACTCGTTTATCTTATGGCAAAAGTGATTAACGATCATGTAGAGGCAGATTCTCCCAGTTGCTCTTACGGATTAGAGAATGTTAGCTTTGAAAGCTTAGTCATTTCATGCAGACAGGTTATGGCTAAGTTTGACTTGGTCAATCAGCAATATGAAGAGCTAAAGGCTGAGAACATGCAGCTTCTAGGAGAAAATGTAGTGCGTACAGTTAAACTTGAGAAACTTACAACTAAAGAAATTGACCGTTGTTTTCTTGAAGAGGAAGTAAGTAAGTTGAAGTGTCTCTCACCCTTCAGGCTGAGAAAGAAATGAAACTGATGTCAACCATCATGTTTTACAGTAAATCATCTAGGAATCTGGATGAGATACTGGATGTTCAGAGAAAACCTAACTGACATGACAGGGATAGGATTCTCTGACACAGTTTCTAACTATCAAGCAATTTGTACTTCTACTAATGTGCCAGTAGTAAGTACGTTTGAGTCACTTATGTTCCCCAAACAATGTAGAGGTAGGTTTAGAAGGATGGAGAAGATCCCTACTAGGAAACCTAGATTAGAATCAGGCTGTAAACCTGACAAGGGAAAGTCAACTGCTGTAAGCACACTAGGCACAGATGCAGTAGGAAACAAAAATGTACAGAACGCTTTGGATACTGAGTACAGAAACTTCCTACAGCAGCCTAAGAGCAATCAGCAACAGACTAGGCTCGATGCTCAAAGGCTTCCACGCAAGGCAATGAGGGACCATCACAAGTCACTCCAATCCAGGCAGCAACCTACTCTTGGTACATTTGGAAAAGAGAAACCTTCCAAGGTGTAAACCAGGGAAGCTGGCCAAGAAGAACAATTTGCCGCTCAGAGTTTCAGTTGTAGTTGGGTTGCAAGAAAAACTAATTCCCAAGGACCCATTAAGAAATGGGTAGCTAAGTCTACTTGATTACTTTGTAGGTCAAGTTACCTACTGGACATAGTGATATCTAGTACATCGATAGGCATATGGCAGGCAACAAAAAGCCACTAAAATATTTCAAAGACTGCACAAGACCCAAGGTGGTGTTTGGAGATAAAGCCAAAGTTGTTGGAACTTTCTCTAAGGGCAAGGTCAGCATAGCATATGTCTACTTTGTCGAGGGTTATAGTATTATCTACTGAACATAAGCCAATTCTGTGACAAGGGAAGTTCTGTAGTGTTCACTCAAGGGAAATGCTTGATAAGAGATGCCAAGTCCAAGCAAATAAAGCTCACAGGTACTAGAAAGGGTAATATCTATCTAGCTGATCGGGAATCTATTAGAGGAAAAAACCTCTCTTTCTATATAGATAAAAGCACTCCTAACTCAGCTGGTTATAGCACAAGAGAGTGAGTCATCTAAATTTCAAGACTATTAACAAGCTGGTACGTAAAGGGTTGGTAAGAGGATTACTAGATGTAGCATACAGGAAGGAGAGTTTGTTATGCATGCTTGAAAGACAAGTAAATTAGAAAGTCCTTTAAAGACAAGCCTGTAAGATCATCTCACAAACTTCAGGACCTGTTGCAGATGGACCTCTTTAGACCAATTGAACCAGTAAGTTTAAGTGGGATGAAGTACTCAATAGTAGTAGTGGATGATTTCTCTAGATACACTTTGACATGTTTATGCAACCACAATGGAATTCATCACGAGTATTCGGCTGCAAAAAATCCTCAACAAAATGGTGTAGCAAAAAGGAGAAACAAAACATTTGAAGAAGCTGCTAGGACCATGATTGCTGAAGCACAACTGTCCAAGAGGTGGCAGAGGCAACCAACACAACATGTTACACATAGAACATATATCTTATCAACAAAGATTTGGATGAGACACCTTACGAGCTATATACTGAAAGAACGCCTAACGTATCATACTTCCATATCTTTGGTTGTAGATGTTTTATGTTGAACAATGGGAAAGAATATCTAAATGCATCTGATGCTAAGACAGTAGGCACAAACAAACTGGGCTTCAGTAACTTAGAGTAAACAATGTTCAAGGGAGTTTAAAGCTTTGAATAAGAATGCTGAGTACATGATGCGAAGTATTGCTTTTAGTATTTCGTTGTTTCATAGCCTTTTCTTCGTCCTCCATATCCTTCTATTTATGGTAGTTAGGATTCCCTGTCGTTGTAGAGAGAGAAATAATCATGTTGATCTTTAATGCTTCTTGATGGCAAAGAGCCATTTGTCCTTTCTCGCAGAGAGTTGGTTAGTGTGGTTGCGGCTTGGTGTCAGTGTCTAGTGTTGCTTTTGCTTTATGTCAGGTGGCGTGTCACCATGCTATTGTATAGTCAGTACAAGGTTTGCAACTTTTCTCTGCTAGCTATATTTTTTAATTCGAATACCCTGACCTTTTACTTGGATATTGTGGACATGACTCATACTTGCTTGCTAGTTGTACCTTCCTTGTTGCAAGCAATGTTGTATGCTGGATGGGCATAAGCAACCATGCTGTGTTCTCACTGCAGTCTCCGTTCCTTGCTGTGATAGCGGACTTGTTGCTTCAAAAAACCTTGACGATCTTGCTGCTTGCTTGCTGCGACTTCTGCCAAAGTAGAACTAGCCCTATCTATAACAAAGATTTACAAAATTTCTGGGGGCATTAGTTCCTATCTTACTGGAGGTTTTGTCATCATTAAAACTAAACATAAATTACCTCACAAAAGTCCACCTCAAGACAAACACTGTCAAGCAACTCTTTGATGAGCCTGAGACAACAACTTCAGCACCACAATCACCGTCTCCTGATCGTGAGTTAGTACACGTAATGCAAGAACAAGAAAACTCAAGTCTTGTTTCTTATGTTGTTCTCTCTATCCTACCTCTTAGCAGAACCCACCCACTGCTACTTTTGCAACCCAAGAAGAAGTAGTAGCAGATGCTTTGAGTTAGTATGAAGAGTTACTAATTCAAGCAGAAAACCCAACAGGCAGCCCGTAGCACAATTCACAGGCAGTGGTCATACCTCATGAAGTAGGAGATCAAACAATGCGCAACAAGAGATGAACTTTGACTAGCTGCCAACCAAAATGTTGCCCTCTCCCCAACAACAACAAGAAGATAACCTCATAGAGGAGCTGCTGGAGGAGGAAATGGAAAGATACTTCATATGGTGATCTAATCGGGTAAGGTTGTATCCTGCCATCTTAGACTGGGACAACTGGGGTGAGGAAGAAGAATGGGTAACCACCTGGGCATAATGTGAAGAGATTGTTGTACTGACCTCCAAGGATTTTGGTGATCGCATTAGGGCAACAAGAAGGGTTTGCCTACAGCAGAAGGTAACCTTGAAACGCCCTAGCCCTACTAACACTAGTGACTCCGATGTTGAAGATGAAACTAAAACTGATAAGGTGGCTTGCCAAGTAACAAGGCACACCAGAATGGAAGCCAATCGGAGGCACGAGGGTCCATTGGTAAGGGGACCAGGAAGCTCACCGCAGCAACTTGTTGATGATTTTATAGTAGTACAACCAACTGCTTCAGAAAGCTCTCAGGAAGACCAAATTCTACTACCTTCTATTTTCAAAGCGAGGCAGGATGCCAATGAATCTGCTATAACAGAAGTCACAGAAGACAAGGCAGCAAGAACCTCTCACTATGCCCATGAAACTACCAAAAACGCAGAACAAGTAGCTGAGGCTGATATTGCAAATGCTAATGAATCCACTATGATGAACTGGTAGTAGACAAGGCAACAATCACTTCACAAATCACTGATGAACCTACTGTAGGAGAGATTGAAATAGACAAGGCAGTGCCGATCTCTCGGACACCAAGTGTACAGGCACAAGGAAGTACACAAGGTGGGATCTCGGAGATAGTAGGAGATGTAGAAACTACTTTGCAATACCTAGTAACCTCACTGAAGTTGCAACACCTTCTGCTGAAGATCTAGTTTATATTGCTGCTGAAAATGATTATTCTTGAAGATACTCTAGATTCACAGACAGTTGAACATAATGAAGATGAACAACTATTAGACGACAATGACACTCCTTCCAAGAGTAATGCAAATGAGGAGACTATTTTATAGAAGATAAGGATGTGCAGAATGATCTAGCTAATGATGATGTTCTTGTCGAGCCAAACACTAAAGCGCCACCTACTATGGAAGATATAGTAGAGAAAATGAAGGCTATAGAGACAAAACATGAAGCAGAAGAAGCAATGGCGAAGGAGAAGGCAGATAAACTTGTACTGGAGCAAGTTTGGCAAATGAAGCAGCAACTCAAGCCATGGAGAAAATATTGGCTACGGAGCAAGCAGATATGCTACTTGTACTGATGCAAGACCAGCAGACATTGCAGTGGCTAAGTTAATGGATGCTCAACAAGGTTTGACCTCGGAGTCAGCTAATGTAGTTTGTACTGATGCAAACCTCACAAATGAAGTTGAGACTCAAGGCAAATCAGATGCAAGAATAGAAGTTGAGATACCTACTTTAGCTACTGACCATCATGCAGGACAAGTTGAGGGGGAACAATAGCTAGCTGAATCATGATAGCAACATGAGAAGGCCACTACTCATAGTGAGCCTACTAGACAATCTCATGGAGTAACAAAAGAGGTTGCAGCTAGAAGTTCACATGTAAAAGAGATAAGGAGACCACCAGCTCCAACTCCAGCAACCCCAACTAACAATTGTGAGGATGAATTAGATATCAGAGGGAGAAATGTATCATCCTCTCCTGAAGATTTCCACTCACAGAAGTGGCTCAGGCGCCTATCTGATATAGCACAGGCGGCAGCTAACAGACATAAGAGACAGATGGAGAAGTCTCTTGAGCGTGAAAACGAAACCATAGTGGGAATTAGACAATCCCATATGGAATTAAACCTGCCAACTAGTGTTGCTATGCAAGAGGTGCTAGAAAGATTTGAACGCAGTGTGTCAACTACTAAGGTCTCGATACAACAGCTATGCAGGTCAATGAGCAATGATGCTTCTAGGGTACTCAAAGCCCTTGGATCTATTTCTGAAGAAGTATCTTTGGTTCTAAAAAGCATGAGAGACCTGAAAAACTAGTTCGTGAATGAGGCATGAGCTGAAAAGCATTGGATGGAGGAACTTGTCCGAAAATTCAACAGCTACACCAATGGACAAATTATTAGCCTCACATTCACAATGAAGGAAAGGCTGAAAGAGTATAAGGAAGGTCTACATTCCTTGAAGGATGAATTCTTTCTACTGCGGCAGCAGAAGGCCGATGATAGAATAATATTGGTCAATACCCAAAGGATACTAGAAGCGCATACTGGAATCAATATTGATGATGTCAAAAAGGACAAGGCATGCTAAACAACAACAAAATGGAACAGCAAGAATGGTTCATTGCTGAACAACCAAGATAAGAATAGGAAACTAAGGCGAGGATACATGAATGGAAGACTCACAAACAACATGATTTTGAGAGATCGTTGCAGGAGCCAAAAGCAAGGTTGTGAAATATCTTTGGAAAGGAAAATGATAAACTCCACAAGATCTATCTTATTATAGCCATGGTTCATGATCAACATGCTCATAGAAAGCAGCCTGCCACCTCAAGTGAAAGAAAATAGGATGCCAATCCAAACTTATCAATCCTCTCTAAGTACAAGTATTGGTTGCGACACGATTGTTCAGAGTAGCAGCTAGAGGATCTTCGTACTTATCAAATCCTAACAAAGATAAATTCTACTGAAGAGGAAATTGATCATTGGAGGTTGGCTAAAATTCCAAATACTTCGAGTACCTACTGAGTGAAGGAAAGTACAACAACGTCGAAGGTTCCACCAGAGACAAGCTGAAAGACTATGAAAGCAACGACACACAAGAGTACTTCCATTTCTGATTGAGCTTAAAGGCTTGAAGTGGGATAAGTACAATATTTCCCCTTCTGATGAATGGTGGCTGATGGAAGAACTCACTCCTGAGGTGCAGCTTGAATACGGGAACGTCGAACGGAAAATTTACACTGAATAGTGGAGGTACACTGAGAATGATCCTGACAAATCCAGAAGGAGTAGGGAGCTGAAAGAAGAAGACAAATCAATACACATAGGCAAAAAGCATGGCAAGTAGCACTTCACGAAGCATCACTGGAAAAAGAATGAACGGTGACTTAATGCTAGGTAAAATTTTCTTATCTAAGTTGTGGATGTAAGATTGTTTCTGTTTGGCACATGCTTACTGTAACTGTTATAGATAGGCATATCTAATGGAAAATAGTTATAATTATTGCCAAATGATTACAGCTCGTAATCATACATTATGCATGTTGCATTTTAAGTACCTTTTGATGAATAACTGTTTATTATAACAGTTTGTTGTTTCGTGACATTAAGTACTTTTTCTCTTAGAGATTCAACATCATAAAAAGGGGGAAATTGTTAGGAAATTTATGTTTTAGTTTTGATGATGACAAAACCTCTTGTAAAGTAGGAGCTAGTGCCCCCCATAAATTCTGTAAATCTTTGTAATAGATAGGACTAGTTCTACTTAGGCAGAATTTGCAGCAAGATCGAGGTTACTTGAAGCAACAACATTGCTTGCTGCAAGGAAAGTACAACTAGCAAGCAAGCAGGAGTCATGTCCACAGAGTCGAAGTCAAACTTAAAAGTTAGAGGATGCGAATTTAAAAATATAGCCAATGGAAACAAGATTCAAACATTGTACTGACTATCCAATTGCGCGGGGACACATTACCTGACATAAAATAAAAGCAACATTGGACACTGACACCAAGCCACAACCACTCTGACCAACTCCCTGCAAGAAAGGATAAACGACTCTTTGTCGTACTTAGGGCATTAAATCTCAACATGATTATTTCTCTCTCTTCAACGAGAAGGAATTCCAACTGCTATAAATAGAACGAGATGGAGGACGAAGCAAAGGATACCATACTACTGAAAACTCAAAGCATTACTTCGCACCAAGCACTCAGCATTCTTATTAAAAGCTTCAACTCATACACTCTAATAATCATACAAGTGTTTATGAAAAGTATACAAGAGCAATATAGCAAGCACGCAAGTGAAGATCAAAGCTGCAACAACACTTAAGTCAAGCTAGCTCTCAAGCTTTGCCTCGATCCTAATCCTTCTCAACCAAGAAAACTTGCCCACATCTCAATTGATATTCCGGTTTAGTGGCAGCTGCTAGAAGTTGAAGAAAAAAATTCATTGAAACAAACTTGCGAAAAGTTTTTGAAATGGGGAGTCATCATTTGCATTAGGGATTCAAAAGCTGACTAGTTTTCTGAGGAAACTGTGTACAATAGAGGAGTATCCTTCCGAGGATAGACAAAAACTATTGTAAGGAGCTAAGTTGGACTTAGACCTTGGAGTACCTAAGTTGTACTGTGAGTAAACTTTTTAGGGGATTTTCCAAATGTATGAGGGAAGAGTGGACGTAGAAGGATTACTGGTAGGTGGCGCATCATTCGCCTTACTAAATTAATATATATATAAATATATACTTATCCTTGATCTACTACTCTAACTAGTAGAATGGTAAATAAGGGTCGATCCCACGAGGAACGGTCGAAAATTTTTGCTTAAGGTATTAAACTATTATGATCAAGCAATATAATATAAATAAGCTAGTAAACAATAAAGAAGTGGGGTGGAGTTTTGATGGAATCACAACTAATACCTAAATTTATATTAAGCAAATCAAATAACAATTACTCTAAAAGTACTTAGCAAATTGACAATTCAAGTAAACAAAGATAAGAGAATGCTTTTTTTGGTTTTATGAATGATAAAAAGAATTCATCCCTTGATCGAGTATCCCATTGGCCAGAATAATTTATATAATTGATGTTACTACCCGATTGATTTATCCTTAGAATCCCTACTCCAAGATTAATAACAAGCTCTATTAACCTTGTTGTCTCTTAAGTATAATTAATCAAAACAAGCTCTTCAATTAATCCTACTCAACTTATCAATTCCTAGAACAAGCTCTGTAAGAATAAATAGTCAAATGCATTAAGAATCAACATAACGGAGTAGATACGACATAAAACTGACAAGCTCGGTTTTAGTGGTTGAACTCTATGTTATCCCCCAATAGAATAAATCCATTGTTCGCTACATGGGAATCGGATTCATAACAATTACTGATTACAAACCCAATTTTAGCAACACACAAAAAAATATCCAAATAGGTGATCAAACCACAATTCAAATTATAAGTGTGAATCAACAATCCCAAATAACATAGAACATTCTAAAACATAATCCAATCGGTTAATAACCGTAAAAATTACATAAACATCCTAAATCCAAGGTTCAACTATTGATCAAGGGCTGAAATTAGAGTGATAGCCACTTATATCAACTATTACAAAGTAAAACAAGTGAAAATCAAAGAAGACATTAATTTAAGGTAGAATAAACCAAAAGTTTGAGTTGATGATCTTGATCTTCAACCCTCTTCCAATTCCTTGCTTCCAATGGTGAATGATGGCTGAATATGTGTGAGAAATGGGTGCTTGGTTAGGTTAAATTCGAAATTAACCTTATATATATAGAGGAGAAAGTGTTGGCTAAAAAAAAGCCAAAAACATGTTTCAGGATTAAAAATAGGGTACCGGGTCGTGGACGCGAACCTGAGTCGGGGCCGTGAACCCTTTATTTTGCTTAAGCCAGGTTTTGGTTCGCTGGACTGATCGTGGCTGTGAAGAACCATTACTTAGATTTTGGCTGGGTTTCACTGGATTGGTCGCGGCCGCGTCCATAAGTCGCGGGCACCACATCGCTTTCGAACCTCTTCCCTCTTGTTTCATCCTTGGCTCGTTCTTCATTCCGGACTTCTTCGAGACTTGTTTTTGGTCCTATATTGCCTGTATTATCCTGAAACGAGCTCAAAAACATTAAATGGTCCAATAATACAAATATGAACAATACACGGTCAAATATGCATGCAAAATGTCACACTTAATTCGACCTAAAATGCATGTATGAACACGTGCACCAAATCTCCCCAAAGTTAAACCTCTGTTCGTCTCGAATAGATTGAAAAAAAGAAAAAAAAAAAAGAAAAGGACACGTGTTAGGAAAGATTTAAGTGCCGAATTCAGTTTCAGACGAAGTTTTTAAAAGCAAGGCAATCATGATAAGATGAGTATATGTGATATAACAACTTCAGCTACTTTTGAGACTTGAAAACCCTCAACTAAAGATCCTCACCGGGTGAGTGTATCAAATGGTAGTGTTTTTTGCTTACATTGAAATGAATGCAACGACTACCATATGCTTGCCAATCTTCTAAATTCGAATTTGTACTCGATATGTGTGACAAAGAATTAAAAATATTTTATTTTTTGTTGTAATGTTGGCTTGAGGTAAGTGGGATAGGTGTGGGCAAAAGTGACTAATTCTTGGACTAATTGAGTTAGCTACTCTCAATCACTCCTCAAACAATATTCACTCTTTCATCATTCTCTCACTTCCCTAGTAAACCAATCCCTAAATTGATTTCTTCACCCTACTATAAACTCACAACCTAAATGCTTCGTTTTTCAATTCTCCCTTGGATGTGTTTTCTTTTGAATTTCCAACTTTGAGAACATTGGTCAAAAATCATTTATGTTACTAGTCTCTCCCAATTAATGCACTAAAAATATACATCCAACTTTTTCTTCCCTTTTCTGATTATCGAATTTTTTTTTTTCAACTATTTACAAACTAGGGAAGACTAGTTTTCCCAATTCTTTACCTATTGTTTCAATTCTCTTCACCCTTCAATATTTCCAATAGTTTTACCCTTTTAATCCCAATTCTTTACCCGACTACCTTCCAACCGCCTCCCTCATACTCAAATAGCCCAATTAGGGTCAAAACCTAAATCTGAAGGTATTCGGCTTGTAGAGTTGGGCTATCAAACGAAAAGCTAAAAGCTCAAGGGGGTAACTAGGGGCAATTTTTTTTTTTGGGTGAAAAGCTTTAGCATTTTCAAGTTTACAAATAAGCTAAAAGTCAAGAATTACCTAAGATCGTTTTCTAAGTCACACAATGTACTGACTTATTCAAAATAGAGAATCAAGGCAAGTTCTAGAGACAATCACATGCAATCAATGAAATACACACCGAAAGAAGGTATAAGTAACTTCAAATTGGGAGTACAATTGAAGCTCAAAAACTCACAAGGCAAATTTTTCTTGATCAAAAGTTCTAAGTACAAGCTCAATTCACCTCAATTGCCTATCATGCTCTATCATTTGCCATTTTTCAATTTTTTTGCAAAAGATCACTTCATCATTAACTGTTCGCCAATTATCAATCCCCATCACTATCCATAATCAAGACAAGATCGAAAGTGACCAATACATACACCTACCACCCCCCCCTTCTCCAAAATTGGTTGAAAACCAAAATTTTGTGGGAAAGAAAGGGGTACGAATTGGTGTTCTACAAGAGGCAATCAATCAACACTAACAATTGGTTCGACTTAACAAGATAACTAAGCAATTAAACTAGACTAAACACTACTAGCTACGAAATTAAAACAACTAAAGCGTGCAAGGACTAACCAGACCAAAATCATTAGTCTAAAACATCAAACTAACCAATCAAAGCATAAGAAAGGGCCCGTAGGCCAATCTAACAAATAAGCAATTAATTCAAATCCACCATCCAAATTCACCATCACAAGGGCACACAGGCCAACATCTAAGGCAAATCAAATAAAAAAGGAATAAAAGCAACTAAGCAGCAAATGCAAAAACGGAAATGAAACACCGAGCGGCCAAGACGTCCCACTACCACCCCCTTCCCCAAACTTGGTTGAAAAACAAAGTTTGTGGGAAAGAAATTGGGACAATTTGGTGCTCTAACTCACAGAGGGTACTGTGGTGGTGGATGCTGAGGGTCGTCGAAGCCCCAATGCGAACGCAGTTGTGCCATGAAGGTCTCCATTTGGGCCCAACGGGTGTCCTATGTCTCACTCCGAGTAGTTACAGACTCAAGAATAGTCTGCTGCTGCTCCTCTATGGAAGTGAGGTGATCCTCCATTGAAGTGAATCGGCTATCCACATCCATCTGGAAGTCCCATTGGGATTGGATAGCTACAGTGGGCCTCTTCCTCTATGGTCTGCTCGTCTGCCTACTACCTCCTGCCTCTGCTTTTGTTTTCTCTTCTTCTTCCTGAGGTACCGGACCCCTTCCTGTCTGGTACTTTCTTAGCTCTGTGGCATTCGGGTTCCTAGAAGCTTCCATGTGCACCAGGGAGCTCATACTCAGGTTTTCAGTGCGCCGAAGGTTGACAATCCTTGTCAACTGTGGGTTGGGCAACCGAAAAAACGGGCCCCTATTTTGGATGACGTAGGGCACCGTCTTCTTCTCCCGACTTCGGGGTACCCTATTTCTATACCCCTATGCAACAATGCACATGTTCTCCATATCTTCCCAAGTGAGATGGTACGATGTGGATACTGAAGACAAATTTGTCAGCGGGATCTTTGTAGTGCCCATCAACTGAAACGTGATGATGTACGGTCTGCCATCACACTTTTCGGAGTTGGCCCAAACCTTAAGTGTGCTAAAGAATTCCCACACGAGGCACTTGTATGTAGGCTTCGATTCTATAAATTTCCAAGGCCTACCCGAGTCAATAGAGCATTTACATTTTCGAGAATGCCCATGGCCTCAAGGATGTCGTTCTGGCTATACCAGGTGGGCATAATGGATCGATGAAAGAGCTTTATGAACCAGTCCTTATGTGTGGGGTTCTCTAACACAATATCGTATGCCCGACTATCAACATAAGGAAGGGTAGATGCTGGGACTTGAGGTGGCTCGATCTCAGGCTCTTGTATGGGCGCCTTCCCCTTTCCTTTGCATTTGCTTGTGGTGGCTTTTGGAGGTGCCATTAAATCCTACAATCAATACACCAAATCTCTAAAACTAGTGGCGATACAACGAATCAAAATTCACGTATAAAGTACCTAAGTGTACCTAAATTTGACTATATATCTAACAGAAAACAAGTCTGAGTGTGTCAACTATGCAATGACAACCAATTCACAATAAATGAGGTTATACATTACAATAAGATCGACAATTGGACTAAAAAACTAGATAAAATAGTCAAAATTAGCTAACTTAGGCATAGCAATCTAACGCACATCACATGTTCGATGAATTGCCACAATGAATTTTCCATTCTGAAACTCACAAATCTTTACTCAAACAATTTACCCACTCAATCAACAAGTAATTATACGAACTATCAGATCAAGTTTCATCATTCGAATGCATAAAGACATATCAATCGGTAAAAAAATAATACAAATTAATTGTATGTATAACCAACTTCAATAAAAACGAAAACAAACATGAAATTAACCCTCAATCTAAACAATGGATTCAATAATACACAATAATGGATCAAAAGAGGGAGATAGTTGTACTCACCAGTCGAGTTTAGACGAAGACATTTGAATTGGTGATTTTCACGCCCTTTTGTGACCCGACTAGAATTTGTGCTCCAAATCCGAAATTAATCGGATGAATGTGTGCAATAGAGTGGGTAGTGACTGGTGTGTGTTTTGAATGAGTTTAGAAGTGAAAAATCGAAGGATTTTGGGAGATTTGTTTGTGTTCCTCGCAAGATTTCGAAGAGAGGGGGACAAGTGACCTGTTTTTCGCGAATTAAGGCTTTATTTTGTTCAATATGTCACAGACGCGAACCTCATTTGTGGACGCGAACAGTTGTTTGAAGGTGACCCCTGCTTCTGAAGTCGTGGTCGCGACTTCAAGTCGTGGGCGCAAGAGGTTGTTCAAAGCTGATGCCTCATCATTGAGTCGCGGGTGCTACTGGTACTTGCGGTCGCGATCCTTCGTTCGAAACTTAGAGTCAAAAATGGGTCGCGGTCGCGACTTGGTCTCTCGGGCGCGACCTTGTGCACGAAATGAGGTCCTGTTTTTTGGCCTTCCTCACCCTCATTTTGTGCTATCTTCTTGCATTGAAAGGCTAGGGGTTGGTTGTGGTGTTTAATCCCTACGCTGATGAAACAAAAACGCTAAGAAACAATTAAAAATAGACAACTGAACAATCTAAACTACGAAATTTAACAAAGGAAAGCAATAAACGTCGAGTTGCCTCCCGACAAGCGCCTTTATTTAACATCGTTGGCTCGACGGAAGCTCATTTAATCCACCAGAGGATCCTCCACGTGCTCCTCTTCTTCGGATGTGCCTTGGAGGTGCTCTAGATCTGGCTTGAGGAGATGCCCGTTGACTTTGAAATTTTTTCCGGTTTTGCCGCTTTCAATCTCGATGGCGCCATATCAAACACCTTAGTGGCAACAAAAGGTCCTATCCACCTTGAACGAAGTTTGCCCGGAAATAACTTCAATTTGGAATGATATAATAACACTTTCTCCCCAACCACAAAAGTTTTCTGGGTGATCCTTGAGTCATGGAAAGCCTTCATTTTCTCCTAGTAAATCATGGCATTTCAAAGGCTTCGTTTCGGATTTCTTCAAGCTCTTGCAATTGGAGCTTTCGGTGTACACCAGCCTTATCGAGTTTCATATTGCATCTTCGAATAACCCAGTAGGCTTTGTGTTCAAGTTCAACCGGGAGGTGACATGGCTTTCCATAAATAAGTCGATAGGGAGACATACCAATTGGAGTTTTATAGGCGGTCCTATACTCCCATAATGCATCATTGAACTTCAATCTTTGCGATTTAGTTTAACAGTCTTCTCCAATATCGACTTAATTTACTGGTTTGAAGTTTCACCTTGTCCGTTAGTTTGTGGGTAATAGGGCGTCGAAACCTTGTGTAAAACAGCATATTTCTTCAGTAATGCGTCGACTGTTCAGTTGCAAAAGTGTGTGCCTCTATCACTTATAATGGCTCTTGGAATCCCAAACTCAGCAAAAATGTTGGATTTAACAAACTCAACCACAACTTTGGAGTCATTGGTTTGGGTTGCTTTCGCCTCCACCCACTTGGACACATAGTCAAAGGCAAGAAAAATGTACAAGTTCCCATAAGACGAAGGGAACGGTCCCATGAAATCCATATCCCAAACATAAAAAATCTCACAATCTACGATCGAGCTTTGGGGCATTTGGTTTCTATGAGAAATATTACATGTCTTTTGGAAATTGAGGCATGATTTGCAAAATGTGTGGGCATCTTTGAACAATGATGGCCAAAAGAAACCACTCTCTAGGACCTTGTGTGCAGTCCTCTTTGAACCAAAATGCTCGCCACAAGCATAAGAGTGACAAAAAGCAAGTATAGAGTGGAATTCAGACTCTGGGACACACCTCCGAATAACTTGGTCGGATCCGTGCTTCCACAAGTATGGATCATTCCACACGTAATGTTGGGCATCACTCCTTAACTTGTCTCTTTGAGCCTTAGTCATCCCGGTAGGGAATACTTTAGCAACAAGGTAATTTACCAAATCTACATACCACGATGTCACAGCATCAGAGGCTACAAATAACTGTTCATCGGGGAAGCTCTCCTTCAAAGGCATTTCATTCCCCTCTTGTGTTAATCGGCTTAAGTGGTCAGCCACCGAATTCTCCTTCCCTTTCTTATCCTTGATTTCCAAATCAAATTCTTGAAGTAGTAAAATCTATCTTATAAGTCTTGGTTTAGCTTCCTTCTTTGATAATAGAAACCAAAGAGCTGCATGGTCAGAAAAAAACGATAATCTTAGTACCAAGCAAGTATGATCTAAACTTCTCTAAAGCGAAAACTATAGCCAAAAGTTATTTTTATGTGGCAGTATAGTTTGCTTGTGCCGGATTTAGGGTCCCTGAAGTATAGTAGATCACATGAGCCGTTTCTCCTTTCTGCTACCCCAAGTCAGCTCCCGCTGCATAGTCACTAGCATCGTACATTATCTCGAACGATAGTGTCCAATCCGGTGGTTAGATAATGAGAGGTGATGTAAGGGTCTCTTTCAACTGATCAAAGGTGATCTTGCAATCAGTCGACATCTAAAATTCGATATCCTTTTGCAATAGCCTACATAGAGGGGCTGAAATCTTTGAGAAATCCTTGATAAATCGCCTGTAGAAACCTGCATGGCCAAGAAACGATCCCACTTCCCACACAGTTGCGGGGTAAGGCAAGGTAGTAATAAGATCAACTTTAGATTTATAAACTTCAATGCCCTTTGCTGAAATGATATGCCCAAGAACTATGCCTTGTTCAACCATAAAATGACATTTTTCGCAATTCAACGCAAGATTCATGCAGCTGATGAAAGTAAAAACTACCGTTTTTCTTGCACTTTTCACGTTCATATTTTGTAAGGAATTACGTATAATTGATATGTTCATGTGTGATTTTTTAACTTTAGTGCATGTCCGAGTTGAATTTCCTTTTTAATATGATTTTATGCACTTTCGGGTGTTTTTAAGTCTTATTTTGAAGGTTAAAAAGCTCGGAGGAATTTAGAAGAATGTTCGAGTCCATTTTTGCACTCCGGCACAAATCTTGAGGCCCAAATAGGCCCAAAATGGGTCAGGGACAGGCCCAACTTAAAGATCATCAAGCTATAAAGAACGTTTGTGAAGAACTCGGGCCGAGAAAATGGATAGAAAAGCCCCAAATCGAAGAAGGCAGAAGACAAGGGCAATCGCACATGCTACGGATTCAAGCCCACAAACTGAGGCCTAAAAGAGTCCAAATCAGACCCAATAAAAGCTCAAATTGAAGTTCGTCGAGTCACGAACAAAAGTTAGGTAGGGTTCGGGCTGGGAAAACGAAAGGAAGGGGTCCAAAATAGCGACAGAAGACGAAGGTGTAAAACAGTGGAAAGGGAAACTACCGGGGCCACTACCGGACCAGCAGGATCACCGGTAGTCGGTCCAGTTTGTCATCAAAGAAACTGCCGCTGTCACGACCGACCCGGTTGCCGAACTGGCAGTTGGACCATAAGTTCACGGCCGGGCCCCTCTTTCGCGCCCTATTCAGTCCCTTGTCACGCGTAGCCACGACAAAGGCCTACAACTTTCACGTTTTTACTGAAAGCCAATTCTGAGCCAATTCTTCCCAGAATTTGCGTCAAGTTCGAATCGAGCGCATGAAGGGGGGTTCGAGCAACAACTTACAATCCCTTGTGTTCCAATTTTCTTTTTGACTATTTTACCCTTACTTTAAGGGGACTTTTCAGCTGATTTCTTACCCTTGTATGTTTGGGGAGTGGGTTTCTATAAATACCCCCTCCCCCTTTTTTTATTCACAATAACTTTTCACTTAGTCATCTTTCATTTTCAATTAGAACTCTCTCTATTTTTGCATTTTCAGAATTTCAACTAGGGTTTCTTCTCTCTTAAAGAGTGGAACTAGGGTTCTTGAGGAAATTGTAAGGATTGCTCCAAGGGGGTGACAACCTTGAAGTTTTATCGAAGATTTCTCGATTTCTATCATCAATAAGCTTTTCTTATCCTTATCTTTCTCTATTTTACTTTATTTTATTTTCTTGCTTGATGATGATATTTATTGGGTTATTGTTGATGATTCTTGCTGTTCTTGTTTTCCGAAGCAAGGAAGTAACCCGAGCTTCGGGGTTGCTGTCCATGTTATTTTCATGGTTAATTTGATTTGGGATTGGTAACCTAGGGTTTGGATTTAATAGATTTGTATGATTTTTATATGAAATTAGGCATTATTATAGGTTTGACTCGGTGGCTTGAGCTCTCGATAAGTTAGCCTTCTTTTTTATAATAGTGCACTCAGGAAATGATGATTTGGACCTTAGGCTAGGGTTTGCCACCCTCTTGAAGAAATCCAATTTGGTCCTAAGTGAGCTTAGGATTAGATTTTGTGCCTTAGATTGATAAGGAAGGAAATCTAATTCGCGAACTCAAATCAATTAAAACTCGATTTATAAGACAAAGACATTTAAAGAAGAAGACCTATAAAAAGAGGGAATAGAGCCTAAGAAGTCTCGATTGGGATAAACAACGATAGTCTAGGTTGTGCGTGTAGAGAAATCTCACCCCTACATCGGTCTATAATGTAGGAGAAGCCACATAGATTGTTTTAGTCTACTCAATTGGTATTCGGGGCCCGGGGTTGATTTTGTTTGCTATCCATTTAGATATTCTTTATAGAACCCCATTTATTCTCCAACATTAGATATGGCACCTAAACCATATCCCGGGATTTCTATCTATTGGGACGCTATTTAGGTATGAGTTCAACCAATTGTTCCCTCTTTATCTTGACTTAATGGTCTTTGGACATTAACCCCTCAAAATTTGGGTGAAACCGAGTTTCGGGAAGCATTTTACCTTATTTATCCCTGTCTATCTTTTTATTCCATTTAGTAAAAATCAACTCTTAACTCCAATCGCTAAACTTAGGAAATTATGATTCGGGTAGTTCACATGGATGTCCTCTCTGTGGATCGATATAATACTACCTCTTTTTGAATTTCGTACACTTGTGAGAGTGGAAAGTTATTCAAAATAAACACATTTTGAACGATTTTTCGGAACAAGTTCAACACCTTTTCAAGATTTTAACAAGATTATCAAGACATTTTTCAAAAGACTCACCATACATGCTAAAATCGTCCATGAAGACCTCAATAATATGCTCAACATATTCAGAAAAGATACTCACCATGCACCTTTGAAATGTGGTCGGGGCGTTGCATAGCCCAAATGGCATTCTGCTCCATGCAAAAGTACCAAAGGGACATGTAAATGTGGTCTTCTCTTGATCTTCCGGTGCAATGTCTATTTGGAAATACTCAAAGTATCCATCCAAGAAGCAACAAAATGAATATCTGGCTAATCTTTCTACCATTTGGTCAATGAATGGCAAGAGGAAGTGATCTTTGCGGGTCATGGCATTCAACTTGCGGTAATCTATGCACACCCTCCACCCAGTTCGCAAACGGGGGGAAACTAATTCCCCCTCTTTATTCTCCACTACCATCACTCCCGAATTTTTTGGCACGACTTGTGTTGGGCTTATATACTTGCTATCCGATATAGGGTAGATAATCCCAACGTCGAGTAGCTTGATGACTTCCTTCTTCACCACCTCCATCATAGGTGGGTTAAGTCTCCTTTGTGGTTCCCGACTTGGTTTTGAATCCTCCTCAAGTGGAATGTGGTGCATACAAAGAGATGGACTAATGACATTGATGTCGGCAATAGTCCAACCAATTGCCCCCTTATGTTCTTTAAGGACCTCTATCAAGGATGCTTCTTGGTTTGGAGACAACTTAGATGAGATGATCACCGGTAGTGTCTCATTCGCTCCTAGGTAAGCATACTTCAAGTGGTTAGGAAGAGACTTGAGCTCAAGGGTCGGAGCTTCTACCGTAGAAAGTAACATCTTCTTGTGTGAATCCGGCAATGGAATGAACTTTTGCTCATATCTTGGTAGCGATGGCTTAGGTGCATGCATTTGTGCCACTGTTTCCACCAATGCCTCATTAGTCTCCCAAACCTCTTCTTTTCCCTTCTCTAAGTGAGTGGTGAGTGCAACTTCTGTTGGATCCGTACAGGACAAATCAAACAACTCTTTCACAAGTGGATCAATAACATCAATGGAAAATACAAAATGAACATCCTCCAGGAATCACATTGCATCAAAGATATTGAACTTGACAGTTCGACCATCAAAATCCATCGTGAGGGTGCCCTCACGAACATCGATCTTAGTTTGGGAAGTGTTTAGAAATGGTCTTCCCAACAAGATCGGTGTGGATATTGATGAATCCCCTTGCATGTCCAACATTCTCCGGGAATCGCATTGCATCAAAGATATTGAACTTGACAGTTCGACCATCAAACTCCATCGTGAGAGTGCCCTCATGAACATCGATCTTGGTTTGGGAAATGTTTAGAAATGGTCTTCCCTACAAGATCAGTGTGGATATTGATGAATCCGCTTGCATGTCCAACACATAAAAATCAGTCGGGAACACGAATTCATCAACTTCAACTAGCACGTCCTCAATCACCCCATCAAGATATGAAGTGCTTCCGTCAGCTAGTTGAATAACGACTCTTGTTTCCTTTGAGTGGTTCCAAATTTAAAGAATGAAAAATTGAGCGTGGAATAACATTAATTGAAGCTCCTAAGTCGAGCATTGCACGTTCAATCTTACAGTTACATATCTTGCATGGAATTAAAAACATTTCGGGATCTTTACACTTCGGTGGAGGTTTCTTTTGGAAGATTGCGGATACACTCTCTCCCATTATCACTTTTTCATTCCACTTTAGTTTCCTCTTGTTGGTGCACAAGTCCTTGAGGAACTTAGCATACCTCGGGATTTGCTTTACGACATCCATCAAAGGGATGTTTATCTCCACCTTTCGAAACACTTCTAACATCTCCTTATCTTTGTTCTTATCCACTGTTTTTACGACTCGGCTTGGAAACAGGAGTGGCTGAGTCGGGATAGGAGGTGAAACTTTAAATTTCTAAGCAGCAAGGGTCAGGGCCGCGGTTGGAGGTGGCAGTCGCGATGAGTCAGACATAGCTGAAGGTGGGCTCTCGCAGAGATGGTCGTAGGTGCGACTGGGGGTCGCGGGCGCGACCTTTTTTTCGAAACTACCTCCAGTTTCAGCTTTAGTTTCAACTTCTCCTTCAATTTTCCCCTGAATTTCATCCTCCAAACGATGTCCGGGCTTGTTAAGCTCTCCAAGTATCACTTCGCTTCTGAGGGTGATGGCACTGATATTTTTAGGGTTGATTTTTCGGTTGAGACGGCAGTTTGCCACTGTTTGCACTTTCAAGTCGAGACACTGAGGTTGCAAGTTAGCTAACTTGCATTTCAAGGTTCTTGATGCTCGATTGAGTGTCCTTCTGAAACTGGACAGTGTTGGTTGCTAGACTCTTCACAATGTCTTCAATGATGGATCGGATGATGATTCGGACCATTATTTTTGTTGGTATATCCCTCTAGGTTGAGGTGCTCGACCTTGGCCTTGGTCACTTTGTTGGCCACCTTGGTTATCATGCATACCGAAAGTTTGGATGATCTCTTCACCTGGGATTGTAGCTTTGAGAATAAGGGTCATACCTCCTTCCCCTGTTGAAGCTACCAATGACGTTTGCGTGAGCTTCGATCTCTTCACCCAAGATTGGGCATCTATCGGTATTATGGTCGGTAGTTTGGCAAATCCTACACGGCCTAGGGGCTTGAGTGTTGCCCAAGGCCACCTTTTTTACCAAGTTAGTGAGCTGCTCTAATTTGTCATCAATGGTTGAATCATGTATCTCCCTAACCGTCCTTGTTGGATCACGACACCCAGATTTTTGGGTATTTGTAGCCATCTTTGAAATTAACGAGCGTGCGGCTGTTGGAGTCTTGTCAACTGATGCTCCTCCACTTGCCGAGTCGATCATGTTCCAGTCAGTCAAGGATAGGCTTTCATAGAAGTACTGTATAAGAAGCTGATCAGTGATCTGGTGTTGTGGACAACTAGCAACTAACTTACTAAACCTTTCCCAATATTTGTATAGTGTCTCTCCTTGGCACTGTCGAATACCGCTGATTTTCTTCCGAATATTTGTGGCCCGAGAGGCTGGAAAACACTTTTCAAGGATTTGTCTCTCCATTTATTCCCACGTTGTAATAGAAGCCGGTGGAAGGTAGTATAGCCAATCTTTGGCTAGATCTTTTAAAGAAAACGGGAATGCCCTTAACTTTATTTGCTCCTCCGGACCTTAGTAGGCTTCATTCTTGAACATACAATATGAAACACCTTGAGATGCTTATGTGGGTCTTCTCCCGAAAGACTGTGGAAAGATGGTAGCAAGTGTATAAGACCCTACTTCAATTCGAAAATCGTGTCCTCTTCAAACTCAGAGAAGGTAATACATAGGGGTTGGTGTGTGACCCCCGTTTTTGGTAGCTCCTTCATGGTTCTCTTGAGTCCCTTTCATTCTCCATTTCTTCTCTCGGTTCTTCTTCTGGTTCAAGATTTAATCCTTCAAATTCTCCACAAAATTGCTCAATTGCTCTTGCTTGCTCAAAACTCGTTCTCGAAGAACTATATCGGGTTCAAACAATAGCTCTTTGTGCCCTTGAGCATGTGTGAACATCCACTATATCAAGACAAAAAAAAAAAAAAATAGTAAATGATTATCAAAAAATAAAACGTAACAAAAATACTTAACTAAAATGATAAAATAATGCTTAATAGTAAAAACAAAACCATTCTAACACTGTTGCCCGGCTATATATATATATATATATATATATATATATATATATATATATATATATATATATATATATATACTTATCCATGATGTATTATTCTAATTAGTAGAGTGGTAAATAAGGGTTGATCCCAGAAGGAACGGTCGAACAATTTTGCTTTAGGTATTAAACTATTATGATCAAGCAATATAATATAAATAAGCTAGTAAACAATAAAGATGTGAGAGAGAGTTTTGATGGAATCACAACTAACACCTAAATTTATATTAAGTAACTCAAATAACAATTACTCTAAAAGTACTTAGCAAATTGACAATTCAAGTAAACAAAGATAAGAGAATGATAAAAAGAATTCAACAGTTGATCGTGTATCCCCTTGGCCCGAATAATCTATATAATTGATGTTACTACCCGATTGATTTAGCCTTAGAATCCCTACTCCAAGATTAATAACAAGGTCTATTAACCTTATTGTCTTTTAAGTATAATTAATCAAAACAAGCTCTTCAATTAATCCTACTCAACTTATCAATTCCTAGAAAAAGCTCTCTAAGAATCAATAGTTAAATGCATTAAGAATCAAGATAATGGAGTAGATTAGACAAAAAACTGACAAGGGATTCTAAGGCTAAATCAATTCTAGCAACACACAAACAAATATCCAAATGGGTGATCAAACCACAATTCAATTCATAAGTGTGAATCAACAATCCCAAATAACATAGGACATTCCAAAACATAATCCAATCGGTTAATAACCGTAAAAATTACATAAACATCCTAAATCCAAGGTTCAACTAATGATCAAGGGCTGAAATTAGAGTGCTAGCCACTCATATAAACTTTTACAAAGATAAAACAAGTAAAAATAAACACAGACATTAAAATAAGATAGGATGAACAAAAAGATGGAGTTGATGATCTTAATCTTTAACCCTCTTTCAATTCCTTGCTTCCAATGGTGAGTGGTGGTTGAAAATGTGTGAGAAATGGGTGCTTGGTTAGGTCAAATTCGAAATTGACCTTTTATATATAGAGCATAAAGTGTTGGGTGGAAAAATGGCCAAAACGTGTTTCAGGATTAAAACTAGGGTACCAGGTCGCGGCCGCAAACTTGAGTCGCGGCCGCGAACCCTTTATTTTACTTAAGCTAGGTTTTGGTTCGCTGGACTGGCCACAACCACAAATGGCAGTCACGGCCGTGAACCATTACTTGGATTTTGGCTGGGTTTCGCTGGATTTTGGCTGGGTTTCGCTGGATTGGTCGCTGGCGCGACCATAAGTCGCGAGCACGACATCTCGTTTGAACCTCTTCCTTCTTTTTTCATCCTTGGCTCGTTATTTGTTCCAGACTTCTTCGAGGCTTGTTTTTAGTCCTATATTGCTTGTATTGTCCTGAAACGAGCTCAGCACATTAAATTATCCAATAATACCAATATGAACAATACACGGTCAAATATGCATGCAAGTGTCATTAAAATGAAACTTAGTTCGACCTAAAATGCATGCATGAACATGTGTACCAATTACCACCACCTTCGAACAACTATAAACTTTGTGTTCTACTTTTATATTGCTTTTATTTGTTGTTGCTGGCATACTACATATCTGCTGCATTGATTTGTAATAAAATGTTTTGCATATTCTGCTGCACATAAATCTCCCTTGAGCATTACTTACTGTAAATTACTTAAGCTTAATTTGATCAGTGCCTACGACGTTAAGCCAACTTACTGTATTAGCTTTGCTGCGAGAAAAATTTCTTGCAGTAAGCATCAATCTTATGCTCGGAGTATTTGAAAAACAGAAAATCGAGTTAGGGTTTATTCATCCTCCTCTAAACCTTTACCACTTGGGACGAACAATGAAGTTACTGTGTGCAACAAAGGCCATAAATATTCTGATTGCTTCAAGTCTTTCCATAGGGGGAAACTTTTCATCGAAATCTATTCCTTCCTCCTGACAGTAGACTTTAGCAACTAACCCTTCTTTGTTCTTGGTAACAAGCCCTGGCTCATCTAGCTTGTTTTTTAACATCTATTTGGTCCCAATTATAACTTGATGAGGAGGCATGGGAACCAAATTCCAAACTTGACTCTCTCAAACCCATCGAGCTTTTTCTGCATGGCTTGTACCAAATTAGGATCAGTTAGAGCTTCCTCAATGGTACCGGGTTCCGTTTCGAATATATGACTTCATAAGGTGCATATTTTCTTGTCCTTACTCCATCATTATTCTCCCTATCACCAAGGTTTGGTAAATAATCGCTGAGGCACCTTCTGTCTTGTTCCAAAGTTTGATTCACAACACTTTGTTGAGCTTCTTGTGATGTAGCCTTTGTTATAGGATTAACAGTTCCTATAGCTGCTACTCCATCCTCTACAATAGGTTCTTCCTCAGCTAGAGTTGTTGTAGGATCTCCACATAAGGAACTTGTTTCTCATCTTTTTCCAACCTGATCTTTTCAACCTTTGTTGTCATCCCGTCGATTCATTCTGGGTTACAGTAAGGTTCATCAAAGACCACATGAGGTGAGTCTTCCATCACAAGTGTTCTTTTGTGAAACACTCTAAACTATTTTCTTACAATAGAGTATCCTAAAAATACTCCGTATGATTTAGCATCAAATGCATTTAGATTGTATTTCCCGTTGTTCAGCACAAACATCTACATCCAAAGATAAGGAAGTAAGAGATGTTAGGTGTTCTTCTATACAACAACTTGTAAGGTGTCTTATCCTGATCCATGTTGATATCTGAGTATAGCACGTTGTGTTGGTTGCCTCTGTCGAAAATCTCTTTGGTAGTTGTGCTTCAATAATCATGGTTCTAATAGCTTCTTTCAATGTTATGTTTCTTCTTTCTACTACACCATCTTGCTTAGCAGTTCTTGCAGCTAAATATACAAGATGAATCTCATTGCTAATGCAATAACTCTCTATGAACTTGTTAGAGAATTCAGTACCTCGATCTGATCTTATCTTGACAATGCTGAGGCCTTTATCATAAGAATTCTCTTCATAAAAGATGGAAGCTTCTTTTCGGTGTCTGATTTTTTTGGCAAAAACACAGTCCAAGTGTATCTGCAAAAGTCATCAACTACTACTAGTGAGTGCTTCATCCCACTTATTTGGTTGGACTTAGCATCTCTTAGCTGTTAAAACAAATAAATGCTTTTAGCTGTAAAGCAACAGAGTTTTCCTCCAATAGACTCTCAGTCAGCTAGAGGCGGAAAAACTGGCCCGACCCAATAGGCCAGCCCGAGTAACCCAAAAATAATGGTGGGCTAGGCTTCAAAAGTGAAGGCCCAAAAATTTTATGGCCCAAATGGCCTGACCTGGTCAAATTTTATGGCTGGCTAAAATCAGCCCGGCCTGAAACCCACGGGCCAGCCCGCGCATTTATTGCTGCTGAATATTTGACTTTTAATTTCACTAGTTTTCACTGCTTCCTACTTAATGCTCTCAAGAAACGTGTGCAGCGCTGGGCCTTGAAACTTCTGAGGAGGTTGAAAGATGATGGAACAGTCACTGCGGAGGAATTTCTGAATATCATCTGAGGTGCTTGAACTTTCAATACAGTGCTATTTTTTTAGAGGGGGTTTACGTGGAAATTCTGAAACAAAGTTATGTAGATAATTGAATTGTAGTCAATTGCTGCATGTTGTACTTGTGGCCATATAGTATTTCTTGGCAGAGTAACTTGATATACATTCTACTTAAAAAGAAAAATGAATATACACAACCTTTTATATATGGCAGATGGATAGCAAGTATTGTATTCAAGTGAAGGTTAATTGCTTCAAATTGGTATCAACTCGAGAATAATGCATTTTATTAGATACATCATCTGAAAATTTATATTTGTATATACATAAAAAAAAATTATTTTGTTCATGGAAAGATAAAGAAGGATGATAGAAAAATATCAGAATCGGTGGGCTATTTTGGCCCGATGGTCGGTTGGCTGAGGTGCGATGAGTTAGACCTAACATATGTAGGCCAGATAAATTTTTAGCCCGCCCCGAGAATACACACTGGCCCGGTTGGGCCCGGCCCGTCCCAGGGAGAGGGGGAGGGGGGGGAGGGCTTCCCGAATTGCAACCTCTACAGTTAGCTAGATAGATGTTACCTTTTCTAGTGTCTGTGATCTTTATTTGGTTGGACTTAGCATTTCTTATCAAGCATTTTCCTTAAGTGAACTCTGCAAAATGTCCACTGTTACAGAATTGACTTATACCTAGTAGGTTATACTGTAAGCCTTCAACAAAGTAGACATCTGCAATGCTGACTTTGCCTTCAGATAAAGTTCCAACACCTTTGGTGATTCCTTTGGCATTGTCTCCAAAGACAACCTTGGGTCCTTTGTAGTTTTTGAAATACTAGCACTACGCACGTGCGTTGCACGTGGTTATAATTTTTTACTATTATTTAAAACAAAATTAATTTGAACGTAAAGTAATTATATATTGTGATCAATGTAATATATATACACAACTTTGTAGATAATTCAATGTAATAAGAATTAATCTATTAAACAAACATAATTTTGAATCAACTGAAAATTAAAATAATCATAAAAGATAAATAGAAAAGTTAAATAAGCTTAGTCTTAATTAATAAAACAAGTTAGAATAATTAGTGTTAAATGATTCATAAAAAACAATATACCATGATATAATGTAGAAATATTTAGTCTTACAAATTTTTCTATTATACATGTAAAGTTTAATTTATTCAAACTATTGTTTACTTCTTATTATACACAAACTCGGTCATCATTAGTATATTTTGAATAAAGTTATACGATGATTGGAAAACTATATGGGCATGTTTACCTGGCAAATTGGGTGTGATTGAGACTATTTATCCCACATAAACCAATGTTTTCTTGGTTTCCTACAACGGGTCAATCCCACATACCCGGGATTATGTGTACAATTTAGGACTATTGGGTTGATTATTGAATCCACCTCCCCCCCAAGGATTGATTTAGTCATTTGGATTAGGATTATTGATCCCTTGGACTGAGATTTGGTGAGAAAATGAAACACCCAAAGTAAACGAGCCCTATACATGATGATGAGGCATATATTTTTATGTTTTGCACCAAATCACTGGCATTTGAAGAAAAACACATTTTTAATTGTTTCATTACATCATCAACTGGCATCCATAAGTTAATTATTTGTTATATAACACACAAAATATTAGGCCTAACGTACTTTTCTATAATTCTCTAATAAATAATTTCGATTTCAACATACATTTGCACATGAAATTATTTACATATTTTAGTGTGAGGAAAAACTTCCAGCAACTTAGTTTCAAGATCCAACATCCAACTTTTATTATGAAAGTTATTTTCTAATTTTTTTGTATTATTATTAAGTATAACTCTCTTTAATATAATTTACTTATCGATTAAAGATTGCTTATTTCAATTTGCCTTAATTATTTTCTCAATGCAACGTCGAAATTTAAAAATTATGTGTTATTTAAAATAAAATCCTACTATAGTATAATTACAAAATAAATAATATTTTCTATGGAAGGTTGACTTTACATAGTGTCTCACAATCTTCAATCAAGACACATGCTATAATTTATATAAAATATAATAAATGTTTTAACTAATTTGTAATGTCTTTAATTCCTTATTTAGTTATAGTGAAATACTCCTAACTTTTCAAACATTGCATATCCATTTAAAAGTATTATATATACATGTTTAAACCACACATTCCGATTTTATTTCTCTCATTTTATTTTTTATTTAGACTATACAGTACTCTATTCCACGTAATTATTTTTTATCTAATTTATTGCCAAGTTAATATTAATATTCACATTTCACTGTCTTTATTTTTCATCTTTTTTAAACTTAATTATGTGAAACTCATTCACATAGTACAATTTTTTAATCATTCACAGTACAACTTAGTTCATTATTTCTTGTTAGTTCTTTTTTATTCTTTATTGTACCCTATAATTTATATAGCATAGTAAATTCATTTATCAAGTTATTACATATGCTTAATATATATATATATATATATATATATATAATATTTTTATTAATTTAAAAATTTGTTTAATGTTAGATCTTAAATATTTAAAAGAATCTGGTGCAACTATTCATGTCCACTAATTTTTACGTTTGCCATTTTATTATTTCTATTATTAGTACAATAAAATTTCACACTTTGATCTAAACTCCAATTATTATAAACCTTCTGATTTTTATGTCTCTCTAATTTTCTAACATAACAGTTTTTTCCTCGGTCTACTACCATTACATCACCTATTAAAAGTATTACATTAGTGAGTATATTTGTGTAGGTGTATAAGGTATGTGATTAAAAATGATGTTCAACCTATATATTTATTTGAATAAAATCGATTCATTGAACAGACCAATAGTATTTAAATTTACACAATATCACTACCGATGCATTTATAGTTTTTATATCTTCAGATATATCTTTTAATAATTTCATATATAAGCTACTTTTACCGTTTTCCTCCTTCTTTTTCATCTTAAATATATATATATATATATATATATATATATGTGTGTGTGTGTGTGTGTATATATATAAATGACTTTATCGTATATCATTTGAATTCAGTTAAATTCGTAAATCAATTATTATTTTATCTTGTTGTAATGTTTATAAATATTTCTTATGAAGTATATCGATTTCATTCTTCTAAATCATTGAAAATAAATATAATATATAATCTCATTTCCTACAAGCATAATAGTCAATTTATATTTAATTAGTAATGCCATACACAGAAATTTAGCATGTAAACATATACATTGCTAGTTTAATCTACATTTAAACAGTAAGGCTAAATGCATCCCTAGTTTAATCCAAATTTTGAAATACTACATTGTCTAATTAACTTGCATGTACATTTAACTACAATATAGATATTTAATTTTTGTTTTTGTATTCTTTTCTCATAGTATAATATATCTGACACTTTCACATTTATTTATTCTTTGATTTTTCTATTATATTACCTAGACTCGTCTATTATATTTTTTTTATAGTGAAAATTCACTTAGACCCTTTAATATTTATAATTTTTACGTTAGTTTTTTTATAATTTTATTCATTATGTTAATAAAATTATTATACTACTATTAATAAAGTCTATTCATAAGTTTGTGTTATCTTTCTTCACAATGCATTTTCTCACTTCTATTCGTTTTATCATCATATAGTTCTTATTCAATTGTTTTGATATTATTTTCTATTGTTGAACTTAATAAAGTGGTATACACAAAAAAAACATACAATTTTCTAACATGTCTTTTTACTCACTCAAAAGTTAATTTTAAAATATAATCTTAGCGATTTCATATGCAAGTCATTTTATTCTTTGATTTTACTTATTGTAATTATATTTGTGCTAATCGGTTTTTCTCCTTTCTCTTCAATTATAGAAGAAACCAATTAGAAAAATTATTAGAAATTTATGAAGAATCGAATAAAATGTAAACAAATAAAAAGAATAATATAGTGTATTTTACTACAAAGGAATAATAATATTAGATATAATTATGAATATTTAGGTTCAGCTTACGTCATCAGTTGAACTATATATTATATGAAATGTGATAGAAAATTTCATAAGTTGAGACTTGAGAGATGAATCTCAATTATAAAATGAATCTTACTAAATAAATAAAACTATAAAAAATAAAGTTACTAAATTAGCCTTAAAATTTTACTAATTAATGGTTTTCTTTTTTCTTTTTCTATAGTTTTCTTTTTTGACAATTATATAAAAGAATCTCATTATAAAAGAGATAAGAAATTTTAAAATAAAAATAAATAAAAATAATAATGTTATGTATATTATTAAAAATAAAGAAAAATATAGAATATGATTAATACGTAGGTTCAACTTATGCTTAGATGAATTATATATCATATCCATGAATTTTTTTAGGGTATTATATCCATGAATTGATAGATGAATTATATAGGGCTCTAACCAAATAAATAAAAATTTGAGAATATAATTAATAAACTAACCTTAAAAACTAAAATTCATTAATGATATAATAGGCAAATGAAATTTGTCTAACCATATAAATAAAAATTCAAAGATACTTTAAAGATATAGTTACCAAACTAACCTTAAAAATTAAAATTCATTAAGGATATAATAGGCAAATCAAATTTTGTAAGAAACAACTCACACTTTTATAATAGAAGTAGATTTAAGGGACTTCTTCTTACCAGTCATATGTCTAGCACATTCATTGTCGATATACCATATGTCATTGTGCCCTCTTGGAAACTTGACCTGCAAATCAATCAAGAAAATTTAGATACCCCTTTATGAGTGGTTCCTTGAGTGTTAGTCTCTCTTGAAACCTATACTTTTCTTATAACATGATCACTACTATAAGCTTTACTTAAACTCTGAGAAACAAGCTATTTTTCTGGGCCAACTTGCACTACAAACTGTTCTGCTTAACAGTGAAAAACCATTGTCGTTTGTGATAAATGAGCATTGTCGTACATGGCATTGTGGTAGACCCAACCTACCACAACGTTTTTCCACTATTGTCGAAGATGTATATCAAAAGGATTTTACCGTTGTCTTTTATGATTACCACAACGTCCGTTACAACGTAGCATAACTGTTGTCTTTTAGATCACAAAAACTGTTGTTACTACAGTTATTAACTGTTGTCTTTTTTTCCTTTACTACACTGATAACAAGAGTTTTTTACCGTTGTCGTTTTAATCTTTACAACGACAGTAAAGACAACGCTTTATGAGCGTTATCATTTAACTTTTATAACAAGGGTTTGTGGTGCCTGTTATTAGCTATTGTTTTCCTATTTTAATTTTTTTAATATTTTTAAATAGTAAATAATTTAATAAAATATATCATATAAAAGGAGAAAAACCTAAATAAACCAACAATTATTTTGATAGTCAAATCATCAAATTTAACTAAGATAAAAAAAATAACTACACAACTAAATTTTGAGTAGCATCAAGCTTGCTAATCGTTTCTTCATCATACTAAAATCCCATCACTTTCACACACACAAACTTCAAAATCACGGTATAGCAGCAACAGCACATAACAACATAGAACATGGTATGCCATGTAGCCATATCACGAACGCTGCCACGATATCACACTAAACGACCTGTCAATGCATCCGCAGCAACGAAGTCAGTGAAGGAGGAAGGTAATTTTCAGATTGCAAATCATCCCTAATTCTAAATGTGATCATTGAGTTGTTTCCATATTTTCATAATGCCAATGGTGATCACAATTTCTTTACTGCCAATGAGAAAATCAAGCAAATGGGTAATTGAAACAAACTCAAATACATTAAGTAATTAACATGCAAAGCCCAATTTTCTCACAATATATACTACAAGAATATCAGGCCCAACCGATTGAAACAACTTGGTATACGAACTCCATACATTCAGTTTTCATAAATCACAAAAAAAAGGAGTCATGCGATTTGACTGAACTAGCGAAATGTCTATAATTTGACAAATCATAACCAAGACCATAGAAACGATGAACTCGACATCAACCTTTCCCATTAAGAGAAAATAATGAAACCGAACATCAGCTCCATTATTTATAATGGTGACACTATAAATAGCGGTGAAACTCACTCTCAATCATCTCAATAAGAAAAAGTACCAACTCTCAATCAACAATTATCACCTCAAATTTTATCACAAAAGAAAGGAAAAATGAGATCAACATGCATATTCAGCAATCCATTTTTAGACCTCTAAGTTATGTAATCATTAACTGCCAGTGAGTACCAAATATTTTTGTTTATAAGTGAGCCCTTACACGAAAGAAACAAATGGGACTTAATCAGCCCTTTTATCTAATATGCCTTACCAATTTAGAAAAACATACTGAACAGAGAGTTTCATGAATATGATCAGGACAAGTAACAACCGTTATTAATTTATATATAGCTTATGAAGGAACTATATATAAATGATTGCCTCATCCCTACTCAATCAATTTGAAACATATATAAAATTGAAGTTATCCAAACAGAAAGGCAAGAAGGGGTAATAAACAAATTTACCTTTTCTATTCATATATGTTTTCTTGCAAGCATTCTGCCCATTCACTGCGTACTTCATTAATTTCAGCTTCATAGTACCTTTTTTTGTGGGAACTGTTAAAACACAAATAATGAATGTTGACATTAGCAAAATGCAAACTATTACAAGATAAAACGAACATAAAAGTGATCAATATATAAAAAATAAAATTAATTTTACTATTGATTGTAGTGAATCCATCTCTACAGATGCATCCGAGCGAATTATCTGCCTCATGTACCGCAACACAAAAAATCTACACCGATACATATTAGATTGTACAGGGGCCTATAGCAAAGACAAATTAATAGTTAATTGTAATATAAGAAAATTGGAAGATGTGCGAGTTATAATGATTAAAACCTTCACTATTTCCCATCTTGGTTGTTTTTTCCCTTTCTTCCCAAGTTCTGCATTGAAAAGCTTCAAGGCCCTTCACCAAATTCAATGTAAGTATAATCAATTACAAATATTAGAAGATAAAATATTAATATGTTACCATATTTTCATTTTAAAAATTAAAAGACTTACAATTCCACTATTTTTTTCCAAGGTTCGTCGTGGAGGCGCTGATATAATGAATCAAGAAGATACACATCTTTTGTGTGGGGCTTGATCACATTCAGGATCCAATGAATACTAAATTCACAAATTGGAATTTAATTTACTGTAATATTATACAATATATCAATGAAAGTGCATGTTAGAGTAATTTTTGCTTACCCTATATTACACGGTGCAAAAACCAGTTGGCTTTCCAACGTGTCAATCAATCTACTCACCAGCACACGAACCCTTTTCTCGATTTGATCTTGCGGAGAAACTTTCTTCACTGTTGGGGCATGCGCTATATCTAACGGATCAACAAATGGAAACTTATGCAAATGCTCTCTGCCCTTATGTGATGGTACAATTGCCTACAATTTGTACAAATAACAGTTAGTTATAAAAAAAATGGTATTAGCATGTGATTGAAGCACATAAAATTATAAGACAACGCCTTACCACATGTATACAACAATACAGGTATAAGGGATTGGTTGCAACCGACAGAAAAGCTCAATATCTTAAAAATTCACGAACAATGTGGGCTTAGTGCCAAATACATCAGCATCTAAAAGTAAGTCAATGCAACCTCTGTTCTCGGGAGCATGCGTTGAGTAACAATAGAACATATACAGGGGCTTTGGCACATTTGCGTGATCCAAAGTAGGAATCTTTTTTTCACACCATTTATTGTAAGGAAATAATCCTTCATCTTGCAGCTTGATTTTGTTCATGGGCCAAGCCTTATGGGACCCCACAGGTACACCGATGCTTTTACACTCATCAATCGGAACAGACAACGACCTATCTTTATCAACTTCTTGATTTATGGCCACGCGCGTGTGACTATCTGGTAATTTCTTATCGTGTCTTGATTTGCTAGGTTCAATTGTACCATATGCTGCAGTGCTTGTACCATATTTGAGAGTCAAAGCCATAGACTTACCCTAAGTAATGCAGAAGACACCAAGACTATGATAAGTAACATATCTAGGATTAATAATCAACAAGAGCGGTATTTTATCATATTCAATGATATACCTCTAGAACCTCATCATCCTCCAGAATCCTCGCATCATCATCACTTTCTTCATCATCATCATTGTGAGGTGATTATGTGGTGTGGCTTCCCACTAGATAAGTTGATGGAAAGTGATTATAGATAAATAGAAACAGGAAGAAAAACAGCTTAAAATATGCTGGAAACAGTTGGAGGGAAAAGTAGTTTCAGACAGTTAAGTTTGTTAATAGAAACTGTTGTCTTTCTCAAGAAACCGTTGTCTAATACAGTGAAAACCGTTGCAAGTTTCTAGATTTTGGCAATTACAATCCAGTTACAACTGCTGTGATCAGAAATCAATCCAAAGGCTAGGATTAGACTTATAAACTCATTCTCTGTATCTTATCACGCATAACACACATTCTTTCAGCTGAGATTAGGAGTTAGAGAGAGATTTGTAAAGAGAGAGAGAGAGTGATCATCTTCTTCTCTTTGCATGAAGTCTTGTATTCTTAGTCCTTGTAATTTCTTGGTGTTTAGTGGATTGGTAGAGATCATTCTACCCGTAGATGTAGGTTTTAATAACCGAACCACGTAAAGTGTGTTGATTCCTCTTATTTTCAGTTTTAGGTTATTGTTTCTATATTGCATAATTCATGTTTCTTGTTTCGCTTGAGAGAGTTTGAAGATTACTTGATTGCATTGTTTTTAAAATAACAATCAAGAACTGATCAAGATGTCTATCTCCAAGCTTGAGACTGAAAAGTTCACAGGAAAGAATGACTACGGTTTATGGAAACTGAAGCTGGAAGGCATTGTTTGTCCAACAGGGACTTTCTGCAGCATTAAAAGATGGTAAAGATGATCCTGAATTAACTGATCCGGCCAAGAAAGAGGAAATCTAGGAAAAGAAGATGGAGATCCAAGAGAAGGCACATAGTTTGATCATACTGTGTCTTTCTGATAAAGTATTCAGACTAGTTACTAAGGATAAAACAGTTGCAGATGTGATTAAGAAGCTGGATGAGCTGTATATGGAGAAATTAATGATGAACATGCTTTTCTTGAAACAGAAACTCTATGCTTTCAAGTTTTCTGAAGAAAAATCTGTAGAAGATCAGCTGGAAGAGTTTAATAAAACTCTGGATGATCTTGAATCTGTAGAGGTCACCATGGGAGATGAGGACAAGACCATTTTGCTCCTGAATTCACTACCATCTTCCTATGATCACTTGAAAGATGCCATGATGTATGGCAGAACCACTACTGTCTCATATGCAGTTCAGTCAGCCCTCAGATCCAAGGAAATGCAAAGGCTAAGTCAAGATGGAAAGGAAATTGTGGGTGAAGGTTTGTATGTGAAAAGAGGAAAATTCCAGAAGAGGAAGAACGCCTCAAATTCAGAAAATGACAAGAAGGATTCTGATGCAAAACCAAAAGCATCTGAAGGAAGGAAACAATAAAATGTTTCTTCTGCAAAAAGCCAGGACATCTGAAGAATTATTATTTTGAATTTAAAAAGAAGCAATCCTTGAAAGAAAGCTCTTCATCAACTAACAATGCTGACACAGTTGAAGCCATAAATGGACATCCAAAGGTGTTAAATATCACAGATTCCGGTCCAGAAACACAATGGATTCTTGATTCAGGTTGTTCATTTCATATGTTTCCAAACATTTCATGGTTTGAAGATTTCAAAGAACAGGAGTTTGGAAATGTTATGCTGGGAAATGATGAAGTCAGCCCTGTTAAAGGATCTGGAGATATAAAGCTCATAATCCATGATGGCTCTGTCAAAATCCTGAAGGATGTCAGGTATTTCCAAACTTGAGAAGGAACTTGATTAGTCTGGGAACTGGAATCTGGGGGTTGTAATTTTAAATCTGAAAATGGTTTTTTGTATGTTTACAAAGAAAGTAAGGTGGTCATGAAGGGGATTAAAAGAAATAGTTTGTATTAACTTGATGGAACTGTAATCCATGGTGAATCTGCAAATGTATCTCATACTGATTATGATCTGTGGCATGCAAGATTGGGACAGGTGGGAGAAACCAGTATAAACCAATTAGCTAAACAAGGACTTGATTAATCATTCTTGAGATCTTAAGGCTCATAACATCTGTGAAGAATGTATATCGGGAAAGACAAAGGAATTGCCATATCCTGCTGAAAAACACTCTTCAACTAATGTTTTGGACTATGTGTATGCTGACCTCTGAGGGGCCATCTAGAACTCAAACTCTAGGTGGAGGAAGGTTTTTCTTAAGTATCATGGATGATTACAGTAGAAAGCTATGGTTGTATGTGTTAAAGGCAAAATCAGATTGTTTTGCTAAATTCAAGGATTAGTGTGCTGAAGTTGAAACAGAGAAGGGAATCAAACTCAAATGTCTCAGGACTGATAATGGACTAGAGTTCATGTATGACGAATTCAAAAGTTTTTGTAAAACCAAGGGAATCAAGAGACATAACACTATCCCTGGAAATCCACAGCAAAATGGGGTGATTGAAAGAATGAATAGAACAGTGTTGGAGAGGGTAAGATGCATGCTGCTCAGTTCAAAGCTTAAGAAGAAGTTTTGGGGAGAAGCAGCTGCTACTGCAGCTTATCTGATAAACAGAAGCCCTACATCTGCTTTGAACAACAAAACACCAGAAGAACTTTGGACTAGAAAACCACCAAGCTATGCTTATCTAAGAGTGTTTGGATGCAGAGCATATGCTCACATTAATCAAGACAAGCTTGACGCCAGAGCTATGAAGTGTATCATGCTAGGTTATCCAAATGGATTTAAAGGATACAGACTGTGGTGTACAGAACCAGATCTCAAGAAAATCCTCATTAGTAGAGATGTGGTATTCTGTGAAGAAGTTTTGCCTTTCAAACCAAGGCAAACTGGAAGAGAGGTAATACTGCCAAGTCACACTGATGATCAAGTTAAGGTGGATAAGTCTGACACAACTAGTGACTCAAGCTCAAAAGACTCAACTGATGAAGAAGTTCAGAATGAGGAACAAGATATTCAAGGTTATCAATTGATTAGGGATAGGGAAAGAAGAGTGATTAAACCTTCCACAAGGTATGCTGATGACTACTTAACAGCTTATGCACTTGTGACTGTTGAAGAAGAGATTGAGTTCCCAGAACCTAGAAATTATTCAGAAGCTATTCAAGGACCAGATAAGGACAAGTGGCTCATGGCAATGCAAGAAGAGATTGAATCACTTGAGAAGAATCAGACCTGGGTATTAGTTCAAAAGCGAAGGAATTAGAAATTAGTCAGCTGTAAGTGGATATTCAAAAGAAAAACTAAAGTCACAGAGGTTGAGAGAGTCAGATTCAAGGCCAGATTAGTAGCAAGAGGTTTCACTCAAAGAGAAGGTGTGGATTTCAATGAAATCTTTTCTCCAGTGGTAAAACACACATCAATCAGAATACTGCTAGCATTAGTGGCTCAATTTGATCTGGAATTGGAGCAGCTAGATGTTAAAACAGCTTTTCTTCATGGTGAGCTTAAGGAGAAAATATACATGTTACAACCTGATGGATATATTTTACCTGGTAATGAAGATAAGTGTTGTCTGTTGCGAAAATCACTTTATGGACTTAAACAAAGTCCTACGCAATGGTATTTGAAATTTGATAGTCATATGAAGCATATTGGGTTTGAAAGATCAAGGTATGGCAGCTGTGTATATCTTAAGCTAGCTGGAAATGAAGTGGTTTTGTTTCTACTCCTGTATGTAGATGACATGCTAGTAGCAAGTAGAAGCAAGACAGAAATCAAAAGTGTAAAAGATCAACTGAAGGCAGAGTTTGAAATGAAGGAGCTTGGACAAGCTAGAAGAATTCTTGGGATGGATATACTGAGAGATAGATCACAAGGATGTCTATGGTTACATCAGACTGATTATGTGCAGAAAGTATTGCAGGAGTTCAATATGCATGAGGGTAGATCTGTTGCAGTTCCTCTGGGTCAACAGTTTAAGCTTTCTGAGCAGCAAAAGCCCAAGAATGAAGATGAAGAAAAGGAGATGAGCATAATTCCATATTCGAATTATGTTGGAAGCATAATGTACATTATGATTTGTGCAAGGCCAGATGCATCTCATGCCATTAGTGTAGTGAGCAGATATATGTCCAATCCTAGAAGAGCTCACTGGGAAGCATTAAAGTATGTGATGAGATAAATTAAAGGAGCTAGAAATTATGGAATTATGTTTAAGAAATTGGATGACAGAAATGAAGATGCTGTGCTGGGATTTGTTGATTCAGATTTTGCAGCAAATATTGACTCTAGGAAGTCAGAAACTGGTTACATTTTTACATTTTATGGATCTGCAGTAAGCTGAAAATCTAAGCTTCATTCAGTGGTTGCATTATCCACCACTGGAGCTGAATTTATTGCTCTTACAGAAGGTGTAAAAGAAGCTATATGGATCCAAGGTACTCTCTCAGAATTTGGTATTAAACAGGATTCAGTGAAAGTGAAATGTGACTCACAAAGTGCACTTCATTTAGCCAAACATCATGTGTTCCATGAAAGGTGCAAACACATCGATGTTAAACTGCATTTGTGAGAGACATAGTTGACAAGGGATCGGTTTGTTTGGTTAAAGTCAGAACAGAGGAGAATGCAGCAGATATGTTGACCAAATCATTGACTAGAGACAAGTTTCAGTATTGTCTCCAGTTGGTGAGGATTCAGACTGTGTAAGTGAACTGCAGGGTGGCCCTTGGGTTGCAAGGGCAGGTGGAGTGATCTTGATATCAGTCCATGTTTGAATGAGGTATGTGTGATGAGTTTGTTGGCTTAGTTGAGAAGTCAAGGTGGAGATTGTGAGATTATTATGTGGAGAAGTCTTGTATTCTCAATCCTTGTAATTTCTTGGTGTTTAGTGGATTGGTAGAGATCATTCTACTCGTGGATGTAGGTTTTAATAACCGAACCACGTAAAGTGTGTTCATTCCTCTTATTTTCAGTTTTAGGTTATTGTTTCTATATTGCATAGTTCACGTTTGATGTTTTTCTTGAGAGAGTTTGAAGATTTCTTGATTGCATTGTTTTTAAAGTAACAATCATCACTATCAGCATCGACACTTACTTCATCATCATCACTTTCTTCATGTGATGAAGATTTTCCTTCTTTATCTTTGCGAGGCTCAAACTGTACCGATAACTGTCCTTCTCCTCAACTTCAGGTCCGACTTCTTTGAAGATTATCACTTCTAGTTTTGATAAACCGGCATCTTGTTGCTTCAACTTCTTTTCTTGCTTTCCCAACAGATCCTTGTCCACCCTGCCCTTTCCTTTTGGGATATTGAAGTATACTTTTGAAGTAACATTGCCTCCAAAACCCCTCACATGGCCACCGTGTTCTTCTGATTCAAGACTCTTGAAAGAATGACATTACACCAACCATTGCTAGGCAACCTACCCTCCCTTCTTTCTTTGATATAGATATTTTGTAATGCACCAAATATCATATAAGTATTTAACATAAAAATATATACGACCATGCGATTCTGAAATCATTACATAAATTGTTGCTTACAATCTTCGCCGCTTTCGCTTTAAACTCTTTGTCTTTCAAATGTGATTCTTCCTTTTGTTCTCGACTCCTTATCCAAAGAATAGCTCTATTTATCTCCGGATCATCGCATAATTCTCCGAACTATAATCAACACAAAATAAAAACCAAAAGATTCATTAAAAGATTATGTTAGTGTAAAAGAACAAGTGAATAAACTGGATGAGGCATTGATGTAAGATAAATTAGAAATCACATAGAAGAAATGACAAAAAAAACGTAACTTACTATTTCCGACATAAAACGTGCATATCCTTTCCTAGAAAGTCGATAAGGATGCTTGTATAAAGCCCTTTCTTGCTTGATTTTCCTCTCTTAGTTTCTACAAATTACATATATGAGCAACCAAAACAAAAGGTACGTAAATTCTATAAAGCTGAGAATCACATTACCAAGAAGTCTTTATTCACCCGGCTAATTACAAACTCACTCTAATAAGATTGCTCAATATTGTATTTGGCTGGTGTCTTGTTAAACTTCGCAGGATCATTGAGGTTTTTTATGGCGTATTCATGTGTGAGCTTCATCTTAAACTGACGCCACTTAGCATTTGCAGACGCCAAGCAACCCATCTTCCAACAAGGATGAACATTGTAAAACAACTATAGAAAATATTTTGAGAAGTGCTAGCATGAGAACGCCTTTCTATGTAAGGAACCCATCACTATGTAATGCAAGTTATAGAATATTATTAGGAAAAATGCATACTATACTTACATTAACAGCCTCCCATATCATATCTTTGACTTCATCAGGAACAACTTTCCAAGTTTCGTATATTATCTTCACCTTTTTCCTAGCTAGAACACCAATATAACTTAGCATCTTATATCCACTTTCGCCCATAGGCTGCCCATCATCATCAAACTCAATGTCTTTTTTTTTTTGCCTTGTGCCCTTTGCATTACAAGACAATGCATATGAGTAGGACCTCTAGGAGATCTTGTTGATTGCGTACTCTTAGATGTACTGTTAGATCCTAAGATTTCCCCAATCCACCTGAGACACATCCTCAAATTTTGGAGCTTCGCTCTCCTCGATATTGTTGGATTTTCGTGCTTTCTTACCCTTCTTCAATTCTTGTTCATCGCGCTTCTTTTTATTTCGTGCCATGTATTGTTAACCTGATGAACAAAAAAAAAAAGAAACTTACAAATCAAAAAAATTAATTGTAACAATAATACTATCTTTCAACATCCACAAATTCAGAAATTATAAAGAAAAAAAAGAACTCCACAAACTAAATAACTACTTCCACAAATTTAATTTGTAAACGTTCCACAAACTAAAATTCAACGAATTCCACAAATTAAAAGTAAAAAACTTCCACAAATTAAAAGTTAACTACTTCCACATGTTAACAACTTAAGCCTAGGGATTGTCAATCCAAGTCCCAACACAGTCTTGATGAACACATGACGGTACATCGTCTTCCATTGTATCAAGATCTGCTAAAGGGAACCCATTGGTGAAACTTTGATGGTGGATGATAAGAGAAAAATAGGTCATCGCCTTTGGTGTGTTCAAAGTACTCTCTACTGGGAGTTGCTAGTACAACGGACCATGTAGGATCCTTAGGGTCCTCTATGGAAAACTTGTTTGGCTTGACTACCCAAAATGAACAAATCATCTTTGAATCTTTTTTCCCCAAGATTTACCAATGTGAAACCAAGTTTTTCTACTTTAATTCCACTATTATTCTTCACCCAATCACATTTGAAAATTGGAATTCGAAAGGTGCGATAATCACGTTCCTATATCTCTTCGATAACTCCATAGAACACCATATCTGAAATAGTTGGATTCTTGTCCTTTGCACAAGTAACTTACATGATCTTTGCAACCAAGGTGACTCCTGAGCTTTGTACAACTCATATATATCATCACGCTCTTTTGTATGATAAGTAACCCCATTAATCAAGTAATTTTGATACTTCAACACTTGGTCGTTGGGTCCTCGTGTGATCCACTTCAGCTTCTCTGATGTTCGATTCGTGGAACAATCACTTGCAACCTACAATTCAGATTATGTTAATTGATTAATCGTGAGCATTATTGATTAATTTTACGTGCATGTACCCTCTACGTAAGAGTTATTAAACTCACTCAATCATGCAACCAGCTACTAAATAATCGGTTATGTTGATCCTGCAACCACTTGATACTTGTGTTTTGAATACATTATCTTCATATATGCCAAGTGCTCACTAAGAAGATGATTACAAACAATTAGAATGTATAATTAGAATAAATTATGATATTCATTAGTTTAGAAACTTAATTGACATAATGGTAAATCTCAGGATCATTTGCTAATATAGAACAGTGTGCCTGACTTAACATCTCAAGACTAACATGATGAACTCTTCCACATGATAAAGGCTTAGTAAGTTTGGCTTGACGATGCACTGCTTGGATTCCAACTATGTACATATTTGATAGGTAGTCTGAGTAGAACTCCACAACCTCTTCAGCAATATAACTTTCAGCTATGCACCCTTCTGGACGATTGCAGTTTTGCTTATGACCTTTTAATATTCTCATGAATCTTTCAAATGGGTACATCCATATATACCAACCTGGCCCACATAATTTGATTCACTGACAAGATGCATAGTTAAATGAACCATAACATCAGAAAATGAGGAAGAAAAATACTTCTCGAGTGAACATATAGTCTTCACAATCTCTCTTTGCAATTCCTCTAACTTTGAGACGTCTATCACTTTGTTGCAAAGTTCATTGAAGAAGAAGTACAAGTGAGTTATAGAATACCTTACATTATCAGCTACTCTCGTATGGCCACTGCTGTTGCATGAGAGTGTGATAGTCGTGTGACTTAAGTCCAACAAGCTTCAAATCTTTCACTGAGACCAAGTTTTTCACATTGGATGAATAACTTGAAGGGACCTTCATTCCAGCCAAACATTCAAAACATTTCATTTTTCTTCCTTACTTAGTGTATAACAGGCTGGTGGCAAATTTGTTTTCTTTTCACCCATCACTGGTGCCAACTCACTCCTCACTTTCAACTTCACAAGGTCAAGTCTTCCGGCTAGTCCATTCGTTGTTTTTCCAGGAATGTCGAGTAATGTTCCAATGAGACTTTCTCACACATTTTTCTTAATGTGCATCACATCAAGAAAATGTCGAATATGTAGATGTGCAGTACTCAAGTTCGAAGAAATTTGATTTCTTCTTCCAACAGGATTTGTCTCAATTATCCTCCTTAGGCTAAAGATTGCAACTCTTCAACTTAGTTTAACATATCATGACCACTTAGTGGTTTCTGCACAGATTTCAACTCTTGATTCCATCAAACGCCTTCCTCTATCTTCGGTAAGGATGACTTGCTGGAAGAAATCTTTTGTGGCCTGTGAAAGACATTTTCTTATTGTGCTTCAACCTCTTTGTATATGTGTCTTCAATATAAATAAGACATCTATGGTACCCTCTAACATTGTATCCAACTAAGCTCCAATAAGTAGGAAAGTCGTTAATCGTCCATAACAATACAACTCTAAGTAGGAAACCTTGTTCTTTTGTGTGCATCATATGTTTCAATGCCTTCTTCTCACAGAAGTTTTAAGTCATCAATTAGAGGTGCTAAGTTGACAAAAGGGGTTTTCGGTTATGAAAACACGCTTAGGATAGAGATTTTATAGTATATTTGTGTACTCTAAGCTCTCGTTTGTCATATAATTCGTAATTTCTTTCTTTCGTCGAAAAAAATATTTTTTGAGTATTTTGTAGGTAAAGTAGATTAAAAGTACCAGGAACATAAAGGAGTCGAAGAAACGAGGATGAAAGATCAAGGGAAAAAAATGTCGAGCGAAAAGAGGCGAAAGTGTAGAATGTTAAACTAACATACCTTTGGTATTTTAGGCATATATTGAGATATACATATCCCATGGAGGTGAAATTAGTGGCATCGGAAAGCCAACTCAAATTGCTACAACTTTGTCTGAGAGAGGAAAATCCCAATTCGGATCCAAAGACCTCGAAAAATGGCTTGAAAATTGGACTACAGGTGCAGTTTTGGCCTTGCACGACCATGACCGTGAAACCTTGCACGACTCGTGCAATAGAACAGAAAATCCACTAATTTTGGGGCACGGTCATGACCGTGCACCCTTGCACAGACCGTGAAAGACCTTTGAAATTGGATGAGCTTTAACTCATTTATGTGATTTTTTAGCTCAATACCTTAAAAAGGCCATCAAAGGTGTATATACACCCTACCACTTCAATTTTTAGGGTATGATTCATCATTTGCATAGTTTCTAGAGAGAGAAATTAGAGAGCAAAAGAATGGATTGAATTTGAAGATCAAGATCAACATTAAAATAGGTTTTATCTTTCCATTTTCATTTAATATTTGTATGAACATGATTAAGTCTATATATTTGTGTTTACCTCTTATTATGATCATGGTTGACTAAATTTCCTTAATCTAGGTCTAGAAAGTAGATAATGAGTGATTAGTGATTTTTACTCGATTAATTTAATCCCGTGTTATGCTATTAGTTGATTAATTGTTTATAATGTTTGTTAAATGATTTGGCCAATTGTTTAGCAATTTATTGGGGATTAAATTGAAACTGAGAGGGGAGATTTGATCCGAGAACACATTAATTGACATGATTTAACAATAGAACCAAGAGGTTTGAGCTAATTGTGGGAACTTCAGTCTTATAATCGATTGGGAGTTGTATTTGATTAATCGACCGGAGACGGTGATTAATCCTATCCAATCAACATGTAATTCGCTCCGAGAGGGGATCTTGCATATAATTGTGATCATTTTCTAATACATGGCATTCTGTTTAAAGGTTGAGTTGATCGGGATAATAATTGTTAATTACTCTGAGTTGAAATATAATCATAGATTATCTTTATTAATTGGTTAATCCCTATAATTTGTTCTCTAGTCTATCTTATTAGCTTTAGTTATGTGTTTATTTTAATTAGTTCTTCACATATCTAAAAAAAAAAAAAAAAACAACCACTCGATCGTCTAGTTAGCTATTAAAATGCTATTTTTGATTTGTCTATCCGATATCGACCCGATTACTCGTGGGATCGATCTTGTACTCGCTTAGTACTACTATCGACTGTACATTTGCGGTTGCTCCATTTTAGTTGCAAAAGAATAAGTTTGTGTCATAAGTATACATCAATATCATTACCTGGTTGCCTAGGACCAGAGATCAACATCGTAAGCATCATAAACTTCTGCTTCATACACAACCATGGAGGAAGGTTGTATATCATCAATACCACTGGCCAACAACTATATTTAGAAGACATTAGACTGTGGGGATTGATACCATTTGTTGCTAATGCCAACCTAAGATTTCTTAGCTCCGAACTAAAATCTTGCCACTTATGATCTACTAACTTCCAAGAGGGTGAGTCAGCTAGATGACGAAGATAATCATCAGAAACTCTATCATCAGCATGTCAAGTCAAATCTTTAGACACTTTCTTGTTTCGGAACATCCTTTGGAATCTTGGAATAGGAGGAAAGTACCATAAAACCTTAGCAGGAACTCATTCATGTATCTTAGAATTGCTGCCGATCTTTTTCCTTGACACCCCACACGTAGGGAAGTTGGTACAATCTTCATACTCCTTCCAATACAAGACAAAGTTATTGGGGCAGCTACGATTTTTTTATAATCCATTCCTAACGTACCTAGAGTTTTCTTTGCATTATACAAAATGAAGGCAATTCATTGTTATCTGGGAGCATTTCCCAGAAAAAGCTAAGCATGCCGCTAAAACTTGCATCACTCCAATCATGTTTTGCTTCGAGTTATATAGTTTCACCACTGCAGCTAACTTTGAGAATTTCGTACATCCGAGAAACAAGGTCTTTTCAGCATCCTCAAGCAAATTTATGAATTCATCTTGATTTTCACTATCTTCATATGCATCATGCATCATGCCCCATATCATCCAACGGCTCATCTTCATAATATGATGTTCACTTTGCCTACCTTGGTCATTATCATTCTTCGATGAGGAACCTGCTGTAGACCTTTCACCATGCCATATTCATGTGTGGTATGTCAAATTTATGCCATTCGTCAATAAATGCAACCTCACAAGATCAATTTTTTTTTTAGATACATTACCATACAGTGTACACGGGCAAGACATTATACCACGGGTTTGAACATGTTCAAGTGCAAAGCGCATGAAAGACTCTACTCTAACTTTGTATTCATGTGATAACTTATCCTTAGTCATCCATTCTTTGACCATTTTTAACTACCAAGCTAATCAATCAGCATAAGATAATACCTTCAAAATAATTAACATAGAAAATGCCAATGTTCAATGAATGTTTATTTGATGTATATCTTAGAGTGTGTTTGCAAATACAGGTGGTTGTGGAAAAGTGATTTAGAATGATTTTTGTGGAAAATCAGAAAACGATAGTGTTAGGAAAAAAAATTGATGTTAAAGCTATAAGCTGAGTTTTAACAATTTCTGAGAATCAGCTTTTAAATGCTTCTGAAAAGTAATTTTACATCGCTAATATAATCTTACAGACACTCCATCACCCTTGAAGTCTTTTTCAAAAGTAATTTTGTATCTCCAATTGAAATTGCAAACACCCACTTATAACCTTTACTTGAGACCAGTATCTGCAGAAAAGAATAAAGTCATGACTTTAAGTTTCTTGTTTATTATTAATTTCTAGTTTCTAATTATCTTTTGGTTTCATTATCACAAGCCTATGTGTAGTGCTACAACCTTAGGGTGAGTGTACTGTTTGGAGCACAAATCTGCTAAGGTTAAAGAAAGAATGTGGAACAAACTGGTATAAATATATTACGTTTTTTGAGAAGATAAATTCATTATGTTAGCCTAAAGAATATATACTCTTATTGGGTGTTAGATGTCTGAAAAATTGTTATATATAAAAAGGACATCTATGCTAAAATCTCATTTGAAAGTTAAGGTGGGAATATTTCATATGCTACTAATCTTTTTGTCATGTAATTAATTAATTAAAATTTTCATTCTTAAGTTGTTGATTTCCTAATTGATCCCTATATTAGTTTCATTCCATATATCATGGCTAATATTATTATCTAATAAGATTGGTAAAGAAAAAGGCAACATAAATTCTTTATAAATTTTGTTTAGTTTGTTAAAGGAGAACAATATTAATTGTAACTAAATTGCTCAGTTAAACATAAAGTAAGCACATAGTAGTCGTAGGCTATTTTGGCCCGGTGGCCCGTTGGCTATAGACTAATCTATTTAGGAATAAATTAGTGATCATGCTTTCACATGTAAAAGTATAAGAAATATGGCATGTTCATGCAATTTCAGTTCCACCACATTTTTTATAGAACGGACAAAAGCATCCAAACAACAATCAATCATAGGAGAATTGGAAAAGGAAGTTGTACCTCAAAGCGACAAATACCACTATGTGAAGAAGGGCTACGGAAAATTAAGATTTGTCGAGAGCCGAAATGTGTACCTCAAAAGAGACGTATCAACAACTGCCCACAAGTTTCGTATCAGCAGATTTTCGGAGGTCCGAACCTGCAAAAGATCACAAGACGGTGAAACGAGATGATTCATTATTAGTTCCACTGAGGTAAGAGAAGGGAGACGAAAGCAATAGAAAACTACTTGTTCATTGGCTCATAATAATGTGGGAGTAATATTTAATTTGTTAAGCTAGATAGCTCTCATATTATAAAAATTAATATCATGTATGCATTGAAAACAATTAGTATTGTTGTAAGAGCATAAGGTATTTTTGTTTATGGAGAAAGTGAACCGGGAAAATTCGAACGTGGAAATTTTGATATTATGAATTCTAAATTTAATATTTGTCAAATCATCCTTAAAAAGTGATCAAAATGCTTTAAAGAAGTAAATAATCATAAATAAAATTAGATCATCAGAACCCTTTCTGGACAAGTAAATAAAAAAACAAACATAGCCTCGTGAAACTAATGAGCTTAGACACACATGCGAACACCCACACTCATAAGATGTTTCTAATCCATTGAATATAATTCCATAAATAGCCAATCAACCCATTTGTACTCGAGCAAAGCAAATGCACAAATGTCACATGTAGATTCTTGATGGGGAATAAGAGCTACATTTTGATTTCTTAATCAGGTTTTTAGCTGATAGTTACATTTATTACCAAAATTTTGCCTTTAATCAAACATAAAGGACATATTCGATTAATAGGGGGAAAGAAAGATCACTCCATTCTGATTTAATCATTCTTAACTAAAGTGGAATTATTTCATTACAGTTATATGAGGAATCCCGAAATCGCTTGGTTAGTGCGAACCTACTCTCAATTGTGTAAAGTTCAATTCATTATATTGTTTGCTCAATCAAAATGATCCGATTTACTGAAAATTGCTAGTTTAGCTCAAAAGATATGGACAAACAAACACGCAACCACACACTCATTTTACCCACACCGCACACACTTCCATACACACGCACACACTACATACGAGTTCATACATTCATTGTCATTCTCTCTCTTTTTTCATAAAAAAACATTTAACATTTTCATAGAGAAGTTTAGGCAAGGAATGTCAGAGCAGAACTCTCACTTATCACCACTTCAATACAGTCGAGAAGAAGCTTGGTATCAAGCATTACAAGTTTTTGCAATATTCCGACATGCAAAGATATTACCATTTAGCACATTATGAGGTCCATCCCAACAAGCTAGGCAGACAAAATATTACTAGAAGCAATAAATAAATAAGCCAAAGATATATTTGAGTAAATAAATAGACCAATGTTCGCAGAAAAAGCAGCAGCAGAAGCACATCGATTGTGTTCCAATAAGTCTATTCTGCTAGAACCTGCCATGGACTTGTCAATTTGTTATCTACCATCACCAAACGATTTCCATGGTACATATATTTTTTTTTTTCTATTTTTCTCTATTTTGTAGAGTTGGCTACTAAGTTTATAAGCTCCTCAAAATATCTTATAAGCTCCAAAACAAATAAGTACACCCAGTCCATCTAATATTCTTACGATCTTATAAGTCACACTCAAATTACACAACACACAATATCCATATATACTCACATTTCGAACACACCATGCACAATTCACACACACACACATCCTTCATACATACAATACACAGACTTCAAACAATAATAAATATGTGTGTCCGATAGTGAACTTCAAATGCGTACGCCAACTTCACAGCTAATTTTTTATTCAATTGCAAGCATACAAGCTCCATTATCTGAACGTTTCTATAAATTAGAAGCTCTTAAAATAACTTATATGTTAGAGCTTATAGGATGTCCAAAATAAGCTTAGCCAAGCCCTCTAAGGATACTCACTGTCAGAAATAAACTACAAGGAACAACTTTGCAGAGAAAATTAATGGTCAAAACCAAAATATAAGCATTCAAACTTCTTCCCTAGGTAGTAACATTATGATCTTTCTTAACAGAGCATGGTTTAAAAATGAAAAATAAAAAACATAACAAAATAAATAACTAATGCCAAGAAGAACCGTATTAAGACCAAAAAAATAAAAAAAAAAATGGATGAATTATTCAAAATATCCTGTAGAGTCTACAAACACATACATGAACCGATTCAACAGAATTCGATACAACGTCTAATAGGAATCAAAATCTAGACAAGAAAAATGAAAAGTAGTACTCCCTTCGTCCCGGCCTAATTGTCCAATCTTGGTCGGGCACGGAGATTAAGAAAAAGCAAATTTTGTGGAATCTTTAACTTTTTCAAAAGTGGAGATTAGAAGTAGAGATTTTGAGGGTGGGGATTGTGAGAGAATTTGCCATTATGGGCTTGGACAATTAACTTGGGACAAACAAATATAGCAAGTTGGACAATTAGGCCGGAAAGAAGGAGTATAAGATAGCAGCCGAAATTACCAAAATGAATCCAAGTAGAATTTATTATAGTAACTATAAGGGGGGAGGAAATGGAGAGAAATTCTTACCCGTCTTCACCGAACTTCATCGGGTGAGTGAACAACTCGATCATGGAGGTGATGAAGCTTTTAGCAATGCGATTGAGCAAAGGGTGGCCGAGATCGAAGAAGAATTTCTCCCACTCATTTTAGAAATTACAGAAATTACCTACTAGAGAGAGAGAGAGCACCCGGAACGAGAAACAAACTGGCAGAATTGCGGCGAGAACAGGCTGGCACGGAGACGAGACGATGGATGGCATAGAGACGTGATGTGTGCAATGGCGGACGAGATGACGGTGGCCGATGGCACAGAGACAGAAGGGGTGCAATGGGGGACGAGACGACGGCGACGATCGGACAAAAACAGAGGGTGTCAACGGCGGCTAAGGTTGGGAATTTGAAGATTTTTACTGAAGGTGAATTAGTGTGTGAAAGTGTAATAAGGTTGAAAAATAATTACGTCATTTCTCAAAAAATATATATGTTAAGTAGGGTTAATTGCAGCAACCACACCAAACTATCAGCGTTTTTACATATAAAGCACTAAACTTTTTTTTGTTGCATCGATACATATAAACTATACAAGTTTTACAGATAAACTACCAAACTTATTTTCGATCATTTTTTGTCAAAAATCCACACGTGACTTGCGCATGATAAACTTTTAATGGCTTTTTTTGTACAAACAACCTTTTTAGCATGCTAAAAGTGTAAAATTCTTTCACACCTTTCTTTTCCATAACAATTTCTTTGAATCATCAATATTTCTCTCTCCTAATATCTAGAACCTCCATTGTTGAAGATGAGCAGCTCCTCTACCTACTAGAAAGCGTGTTTGGACAAAAAAAAGCCCTTAAAAATTTATAACGCGCAAGTTACATGTGAAATTCCGGCGAAAAATGATTGAAAAATAAGTTTGGTGTTGTATATGCCAAAACCCTTATAGTTTATATGTATAAGTGCCAAAAAAGAAAAGTTTAGTGATTTATGTGCAAAAACGCTGATAGTTTGGTGTGGTTATTGTAATTAACCCTATTAAGTATCACTCACAAATTTTTGGAGGAGAAAAAACAATTAAAAAAAATCAAATAAAGCTTAACAACAACGGTTGTACAACAACGATTGTTAAAAAGCGTTGTTGTTCAGCGAATTGTTTAACAAATCAACAACTATTTTGAAAACAACGGTTACTTTTTAATAGACAACGGTTTTGAACAAAAATCGTTGTCTTTGAAGCGTTGTTGTTTAATAGATTTCTTGTAGTGTTGCTAGTTGTTCACGTTTGAAGGTTTCCCTGTGGCCAGTGCACTTAGTCTCCTAGGTTTGAAGGAACTTTGACAGTTGCATTTATCCTTCTGTAGAAACTTATGAGCAACGTACTTAGTCTTCTGCTATAGACACTTGGGTTTCTGTAGGCAATTGCTTCATCCAGTAGCCTAAGCTTGCCACAAAGATTAGATTCCAACATCACTATTGCGTAGCTTGATTATAACAGGTGACTTCCCCTTGTTAGGTTTTCTTCCTGATTGCAGACTTGATGTACCTATGGGAATATTCTCAATCCGTGTAGGTTTATCTTCTGGCTGTTGGAGGAGTATCCGTTGCTCTTTCATACTCACTACAAGAATAACAATAGGGGTACTTGTTGCTTGTCAGGTAGAAACTGTGTTAGAGTACCCTATTTGTGTCATGTGAGACAGTCTTGAACTTCTAGTGTCTCATATAGATTATGAGATGATCTACTGAAATAATGATGGTTAATATCAGTTCATTTTCCTTTTTTGCTCGAAGGATTAGTAATTTATTTAGCTTGCTTACTTCCTTTCAAAGCTGCAGTCAGTAACTTCAGCTATAAGTTTCTCAATTTCAATTGTATGTACTTCATTCTCTCCAAGAAGTTGCATGTTTGACATACTAATTTTTAACCTAGTATGTCGTAAGTGAACTGTGCTAGTACAGCTAATAGTGAGCAAGGTCATAATGAGTTCGTGAAGTAAGGCATTGATGTCGGGCTTTGAAAGTTTATTCAAATTATCAAGAATGGCCTTCAAACCACTTAAATCGACACAAAATTACATAAATTACATATATATCAAGTAAAACAAAAAGAACATCAGATTTATCTACAAATAACTGCAACAAAAAATTATCTGGTAAGTAATAAATAATCGGTAATGAGCACATACAGAGACCATCAGGTCCCTCTTGATTACAGTTTCAAATAGCACATAGGTCAACCTAAAATATCAAGTGAGCTAGACCAATTTTATCACCTTTAAACCAAATCCGAAATCATTAAACAAAATAAATATTTGACGATTAAAATGAAAATGGGCATACACGCAACGTGGCATCTACTCGTAGAAATTGCATATTACGAATAATAAGAAATGGTAAATGATTGCCTCTAAAAGGTGATTTTGATTCCATTCAAATCATCAAGAAAGAAAAACCTGTATAGAAAATCTGTGAGCTCCAGCGTACTATGTATAATGAAAGACAAAAGATATTCATATTAGAGAAGTAAAATAGGATGACTTACAAACCTAATGCAAAAAGTACAGCCGGAACATTCAGAAGAAAAATCTTTAGGTAGTCAACATGACAACTAAAAAACATGGAGGTAGTATTAGATTATGTCTAAGAAGTGGATCCAAACATATAAAAAGTACTAACACCAAAAACCATTTACAGTAGTAATTAAATTATTTTGAGCTAGTCTGTAAATGATCCTGTTTTACTTTTTCACACTATAAATGATATTAAATATGTGTGTCTCTTCAGCACGTAATATTTGAAATTTACTAAATTAGCTTATATTATCAATGAATAGGTCCATCGAATATTATATCATATAAATTGTCCATATTAATATATAAATGAAGTTTAACTCATCAAAGAAAGGTAATTCAGAAACTCAACAATAAGTTAATGAAAATAGACCACAGAATTCAACTAATGGACCACAACTCGTAGCCCATTTAAAATATGTCGTGTATTATTATATGGGTAATTCTATACACAATCACATATTCTCTATTTACAGCCACCATTTAAAATAAAAAAATCAAATAAAATCTTCTTTTTGCCCTACCCTTATTATTAACATCCGTATATTACTTTTACTTGTTTTTCTCCTCACAGCCACATCAACGATAATATGCCAACCTCCGACACCCTGAGTCATTTCTTCGTTCAAAGTGATATTAAGAAATTTTTATCTTATGGGGGAGACTCGGATTTCAACGTCTGATACCACGGCATATCATCTGTTCAGAATTTCTTGATTTCAACCTACCATATGAACTATTTGAGTTGCGTAAGTACTAACCTATTTCAAATGTTGCTTATTAGTTTATTAATTTTAAATTGTATATTGCTTCAAATGTTGCTTATTAGTTTATTAATTTTAAATTGTATATTGTTTCTGGATGGACATTAATTACAAATATTAGGAGTTTCAAACAACCAAAACTGTTAATGGAATATCTCAAATCATTGAAAGACTTGTTTACTTATTTGGCTTAAATGGTAGTGATCATGAAAAATCTCCGTTGCAAAAATCTCTGACTAATTTCAATTAATTTCGATCGAGGGGCTATGCTATCATTGACTACCTAAATTTATTTTTCGATTTCTCCCCGCTAACTGTGCCTATTCCCCCGATCAGCCCTTCCTAGACCCCGATTAGTTGTTAGGCCCCAGTCGACCGCCTAACTAGAGCTTATACCGCGATCAGCCCCGCTAACGGTGTTTATTCCCTAATTAGTCGCTACTCGCTAGACTCCAGTTGACTGCCTAGCGACTTCTAAAAACATAACAAGGTTGTAGGATTCTGCTTTAAATGTGATATATATCTATTACTAATATAAAAGTGTGAATGTTTCGTCTTTTCTTGTAACGACTATAATATCCCTACACAATATTAAATATCAAGGATAATTAAGTAATTTTATCAAATAATAAAATATTCCAATATATCCAATATATCTATATCTATATCTATATCTATATCTATCTATCTATCTATCTATCTATCTATCTATTATTGCTAATTAGTATTAGTATTAATATAGAAATATTGATGAATAGTCTTGTTATTTCGTTTCGTCATTTCTCGTGATGCCTATAATATCTGTACTAAGTATTAAATTTATGTATAGTTAAAGTAATTTAAAATAAATCATGTCTTCTCATACTTCATTATGAAAAACAAGAGTTCCTTTATATTTCAAAATCCTCCTTAAAAACTATATACTTAAATTATTATTCTTCTACACTTTTAATACTTTGAATTTTAAAATAAAATTTGTTTCATATTAAAATAGATCTAAAAGTTATTTTAAGAAGAGTATATAATTGTGATAGGATGATTTTTTTAAAAAAAAATAAGTCTAACTAATTAATTATTTTAGAACCATCCGTTTTCAGACACTATCTACAAACATGAAAGTTACACTTCATAATTTAGTTTAATGGATCAGTTGAAGCTCCCGATCAAGATTTCAATAATTTAATTCACATGTGTTGCTAAAATTTGTTATAGTGCCGTTCTCAAATATCTTTCCTTGCGAGATTGAATATCTTTTTCATAAATCATATTAAGGATTCTTTTTTTAAGTAGAATTTAAGGATTCTTAACCACAACTAGAATCACTTATCGTACAATGCACGATTTAGAATATATATTTATTTTAAACCATAAAAATAAGATAAAATAATTGAAAAAAAATAATTGACTAATCTATTTTTATTAAGAAAATAAAATAAATTTATAAATCTAGGGGAAGATTAGTATATAATACAATAAAATGACCTATATATTCACCATATATAGGGGAAGATTTTCTTATATCGAAATAATATTTTTACTATATATTGATAATCCATAATTTCCCAAATTTAACCACAAATGTTATATATATTCCTTAATTAGTGAATAACCAGAAAACGCATCTTATTTAATAAACCGGTATTGTACCAGTGCGATGCACGATTTAGACGAAATTTAAAATTTTGAGTAGATTTGAGTCATTATTAGATTATAATATAGTAAGATAATAGTTAATATATTGAAAAAATTAAGGGTAACTTTTAACCTCTTCTGATCAATATAAAAAGCTATATTACATAAATAATAATAAAAAAGCATGTCATATCACACATCATCAAAGTTATCATTAATATATTGGACATCTAAATAATATGGGAACATATGAAAGTTTGAAAACATTAAATTGTTCTGTATGCCCTCTATTTTTGGACCACACATTTTTTGGCAAATGACTTTGGACTGTCATTCGATTATTTGCATAAAAAATTAATTAATTTTATTTACTAAAACAATACAAATAGTTCTCCCTCGATAAATGCCCACGTCTGATACGATTAATCAATCAACAAAAATAGCATTTTTATAATATAATATTTGATTATGTTTTTATTTTAATATCTTAACAAAATATTAATTTGAGATATTGTAATTAAATTGGATTATAAATAAAAACTAAATGTCATAACAAATTTCAAAATGTTTCCAAATAAATAAATAAAATAATTAACAGCTGCTACATCTCAATTCATAAAAGTTGCCGAGAATTATTTCACCACATATAAGACCATCTGTTGGAAATGCACCAGACTTTGGTATATTGAAATTGTAGAAAAAAGTACTTCCAATATGAGATTATTGAAGAATAATTCCTAATTTTTACTTATTTAAGAAAAATAAAATCTAACCAATCGAAATTTACGTTATTCAAGGATATTTAAAATAGTTTAACAAGTAAATAGAGAATCAACGACTTAAATATAAGACAAAGAATCAACCAAATTTATTTTGCATCTTTTAGAAATAATTTTATGGTTTTAATAATAGTAATAGTTGTTGGGTGGAAAAGTATCAACAAATATCCTGAATATATACTAATTGATTTACATCAACATCAATTAGTATACTTAAATTATGCCTAAATATATTGATTTCGGATAAATTTTGGATGGTTGCGTGAATGTATCATTTTGTGACTCGGACAACTTATACTGAATGTGGGAGAGTTAATATTGAATGGGGATAATGGTGACTTATTATATTTTAGGAAAATATACGGCGAATTATCTCCAATTAGAGCATACTTCATTGTTGTCAAGATATATGTACCAAAAGTAATTATTTCCATAAATAGATAGAGATTTGGGTGGGAAAATTTTAATATTTCTATTTTGGGATGGTTTTATATATATATATATATATATATATATATATATATATATATATATATATATTTATATATAGAATATAGATAGGATAGATATGTAGTATACCAAAAATAAATTATGTTTTTTTATCATAGTTGAATTTTAAAAACGCATACTTTGGTCATACGCTATAAATGAATTAAATATATTTTGTACAAAGCATTAGTAGTATTAAGTAACTTAAAATATATTATTATTTAATTACTTGTATATAAAAAGTAAGAGTTCTTATTTAATTAAAACTCCTCCTAAAAAATACATACTTAAATTATTCTTCTTCTACACTTTCAATACTTTGAATTTTGAAAAAAATAAAATTAGTTTCATATAAAAGTATGAATTTTTTTGTCTTATTTTATGTTTCGTCTTTTCTTGTGATGCCTATAATATTCTTAGTAGGTATTAAATTTAAGTGTGGTTAAGTAATTTAAAATAATTTATGTTTCCTTATGTGATTATAAAAAAAAATTCATTTTATATTCAAACTCCTCCTAAAAACTACATAATTAAACTTTCAAATACATTGAATTTTGAAACGAAATTAATTTCATATTAAAACAGATTTATAGAGCTTTCCAGTGATATGTTCTTTGCATTTATTTTAAGCAATTGTACTAGATAATATTACATTAAGATATTATAAAAAAATCAAATATATATATTTTTCCATCTTATCTAAACTACCATATTATAATATTCACACTGTCAATTATTTTTTCAAAAATAAAGATAAATTTTATGGCACAATCTTAAAACTTTACGTTTTTACTATTCATAGTTAGATTGTACTACAATTTTTATTTTTACATGTTAAATTTATTTAATTAACCATTAAAAAGTAAACATAATTTAAGCTCTTATAATTGCATATAATGTGACTATATATTAAAATTATTTTAATATAATATAAAGAGGAAAAAGGTATATAGATATAGAAAAAATAAAAATTATTTTTTCTTAACACTATTTATTTAAGTTAGTTAATATTAGAAGAATTAAGAGCCTAAAATATTTGAATGAGAAAAAGAAATAGTAAGCAAATCGTTGTGATAAATCTTATCTTATATAAACATTAACATAGGAAGAATAGTGATAACAAACGTTCTTATCAAAATTGAATCTTATATAAGAACATAGACACATGCGCACACACATGTGTAGCTTGTCGTACGACAAATATAACATTATTTTCAAAACTAACATTTGCTTTATAAAAAAAAATATTAATATCTCATTTACACCTCTAATCACAAAGTAGAACGTAATACCTTACTAAAACTGAATTTTTGAGGAAAACACACATGCACGCACAAAAAGTAGGCAGGTAGGTTCCTTATCTTAAATCAAAATCAACCCAGAATAGTAAAATAAATGGGAACTTACTAAAATAAAATGATTTTTTAATCTTTTTATTAAATAATGAAAATATCATTAAATATCATTTATCCAACATAAATCCAACAGTCTAAACTACCTAATTTTTAATTCTATTTAATATCAATATATCCAACAGAAATTCACTTATCCAAACTATCTCTCTTTCATAATCCTATTTAATCATTAAACTACCTAATTTGTAAACCTATTTAATATACTTAGCCTAACAATCATTGGTCAAAGCTTGCATAATCCGAAGTTGGAAAAATTAACGAAGATCCGAAGTTAGAGAAATTAGTAGAAAATGTAGAGAAACATAATCCAAAGTCGAAGAAATTAGTGGAGAACTGAGATTGAACAAATTGGCAGAGAATATAGAAAATGCAGTAATGTTTCTTTTTTCCGCTCAATTCGGTACAAGTTCACTTTTTACGATTAGATCCTAGAAACTGAACTTATACGTTGTGTTGTTTTTCAATGAAAAGAGGGTTGAGTCAACTACACTAACTAATAAATTATTGTGATGTCCTCTTAGATATAAGTTTTATTTTATTTTCGTTTTGTTACTAATTATATTGATTTATTTTATTCGAGATGGTATATCAATCGACAATTGTGCAACGGACTTCAGGTAATTATAATTTCAAGCAAAATTTGTAATGTCAAATTTAGATACTACAATTATTACATAATCAAATTGCCCACAGACGAAGGAGCTTGATCTCCAGAAGAGGAAATATGCAAATTTAAATTCCTCAGATAAAAATTAATACGAAAAATAATGTTTTGAAGAACAAAAGAAGAGGCAGCTTACAAGTAATACAAGAGCATTATTCAATCCATCTGAGTTGAATGATGAGTAATTTGAATTTTATAAATTAAAGTAGCTTAGTTAGCTGGAAAATCCTATTATAATTTTGTCATATTTTATATAGGATAAATATTCCATGAACCAATAATCCACAAGCTATAAAAACTGAATAAAGTACATGGTTGCATTCATTCCGGTGCTGGAAGATTGATGTACAACCCTCTGACTTTTTGTTGTGATAATAGAAAAGTCAAATTTGCTCATGTTGAAGTACCAGAAGAATTATATGATTTATTAACCTCTAACACGGAAGAGACTACTGAGTTTTGATTAAACATATGTTCATATAATTATATATTTTCTTTTACTTCATTTGGTGTCTAATTGGATAAGGAGCTAGCCTCTGCAAGAAAAGACATTTTTAGTTTTCGTGTACAATGAATGGTGTATCACAATCTTCAAGCATTAAAGACTGACGATGTTCATTCTCCGCTCCAATTGTATTTTGTGAAACTCAAAATGACGTTGAGAATATAATGAGACAGAACTTGCATGTCTCATAAGTTATTTTCTAGAAACTAATCAAAATTTTGAATAAAAATCCATATGCTAGAGATTTTTTTAGATTAAAGCAGTATTCTTCATTAGAAGATGTTGAACTTCATATTTCAAAATGTAACACCCCGATTTTCTAAAAGATTTTTAGATACTATTTGGAAGAAAAGGGTAACCTTTCAATCGCAGTTTATAAACAAATTAAAATGAATTTACCCTTTGACTAAGCGGAAACGTAAATAACTTGTATCTAAAGGTTCAAAATAATACTTTGTTTCAAAATGTAAATATTAACTTGATTGCCACACTTAATCGCAAAAATAAATAAATAAAACTAGACTTCTTAATTTGTTTCAATTCACAACACAAAATATTCAACAACACAAGTATTTGTAAAACTCAACTTTTCCTACTAAAATTCTCGAAATAAATAACTGGAAAATGCTAAAAGTTAAGCAGATCCAAAAAAGAAACTTGACTTTACTTGCATCCACCACCTCGCACCATCACCAAGCTCCAATTAATCTGTAGACACTGAAATGTAATAGGGGTGAGCAAGCCACAATCTCAGTGGGGATAAGTTTGTCGACTCCAAATACATCAGATGCAATAATAATGAAAGCATACAACACACTTAAATAGATGTTGATCAACATAGAAAAACCTTTTTCCTGTTGACTAGCATACCACAGCATACGACATAGCTTAGCATAGTAAATAACCTGTTGCCTATAGCCTATGGAATGTTGCGCTTAGACATCAAAATAACATTTAAGGCATTTAAAGTAGACAAACAACCTGTATAATAGAAATCCCCACCTGAAAAAAGTAGAAAGTGCAGTGTAGATGCATGGTACACGCGTTTATTTATGCACTTTAAGTCTGTTAGAGTGATGAATTGTGATGATTGCGTGTAGAATGGAGAGTATTTGGATTGTTTTTAGTGCCTTTGGACTATTTGACGTTTGTGTTTTCATTTTGAGCTTAACAGGTGATTTAAGGCTAAGTATTCGTACTCGGCCGGATGCACAACGAGGAAATGAAGTCCGGAGGTCAAAAAGATGGAAAAATCGCCGGAAAATGAAGAACAAAGCACCGCGACCGCGGCAAAATGGCGCGGCCGCGGTCCAAGTGAAGAAATAAGCAGAAAATCTCTGGACAAGTAGCGCGGCCGAGGCATACTTGCGCGGCCGCGGCGTGGTGCTGGATCAGGAGCGGGCGCGGGCGCGGCCCGTAAGCGCGGTCGCGGCCCATTAAGGCGGTTAATTAATCCTTGGGCCACAAGAGTTCCGTTTTAAAGCCCAGAATCGACCCAAATTGACTTTCTCTATAAAAAGGGATCCTTATGCTCAGAAATAAAAGAGGAGAACATTACGAGAGAGCAAGATTGAGAGATTCCGAAGGAGACGGGCAATCAAGATCGGCAATACTCGGGTTTTCTAGTCCTTAAGTCTTTACAATTATGTATTTTCAGTTTAATTTGTCTTTTGTCACCGCCATGAGCGGCTAGTAGGTTATTTCAGTCCTTAATCGAGTCGAACCCTAGTTTTGCTATTCTGTGATATTTACAGTGGTTATTAATCAGTTGATTCCTTGAAACGTTGTTATACTATTTGTTTATCCTTCAATGCTTGTGCGTTTATATGCTAGATTGATCACCTAGGATTATAATTGCATAAGTAACGCTAGGTTATAATCGTAATCCGTAATTGTTACGAACCTATAGCCACTTAGTAGCGAATAGCGAGTGATATCGCTAGGATAGTATATAGCTCGGTCTGAATGGGTCCGAGCTTACGAGGTCCACACCGTGTCTATCCCGTTATCCTAGTTCTCTAGGCGTCCGGTTAATGAGATCCAGAGAGCTTATTCTGAGGTCACTCAACTGGATAGACTAACCAAAGAGCTTGTTTTGGTTAGTTAAACATAAGGGATAACGAGGTTAGCAGAGCTTGTTGTTAACCTCGGGGTAGGAGTTTTAAGGATAAAATTGGTTAATAATTGCATCTAACACAGGGTAGTAATAACTAGGGGGAGATAAGATTAAGGGCTGGGATTCGTTATTTTATAAGTAGAACAAGTCATAGTTAATTTGCTTAAATTCTGTTTTAGTTCTTTAGTTAATATATATCAAGTTACAAACCCCCATTATTTATATACTTATATACGTTGCTAGTATTAGGATTTATTTAAACACTAAGAGTCTTCCTGCTCCCTGTGGGATCGACCCTACTTACCACTTCTACGAGCTAGAAGGGTAGCTAGGTTTAATTAATTTTACCGCATCGCGACAGTGCGGTCAAATTTTGGCGCCGTTGCCGGGGAGCGGTGCAAGATTTTAAGTGTTTATTTATTTGCGTTACACTTAGACTCACTTAAGTTTCTTTTTGTTTTAGCAGTGAATGATCACTCGTTCACGCCAAAATAAAGAATTGCTATTCGACCCTGAAATAACTCGTAGAGATCGCATCCTGAGAAGACAAGCAAGAGAGAACTTAGAAGAATTTGAAGCCTTACCCTTCGCCACTGAAAATTCCACGTCTGAACCTGAGCAAGAAGCAATGGCAGCCGAAAGGACTATGCGGGAATTGGCCACCACTGGCACTACTCACCAGCCTCTATGCATAACCTTCCCTGACTTGGGGGAGGACACCACTTTCGAACTCCGATCAGGGTTAATTCACCTGTTACCCTCTTTCCATGGGTTAGCAGGAGAAGACCCGCATAAACATCTGAAGGAGTTCCACATCGTCTGTTCGAGCATGAAGCCGACGAAAGTCACTGAAGAACAGATAAAACTGCGGGCATTTCCTTTTTCTCTGAAGGATATGGCCAAGGATTGGCTCTACTACCTCCCCTCAGCATCTATAAAAACTTGGGAGGAAATGGAGACCCAATTCTTGGAGAAGTACTTTCCGGCATCTAAGGCCACGAACATCCGGAAGGAAATCAGTGGAGCGGTACAACTGCCCGGAGAAACTTTGTACGAGTATTGGGAACGCTTTGAAAAGCTGGTGGCCAGATGTCCCCAACATCAGATCACAGAACAGTTGCTCATCCAGTACTTCTATGAAGGGCTGACGCAGTCAAACCGGAACATGCTGGACTCTGCCAGTGGGGGAGACCTATGTGACAAAACCCCGACAGCTGCTAGAGCACTCATTTCGAAAATGGCGGCTAAGACTCAACAATTCGGGACACGGGATGTTTCAACACGGATAGTGAGGGAGGTGAACGATTCTCAAATGGATGCGAAGATTGATCAGCTTACCAAAATGGTCCAGAAGGCTGTTTTGGGGGGGAGCTCAAATATCCGACCCTGCCGAATATGTGATACTACCGATCACACAACCGATAATTGCGAAGTTCTGGGTAATGAGTTAGAAGCACACGCCAATGCTGTCGGAACTGGAAACTTCCAAGGCCGAAAGTACGACCCATATTCCCAGTCGTACAACCCAGGATGGAGGGATCATCCGAATTTCAGCTATGGTAATCAGCAAGGTCAGTCAAGTGGGCAAAACAGACCTCCACCACCTAGAGGTATGTATTATACAAAGCAGCCAGCCGAACAAGTACCCGACTCATCATTGGCGGATATTGTGAAGACTTTAGCAACAAACACTGTGCAATTTCAAAAGGATGCAACATCAAGCATCAAGAATCTCGAGACACAGATGAGCCAGATGGCAACTGCTATAAGTCGACTAGAGAATATGCAGAGTGGTAAACTGCCATCACAACCTGAAATAAATCCTAGAAATGTCAGTGCCATCACATTGAGGAGTGGTAACCAGCTTGGAGAGCTTAAGAAGCCCGGGCAACCATTGGAAGATGACAAAAACGACATTTCGGAGAGAACAGCCGCAGACAGAGCCGCGACCGCGGCAGACCTGCGCGGCCGCGGCCAACTCGACGTTTCTGAAGAGAAAATCTCTGTAGAAGTTGCGCGACCGCGGCAACCCAGCGCGGCCGCGGCTCCTGTTCAGCAGAAATCAACACATTCTGCACCTATTCCGCCTCTGCCACTTCCTTTCCCCAGTCGCATGATCAGATCGACACGACCTGACAAAGAGAAGGAGATATTAGATGTGTTTCGAAAGGTTGACATCAACATCCCCTTGATCGATGCTATCAAGCAAATTCCCAGATACGCCAAGTTCCTAAAGGAGCTATGCACCAACAAACGTAAACTCAAGGGGGATGAAAAGGTCCTGATGGGAGAAAACGTCTCAGCAATCTTCCAAAAGAAGATGCCACCAAAATGTAAGGACCCAGGTATGTTTGTCATTCCTTGTAGAATAGAGGGCATAAACATTGAACATGCCATGCTAGACCTAGGAGCATCCATTAATGTAATGCCAAGAGCGATATTTCATGCATTAAAACTAGGACCACTGAAAGAAACTAGGATAGTAATTCAGTTAGCAGATCGTAGTAATACATACCCCGATGGTCTAATTGAAGATGTCTTAGTAGAAGTAGGTGACCTAGTATTCCCCGCTGACTTCTATGTTTTGGACATGCAAGGAGATTCCTCTACATCTTCTCCAATTTTGTTAGGGCGGCCGTTTCTGAACACCGCCCAAACAAAGATTGATGTCGGTAAAGGGACTCTGACTATGGAATTTGACGGCCACATCGTTAAGTTAAATATTTATGATGCTATCGGACATCCTGAAGATGCTAATTCTGTTTTCTCACCAGATGCGACTAACCCATTTGTTGAGAATGATTGTGAGAATAGGTGCAGGAGTAAGCTGAATTGGTCCGCATTGGTGCGTCATCGTAAAAAGGAAGATGAAAGGCGGAATGGGGTAAAGTGCCTGAATTGGTCTGGGCCCATGTGGAAACCACCTTGGCGCAAACGCTGAGGGAATATGCAGCCGTCGAGCCAACGACGTAAAACAACAGCGCTTGTTGGGAGGCAACCCAATGTTTACGGTTTTTTTTTAAAATTATTTCGTTTTCTTTTATTCAGCATTAGATTAGTTCTCTTTCATATTTTTGCATTTTTACATAATAAGGATTACCATAAAACACAAGACGGAGGATGATCGTCGGGCACAGATGCAGACGTGGTCAGAGCAACAGCAGGAATGGCAGAGGCAGCACGAAACTCAGTGGAAATACATGTAGTCCTTTTGGGGACAAGGGGGCATCCACCCCCGCTGCCGCCTCAGTAAAGCACTGTAAGTACGTACCAAGCCGCACCACTTTTTCTTCCCTCAAACTCTGGTTTTCAACCAAGTTTGGGGGGGGGGGGGTGTGACGTGGGGCGACTTGGCAGCGTTTCTAATATGCTGTTTGTTTCTATTTTGTTTGTTGGGCCTGTGAGCCATTAGTTGAGGATTGGGCCTGTGTGCCATTGATAGTATGTGGGCCTGTGAGCCGTAGTCATCTGTTTCGTTATTTTGTTTTGTGGAGTCTTTATGATATTTTGTGTTTATTTTGGTAGAGTCTAGATCGAGTCTAGGAAGGGAAAAGAAAACTGAATTGTGTTGTAAAGATAAAATTAACACATTAAGGTGATGATAAGTTGGCAATGAGTTTATGAGGATTGTTGTTAAAACTTGTTTTGAATAGCATATGATAGAGCATGACGGGTAATGGATATGAAATTGAGCTGTAATTCGCAACATTGATCAGTAAAATTGCCTTGAGAGGACTTGAGCCTATTTTGTACCTCCAGTTTTGGAGTAACTTGTACAAATTCTTTCGGTGTGATTTCCATTGATTATGTGCATATAGACCCTAGAACTTGCCTTGCATGTCTGTCGTGAATAAGTCAATGTGTGTTGTGGCTTAGAAAGTGATCTTAGGCATTTCTTGATTAGCCTATTTCAGACACTCAACATAATTACCTTTTTGACCGCGAACTTGAAAAAGTAATTTCCCTTAGTTAGCCCAGTTGAGCCGTGAGCCTATCACTTGTTAGCCGAATATTACAAGCCGAATATCTTTTCAATTGGCCTTTGACCTTATTGGACTAATCTAGTTAAGAGGGAGGCAAAATGAGAGGTAGTTGGGAATGATATTTGGGATTCCTATGGGCTGAAAAAGGGGAGTGAAATGAGATATGAAAAGGGAATTGGTGATAGAAAATTCAAGAAGGTTCCCCTCCTATGTGCTAAAAGCTTAGACTTGTTAATATGTACAATGCAAAAGCAATGCAAAAGCAAGAAAAGAAATGAGGATGGGAGTAAGAAAAGTGCTTAGTAAAAAAAAAAAAAAAAAAAAAAAAAAAAAAAAAAAAAATCGGGTAGTCCCAGGAAATGTGGTACCCACATGAAAAAAAAAAAAAAAAAAAAAAAAAAAAAAAAAAAAAGCACTTGGTTGTAAAAGATGCGGACGTGGGTAGAAGAAGTCATCCCTTGGGGTGATGTACTGAGATGTACTGAGATTGGGAGAGTGAGATGGGAGTGATTGTTTTGAGGGGTGGTTGAGTAGGAATAACTCGGTTAGTCCACATTTTAGTCATTTTCATCCAAATTTTATCCTACCTTACCTAAGCCTTTATTACAACCGAATTAAAGACCTTTTTGATTCTTTGCCACACGTGCTGAGTACTAGGTCCGACTTAAATAATAGGCAAGCATATGGTGGTCGTTGCATATAAGTCAGTGCGAGTGTAGTACTTTGCATACCTTAAACACTTGAGAGAAGAGTGATACACAATTCCGGTGAGGATCAATTGTTGAAAATTATAAGCAATGAAAGTAGTTGAAGTTGCTCTGTCAAATATGCTCGGTTACATCATGTTGCTATGTTTTATTGGAAAACCTTTCTGAAACTCGTAATTGCCACTTAAAGTGCCTTAAAACCCGTGTCTTGATTGTTGTTTGATTTAGATTTGTTCGGGACGAACAAAGGGTTAAGTTTGGGGGATTTTGGTACACGCGTTTATTTATGCACTTTAAGTCTGTTAGAGTGATGAATTGTGATGATTGCGTGTAGAATGGAGAGTATTTGGATTGTTTTTAGTGCCTTTGGACTATTTGACGTTTGTGTTTTCATTTTGAGCTTAACAGGTGATTTAAGGCTAAGTATTCGTACTCGGCCGGATGCACAACGAGGAAATGAAGTCCGGAGGTCAAAAAGATGGAAAAATCGCCGGAAAATGAAGAACAAAGCACCGCGACCGCGGCAAAATGGCGCGGCCGCGGTCCAAGTGAAGAAATAAGCAGAAAATCTCTGGACAAGTAGCGCGGCCGAGGCATACTTGCGCGGCCGCGGCGTGGTGCTGGATCAGGAGCGGGCGCGGGCGCGGCCCGTAAGCGCGGTCGCGGCCCATTAAGGCGGTTAATTAATCCTTGGGCCACAAGAGTTCCGTTTTAAAGCCCAGAATCGACCCAAATTGACTTTCTCTATAAAAAGGGATCCTTATGCTCAGAAATAAAAGAGGAGAACATTACGAGAGAGCAAGATTGAGAGATTCCGAAGGAGACGGGCAATCAAGATCGGCAATACTCGGGTTTTCTAGTCCTTAAGTCTTTACAATTATGTATTTTCAGTTTAATTTGTCTTTTGTCACCGCCATGAGCGGCTAGTAGGTTATTTCAGTCCTTAATCGAGTCGAACCCTAGTTTTGCTATTCTGTGATATTTACAGTGGTTATTAATCAGTTGATTCCTTGAAACGTTGTTATACTATTTGTTTATCCTTCAATGCTTGTGCGTTTATATGCTAGATTGATCACCTAGGATTATAATTGCATAAGTAACGCTAGGTTATAATCGTAATCCGTAATTGTTACGAACCTATAGCCACTTAGTAGCGAATAGCGAGTGATATCGCTAGGATAGTATATAGCTCGGTCTGAATGGGTCCGAGCTTACGAGGTCCACACCGTGTCTATCCCGTTATCCTAGTTCTCTAGGCGTCCGGTTAATGAGATCCAGAGAGCTTATTCTGAGGTCACTCAACTGGATAGACTAACCAAAGAGCTTGTTTTGGTTAGTTAAACATAAGGGATAACGAGGTTAGCAGAGCTTGTTGTTAACCTCGGGGTAGGAGTTTTAAGGATAAAATTGGTTAATAATTGCATCTAACACAGGGTAGTAATAACTAGGGGGAGATAAGATTAAGGGCTGGGATTCGTTATTTTATAAGTAGAACAAGTCATAGTTAATTTGCTTAAATTCTGTTTTAGTTCTTTAGTTAATATATATCAAGTTACAAACCCCCATTATTTATATACTTATATACGTTGCTAGTATTAGGATTTATTTAAACACTAAGAGTCTTCCTGCTCCCTGTGGGATCGACCCTACTTACCACTTCTACGAGCTAGAAGGGTAGCTAGGTTTAATTAATTTTACCGCATCGCGACAGTGCGGTCAATGCAGATGTCCTATACTCCTTAGTCTTTGCTGACCTCGTCACCTTGTCATAGTAAATATATCGCTTAAGAAAGCGTAGCTTTAAAATAGAATTATATGAAACAATATGATAAATATAAATATTAGGGTTCAAAAGAATAAATTTAGTTTTGAAAGATTGAATTTGAAAAGATGATCCTATGAAAGAAAATTGATCCGAATATACCATACGTAATACTTGCAGCACAAATCACACACACCATAGCTTATTAATTATTTTATATACAAATATACATAGTTAATCATACACAACATTATATATATATAATATACGACACATATACTTCTATTTTATAAACACACACATATACATACATATTAATCTCTTGTTTCCTACCATAACTACACGTACACATGCATAACTATGCATAGACACTCATCTGTACATCATCACTTGCATAACCTATATACACATTAATAATAGAATTACATGGAAAAAGGGATTGGCGAAATACGAAGGAACGAAAAGAACAGAACAAAAAAACATGAATTATAAGAGAGAATTTGTACCTTTGTTTCGGAAATTCGGCGGACAGAAAAGTGATATCGGCGGAGAAAGAATTCGGTGATATAGCGGTGATAAGTATTAGGGTATGAGAGGGAGTCCTAATCAGTCTAGAATTTAATAGAATTTTGATGGGCTGTGACATCTAGACAGGGTCTGATGGGCTTAGATGTTGTACAAAATAAGATAGACAAAAAAAAAAAAAAAAATTAACTAGAAATATTCTTTTGGCCCATAATATAAAATTTATAAGTAAGAGATAATTAAATAATTAAATAAAATAATACTAAATATACACGGGTATTACACAAAAGATGGGAGTGTGGATCAATGAGTCGATAATTCTCCAACATCATATTAAGTTGAAACTATATCATAAAAGTTAATTCTCATTCAGAGAAACAATACAAAATAATGCATTATTATGGATGTTATGACTCATTGCAATATCTATTGCTTTTTCCAAGAGGCGAGATTGGTTGGCATCAAATATTTGAAAGAGTAATGGTAAAGAAATTATCATAAAAAGAGATCAAGGTATATATTTTAATATAAATATATAGTATTTAAATTTAAACTCTATCTCTAACAATTCTCTTTGCTTTGCACCAAGCTACACTTTACATTTGAAAAAAAAAAAAAAACGAATGAATATACTACTACATCGAATAAATTATCCAGCTTTCACCTTATAAAATTATTCAACACAACTCTGACCCTTCCTTATACATATTATGTACGACAAATAATCCAACAAATGTAGATGACACTTCTTGAATCATGTCACTAGCTACTCTAGGTGATATTATATCTCAAGAGTAATAAGGCAAATATATTCATATCAAAAGGTTATTTTATTATTTCAATAATAACTAATTTCTATATCAATATCAACCACAGAATTAACTATATAATGTTATTTATGTTACACAATCTATTTGATATATTACTTATTTTCTAATTTCATCTTTATTATTTTTTTAAACAGTTGTTGATAAAGGAAGTGATAAGAAAGTTTCATGTAGAAAATATAGTTGGTATAGGCTTCATATTCCAAATTGAAGGCAATTCACGCCTTTATTAGCTGGACTATTATTGCAACAATATACAGTTGATAACTATATAAAGTTGAAGACAACAAGGTTAAATTTTTTCTGAAATAATCAAACAAATTTGGGAGTAGAATTATATTAAGGAATCATGGACATTGTCTTCAAAGAAGAAACTAGAGGCAATGAAGTTGGAAAGAGAATCATTCTTCCACAATCATTTATATGTGGCCTAAGGGATATGGGGCCCAGATATCTAGATGCATTGACATTAGTTCATAGATTTGGAAAACCAGGCATGCTTATCACAATGACTTGCAATCATGATTGTAAGGAAATTCAAGAAAATTTATATGATGGCCAGCGAACCACAAGATCGTCCAGATTTAATTATAAGAGTTTTTCGGACAAATTGCATGATTTGAAAGATCAACTATTCAAAAAAGAGATATGTGAAAAGTAGTACCACATGTTCACGTTGTCGAATTTTGAAAAGGGGATTGCCACACATGCTCACATGTTTATTATTTGAAGCCAGAGTATAAGATTATTAATGTCGATTAGTTTGATAAGTATATTTGTGCAAAAATTCCTGATCTAGAAAAGTACATGAACTATATGAGATGGTAAAGAGACATATGATGCACGGACCATGTGGAGGAAAAAATCTAAAAAAGTGATATGTGGTTAAAGATAATGCACGATTAGATAACCACTGGGTAGTTCCTTACAATCCATATTTATTGTCTAGATATAATGGTCATATCAATGTAGAAATATGTTCTGGAGCAAAAACTAAGTATTTGTACAAGTACATCTATAAAGGTCATGATAAAGTGGCGATTAATGTGGCACAAAATAATGACAATGCCACCATAGACAAAATTAAACAATATTCAGATGCGCGATGAGTATCTACTCAAGAAGCTAGGTGAGGAATTTTTTAATTTAATTTAAATGAAATATACCCAGCAGTTGTAACATTGCAGCTTTATCTACCTAACCAATAATATATCACCTATTGGAATAATCAAAATTTGCAGAAAATAGTGGATGTTCACTATTATTTAAAAACAATACTCACGAAGTTCTTTTCCATGTGTGCTAAAGATAGAGATGTATTGTTACAAGAAATTTCCAGATCATTATGTCTGGGACAAAAAGACAAGTGTTAGAAACAAAGAAACAAAGGAGAAGTGATTGGACGTATAAGTGCTCAAAATATATCTGAAGGTGAAAGGTACGATTTAAGGTTATTCTTGACGACAAAAAAAGGTGCTAAAACCTTTTTTTTTTTCTTTTTTACCTCGAGACCAAGCTTGGAGACAAAAAATAAATTGGTAAAATACTGAAACCCTAAGTCTCTATATAAATACGACTTAATTTGACAAAAAAATAACAAACATATATTTTTAATGTACCAAATATTTGTGACATGCTTACAAATGTGGATAACAAAATAGTCAAAAATACTAAGGGACAAGAATTAATCTTGAGGGAAATAACCATCATGGACACACAGTATGTAAAATCTTCCTCGAACTCTTTTCAAGTAATCTTCGTCATTCTTATCTAACAAATTCTTGAACAAATATAATAATATATGTCTACATAAATATTTTGTATGTCATCAAAAAAGAAAATAAACGAAAAAAAATTCTGGTGGGAAGTGTTAAAGGAAAACGCAAAACGAAATGCATTAATTACAGTCTATTTTCTTAACATCTAAATTAAAGTTACAAACTACAGCAGCAAGCGTCCTGCAAATAAACTCGAATTCTGATGGAGCTCATTTGCCGATGGTAAGCAATAAACTAGAAGACCCAATAAGATGATGGAAAATTATTTTTCTGACATACTAGAAATAATATATGCAGGTCAAATAAATACAAGATCCAATTAAGATATTTTAAATGACTACGAATCAAAGAATGGTAAATGCTCATAAAGTGACTCTCAAAGATATCATAGAAAGAGAGAGACATTGACAGAGGTAAGTTAAATATACAAATAATTTAGAGTATATATTATATTATATTTCGATTAAAAAAATATTTGTTCTCAATGTACCTGGGAATCTATTGTTGTTTTAACGGAATAGTAGACAATGTGGAGAATATTGTAAAGATATGGTTTGAAGCATGTGACAGATGTAATAGAGGAACCTACAAGGAAGATGAAAAGGCTGTTTGCAAAAAGTGTATGGGAAAATTCATTGAAGCTAAACCAAGGTAATACATTCTAAATTTTGCAAAAATAAAAATATAAAAATACAGAACTCAAGATACATTTATAGATAAAATCGTTTGTTTAACCTTATCAATATGCGCACTCTTTTGGTTTCAGTGTAACTCATACAAATATGAAAGTTACCATAATGGGTAAAATGATCACTTACCCTTCCTATTATAAAACTGGACAGATACCGAGTGAATTTAAAAGTCATTCAATGAGATTATAGTTTTTGGCAACATAGCAGCTACGCATGTCGAATGCTCGGTCTAAGAATATATCGCATCATTAACAATCCTAAGAAAACAAATACACTATAAGTAAATTACAAATTCCGGAAGCATGATCACAAATCCAAGAGCCCAAAATAAAAAAATAATTTAAATTATAAATGATTTCCAGGGACATAATGATTTCAACTATTACAAATGGCTAACATCACAAGCAAACAAAGAGATTCGTGTTCTCATACCATTGAACGAGAAAACAAGTGATGAACAAGGAAGATTGTGCGCAATTACCGAGTAAATATAAATAATGAAACCGAAGAACAAGAAGATACGCAATCAAGAGCAGACAACCGTCACAACCACGAAAAAGGAACCAAGGAAAAAGAAGAGTGGAGAAAAGAAGACAACAGAAGAGATATCACATAAGAAAGAAGAGGAACAAAGAAACAAAATTGAAACATAGGGAAAAATTTCAACCAATAAAGCACCACCAGAAAATCCGGTTAAACAAAAGGAAAGAAAACAAAAGCTAATGCAATTCACCAACGAATAAAGAAATAATGAGAGAAGTTAGAACAAAATAATATGAATGAAAGACAATAAAAAAATTCATACAACAAAGCACCACAAAAGAAAGCAGATAAACAAAAGGGTAGGAAAAGAAAAGTCAAAGATAGTCCACCGCTGAAAAAAGAAGCAACAAGAGAACAAGGAAGAGGCAAATGAAAAATTAAAAGGAAGATTTATGAAGACTGCATTTCAGATAAAAGTGATGATGAAGTGGCAATTACCCAATACATTACCAAAATAAAAAACAAAAACGAATACTAAGATAGTTCCCAAAAAGATTAAGAAAGAGAAGGTCTAATTTCTACACCAAAGCCCATCCTCTTTTATGCCCGTCTATCTTGACTTTTGAGTTTATTATTTTAATTTAGTTTTGCATTTTTACACCCTTCTATCGTGACTTTAAGTTTTAAATTTAGGCTTATCTTAGTTTGTTTTTGCTTATGTTTTGAGTGAAACAAAACTGTGAAAACATTACTTAATTATATTCCTTTAATTAAAATTTATTATTTTTTAAATTACATTAAACTCTACAATTCATAACTAAAATTGTCAGTACAAAACACGGTTTATCACAACAAACAACAATTTTAAAACATATCATTACAATATCATTCTATTAACAATCGATCTACAAACAACGTTATTACATAATATATTTTTTCCATAAAGCAAGAAGTTTCACCAAAAAAATATTAAAAACCAATGAAACAACGATTTTGAAAAGGATACAAATAAGTACTCCAACTATCAAATTTTCTTTTGTATTTATTATTTATTTTCACCACTTAATCTTATCATATTTTACATATTTCTTTTTTTCTTTTTTCAGTCATTTTTTAAAAAACTTAAACTTGCGTAGTCATCAACTTTCTTCACACATTATCTTACGACATTTAACAAACCAATGAAATTTCATAGTTAAGTCTGAACTCTAATTATCGTAGTATACAAATAATAAAAACAATGAATAAAAAATAATACTATGCATGCATGTTTCCCCATATAAAGTTCATGATTGTGCTCACAAATTAAGGGACTAAAAGAGAAAGTGAATAGAAGTGAGATGTTGAGAGTGTCATTCTACGTTCAAATTAATTTTAATATTATAAAATATTAGTAGATATAAAAAAATGAGCCCACGTGCAACGCACGTGCTCATTGCTAGTATATATATATATGTGTGTGTGTGCGCGCGCGCGCACGTATAGAGATTAGAGAGAGTTAGAATTATTTTGTTCTTATTAATATGTTAGCAGACCTTTACAACAGGACTTAGGTTGATAACACAATGTTCTGGTTATTGTGGATAAGTAATCATGATTAAGAGGTAGACTTTTCATTCAAGTGACAATGATAACACTAATTTTTTAAAAATTTATTATCATTTGCATATTAATTACGTTGTAAGAATAAACTTTGATTATCTCCTATCTATTTCCTACTTCTAGGATTCCATCTCCAAATTCAATTGAGTTTATTTAAGTTTGATATTATCTAGACATTTCACTTCATGTATAATAATTAAATCGAGGATGAGACTTGTTCCTTTTCACTGTTATAGCTCTCTTTTTCATTGGGGAGTGAAGATTTTAACTTAACAGTAGAAGGTTACTACTTCCAAATACTATTTTTATGGAAGACGAAGATTGTAATTGCTACGGACAAGATAATGATAAATCTCAGGTAACACTGAGCAAACACTATCGTTTTTTGCCAAATCTATATACATATAAAAGCTAAATGGAGGGTCTTATTGTCATTTAAATTTTCCCTCCAAAAACTTTTACATTAATTTGGTAAATGTTTGTCAATTTTGGTAATTTTATAATTTTCTTTCAATTTTTTTAAATGCAAATAACTTTTATATTTTTAATCCATTTTTTGTGCATGATATATCAAATTATTCATCTTTTCACAATCTTCAATTTGACATCCATATCACATATATTATAATGAGCGAGATATTTAATTTAAAAACAATAACTTCTTTATTGATTAATTATTTAGGTTATATTTAAGTGTTTATTGTAAAAATTAATAAAATAATTCCACTTATAAAAAATATTAATTGATTATTTTCTCAAAGTTCAACAATTTTTTTTTTCACATGAATTTTCAAATATCTTCTTTACTTTAGTTACGACCAGAATAAAAAATATCTTTTAAGTAATTAAATTTATATTTCATTAAATTAAAGGCAAAAAATCAATAATTAATTTTATAAATAATTTATTAAATCATTACATTTAGCATATATATATATGTATATATATATATATATAATAACAATGTTTTATTAGACGTGGACTTTTGAGCATATGCATGTTTATATATCATAATTATTATTGAGATTGTTGTTTGATTACTTATTCATATTTTTATACAATGTATATTGTGTTAATATTATTTTATATATAGTAACCTAAATTTTATCACATTTGTTATACTTTTCAATTGTATTTTCTCTTGAATCGATCTCAACGATATATTTTTTACACTTTGTAACTTAAAAAATATTTTGTTGCACTAACCAACTTCAATTATATCTTTTTTTATTCTTTCAAGCTAAGATTTTTTTTTTTTTTTTTTTTTTTTTGTGCATTAATCAATCTTCACCTTAAATAATACTCCCTCCGTCCCGGCCTAATTGGCCTACCTTCCATTTTTGTTTGTACCAATCTAATTGATCAGCCCATAAATGGAAAATTTCTCTCACAATGTCCACCCTTAATCTTCACCTTTGAAAAAAGTCAAAGACTCCACAATAAAAGTATAAAAATTAATTGAATTACAAAACCAAATAAATATGAAAATATTTAAATATTTGAAGAACTCACATACTTTAAATTGTCTTCGAATTATTGAATAAACTTTTGATTTTATTTTGTTAATGTTAGTATTTATTTAAAAATAAGAAGTATTTCAGTATATTTGAAATTACCAAGTGAAATGTTCAAAGTTGCAAAGTGAATATAATTCTAGACAGAAACAGTTAAATATTTATAGTTCTAATTTAAAATTTTATTTAGATATATTAAAAATCCATACATATGTAAACGTCGTAAGAGTGTTAAAATCGTTAAGTTGTATTTTTCCACCAAAATATTTTATGTTATTTATGGTTATTTGTAGAAGTGTCAACTTTTGATGTCTTTTTTTCCTTCTTTAAAAAAAATAGTTATTTCTCAAATGTTAAATAAAAATAATTTTTATATCTCAACAATTTTTACGTTTTATATATCAAATTAATCATCGTTTTATGATCTTTTGTTTGACATCCATATCACATATATAAAAGTGTGATATTATATAAAATAAATACAAATTATTTATTGATTGATTATTTGGTGAAATCTTATTGCAGATGTTTGCTGGTGTAATGTTTTAAACCGCAATACGAATTAGTTGAAGATTTTTTCTAAAAACATATTTCCAATTTAATTTTTGAAAATATTTTTATTAATTAATCTATTGTATTTATTTTTTCATATTAATTTTATTCTATAAATTAATCCATGTATAAATATGTGTGTGCATGATAAAATAAAATTTAGCCAAGTATGTAAAAAAATATTTTTTTCATCCAATTGCAAATCAGATATTTTCAAAAAAAAATATTCATGTATGTATCCCTAAAAGATATTACAGTTTTAGCATTTTGTTAGTGTGTTTCTTTGTCAAAAACTCCTTAGGATCTTTTATAATACTAATATTTTTTTTGTTTCTAATATATATTCATTATTAATATATCAATTTAATCACCTTTTCACATTCTTTAAATTGAATTATGTTTTAATTTTTTATTGTGCGTTGATTCATTTATATTGTGAATTAAATTATATAAAAATAATGCAATAGAGTATTTTTATAAATAAAAAATATAGGATTATTTGGAAAGAAAATCTATTTTTCTTATAAATTATTTAGTTTATTTTATTATTATCTTATCTTATTTTTGTAATAAGTAGTGTGTTGTTATATTTTTGTTTGCTTTAACATGTGTAATTAATTGAACTATTTGCGGTTATTCATATAGGTTAAGAAGGATATAGACCGACTAACGGTATGTCAGAGTTTTATAAAAAAATAATTTTAATATAGGAATTTTTATTTGTTATTTGTTATATATTTTGATATTTATTTTAATTTTTAACATGTAACAATAATTTACTTATAAATAGCGCGCGCACACACAACACACACACACACACATATATATATATATATATATATATATATATATATATATATTTAATTCAAGAATTACACGGGAGAGCGATTTTACACTATTTAAAATTTTACTATATGTAAAAAAAATAAAATATTTATTTATTAAGTATACAATGTTCACATTTTCAAATAATATAACCATATATTGTTTAATTCAATGAAAACTTACTTTATTAGCAGTCTTCCGTGCATCGCACGGGAGTAATACTAGTGAGTTTAAGACCAGAATAATAAATAAAATTAACAATTTGTTGTGGGCATAGGTTATGAATGTGAAAGACGAACCAGAACACTTGGATTCAGTGAATGCGTTTTGTACAGATCAAGTAAGTAAAATCGACTAACGTTTGTCATAAATTTGGTAGATATAAGAAACATATATATTAATGAAACTCAAATTTCAGGTTTTAACAGTAAAGAAGATTTAGTCAGATGGGCGAGAGAAATTGGGAAGGACCTAGGTTATGTTATTGTGATTATATCTTCTGAACCTGGAAAGGGTGGAAGAAAGGCTAGACTACGGCTTGGTTGTGAGCGCAGTGGTGCATATAGGCTTCCTAAGAAATTAGCCAACACAGATGCATTTTGTCGTAAGGGGACGGGGACCAAAAAAATTGGTTGTCCATTTATGTTGCAGGGAGTAAAATTAGAAAAAAGATGATGATTGGTGTGTGAAGCTTGTATGCGAGTTTCATAATCATCCACCTGCAGAGCGGCTTGAGGGTCACTCATTTCTTGGAAGATTAAATAAGGAGGAAGAGACATTGCTCTTTGACATGACAAAAAATATGGTGAAACCCAGAAGCATACTTATGACCATAAAACAAAAGAATAAGAGGAACACAACTACAATGAAGACAATATACAATGTTCATCATAAGCAGAGAATCATTGAGAAAGCTGGGAGAACACAAATGCAACAACTCATGAAAAGGTTGAGTGAGTGCAAATATGTGGAATGGCATAGGAGAAATGAGTAGACCAACTGTGTGAGAGACTTGTTTTGGGCACATCCTTCGTCGATCAATATTTTGTATGCATTTCCATATGTGTTGATTATGGATTGTACTTACAAAACTAATAGATATGGCCTCCCATTACTAGAGATAGTTGGTGTGACATGTACTGGGCTTACTTTTTCCATAGCTTTTGTTTACATGGAGGCTGAGCGTGAAGATAACTACACATGGGCATTGGAGAAGTTAAAGAGTTTGATTGTGGCACATAGTTTACCTGAAGTAATTGTTACCGATAGAGATTTAGCACTGATGAACTCTATAAAGAGAGTCTTTCCCAAAACAATAACTCTTCTATGTAGATTTCATATAAAAAAAAATGTGCTTGCTAATTCGAGAAAGTTGTTTGAATGCAAAGAGAAGAGTGACGATTTCATGTCAGGTTGGAGTGTTCTTATGTTTTCTTCAACTGAGGATGACTATGCTCGAAATTTAATTTCTATTGAAAGTGACTATAAGGGTTATCCAAGTTTACTAAAATATGTCAGTGATACATGGTTGACACCATATAAAGAGAGATTTGTAGCAGCTTGGACAAACAAAATTATGCATTTTGGCAATCTAACAACAAACATGTATGGTGGATAAATTTTTATTCTATATAAAGATCATCATATTTTATGAAGGCCTTGAACTTATGTTATTTTTCTTTGATTTTTCGTAGGGCTGAGAGTGCAAATGCAAAGTTGAAGAAATGGTTTGGCTCGTGTCAAGCAGATTTTGATAGTTCATGGAACACAATAAACTCTTTGATTGAGTTGCAGCATACTGAAAATATAGATTCATTTCAGCAAAGCTTGAATGTTGTTGAACACAATTTCAAGCCCACATTATTTAAGGAGATACGGGGATTAGTGTCTCGAAAGGCATTAAATATGATTCTAGTAGAGTCGGAGAGATCAAATGATGTCGGGTTAGATACTTGCTTGTGTGGGTGTGTCATTAGAAGCACACATGGATTACCTTGTGCACATGAAATTGCTGAATATGTAAGAGATGCTCATTTTATTCCTCTTTCAGCTATTCATCCTCACTGGATGAAATTAAACTTGCAAAAATCTCTATCCACTAGAGAGCAGTTTGAGGTGAACATCGATGATGAGATGAACGCAATATGGTCACGTTTTCATGCTTCAAATCAAGCCACAAAGTTGGCATTAAAAAGAAAGTTAAGAGAAATAGGTGACCCGTCAACAACATTCCTCACTCCTCCTTTGGAAAAGATTAAAACAAAAGGTCGTCCATATCTGAAAGCAGCCAAATCAACTCGACGCGACCCTTCATACTTTGAAATAGTTGAATCGGAGGTTTCCAAACGTGAAGCGGGATTAAGCAAAAAACTAGTTACAAGTAAAAGACGGGAGAAAATAGCTATTAAAAGGTCTAATCACACTATACATTATTTGGATGATTTTCCATCATATATGCATCTATATATCTGTAACGTAATTGATGTCAAGTGAGATGGTCATTGTGGCTTTCGAGCAATTGCTGCTTTACTTGGTTTTGGGGAGGATTGTTGGTCAAAGGTTCGCGAAGATTTGATTGAAGAGTTATGCCACTATCGATCCTATTATGTTAAGTTTTATGGATCGGTAAACCTTGTTGCTCAGTTGCTTGAGGCATTGTCTTGTTCTATGGTTCCAGCCCCGCAAAATAATTGGATGGTTTTACCTGATATGGGTCATTTGGTTGCCTCTAGATATAATGCGGTATTGGTTCATATTTCTAAACAACAATGTCTCACATATCTTCCTCTGCGATCCAATCCACCATCATAATTAGAACAAAGAGTAATAGTGATTGGATTTGTAAAGGATGATCATTTTGTACAGATACTTAAATTGGTGTTTAATTCCTTAATTTGTTTTTTTTTTTTAATTTCTTTTTTCTTTTTCTTTTTTTTTTCTTTTTTTTTTTTTTTTTTTTTTTACCTTTGATTGTTTTTAATATTTGTTTTAGGTTGTGATGGATCCAACTGCTCCAATACCTCCACTTGTCCCTAACTGGGAATACTTTCGACTCAGATCTGCGATAGGGTGGGATACTCCATACTTAGCTCGTATTGAAGAGTTCACTGTCATACGTCGAACACATTAAAAAATCTCTTGTAGTGAAGAAATTGTTAATTTGGATGAACCATAGTATATGTGGTGATATTCCTTCTTAGTGTTGCAGATAAACTAAAAATTGTTGAACTAATACGATCTTAGTTTAAGTTGCGATCTTAGTATTAGCAGGACCATTTAATTTGATGTTTTTATGCTTCTTTGACTAAAGACTATTCAGAATGCAAAAAGTAATTCTATTATGCTTTTATTTCATTAATGTAATTGTATATTGTGTCTGTCGTATCTCGAATAATGTTATTTACTGACTAAAGTCTACAAAATCCTTGCAATTATTTTCTTGAAGTTTTGTTCAATTTGACTACATAAAATGTAGGGCTGCTAATTAACCCACCCACCGTAATTACTTAATGTGCTCACTAATGTAAATAGCTCCTTGGAAAGGTTTCATTGATTCTTCCATTATACCTGCTTTTGCTTCTGTTGGAGAAATGATAGAAATGGTGGATGCAGCAAAGTACAAGTCCAATTTGTATTGGTTACGAGGTGTGAAACAACTTTTGTAAGTGAATGCAGATTCAAGGATGTGAGAAGAAATGTTGGGAGACTTGGGGAGTGTTTGTAATTGCTTTTACTTTAGAATAATTGATTAAATTTAGAGATTATGAAAACATTGATTTTAAGAAAATGTGGGAGTATTTGTAATAATAAGTGATTTATACAAAAAGTAGAAGTTGTATTGTTTGGAAAAAAAAAAAAATTAAATAGAAATTGTATGTATAAGCAGGAAAAAAATAACCTGCTTTCATCTTCTACTTGAAATAAGTTATTTTAAATCATTGTTAAAGCAGAAGCAGATATCTAAAAACACTTAAATCTACTTTTTAAAGCCAAAAGTGCTTAAGTGTTTAGAATAAGTTTTTGCAAACACTGCCTTGTGCTAATTTATACCTTCAAGGCTAGTTGCAACACACTTGGCCATCAACTATTATTCACATATAATTTTGATCGTTAACGTGTAACCCTGTTTGCGATTGCCTTTGCTTTTGAAAAGTGACTAAAATTAGAGATTCTATAAAAATCACTTACATAAAAAGTAGGTAGTGTTTGAAAAAAAAAAGTGTTTTCTAATAAAAGTAGAAGTTGGAGTGTTTGGCTTAAAATCACTTACGTCTTTTAAAAAATATCATATTATTTACAGAATTATCATTGAGTAGAGAAAAACATTAAAATTTTGCTTTTTAGCTTTCACATTAAAAACACTTCTTTTAAAGCAAACGATGAATTTGCAAATACTACAAATTAATTTTTCTCAAGTTATAAGCTGAAAATCACTACAAAAAGCAAATGCAAACCCCCCATAAGATATGCTCCCGGGGAGAACGCAAAGCATTATCCTGATATAAAAATTGTCCATATTTTATTACTTATTTCTTAGTTAATAAACATTGAGAATTAAAAAACCCAAGCTCCAACCATTACTCTATAACTACAAGGCTGATCTTGATGACATACAAAATCTTATCAGATTGTAACAAAACTGATTTTATTAGCAGTTAAGTGTACCATCAAATGTTCAGTGAAAGCATACATTCAATATGGGAAAAACTTGAAAAGCCTTATCTAGTCTACTACTGAGATACTCAAAATCATTTGAGAGTGAAGGATTGTGATACCAAGATTCCTATATTAAAACAAAGAACATAAGATAATCACAACTTAATACTTCCTAAACTGTCTCTTCAATTGCCTATGCTCTTCAACTATCCACATGCCCTTATATCTTTACTGCATCATACTTCCGAGCTTTCTGGAGATCTCAATAATTTCAAATTCTGTTAATTCAATAACAGAGTCAAGAATAAGTATAAAATGGTATTATATTAAATGCAACATGCTTATCAGAATCAAGAAATAATCAATTCAATTATAATTAATTTCGACAACCACAGTAGAGAGAAGTTTCGTATTGAACTTGTGATTTATAATTGACATTGAATATACTCCACAAATCACAAACGATCTGCATTTTTTGCTTCATGAATTCCTCTATTATCTCTTGTATTCCGTCTATGGTCGAATTTCCAGAACCGCTGCTTCAGATTCCAGGATCTGTATTTTCGGATTTTCATTTCTTCTTGGGGGCGCCTTTTTCGCCTTCGCTTTCATTTTTATCATCTTCTTCATCAGAAGAGAACTGTGCCGCCCATGCCTTCTATTTTGAGGTGTCGCCGCCTTCGGCCTCCATCCATAGCATTCTTGCGTCGAAGATGGTTTGGAGAAGGGGAATCGTTGTCTCATTTCTTCTTTATCCCTTTTACCACCGTAAAAAAAAAGGATGTAATGGTGGTTGTAGAGAGCCAAAAATAAGAGAAGCCAAAAATAGTGCATCTAAATTATTTTTAATAATTTATTTAAATTTATGGCTGTGAAGAGTAATTTTGTGGTTGTGTATAGAATTACCCTTATTATACTAGCACTACGCACGTGCGTTGCACGTGGTTATAATTTTTTACTATTATTTAAAACAAAATTAATTTGAACGTAAAGTAATTATATATTGTGATCAATGTAATATATATACACAACTTTGTAGATAATTCAATGTAATAAGAATTAATTTATTAAACAAACATAATTTTGAATCAACTGAAAATTAAAATAATCATAAAAGATAAATAGAAAAGTTAAATAAGCTTAGTCTTAATTAATAAAACAAGTTAGAATAATTAGCGTTAAATGATTCATAAAAAACAATATATCATGATATAATGTAGAAATATTTAGTCTTACAAATTTTTCTATTATACATGTAAAGTTTAATTTATTCAAACTATTGTTTACTTCTTATTATACACAAACTCGGTCATCATTAGTATATTTTGAATAAAGTTATACGATGATTGGAAAACTATATGGGCATGTTTACCTGGCAAATTGGGTGTGATTGAGACTATTTATCCCACATAAACCAATGTTTTCTTGGTTTCCTACAACGGGTCAATCCCACATACCCGGGATTATGTGTACAATTTAGGACTATTGGGTTGATTATTGAATCCACCTCCCCCCCAAGGATTGATTTAGTCATTTGGATTAGGATTATTGATCCCTTGGACTGAGATTTGGTGAGAAAATGAAACACCCAAAGTAAATGAGCCCTATACATGATGATGAGGCATATATTTTTATGTTTTGCACCAAATCACTGGCATTTGAAGAAAAACACATTTTTAATTGTTTCATTACATCATCAACTGGCATCCATAAGTTAATTATTTGTTATATAACACACAAAATATTAGGCCTAACGTACTTTTCTATAATTCTCTAATAAATAATTTCGATTTCAACATACATTTGCACATGAAATTATTTACATATTTTAGTGTGAGGAAAAACTTCCAGCAACTTAGTTTCAAGATCCAACATCCAACTTTTATTATGAAAGTTATTTTCTAATTTTTTTGTATTATTATTAAGTATAACTCTCTTTAATATAATTTACTTATCGATTAAAGATTGCTTATTTCAATTTGCCTTAATTATTTTCTCAATGCAACGTCGAAATTTAAAAATTATGTGTTATTTAAAATAAAATCCTACTATAGTATAATTACAAAATAAATAATATTTTCTATGGAAGGTTGACTTTACATAGTGTCTCACAATCTTCAATCAAGACACATGCTATAATTTATATAAAATATAATAAATGTTTTAACTAATTTGTAATGTCTTTAATTCCTTATTTAGTTATAGTGAAATACTCCTAACTTTTCAAACATTGCATATCCATTTAAAAGTATTATATATACATGTTTAAACCACACATTCCGATTTTATTTCTCTCATTTTATTTTTTATTTAGACTATACAGTACTCTATTCCACGTAATTATTTTTTATCTAATTTATTGCCAAGTTAATATTAATATTCACATTTCACTGTCTTTATTTTTCATCTTTTTTAAACTTAATTATGTGAAACTCATTCACATAGTACAATTTTTTAATCATTCACAGTACAACTTAGTTCATTATTTCTTGTTAGTTCTTTTTTATTCTTTATTGTACCCTATAATTTATATAGCATAGTAAATTCATTTATCAAGTTATTACATATGCTTAATATATATATATATATATATATATATATATATATAATATTTTTATTAATTTAAAAATTTGTTTAATGTTAGATCTTAAATATTTAAAAGAATCTGGTGCAACTATTCATGTCCACTAATTTTTACGTTTGCCATTTTATTATTTCTATTATTAGTACAATAAAATTTCACACTTTGATCTAAACTCCAATTATTATAAACCTTCTGATTTTTATGTCTCTCTAATTTTCTAACATAACAGTTTTTTCCTCGGTCTACTACCATTACATCACCTATTAAAAGTATTACATTAGTGAGTATATTTGTGTAGGTGTATAAGGTATGTGATTAAAAATGATGTTCAACCTATATATTTATTTGAATAAAATCGATTCATTGAACAGACCAATAGTATTTAAATTTACACAATATCACTACCGATGCATTTATAGTTTTTATATCTTCAGATATATCTTTTAATAATTTCATATATAAGCTACTTTTACCGTTTTCCTCCTTCTTTTTCATCTTAAATATATATATATATATATATATATATGTGTGTGTGTGTGTGTGTGTGTGTGTGTATATATAAATGACTTTATCGTATATCATTTGAATTCAGTTAAATTCGTAAATCAATTATTATTTTATCTTGTTGTAATGTTTATAAATATTTCTTATGAAGTATATCGATTTCATTCTTCTAAATCATTGAAAATAAATATAATATATAATCTCATTTCCTACAAGCATAATAGTCAATTTATATTTAATTAGTAATGCCATACACAGAAATTTAGCATGTAAACATATACATTGCTAGTTTAATTTACATTTAAACAGTAAGGCTAAATGCATCCCTAGTTTAATCCAAATTTTGAAATACTACATTGTCTAATTAACTTGCATGTACATTTAACTACAATATAGATATTTAATTTTTGTTTTTGTATTCTTTTCTCATAGTATAATATATCTGACACTTTCACATTTATTTATTCTTTGATTTTTCTATTATATTACCTAGACTCGTCTATTATATTTTTTTTATAGTGAAAATTCACTTAGACCCTTTAATATTTATAATTTTTACGTTAGTTTTTTTATAATTTTATTCATTATGTTAATAAAATTATTATACTACTATTAATAAAGTCTATTCATAAGTTTGTGTTATCTTTCTTCACAATGCATTTTCTCACTTCTATTCGTTTTATCATCATATAGTTCTTATTCAATTGTTTTTATATTATTTTCTATTGTTGAACTTAATAAAGTGGTATACACAAAAAAAAACATACAATTTTCTAACATGTCTTTTTACTCACTCAAAAGTTAATTTTAAAATATAATCTTAGCGATTTCATATGCAAGTCATTTTATTCTTTGATTTTACTTATTGTAATTATATTTGTGCTAATCGGTTTTTCTCCTTTCTCCTTTCTCTTCAATTATAGAAGAAACCAATTAGAAAAATTATTAGAAATTTATGAAGAATCGAATAAAATGTAAACAAATAAAAAGAATAATATAGTGTATTTTACTACAAAGGAATAATAATATTAGATATAATTATGAATATTTAGGTTCAGCTTACGTCATCAGTTGAACTATATATTATATGAAATGTGATAGAAAATTTCATAAGTTGAGACTTGAGAGATGAATCTCAATTATAAAATGAATCTTACTAAATAAATAAAACTATAAAAAATAAAGTTACTAAATTAGCCTTAAAATTTTACTAATTAATGGTTTTCTTTTTTCTTTTTCTATAGTTTTCTTTTTTGACAATTATATAAAAGAATCTCATTATAAAAGAGATAAGAAATTTTAAAATAAAAATAAATAAAAATAATAATGTTATGTATATTATTAAAAATAAAGAAAAATATAGAATATGATTAAGGAAATATGATTAATGGTCGGAAGACAAATGGTCCAGTTCATGTATAAGTTAGTGTTTTCCATTACAATAGAATCTACACTATAGATTTTGGGGCCAATTGTAGGAAAAATTATCATCCACCTTTAACCTACCACTCCTCCTGCGTTCACAAATTCAACCTCCCTGCCACCCAAGCCTCTCAATTCATATACTTGGTTGTTGTAAACATGAAAACTTCAGTGCAGACAGTTCCCAACTCCCTCTTTTCTATTCCCTCCATAATCTGACAAGGCCTTAGACCATCTTTATCCATGCCCTCCAAGGGCAAGGGCATGGTTAGATGACAAAAACTGGAATTAAAAATAAAAGGAAAAATAGACAATGATTGATGACCTAGGTTGTGGATGCGGTTGGTCAACCAACCTATTCCACAACCCAACCCCCTTCCACAATCTGTCACATATCGGTACCTCATTTGTTGTATTAAATTATTTATTGGATATAATTTTAATAATAAATAAATAATATAATTTTTATTTTATAAAAATTAAAAAAATTATCAAAATTCTTATTTTTTTTCTCTACAAGTAGAATCTAATATTGATATATTTTGAATAAAAATTTGAAGCTCTTTATTTTATTCTTTTTATAAATAGTTGGCTCGTCTGGACCGGTCCGATGGGCTAAATCCCCGGCGGACCCCGGGCCGATCCGATAATCTTAGTATATTATAGGAAAATATCACGGGCCAGACGAATATATCTAGAACTAACTAAATTTTGGTCCGACCTGGACCGATCCAAAATATGACGTTAACCCGACAGACCCCACCTGACCAGGTTGGGCCGGCCAAATTTTGCCACCTCTATAAATAGAGTTTAATGTATTCTACTAAACGCATTGCAAACCTGTCTAGTTACATGAGTAATAGGGCGCAACTTCGTAATAGGGAAGCTCACAACGCTCTTAAATACGACCTGGTCGAGCATATATGGCGAAAATTTGGTCCCGCTAAATAAATATATAAGTTGTATCTTTTATATTTGTAATTTAGTATTTCAGACATGTATTTGTAGCTTAATTTATTTTTTTCGATTTCGTAATTCAACTTTTGCAATTTTAATTTGGTTATTATTTTAGCATGTTATTTTAAACGTACCGGAAAAACAAAATCGACTTATTGTAATTACGGAATTCAAATATTTTTTTATTCTTGAAATATATTAGAAAAAGCGCGAAAAATAATATGCAATTATTAAACCGTTTCAAAAATATTAATTTTATTGGGAAATAAGATCTGTATTTGGATAAAAGAAATTAATATATATTAAAATGTTGAGTTGGGTTGGGTTGGCTTGGGTTGTTGATAAAGTGTGAAAATGTATTTTTTAGGTTGTGGAGTAGGTTGTGTATGTGGAAAAGAGAGAAATGAATATTTTATTGATAGGTTGGGTTGTGGGAAGTTGTGGGAGGTTGTTGATAAAGATGGTAATAGACAACAAAATATTTAGCTACAATAGGTTTCTATTTTACATAACGAAGAATGATACTTTTTTCATGTTCAAGAAAACTAGTCTGTTTATTTACAAAGGATTTCTTGTTATGCATTCTGCTTTCTTCATACTAAGGTAAATTTCAAGATATGTTTCTTGCTCTTTGCTCCTTCCTATATAACAAATATTTGTTCTAATTTTTGGTACTTGAACAGCTATGCGAACTACTTTACTTCATAGAACTAACCTTTCGACTGCGAAGACTCCATCGAGGACCCTCAACCAAGATTTCACTCCCATCCATTTACAACATCCCCCGGATCCAAAATTAATAAATGGAGACTGGTAGGTATGGCCCAGTATCCTAAAGTTACAACACAAATACCCGGTCCAAGTTGTCTAGGGCTGCAGGCCCAGTAATTGGCCCAAATACAGATTTGGTAATTAAGTGGCGATAGCAGCGCAAGGGGGATTGGAAGATTTCGCCCACGATCTTCTCTCAATCACAAAGGCAGGTTTTACGGCCTTAATTGTAGGAATATAGTTAGTGTTGTGATTTGTATGATATGAATAATAGAATTAGAGAGAGAAGAGGGGTTGGAACTTTGATCAGAGAAAAACCACTTGTAAACTAAACAAAGAAGAAGAGAAGAAAAAGATCCCGGTAGGGGCATTATTTTCCCGTGGACGTAGATCTCCGGATCGAACCACATATACCTTGTGTCTTATTATCTGGTTACCTTTCAATTTGTTATTTTTGGTTGGTACTCTTTTGATAACGGATTGCGCTTTATCAATTGGCGCCGTCTGTGGGAAACGACGACTGGATTTTAATATTTATACTGCACTTGTTATACCATGGTAACCACTCGCTTAACTCAATCTCGCCAAGGTGATCAAATCAATCAAGATCCACCCGTGGATCAAACTTTGCCGCCGAGGCAATCGCTGATGCGGGATACATCTCATCATCAGGGCAACCAAGGCCCGGCTGTGAATCCGGACGACCAATTCTTACCTCTACCTCCACAAGATATACAAAATCCTAATCCTGCTGCTACACAACCACTGGTTAATATTCAGATGACTCCGGAACTACTCCAGGCTTTCCTACAAGAACATGCTCATGTTCTCCAAGACTGGGCAGCCAACCGCCTAAACCCTGATGGACCTGCTGGACACACTACCAACCCCGTAGCGCATCCACCTCGTCGGAACCCGCCCAACCAACAAGATCCAGTGCACCATGGGCGTCAGGACCGACGACGAGAACGACCCGGTTCTCCCGAGGACCATGGGAGTTCTAATGGGTCAAGACAGCGCAATGACGAACTTGCCGACGTTGATCGTCGCCGTCCACTTAACGCGACTAAGAAAGCTCGTTATGCCAATCCCCATACTCTAGATCTTCAGGAGTATGAGCGAGTACAACGCAATGCTGAACTAGATAGAATTCTAGGCCTTGACGCCAATGGAGACATTATCACCCCATTCTCCCAAGAAATTCTGGCTACGCCCCTTCCCGAAGGGTTCAAGAGACCCGCCATACCACCTTATGATGGCACTGGAGATCCGGCCAATTTTCTGGGAGCTTTTAGGCACAACATGCTCAGTTGAGATCATACCGCATCTCTCCACTATTGTAAGATCTTCCCCGAGTATCTTCAGGATGAGGCTCGAGTTTGGTTTGACTCTCTCCCCCGTAATAGTATATCCTCTTTTAGAGAACTTGCTGAACACTTTTGGGCACGTTTCGAAGCACGTGCAAAGCCCATGTCCACTTTGGCCGATCTGATGAATGTGGAACAAAAAGAAGGAGAAACCATCTCTTAGTTCCTGGAACGTTTTACGACTAAAAGTTTGAAGGTAGGCAATCAGCCAGATAGCATCATTGTCACAGCTTTCATGAACGGATTACGAGCCGGACCACTGTACACCGAGCTAGTCCGTAATACTCCCGTTACTTTATCTACTTTACAAAGCCGAATCCTTCTGCTCCGCCTCCTTTGGGGGAGGGGCATCTGGTAGGTATGGCCCAGTATCCTAAAGTTACAACACAAATACCCGGCCCAAGTTGTCTAGGGCTGCGGGCCCAGTAATTGGCCCAAATACAGATTTGGTAATTAAGTGGCGATAGCAGCGCAAGGGGGATTGGAAGATTTCGCCCATGATCTTCTCTCAATCACAAAGGCAGGTTTTACGGCCTTAATTGTAGGAATATAGTTAGGGTTGTGATTTGTATGATATAAATAATAGAATTAGAGAGAGAAGAGGGGTTGAAACTTTGATCAGAGAAAAACCACTTGTAAACTAAACAAAGAAGAAGAGAAGAAAAAGATCCCGGTAGGGACATTATTTTCCCGTGAACGTAGATCTCCGGATCGAACCACGTATACCTTGTGTCTTATTATCTGGTTACCTTACAATTTGTTATTTTTGGTTGGTACTCTTTTGATAACGGATTGCGCTTTATCAGAGACTATGAATCTAATGAGATAGATTCGTAAGAAAAGTCAGCACTGATAACAAGATAATAATCGGCTTACTTAGAAGCAGTACAACAATTTACCTGAAGACAGAGATATAACCTTAAGTTTCTGTTTCAGTTCATCACAAATTCTTGGTTGGACATGATTGACTTCACGGAAACAAAAGCCATTGAAGTTTCCAGAAGCTTCTGTCCATCAGCACCTACATCGCAATGGAAAATAAATAATAAATAAAAATCAATCTCATCAGTTGAGGCCAAACTTGAGAGTACAAACTAAGAATAAAAAAACCATAAGGGCACCCACAATGGGTGTAGGAATTGAATTAATTTGGGGTTAAAATGGGGTAGGAATGCATTGGAGGGGGTGGGTAGGAAGTGAATTAAATGGAAGAGGGTGTTTTATTTGGACATGGAAGGGTTGGGGGGAAGGGGGGAGCCGGAACGCTGGGGGGGGGGGGGGGCCGTGTGCTGCACACGCTGAAATGAAGGAGAAAAAGATGGCGCGTGGCCCGCACGCGCTCCAGAAGGGCGTGAGCGGTGGGGCCCGCGCCATAAATGGCTTGTCGGCCACTTTGCATTTATATGCTGATTTCCTTTTTTTTTTTTTTTTTCAGATTTTGTTTTTATTTAGATTTTGGAGTTCTTTTTGTAAATTGGGACACAATACTATTGCCAACGGCACAATTCACTATTCCCGACCGTTGGCAATTTTTTTAAAAAATAATCTTCCCTATAAATACATGCAGAAAATCCTCATTTCTTCACCAACATCTCCAATTTTCTCCTACTATTTCTTCAAATTATTTTTTTGTGAATCACTACTACAATGGCGGGAAGATCTTGGTCGAGAAATTGGTTTAACAATTCTTCGGATTCGGAAGAAAATTCCAATCCTCGTCCGCCAAATTCCACCACCAACTCCCAAAATTTTCCTATTCGACCCAACATGATCCCAGCTCCAAATTTCTCGCAGTATTCATATCCATATCAACCCCATGTCTACACAGGGTGCTCCTTACGCTATGTATCCAAATGAAGGATTCCAATATCCTTACATGTCCCCTCCTCCTTATGGATTTCCTCCTCAGAGTGCAACAACGATCCCCCACTACTCCTCCAGAAGAGCGAGTATAGACGGATCGAGCACCGACAAAGAATGCAACACTCCGTCCTCGGGAACAGCTTCCCCATATCCACCACGCTCGTCACCTTTGGGGCTCGAGCATATTAACCTCGACGAAGATGCAGCTTCCGACGGAGTCGGTGACGTCCCACAGGGGAGAAAGGGGACATACAACCCAAGATGGAATGGAGATGAAAATGAGCGTCTAGCTCGATGTTGGGTAAATATAAGCGAAGATTCAGCGATCGGCAATGCTCAAAAATTGGAAAGAATGTGGAAACGAATCGCTGCCGACTACAACAAAAATCGTCCCGCCGGTTTTATTGAACGACCATGGGGCCCGATGAAGACACATTATTATACTGCAGCGAAGCACGTGTCTCTATTTAATGCAATTTACATTACGCTGAAGGAAAATTGGGCAAGCGGACGAAGCGATGCCGATATACTGGTGGATGCGTTGAAGCAGTGGTCACTCACATACAAGAATGTTGATTTCAATACAAGAATGTTGACTTCAATAGGCTTCTTGGTATGTGGAAGGTGCTAAGTGTTTGTCCAAAGTGGATTAACCAGCAAAATCGTGATCATCGGGGGAAAAAGATGACAAAGACTTCGGCGTCAGGCGCGTTCACATCATCAGATAACAACGAAGATGATGATCTAGACCACATTCGTCCGATCGGTCAGAAAGCCGCTAAGAGGAAAGGCAAGGGAAAAATCGATGCTTATGAAGAGATAAAGACATCGATTGAGAGCAACATGGAAGAATATAGGGCAATTTCACAACAGAAGATTGCCGAACTAAAGACTTTCAACAAACAAAGAGACTACGACATAATCATGAGAGACACATCAAGGATGACCCCGGAACAACTCCACGTGCACCTTCAAATGTGCGACGAAATAAAGAAGAGATGGGGTTGGGGGATGTAGTTCGCTGCTTGTATTTCTTGTATTCTATTCAGTGTATTTCATGTCTTGTATTTTCTATTCCTTGTATTTTATTTCTTGTATTGCATTTCATGTAATTGTTGATCTTGTATTAATTAGGTGATGCGTTGTTAATTCTAAAAAATATTTTAAACAAATAGTCGTTGGCATGTAGTTGTTGGAATGTAGTCTTCGGAAGATAGTCATTGGAACGTAGTCTTCGGAAGATTGTCGTTGGAATGTAGTCTTTGGAAGATAGCCGTTGGAATATAGCCGTTGGAATATGGCCGTTAGAATGTAGCCGTTAGAATATACATCTATAAATAGGAACGTCTAATGCATTTGCAAAACATCTGCAGCAAGAATAGCTTCCCAAATCTTTATTTTCATACCCTTTCATTTTCAGAGAAACATGTCTTCGGACCCCTTCAACAATAGCAACGATGAATACGATGCAGCAATGTTCGACCATTTTATGGACGATGCCGATGATAGAATGTTCTTGCAAATTCTTAATGAACATAAGCTGTTGCCTGATGCGGTTGAAGGATCATCTGGTCCTCCCCAAAGAAGAAGATCTGTCCAACGGGATCGGGAAGGTGCACACACACGCCTTTTCAATGATTACTTTTGTGAAGTTCCAACATATAACAACGACGTATTCCGCCGGCGTTTTCGGATGCGACGAGACTTATTCATTCGAATAGTCGATGCCTTAGAAGCACATGATCCATACTTTCAGCAGAGGGAAGACGCATTAGGAAGGAAAGGTTTCACACCCCTTCAGAAGTGTACATCCGCAATTCGCCAATTGGCATACGGTGGTCCAGCCGACCTCTTTGATGAGTACCTACGAGTTGCAGAGACAACAGGTATTGAATGCTTGTCTAACTTTTGTCGATGTGTAATTGACATATTTGGAGAGAGGTATTTGAGAAAAGCAACTCCAGCGGATTGTCAACGTTTGATTAATATGCACGAGAGAAGACATGGTTTTCCCGGGATGTTAGGAAGCCTCGATTGTATGCACTGGGAATGGAAGGATTGCCCAGTCGCTTGGAAAGGCCAATACACCAGAGGTGATCATGGAGTTCCGACAATCATGCTTGAAGCCGTAGCATCGGCAGACTTGTGGATATGGCATGCCTTCTTTGGAGTCGCAGGTTCAAATAATGACATTAATGTGCTCACTCAATCACCTCTATTCAATGACGTCCTGCAAGGAAAAGCGCCGGATGTAAATTTCATAGTAAATGGTACGCCCTACAACAGAGGGTACTATCTTACTGATGGAATATACCCGGAATGGGCAGCCTTCGTCAAGAGCTTTCAATGTCCTACTGATCCGAAGAGAAGCCATTTTAAGCAAATGCAAGAGGCGGCAAGAAAGGACGTCGAGCGAGCATTTGGGGTTTTGCAAGCTCGATGGCCAATAATTAAAGGCCCGGCACGTTTTTTGTGCATGAGCAAGTTGAAAGATATTATGTATACGTGTATTATTTTACACAACATGATAGTTGAAGACGAAGGGGAATCGGCGATCAACTGGGCGGACGAACCAAACATCGACAATAATGCAAACACTCAATTTTTTCAAGGTTCAATCGAGAGTTTCAATGCATACATACAAAGAGGCGCCGATCTTCGAGACAAGGAAAAACACCATCAACTCCGGACCGACTTGATTGAGCACATATGGGCGCATCATAATTCTACCTAGATATTTTTCAAGAGTGCTTAAACATGTTTCCTTTTTTTTTAATTAATATTTCGTGTTGTAACGTTTTTTTCCCTCTTTGAATTTTAATATATTTTATAATATTTTATTAAATATCGAAATATTATTTTTACCGAGATTAGATTTTTTTTTTTTTTAAATCGAAAATAAATTTTTTATCTACGAATTATAAATATCAAATAATTAATTATACATGTTAAAATTGTAAATAAGATTTAATGAAATTGAAGATGGGAAAATAAATAGGGTGGTTTTAAGGTGGGACCCTCAAATAGTGACAAATAGTGTTAATTGGACCTGAGTTGCATTGTGGGAAATAGGTAGCAATTGAGTGGGGTTTAAACTTTTGATGTGGCAGTGACGTGACGATGATGTGTCAGGTAGTAATATTGTTTGCATTGTGGGTGCTCTAACATACAAGGAACAAATTAGTACTCACTGCTTTCCTCTTCCTTGACATTGTCAAATTCTTCATTCGACATGATAGATTTCCCTCATTGTAGGATGCCTGCAAAGGATAACAGCGGAGATGATACCAAAAATACATCAAAACGTCAAAGGGGATTCTGTATTATTACCTAAAGTGCTTGAAGAAATTCTTGTTCCATCTCCCCTAAAGACTTGTTCTGAAGCTGCAGTACGGCAACACATTGCCATCAACAACCTAATCTGATCTGAATTACACAAAAATGACTAACTAGAATTCATTTCCAAGTATATACTGGAGGAGAGTACTACCAGTGATATCATCATTAAGTGCCAATAAAACAGAACTTGAAAAGTAGAGGAAAAAATAAAATAAGAACAACTAAACACTCGAGTCTCTTTTTGGCTTGAGGATTTTTCATTTGTTAAACTCATCTCTCTCTCTCACACACACACGCACTAACTGTTCATATCGTAGCAACTCTTACCAAAAGGAAAAACACACTTGAACTTCCTATCATGAAGATGCAATTAAACTTCTAAACTATGTCACGAACTGAACGAAGAATTTCCAAGTAAACAGAATCAAACAAAATGTGGTTTTAGATCAAAATTAATCGACCAACTTATAAACAAACCCTAAGTTCTCAACATACTATCAATTTCGTAAAAGTTGAGGGATCGAGTACAGTCTGCTAAGAAGGTAACGGTAATAAACAACTAAATACAACACCCAGATAGAGAATAGAGTGGAGAGCATGGACGAAAATATTGGTCTTTACCGAGATATCGGTCTTTCAATTTACAGAGATATATCGGTGCATTAATATCAGAATATCGGTGAAATGTTTTAAAAAACGTCGAAAAATGTATTAAAACAGATAAATTATCACGATATGTTATAGACTGTTATAAACCTACTTAAATTCAAATATTTAATCTAAAAATTGAACCAAATTCACGCATATACAACTAGTTGATAAATAAGAAACAATATATACATTTAATTTATAGTTTTCTCTTAGAATATTTAACATGTCTTTTTAGTTGTTATCTAAAACTAGTTATACTCGCGCGCGATGTGCGGCATGTTATCTTATAAATTTAAATAATACTATATAATTATACCACTTTAGAATAATAATTATTTTATATTATTAATGAGAATTGATAATGTAGACTTGTTAAACTTAAAAGTTTACATCATGATTATGATTTACATATATTTTAATTTTTTTAACGTTACTAAACCTGTAAAAACTTTTGATCCTATGTGTGTGTGTGTGTTAGGGACGTCCATAATTTACATATTATTAACTTTCAACCATGCTCTTATCATACATGAAATCGTTAAACAAAATCAACATTTTCTAAATTATTATTCAGAATATTGTTACCTTAAACAATTAACTTTTTTTCAGAAATCAACTTAATATTGAGAATATATTAGAAATAATAATATATAAAAAAATAATTGTAATAAGCTATATGGATAGTATGAATAGATAAGCTAGAAGAAGCTCAAATAAAGAATTGAAGCATAAAAACCCCTCTCATTCAACCTTAAAAGTTATATGCATTATAATAAAATATAAATGATTCATAAGAATTCCTAACATTGAATGTTTTATCACCAATTTCTTTATTTATTAAAGTTATAACTTATTCGGTGTTGCTCAAGCGCACATTATGATGGAATAATAATAGCAATTATCAATAGCAAAGAAACAACATCCATAAATTAAGAACATCATCATAATCCTTTTAAATTGTTTAAAAAAACAATTTTTCAAAATCAAATAATTTTTTACAGAAATATACATGCCTGCATTAAAGAAAAAAACTTAGATATCCTACTATAATAGAAAAGCAGACCATTTTTTTTATCTCTGCATAATTCATTGTGTGTGTCTCTCTCTCTCTCTCTCTATATATATATATATATATATTACTACATGCATCTTCCTTAGATGCTATTTTAGGTTTTTTAAAATGTTCATAAGAGATCTCTTTTAAGTTTTTTTCTCCCCCCATTTATTCTAGAACTACATGTATCACTAACCCTAAAAAAATTCTAATTTTCTAAACTACCATAATTAATGGAGATAGATATAATATAGAGGAAATGAAGGGATAAAATTATAAAAAAAAAAAGATGAGGGTTTATTGTTATTTACCCTATCTCTTAATCTCCTCTTATCCATAGATAGAAGTGCATATAAAAAAATAGAAGTAGTATTACATTGAATATTGGAACCATGAAATATGAATACGCTAAGTAAGATAGTAGAAAGAAAAATAATAATAATAATAAAAATGCAAGCGTGAATTTTTGATTTCACATAGTTGGGTATTTATAGGCCCACTAACTTAATTGATATTCTAAGTATATAAAATAATTTTACAGAATACGATATGTAATGCAAAATCAATATATAGTTACAATTGTTAAGTATTAAGATGTAATAATATAGACTCAAAGCTAAAATTCTGCAAGTTTTGACACATAGTTAAAGAATTACCCAAATAAATTAATAAGAAAAATAAAACCTAAAATTGAATTCTAATTAGTTTAATTAAGGAAAGTAAGATGTATCATTATTTAAAGGAAAAATAATAATTAATTAATGTTTAAGGTAGAAATGAAGAATACATTTAAGATAACTTTTAGGCGGGAATTTTTTTTCACAGAAATACCCGTCATTTAGCTTATATATATATATATACACACACACACACACACACAGATGTGTTGTAAACAAAGTTTGATTTATTGTTTTCTTTTTTGGTTTAAAAAATATTATCTATTTATGAAAGAAAATTAAAGTCTTTATTAAAATTATTTCAACATTATGTAAGTTAAAAGCATTGAGAATATTTACAATATATAAAACTTTTCTTGATTGACCTATAACATTTTTCATTCAAGAACAACACTAATTAAAAGCTAAACACAAATAAATGAGGAAATATAATAATTTTTTAACACTAATTTAATATAATATTTTTAAAATTGTTATAACAAATTTAAATATTATAACATTTTTTCATACAAAATTACTAGTTACTAGTACGTAAATATTATATTAAAAATTTGAAGTGTTTAACAAAATATTTTTAAAATATTGTAACCAACTTTAACAAATAAATTCATCATAAGATTAAGAAAATATTTATAAAAATGCCCAATTATTTTGTTCTACTAAGTTTTTATTTTTCTAATTTTCATTTTGATAACTAAATATGATTTATACTATTGTAAGTAGCATTTTATTAAATATGTTATATAAATGCTATGTAGACATAATAACAAGTTGTTGACTTGGTCTGGTGGTTAAAGTTTGGAGCCTCATCCAAGAGATCACAACTTTGAATCCAAGTCTGGGCGAAATTTTTAAAAAAATTGTTGAATTAAAAAAGAAAAAAAAGGGCAATATTTGCGAGAAATTGGCGAGAAATCGGCGATATCTCGCCGCAAGCTGGCAGAACAGAGGAGGGCAGCGATTTTCGCCGAGATTCTCGCGATTTATCGCGAGATCTTGGCGACAAAATGACAAAAAGCAATATCAGTCAATATTCGTCTCGGCCAATCAATTTTTACGAGAAATCGACGAGTCGCGAGATTTACATCATTGGTGGAGAGAGCTTACCCCGATTGCAGTTCAGCATCACTATCATTTGAGAATTTTGCACTTTTGGTTCCAAAGGACACGCACCTGTTTCAAAATAATCACAACCCTGACACTTTTGACCCCATTGAATTCAAACGTTGCAAGTTCAGTCCCAAGCGTCAATTTTTTGCATAAATAGTCCCAAAATTTTGGCAAAAGTAGTCCAAATTTTTTTCAGCCGTTAGTGTGACATCATAACTTCAAGATTTTTGGTCCCAACTCTCTCATTTTTTACCCCATTAAACTTAAAAAATATTTAAAAACTATAAAATAATTCAAAAATAAAAAATTAATATAAAAGTAAAAAACAAAATTTAATTCAAAAATTTATTTTAAATATCATAAAGTAACTGAAAATATTAAAAAATTAAATTTTTTATAAGATTTTAAAAAATTAAAATTTTAAGTTGTCTTTAAATTTTAAATTTTTTGAATTAAAAAAAGAAAAAAAACTACTTATTTTATAAAATTAGATTTTTTTAAAAATTTATTTTCTAAATTCTAAATAATTTTGTATGTTTTATATTTGGATTTTACTATGTGTAATATCTAATATTCTACACTTGCGAAGGATTTCGGCGAGCAAATTAAAAGAATATTTAAAAATCATAAACTAATTTATAAAAATCTAAAAATTTAAATATTTATAAAATAATAAAGATTGAAAAATTTAAATTGTTTTAAAGGGGTTTTAAAATTTTAAATTTTCTAAATTAAAAAATTCTACTTATATTATAAAATTAGATTTTCTTAAAAACATATTTTCTGAGTTCTAAATATTTTTTTTATATGTTTCATAAGTTACTTTAAATTCTTTTAAGAAACTTCACTTAATTTATAAAAAAAAAAAAAACACTTTCGACATTTCATAGATACTTTTACATATTTTAAATAATTTTTTTTTTTAGATTTCAAAATAATTTACAGATTTGTCAACACTATTTGGATAATCCCTTTATAAGTCCCTAAAATGTTATGCACTGTTCTAGAATTTGGAAATTTACATAATAATAATTCAAATAAAACGGGTTATATTTGTGGCCTGAGAGTAATTGATTATTAACTTGCGTATATCACAAGTAATTAATAATATTTGTAGACAACTTAGTTTTTTAATGAAAACCCCCCATAACATATGGTCAACGTGAGAGTTTTCTCCCTATTCGAACGATAGATTGATAAATAATTAAAAAAAAAGTAGATTGAAATCTAAAAAAGTTCAGTTAAGATATGTAAAAGTATCTATGAAATGTTGGAAGTAGTTTTAGGAAGAAATTAATTTTCTTAAAAGATTTTAAAATAATTTATGAAACATACAAAATTATTTATAATTTAGAAAATAAATTTTTAAGAAAATCTAATTTAATAAAATAAGTAGGTTTTTTTTTTTATTCAAAAAATTTAAAATTTTAAGACAACTTAAAATTTTCATTTTTAAAAAAATTATATAAAAATTTTATTTTTTGAAAACTAATTTTTCTAAAATTTCAGTTACTTTATGATATTTTAAATAAATTTTTGAATTAAAATTTGTTTTTATTTTTACATTAATTTCTGGTTTTCTAAATTATTTTATAGTTTTTAAATATTTTTTAAGTTTAATGGGGTCAAAAGTGAGAGAGTTGGGACCAAAACGCAATAAAGTATGTCCAGTGGGACCAAAACTGCAAAAATCTTGAAGTTATGACGTCACACTAACGACTGAAAAAACCACTTTTGCCAAAATTTTTGGACCATTTATGCAAAAAATTGACGTTTTGGGACTGAACTTGCAATGTTTGAATTCAATGGGGTCAAAAGTATCATGGTTGGGACCATTTTGAAACAGGTGCGTATCCTGTGGGACCAAAAGTGCGAAATTCTCGCAACCTTTTTTACTTTTCCGGCTGCAAAAGGGTCGAGCACTCGTTGGCAGAGTCGAGAGGTGGTTGGCGGCTCCATCACGAGCAACACCGAAAGGATGCAGCGTCAAGAGGTAGTCGGCGCACGAAGAGAGAAGGGGAGCAGTTGAATCATCTTCTAGACTTGCTCCCGTGATTCTCAGATACTTACATCTCTTTTATCAACGGCCCACCACAACCCAACCTATTAATAAAATATTCATATCGCTCTTCTTCACATACACTACTTACTCCATAACATAAAAATACATTTTTATATTTTATTAACAACCCAACATTTTAATAAATATTAATTTTTTTTTATCTAAATACATAACTTATTTCCCAATAAAACTAATATTTTTGCTACGGTTTAATAATTGCATATTATTTTTTGCATTTTTTCTAATATATTTCAAGGAAAAGAAAATTATTTTAATTCCCGCAATTACAATAAGGTGATTTTTTCCGTGCATTTAAAATAACATCCTAACATAATAACTATATTAAAATTTCAAAAGTTGAATTACGAAATTGAAAAAAATGAATTAAGCTACAAATACATGTTTGAAATACTAAATTACAAATATAAAAGATACGAATTATATATTTAATTATATATAAAATATCAAAATTTGGTCAAACCTAAAATTAGTCGGTCTGGCCTGGGATATTTCCTTATAATATACTAAGAATATCGGGTCGGTGCGGGGCCCGTCGGACTTTGGCCCCATCGGACCGGTCCGGTCGAACCAAATAGTACTTTGGGCCTATATTTTTATGGTCCAACCCATCTAAATATCATATCAGACCGATTTTACAATCTCTATCTATTTATAAACAAAAAAAAATAAAGAGCTTCAAATTTTAATTTAAAATATATCAATATTAGGGTCTACTTGTAGAGAAAAAAATAAAAATTTTTATAGAATTAAAATTATATCATTTATTTATAATTAAAATTATATCCAATAAATAGTTTAATACAATCAATGAGATATTGACATGTGGCACGTTGTGAAATGAGATTGAATTGTGGAATGAGTTGGCTGACCAACCTATTCCACAGCCACGTCGTGGAAGAGTTGGTCATCAGTTTCCACCCATGTTTGTTGCTGCTTAATTTGCTCATCTTGCTACTTAATTTGTTCATTAGAAAACTTATCTGGTAAAGTGGGTAAAGTAGGTTTTCCAGAGGTGAGAATGGATGAGACTTTTCTAGTGGTGAGAAAAAACAACATTTTCTATCTCCACCTTTTGAAATGGAGACCCTCAAAATGAAAGGTTTCGCTGAGATCAACGGCGACGGAATCAATTTCGGTGGTCATGACGAAAAAGAACGTCTTAAAATGGTTGGAGCACAATAAAATCAATAACAAGATTATCGGATTTTTGCATTGAGTCGCGTACTAGATCGCTCTCTTTAAGACGTTTCGCGGCTCTACCTAAATTGTGCAAGCAGAATCCAGCCACGTCGTCCTCAGGATAAAACAACCTAGAAATCTTTTTGTCTCGGAACCTTTCTGCACTGGAAAGGGACTGGAATACTAACTCCTTATATAGCTTGAAATACAATAAAACTTAGAATAGGTAAAGAATTTTCGTTTCTCTGTATTCTTTCTCCCCTTCTCGCATCTGACTTAAATAATAGAAGAAATATGTTTCTTAACGTCAGAACGTGGGAGAAGAATAGAGAAGACCTAGCCTATTGGTTAAAAAGGCTGAGTGAGTCTTTACTTATCTAAAATAGACATTTTCAAATAAACATTAGCTTAAAATTTTTAATAAAAAATTCATTCTAATGTATCTTATAACTATCTTCTTGTGAAATGGGTGCTTGATCCATTGTGAATCTGTAGTAGAAAATCGAATTACTTCCAATGAGTGACTTACAAATAAAATGAAAAGTTATGAAATAACCTTCTATAAGACACAGAAATATTAGATCTTCGCTTCTCGTCTATTTTTTCACCTTCATATATAGTATAGTCGCAAAAAAAAAGAAAAGAAAAAAAACCAGCTTTTTCATATATACTAAATAAGTATATATTACAAAGCGCGCACCACTCACGACGGAAGAGATCTATAATATCCTTATACTCGACTCAAATCTTTACAAATAACTAATTTTTTTACTAAGGAAGAAAACACATTGATTAAACTTACTGCAAAAAGTGAACATATATATATCTAAAAGTAGAGTGATGTGAAGTATTTTACAAAGCATATATAGAAGAGCAAAGCTATTTTTCTTCATCTTGAGAAATAGGACTTGGGCGAAAAGAGGCGCCTAGGAGAAAACATTCCCATATATCTGGGAGAAGCCATCCCATCAATAGGGCGATAACTAGGCATGATGTAGCCTTCCCTATCATCCACAACAATAGGTCGTTTGGCCCCATTGAAGGTCCCACACTTTGCCAACTTCCCGAACCACGAGTTCTTCTTAGTGGCTACCTTATGGGTCCCATTTATATTATCGCACAGGTACTGCTTAACGACATGCAACCCCTGCTCCATAACCTCTACGGGGGGTGAGACGAGGGGGTTCCCTTCGACGTTGAGCTTCTTCAGCTTCTTGAGGCAACCGATGGAGTCAGGTAGGGCGGTGATCTTGTTGTAGCTAACGTCTAACTCGAGTAGGGAGATTAGGAGGCCGATGGAGTAGGGGAGTATGGAAAGGTACTGGAAGTTCTGGCTTATGTTGAGGATTTGGAGGTTGATTAGATTTTCGAGGTCGTCGGGGAGGGAGCGGAGGCAGTTGAGACGGGCATCCAGGACGCGGAGGTTGGTGAGGTGGGAGATGGAATGAGGGAGGAATGCTAGTTTGTTGGAGTTCACTGACAGTTTTTTAAGGTTTAGTAGCTCAAACCCTATTGTTTCCGGTAATTGGCTTAGCTTGTTGAAGTTTGCATTCAGCTCTTGAAGGGATCTGCGCACACAAGTTATTCTTAAAAATAATAGCAGTGTTTACCCAAAACAAGTTAATCTATTAAAATATTCCTATTTTTTTCTAATAAAACCAATCAGGTAGAGCATTTTAGTAAACCAGGTCATTGACCAGATTACAATTTCCACCGACTCCATCCATTTCAATCGAGATTTATACTTTAAAAAAATGCAAACAAAGCTCCTTATAAAATTCTTTTTGGATAAAAATTGATCTTATTTTCGTTGCCGATTAAAATTAAAATAATAAAGATATGCTTATCTTTGTCTATTTTGTAATTTCTTAATTTATATCAGATGAATTGAGGTAAGTATATGAATAAAAATGGTAACTATAACAGAAAGGAAAAGAAATAAACAAAGAAGCCCAAGTTTCATTACTCTAAAAAAAAAAAAAGGAAAAAAAGGAATAAGTTGTCATCAGAAGTGTATTATAAATTTGTAATTCACCATCTAGGGGTGCTTAACGGTTAACACGTGCCAAAATAGTGAATTGAGAATTGGTTGTGAGGGGTTGCAGATGGTAATTTGTAAATGTTTAGATGACAATTTGTAATTAATAAAGCAAAAAGAAAATGACGATGGGTAAATTTGAAATTGAAATCTGGAGAGATATTTAAGGAAAGTCAAAGATGGCTAAATTATTTTATGGTATTTACATGACGATAGACCGTACTTACTACTACTAGTATTTATTAAAATTGAAAAGTTGACTTTTGGTTCTGCTGATAACCACTTGACGACATAACATAAGATAAGACCACAAGAGAACCAAACTCATAACATTTAAATATCAACCTTAAACACCACAAATACCTCATTCTCTAATTTTTTTAAGAAGACGACAAATTGTTGTTTATGACATCATTTTCGAATCTATCCTTTTACCCAATTGTAAGCTCTATACAATTTTGACACTTTGGGCCTAACAGGCTAACTTTCGTTCGTTAGAAATTAATAAATGTCGATGCAATCAATCTCTTTAAAGAAAAATGTTATTCCCTTTTACTAAAATGACTTGTTTGTAGGCAGAAAGTTATTTTTCTGAATTATATATACCTGCAGTTTTCAATTGTCCTTGGAAGACATTGCAGAAGATTGCCTGAAACATTCAAAACCTTGAGCTTTGACAAACATCCTATTGAATTTGGGAGGCACTTGAGCTGATTTGAATGCACGTCCAAAACGATAACGTTTAGAAGCCTTGCTGTCAACGATTCTGGAATTATCTGTCAAATTAAAACAAATAATATTGAATTGGAAAACTTGGGATACGAAATGGTGAATTAAACTCAAAGTTAGCATTATCTAATTGACAAGATGTAGAATGGAAAATATTTAAGTGTAGTTTGTGAAGAATTAGTGAAATACGTACATGAAGATTGTTATTGGAGAGATCTAATTTGCAGATAGCGGCTAAATTGAGAGGGGGGTTGGGGAGTGAATCCAAAGACATGCCACTAAGATCCACAATTTCCAGCCGATCCACCTCATTAACATCATCGTCATCATCTTTCTGTTTCCTCATCATCCTCACTTGGTGGTGGTGGTGGTCGTGCTGCTGCTGCTCGTACATCATTTTCACACAAAATTCACCAGATGAAGAAGCATAAGCTTAAGCTTATGGGTTATATGTAGAGAGAGAGAGAGTTTTTTTAAAGACGGAGGAGGATGTACGGATGATGATAAGAGCGAGGTTGGAGAAATGGAAAGTACAAAATCCGTATGTTACGTACTCACCATTACCAACTACTCCATAAAGTCAACCCCGCCAATTGCGCTCTATTCTTAACCCAATCATCCTTATTCACACATATTTCCTATTTCCTACAATTCAACTCTAGTAACAAACGCTCTTTTTCAGTTACCACAAACACTTTCACTCTTCCACTTATCAATTTCACATACTCCTACCAATAACGTATCAACGGATGCACTTTTATAATTGAAAAAACCTCACTAACTAAATAACTCTCATTCACTACAGCATAAATGACTTTACGTAGCACTTCGTTTGTAACACTTTTAAAATTTTGACTTTTATGTAACACTTTTGTAACACTTATGAATATGTAACACTTTCATTTAACACTTTTGTACCATCTGCGAATATGTAACACTTTCGCGTAATACTTTTAGAATATGTAACGCTTTTAAATTGTAACACATTTAGGTAACACTTTTAAATAAGTAACACTTTTTTACGCAATACTTTTAAATAAGTAACACTTATAAATAAGTAACACTTGTAAATAATAAAACTATTTATTTTATTTTTAAACTAATTATATATTTGTGGATTATTTTTCTTATGTGACTTTAATTTTTATTTGTCTCATGTGTTACATCTTAATTATCACAATAGAATATCTGTAACATAAGTGGTGAAAACGATCGACTCAAACCTACAAAAATAACAATTTATTAGAGCACCTACAGATTTACTTATTCGTTAAGAATAAATTAAATTTTATTTGTGACTTATTTGTGTGAATGTATATAGATATACACTCATTATATTTTTACTAAACAATTACAAATAGACTTGTAGCTTTAAGAATTTGAATACATTTCTTAAGTGTGAGAACCTAGATTTGGGACATTTGGTCATGTGTTTTCATGTTTGTAAATTTTTTTATTTAAAATCTATAAAACACAAAAATTAAGGTGTCTTAACTAGATGTATAAAATTAATGTGATATAAAATAAGTAATAAGTTATATATATATATATATATATATATATATATATATATATATATATATAAAATTAATGGAAATATTGTGTCAAATTGATATGAATAACCTAAATAAAATTAAGTTAGACTGTAGTTTGATGAAAACTTAATTTTGAGTGTATTTTATTGATGTTACGATAAAATCTTGTGTATATATTGTTTTTCTTATAAAAATAACTAAAAATGTTATTGTAGCCTAGTGGTTAAGACTTTGCGCTTAAGCTCTTGCAATCTAGCAACCTGGGTTCGAAACCTAGCAATGACAATTTTTTTTATTTTTTCTTTCAATTAAAAGTGTAACTGGGTTATATATAACATTTCATTTTTTCTTTCAATTAAAAGTGTAAGTGGGTTATATATAACATTTTTTTAGTGTTACCATATATTGTTACAATTTAAAATCTAATGTAACACTTATTAAAAATGTTACTAAAGATCATCAAAAGTGTTACATTAGACTTTAGGTAGCACCGGCAAATGTAACACCAATAAAGTGTTACCTAAAGTTTATAGTAACATATTTTAGTATATATGTAACACTTTTTGGGTGTTACATTAGCTCATTTATGTTGTAGTGATTTTAAACTTTCAGGTGTAATTTCAAAATTATGAAATGACAACAATATTCCTCCATTTTTTTCTCCATCAATTTTTTTATTACCATAAATTTCTCCATCATTCCTCCATATTTTATTTATATAATACTATAAGATTTGTATGAATATCTCCTAGATTTAGCTAAGGACATGATGTTGAAAGAAAGAGACAAAAACAAACAAATTATTGTTGTACGAGAAGCTAAAAGGTAAACAAGAAAGAAAAAAGAAAAGCACATCAACTTAGAATTATTTAATTAATCAAAGACTTGAGTGCTAAATTACAGTGTTTCACAAATACATAATGTACAAGTGAACACCTTAAGTAATCCTTCATTAGTTACCCTTAGACAAAACCCACCAATTGTATCTTTCCTTAAACAATTATTAGAAAAAAATATAAAATTCCCTACAAGTAGCTTAGAATAGGGCCGATCTTTAAGTAGGGTAATCATTGACACTATGCTTTTAGAATATAAGATACGAAATATTAACTTTTTTTATTGGAAACAAATTTCTAAATAAGCATCTTGCTACTTTTAACAAGAGTTATTATGTAATAACTAGTAATTCTCTCCTGCAATACATAAATATAATATAAATATATAATAGAAATTGATACCGTAATAAAATATAATATAATATACTTAAACAATAAAATAATAATAAATCAAATGATTAAAATTATGTATTTGCTTCTTTTTTGACGGGATTTAAGACATTTGGATGATAAACTGGGGGATAAAGTGTATATAATACGACCTTATGTGTGTACAAGCCATTATTATTATTATTTTCTTATAATTCTTCCCAAGTTAACCATAAAGCATTACTATTATATTCAATAAAATGAAAACTTCAACTACAAAAGTTAATTACAATAAAATAAGTTACAAATATCATGTGCATACAACTTGAAATTTTCCCCTAAAAATAAAAAAAATAAAAATTTATTTTTTGTTTACATCAAGTACAATCTAACACAAGTTCCCTTGCTAAAAACATAAAAATAAATATATTCACTAATAATAACAATAACTATCCAAAAATTAAATAATTTAACCAAAGAAAAAATTACAATCAATATTTCAAATTCAACACTTTATTTTAACATATATGAAATATCAATTTCAATTTCAAGATCAGAAAACGATAAATAATGTGACATATTATACATTAAAAAAGGACAAGGAATGTAAAAATCATTTGCGCTTGAAAAAGAATAGGAATTCTTTTTTCTAGATATAATTAAAAGAAAATGGAACACTGTTTTTGTGTAGAAGATTACCGGTTTTTATAATAATAGAATTTTTAGAATTATTCCAACATTCAAAAACTAAAAATTGACGGAATTTTAATATTTATAGATGGTTCCCCTTTTACACTAATACTAATACTAATATAGATGAAGCACACAATTGTTGCCGTCTCGAAAATATGACCTAGGCGTTGATACAAGTCTTGAAAATTACTTTGCCAAATCTGAAAATTTATGCCGAGTGTTTGACGTTGTCATTACCAAAATTTTGGGTTGTCTAGAACTGCCCCAAACTCAAGAACCGAGATTAATCTTTAAAGAAAGTCTTCATTTTGTACATTTAATTTTACATTCTAAAATTGAACATGTTATAAATTTAACAAACATTTATAAATATACTACGTCCCATTTGTTTTGATGTTAATTTAACTTTTATGATTTGTTTGTAAATAGTGTTTTTCCTGATAATTAATTTCAATCACTAACAATTCTCAACCCCTAATCTAGAACCTACATCGATAAAGATGAGTAGCTTCTCTAACTACTAAAAAGAATGATTGGACAAAAACAATTCCTTTAAAATTTATCACGCACAAGTCACGTGCAAAAAAATTGACCAAAAAGAAGTTTGAAGGTTTATCTATTAAAAAATCTGTAGAGTTTATATGTGTCGGTGCCACAAAAGAAAAGTTTAATCGTTTATATGCAAAAACGCTGATAGTTTGGTGGAGTTATTGTAATTAACTTTTTAGTTTTGAGCATTTTGCTTAATACTATGAAATGAGCGTTGAGAAAATTGGAAAAACGTCGATTGAATTCATGATTAATCCGAGCTGAATTTTCAGTTCTCAATCTTAGGTCTTTTAGTGTTTGAAAATTCCACATAGATAAACCGCCATATTAATTTTAAAAGTAGCAATGTGAAGTTAATTATAGGTGGTTTGGAGTGGCAACAATAAACAAAACACAAATCGGCTTTTTCAAGCAACAGAATATTAAATAAAAGCCACTTGGAAAATATAAATATAAATATTACCAGCAAAAAGGATGCGACAAGAATTCGTACGACATATTTTGTAATTAGAGAGGTACCACTGTAGATGAAGACAAATAAACATAACTCAAATTATTTGTTTTGTTAATCGCGACTCTTCTTAACTAATAATGACAAAGACAAATGAGCAAAGGAGAAAACAACTTCCATTAAAAACTTATAAATGATCGTTAATATAAGACTTTCCACCTACGGAAATCAGACGTACAGAAAAACGTAAGTTTACCAAGAGAATGAACAACATTGCAACTTCAGATACACAATAAACCCGTTCCATGTGGGGTGAGTAAAAATCCGATAAAACGGCTTACGGTGTGGATTCAAACCCGATTAAACGAGTATTGTCCGGGTTTGAATCGGGTAGTGGATTTTACTAAACCCACGTCGCATATATTTTACAAATTAATATTATATATTTTTTTAATTCTTTATAGATATTCTACTTATTACTAGTTTTTTGCTATGAGTATATTCACATTTTTATTGTTGTTGCTAGTTTTATTGGATTTGATCTAATTTAGGAACTTATTTTGTTATTTTGGTGAATAGATTTTTTTTTTTTAAATAATGTAAATTTTATATTACATTTTATATCTAGTGGCAACAATATTGTACACATTGAAAAGAAGAAAGAAAACAATAGGGCAGGGCAGGACCGACAAACTTGCCGGGTTTGCAAAGCGAAGCGGGTCGGAGTTGGATTTTATGCAAAATGGGGCGAAGTGCGTTACGAATCTAATTTTTTCTACGCGGGACGGGTATTGGAAAAGGCCAAACCCCCCCCCCCCCCATCCCAGTGAAAAGAGAACTACCATGTAAAAAATACACATTCAATATTACCCAAAATACAATTGTTATCTATCAATGTTTGCACTGCCAAAAATGAATTAGAGACTCTTAGACCAACCATACTTTGGTCACTACAAAATGATAAGCCCGACAACATCGCAACAAATTCAGCACTCAAAATAAAGCAAGGTCGATCGATAAATTGAGCTCCTCCAGCATCTAGAATAAGTCTCACAATGAAGCAATGCCGATCCATAAACTGACCTCCTGCACCCATAATAAGTCCCACACTAAAACACCTATTAGTATCATCAAGAAATCATCCACATCAGGTCAAAATTTTCGAGTTATGAAGCCAAATCGACTACTTCACGTCCCACAAATTATGGGGAATTATTTTAGGGCCTTTTAGGTAATATTCCATTTGAATGGGCCTTTAAGGATACAACCCAATTTTTGTTATAAACAACCCCCTGACTCATTGTATCTTGTATCACCGAAATATTAGTAAATCTCCTAACTTGTTAGTGCCCCTGGTCATAGTAATTCTTGACGAACTTGGTTAACACATCTTCATTCTTTGTTTTTTCGTTTCTATTAAATTCTTAATAATTGCACCTTAATTCCTAACAAAATTTCCTACTTCTGGAATCTTCCATCATTTTTCCTACCACCACTGCTATTATGCACTTGGCAACGTAATAACCTTTTCCGCCCGAGTGAAAATCCGTTAGAACAGTGTTGCCCAAGAAGTTTGGAGATGGGAAAGGAAACTAACACAATAGAAGTTGTTGTAAGAAAATGCTTAATGTTGCAAATCACATGCCACACAATCCAAAGTTGGACATAGAACGACGCAAGATTAACCAGATAGTACGCGTAAGTAATCAAGTACATATAGCCCATGATTGTGCTCGATAAATTCCCAAACACCCTTGCCCTTCCAAATTGGTCTAACTGTAGGACAAAACAAGGTAATGGCTCGTAGACGGATTATAATCGCTACAACAAATAATGGAATTATTGACGAATTTGTTTGCACTACAAGAAAAAGGGGTTTTTGCGTCAACATTTTGTTGACGCAAATAAGAATGTGTTGACGCAAAAGAGGGTTTTGCGTCGAACTCTCGACGCTAAAATGTTGACGCAAAAGCCTCGTCGCAAAAAAACTTTAGCGTCCACTTTTTGTCGTCGCAAAACCTAAAGGAGTAGTAGTGTCAACTAGTCGACGCAAAAAAGGTTCGTTGGGTGACGGGGGAAATGACAATCTGCGTCGACTTGTCGACGCAAAAGATAACTACTATTTCTATTTTAATTTTTCTATAGAATTTTTAGCATTCACTAGTGGACGCAAAAACATATTTCGGTTTATTTCTTTTAAAAAAAATAGGATTTTTAGCGTCCGCTAGTTGACGCAAAAGCTTATATTAAATTTTTAATTAATTTTTTCCATTATTTTATAGCGTCGATATGTTATCGCAAAAAATATTTTCTAATTATTTCTCCTGTATTTTTTGCGTCAACTAGTCGTCGCTAAACACATCAATTTTTCTAAAAAAAAAAGAAATAGCATATACGAAATAATTGCTTAAACCTGTTCACATTCACAAGATCTATCATGAAAATGTTACGTCTGTGCATAATCCACAAAAGACACAAGTCAAACGCCAAATAAGTCTGAAATCTACATCAAAATATAACTCCATAACAAAATATAAACACATCTAATCTTCCAAATTAGCTGCATCGTCATCAGAATCATGAGCATCATTTGATGAAGATGGAGGATCATCAGGTGGCGCAACCTGGAAACCAGGAATGAAACGTGTCAACGCATCTCTTAGCTGGGCAATCTCAGTGTCCATCCTCCGGATAGTTGCATAGGCTTTTGATAAGCTGGACGCCTCTGCTGGTGACTCGGTACCCTCTGATAGCCCAAATGCTGACTTACGCAGTGTGGGACCTACTCCTTTCATGCGTTTTCTACGTTTCCCTAAATGGTTCTGCATTATAGCTCTCTCATTAGCAGAACCCGACTCCAACTGTGTTTGTTTATCTCCATTCATGTCATCCTATCAATTAACATACAAACGATGATATTAAAAATAGTAGCACAATATTTCACATAAAACAAAAAAATATAAACTACTTACATATTTTTTTTGTGATTCCTCGTTAGTCCATTTACCCCCACGAGTGCGTTGATCTTTCCAATTTTCAATGGGAGAATATTGCTCACCAGTTTCGGGGTCAGCCTGCCAATAAACAATATATCACAATAATCTTGTTTGAATAATTTTTTTTTTTTTTTAAATACGGATTATGATTAGAGAACTATGAATCATCACATATAAGCTATCTCAATATAAACAATTGAGCACAAAACTGTTATTGCACTATTTTAAGCTAATTCACAACAGCATATCAAAGGATTAACATATCAATGTGTGTGGTTCTTTTAAGAGGAATTCAAGTTCTATTTTCACATCAACAACACATGAGGAAAGTTTTGTATTGAATAACTTTCTACTTTCACATGTTCTTAATGAATTAACATCTAGAGCTTATCCTAATACAGTAACAAAATGTATCATCGGTTACTCATCTGCAAAAGATGAAGCTATATTGTTCACTATAAAAGACTTCTTCAGAATATCATGATAAATACTTTTTGTTCATTCTGATCTATCCATGCAATCTAAATATAATTTCACCTTGTCATTGAGGTATTGAGCATATGATTTCCGACCATGGGAGCTAGTATCTTCAGTCGTTTGACGATTTTTTGTGTTCCTCCTTGATACATTCTGTTTACAAATCAATATCATACAAGTCTAATGTCAGAGAATTACTAGAGAAAAAAAGAGAGAGAAAGAGAGAATATAGTAGTATCTCTACTAACTCAATGTCGTATGGATAATAAACACACATCTATTGCATGATACCCTGAAGTTGATGCACCCTTGCGTTAAACATTGGCCCCATTTCAGATGCATCATATATTACATCTGACAAGTGAGGGGCAAATGTATCTATCAAGATATTGCTACTCATCAAAATCAATCATTCATTGCCTTCAATAATCACTCATATGATATTGCTACTCATCAAAATCAATCATTCATAGAATTTAATAATTAATCATATGAAACAGCCTGCACACCAAGACCAAAAATCAATAGAAAATTCTCTTGGAATAAACTTGATTCAATGTTATACATGAATTTAAATAGAAAGAAAAAAAAGTAAAGTTCTGGTATCATTCTACCTAAATAATGAAACTACAAAATGAGTAAAAATCCACTATTGTAATCCACCATCCGTAATTGAACATAGTAAAATGCAATACCTAAATTCTTCATATACTCAACTAATAATTGGAATATAACTGAAAAAAGAGTTTTGATCAACCTGAAATGCGGGGGAAGAAAATCTTCGACAACATTGTCGCAACTGCTCAATGTTTCGCACGGATTGTGGCTTCCGATTTAAGGCTGCCGGCATACCTCCATGCCGCTTGAAATGTTTTGATAGGTTGCCCTTCCAATCATTGTAACACTCATTTGCATCTCGATCAAGCACTTCACGTAAGATGCCATCCAGATTCAAGTCAAACCAATCCTTACCATATCAAACATGTTAGATACGTGGTTATATTCGATAGCTATTTCAGAAAATAAAATTGGAATGGAAATTTTAAAAATCTTACCAGCATACGTTGCCGTATCATAGCCTTTTGGTGGCTTGGGACATCTGTCCACTGATCATAAAATGGATCACAACAATCACGAGTGTGTATCCCTACTGCACTATGCCACCAATTAGCATTAGGGCCAATTGCTTTATACGTTTTGCCGTCCATGTCAAAATTGACTTTTATTTTTCCCCCATTGGCTATTGCAGTTATGATGTCTTCTCCTTTTGCAACCCCTCTTCCTTTCTGTTTTGCCTTTTCTTGAGTACGGGTCTGTGCCTCAGGGGCTACACAAACTGAAATAAATCATTTGCCAAGATATAGAAATATATTATATCGATTATAAATATATTGTATATTACCTGATTCACAATGTCCTAGTAATCTACGAGGATCAGGGGGAGGTGGTGCTCCTCCAGATGATCCAGCACAAGTAGCCACCGGTCCGGCCATTAGATACAACTAGAAATAAACATTTACAAAACATTGCAGTACATTAGATATAATAGTTATGTACTCACTGTTGAAGACAACAAAGAAAATGTAAATATATATTAAAGACATACTTCACTTATCAATGATAAAAATATATGCACAATAGTAAATAATTTCAATAAAGTATCACAAAAATACCTACTCATCATCGCTACTAATCTTGTTCATTCCCTCATTATTTATATCATCATCATCATCATAGTCACTAGTGCAGTCAGCTTCACTTTCTTCACTATACTCATCATGTATAGTTTCGGTGTCCTCATCGTTAATAAAGTCATCATCTTGTGTGAGTTGATTGTCTTTAAGGGTACCTCCCAGATCAGTACTGACAATACATGATGGAACATTTCTAGAATCCCATGTCATTGAGTCAATATTTGGTAGTTCAACAGATAACTCAATCCCCGATGATTCAGTATCTTGAACTACCACCATAGCATCGTCAGTATTTGGAAAGTCCCAAATATGTCTATGCCTAAAATGTTCCACAACTTTCCAATGTGGACCGTTAAATAAATCATCCACATAAAACACTTGTTCTGCTTGAGATGCAAGAATAAATGGCTCATTTTCATACCATACACTCTTCATGCAGATACTTGTTTTGTTTTTGTATTTTTTGACTGACTTTCTTCTTGGGTTAGTGTCAAACCACTTACACTTGAAAAGAGTAACAGAATTTTCACCTCCATAAATTAATTCATAAATATCCTCCACTTGACCATAATAAACTTGGTCATCAGGTCCCTTAACTGAAACCCCGCTATTTTGGGTTATTCTATTAAGATCTCGACCATGACTTAAGAATTTAACTCCATTAATCACACATCCAGGATAGCGTTTTGCTACAAAGCTTGAACCAAATGCAAGCAAAACTAACTGCTCTGTCGCCTCTGGTGATTTCGATTCATGTAGAGCAAACATCTGGAAAATTAAAATTAACATCAAATTAAGTTGTCTGAGATAACATCAAATTAACAGTATACCTTGTTTCGGAACCATGAAGGAAATTCTCTCGATTGTATTTCGTCAAGCGAGGTAGCTAAGGTATCTTGCTTAATCTCATTCATATGGTCACTGGTTATGATTAATTAAATAATTTACTTTAGAAGAATGTAAGTAAGATGAAGTCAAAATATAAAAAAAAAAAAAAAAAAAAAAGGAAAAAAAAATTATAACAATAATAACAATAATAACAATAATAATAATAATAATAATAATAATAATAATAATAATAAATAAATAAATAAACAAGCTAAAATTTAAGTCTTACTTGATGTAGTTTTGAATTTCAGGACAATTTTGTAAAATGTACCACTCGGCTTTGTTTCGCATAACTTCGTCTAAATTTATTGGAGTCATCTTCCCAATATGGCGGCAAGATGATCGAAAGACGGAAATCTTGTTCGCATTATGATCTTCATTTTCAACCCAATTCCTCTCTGGCCTATTAAATCTTGTCTCAATCCCAGTAAGATACATTGAGCAAAAGGTTAAGGCTTCATTAACAATATATGCCTCCGCAATTGACCCTTCAGGACGTGCACGATTTCTAACATATTTCTTCAGTGATCCAAGAAATTGTTCGGTTGGATACATCCACCTAAGCTGATTAGGTCCTCCTAGAATGGCTTCCTCTGGCAAGTGCATCATCAAATGGACCATGACATCAAAAAAAGCCGGAGGGAAAATTGTTTCCAACTTGCACAAAATAACAACAATGTCTTCTTGAGCCTTTTTTAGATCACTGATCCTCAAAGTTCTCGAACATATCAACTGAAAAAAATTGCACAACTCAGTGATGGCATCAGTTATTTCCTTTTTCATGAAAGGTCGGATACCAATTGGCAATAACCGCTGCATAATGACATGACAATCATGTGACTTGAGCCCCACAATCTTCTTGTTTCCTTCAATGACATTATTCCTCAAGTTGGAAGCAAATCCATCAGGAAATCGAACATTTTTCAAGAAATCAAGAAACTTCATACAATCACTCGGGCTTAATGTGTATGCAGCATGAGGCTTCATCCAGCGGTCGCCTTCTTTATATAAATGTAGCTCTTCTCGTACACCCATGTTTTGCAAATCAATTCTTGCTTTATCTGTGTCCTTACTTTTCCCTTCAACATTCAAAATTGTACCCAACAAACTGTCACATACATTTTTCTCAATATGCATAACATCCAAATTATGGCGCAATGACAATGAAGACCAATAAGGTAACTCCCAAAATATACTTTTCTTGCTCCAATTTAACTCCACTGGTTGTCGTTTTCGCTTCTTACCTCCATGCTTCTCATGTTTACCAGGGACTCTAGTTCCAATGTTCCGTAACTGATCCAACATTTCATCAGTAGAGATTCGTTTTGGAGGATCTCGTTTATCAACATCACCATTAAACTTTTTATAATTCCTCAATGCATGATTCTTAGGAAGCCACTGTCGATGACCAACATAACAGATTTTACTCGTAATACGCATTGCAGGGGTATCCACATTACATGATGGGCATGCATAATACCCTTGTCCACTCCAACCAGATAAACTACTACGAACAGGAAAGTCATTGATTGTCATGAGAAGTACAGCGCGCATCCTAAAGCGAGTATTCGAAGTAGCATCACGAACAACCAGCCCTTCAGACCATAATTCTTGCAATTCGTCAACTAAAGGCTTAAAAAATATGTCCATATCCTTTCCAGGAGCATTTGGCCCTGGAATCAACAAAGTTAAAAGCTTGTATGGATCTTTAGTGCATAACCATGGGGGTAGGTTATATACAGTCATAACCACTGGCCACATGCTATATGATAAGCTCATGTTGCCAAATGGATTAAAACCATCTGCAGCTAATCCCAATCGAACGTTTCTCGGATCATGGGCGAAGTCAGGGTACTTATTGTCAAAATCTTTCCACTCTTTACCATCAACTGGATGACGCATTAAATCAGGATCGGTTGATCGACCTCTTTCATGCCATGTCATTTCTTTAGCCGTGTGACGCGAAGCAAATAGCCGTCTCAATCGATCTTTCAAGGGAAAGTAACGAAGCACTTTCCACGCCACTTTCTTGCCTTTCTTATTATTCCAACGACTTGTGTTGCAAACTGGGCATGCTTGCAAATCTGCATTATCCTTCCAAAATAATGCACAATCATATTTACATGCATGAATAGATTGATAGCCCAAGCCTAGTTTACTCAATTTCCTTTTTGACTCGTAGTGGGAACTTGGCAATCGATTTCCTTCGGGGAGTGCATCTTTCAATAACTTCAATATTGCATCCATGCACTCATTCGGCCACTTATAAAGAACTTTCAAATGCATCAGCTTCACTAAAAAGTTAAGTGATGAAAACTTAGCACACCCTGGATACAACTCCACGTGTAGCTCTGACAAGAGGTCCTCAAATTCATTTTCCGTTTCATCATCCTCAGCAACCAATGCCTCATCCCCTATCTCATAAGTTTGAACTCCTCCTGCAACATCATTCAACGCTGCCGCCATCTCATCATCCCGTTCACTTTCTACAACTGGATCATTGCGTAATGGTGAGTCAGGCATTTCACCATGAAACACCCATTTAGTGTACGTTACGTCAAACCCAAAGCGAAAGATGTGCTTCTCAACCTCCTTCACCGAGCACATTTTCTTATTTAAACAATTCTTACAAGGACACGCTATTTCTCCAGAAGAATCCACATAATTTTTAGCATACTCAATAAAAGCTTGCAAAGCTTTCCAAAAATCATTTGACAAATGATTTTTTATATGTAAGATACTCTTATCCATCATCCCTTTTTAGTACACTAAGAATAATAAATACAATTATATAGTATAAATTGATAATAAAAGGCAAATAAAAAACCAAAAAATAAAAAAGGCAAAGAAGACCCAAGCAACAAATAGAGATAGAGGTATTTGAAAAATTGAAATAAAGGAGCAAATTACCGACATCTAGATTTCATGTATGTGAAAGAATAAGTTTCCAGTATATAACTTGAACATTGTGCTACTAAGTGGGAAAATGTATTAATTATGTCATATAATAGATTTGATATGTGTATACATATTACTCATCCCTCTTCAAGTATCACACATCTTATGACATTCATTTATTACTTGTGTAAATTATTGATATACCTTTATTTACCATGGTAAATAAGAATCTTATGTAATAATGGTAATTCCAATGACTTATTTAGTAGGGGTATATAAGGAAAATAAGTTTTTAATATTCTTATAAAGGAAATGGTACAATTTTGTATAGACATCCAAAAGAGGAAAAATAGACTATCTTTTTTAGATGGAAGAAATAATTATTTTTTAGATCATTAAAGAAAGTTTGATACCACTAACTATAAATATGGTGGTATCACAAGAGTTTCACTTAACTTGAAATAATATCATACAACAGTCTCAGCTTTTCTTAGTGTCTTCATTATGATTTTTTACACACAACAAAGTGTTTCATGTTTCTGTCCTCTTTGACAGCATAAACACTCAATTTAATTCAGTTTAATTGATTGAGTTAATCAAGAATTATGCACTATTTCCTTCTCACAAAGAAGCAAGCTATTTAATGGACAAGTAGATTATCTACTATAGATAGGACTTGATCAATTATTCTACTGATGTAACCCCTGGTGGGTTTTCAACATATATACAAATTAATCTTAAATATGACTCCAAAAAACAAAACATTATATACATCTAAATATTAAACAATTAGTATCATAATCATTGTGTTTTAGTTATGACGAAGTTGGATAGCTCATGTGGCACAGCATCTACTAAGTTATTTGGTCCTGGGTTCGAGTCACCGTGGGAGGAGGGGAGAGTTTTTTCTTTGTTCTTAGATTAGGAGAAAAAAAAATTGTGTTTTAGTTATATACATATACAGATCAAAACATTATATACATACATATCAAAGTTTATCTTTAAGTTATGTTTGATTTTCAAGTATTTAGTCCCAAAATAAATCAGCTAAGTGCAATAACTAACTTAAACAGAAGAAATATAAAAATTAAACATGGACTAAAATAATGAATTGGTATATGGCCCTAGCTGTAGTAATCAGTTTATTGCAAGTTGTTTGATTATTAATGTCACAATACAAAATATATATAATCCGGAAGTTTTTATCAGATTATACAAACAAGAAGGAAGCTTGCTTCCGAAACCAAGTCATAATAAAATGTGGATAAAGATTAGTTAATATCCTTATCAATATGTTATATATTATAGTAAACATAGTAATTGGACAGTAACTTATATCTTATTCCGTGAAGTTATCTCACTAGCCTAGATAATTAACCTATCTCTATTTGCAAAAGTAAACGGAGCCTAAACGAATGACAAAATGTGAAAGGGATTATAACTTATATTATGTGCATAATTTTTATAAACATAAGAGATTTAACTTGCTACCCAGCTCCATCAGTTACATAGAAGATTTCAAGGATATTCATGAATTGCCACAAAAACCACATTCAGGTAATTCACGGTTTCCCATACTTTTCATGCAGGCCATAAAGAAAATGCATGTATTCATATATATTTCTATATATTGCCAATAGATTCTTTGTCTTTTTCATGCTTCAGGATAGTTTTACTCCCTTAAAATCAAGCACTCATATATATACTCCCTTTCGTTTATATTGCAGAAAGTCAAAAGATAAATATACATAAAAATTCATGCCTAAAAATTAGTTCATAACAATTTCTTACTGTTAGACACTACTCTGATATACTTTATTTATATTTGAAGTGGGCCATTCTTTAATTTCTAGGATGGTGCCATAAAAAAATATGCTACCCTATTGTGAATCAACTTAAACATAAATACACAGGCTTGGCATTTACACCATTCTTACTGCTCAAAACAGAGGATGCTCACTACAGTAACATCAGTTCTCACTCTCTCTCACACCCCTGCAATTCAACAGAAATATTTCCCCTGCAAATAATGAGATGCAGAGTATCGCTAACTCCTATTATTAGTCGTAATTCTGATTTTTGCGGTGTTATCTGGTAGTAGGGAATCAATTACTTTAAAACATATGATTTCACAGGGTCCCAATATAGCTCTATTATCTTTTTTATTCTACAATTGAATCTTGATAATAAGTATTCTCCAAAGAACGAGACACAACACACCCATAAATTAGATTACATAACACACATATAATCGAACAATGAAATCTCATCAGAAGATAAATCAATCAGGAGACAAGTATTCATACCAAGGAAAAAATTAGAATTGCGGAGGTCGAAGGTGCTGCTGGTCAAAGGCAGTGCTCGCTCAACCTCTCTCTTGAACGGCGCTGCTCGCTTACCCTGTCTCTGAAACGAGCGCGCCTGATCGCAGGGTTTTCTTTCAATTCCTTTTGTTTTTTTTTTTTCTTTTTTTTTTTTTCCTTTTCGATAAGGAGAATAAGGGTTTAAGGGGAATGGAGGGAATCAGATTTGGAGAAGGAAGGAAATTAAATTTTTTTACGCGCGACTTAAATTTACATTATTTGTGAGAATAAGCTGACGCAAGTAATACGTTTTCGCGAAAACAAAATGTTGACGCTAAAGAGTTGTCGCAAATAGGTTTTGCCTAATTATATCTAAAAATATTAATAAACTATTTGCGTCCACTAATGGCTTTAATTAATTTAAAAAAAAAAAATTTAATTTATAATTTATTGCGTCAACTTGTCGACGCAAATATCAAAATCTTTTTTGTGAGTACTAGTTGACACTAATAACCGGTGTATTTGCGTTAACACCCCGTCGCAAATAAAAGTTCAGGTAGCAGTCCAGAAAATAATATTTGCGTCAACTTGTGGACGCAAAAGATTGTCTTTAGCGTCAACGTTTGTCGACACAAAAAAATTGGACGCAAAAACCCCTTTTTCTTGTAGTGTTGAGACAATTTTGAAATCATGTCAAATAGGTTGCTTTTTGAAACGTTTTGCATATATTGTCTCAAATAAGGTATTGTGACATATTTTTTTAAAATATCTCGAAATGATATGCCATTCGTGACATTAAATGTCTCAAAAGGATGTATATTAATGATATTCTTATAAGAACATCTCAAAATATTACATTATTTTGTGATATTTTCTGAAATGCGTTTCAAAAGGATGTATATTAGTGATATTTTCTAAGGACGTCTCACAATATTACATTATTTTGTGACATTTTCTTAAATACTTCTAAAAATGATTTATATTAGTGATGTTAACGTGTCAAAAGGTTACCTTATTTTGTGATATTTTCAATACATCTAAAACACATGTATATTACTGGCATTTTTCTAAGAAAGTCTCAAAATGTTACATTATTTTGTGATATTTTATGAAATATGTCTCAAAAGGATGTATATTCGCGAGTTTTTCTAGGAACATCTCAAAATATTACATTATTTTGTGACAATCTTTTAGTTACGTCTCAAAAGGATGTATCATAGTGATATTTTTCTAAGAACTTCTCAAAATGTTCGATTATTTTATAATATTTCTTAAATATGTCTCAAAATTATGTATATTAGTGACGTCTTTCTAAGAACGTCTCAAAATGTTACATTATTTTGTGTTCATAGAAAGGAGAGATGGTTGGCATCTCCCTTGACAGGAATGGAAACAGTCTTTGGGCTTCACCTGTTACTGATACATCCGTTGACATTCTCTTGAGACGTCCCAGAATGATGTATACTAGTGATGCTCTTCTAAGAACGTCTCAAAATGTTGCCTTATTTTGTGATATTTTCTTAAATACGTCTCAAAAGGATGTATAGTTGTGATATTTTTCTAAGAATGTCTGTGATTCTCCCTATTTTACATGATTTTTAGGCACCTAATTTTAACTAAAATTGTGCAAAAGTACGTGACTTAATGCTTCAAATGCCTCGTTTTTGTATATTTGGCGGATTTCACGTGTTTATATATTTTTAGTATTTTAGTACAAAAATGGAGTTTATTTAGGTACTTGTGGAATCTCGATGAAGATCGTGGTAAAAGACGGCTTTGAAAGTATTTGGCAGTGATCGGGTTCAAGAAAGACGTTGAACTGGCCCATACAAAGTGTAGAAACACGTGTTGGGATACGGGAAAATTAGCATGGTCGGGCAAGTCTTTTTCTGCGCGAGCAAAATGTTGAAGGCCAGTATATGTTGAGAAGTTAGAATGCATGGTTTTACCGGCCTATTCTAGTGTTTTCCCTACTTTAACCTAGTTTTGTGTACTTCTATATATACCTAGACTTTAGTGTTGTCAAGAGAGACCAGTATCAATATAATTTATATATAGTTTATAATAGACATTTTTTTCACGCAAGTAGAATTGTGTAGAGAATTGGAGAGGATAAGTTGTAGCAATGGGTAGCTGAGAGGAACACATTGTCGCTCCATCGTCTAATTTCTTGTGATTTGTACCAAACTATGTCTTTTAATTCAATGCTTGTTTTTACATTATAACTATTGAGTAGTCGTTTATATCATTGAGTGTTTTAGAAAGTATGACTCAGTTGCAATGTAGATAATTATGCTTTTAATTTATGACTAACCTGTTAATTGTTATTTATGTGTAGAGATATGAATGTTGTTAAATTAGCCTGATTTCCTAGTTCACCACACACGAATTGATATTCGAAATACGAGAGGTAAGGATATTGATGTGTTGGAGTTTGTGTGGCGATTTCTTCAAAAAAAAATCTCATTTTATTAGTTTTTTTTTTTTTCCTTTTACACACACACACACACACACATATATATATATATAATTATATTGAGTGTTTGCATAAGTATAAGTAAGTGCAGGTAATTGGAGCTCATCTGGACTAGTTCAACCAACGAATAAAGCCTATGGAACAACTGGAACAAGAGATAAGGAGTGTAGTTAAAGTGGTCCATGTCAACCTTGGAAGATCAGGTCACAGCCCGCATTTGAGGGTCAAATAACCGCTCAACCACCCACGTCCTAGACAGGGGGAGATTGGGTTATTGGAGAGTGTTGCCCAAGCTTTCCAATGGTCTATATATGAACTCAGAGGTTCAATGGAAGATAATAGATATCGTAGAGAAGGTACATGTCTGCGAAACAGTGTGTGTTTCCTAGAGTGTTGAGTTGATTTCTTATCTAACCTTCTGTGTCCAGTTATGATAAATACACCTTCCTCATAAATCTAAATTATTTTTCTTTACTTTCAGGATAGCTTTGTTAGGTTATTTTTTGTATTCTAGGCTATGTTTAATTGTCTATTTGAAGATGTTAGGATTCCAGTGTTGTGAATTAAAGTTTGTCTCGATTCAATCTTTGTATGTTTTTGTAATTCATCAGTATAATAGTGAGTCCTTTCGCTTTGAGGCATCCACAAGTTATTCATAACTTGTGTTATTTTTTTATCATGTTTGTGTTTACGATTTTCACTGTGTTTACTCTCAAGGTTGGGTAAACCTCATATCCAACCTTAGTATTTTGTATGAAGCACACACTTTCAATTAGCACCAAAGCCAGCTGTTGACACACTAAGTGTAATTTGGATAGTGTGTTGAACATGGATACCACTACTGTAACTAGACTGCCAGTCCTTGACGAATCCAATTATGATTATTGAAAAGCCCGTCTTAAGTCTTACATCATTTCAATCGATGTGAGAGCTTGTAGAGCGTTGTTGATTGCTGGAGGTTGCCTATGATCACTATTGATGAAGATGAAAGGGTTAGGAAGCTTGAAGCACAATGGGCTAGGGATGGGATCAAAGTTACAAACTACAAAGAGAAGGCTGTAAATGCTATCATCCTAGTTGACCATATGAACATGTTCAAGCTGATCAAACCTAGTAAAATAGCTAAGGACGCTTGGGACATACTTCAGCGACATTGTGAAGGGGATATATAGTGTTCATGAGTCGAGACAGATCGCTTCAAAAACCTTAGAATGGGAGAATGAAACAGTTTCAGCCTAATTCAACAAAATTCTTGACACTGCAAATGAGGCTTCATATTTGGACAATATAATAAGCAACAAAAGCTTTGTTACTAAAGCGTTTTTTATTTTTGTTAGATCTGTTTAATGTCAAGATTTTAGCCATCGAGATAGCTCACAACACTGCCACCATGGAGCTCACAACTCTCATGAGTATTCTTGAAAAATACGAGATTAATATCAACCATTAGAAGAAGTTGTACAAAGGGAAGAATATTTCCCTTCGTGTGGAAGATCTCTCATCCAGAGTCCATAACCTCAAATGAAGATAAGGATGAGGATTTGGAGGAGATCAGCAAAGAAGCTGACATAGCTTTGTTGACTAGGAAGATCAACACTATGATGCAGAAGTTGAGGAACAAGTCCTCAAGCTCATTAAAGGAACCTATATGCAAAAATTCACCACCCAAGAAGGCTCTTGTTTCTACCTCTCTAGTCCAAAGAGCAATTTCGGATCAAACGGGATATGAGTCCAAAAATTTGGGCTTGGTTCAATGCCGAGCTTTCAAGGGATATGGCCCCTATGCAAATGAATGTGAAAATCGTAACACCCCGGAAAAACATTGTAACATTCATAGCACATTTGAGTTATATGATAACTGTTATTTCATGCCACATTGTTAGTTTAATATGATTTTAACTGTCATTTCATATCTTAAGTCGGTGTCAGTGATACTTTGCTAAGTATGTAGGAATATTTGTACGAATTAATCGCATGTGGATACGATAAATACTAAAAGATTAATAAAAGTTAATAATTGAATAAGCAAATGAAGTTAGATATTGAATGAGTAACGCGTAAAATGATTGAAGACTTATACGACTTAATAAATAAAATTGGAAGTACTTGTTTTATTTGCTTAATTATGTTCAAGTTATATGATTAATTGATTAAGTGAATGTGTTTATTATTTTGAATATCTTATATTATGCTTAAAAATTGTTAAATAAGAATGTGTGTCGTACCTTATACTACTTGTACCTTGATTGTTGAACTTGATATAGTATAGTATGAAATTAGGAATTACTCTCTTCGTCCGGCTAATTTTTCTTACATTTCATTTCGATTCATCCTACTTAATTTTTCACACCCTTATAAAGGAAATTTCTCTTATAATCTCCACTTTCAAAATCTCCATACTCGATTTCCACCTTTAGAAAAGTTAAAGAAAAAGTAAAATCTATTTTTTCTTAACATCCGTGCTCGATCAAATGTGAAAAGGTAGCTGGAATGAAGGAAGTATGTGTTTTTATATATATATATATATATATATATATATATATATATATATAAATTGAGGGGGTGTTGTACCCCATCAATATGTTATGTGTTATATCAATTGTGCTTGTACTATGATTTAAAATAATCATTTGAGGTTTAGGATTCGAAATCCACTAAGTGCACATGATCATTTCAATTGGCTTATGCTTATATTTTTGTTCGAATTACATCTTATATGTTGTATCATTTTATTATGTTATAACATGTACACTTAAATAAATTCTAATGTTGGACTCGACATAGTATACATTTAGGCTTCGAAATATATTTGAAATAATTAGGCTTGAATTTATAGAACTTTAGCCACGTAACTTAGTGCATAAATCTTAGGTGCTATTTTTGATTTACAAAATATTTTCATAACGCACTTACACTATAAATTTTTGTACAACTTGAAGATTAGTTACACTTTGGAACACTTAAAATTTAGTTTTCAACATAAAGATTTTGATGTATCATTTTAATAGATTTAAGCTAACATTGTCTAGCACCCTAAACTAACATAAATGATCAAATAAAATTAACCCTCCTTAGCCATAATGGCCGAAACAAACACCCCCTAAGACCAACCTTATATCTTAGCAATTAAGACTCACAAATGGACATCACCATTCATTTCAATAACTCATAGTTGGCCATTGCACTTTACTTTATGGCCACCTAAGACCATGAATAGTGTCACCACTAAAACAATGTTCTATTCTCTCTTTCTTACTCTAGAAAGAAGACCATTTCCATCATCTTCATCCAAGCTTAAGCCTATGTTTTGGATAGGAGCAAGGAATCACTACGGGTCACTTTCGGTTTGTGAAGAAAAGTAATCTTCTACAGCTAAGCTCAAATGAAAATGGAAGAAGAATTGAAAAAAGAAAGAAGATTCTTCATTCATAAAAACTGTAGACTTGAGAAGTGTTGGTTACATTTGTGTATCAACTATATATAGGAGATGCTAGTCTTCTCTGTTTAAAAAAATATCTGAAACTATATCTAACAGAATTTTGTTATAACTAACTCTATTTACTACTTTAATAATTATGATAAAAAAAAATAAGTTTACAAACTGTTAAATGAGTATTTTATACTCTAACATCCCCCCCTCAAGTTGGGCTAGTGTGGACATCTAACATGCCCAACTTGGATAGAAGAAAATGAAACTGAGTTGGTCCTAGGACTTTGGTGAAGAAATCTGCCAATTGCAATTCGGATTTGATATGTTGAAGATCAATAAAACCTGATTAGTATTTCTCCCTTACTACATGGCAATCAATCTCCAAGTGTTTGGTCCTCTCATGAAATACTGGGTTTGCAGTTATATGAATTGCTGATTGATTGTCACAAAACAGAGATATAGGCTTTGGAACTTCAAGTTTGAAGTCAGTGAGAATATAAGATATCCATTGCAACTCTGCTACAGTTGAGCTTAATGCTCTGTATTCTGATTCGGCAGATGATTTTGACACTGTAGTTTGCTTTTTACTCTTCCATGAAACTAGGGACTTGCCAAGGAATACACAATACCCTGTGATTGACTTGCGTTTATCTTTACAAGCTGCCCAATCTGAATCCGAATATGCCTGTACAGTCAAAGAAGAATCAGTAGCATTAAAAAACCCAAGGGATGGGCAACCCTTTAGATATCTGCAAATGTGTAGAGCAGCCAGTGGCTTGTGTATGGTTGCTGAAAAATTGACTTAGTTGTTTTGTTGCATAGGTTATATCTGGTCTTGTCAAGTTCAAATATAGCAACCTTCCTATCAACCTTCTATACTTTTCTGGATCAGAAAGAGGCTCACCTTGTGATGATGTTAGGTGTAAACCACTTGGCAATGGTGTCTTTGTTGTGTGTCAGTAAGAATGTCCAAAGTGTATTTCCTTTGACACAAATATGTGCCTTTGTCATTCCTTGCTATTTCCATTCCTAAAAAATATTTTGCAAATCTTAAGTCTTTTATGGTGAATGTGTCATGAAGATATATTTTTAGTTTGTTAATATGGTCCATACTTGATCCTGTGATCAAGACATCATCCACGTATACTAGTAAAGCAAGGAAAATAGAATTTTTTATTGTATATAAACAGACAATGATCAGAGGAAGATTGTTGGAAACAAAAAACTATCAATGTGTTAGTAAATTCACAATTCCATTGCCTTGATGCTTGTTTTAGCCATATAGGCTTATTTCCAACTTGCATACTTAACCCTGCTTAGCCTTATCATATCCAGGTGGAGGTAACATGTAAACTTATTTATCAATGTACCCATGCAAAAAGGCATTATTTACATCCAATTGACATATAGGCCAAGACTTTATAGTAGCAACAGAAATGAGTAATCTTACAGTTACCATCTTCGCTATAGGTGAAAAGCTTTCTACATAATCCACACCATAGACTTGATTGTACCCTTTTGCTACCAAACATGCTTTGTACCTTTCAATGGATCCATCAGAATTAAGTTTTACCTTGAATACCCATTTATTACCAATGGGTGTTTTTCCTTGTGGCAAATCAGTGAGTGTCCAAGTGTTATTCTTATCTAGTGCCTCAAGCTCCTTTTGCATTGCATCTTTCCGATCTTGGATTTTGCTTGCTTGAGTATATGTCTTAGGTTCCTGAATGCTTGTCACATTTGTCAGAAAAACAAGATAATCATCACTGAAATCATGAAAACTGTATATAGAAAAGTTTGTATAGAATATGGACTTCCTGCATAAACTTTTTTAACAATAGAATTGCATGTGTGTGTAACATTGTTACACAGAAAATCTGTTAGATATGAAGGTTTAACCATTTGTCTTATGCTTCATCTTACATCTTTCCTTGGATGGGAACTATCATTATCTATCAGTGGAACAATATCAGATATTTGCTGTTGGACTTGTGGTTCATGAGCAGTATTAAAATTCTGATTTTGATGTTCATGATCAGTTTCAAACTGCTGTTGCTGAGTATCATTACAAACTTGTTGTTCAGTAGGTTTTTCCCAATTTGAGTCATCAGTAGGCAAATCAATATTAGGAACAGGAGTCTGTTGAGATAGTAATACTCCAGATGATAAGGGAAAGACATCAGTGCAGAAATATACATCTCTAGAAGTAAAAACTCTTTTAGTGTCCATGTTATACAACAAGTAACCTTTCTTTCCAGTAACATAGCCAATAAAAATGCACTTGAAAGATCTACTATTAAACTTAGATTTATGAGGGATGACATTAGCAGCAAATGTGAGGCAACCAAAAGGTTTTAACAAGCTGTAATCTTAGTCTTTTCCATAAAGAAAATGATAGGGTGTTTTCCACTTCAAAATAGCACTAGGTAGTCTATTTAATATGTGAGTACCAAGAGTATAGCATAAGACCAATAAATCAAAGGTAATTTAGAATTGAATACCAAAGCTCTTGCAATATCAAGTATATGTCTATGCTTGCATTCAACTATGCCATTTTGTTGTGGAGTATAGATGCAAGTAGTCTGATGAACAATCCCAAAAGAAAGAAATAAGTCTTGGCACTGCTTACCCACAAACTCTAAGCCATTATCAGTTCTAACCACTTTAAGAATAATATGAAACTAATTTTTTACCATGAGAACAAAAAATTTCAATATTGTAGGTGCTTGAGACTTATGTGTCATGAGATAAGTCCAAGTGCCTCTACTATAGTCATACACAATGGTAAAAAAATATGGTGTATTTGTCAAACATTCATCCTTACAGGGACCCCATATATCTATATGTATTAACTCAAATGGAATAATAGTTTGAATAGTACTTAATGGAAAGTTAGATCTATGTTGCTTTGCTTGAAAACAAGGATGTCATCTCTTTATTTCATTAGTAATAGGTGGTTTACAAAGATGTTTCAAGAATGATACATGAGACAAAGTAGTTACAGAAGCATGCCCTAAAGTCCTATGCCAATACAACAAATTTTCAACTCTATTACAGGAAATGTTTGCAACAGTTTCTGGAATTACAATATTAGCAGCACAATATTCAGTATCTAATATGTATAATCTGCCACTAAGTTTGATAGTTTCCTTAGTCTTCTGGCCCTGCAATATACAATGAGTAGATGAAAAAATGCAGTGCAGATCAGAAGTACTGGTCAGCAGAGCAATGGATAACAAATTATAACTAAAAAACGATGGTACATACAATACATCTTGAAGGACAATATTTTTGGCAATTCGAACTAGACCTATATAATCAACTAGTTTGGCTGAACCATTAGGTAATATAACTTTAGTATTGGAAACCACATGCCTTAAATTCAAGAATAATGATTTATCACAGCACATATGCTTACTAGCTCCTGAATCTAGAATCCAAGAGCCTTTCTTAAGATCAGTAGGAATAGAAAAAGCATTATAAAATTGAGGTGACAAAGCTATTGTACCTGCAAAATTCACAGAATGTGCAAAATCCACTTGAGGCTCTTGAACACCAGCCTTATTGCTTGCAAAGTATTTAGCAAGTTCCTGTTGAATCATCATAGAAAAATCAAAATTAATAGAACATGTAAAATGATCAGTCTTGATTTCTTGATTATCTTGAGTCAGAGACACATTGGCCATATGTTTGCCTTTCTGGTCCTGCATCATTTTGTACGAGTCCGGCACACCGTGCAATTGAAAGCATTCCGACACATCATGGCGTTTGCCCCCACAACGTGTGCACACCATTCTTGCCCTTTCCTCCCTTGTTTTCCTAATATTCTGCCTCGCTTTATTGTTGTTATAAGGTTTATAACCTCTCACAGCTTTGGATAACATAGCTGCTTGATCAGCTGAATCTGGGAAAGAAATCTGAACAGACCTCTGCTTTTCCACCATCATAATCATCGAGTAAGCCTTGTTGACAGGAGGCAAAGGATCCATCAACAAGACTTGGTTCCTTGCATTATCAAAGACATCATTTAGGCCCATCAGAAATTGTAGAAGGTTCATCTGCGCATCCATGTCAATAATATTTTTCGCGGTTGGACAACCACAAACTGGTAGAGGAGATGAACTAGAAAAATTGATCCCAGAGTTTCTTGAGATGGGTAAAGTATACTTGAATCGAATCCATGCCTTGAGCCACGCTCGTAATCTCTCTTAATTTGCAGTTGATAAAGCAGGGGGCCATTGCTTTCCCTCGAATCGCTGAGCAATTTCATCCCATAAATCTTTAGCGCTTTTTTAGCATACACAAACGCTTCAACGAAATCCTTGGAAATATTGTTGAGAATCCAAGAAATCAACATGCAATCTGTTTTCTTCCAAGCGTCAAACGTAGGAGAATCTTCAGTCGGCTTGGGAACCTTCCCAGTCACAAATTCGATTTTGGATTTTGCTCACAAAGCCAATAACATGGACTACCACCACGAAGTGTAATTGAGCCCAGTCAGAGGATGTGAAACTAACATCATACCTGGATTATCCGATGAAGAAAGAAATAAGGGATTATCCATCGTAATTGGGGCTGGAGGATTTGGTGGAACTTCATTCGCCATCTCCCAGTACTTTTAACAAACACTTGGTGGATGTGAATTTGAGTAATCAATAATGGACAAGAAAAAAAAACCAGAACCCATAAATCAATCAATAAACCTGAGTAACTGATACCATGTGAAGAAAAATAATCTTTTACAGCTAAGCTCAAATGAAAATGGAAGAAGAATTGGAAAAAGAAAGAAGATTCTTCATTCGTAAAAACTGTAGACTTGAGAAGTGTTGGTTACATTTGCGTATCAACTATATATAGGAGATGCTAGTCATCTCTGTTTACAAAAATATCTGAAACTATATCTAATAGAATTTTGTTATAACTAACTCTATTTACTACTTAAATAATTATGATACAAAAATAAGTTTACAAACTGTTAAATGAATATTTTATACTTTGACACGGTTCTTCAATTCTAAGGCCCAGAGGGTGGTATAGGTTAACAAGGTTTTAGTTTAAGTTTAGTTAGAATAGTTGTACAATTAGGTAGGCATGGTTTGGAAGGGAGTATTGATGTAAATTGTACACTGAACTCAAACACACTAGTATAAATATTGCATGCATGCATGTAGGGAAGTATATATGTGATGATTATAATGTTTAAATTATGTTCTTGGGTGTGTAATTTTTGGTGATTGTTATGTGATTATGTTAATTGATATGTTAGAGATGATATAAGGTGATTGCATATTGATTTTGGTAGTAATATGATCGAATATGCTCAAGTGTTGATTGAGGATATTTGCATGTTAATTCATGGGTTGCATGTTTGATTTGGTCAACGATTCTTTTGATGATAATTAAGAGTAATTGCATGTTAATTACAAGAAAATTTTATGAGAAAATTGATGAAAAAAGGCTAAGTATATTTTGGTTAAAATTTTGAATATTTTGCATGTTGATTCTTGTTAAATCATGTTTGTGAATTGAAAAGGGTGTTGATTAAATCGCATAATCTAGACATGTGATATTAGAAAATTGAATAAAATTGAAGGTGATTTGTGAAATTTGTTCACAACTTTTTTGGCAAGAATCATTTTGTAGCGTCCCGTAATTTATTTAATTATATTATATTCACAATCATATTATTTATTAAATCATTTTTTTATCAACACCCTTTTTCAATTCATAATCTCAAAATTTAGATATGTGATATATATTAGAAAATTAAATAAAATTGAAGGGGATTTGTGAAATTTTAACAATCTTTCGGCAAGAATCATTTTGTAGCGCTCCATAATTTATTTAATTATATTATATTCACAACCACATTATTTGTTACTACAAATAAGTTTATTTGTAGGAATCGAATCAAGTTACATTAAGTTACTAAAATATCTTTTAGCAAATATTATGTTTAAAATTACTATTTCAAATACTTATTATCTTTTAACTACTACTCTAACAAAATTTATTTGTACCGGCCATCATAATAATAATAATAATAATAATAATAATAATAATAATAATAATAATAATAATAAACCAGGTTATATTAAATTCCTAAAACATCCTTTAATGAATATTATGTTTAAAATTAATATTTTAAATATTTATTATCTTTAACTACTATTCTACCAATCATCATCATCATCATCATCATCATCATCATCATCATCATCATCATCATCATCATCATCATCATCATCATCATCATCATCATCATCGGTACAGGTGGTCGTGCACACACTTTTAGGTCAATTTAAATGTCTTTTTATGGACTTTTGTGTGCATATTCACGTGTATTTTGTGCATTTATTTCTCATTGGACAATTTGACGTGTTTAGTTCGTTTTCATGTCAAAACAAGTTAATTAAGACCGAAAAACAGGTTTGAAGATCTCAAACTGACAATTCGAGCTCAGAGGGAAAGAAAACACAAGGAAAAAAAGGGGACCTTGCCCAAGTTGCTGATGCCACGCCCGTGGCCCAAGCCACGACCGAGGCTAACCAGCCCACGGCCGTGGTAATTTGCATAGAAGATGGTCAAATTTCACTCAACAAGACCGCAACTGAGGCAATCTCAAGCCACGACTGTGGCGGACCAAGGCCCACGGCCGCGACTAGGATTAGCCACGCCCGTGTTAAAAGGTCCAGAAGAGGGGTAAAATCTAGCCCAACCAGACCAAGGTCAAGGCAAAGTCTGGGCCATGGCCACGGCTCCAAATTGGGCCCAAACCCTTGTTTTTCACCACGTCCGCTGCCAATTGTGTGCCACGGTCATGGCGGCCCCCCCTGTTTAAAAAACCCAAACACGTTTTTGCCTAACTTGGTGCCAGCACTTTCTCCTCTATATATATAACCTCCAATTCGAAAATGACATATCTTCGAACACATTTTTAGCTACCTTTCAAACACATTTTTGGCCACTTTTTAGCCACCATCAACCTTAGGGAGCAAGGAAGTGGAAGTAGGTTGAAGATCAAGATCATCAATTCAACTTTTTGGTTCCTTCTATTCTATTTTCATGTCTTCCTTGATTGTTACTTGTTTTATCTTTGTAATAGTTAATATGGGTGGCTAGCACCCTTAGAATTCAACTTTGATCAATATGGAACCTTGAGTCGAAGATAATAATGTGATTATTGCGGTTAATATTACCGACTGGATTGTGTATTTAAGTGTTTTCTGTTATTTGTTGTTATTGATTCACATTTATGAATTGATTATTGGATTGATCACCCTTTAGGAGATTTATGAATGTATTGCTAGTAGTCGGGGTTGCTATCCGTAATTGTAGTGCTTTTGACTCATTTGTAGCAAACAATGAATGTTCATTGAAGATAACATAAAGTTCGACCACTAAAATCGAGCTTGCGAGTTTTATGTTGTATTTATCTCATTGTCTTGGTGCCTAATGCATTTGATTATTGAATCTAAGAGAGCTTGTTCGAGGATTTGGTTAATCGAATAGGGTTAGTCGAAGAGTTTCTTTTGATTAACTAGGATTAAGAGGCACCAAAGCTATTAGAGCTTGTTAATAGTCTTGAGATATTGACTTGAATCATAATTAATCGAGTATTAACAATAGTTGCATAAATTTTCTAAGACCAAGGGGAAGAATGATCAAGGGTGGATTGTTTTATTACTTAAAATCAAAAACCGAAAAATCATTCTATAACTCCCCCCAACTTTTATTTGAAATTTGAATAGTCTTTGTTTATTTGAAATTTCATTTAATTGCTTTTTATTGTTATTAGTAGGTTGTTAGTTGATTTCTATAACTCCCCCCAACTTTTATGGTTTTTCTAAGCTTGTTTAAATTTATATATATTTAACTTAATTGCTTGATATTAGAATCGATACTAATCGGCCGTTCTCTGTGCGATCGATCCTTACTTGTCACTCTACTGGTTAGAGCAGTAGGATAAGGTTAAGTATATTTCTATATATTAATTTGGTGGTGAACCACGAAACCTACCAAATTTTAATTATCATCATTATCATCATCATCACCACCCATAATTTATTTAATTATCGAAACACTATATTTTATTTCGCTAAGTATATTCTTTACATGTTATATTATATTTTTCAAGTTTTTGAGCTAATTATATTTCTAGAATTCTACGACCAAGATATACTTAAAACTAAACCCTGACCTAAACCTTTTTTTTTTCTTTTTGAAACAAACACTCGGATAGGATGGGGGATTGAGGCTTGGTCCCCTACCTGTGCATACAAAAAATAGGGATGAAATCCAATCAAGCATACAAGGATTTGGGCCAAAAGTGCCTAGAATCCCAAATCAGGAGGGAGTTAGGCCCGAAGTGCCTAAACATCCAAACTAGAGGAAATATAAAACGAGTTTCCTCCCAACCTGACCAACTGACAACTCAAGGCGGTCGGAAAGAGACGAAGAAACAAAGGGAGATAGCAGGGGGCTCAAAAAGGCAGAGGAGCCATAGAAACAAAAACAGAAGTACAATGAGAGACAACATAAGTAAAAGGAATACGAACTAACGGGTTCAGAAGCTGGGGTAGCCCAACTGATTAATATGAACCAATGAAAGGAGATAAGCAGACGCTGTCGTCGGACTGTATGTGATGAGGGGCTCGGTGTTGTGCCCAAGCTTAGCAAGGTGGTCCGCCGAACGATTACCCTCTCGGTGGATGTGGGTAATTCGGACAGTCTTGTCCTTTTTAGGATTTTAGGGTTTAGGGATTTAGAAATTTTAGGGTTTTTTAGGATTTAGGATTTTAGAATTTAGGGTTTTACGGGTTTTACGGGGTTTTCAAGTTTTTAGGGGGTTTTAGGATTTTAGGGATTTTTCGGGTTTTTAGCGTTTGGAGTTTTTAGGGTTTAGGTTTTTTTTTTTTTCTTTTTTTCCTTTTTTTTTAAAACACCCGTATAGGGTGGGGATTTGAGGCTCGGCCCCGACCTGTGCATACAAAAATAGGGGTGAAATCCAAAAGAACGTACAAGGATTAGGCGAAAAGTGCCCATAATCCCAATTCATGGGGGAGTTACGCCCAATGTGCCCAAACTCCCAAACTAGAGGAAAGATGTAACAGGTTTCCTCTCTACCCGACTAACTGACAACTTAAGGCTGCCGGAAAGAGAGAAAAAAACAAAAGGAGATAGCAGGGGGACTCAAAAAGGGACAGGAAGCACATAAGTAAAATCATAAGCACAATAAAAAGTAACATAATAATAAATATAAAGACTAATGGAGGCAAAAGCTGGAGTGATTCAGCTGATCCATGCGAACCAAAGATAGGAGATATGAAGACGCTGTCACCGGAGTGTAGGTGATGAGGGGCTGAGTGTGGTGCCCAAGCTCAGCGAGGTGGTCCGCTGAACGATTATCCTCTCGGTGGATATGGGTAATCCGCACAGTCTTGTCTCTCAACAAACCCCGTACCCGTGTAAGTGAGTGGGAGACCTGCCAAGATCCAAGCTTGCCCGAGGTGAGGAGCGTGACCACCGCCGCTGCATCCATCTCGATCCAAATGTGAGTGGCATCATCGTCAAGGAGGGTGAGTCCGATCACCAACGCTTGAAGCTCTGCATCGAAGCTCGAAGAGGCTCGGAGTGACAGATGAAAAGCTCGAGTTAGATCGCCAGTAGGGCCTCGGATCAGACCACCACCACCAGTCGAAGCCGTATCATGCAGGAAGAAACCGTCGATATTGAGCTTGACCCAAGGGGGGTCGGGAGTTCTCCACCGAACCAAAATGGATGGTCTTAGAGGGGCCGGAGGTGCGGTGATGCTGTGGAGGAAATGGGCTGCAGAGGTGCAACCCGTCCAGGCCCAGGGGGGCAGACGGTTGCTCGCGAGGAGCAATGTCAGATGTCGCTCTACTTGAAAAACAATGTGAGAAGATAAAAAAAGCCCTATCTCTATGCTTTGCACTATTCCTTTCTGTCCAGGTGAACCAAAGAATCAGACCAGGAATAATAAAAGCATCATGATTAGTGTGTGTCGGTGTCATATGTAGGAAGAAGCTAAGAAAGAGGAAGGGATCGAAGGTCTGAGGCACCTCCACCCCAAACCAAGCCATAAAATAAGCCCACACCTACTGGACCATGCTGCCCTGAAAAAAGAAGCGAGGGACACTCTCCGTCTACCAGGGAGCAGTAGCCACACATCAATAACATCTAGAAACAATATGGAATCCAAGAGGAATGAGATGGGAATCAGTAGGGAGGCGAAGGAAGAGAAAACGCCATAAAAACACAGACATATTTGGAAGGAGCAAGTCCGTCCAAATGGCACCTAGGATAAGATTGCGAGGCAATCTCAGTCTAGTCAGTTGCCAAGTAGTCGTCAATGAAAAATCGCCATGCGGAGAACATCTCCACCACATGCGATCCCCACTATCCCGCATGATCGGAACCTGGGCAATATCACTCAAAAGATGTTGGGGAAGGTCATAAGTGTCTATAATATCGAATTGCAATCTAGGAAAATCCCAATCCCCATCATACTAGAGATCCTAAACCCTCAAGTCCCACTCCACATCACAAGGGGCCAACTCAACATCATAAGTCTTAGAAAGCGGACGATGCCCGAGCCAAGTATCATCCCAAAACCTGACGGAGCAATCACCAAGAACCCAAAAAATCTGCTCCTGAGCCTACGGAGCAACTCTACGTAGCCGGATCCACTGAGTACTGTCGTGGGGCCTAACACGAGAACGAGTAGGGACCATAAGCCCATGCAAACAATACTTGTCCCGCATGTACTGAGCCCAAAGGGAACGACCCTCCCTGAAACGCCACCACATCTTCATCCCAAAAGCCCCAACCAAATCTAAAAAATCTCGGATACCAAGGCCCCCCTCATCAGTCGGGAGGCAAGCCTTCCTCTAACTGATCCAATGACGTTTCCGAGTAGTGCCCTCATGGCTCAAGAAGAAGCGAGTGATGATTAGACTCATGGCCTGAAGTACCCCCTTCGGGAGGGCCATAACCTAAAGAACGTACTGGGAGATGGTGCTCAGAGTGCTCTTAATCAGAGCGAGCCCGCCACCCACGGTTAGATGGCGATGAGACCACCAGGCAATTCTACTCATAATACGCTGAAGAATCAATTGAAAGAGGGCCTTACGCATATGGCCCCTATACAGGGGAGCGCCCAGATATGTGGCCGGGAGGTGCCCAAGCTAAAAGTCAGTCAAGTGTGTCACGAGGTCCTCCCAAGACTCCTCATAAGTGGCTCTGAGAAAAAAACTGCTCTTCTGCCTGTTACTCAACTGACCAGTGACAATAGAGTAGTGGCTCAAAAATAGATCCAAATCAAATAAGCCCTTCGGCCAGCACGTGTGAAGATCATAACATCATCAGCGTAGGCGAGATGGGACAAGGGGCCACCCAAGCCAAGGGCCTTGTACACCATACGTGGCTTGTCCCAAACAAAGGCATTCAACCCACGAGAGAGGTAGTCCGCCGCCAAAACGAACAGAGCAGGAGAAAGTGGGTCTCCCTGCTGGAGACCCCAACTCGAGTGGAAAAAACCTGCCGGGCTCCCATTAACGAGGATCGAGAACCAGCAATTCCTCATGGAGTGCCTGACAAAGTCAATCCAACGCTAAGGGAAGCCCATCCTCATCAGAGCATATCTCAAGAATGGTAATTGTACCCTATCATAAGCCTCAGCCATGTCGAGCTTCAGCATAAGATTAGGAACCTTGATCTTGTAATTAAGCTCGTGAATCATTTCCTGGGCAAGAAACACATTGTCAGAGATCAATCTCCCTTGAACAAAACCACTCTGGTTTGGCGTGATGAGTGATGGGAGGAGGGGCCCCAAACGGGAGTTCAAGGAAGAGGGGTTCGGCCTCTTCGGGATCAGGTAATGGTAGTCGCAGTGAAACCACGGGGCATGGGGGAACCAGAGAAGAAATCCCGAACTGCAAGTCTGACATCTGGTCCCACAATCTCCCAACAGCTTTGGAAAAGCAAGGAAGAGAACCCATCCAGGCCCAAGGCACTCGTCGGGTCGATATCAAACACAACGACTTTGATCTCCTCATATGTCAGCATATCACACAACTCGTCAAAACTAATGTCCTCAGGCAGTCCTGGGAAGAATTCATCAACGAGGGCACCCAAATCACCCTCCTCCACATTGAGCAGAGCCTGGAAGAAGTCAACAATGGAGGCCCAGATGCCAGCTTGATCCGAAATTGCGACGTTGTCTACCTCAATATTGTGAATGTATGACTGACAGTGCTTCTGCCTGACAAAGCTCTGGAAAAACCTGGTGTTCCTCTCACCCTCGGCCACCCAACGAACAACAGCCTTCTGCCTCCAGAAGTCCTGCTCCATCCGAAGAGTCAACAGGTACTCGGCATGCAGACGATGCATGTCAGACCGACGGGAGGGAGTAGGATCTCTGTTATAGGCAAGCTCGGTAGCAGCGTGGGCACTTTCCTCATCCTAGAGTCTCTGGTAGATGTTCCCAAACACATACCAGTTCTACTGCTTCAGCGTCTTTTTGAGCCGGGTGAGCTTGAGCTGCAGGTTCACCATACCATTGTGGCCAGTGGGCAGAGCCCAAGCCTCACGGATAGTATCAGTGAAGGTGTGATGCAGAACCCACTTACTCTGGAAGCGGAAAGAAGACTTCTGGACGAGCTCGAAGAATCTGCACTCAAGGAGGAGGGGGGAGTGATACGACTTATATCGCAATAGATGGGAGACCTTCGTCACCCCGAACAGGGAGGACCACGCCTCGTTAAACAGGGCATAATCCAACCTCTCTCTGAGGGGGTCACGCTCCCGCATAAAGTCGGATCATGTATACCCAACATCAATCAACTCTTTATCGGCAATCATGAGTCCAAAATCCAACATCGCTCAGGTCTTGTTAGCTAGACGACCCCGTCGCTCATTCTCATGGAGAAAGATGTTGAAATCCCCCCCAACTAACCAGGGCCTATCACCAACTGATTCACGAATATCACACAGAGTGTTCCAAAGAGCATGCCTACAGACTCTCTGACACTTGGCATAGACAAAGGTGAGGAAGATTGGCTCGGCGAGGATGGGCACGGAGAGGCGGAGGTGAAGGGCCTGTTCGGTGTCCAAGATCACCTCAAAATGATAGTGTAATGCCGAAAGAACCCAGATCTGCCCAGAAACATTACTGATACCACTGACATAACCCAGACGGCGAGTGATGAACTGAAGCTGAGAGACACCAACCATGGGCTCCAGGATAGCATAGAAAGACAAACTATGCATCCAAGCAAGGAGAGAAATATGGTGAACATGCGATGGAACTTTTCAATCTACTTGCCTCTCCCCGAAAGAAAAGGGGAGAGAGACGAGAAAGACTCTCGGGAGACCTCATCCTGGGCCCAGTTCAGAGAGCACTGAATGGGGGAGGACGTCGGAAGGGGGATGATAGCCAACTGGGTGGCTATCTCCTCTCCCTGGGCGGCACTAGTGTGGCTATGTCAACCAACCGAGCCTGTTGTGGTCGGACGTCTCACTGACGAGCAGAGGGCGTATGCTCTCCTCTGCTGAGGGGGGCCTCCGTCTCTCCCTCGGAGACATAGTTCTCTATCCCCTTAGTCTCTTCGTCAGTCGGGTCATCGAGAGTGTCCTCGCTCTCCATCTCTCTAAAGAGGTTAGCATCATCATCATTGCGCACCGGATGGACGTCATCATCATCCAATAAGTCATCCTCTGCCTCAGGGGTATTGATGTACGTGTGCGAGGATCTACCTGTCTCCTAGAGGACCTCGGGGGGTAGAAGACCCGACCTGAGAGGGTCCTTGGGGGGAACCTCCTGCCACCTAGAGCTCAGGGCCGGTGCTCTCCGCCCCCGCTGTTGCCGTCCAGCTGTCGTCTCTGCGTCCTGGGGCAGGGTCCTTGGCCGCCCTTTACGGTCTAGCCCTGTTGCTGTGCTGCGGGGAGACGCCTGTTGGGAGGAGACGGACGCACCTTGTTCCCCACTATACTATATAATAATCCTAGGCCTTATGCCCAACATGTCGACACTCTGTACAGTAATCCAGGATAAATTCGTAAATCACTCTCTAGATGAGCATCCTATCGTCCAAATTTATCTCTATCTCAAAAGATCTCTCCTCGAGAAGGTCGAGCTCAACACAAACCCAGGCATAAGCGCCCCTGCTCTGATCCATAGTCGGTTGGTCAATCTGAAGAGGCTTGCCAAGAGTCCGAGCAATAGTGTATATCGTCTTCTGGTTATATAGGAAAATGGGCAATCCTGGTAATCTACACCAAAACTGGGGCAATGGCTGCCTCGATCTTCGAGTTTTTTAGGATTTTAGGGTTGTTGGTGCACAATAAGCTTATTGTGTGTTGGGTGCACGCAAGACCCACTCTATATAATTATAATTTTTACATCTGAACAAGTCTGCAGAAACGTAGACCTACTCTGATACAACTCTAATACGACCCGATTTTCATAAAAAAAAATAAAAGCATTTAAATAAGCAAATAATAATTTCAGTCTGATCTTTATTTTAATAAAGAAATAATTCAAAAATCAGGCCGTTAAAACTACTTGTACATAAAGAATTTTCATAATAAATATATAAAATAACCATATTTTCCTCTCACATATAAAACATGTCACATAGTCCAATTTTATAAACCTTAATTCATAGCAGCAGAAAACTATTAATCCATCCCAACATAAATATAAATCGTATTCTCTAGTAGCGGAAAATTAATTTTCTAACTAATTAATACTCCCTTCGTCCCACTTAAATTTGCACACTTGCCTTTTTCGTCCGTCCCACTTAACTTTGCACATCCTTAAAAGGGAAATTTTTTTCACAATCTCCACCCTCAAAATCTCCATCCTCAATCTACATCTTTGTTAAAGTCAACTTAAAAGCAAAAAGAAGTTTTTCTTAACATCCATATCCGGTCAACCCCGCAAAATTAAACGGACGAAGGGAGTAACAATTAAAATAATCAAAATCTCCATAAGTTTCCAAAGTAGGGTCATACGCATCAAAGTGTAAGCACTTATCAAATAATCCTAATGAATTATTAAGATAATTTATAATCCAAAAATAAACACAAGAAGATAAATAAATAATTCAATTAAACATAAATATCCCTACAAGATTCCAATGCTCTACTGCTCGCCTCGACTCCCATCACGCAACTCCAAGTCAACCTGAAAATATTAATTGTGGGAGGAGGGGAGAGGGAGGGAGGGAGGGGAAGGGTAAGCTACCACTAGCCTCTTACAAGTCCATATCAAGAATATATGGTTGAAACATAAACGTAAATTATAATTAACTTACAACATAACATATGTATGCACAGGTTGCCCGGATCATACCAACTTATAAGGAATTGATCAATCAAACATATAAATGCAACTTAGGTCTTGCATTTCACAAACATACAATGCAACTTAGGTTTTGCATTTCATAAGATAACAATTAATCACCTAAATGAAACAAGCATATGCAATCAATAAGGCAAGTAAGAACCCCCACCTAAAATATAGCAATTTTAGCAAGATCACGAAAATTCACGCGAAGATTAGTTACCGTGTTCTTGATCAAATTAACCTACAATATAAATAATGTGTCTTAATAATATGGGTTGCTAAACTTAATAAAAGGAATCAAAATGATAGATATTATAATAAGATAAGAGATTGGGTTTGGAAAGTGATTAAAAGAGAGTAAGGGTTCAATCTGCAATTTATGGGAAAGCATAGTTATCAGAAGGGATCATATATGGAAGGGTTAATTGCAGCAATCACATCAAATTATCGGCGTTTTTACACATAAATCATTAAACTTTTTTTTGTTGCATCGGTACATATATAAACTATACGAGATTTGCAGATAAACCACCACACTTATTTTAATTGGCAGATAAACCACCAAACTTATTTTTCGATCATTTTTTGTCGAAAATCCACGCGTGACTTGCGTGTGATAAACTTTTAATGATTTTTTTTGTACAAACAACATTTTTAGCATGCTAAAAGTATAAAATTCTTTCACACCTTTATTTTCCATAATAATTTCTTTGAATCATCAATAGTTCTCTCTCCTAATATTTGGAACCTCCATTGTTGAAGATGAGCAACTCCTCTACCTACTAAAAAATGTGTTTGGGCAAAAGAAACCTTTAAAAATTTATAACGCGCAAGTTACATGTGGAATTCCGGCGAAAATGATTGAAAAATAAGTTTGGTGTTGTATATGCCAAAACCCTTATAGGGCATGTTTGGTTTGGGTTGGCCCAATCTCTCATCAGTTTGGCCAACCCAACCTCATGTTTCTTTGGGCTGGTTTGGCCAAGCCGGGGTATTAGGGTTTGGTGGGGGGACATCAATCACAAATCCAAACACTACTTTAATCATTCTCCCAATCATTAATAACTACCTCTTACCCATATCACATCACATTTTACAATTAATCATTAAATTTCACACTCCAACCACAACCCTAGCCACCAACCAAACATCACTCTCTAACACCCTCAGCCACTAACTCCAGCCACTTCCTCCAGCCCAGCCACCCCAACCCCAACCAAACATTGCCTATATGTATAAGTGCCACAAAAAAAAGTTCACTGATTTATGTGCAAAAAACGCTGATAGTTTGGTGTGATTGTTGTAATTAACCATATATGAAATTTCACAAATACCATGAGATTTATTGGGAAATGATAAAGCTTGAATTAAGAAAAAATATGGGAATTGGTCCCCCCTTCCAACATCGTCGCGTCCCCTCCTCCCCTATTCTACATATATCCATGTTTTCTTATCTCTTTCTATCTTCACATGACATACACCAACAAAACACCCTTGTGTCTCCATTACACATACCCGTACACCCGGCAGGCCAACGATGTATTTTGGGTCGGGTCGGTCCAAGATTTAGTCGGACTTAAAATTAGTTGAACCAAGCCCGAGATATTCCCTTATAATATACTTAAATGTTCGGGTCGGCCCGAGGCCTGTCGAGTTTTTGGCCTATCGGATCGGTCCGATCGGGCCAAATAGTACTTCGGCCTACATTTCTATGGCCCGATCCATCTAAAATATTGGCCGAGCAAATTTTGCCACCTCTACCCGTACAACACCCAGACTTACACGCACACTCACTTGCACACACACTTACACACACACCCCCCAGTATATACCTGCACCTTACATTGCTACACGCACAAACACACATATACGAAATCACATACAAAACACACACCTACATATACACGCACATCAATGATGCACATAAACACACACATACTCTGCTAACACACACAGTCTTCCACCATTACCATATCACATATATACATGTTGTAACACATACACATACATTCACACATGCACACCCATTACATAGACGCACACACTGTCACAACACACTCACACACACCATCACAACACACACAAACACACCACACCCCTACTCACACTCCATCACCCTCGACTTAAACTTCACCCTCACACACTGACCCCTTACCCTGTCCGGCCCCGCTGCGCCGCAGAGTCCATACGACATCGGCAGTGACGACTATGTAAAGGAATTTCTTTATTCACGTTGCTGATTTACATGTTACAATCAAATATTTATACAAGAGTTTAATGATTGCCTAATCTTCTATTTAAGGAAATGTAATTAAAGAATCTGTCAAATCCCTAAGATTAAGGTGCAAGATTATCTCTTGCTATTATCCCCCCTCAAGCAAGACGTGGGATGTGGACCAACGCGTAGCTTGCCACGAAAGAATTCGAATAAGGGTCGTGAGAGAGCCTTGCTGAAAATATCGGCAATTTGCAATTCAGAGGAAATAAATCGAGTGTCAAGTTTTCCACTGGACACCAGTTCACGAACGAAGTGGTAGTCGATGTCAATGTGCTTGGCACGCTTGTGAGCACTCGAATTTTGACTAAGAAAAATAGCACTGTTATTATCACAGTAAAGAAGAGGACGGGCCGGAGATACAATACGAAGTTCCTGAAGAAGCTGAGTTAACCAAACAAATTCTGAAGCAGTATTCGCAAGAGCACGATATTCAGACTCACAACTTGATCGAGAGACAGTAGGCTGCTTCTTAGCGCTCCAGGACACGAGATTGCCTCCAAGAAAAATAGAGTAGCCATAAGTGGAGCGTCGCGTTTCCACACAACGAGCCCAATCAGCATCAGAATATCCAACGAGAGATGGTACAGAACCATAAGAGAAGGTAAGACCATAGGAAGGAGTGTTTTTGACAAAGCGAAGAATGCGTTTGACGGCCTGAAAATGCTCGGTGGTAGGTTGTTGTAGATGCTGACTCACAAGATTGACAGCAAATGATAGATCGGGTCGAGTGAGTGTAAGATATTGCAGAGCTCCTACTAAAGATCGATAAAGTGTAGGATCTTTGAACAAAGTGCCAGTGGAGGAAAGCTGACAACTAGCAGCCAGGAGCGTGTGAACAGGCTTGGAGTCCTCGAGAGTTGCACGATGAAGAATGTCCCGAGCATACTTTGCTTGATTTAAAAATATGCCGTCTGAGGTATATGTAACTTCAAGCCCCAAGAAGTAGCTCAATTTGCCAAGATCCTTGATGGCAAATTCGCGATGCAAACGGGTAATGAAAGAGGACAAGAGTTCTGCAGAATTTCCTGTGAGGATAAAATCATCAGCAGATACAAAATAGAAGCCTCACGACAAAAAATAAATAGAGATGAATCCGAGCGACTGCAAATGAAACCAATGCTGAGAAGAAAGTCATTAAGACGCTGGAACCAGGTGCGGGGAGCATGTTTTAGTCCATATAACGCCTTTTTAAGGCGGCACACGTGATGTGGAAAACGAGGATCGACATATCCAGGGGGTTGTTCCATATAAACCGGCTTGGGCAAAACACCATGCAAAAAAGCATTTTTAACATCTAATTGATGAAGTGGCCAGCGGTTTAAGATAGCAAGAGAGAGAACAACTCGAATTGTGGAGGCACGTACAACGGGACTGAATGTATGGGTATAGTCTAAACCAGGGAGCTGAGTGAAGCCTTGAGCTACCAGGCGAGCTTTATGTCGATCAATAGAACCATCGGCCAAAAACTTAGTGCGAAAAACCCACTTAGAGCCGACAATGTTTGTGCCCGGTGGGCGAGGCACGAGATCCCATGTATCGTTCGAATGCAAAGCGGTCAACTCCTCATCCATAGCCGCAGTCCATTCAGGTCGTTTCAAAGCTAATTTTATTCCACGAGGCTCACTAACTGCAACAAGAGCATCGAACAGAGGTGTTTGAGCATAATCAGTAACATACCGAGCTTGAAAATACCGGATTTGGATCGAGTCTGCATGTGATGAGAAGGTACTGGGGCTGGTGAGGTGGCCTCAACAGGAAGTTCAGACGGTGTTAAAGGAGCATGATGAGACGGCGGAGGTGGTGAGGGTGCCGACAGGAGAGGGGAAACCAAGCGTGAAGGCTCGGGGTGATTATGAGGTAGAGAGGCGTCACAAATAGTGCAAGGACCAACAGGAGTTGGAGGCTGAGAGACAGAGACGGTGTCCTTGGACTGAACGTGTAGACGAGGAGGTTCCCAAAACTCCGAGATAGGGAATGAAGATGAATTATGCCTGCCAGGAGAATCAGAGAAGGGAAAATGCAGTTCATCAAATTTAGCATGATGGGAAATATATATGTGAAAGATAGAAGGATCAAGACATCGAAATCCCTTATGAGAGCTGCTGTAACCCATAAAAATATATGGCGCACTTCGTGGCTCAAACTTGTTTGTAGTATAATCGCGAAGACATGGATACACCCGACACCCAAAAGGATGAAAATTTTCATAGTTGGGAGTAGTGGAAAACAACAATTCAAATGGCGATTTTCCATGAAGAACTTTGGATGGAAGACGGTTTATGACATATACAACGCTACTAAATGCTTCCACCCAAAATTTTAAGGGAACATGCGAGTGAAACAGCATGGCAAGACCAGTTTCAGTGACATGTCGGTGTTTTCTTTCAGCTTGACCATTTTGAGAAGGTGTATAAGGACAAGAAAAAATATGACGGATTCCATGGTCCCGAAAAAAATTCTGAACTTTATGATTTGTGAATTCAGTGCCCCCGTCACTATGAAAGACTTTTATTCGGCAAGAAAATTGATTTTCCACAAAAGCATGAAATTGAAGCAACACATCATGTAACGACCCGATTTTCATAAAAATATTTTAAAGCACTTTCAAATAGAAATAAGTAATTTTTTATTTTTTTTCCTTATGTGTATCTATAAAAGATAATACTAGACAGGCCGTTAAAAGAACCAAATAACAATGCATATGAATTTATTTAACTAGTAATATTAAATTAAAAATTAAATCCCGATTAATATCCTATGCCGACTAACATCATCATGCACTTGAAAATTCATAATACATGTAACAACAAAACAAATATACAATTACTAGTCAAACTCATATCATTTATTAGCAAATCAGGGATCATGGAAAATTAATTTAAACTAAGATAATAAAATGACATCATTCATAAACCTTTCCCTATCAAATCAACTTCACATAATAATCATGATTTTATCTAAGACAATTTCATAATAGTAACTATTCAAGAATATTTGAATAATTACTAGCAACATCTACGACGTATTACATCATCACAGTTTGGTCAAAATCCAACAACTAAATAATATTCTAGTCAATATTTTAATACTAAAATCAGTTTCCACTTTTGGATAATTCAGATAACACAATTAAACATCCATACGATACTAGGAAAATATTTCAAATAAGTTTGTATTATCCCTACGCATACATTCAATACAAATAATTCAATAAATATACAAACCTGTTTTTATCAAATTAATTCCAAGAGCATAATTAACTTCATATCAGGGATCTTTTATAATCTATAACCTCAATAAATTCAAATATAAATTTTGCATAGTATCGAAACCATAAGACATAACACAATGTAAATAAGTCATATAGTCTAGACTGTAGCAAGGTGGAGACCTATTTAACAACATACTAGTGAAAGTTATAAATAAACGTACACAAATCAACAACTAAGAATAGACAAATAATTTATTTATTAGTTAAGTTATAGGAACATAATATTAATAAACATGTCACGAATAAAATTATTAAGATAAACTTATCGCACCTCCAACAAATATATAATTTAATCATCACATCTAATCATGCTTATAATATATTTAATTAACAATACATAAGATAACATTGACCGTATGGAAGGAGATCCATACGACCCACATAATATAACATTAATCCGTATGGGGGAGACCCATATAATATAACATTGACCGTATGGAAGGAGATCCATACAACCCACATAATATAAGTATAAGTGTTTGTGTACAAGCATACCTGATGTACAATCCTATATAAAATGCAAATCAAGTCATAGTACAAGCACATATGCATATTACTTATTTTATTTCAATAGGAGATCATATAATAATTCATGCATTGTCACATAATATTTGAAACCTACATAGACATTCAAACAAGTAATTTATGCAAATATCACATAGATAATTAAGTGAACAGTCATGTAATTTTATTAATATTTTACCTATTAATCTAGTCACAACAAGCCATTTCAATACCTCCACATAAATTTCAAGTAGCTACATATAAATGGTAAATTATTTACTAAGATTTTAGTGACTTTCATATGCTTCGAGCCCCGCCTCAACTCCACCGACCCACACCGAGATAACCTGAAAGGATCAATATTGGGTTGGGTGAGCTTCCTTTAGCTCGTGGAGGATTACAATTTATCACAACAATTATATAAACAAAAAGGCATACAATGTAGCAATTATTATAATGATGCGCTTGTATTGGCAAGACACATAGAGCTAACTTGTATTGGCAAGTAGCATACTGATAATGGGCTAAACTTGTATTGGCAAGTAGCATAATGGCAATAAGCTAAAGTTGTATTGGCAAGTATCAAATTGAATAATTACTTGTATTGGCAAGTAATAACTTGAAAATAATAGCACACGTAGGCAGTCAAGTAAATATAATTAAAGCATAAACAATAAACCCCCACCTGGTGTCTCATGAAAAATGAGTGAAATATAATGCAAATGATATGTCTGAAATCCTTGATCTTTGCAACCTACAATTATTAAGACACATATCTTAATATTAATTATTAAATCTTAATAAAGGGAGTTGAAATTTAAGAAAATAATATCAAGAAGGGATTGATATGGGTAAAATGGAGGTACCGCATTAAAGTGTTTAGCAATTGGTAAATGGTGGTAGACTATGCAGTAACTTGAGGGTATATAGTGATGAATACTAAGGTATTGAGAATAAAATTTCCATTTTCTCTTATTATTCCCTCACAAGGACTCTTCTTTCACTCAATCACACACCCTGCACACAATGTAACACCCACTTGCACTGTAACACACAAAACACTCACACCAACACATGAAATCAACTCGCAAACACAGTGAAACACACACTACACACACCCAATTCACACACATATATATAGACTCACACACATGCACATACACACCCACACATAACACGAGACACACCTCACTCATACACACACACCACACTGTAACACACCAAATGCACACACAAACACACACTAGCACGCACACCATCACACGCAACACACACATAAACACACACACACAATATCGCAAGCCCGCACACCCACATGCACACACTCAAACGAGTCACACATATACACGACTCTCACACCCACACTACAATCACAGTTGCACATACATAAACACCCACTAAACATGCATATACACCCACACGTACTAATTTTCATACATACACTGACTCCCATCCCCCTACATACGTGCTGATTAGAAAATATTTTGGGACTGAATTGAGTAGTGGTTTACCTGTTTGAAAATTGGACCTAGATTGGTGTCCTTACAGCCGCGCCGGCGCCGGCGGCGCCGGTGGTGGTTATGGATGGCGAAGATGTTTGTTTCGTACGGAAGTTAGGGATGGTGGATGGTGGCTATTCTTTTTAGCGAGATGGACATCGTGGCGAAGTGGCGTCAATGACGATTGTTGGAGAGAGAGGAGAAATATTAGGTTTTTGACAACCGTAAATATGAGTGTACTATATATATATATATATATATATATATTATTTCTATCTAATACTAGGATTTTGGAGATATAGATAAGATTTTAGTTATTGATTTTACCAGCTTATTGGTGTATTGATATTTTATTGGTTGCAAAGATTTGGGATTAATACGTGATCGTGTAATTCAAATTGGAGATCTCCTTCGCCTTGAGATATGGGCCCTTTACTCTTTTAGTGGACCGGACTTTAATCTTGGGCTCAATGATTTGGGCTTATTAATGACGTAAACAATAAATGTGATGGACTAAACTATAATGAATGATCTTCCTATTGAGACATTGAGCTTAAAAGAAAAAGATAATAAATAATATAATCAAACTGCAAACAAATGGGTTTGCAAATAGTTAAACAATGATTCCCAATATTATTTGGCTTGAAAATATTAAACGGGTTAAATTGTGGTTAGGTCGTAACCAATCCTTGAATTAAAAATATAATTAGTTAACCCAATTTAATAAATAAATGAATAAATGAATTTATTGGAATATTGAATAAATATATAAAAATTCAGGTGTTAACATAAATAATATAAGAAACAATTATCATTTTCTCAAAATAAATATTTTGATTTGGAAATTAATGAAATTAGTTTGACTTGAACTTAATATAAAGTAAAAGTAATTTTTGGCCAAATAGTTAAATTTTCGAATAATTATATGGGCTTCCTTACTTGTATTTGGGCAAAAGAATAAATAATATTAGTAGCTACCAGACCAACTATACTGTCCTAAAATTTTCTCTAGTTTGGACCCAAATATCTATAATTATAAGATTTTGGGTTTAATTTAAATAATAATATTTTTATTCCACTTTAATGGTAAAAATAAATATCAATGCACAACTTGAAAGGACGTAATAAATTATATATCTAATTATTTATACGAGCGCGTAAAATAATATTTTAGAATTAAATAATAGACTAAAATTTTGGGATATTACACATCATAAAAATCAGATTTATGTCGTAAGGGATAAAGCCAAGTGAATCTGGAAAAATCATCCACAAATATAACGTAATACCGAAAACCAGAAGTGGAAGAAACGGGTGCAGGCCCCCACAAGTCACAGTGAATTAAATCCAAGACATTAGTTGATCGTTTAGCATCCAAAGCAAAAGGCAAACGCTTGCTTTTGGCTTTTTCACACGAATCACAAACTATAGGTTTGGGTAATAATGACGTAACAGAATTACACCCAAGTTTATTCAAAAAAGTAATAACATCAAAGGAAACATGTCCAAGCCGTGAATGCCATAGTTCAAATGACGCTTTTGGACGTCGAGCGGCAACCAACGCGGACTGGCCACCATTCAAAACATAAAGCCCACGCTCACGTCGGCCGCGAGCTAGAGGTTCCTGTGTTGCCCGATTCTGAATAGTATAAGAATTATTAGTGAATACCACATCGACAGGAGAATCAGCGGTTAATTTGCTTACGGAAAGCAAATTTTTAGTAATGCCCGGAACAACCAACACATCAGATAAACGTATTTTATCAGAGACAGAACAAGTACCAACATGAGATATGGATAAACATGCACCATTACCCACTATAACAGTATCAGAACCTGTATAAGATGTGGAAGACTCCATCTGAGCAACATTAGGAGTCATGTGAGCAGAAGCCCCCGTGTCAAGATACCAATCGGAGGCGGCAGAATCTGAAATCTAGCAACTGGCAGAGAAGGCTTCGGCAAGATTAGCACTTGCAGCTGTCGAGTTTCGTGTGAATCTGCCTGACACACATCAGCGTAATGGCCATCTGTTCGACATATCTGGCAGTGTGGGGGGCGTCGCTGTCCTGAACCACGACCCTTGCCACCTTGTTTGCCGCGACCACGAGATGAGGGATGAGATGAGGGAGGTGTGGTTTGGGCAGAAAAAGCAGCGACAGTGGAAGAAGATGATTCCAGGGAGTCTTGAAAAAGAGCAAAGCTCTCCGCTTTGGCAACTAAATCATGAAAGGTTGGTAATGGAGTGATAGCCATTTGGGCTGCTGAAAACCCAACAAAAGATGCACCGAGACCTCGTAAAAACCAGTGAACTTTGTCGGTGTCATCAACGGGACGTCCTATTGCTGAAAGTTGATCGCAAATGGACTTAAATTGACGACCAAATTCGCTGACAGAACAAGTGCCCTTTTTCATCAGCTGAAGTTCGTCCTTGAGACGAAGCTCTCGTGCCTTGGAACTATGACTAAAGGCACTCTCCAGGCCGAGCCAGACAGCATGAGAATAGGTGCAACCGACAACGGCAGCCATAGCTTCTTCAGTTAATGAGGAAAAGAGGAGACTGATAAGCCGTTGATCATCCATATGCCAAGATTGATAGGCTGGGTTGGGCGTCTGCTTGCCATCCGCGGCCGACACTTCAGGGGGCGGCGCAGGTCGTGTGCCATCGACGAGACTGATAAGTCCTTGGCTAGTGAGAAGAGGCGGTAGCTGACTCCGCCATAGCAAATAGTTTGAGGAGGAGAGCTTGTAGATTTAAGCCATCACATTCTCATTAAACTTTACATCTCTACTTGTGATTATCTTCTGATTTCCCTTCTCTAAGCACCACAATCTGTAGCCCTTTACTCCATCCGGATATCTAAGAAATACACATCTGAGAGCCCTTGCATCTAGCTTGTCTTGCTTGACATGGACAAAAGCAAGACACCCAAACACCCTTAACCCTTCATAACTTGGTTTCTGTCCACTCCACACCTCTTCAGGTGTTTTGAACCCAATCACTGATGAGGGTGACCTATTAATGAGATAACATGCTGTAGCAATGGTTTCTCCCCAGAATACCTTTGGTAACCCAGCATCCAACAGCATACACCTCACTCTTTCAAGAAGGGTCCTGTTGAGTCTCTCAGCAACTCCATTCTGTTGAGGATTCATTGGAACAGTCCTGTGTCTCTTGATTCCTCTTTCTTCACAGAAATTTGTAAACTCAGTAGAGAGATATTCCAGTCCATTATCAGTCCTAAGGTGCTTCAGCTTCTTCCCTTTGACATTTTCCAGTTGAATCAACCATGTTTTGAACTTATGGAAAGCATCACTCTTGTTCTTCATCAACATGATCCACACCTTTCTGCTGTAATCATCAATCAAGGACATGAAATACCTTGCACCACCATGAGATTCTGTTCTTGCAGGACCCCATATGTCAGAGTGAACATAATCTAATGGCTCTTGAGTTGTGTGAACACCCTTTCCATAGGGCAGCTTCTTGGATTTGCCCAAAGCACACTGATCACAGAACTCCAGTTCTTGATTTCCCATATTTCCAATTACTCCACTTCTTGACAGTTCCTTCAACCCTTTCTCTCCTATGTGTCCAAGTCTCTTGTGCCATTTAGCAAGCTCTGAACTGCTCAAGACCATATCCACACTTCCAACAACAGGTGAACCAATCAAGATAAACAATCCATTATGCTGTCTACCTTTTATCACCAATTTCCCATGTTTTGTGATGTGCTAGAATCCATCTATTGAGCTAAACTGACATCCACTGGTTACTAAAGAACCGAGAGATAAAAGATTTCTTTTAAGGCCAGGAACATATCTTACATTTGAGATGACTCTGACCACGCCATCAAACATCCTTATGCTCACTGATCCAACTCCTTTGACCTTGCATGATTGGTCATTTCCTAGGAGAACATTTCCACCATCTTCTCTCTTCAGTTCATCAAACCATGACTGGTGTGGACACATATGGAAAGAACAGCCTGTGTCCAAGACCCATTCCTTTACCATTCTTGATTCAGTAACATTTAATACTTCTGGAGGGTCTTCTTGATGATCAATAGCAGCAGCTTCTGCCCCTTGATTTCCACCTTTCTTATTTCTCTTAGGACAGTCCTTCTTCAAGTGACCTGGCTGCTTGCACTTGAAGCATTTCCTCTTCTCAACCCAGTCATTCCCCTTCTTAGGATTAGAGTCCCCAGACTTTGGATCCTTAGCATTCTGTCCCTTCTTGCCTTGCCAAGGTTTCTTGAATTTGACATTCAAGCCTTCTCCAGATTGCACCATGCCTTTATCCCCTTGAGTCTGGAAGCATTTAGACCTCAGAGCCTTCACTATTCCATCATAGGATAGCTGCTCATCTCTCCCATACATCAAGGCATCCTTAAAGCTTTCCATGGATTTTGGAAGAATGTTTAACACCATCAATGCCTTGTCATCCTCCTCCAATTTCACATCCAGATCTTCCAATTCTTCAATCATCTTAATGAACTCATCAAGTTGATCAGAAATTACCTTGTCTTCAGTGATCTTGAAGGCCAACATCTTCTGCTTCAAGAACAGCTTGTTGGAAACTGACTTTGATTGATACAGTTCTTCCAATCTCCTCCATGCTTCTGAGGAACTCTTGCATCTTGAGACCTCCCTCAACGGTTTATCACCCAAACATAGGAAGATAAGACTTAGGGCCTTCTTATCCACTGATGCAAACTTGGATTTCTCAGTTTCTTCCCATGAATCCAGAGGTATCAATGTAAGATCAAGGCTATTGTGAACCAATACTGCATTCATCTTGATCTTCCACAATGTGAAGTCATTCCTTCCTGTGAACTTCTCAAAATCCATCTTCATACCAGCCATTCCTTCCCTTCTTCAAGCTGTGAGAGTTGATTTCCCACAGACGGCGCCACTTGTTAGTGATTTCAACTCCTAAACACACAGCAACACTGAATCTGGAAATCGCACAAAGATCAATCTGAAAATACACACTTAATTCGGCCAAAGTTGTGACCGAACACTACTTGCGCAGAACAGGAAATATAAATGAATCACACACAAGTTTTACGTGGTTCGTTCAAGATGAACTACATCCACGGAGGCAAGGCACACCTCAATCCACTAAGAAATCCAATCAATTACAGAGAATACACTCAGAAATTAAAATGCCCAATTCTGGAACAAATTAGGGCAGAAATCGTTCCCTCTCAAAATACTCTCTCTAATCTAAGAAACTGGAAAATTGCTCGACGTAGTGTTGTTCTCCTTGATGAGAGCTTTACAATGATATATGAATTGAAGCTCGAATGTAACCGTACAAAAAGTTCTAACTGAATCAAGTTGAGCTCAGCTACCGGACAAAAGTGACGGTTTTCTTCGTCACAAATCCTGAACTAACTCGTTACAATCAGCGGTTATTCACAACTGCCACGAACCCGGCTCATCCTGACCAGCTTTGCTTCTTGATGCTCAAACCCGGTCCAAACCTCCGGTTCTTCACCTCTTGAACCCGGTTCCACATTCCCAACACACCATATTACCAAGTATAGCTCACTTGATGAGATTGAACACTACCTCACAGAGAAGTTGTTGCTTACCTTATTTACGACCTTTACTGCGAAGTATTGGTCCGGGCAGTGGAAAGAATGGTTGGCTTCCGAGCTTAGGGAGGCTATTTCATTGAGATGGTCAATGGGCTGCTGGAAGTGCGGAAATAGATGGAAGCTCAGTACTCATGGGAAATCACGAAGGCCACTGAGACCGGTAGGCAGGCTCAATACATGGTAGCTCTGGAAGTCGATCTTAGATATATGGTCGGACGTTGTCTTTCGGCAACGGTCGTAACTCCAAGGTCCACCGCTCAGTCTGGCACCTAAGAGTTAGTGGAGGACGTCACACCCGAATAATGTATTTGGAGTCCGTACCTGCGCCACCAATGTAATTAGATGTTGGATACCCCCCGTATCCGATGACTACTGCAAATCCCTCCGACTTAGGTTCAGCAGAGGAGACTTACACGGAGGCCTATCCTCCGAGTAATCACTTATTGAGGGATTTAGTTTGATGAGGTTTAGTTTTAGGTTAGCCTGTTAGAACTCCACTACTTTGCCCCATCTCCTACTCATTCTATGTTTGAAGTCGAACTATCGAGTACGTTGTAACGTATTGTGGGATGTATGGTTTTAGCTAACTAATTTTGTAAAGCTGTGATGGTTAGTTAACTGACTTATGTTTTGGAAACTAGACCCAGAGCAAACAAAACGTTTTTGAAAAACTTCGCAGCATAAAACTTACTTGCACACAATTGCCACTATTTATATAAATCCATTATAGAACACCATTACCAATCAACGAACAAGGCACTTTTGATGGATGTATGATTAGATAGGCATAGGGACGGGAGAACTTAGACAAACTTTAGTATGCTTTTGAATCTAGGTAGATTCCTGTGAACATAGACGTGCTTCTAACCTAGAAATACCCATATTAGGATCGCCGGAACACCCCATAGGACCTCTAAGACTAGTACCTCAGAACAAGCTGAAGGATCTCGTGGGGTCAGGAACACCCTCGAGTAAGGGCAGTCAGTGCCCGCATCTAGGGCAGATGCTGCTCGAGAGTTCCTTCAAGCTCTCCAGCAAATGCTATAACAAGAAGTTGTGCGCGTTCAACCAGCACCGAATAGCAGTACCTCTAGGAATCAGAACATTATAAAGTAGTTTCGTCATTTCCAAGCACCTAGTTCTAGTGGAAATGAGGGACCTGCTGATATGGAGAACTGGATAAGCGAGACGGAGCGAGTCTTCCAGTACATGGAGATAACGTCTAGTCAGAAGGTCCTCTATGCCCGATTCTAGTTATTAAGAGATGTCAGTCAATGGTGGGAATCACATGAGAGGATACTAACCTCGAGCAAAAGGACACGCTCACTTAGACTGAGTTCAAGAGGTTAGTACTGGATCGCTATTTTCCGTAGGCTCTTCAAGACCAAAAGAGGTAGAGCTCATGAGTCTGAATGGAGGTTCTAGTACCTCTCCCAATACATAACACATCTGGTTAGTATCGATGAACAGAAAGCTAGTCGCTTTGAACTCGACTTGCAACCATAAATCGAGAGCATCATTCGTGGGCTAGTTTGCCAATGAGGTTTTTCACAAGCTCAAGCCACCTCTATGAGTTTGGGAATGGAACGGCCGACAGTTTCCATTGTTACCAGTCTGAACAAGCAAAAGGGACCTCCAGTGATGGGAAATCGTCTGGGTTTTGGCGGAAGGCATATCAGGATGATACTGCCAAGAGCACAGATGGCTCAACGGTTGGCATACCCTAAGTGTAGGAAGTCTTACCCTGAGGGATGTCTGCAACGGAAGTTCATATGCTTCTAATGCCATCAATCGGGACATCGAATAGCCAATTGTCTGAGGACATATAGTGAAGTAGGAGCTCCGCTACGACATTAGCTCTAACCATTATGACGGTGACTCAAATGCGACAACAACTACTGTAGCTAGCAAACCTGTGACGGTCGGTAATGCCCAAGGTAAGGCACACTTGAATGCGCTGCTGGAGGAAGGCTACATTGTGGAATTTTTTGGATGAGGATGCAAAAGAGGAGTACGGGCAAGAAGAGACAGGACATGAATTAGAGGAATGAGCCTCTGACGGAGAAACGTTAACAAGCATGGTCTCGAGTCATGGACACCCTGTATTCGCTCTTTTTTACACGGATGCATCTCATTCATTCATATCTAAGTCGTGTGCTAAACGGTTGAATCTCAAAGGGCTTGAGATTCTGGGACTTAAAGTAGGAGTACCATCTGGGGAAACTATACAGGTCCGTAGAATAATTAGGGCATAGAATTAGGTCTTGGAACAGTCAAAGTGGACGCTAACATTTTCATAATGGAAATGAAAAGTTTTGATGTTATCCCTACGGCTTGATTAGCTGGTGAAGCAGAAAGCCATGATCTTTTACAATCGAAAAGAAATTGGGTTAAACTAAGCAGAGGGTAGGCGATTATTTTATAGGAGTACCTCCAAGTCGAATATGATTCCTATCATCACAACAATGAGAACAGCAAGACTGTTAGCTAAGAAAGGGTGTAAAGATTACCTGTTGAACATCATGGAAGTTAAAAAGGAGAAATTGACTCCAGAGGATGTGCCAATAGTAAAAGAATTTCTAGATGTCCTCCCCGAGGATCTGTCAGGGATACCCCCGGATCGATAGATAGAATTCTCAATAGACTTGGTATCGAGAGTTGCTCCGGTATCCAAAGGACCCTATAAGAGGGCACCGCCAGAGCTGCAAGAACTTATGAAACTGTTGGAGGAACAGTTGGCAAAGAAGTTCATAAGGCCTAGCGTGTTGCCATGGGGAGCGCCAATCTTACTCATCAAGAAGAAGGATGGCTCTATGCGTATGCGTATAGACTACCGAATCTGAACCGCTTGCCAGTAAAGAATAAGTCTCGATACCCTGAATTGAGAACTTGTTCAATCAATTGAGAAATGCCGCGGTTTTCTCAAAGATCGATTGTGGTTGGGTTATCACCAGCTCAGGGTTAGAAAAGGTTATATACCTAACACATCTTTTAGGACTAAATACACACATTACGAGTTTACCGTAATGCCCTTTGGTGTCACTAATGCCCCAACCATCTTCATGGACTTGATGAACCGAGTTTTTCATGAGTTCCTGGACCGATTCGTCATTGTTTTCATTGACGATATCTCCATTCACTCACCAAACATTCAGCAGCATACCAAACATCTTAGGATGATGTGAGGAAACCTTAGAAAGGAGTAGTTATAAGGTAAGTATAGCAAGTGCGAGTTCTGGTTAGATAGAGTAGTATTCCTAGGACACAAAATTTCAGCAAAGGTATAGAGTAGACCCCTCTAAGGTTAAAGTTGTGATGAATTGGAAAGCGCCGATGAAATATAGGAGAAGTGCATAGTTTTTTAGGAATGGCTGGGTATTATAGGAGGTTCATTAGGAACTTTGCCCCGATTGCCAAACCCCTCACTCAACTCACCAAGAAAAGTGAGTCATTCGTCTATTCGAACGAGTGTGAGCGGAGCTTTGAGGAGTTGAAAGGGAAGTTAGTATCTACTCCGGTACTAATGATTCCCGACGAGTCGGAAAGATTCATGATCTTCATGGATGCCTCGAGAGTGGGTATCGGTTGTGTCCTAATGCAGAAGGGAAGGTAGTAGCCTATGTATCTCGACAATCGAAAGAGCATGAGCAGAATTACCCCACACATAACTTGGAATTGGCGGATGTGGGCACGCATTAAAGATCAGGAGACACTACTTTTATGGAATCAAGTGTGAGATCTTTACGGACCACAAAAGCCTCAAGTACTTCTTCACTCAGAAGGAGCTAAACATGTGTCAGATGCGATAACTACACCATAAGTGAGCTTATGTAACACACAATTGTAACATCTTTTCAATAAGTTACTTTATGTAACATATCTTTGTAGTTTAGGTTTAGGTATTGAACAATTGTAACACGTTTATATTTCTAACACATATGTAGTAATCTTGTAACATTTTAGTAATGGGTAACACTTACATGTAACACATTTAAATAAGTATCACTATACATGTAACACTTTTCATTGAACCCTCTTTTGTAACACAAATTGGTAACACTTCAATTAAATAACATGCTTTTCTTCTTAAAATTAATAACATCACTTATATATGTAACACGAAGAATAGTTACCAAATATGAACTAAAATCCAAACACTTTAATGTTATATTAAGTCAAAAGTGGCAATTCAGGCGTTCATGCTTAGTTTGGAGTTGCTAGTCGGGCCAACGTCATATGTTTGGCCGAGCAAGGCCAAAACTACCCCGGACCAAAAATTAGTGAGTAAAGCGCAGCCCACTAGCTAACACAAGGGTTGCTCAAGAACCTTTGTGCATCACCTTCCCAACTATAGGAAACGATACTGCTTTCGAGTTGAAATCAGGACTCATCCACCTACTACTTTCCTTTCATGGGCTGTCCGGAGAGGAACCTCATAAACACCTTAAAGAGTTTCATGTGGTTTGTTCAAGTATGAAGCCATCGAGGGTGACGGAAGAACAGATCAAGCTTCGAACATTTCCGTTTTCACTGAAGGATCTTGCTAGCGATCGCTTGTACTACTTGCCATCTGGATCAATCACCACTTGGGAGCAGATGGAAACCCAGTTCCTTGAAAAGTATTTTCCAGCTTCTCGTGCCACCAACATCCGAAAAGAAATTAGTGGAGTGAGGCAAATGCAGGGGGAAACACTGTATGAGTACTGGGAACGATTTAAGAGGCTTGTAGGAAGTTTCCCTCCACATCAAATCACTCCGCAGTTGTTAATTCAGTATTGGTATGAGGGTTGTGTCTAACAGATCGAAACATGATTGATTCAGCGAGTGGAGGGGTTCTATCTGATAAGACACCTACCGAGGCTCGGGCATTGATTTCCAAAATGGCCACCAACACTCAACAGTTCGGATGTAGAGAGCCGGTGAGATGAGTCAAGGATGTTATCGATTCAACTGTGGAAGAAAGATTGGACCAGCTCACCGACTTGGTGAAGTAAGTGATCCCGGGTGGCACTCCTACTCCTAAGCCTTGCAGAATCTGTCAAGTAACCGAGCACTCCACTGACACTTGCCCTATTCTCGGAGAAGAGATGGAGGCCCATGTCAATACGGTTCACAACTTCAATCCTAACTCATCTAGGAGGAAGTATGATCCTTATTCACAATCATATAACCCGAGATGGAGGGACCATCCAAATTTCAAATATGGCAATCAGAATCCAAGCATGAATCAACAAGGTGATCACAGTGGGCACAACCGACCCTCTTTTCCTAGGGGATTGTTCCAGCAAAGACAGCCACCCGAGCAGGTAACCTGTGATCCATCTCTTTCGGACATTGTTAAAAGCTTAGCTACTAGCACGCTCCAATTTAAAAAAGAATCAAGTTCGAGATTTCAGAGCATAGAGAATCAAGTTAGTCAGATAGCTTCGGCGGTATCGAGACTCGAAAGTGCAAATAGTGGCAAACTTCCGGCTCAACCAGAAATAAATCCCAAAAACGTCAGTGCAATCACCCTGAGGAGCGGGGTGGTTCTTGAGAGTCTAACAAGCCCGGGCATCACTTTGGGGGTGAAGAGGAAGATGAAAAAGAGGGAAACTTTACTGCAGAACATGCCATGCCCGAGGCACAAGGAGACCTCGACCGTGGTCAAATTGAGCAATTCGAAGGAAACTCTACTGGAAGAATTACCATGCCCCAGAATTTGGTAATTGATCGGGTCGTCCGAACTTACCTTGATCTTGGCTTTCTCTCGACATCTGTCTTTTAAGACATCGATCCAGCAGCAGAAGCAGCAGCAAGCCCTTCCGTTTCGGCAGGGTCAGAACCTTTCCTAAGTGTAAGTGCATGAGCCTCTTTCGAGCTACCGATTTCAGCAACCCTTCTATTTTAGACTCTTCCTTCACCGACAGACTAAACCAAAATGTAGTTGTCTTGTTCGCCGCCTCGTCCGCTTTTTAGAAGGAAGAGTTGCATGGTGATCCGTGTATTGCTCATAAAGATGTTTAACTGCCTTCCCCGCAGCTAGGGATCCGACTCGGCCGAAGCATTGGCTAATCTGTTCACCCTTTATACCATACCGACCAGCTGTGGTAGGACGCGACTGTCGTGTATCGCTTACCAAATTAATTGTATAAAATTATACTAAACCTTATCAACTATCCTACTAGTAGAATGGTAAATAAGGGTCGATCCCACAGGGAACGGCCGAACAGTTTTGATTCTGATGCCAAGCAATTTATAATTAAATATGCAAGAAATAAATACTTAAGAAAGCAATAAAGGTTGGGGGATTTGATAAGGGACTAACAATCTACTAGTAACAAATAAAGGCAACTAAACGAAATTAAAAGCATTTAACATTCGAATTCAAAGAAACAAATAATCAAAGACAATAGAAGAGATCTTTTTCGGTTTTGGTTTTCAAGTAATAAAACGATTCACCCTTGATCATGCTTCCCCTTGGTCTTAGACGATTGATGCAACTATGTTAATGCCCGATTAAATTGTGATCCAAGCCCTTATCTCAAGGCTTTTAACAAGCTCTAATAGCCTTGTTGTTCCTTAATCTTAGTTAATAAAAAAAAGCTCTTCGACTAACCCTATTCAATTTAATCGAATCCTTGAACAAGCTCTCTTAGATTCAATAACCAAATGCATTAAACACTAGGACAATGAGATAAATTCAACATAAAACTCGCAAGCTCGGTTTTAGTGGTTGAACTTTGTGTTATCACCAATAAATAAATCTATTGTTTGCTACACGGGAATCGAAAATCCTACAATTATGAATAGTAATTTCCTATTCTAGCAACACATTCACAAATCCCTTAAAGGGTGATCAATTCAATAATCAATTCATAAATGTGACTCAATAACAGCAAATAACGCAAAACACTTGAATACACAATATTCTCGGTAACATTAACCGCAATAATCACATCAATGTCTTCAACTCAAGGTTCCACAATGATCAAGGATGAACTAAAGGGTGCTAGCCACCCATATTAACTTATACAATCAGCAAATAACTAGAAACATAAGAAAACATGATAAATTTGAAGATTAAACCAAGAACTTTGGGTTAAGGATGAATTGGCCTTCAATCTTCTTCCCAATGTGTTCTTGATGAGGATGGAGGCTCCAAAGTGGCTGGAATTGTGTTCTAAAGTAGGTCAATTTCGAATTAGAGGATATATGTATATATAGGGGAGAAAGTGTTAGCTCAAATTTAGGCAAAAACATGTTTGGGTTTTTAAAACAGGGAACCCCGCCGCGGCCGTGGCACAAAGTTGGCCGCGGGCGTGGTGAAAACAAGGGTTTTGGGCCCAATTTAGGGCCGCGGCCGTGGTCCAGTAACCGCCTCGGTCGTGGTCTTGGTTGGGCTGGATTTGCCCTTCTTCTGGAGAGTTGGCCATGGCCACGGCTTATTCTGATCGCGGTCGTGGGGCTTGGCTCGCAACGGTCGTGGCTTTGGCTGCCTCAGTCGTGGCATGTGATGCTGCAATTTGGCCTTCTTCTGGAGGATTTACCACGGTCGTGGCTGGTTGGCCTCGGCCGTGGCCTGAGCCACGGGCGTAGCATCATTGCCTCAGGCATGGTCCTCTGTTTTTCCTTGGTTTCTTTTTCCTTTGAGCTCGATTTGTCAATTTGAGATCTTTGAACCTATTTTTCGGCCTTAATTCACCTGTCTTGACATGGAAATGAACCAACCACGTCAAATTGCTCAATGAGAAATAAACGCACAAAACACACGTGAATATGCACAAAAAAATCCATAAAAAGACACTTAAATTGACCTAAAAGTGTGTGCACTACCACGTGTACCACCCACCCCTTCTATAAAAATATTATGGTTTTCGTACTGACCCACAACTCATCTGAATTTTGTCCCATCGGGTTAGTCCTATTAGGCCCGATGATACTTTGGGTCAAGAATCCTATGGCTTGGCTTGCCTGGAATGTTGGACGGATTGTGTCTTCCCATCAAATCGGATCAATTTGTCACCTTTAAAATTATCAACTGAATTCTATTTTTAAAAATTATATTGGTAAAGGTTCATAGTGGAAATATATGGAACGGAAGTTTCTGATATAAAGAATAAAAAAATTATTAAGTATTCTAAACTTTAGTTAAGTGTACAAAAAATTTATATATTTTATTATCAATTTGTAACTAAAGATACATTCCTTACTAAGGGAAAAAATTGGCGGAAAAAAGCTTTTGATTGAAAACAAATTATGCCACACTTAATTTGGGCCAAAATCTTTTGGCTCCAAATTCCCACCAAATATAAACTCTTTCCTAATTAGAACTTAAATGTAAGAAGAAATTAGCTCTCTAGCATTCTAGAACTTTTGAAGTTCTAAAGACATAAATCCTCCTCGCCATCTATCTATCTCTTGTTGTCTCTCATCCCTTTCCCTGGTGGTCCCTCGCCTTTGTAGAATCCAAGATGGAAAGAGTACATTGTTAGTCCAAATTTATGTCAATCACATTATCTTTGGGTCAACTCACAAAGAACTATGCAAGAACTTCTCCCAGCTGATGCAAAGCAAGTTTGAAATGAGCATGATGGGTGAATTAAGTTTCTTTCTTGAACTTCAAGTAAGATAGTTGGATGATGGCATCTTCATCAATCAAGTCAAGTGCACAAAAGAGCTTCTCAAGAAGTTTACTAAGGACAACTCTACCTCTGAGTGTTCCCATGAGTTACAAGACTTGACAAAGATGAGGATGGAAAGGATGTTGAGATCACACAGTACAGAAGACTCATCGGCTCACTTCTGTATTTTACAACAAGCAGACCTAACATCTTGTTTGATATAGGAGTTAGTGCAAGGTACCAAGCAGCACCTAAGGAGTCTCACCTCCTAGCAGCTAAGATAATCATGAGGTATCTAAGGGGCATAACTGGAATAGGGTTGTGGTACCCAAGAGCAAGTGGGTTCTAGCTTTAAGGATACTCAGATTCTGACTTTGCTGGTTGCAAGATTGATTGCGAAATCACGAGTGGAACTTGTCAATTTCTTAAAAAGATACTAGTTTCATGGTTTAGCAAAAAGCAACAATCTATTGCAACGTCAACAACAGAAGCTGAATATGTTGCTGCTAAAAGTTGTTGTGCGCAGATATTGTAGATGCAATAACAACAGAAGGACTATGTGACACTCGCAAGAGAAACTCCTTTAATGTGTGATACACTAGTGTGATTGCTATCACACATAATCCAGTTCTTCACTCAAGAACCAAGCATATAGACATCACTGCATTCGGGATTATGTGGAAAAGAAGAATGTTAAGCTTGAAAAGATCCACAAAGACATGTAGTTAGCGGATATATTCACTAAACCTCTATCTGAATCACGTTCAATAGGCTTTGGACCAAATTAGGGATTTAAGGTAGGAACTAGTGCCTCCAGAAACTTCGTAAATCTATGTAATAGATAGGGCCAGTTCTACTTACTTAGAAGTCACAACAAGCAAGCAACAAGATCGTTATGGTCACTTGAAGCGGCAAGTTAGCTATCCTAACAAGGAAATATACTGCAATGAGCAAGTAGTAAGGTTGTGTATGCCCATCCATCATACTGCGTTGCTTGTAGCTAAGAAGGTATAAACAACAAACAAGCGGGAGTCATGTCAACAGTGTGCAAGTCAAGGTCAAACATCAGGATATTCAAATTCAAATATAACCAGTGGAGACAAGTTTAAAATCTTGTATTGACTACTCCCTCCGTCCTAGTTAACTTGTCCTGCTTTCCTTTTCGGTCCGTCCCACTTAACTTGTCACACCCATAAATGGCAATTAAAGGCAACAATCTCCACCCTCAAAATATCCACATTCAATCTCCACCATTAAAAAAGTCAAAGATTCCACAAAATCTATTTTTTCTTAACATCCGTGCCCGGTCAACTGTGACAAGTTAACCGGGACGGAGGGAGTATCCAATAGCGGGCGGACACGTCACCTGACAAAAAGTAAAAGCACCATTGGACACTGACACCAAGTTGCAACCACTCTGGCCTACTTTCTGCGAAAAGGACAATGGCTCTTTGCTGTATAAAGGAGCATTAAATGTCAACGAGATTATTCCTCACTCTTCAACGCGAAGGAATCTCAACTGCTTTAAATAAAAGGAGATGGAGGACGAAGTAGAGGCTACCAAAACTCAAGCATTCAAGAATACTTAGCATCAAGCAGTCAACATTCTTATTCAAAGTTTTAAAGCATCCACACTGATATTCATTCAAGTGCTTATGCGCAGTACACAAGAGCAAGATAGCAAGCTTCAAGCAATCTAGTGAAGATCATAAGCTGCAACGACTCTCAAGGTCAAGCTAGCTCTCAAGTTTTACTTCGGTACTAATCATTCTCAAACCAGGAAGCTTGCCTACATCTCAACTGTATTCAAGTTTAGAGGAAACTACCAAAATTTGAAGAGAATCTTTCAACCAATCTAACAAGAGGTTATTGAAAAGGGAGTCTTCGTTTGAATGCAGGATTCAAAGCTGACTTATGTTCTGAGGAACATGTGTACAATGGAGGAGTAGCCTTTTGAGGATAGGCAAAAGCTATTGCAAGGAGCTAAGTTGGACTTAGACTCCAGAGTAGCTAAGTTTTACTACGTGTAAACTTCTTAGTTAATTTTCCTACTGTGTGAGGAAAGAGTAGACGTAGAATGATTACCCCCACTTTTGAACCACTATAAATTGTGTGTCTACTTTCATATTGCCTTCATTATTGTTGTTGAACACTACTTATCTACTGCATAGATTTGTAAGAAAATGATTTAAGCATATTCCGTTGTACGTAAAACTCCCTTAAGCTTTGCTTAATGTAAGCTACTTCTAGCCAATCTGCTATGTGCTTACTGCTTAAGTAAGCTTCGCTGTAAGAACCCGTTCCTTGCAGTAAGCAATAAACTAGTGCTGAAAGTATTTCAAAAAGAGAAAGTTGAGTCAAAGGTTGATTCACACCTTTCTAAACCTCTACCACTTGGGACTAATAGTCTCTTTTGTTGTGCTCCATCATTTGACTAAGTTTTTTTGCTCATCAGTTTCTTCTTCATCACCAGGGTTATCGTCAACAAGGCATTTTAAATTTACCTTCTCCTACAGGCACAACCTTATTACAACCAAATTTCCTGGAGGTTAATCCAGGTATATCTTCAGATATCATCCAGGTGGTGACCCATTTCTCATCCTTACCCCAATCTACCCAATTCAAGATGGCAGGATACAACCTTACCCTCTTTGCTCGCCATCTATGGTACCTTTCCATTTCCTCCTCTAGTAGCTCATCTACAAGCCAATCTCATTCTGAGTGAGGAGGGGCACTATTTTGTTCGGCATCAAGTTCATCCCTTGCCGCATAGCCTTTGCCTTCTACTGCACATGCTTCCTCTTCAACCTGTGCAGGGACTGCTTGATGATGCCTCTACCGGGGTAGGCAACTATTGGGACGATCGAAAGCTTCTGCTACCACCTCTTCTTGGGTTGCAGATGCAGCAGAGTGGGTGCTGGCTTAGTGGTTGGATATGGAGAACATCATAAGTATCTAGAGGGGTACACTATTGATGTTGCGTACATATAATGTCTTAGTATCAAGAGAAGGTGATCATTAAGATGAGGGTGATGTCTCATGCTCATCAAAGAGTTGCCTGACAATGCTTTTCTTGAATTGGGCCTTAACTAGCCTGTATCTCTTTCTCTATGAGGGCTGCTCCTCAGCGGTGCTTTCTTCCACTTCCTCTTCTTCTATAGCTCTAGAAGAAATGATTGGTCGATTTATAGGTCATAACCATTGAGATCTCTTCTTAGCCAGAGACTTCAAGGCAATGGCCTTATTCTTACTGATAATAATAACTTTCATCAGGGTGATCTCTCCCTCTTCATCTGCATGTCCCTTTTTCTTAGACCCTTTCCTTGCATCTCTTATCCACTTGCGCCTCCTAAGTTCCAAGCCTCTAGTACTGCCGATACTAAGACTGTACAGGATGTAGTTGAGCGCAATTCTGTAGCACTTATGTTTCTTCATCTTAGTGATCTTCTCAACTAGACAAGTGAAGAAAAACAGTGCCAGTTCACTGGTTCCTCTCCCCACACTGCTACCATCAGTTGGAATCTGGGACTGATACAATGATTATAACTCCTGGTATTGCATCCTACACTACGTCTGAACATATCATCTAGGAATCCATGGTAGGGGATAAAAGTGACCTGGGTACAGGATTCATGCATGTTCACTGCTTGGTGGTCGCCCGAAAATACCCTCCAGCTAGCCGAAACTCATCACCGTAGATCTTCGCCTATGTCGGAATGAGCCCTCTCACTGACATATTATAGATCCTGGTGAGTGTGGAAGAAGGGATCTCAAACCGAGTCTCCTCCACGGTGCATGCGATGATGGTTTGGTCACCTCTTTGTTTCCTGGTGACCTTTGCAGTCTTGTAAAATTGCTTCACTAAGCTCTCTTGTATCTCAATGTGTGGGCACCGCGAAAGAAAGTCAGATGATTGGACTCTAGCTTTTGCCATATTGTCTTGATCAACTTAGATCCTCTATTCCTCTCTGCCATTTGTATCTGAATATACTTAAGAAATACAAGACACCTTTCAATAATCTCAGAGACGTCTTTGTTGTAGTGGATTTATTTGGTGCCATTATTTCTGTTTGAGAAGAAGGTTTGAAGCTCTAGAAATTGATCTTTAGGGTTTCTTCGCAAAGAGATGTGATCGAAAAGTCTTTTCTAACTTTCTAAGTATAGGTATATATAACTTTTTACTAAAGATTATTATGACTCTTGGTTCACTTGACAAGCAATCCATTCGATTTGAAAAGTCCAGATTCATTGATGGAAAAATAAATTTGAATTAGTGAATGTGATTTAATGGGTGCATTTGAAAAATACAGATTGCCATAATGACATCTGCTCTGCAAAAGACAACTATTGTGGCGCAGTAAATGGTGTGCGCATTAAATGCAAGGAAAGTTTTGTGAGATAAGAAAGGAATGTTTCCCAATTTAAAAACTGTAAATTTTTGAGGTTCAACACACTAAATGCTGTGAGGAGGTATAGATGTTTTAGAAATCATGATGTAGGCTTTAAATGTTTGTAGACATTAAATACTTACAACATTTGTGTCATAGTAAGGTTACTGTAGTAAGCTTCAGCAAATCACCATATTTCAACTTATGGTGTTTTTCATTATTGTGCTTCATGTTGTAGGAATTTTCATGAATCACCATGAGCTATCTAATACCATCCTACTGATGAACGTGAAAATTATCATTTTTCTTGTACTTTTCACGTCCATATTATGTTAAGAACTATGTGTAATTGAAGTGTTCACGTGCGATTTCTTGTTCTATTGTATTTCCGGGTTTATTTTCCATTTCGATATGATTTGATGCGCTTTTGGGTGTTTTTTTAGTCATAATTTGAAGGTTAGGAAATCCAGAAGAAATTAAAAGATTGTGTGCATCCACTTTCACACTCCGGCCCATATCTTGATGCCCAAACCGGCCCTAAATGGATTAAGATCAAACTCAAACTGAAGATCATCAAGCCACAAGAAAAATTTATGAAGAAATTGGGCCGAGAAGATGCATAAAAAAGCCCCAAATTAAAGAAGGAAAGAGGAGAAGGGAAATCGCACATGCTTCATGTTTCAACACGAAAATCAAGGCCCAAACAAACCTGAATTAGATCCAAAAAGAGCCCAAATTGAAGTTTGTCGAGTCACAAACAATAGCCGTGAAGGGGTCGGGTCGAGAAGACGAGAGGAAGAGCTCTGAAACGACGACGGAAGACGAAGGCGCGAAGCAAGGCTGAATTGAACCAAACCGCCGCCGCACCTACCGGACTGGCAGTGGCTCCGACAGTTGGTCCGGAACATCCCGAGTTGAAGCAACCATGTGTGCCGGTGCGGCGGTTCGCGAACCGCGCATGCCTAGTTTTCAACGCGCTATCTTCTTATTTTGGCTGTAACTTCCTCGTACGAGCTTCTATTCGAGTGATTCAAGTTGCCAAGTGTAGCCGAGATGAAGATCTACAATTTTGTAGTTGAATTAAAAGGCTAATTCTTGATAGAGTTTTCCCAAAAATCACAAGAAGAACGAGTCGAGCGCATTCAGGGGTCCCAACTCAACATTTAAGGAGCCCAATCTATTTGATTGTGTTTTTACTAGTCTACCCTTACTTATCTTAGGATTTTCAATAGAGTTTTAGTGAGGAGCATGGGATAAGTCCCTATATATTCATTCCCTCACTCTCATTTTCAATAGATCACCTCAGTTTGTAAAAATACACACTTCTATTTACTCTCTCTAGGATTTTTTCCCCCTTTTCTCTAGACCAGAACCAAGGTTCTTCATTTTGTTCTGGAGTATTCTTGAAGGATTTTTGGGGCTCTCACTAGAGAGTCGGAATTGGAGTAAATACAAGCATGAATTGAAGATTCTCATCATCATTCTAAATCAAGACTAAGTTTTCTTCTCTCTTGCTTATTATTTCTCTTTACATTTATTGCTCTTAATCTCTCCCTCATTAAATGCTTGGCTCTTGTATTTATTATGGTTGTTGGATGATTTCATGGATTGTGAGTAGTTATTTGTGGTTTATAAGGTTGGGCTACGGTTGATTGCTTTTATTGATTGTTGATTGGATTTTGGGGATTATTTGTGATTGGAATCGATATTGCGGGTTTGTATGGCTTATATTCTAGTAGTAGCTCACCTCGGGTATATTGGTTTTCCTCGAGGGCCCATGGGAGATGATGGGTGAACTCAAATCGTATATATTGATCTCGTTGGATGTCCTAGGGCCTTGCTCCCCAGGCAATATCCACCTGGGGTGAGGATTTTAGGATTAATTTGGTTATCTTCATAATTATTTACCCTTGGGTCGTAGTAATTCCGTTATTGTCTTTAATAATTGGAATTAGAGTGAATTAAGCAATAATTTGTTAATTTGGCGAATCTCTTCCGTTACCCGTTTGGACTTCTAGATTAGAAAAAAATCTTCCATTAAAAACCCTTAGTTTAATCGGAAATTAGTAGGTGTAAACCCTAGGTTTAAGGTGAAACCATGCCTTAGAAACCCACTTTCTAGTTGAGACTATCTTTTATTTAGTTTGTTGTTTGATTGATGTTTGAATAGTAATTAGTCAATCTCTACATTTCCAACTAACCTAACTTAGTTAATCGATAGACCTTCGGTGTGCTCCACGAGAGTATCCTCTCTATGGTTCGACAATCTTTTATACTACCACTGTCACAAGCCGTATGCTTGCGGTTTGAGAAGGGTGTTCGAATCGTAATGATTTAGAGCACTTTTCGAGACAAGTTCACCTACTCACAACATTCTTGCAGTATGCAATATATCACCGTGCAATACTTACAATGTTCCCCCTTACTCCGGATGGGTTACAATTATCTTTCAAATAATTGTTTACAGTTTGTTTTAATGTTTCCATCATCAACAAACTTCCTATAGGGTTTTTTCCTACATCATAAAAACTAAACATAAATTTCCTAACAGACACTGTAACTGGATCCATGAACTTCCTATGATTCGCAGCAACCTATTTATGATTCTACAGTAGTACAACCCACTACTACATAGAATTCTAAGGAAGATCACATTTCAGTATCTGCTATATTAAAAATACATCAGGTCACCAATGATTCTACTATAAGAGAGGATGTTGTAGAAGAGGCATCAGTTACCTCTCAAGGTGCCCATGACGTTACTACAGGCGAGAACCAAGTAGCTGAGGCAAAAAATGTGGAACCCAATGAATCTACTATAAAAGAGGTGGCAGTAGACAAGGCAGTAAACACTTCTCAAGTCGTCGATGAATATGATGTATGAGAGGTTGCAATAGATGAAGCAGTGACTATCTCTCCTACACCAAAGTGTATAGGAGCCTGGAAGTACACAAGGTGGGGTACACAAAGTAGCAGAAGATGAAAAGGAAACTTCACCAGGCAACAAGCAACTGAAGTAGAAACTGAGAAAGAACAGACACTAAGTACCCCTGCTAAAGTTGCCACTCCTACTAAGTTCAACCTGCTGATAGAGTACCACACAATTAAGAAACTCCAAGGCCTCAGACATTTGAACAAGTTGAAGGCGAACAACTTTTAGATTATGGTGATAATTCGGTGCCCACTATTTCCAAGAACAATGTAAATGAGGAGGAAGACTATCTGCTGGAAGATGAGTACATGCAAATTGATCCAGAATCTGACACCATCATTGCAAAATTAAGCCAGACGATAAAGCCAACTTTTGATGAAGGATTAAAGGCTATTGCAACACTTATGGAATAAGAAGAACATGAAAGAATGGGTAAGGAGCAAGCTGATGCAGTCTGTACTGAAGCAGGCTCAGCAAGTGAAGCAATAACTCAGCCCATTGAGAAACAAGAAAGTTTGTCTATGGAGCAGGCATATGTTGTTTATATGTAAGCAAACATAACAAATGAAGTAGTGGCTCAAGACAAAGAAGATGTTGTAGTAGATACAAAGCAACCACCTCAGTACTCAACAGCCCTCTAAACCAGTTGAGGGGGACAATAAATCAGTTGCAAAATGCAACAACATGAGAAGATCACTACTGATGGTGTGCCTACTGAACAAACTCATGAAGAACAAGAAAACATTACTATTGGAGAACAAGATGTTGCACGAGTAGAAGAGCAGCAAGTTCCAACTCCAACATCCCCAACTGAGGAAAGTTCAGAAGAAGAAACTGGGATTTGAGGGAGAAATTGATCAAGTTCTCCTGAAGAATTTCACTCACAGAATCAACTCGAGCACATTTTTGTCGTAGCTCAGTATGCAGGAAAAAGGCTACGATGCAAGAAGTACTTGGAAGATTCGACGTACTATATCAGCTATAGATCAGTCAGTACAACATCTATGCAAAGCTATGAGCAACAACGCTTCTAGGTCCTTACTGCTCTTGGATCGATTTGTGAACTTGTAACTTTGCATCCATTCAGCATGAAGGACTTGAAAAATCAGTTTGTGAACGGAGCACAGGCTGAGAGACAATGGATGGGTACCTTGTCATCAAATTCAATGGATATGAAAACGGACAAATTGAAGACCTCAAATCGGGAGTAGGTGATAAGCTGAAAGAGCACAATATAGGATTGTTGTCCTTAAAAGAAGAAATCTCCCAACTCTGGAAAGAAAGGGACACTAACAAATCGGTATCTATTAATATAAATAATGTTGGAAGCATATACTGGGATCAATATTGATGATGTCAAAAAGGGGAAAGAAGAGTTAAGACAAAGGCATGTTGGACGCCAACAAAGAGAACAACATGAGGCTTTTCTTACTGAGCAAATGAGACAGAAACATGAGGCCAAGGAAAGAATAAGAGAGTGGAAAACCCGTGAAAAACAAGCGTTTGATAGATCCATGATAGATTCCCAAGCACGAATCAAGAGTGTACTTGAAAAATCTAATGCCAATCTGCATGAAGGTATACCTCGCTACAGGAATGGTCATTCCTGATTTTCCTGAATATACGCAGCCTGCCCCTCAAGAAGACAGGATGCCACTCCAAACTTATCAATCCTTACGAAGTATGAATATTGGCTCAAAAGTTATTTAGAGCAAGAACTCAAAGATCTACGAGCCTATTAGATTCCGACTGGAAGAAATTCTTCAGGGGTAGAGATTGATAAATGGAGGATGGCTAAAATTCTCAAATACTTCGAGAACCTACTGGATGAAGGAGCATACAATAATGTTCAAGGTGCAACTAAACATCAAATGTGAGCTTACTCAGATGATCTACATGTTGGTAGACTTCCATTCCAGATTGAGCTAAAAGGAGCGAAGTGGGAACGATACAAGATATCCCCTTCTAATGAATGGTGGCTGATCTAAGATCTGACACCAAATTTGCATCACGAGTATAGAGACTTGAAACAGAAAATACACGATGAATGGTGGAGGTACATAGAGAATGATCCTAATAGATCCAGAAGGAGTAGGGATCTTAAAGAAGAGGATAGAGCGAGAGGAAGAGGCAAAAAATACGCCAAGCAGCACTTCTAGAAGTGACACTAGAGGAAACATAGATGAAATGGACTGTTGCTTGGTAAAAATTCTCATCTCTCTTAAGCTTTTGATGGAAGATAAAGTTTTTGTTTGGCATGAGCTTACTGTAACTATAACAAATAGGATATCTAGTTAAAGCATTTATCATTTACTGCCAAATAATTACAACTCGTATTGCATCACATATGTTGCATTATGTACCTTTTGATGATTAACTACTTGGACTAACAGTTTGCTGTTTTATGACTAAGTTTTCATTTACTTAGAGTTTCCACTTCATCAAAAAGAGAAAATTTGTTAGGAAATTTATGTCTAGTTCTGACGATGACAAAACCACAATGTACAGTAGGAACACGTAGCCCCACAAACTCTATAATCTTTGTAATAGATAGGTCTAGTTCTACTTAGGCATAAGTCACAACAAGCATACAGTAAAGACCACAAAGGATACATACAGTATGATATCTAAGAAATGAGTAAGGAACAAGGTGAGCATGCTGCAAGGTGGCTTATGCCTTCGTGGCATACAACAACATTTGTTGTAAGAAAGATCCAACTAGTAGATCTTGCAGCAAACAAGCAACAACCGTAGTGATAAAGTTAAGTTAAAATCAGAGATTCAAAATTCAAAAATATATTTAGTGGAGACAAGATACAAATTTATACTAACTATCCAATAATGTGGGGTACAAAATCTGACAAAAGTAAAAGCTACACTATAACACTGGCATCAAGCAGCACCTACTCTGAACCATTTTCGGAAAAAGAACAACAACGACTATAAAGTCGTACGAAGAGTATTAAATTTAAATGGGAATAATTCTCACTCTTCTACGAGAAGGAACCTAACAGATATATAAGTAGAAGAGAATAAAGGACGAGCAAAGGCTACCAAACGACTTATTTACTGACATCAACTCACTCAAGCTTCCAAAGTACCCATCACTCTAGATATTTTAAGTGATTATACTTAGTAAACAAGAGTAAAATAGAAAGCACGCAACAAGCATTCTAGAAGTGAAGATACAAGTTGTACCAACTTCTCAAGTCAAATCAAGCTAGCTCTAAAGCTTTGTCTTGGTCCTAATCCTTCTCATCAAGGAAGCTTTCCTAAACCTCAACCGATATTCAAGTTTAGAGGAAGCTACCAGATGGTGAAGAAAGAATGTCATTAAACCAACTCTCACGAGCGATATTTGAATGGGGAGTCTTCGTTTGAATCTGTGGTTCAAAATAGACTAGGTGTTTTGAGGAATGTGTGTATAGTAGGAAAAAGAAAAAAACTACTGTAAGGTGTTAAGTTGGACTTAGACATCGGCGTAGCTTAGATCGTACAGTGTGAACAACTCAATGTATTTTCCATGTGCGAGGGAAGAGTGGATGTAAAAGGATTATCCCCACCTTCAAACCACTATAACTTTGTGTCTGGTTTCTTATTGTTTTTATAACTTTTGTTAGCATGCTACATACTTATTGCATAGCTTTTAGAAATTGTATTTGCATATTTTGCTACATAAAACTCTACCTGAGCATTGCTTGGCGTAAGCAGCCCACAGTCTACTTCAAGCATACTGGTTTAAAGGTTACTTACTGCATCAACTTTTTTGTAACAACAAGTTTTTTGCAGTAAGCAACATACCCCTGCTCAAAGCATTTACTAATAAAAATCGAAGTTAGAGGATTATTCACCCCCTAACCTCTAAACCTCTACCACTTGGGACGAACAAGTAAGTTTGTTATCTAATTTAACAATTACTTTGTTGTAGTATTAATATCTTTCTTCAGCAACCCACCACAAAAAGCATTCCCACTTCTTCACTTATAAGAAAGTCCCATCAATCAAAACTCTTATTTTCTCTCTCTCCATCCCCACTTTCTTTCTTCAGTAAACTTTAATATTATTTTCTATTATTAACGAGCCCCAACTATTATCTAGTCTAGGGCCACAAAATGCTTGATAACACGTTATTTATGCATGTATTTAGGTCGATTTAGGATCATATTTGATGGCATATACGTGTATATTTGACCAGCACTTATTGATATTTATAATATTTGGGCCATTTGACGTGTTTCGACTTGTTTTGAAGATAATTAGGTATTTTTATGCCATTTGGATGAAGTACGAAGGAGAAACAAGTCAAATAGAGTGAAAACCGGCCCAAAGGAGTGAAAACCGGTCCGAACCGGCCTGAACCGGTCCAGGAGCAAAACCGGGCAAGAACCGACACGGCCGCGTCACAAAGCGACACGGCCGTGTCAAAAGTGTCTTGCAACGCATTGTGGGTTCTGGAATGGAACACGGCCGTGTCACAGCTGCAACACGGCCGTGTCAAATTGTTGCTGGAAAAGTGGATTTTTGCAAAGCAACACGGCCGTGTCACTTAATCAACACGGCCGTGTCAGAAGTGTTTTCCTGCGATAATTACCTAATTTTAATAGGATTTTGACTCTATCTTCCCCAAGATTCGTCCCCAACTCTATAAAAAGGACCCCAAGCTCTAGGAAAAAGAGATCAACCATCAAGAACATAAATTACATCATCTTGGAAGACAAAGAAGACGAAGATCATCGGGACGGAGTCATCCGGGTTAAATTGTTCTTTCTTAGTTTTAATTCTTACAATGTTTTTATTAGAATTTTGTATTGGATTATTACTAGGCATGAGTAGCTAAGCTATTCGTGTCCTAGGGTTAGAAAGTAGGGATTTTTATGACAATGTTTTTATTTATGATTTAATCTATTAATTCCGTTCTGTATGTGTTTTATCTCTATGTTTGTGCTTAAAACTGAATTTAGCTTGATCACCTAGATTTAGTAATTTAGTTTAACAATTCCGCTTCGAGAGGAGGGAATTGTTATCAGACTTAGAACATAGAGCGCAGTTGTCTATGACTGTGTAGGCCGTGGCTTAAGATCGTTTGGGAGTTATTAGGTTTAATTGACTCGAGAGGGTAATTAGCTTAATTAATCAACGGTTTAATCGCTTCGAGAGAAGGATTAGATTATTGTCGTGCCGCCTAATAAACACTAGAATTGGTAAATTAATAGGTTAATCATATTTAACATTGAAGTAATATCCTGAAATCGAAGCCCTATGATACCTTTTCTCTTTGATTGTTAGTTTTCGTGTTTCCTAAGTTTGAAGTTATATTTAATTGAGTATTTTAATTAGTAAAATCAACCTTTAAAACTTAGTATCTAGTTAGGACATTCCTAGAGTATTAGGGTATCAAACTACCAAAAACTATTCCTTGTGGGATCGACCTTGACAATAGTACTACGCCTACATCCGTACACTTGCGGAACACTAGGTTAGAAACCGACGTGTCAAGTTTTTGGCGCCGTTGCCGGGGAATAGGATTTAGCGCTTAGTTTTTATCGTGAAAAATAGGAGGAAACTGGACTAGATTTTATCTTTTCGTAACTTTAATTTTAAATTTTCGTTTTTATTTTTTATTTAATTTTTGTATTACGCGGTAGTTCTTGTTTTTGGTGTTTGCAGGCTTCGTATGCACACCAGATCAAAAGGGAAAGAAACCCTTCTTCCTTTCGATCCAGAAATTGAAGCGACAGCTCGCAGACACCGAACGAGAAGAAACTTCACAGCTGAGATGGAGAACCCACCACAGCAACCGAATGATGAAGCATTAAATAGAGTGCTAACAGCCTTAGCACGATTGGACGATCGCGTCACTACTATACAGCAGCAGATACATGTACAGCAGCAACAGTTGCCACAACAGCACGGACAGATTCCAATAGAGCCAGATGCGGGAGAAGAAGACAATACACCTATTAGTGACTGTTTAAGGCCGAATCCTAATCAACAGTCAGGAGGAGTACAACTTCCGCCTCTGAATGCAAATAGTTTCGAGCTGAAGCCTGCACTGATCAACATAGTGCAGCAGAACCAGTATGGAGGAAGTGCAATGGAGGATCCGAACGCTCACCTGATAAAGTTCCGAAGATTGGCAGATACAATCAAAATAAACCATGTGCCACACGAGCAGGTTAAGCTGCGATTGTTTCCTTTCTCGTTGAAGGATAGAGCCCTTCAATGGTTCAATTCCTTGGAAGATATCATCAGTTGGGAAGAGTTGAGCACTTCGTTCTTACTGAAGTACTTTCCACCGAGCAAGATGCTCGACTTGCAGAATCAAATTAATCAGTTCAAACAGCTGGACCAAGAGCCATTCGGAGAGGCTTGGGAGCGATTCCGGGATCTTATCCGGAGTTGCCCTCAACATGGGTTCACCAAGAAGCAGCAAGTATGCAAGTTCTACAATGGTCTACTTGCTCCGACTAGGAACCAAGTGGATGCAGCTGCAGGTGGAAGTTTGATGGAGAAGTCAGTGAGGATAGCATTCTCAATCCTGGATGCTATGGCCAGAACGAGCTACCAATGGTCGAATGAGAGAAACATGCCAAGGAGGGTAGCAAGTGTTCAAAAAGTCGAGCCCGTCAATAATGAGCCAATTGAAAAGCTCACAGCACAAGTAACAGCATTGACGAGCCAGGTGAATCTGCTAACTAATCTGACGTTAGCACAACAGCCAGGGGGTCTGGAAGAAGTTGAAGAAGTAAAATTTGTGAATCAACGGAACTTCAACAATTTCCAGAACAATCAGCCTCGGTACAATCAGTACCCTCAGAATCTGAACCATCAGAACTTTTCATATGGGAACGCGCAAAATACACTTAATCCGCCACCCGGATTTGCTGTTACAAATGGCATGATCCATGACGGTAAGAAGCCATCACAAGAAGAGATCGCGATGTCACAATTCGAAAAGTATGATGAAAAGTTAGCTCAGTTGGAGAAGAAAGTGGATGGAAAATTCATGGAGCTAAACAAGCATATCACTGGGCAAGGGGCAGACATCAAGAGGCTCGAGAACACGTTGGTGCAGACTCAAGCTAGCATTGGAGAGTTGACATCAAACATGAGTCAGCTGATAAAGATAGTAGGAGCTCAACACAAGCAAGGCCAATACCCGAGTGATACAGTGGTTAACCCGAAGGAGCACTGCAATATTGTGGAGCTTGATGAGCATGAAGAGAGCTTGAAGGACCAAGAAGCGAAGGAATCAAGCGAGGAAGTCAAAAACATTGAGAAGGAGGAGGTCAATACAATCATAGATAAGAAAACTTCATCTCCTATGCTTGATGAGTCTTTTGATTTTTTTTTTAAAAATTCGTTCTTTGCTAACCTTGATCCTTTAGAGCAATCTAGAGTTGTTGTTGTGAAACAGGAACCACTAAAGGAGAGAATCGAAGTTAAAGAGAAAACAAAGGAGTGGGAGGATGGAAAAGAGGCGACAAAGAAGAGACCGAGCAGGCCCAAGAAGAACGCAAACACAAGCATGAAACCAAGAAGAGCAACAAAAGCAAAAGATCCAGGGAGTTTTACTATTTCTTGCTCAATTGGTAGTCATGAATTTCATAATGTCATGTGTGACTTAGGGTCTAGCATAAATTTGATGTCTCTTAAGCAGTATAGACAATTAGGATTAAGGGAAATTAAACGGTCCTTTACTACTATCAAATTGGCGGATGGATCTTCATTAACGCCGTTGGGAGTAGCAGAGGATGTAGTGGTAAAAGTGCTAAATTTTGAATTCCCTAGTGATTTCTTAGTTGTTGACATGAAAGGGAGTGATGAATTTCCTTTTATCTTAGGAAGACCCTTCTTGGCGACTAGCCAAGCACTAATAGATGTACCTAAAGGGGAGTTGGTTTTTCGGGTTCAAAACGAAATAATCACACTCAACATACATAAATCGGGTCTAAGGGGTAGGCACAATTGTAGCATTGTTTACACTACCCTAGCGGCTGTAGAAAATCCTCGTGCCCCAAATAGCTCTTTAAGTGTTCAGAAAACTTCCAACTCGGGGTGGCTAGAAGAAGGTTGATAGAAAAAGGACGTCCGGCTGAAGACGTAAAACAAAGCGCTTATCGGGAGGCAACCCGATGTTTAATGTTTTATGTTTAATTTTTTTATTGCATTAATTTTATGATTTACGAGTGTTTTAGTGTTTTATGTTTTTAGGAATCAACTTGGACGATGTTGCAAGAAACAGGGGTCGAAAAGACGGAAAAATCGCGTTAAAAGGAGCAGAAGATGCAATACGGCCGTGTCGCACTATGGACACGGCCGCGTCAAAAAGCACTTAGAAAGTGTTTTCAGCACTGGAATGCAACACGGCCGTGTCAAAAAACGACACGGCCGCGTCAAATCAGGCCTAGAACCCAAATTTTGGTTCAACAGCAACACGGCCGTGTCGGCCTTATAACACGGCCGTGTCAAAACCAAGCTCCAAACACGATTTCACACTGGAACGCAACACGGCCGTGTCACACAACCAACACGGCCGTGTCAAAATCAGCCCAAAAACATCAAGTTTGGCTCAAAGGTAACACGGCCGTGTCACAACATTCAACACGGCCGTGTCAGTACGTCAACAGAAAAAAATGGAAAATTCAGAGCGTGATGCGGAGACGGCCGAACCAAGATTCAGTAGGAGCAAAATGGCACGATTTCGGAGCTCGTAGGGGTTTCAAAACGCCGTTGTCGCAACGATTTGTAAGTTAGCACCAAGGCGTACCACGTTTTTCCTCCAAACATTGGCTTTCAGTCAAGTTTGGGGGAGGGGGTAGACCGTGGAACGTCTTGGCAGCTAGATTTCTAGTTTTGATTTATTTTTCGTTCGAGATTCTTGCTGTTAATTGTGGGTCCGTGTGCCCATTGTGCTGGTTTTTATTGTTTCAATTGGTGTTATAGGGTCTGTGAGCCCATTTTTCTGATTTATTGGTGTTGTTGGGTCTGTGAGCCCAAGTTTGATTGCATATCGTTTCCATGATTGAGTCTTAGGAGTTTAGAGTTTAGAGTTTAGAGTCTTATTAGTGTTTAAATTTTTAGAGTCATAAGAAGGATAAAACCCGGAAAAAGGTAACAAGTGAAAAGAAAAATAAAAAGAGAAAATTAGGGAAAGATGGATGATGAATAGTTAATGATGAGATGATTTAGATGAAAAAATGGCACATAATAGAGCATGAGAGGTGTTTTGAGACGAAATTGAGCTTGAACTGAGAATATTCAATCAAATTTTACCTTGTGAGAATTTGAGCCTAATTATACTCCAATTTTCGGAGTAAGATACTTTCTTTCGGTGTGAATTTGATTGAATATGTGTACTAGTCTCTAGAACTTGCCTTGAGTCTTTACTAAGAATGTGTCAAGTATATGTTGTGATTTAGGAAATGATCTTAGGTAACTTTTTGTTTAAGCCTATTTGTTCGAACCATGAAAATTGCCTTTGAACCATAATGGAAAAAATTGTCCCTAGTTAGCCCACTTGAGCCTTATAGCTTTATTTATTCATAACCTAACAATATCAGCCAAAACCTTTTGATTTAACTCTTTTGGCCTTAATTGTATTAATCAAGTTAGAGGGAGGAGAATTGGAAGGAGTTTTGGGTGAACAATTTGTGGGAAGGAATGTGAAGTAGGGATATTTTCAAAAGATGAAGGAAATAAGAGAAAAGTGATAGGTGAAAAGCGAAGAATAGCCTCTCCTAGGAAAGAAAAAAAAAAAAAAAAAAAAATTGTTATTATTAGTATTATAGAGGAAAGGCTAGGAAATAAAGTGCTTAAATTGTGAATTTGCTTAGAACATTCGGGTAGTCCCAAAAATGTGGTACCCGCAGAATTGAAAAGCACTTAAGTTGTACGGACTTTTAAAGGTGAAGAAGTCACTTTGTGAGGTGATTTGTTGAAATTTGAAGAGTGAGGTTGAGTGATTGTATTGAGGGGTAATCGGGTTAGACGTAACTTGATTAGTCCAATGAATAGTCACTTAAATCCAAATGTATCCTACCTTACCTTAAGCCCACATTACAACCAAAATAAAGACCTTTTTTGATCCTTTGTCACACATAGCAAGTACGAGGTCTAGTTTAGACGATTGGCAAGCATATGGTAGACTTTGCATGTAATTCAATATGAGTGGAAATTATTCTAGCTTAAACACTTGAGAGATGAGTGAAACACTTACCCGGTGAGGGTTGAATAATTCGAAAGTTCAAAGTCTCGAGATTAGTTGATTTACGCGTTATCACATATGCTCAAGTGAAGTATGCTGCCTAGTTGTTTTAAGGAAAATCAAACTGAAACTGAATTCATCGTCTAATCGCCCTAAACAAAATGCATAATCACTTGTCTTCTTTGTGTCTTTTTGTATGATGTTCGGGACGAACAACAGTTTAAGTTTGGGGGAGTTTGATAACACGTTATTTATGCATGTATTTAGGTCGATTTAGGATCATATTTGATGGCATATACGTGTATATTTGACCAGCACTTATTGATATTTATAATATTTGGGCCATTTGACGTGTTTCGACTTGTTTTGAAGATAATTAGGTATTTTTATGCCATTTGGATGAAGTACGAAGGAGAAACAAGTCAAATAGAGTGAAAATCGGCCCAAAGGAGTGAAAACCGGTCCGAACCGGCCTGAACCGGTCCAGGAGCAAAACCGGGCAAGAACCGACACGGCCGCGTCACAAAGCGACACGGCCGTGTCAAAAGTGTCTTGCAACGCATTGTGGGTTCTGGAATGGAACACGGCCGTGTCACAGCTGCAACACGGCCGTGTCAAATTGTTGCTGGAAAAGTGGATTTTTGCAAAGCAACACGGCCGTGTCACTTAATCAACACGGCCGTGTCAGAAGTGTTTTCCTGCGATAATTACCTAATTTTAATAGGATTTTGACTCTATCTTCCCCAAGATTCGTCCCCAACTCTATAAAAAGGACCCCAAGCTCTAGGAAAAAGAGATCAACCATCAAGAACATAAATTACATCATCTTGGAAGACAAAGAAGACGAAGATCATCGGGACGGAGTCATCCGGGTTAAATTGTTCTTTCTTAGTTTTAATTCTTACAATGTTTTTATTAGAATTTTGTATTGGATTATTACTAGGCATGAGTAGCTAAGCTATTCGTATCCTAGGGTTAGAAAGTAGGGATTTTTATGACAATGTTTTGATTTATGATTTAATCTATTAATTCCGTTCTGTATGTGTTTTATCTCTATGTTTGTGCTTAAAACTGAATTTAGCTTGATCACCTAGATTTAGTAATTTAGTTTAACAATTCCGCTTCGAGAGGAGGGAATTGTTATCAGACTTAGAACATAGAGCGCAGTTGTCTATGACTGTGTAGGCCGTGGCTTAAGATCGTTTGGGAGTTATTAGGTTTAATTGACTCGAGAGGGTAATTAGCTTAATTAATCAACGGTTTAATCGCTTCGAGAGAAGGATTAGATTATTGTCGTGCCGCCTAATAAACACTAGAATTGGTAAATTAATAGGTTAATCATATTTAACATTGAAGTAATATCCTGAAATCGAAGCCCTAGGATACCTTTTCTCTTTGATTGTTAGTTTTCGTGTTTCCTAAGTTTGAAGTTATATTTAATTGAGTATTTTAATTAGTAAAATCAACCTTTAAAACTTAGTATCTAGTTAGGACATTCCTAGAGTATTAGGGTATCAAACTACCTAAAACTATTCCTTGTGGGATCGACCTTGACAATAGTACTACGCCTACATCCGTACACTTGCGGAACACTAGGTTAGAAACCGACGTGTCAATGCTTAGGGCCGACCCTTATCATATGGACCTAGACTTGGCTTCAATATTAGGCTCACAATAAAAATTGTTCATTTAGCTCGGCTAATAATCTAAGAGGTCTGGGGATTGCCCACATTATTTATATTTTTTTTATAATGAGATTGGTATGGCGGGCTAGGGGTGGACTAGTGCGATTTTGACAACTCCACTAAGTCCACAGAAACAATATGTAGTTATGTCCCTCAATAAAGAAAACCAAAAATAAAACGAAAGAAAAGGAAACATAGCATTGAAATTTCGAGTACGTCTATTGTGAGACCAAGTCTCTTGAAAATATAATGCTTGTTTAAGGAACAGTAGAAAAAAAGACATGGAAGAGATGTACAAAATTACGTTCTCTTATTTCATTCATTTATATAGGGTGTCCAAATTAGGATTACAAGAATACCCAAAATGTAATAAACGCTTAAGTTGCCCCTCATCAGTTACTTTTGATGAAGACACATTAATTATGTTTTCCTTCAACACTCCCTCTTGTGCCAAATCAAAAAAGGACGAATGGTGCATGAGTGTCGCCTCTTAAAAAACCTTCTCAAGTAACAAAATCCAGTGGAAAAAAATAAACCTTAGTCGAATGGAAAAAGAGTGCAACACACCTATGTTGAGACTCTCTTGAAGTCTATGTCTCTCTCCTTATAGATGCATCTATCAAGCGAGGTATACATATATTCGCATCCTTGATTTTACATAAATCATGAGGAAAAAAAAATAGTTGATGGTTGTTGATAAATTCCAAGCTCAATGTCATATGTTTCATACTCTCACCTTTATTGTAGCATAGTTTCATCTGTTTGTGGAAAATAACTTCGTCTTCGTAGATCGAGTTGGCTCTTCTATCATAGAACTCAAGTTAATAGTACTTTGACCATTGATACTCGAGAACTTCATGTAGTCATCTGAGTGATTTCATGATGTAGCTAGAGGAGTTGTAGCTAGTTAATCTTCAAGATTTCATCTTCATTGTGGTAATACACAATCAATTTACTAATGACATTTACACAAATCCTTGATATTCTTGAGTAGGGGGTAGCTTCAAAATTTTAATAAATTCATTTTTAGTATTTTTTTGTCTCTTTGGAATGAGATAATTTGATATTTCCTCTAGCGGTTAAAATTTTATTAGTGTTTTCTCATGTGTCCAATTTGGAAAGAACAAATTTAATGCCAACGGTTTCTTTTAGATCAGACTACATTTTATGAATCCACTGATATTGTATTATCCTGAGTAAAATATAGCTAACAAGTTCTTTGAGAAAGTAATATCTGGTTGAGTGCATGGAACTAAGTGTAATAACATGTACATGTCACTTATGTAAGGAATTTCAGCTTCCAATAGCTCTCTATCATTTTCTTTAGATGAAAATGGATCTTTTTCTTATTTCCACACTTCAACTAATCATAAGAGTGCTGATAGATTGTTACTTTGTCCATATTAAATTATCTGATAATCTTTTGGGTATATGCAAACTGAGGAATTAGTATTCCACAAACTTGGTCTCCTAGTCAACGATAGATAGTTCCGAGTATTCCCATGATCCTCTATCTCATATTCGGATTTTAAATACCTCACAGCCTCTTTTATTTCTTTATGAGTACATATTATGTCCACAACCTCGACATATATTGTTATAGTTGCAAATTCAAAACTTGCTTCTTTTATAAATGCGCAAAAACAAAGTGAATTGTTCTTTCCCTTCCCAATCAAGAGGCAGGTATACCATTTCCATCATGATTGTTTCAGTTACAGCGATCATTTCAATCTAATACTATAAATACACTGAATGGTCTAGAGTCACTTAAATTGGGCAATACAAGTCCATCAGACACTTTCACATATCTTTGAAACAAGATCTCATATAGTATATTATAACCATATTGTTATGTTGCATTCCAATCATTTGGAAACGTATCAATAAGATATAATAATGTTCATTGGGGGAGAGTATCTCTTCTCCTACTCAATTCCAAGGCATTCCAAAAAAAACCTTGTACTTTAAGGTAAGTTTTGTGGTCCATGAGTTTATTCTTCTCACTACGTTTACTGACAATACTTATTTTATGTCCTATAGGCTTTACACTTGGTCAATGTAGCACTACCAAACCAATACATGCTGTTTTGTCATAGAATCAAGTCCAAGCTAGAATTATTTTTTTTCATTTAGGCTAATATGCACTTTGTTGACATATGTCAATAAAGTATGGTTTGATATCATCGTTCTCTGTGATTCCTTCAGCAACGGTATTGGTACACGTGTAGTGCACACACTTTTATGTCAATTTAAGTGTCTTTTTATGGACTTTTGTGTGCATATTCACATGTGTTTTGTGCATTTATTTCTCATTAGGCAATTTGACGTGTTTAGTTTGTTTCCATGTCAAAACAGGTGAATTAAGGCCGAAAAACAGGTTTGAAGATCTCAAATTGACAATTCGAGCTTAAAGGTAAAAGGAAACAAGGAAAAACAGGAGACCATGCCCGAGTTGCTGATGCCACGCCCGTGGCATAAGCCACGGCCGAGGCTGACTAGCCCATGGCCGTGGTAAATCCTCCAGAAGATTGCCAGTTTTCTGCCTTACCTGCCTCGGCCGAGGCAATCTCACGCCACGCCCGTGGCCGGCCAAGGCCCACGGCCGCAGTTAGCATTAGCCTCGGCCATGGCTAAAGATCCAGAAGAAGGGGCAAATCTAGCCCAACCAAGACCACGGCCGAGGCGATGCTTAGACCGCGGCCGCGGGCCCAAACCCTTGTTTTCACCACTCCGTGGCCAATTGTGTGCCACGACCACGGCGAGGCCCCCTTTTTTAAAAATCCAAACACGTTTTTTCCTAACTTGGTATAAGCACTTTCTCCTTTATATATATAACCTCCAATTCGAAAATGGCCTATCCTAGAACACATTTCCGGCCATTTTTTAGCCACCAAAGCCACCAAGGAGGGATATTAGGCAAGAGATTGAAGGATCAACTTCTCCAATTGACATCTTTGGTTTCATCCATCTTAGTTTCATGTTTTCTTGCTTTTCTACATATTTTATGTTTGTTTAGCTTACATGGGTGAATAGCACCCTTATTTCTACCCTTGATCAAATGTAAAACTTTAAATGACAATGTTTACTTGGTTATTGCTAGTTGATGTTACCTTTTGATTGCAATTTCAAGTGTTCTACACTATTTGTTGTTATTGACTCATATTTATATATTTTTTTTCTTGGTTTGATCATCCTCTAGGAAGTGTATGAATATGATGCTAGAATTGGAAATTACTATCCGTAATTGTAGGATTTTCGATTCCCATTGATAAAGCCGTAACCTGGATATCAAGTAAACCACAATCAAAACGGTTACCCAGAATAATTAAACATGCGAGAATATGAGCAACACAAAATTTAAGTGGTTTGATCCGGAGATCTACGTCCACAGATGAAGGCAATAACCTTCCGAGGTGTTTCACTGTTTTTCTTTGAATATCAGAGTACAATCTTTCAAGTAGCTATCCTGGAATTTAGAAACCGAACCCTAAACTAAACAACAATTCTCCTATTTATACTATGCAATAGCAACCCTAACAAAATCCCTACAAATCCGCCAATCATATCTGCATGGCCGTTGGAAAAGATCATGGGGATCTATTCCTAACTTCCCAAAGACGCCGCGTATGGGCTTGGCTGCGTTGGGCTTGCGCTCTTGGGCCCAATTGACCCATCTGGCGGGCTAGACCGACCCGGGGAGATTGGGCCATACCTATCACCCCTAGTAGCAAACAACGAGTGATTTCGTTGGTGATAATGTAGAGTTCGACCTCTAAACCCGAGCTTTCGAGGTTTATGTCGAATCTTATAATTAATTTGGTACGGTCCAACGACCCATACCAAATTTTAGATATATATATCAATGTGTGGAAATTCTTTCCTTTTGGGAGCCACAACCTCAACTACATATCCACTAAGTATAATTTCAATACCTTAACCTTAGAGGCGCATTTTCAACTGGTATGTATGATCTTGCCACGTTAGTAATTCTAACAAACACGCCAGTGATCAAATCTTCTGTAATTTGAAAATTGATAACTCGTTTTAAATTATGAAGTGTGAGGATCTAAGTGAGACATATTGGGAAATATTTCATGTTGTTTCCTTATAAAATTCTACTCTTATCTCCCCTAACAACGGAAAAACTATCTCGTTAAAGTGATAATTCGTGAATCTAGCGGTAAACAGATCCAGTCTATCAAATGTTTCAAATTACGGGTTATAGTTGGGAATCCATATCCAACATAAATACTCATCGTCTTTAAAGATCTATTTTTGGTGCGTTGTGGGAGCGGTGGTGCAATCGGCATATATATTGCGTAACTATATTTACATAAATGTAAAAATATCAGGCAAAATTCAGTTACCAGCTGGTACGTATAAATTGTTGATTAGCAGTGGGTTTGAAACGAATAAGTAAAGTTGTAATAACCTTATGTCAGGTAAGCATTTAATGAGCATTTTCAATTCCCTAACCTCCATCTATATCATTTTGATGGTGGTTTCTACGAGACCATTGAGTATGCGCATGGATTAAAGGATGTTCTACATCGATCCTGATAATTATGAAATAATCATCACATTCTTTTGATGTGAACTCTCTAGCATTAGCTAGTATTATAGACTTTATAAGGTGAGGGTGGTGAACCCTTATATGTATAATTTTCTTGAGGAGCTTTCAAACACATTATTTCTTCTGGACAATAACATGACATTCAGCTAACGTGTCAAAGTATTTACCAAAACTATGTATATTTTAATGGTCCGAGTTATGGTTTGATAGGTCCAAATATATTATATTGTGTCTTTGTAAGAATGGAATATTTTGTTTATATATTTTTTGCATAGAAAGGCCTCAATACTACTTTTGCTAAATATAAGGCTTTATTGAACGAGTAATTTGGCTTTAAGATAGCTAATAAGGTAGAGTGTGATGTAGGTCAGGCTTCTAATGTTTTTAAATGCTCTAACAGTTTCTATAAAAATGTATATTATCTTCACGTTTATAACAAAAGTTCATTGCCAACTCTTTCATTTCATTGGTGTCATGATCACCATGTCCATTTGGGGTAGACACATTGGAGGGCTTCTACGGCCTCTTCCCTTATGGTGTCTCATTACGTCTGTAGGGATAGGCTAATCAGTTCCCTTTGCTTTGAGGTTATTTCCACTACTTAGTTTACCATAGTTAGACTAGAAAATTTTCTTTATCCCAACATGTTGGTATTATTTTTCAAAAGGAACTGATCATGTTTCTCAATCTTGCTTCAGTATTGAATATCGTAATTCTTTTATTTTAATACTCGAGCATGTACTAGTTTGCTATTACAAGAGCTGGAGTAGAAAAATTAAAATCTTATATGATTTTCTTTACCCAGAAAGTAAGATATGTTTTTAGGACACCATGTCTTTATTTAAGTTATTATCCTCTTGTAGTCTAGATAGTGGATTTTGTAACTTTATCCAAATAATTTAGAAGTAGATAGTCGTGTGTGTTACCAAAATTTTATTTATTATATACCACAGTTTATCAAGTATCTTTATCTAAAGAATACACCACCATATACAAAACTGGAATTTTTCCTTCAACAGAATTGATTTTTTTTTTGAAAAAAAAAAATAATCTCTAAAGTAATGCTTCTGTATACGGCATACCCTATTTCTTCCAAAAGTAAAATTTATAAAATAAATAGATAAAAATTAGGCCATTTTTATTCACAGCAACAAAAACTCTTTGCACACTATATTTTTTATGGACAAAAACAAATATTAAGAAATATACTAAAATATCATTTTCTTGTCTCCTCATTTTAAACATTTAATTTTTACAAAAAAAATAAATCTCTCTTAATTCTGCGAAAAGTATAGAAATTTGGAACCCTAATTCACTAGGTAATTCTACAAAATCACTTACAAGGTCACAATGGATGATAGGCACCAAAATACATGACCATTGTAGTCTTAGCAAATGTTTTTGGGCTTGAGTTCGTGATTTGTTGCAAAAAAAAAAAACATAAAACATTTCTAGTCGACATACATGTGTCGCGCATTGGTTTGGTTACTAATGACCTAACCATTGAATAAATATCGATCGGTAATGACCATACTTCGTAAACATATTCGGAACTTAATGATTAGAATGTTGACAATATTTCAGTCATTATTTTCCGAACTATGCCAGCCTGTTCGATCATTACCTACCGAACAATAGGTTTATCAAGAAGGCCACTATGCCTGATTTTGTCATGCATCATGTTATTTGTAGTAGTTGACATAGAGTGGTATTCTTAGCCCATAAACAATCATGTTAGAAACTGTTACTCACAAGGTGTTTCAACACTAAGTGTTGTACATAGTGCTAACGCACCTTGTGAGCCACTTCAGTATTTAATCTCTTATATTATTTTCACCTTGCTGACTTCTTTTTGTTTTATTCTTGTTTTATATATTCCTGTATAATTATAGATTATATATATGTATATACACTCGATGGGTTTATTAGATAAGTGTGGATAAGGATTAGGAAATTAAAACCTTATCCAAACTTAACTAATCCTAATGGTTCAAACTAACCAACTTCCAAGGGAAGTTTTTGTTTGGTTTTTCTTTCTTCTCTTTTTCCTACAGATAACCATCGATGAGATCAAGTACAAAAGAGAAAAAAAAAAAACAAAGTTAGAAAAGATATGAAGAAACAACAATTGAAACAGAAAAAGTTTGAAGTGTGATCATTCGAGATTTGAGAACGTCCTTACATACTTTCTCACTTGTGTTCTGTGAGGCTTTGAGAGAATCTCTTCTACTGAAATTTTCCCTTTTAGTGTGCTAGAATAAGTTTAGAGAGAAAAAGGATTGAAAAATATTGTTGTTGTTCATTCAATCCGTAGGTTTTGTTGTATAATGTACAAAACAATAATTTCCGTTATGAGTGAGATGAAAGATGCACAGGTTTTTGAGTGTCTTTCTTTTGATTGAAGTCTAAACTCTGATTTGGGTTGTTCATGTTTTGTACTGAATTTCATAAACTTGAATGGTTCGTTAAACGTGTTGCAACACCTTGTGCAACACTGGTTAAATTAGGGGCTCAAATTCTTTCAAATCAGTTAGTTGCGGATTATCCAGATGTGTTCAATTAAGCAATTACTATTAGGAATAATGTAGTGAGTGTATTGTATTGAGTTATACTTTTGTATCCCACATCGTATACTTAGTTCCTATATATGTATTCTTGGTTGTATTTATACATCTATTCCTGATATATAAAAGTATCTTTGGATCATCTCAATGTGGTACCCAGAGCCTAATTGGCTAACGCCCTTTTTTTTTTTTTTTTTCCGATCCTGTTCTTTTTTTAATTCACACCATCTCTTCCAACTATTTTGGAAAACCTACCTGCCTCACGCAAACTCACAAGCAGCTGCCAGCCTTACGCCTCTGCTTCATCATGACCACTCCGCCGCCACATCCTGTCACCACCGCTGACTTGTCCTCGTCGGAATCTTCCACCACCGGCAATCTGCCGCCGCTTGTTGCGTTCAACACAGCGTCTCAAGCCCCTCTCAAGCTTACGTCCTATTACGTGGCTTGGAGCTTCCAGATTTGTACCCTCCTTGCCGGGTATGATCTCTTCAAATTTCTCGATGGGTTGTACCCGTGCCCTTCGACCAGCACTGCCTCTGGCCCACTCGATCCACTGCACACGTATTGGATCCGCCAAGATCAATTATTACTGAGCACCATAATTGGTTCTATATCTCCTGCTCTTATTCCGTTCATCGCTTCGTCGAAGACGACGCAAGACGCTTGGACAACGCTCACCTCCATCTATGGCAAATCGTCTAGAGGTAAAATTCTTGCTCTCAAGAATAAACTCCTTCATCCATAGAAAGGGTCCTGAACCGTTACCGAATTCATGCTTGATGTCAAAAGTGTTGTTGATGAGCTTTCCATGCTTGGTGTTACTACTGACAATGAGGATTTGACCCTCAAAATTCTTCATGGTCTGAATGATTCCTATAAGGAATTGGGGCATGCAATTCAAGCCCGAGAAACCGCCATCTCATTTGATGAACTGCATGAAAAACTACTGAGCTGTGAGGCTCAACTCGCCTCCAACACGTCCGGCGTCTCTTCTCTTCCGGTTACTGCCTATGTTGCCGGACATCATCAACGGCGCCCGTCATCAACCACAGTGAAACCGGGTCGGAATCGGGGTTCCTCATCCACGCCTGCTGGTTCGCGATCCAACCCACCTCAGTCTTCGCGTCCAGGCTATCAAGGTCGTTGTCAGTACTGTAGTACTCATGGCCACTCGGCCCGTCACTGTCCTGACCTTCAGGCAATCATCTCTGCTTCATCGTCTCACAAACAGCCCGGTCAGGCAGCCTATACATCGCCGTCTGCTCATACTGCTGCTTCGACTCCTTCCTCGTCTGGTTGGATACTTGACTCTGGCGCTTCACACCACATCACCACCGATTTCGCAAATCTCTCTCTCCATACTCCGTATGATGGCCCGGATGGGGTAGTTGTTGGTGATGGTAACACTCTACCGATTACGCATATTGGCAATTTGACGTTTTCTACCTCATGCTCTCTTGAGTTTTTTAATGCTCTCCTTGTGCCATCTATGTCAAAGAAGCTTCTGTCTATTTCTCAGTTGTGTCAACAAAATAATGTCTCTGTTGTTTTCTCTGATTCTGACTATCAAGTGAAGGACCGTCAAACGGGGGGTACCATTCTCCGGGGCATGCGCATTAATGGCCTTTATGTTTGGCCGCTTTCTAGTCCGTCTGAGTCATCTGCTTCTGCTCACCCTTCCATCCAATGCTCCACACCTATTTGGCATGCTAGGTTGGGTCATCCCTCTCCCAAAATTTTACAGTCAGTTTTAGTCAGTCATAATCTCCCCGTGTCATTGTCCCCCCATTTTAGTTGTGATTCTTGTAAATGTGTGCAAAGTCACAAACTTCCATTTAGTGAGTCGTCTTTACATTCTACTATGCCACTTCAATTTATCTTTTCTGATGTATGGACATCTCACGTATTATCTTGTGATGGGTTTAAATATTATGTTATCTTTGTGGATCACTTTACTAAATATATTTGGTTATATCCACTTAAACGTAAATCTGATGTTTTGCCCACTTTTATTGCCTACAAAGCACTTGTCGAAAACTATCTCAAACTCAAAATCACAACTCTATATTCTGATAATGGTGGTGAATACTTAGCTTTACGCCCCTTTCTGACTGAGCATGGCATCACACATCTCACCACTCCCCCACATACCCCTGAACATAATGGTTCTTCTGAAAGGCGTCATCGCCATATAGTTGATACTGGTCTTGCTCTCCTTCACCAAGCCTCCATGCCTCTCAAATACTGGCCTTATGCCATCTCCACTGCCACGTATCTCATTAACCGACTTCCCAAGGTTAATCTTGATATGCGTTCCTCCTTTGAAACACTATTTCATCAACATCCAAATCTCACAAAATTACGTATCTTCAGTTGCCAACGCTTTCCATGGCTTCGTCCCTACACCTCTCATAAACTAGAAAACCGCTCTACTCCATCTGTGTTTATTGGCTACTCTTCCACTCCAAGTGTCTATCTCTGTCTGGATCAATCCTCCAATAATATTAACACATCTCGTCATGTTACCTTCGTGGAAACTACTTTTCCTTTCTCCTCTCTGTTAGTGAAAACAACTCAAGAACACACAACTCCAAAGAATCTGAAAAACGTACGAAGAAAAACACTCTGAATTCACACTCACAGTTCGGCCAGAATTGTAACCGAACTCAGCTTACGCAGAACAGGAAATAGAAATGGATCAAACACAGTTTTAACGTGGTTCGTTCAAGATGAACTACATCCACGGAGGCAAGGCACACCTCAATCCACTAAGAACTTCAATCAATTACAGAGAATTAGCTCAAGAAATGAAATGCCCAATTCTGAATGCAAATTAGGGCACGAACACTCTATCTCTAAATACTCTCTCTAATCTAAAGTACAAGGGAATAATGCTACGTAGTGATCTTCTCCTCAATGAGAGCTTTACAATGATATATGGATTGAAGCTCGAATGCAACTGGATAGGAAGTTATAACCGCATGAAGTTCACGCTGTGTTCGTTTAGCTACAGGACAAATGTGACGGTTTTCTTCGTCACTAAAAGAAACTGCTTCGTCACAAACGACAGTTACATCACCTAACTTGAACCCGGTTTGCTCTGACCAGTTTGTCTTCTTGATGATAAAACCCGGTTTAAACCTCCGGTTCTCCACTCCCTAACTCCGGTTCCACATTCCCAACACACCATATTACAAAGTATAGTCTCACTTGATGAAATTGAACATTACCTCACACTCTCCTATCACATCTCCTCCACTCTCTAGTTCCCCCGATATAACCCCAATCCCTTCCCGTCCTCCCATATCCGACTTATCTCATCCGATGGACTCGGCCCCGACTTCTTCGCCCCCTGTACGACCTCCTTCACCAGTGGCTTCATCACACCCGGCACCAACTCACCCCATGGTCACTCGCTCTCGCAACAACATCTCTAAACCGAATCCACGGTATGCTCTCACAACCTCCCTTAGTACTGATGTTGAACCTACTACTGTTACACAGGCCCTCTCTGATCCTAGATGGCGTCAGGCCATGTCTACTGAGTTTACTGCTTTATTGCGCAATGGCACCTGGGATTTGGTGCCTCCCACAACTTCCCAAAATGTTGGCTGCAAGTGGGTTTTCCGTATCAAACAGAAGCCGGATGGCTCTGTTGACAAATTTAAAGCTCTTCTTGTTGCCAAAGGCTTTCATCAGCGCCCTGGCATTGACTTCTTTGAGACGTTCAGTCCGGTTGTTAAACCCACCACTGTTCGCATTGTTCTCAGTCTTGCTGTCTCTCGGAATTGGCCTCTCCGACAGTTTGATGTGAACAATGCATTTCTTCATGGCTCCCTCACTGATGAAGTATATATGTCTCAACCTCCTGGCTTCTCTGATCCGACTCATCCTGACTATGTTTGCCAGCTCTGTAAGTCTATTTATGGCCTCAAACAGGCACCTCGCACCTGGTACAATGCTCTACGCTCCTTTCTCTTGTCTATTGGCTTTATGTGTACCAAGTCTGATGAGTCCCTCTTTGTTTATCATCACCACGGTGTTACTGCTTACTTCTTAGTATATGTTGATGACCTTATCTTAACCGGGAGTGATAACTCCTTCCTATCAAATATTGTACGACATCTTGCTGCGAAATTCTCTGTCAAAGATCTGGGTGAACTGTCATATTTCTTGGGGATTGAAGTCCTCCGAACTTCCCCCTCTTACTTCTTATCTCAGCACAAATATGTCACGGATCTTCTTGCTCGTCATCACATGCTTGAAGCCAAACCTGTTCTCACGCCTCTTGCTCAGGGTTCTAAACTTACTCTGCATGATGGTACGAAACCATGTGATGCCCGCATATATCAGCAAGTTTTGGGTAGCCTTCAATATCTGCTTCTCACCCGCCCTGACATTGCTTTCACAGTTAACAAGCTCTCTCAGTTTATACGTGCTCCAACTGAAACTCACTGGGGGCGCTGTTAAGCGTTTGCTTCGCTACCTTACTGGCACTCGGCATTATGCTCTTCATCTTCGTCGCAACAGTTCTCTATCTCTCCATAGCTACTCTGATGCTGACTGGGCAGGTAATCCGGATGACAGTACCTCCACGGGGGCGTTTATCGTGTTTCTTGGTTCTAATCCCATTTCCTGGAGCTCTCGCAAACAGAAAACGGTTGCTCGCTCCTCCACAGAAGCCGAATATCGAGTTGTTGCTTCGGCTGCTGCTGACATGCAATGGATTCGCTCTCTTCTATCTGAGTTAGCTGTCTCTATTCCCGCGACTCCCCCGGTCCTCTACTGTGATAATATTGGTGCAACATATCTCTGCTCAAACCCTGTGTTTCACTCTCGTATGAAACACATTGCTGTTGATTATCATTTTGTTCGTGATTTAGTTAAATCTGGCCTTCTTTGGGTTGCACATGTTTCCTCTACCGACCAGCTGGCTGATGCCTTAACAAAACCACTTTCTCGGCAACGATTACTACTTCTCATGTCCAAGATTGGCATCGTCAACCGCCTGCCATCTTGAGGGGGCGTATTAGGAATAATGTAGTGAGTGTATTGTATTGAGTTATACTTTTGTATCCCACATCGTATACTTAGTTCCTGTATATGTATTCTTAGTTGTATTTATACATCTATTCCTGATATATAAAAGTATCTTTGGATCATCTCAATAATTACATTTGATTCACATGAAAAAAAGAAAAAATTGGGTATGTGATAGAACTATCCTACTTGGTATGGTAGTCGTTGTTAGCAGGTCGAACATGGAAGTGAATGAAGACGACCTTTTTTCAGTACTGTATTGGTGGATGACAACTCTCATTTCTATATGATACGTGTGAATTTCAATTTGTAATTGTACAATCAATTATATTATATATCTTAACTATGCTACTAATTTGTGTAGGTAGAAATTATGTCAGAATGCCCTCTGTAACATATTCGGCCGATACATATGGTTTTGTCTTTAGCAAGTTAGGTAGATACATATTTTTTCGTCTTTAATCAGTTCGATAGATACATATCGTTCCTATTTTAACAATTGTGCTTTTATACGCCGAAATCTATTAGTTATTCTGATTATTACTACCTATTTAATTTTATTTGAAAAAAGAAAAAGAAAAATAAAAAACGAGTAAAGGGTCCATAAATATAGTGGGTAAAGTTTTTTTCTTTTATTGTGGCGTGAGAGAGAAATTTTTGTAGTGCGAATAGGAATGGGCTAAATTATTTGGTGGAGTCAAATACAAGTGAGCGCAGTGAGTGAAGGTGAAAGTGGCCGTGGAACCCCAATTCTGTCCAGATCCGCAAAAATGTCGACCGCCAGCTCCGAACCTGATTCATCTTCGGGCTCCATCGACCCGTTCTTCCACCTGATCCGAATCCTACCGTTTTCCTTCCTCCGCCCGCCGCGCCTCCGCCTGAAGCTGCCGACATTCACCCTCCCGTCCGCAATGACAGTCTACTCCCTCATCCTGCTCACCTACTTTATGGTTGTCTCCGGAATCGTCTACGACGTCATCGTCGAGCCTCCCGGCATCGGATCGACGCAGGACCGTTTCACCGGGTCGGTCAAACCGGTCGTCTTCCTCCCGGGCCGGGTCAACGGCCAGTACATCATCGAAGGCCTCTCCTCTGGGTTTATGTTCGTGCTTGGTGGCATTGGAATTGTTCTCTTGGATCTCGCTCTCGATAAGAATCGGGCAAAGAGTGTAAAGGTATCGTATGCTTCTGCGGGGGTTGCCTTCATCGTCATATCTTATGTTATGAGTATGCTGTTTATTCGCATTAAGATCCCTGCATATCTTCATTGAGGGATTTTTTTTTTCTTGTATAATTGCAGCAGGCTCAATTTTAGAATTTCAGAAACCCTTTTGTCTCGTTTTGCTCTGATTTTGAGAACGTAATTCTACCAATTAGAACGAGGAGAACTTTACCTGCAATTTATTTTGTAGTAATTCGTATTTCTTGAGTCTATTGTTGTGGATCACTTGGTTGGAATAGGATTGGGAATTACTGTGGCTTCTCAAGAGCTTAGATAAAAAGGTACTTGGCTTGTGGATAAACAAGTTAAATGAACAATCACATTGCCCAATAGTTTGGATTTGCAATGCAAGTATCATCCAAATGATAAATTTGAAAGAGAAAGAATTGTTTGGTTTTCTGCATCAATAAAGATTTTATGTGATGCATGCTCCTTGAAATCCTTGGCCTCCTGCTGGTGCACATAAAAGGGTTCTTTTGTTATGGGCTTCTCTCGGATATGATGCGTCTTACTCTTACATGATTCCTTATGAGGTTCTTAATAAAGTTGTTGGCATTGAGTTCTTTCGTAGATTAGATGGTTATAAGATATTTGGTATGGGCATTCAGTCTATTTCATGTGTCTGTTTTTGCTGAACGAATATGATACGAAAATGAGGGCGTTAATTAAGCTTCACATACGTTTTAGTCTTTTAGACACTGAGGATCACTAATGGACACTTATTATGGAGTTGAAAAGGAATCTTCTGTTATAATACTTTGTCTAGTCTCTTTTTTAATTATAAAGGCGGAAATACCATTTAATTTTACCCCCTTTTTCTCCGGATGTGATTTGGTAAGTCTTCTCAGCTGATTATGACTACCTTAGTATATAAGTTGCCGTTCTGATTTTGTTATATTACCTCGTTTTTTGGAAAACCTTTATACATCGTTTTGTTTGGTCCCATGATTTTTTCAACATATATTTTATACAAGTTTGCTTGGACCCTACGAACCTAATTAAACATGGTCATGCCTCTTTCTCTGTGCTCTCCAAATACTAGTTTTATGGTGAAGTTGAACAGACGATGATTACATTTGCTGGTATATGTGGATTTGTTATCAAGTGAATTAGCATATCCTCCCACAATTATGTGCATGTCGCAAGTGAAAAGAGAGCAGTTTCTTCTGAGATTGTGGGATTGTTCAATGTGACTGATTTATGACTGGCTTTCTTGTGTGGTTCCCGTAGGCGGAGTATAACTTGTTGAGTTACAGTGACATACAAGAATTTTAGCTCGTCAACATGTTAGAGGGATTGCTCTAAATTTTATCGGTTCCTCCATCAATTCTGAGGTGGCAATTTAAATCTCATACTTAAAAAGGGATAAAGATCCAATTATGAGGTGTGAAGGGAAACAGTTAAATTGTGAGCTGACTCAGTGAGTTAGCAACTGACACGATTAGGGTAGCATATATATTGGCACTTTACACTATGCATAGGAGAGAGCCCTGATCTGTTTTGGTGGTGGATAAGCTGACTTGGTAAATTGCTGTGGTAGAATTTGGGTTTTTGAGGATCTTGCGTGAAAGCTGTGCAAACTTTATCTAAAATCATCACTGGAATCGGGCGTGAAAGCACTGCTCTTTCCCGGAATGTGGGTGAATTCATTTGTGAAGCTCCATTCATTCAAAACTCTCTTCCCATGTTTTACTAAGTGAAGCTTTACCTCATACATATGCTACCCTCTTGCTATGCATATTCTATGCTTCACTTTCTTTTTATTTCAATGCCAAATTTTATGTGCTTCTTGTTGATTTTAAAGAGAATTATTTTTTCTTTGGAATATTCATTATGTTAGTTAGGGGACTCGAGCCCATAAAAGATTATAAAATACCCATTATGTTTTGGAGTTAAGATGCAGAGAGAAAAATAAGTGCAGTAAAGATACTAGAAGCATACCAACGTTTTGAATTCTAGTATTGTGTGGAGAAAACCCAATTTAACTTCAAAATGAATCCTGAAAATGCTGATATTATGATTTGAAGGACTAATCTAATCTTAGGCCTACTCCAACCAATACACTCTCACTAATAACCAGTAACAGTAATTGACATCTAAATGGAGAAATTCTAAAGAAATTACTCAAACGCACCAGCAAAACTACAAATATATCAAACAACTTTTAAATTCAGTGCATCAATGGACGTTCTAAACAACTGTAATGGATTCGAAACTTTGCTTTGTAATTCACATAATTTAATAGGAACAGTATTGTAAAAGATTCTAATTTCACCAATCTCTTCACTGATTAAAAATCCAATACATCAAATTGAAGGAAACATATATCTTTAACTGAAAGAAATGTGGAAGGACGGGTTTCGGCAGAGGTCCAAGAGGCGGTGGAGGAGGGACGATGAATGGTGAACTTCGTCTTATCATCAAAAATAGATTTTTCTTTCTGGAAAAATGTGGATTACGAGATTAACCAATACAACAAGTCGTAGGTAAAGCTAATTGAATCCAGTGACCGACCTCGGGTTACCTGTTAATCCAAAAATTAAGTACTTAAATTTATTGGTTGTAATTTCAAGTGTATTCATGCACCGAGTGTATTATAGAAGTACCCTATAATATATAAGCTAAATTTATGTCATTTTCACTTTCCCCTCTAATTTTATACTGCATAATTTGTAACTTTTTACCATGTTTGGTAAGTTCATAAGTTCCTTTCATTTTTTTTTAAAACACAAATAAGTTTTTCATTTCTAATTCTTTTTTTTATGCAAAATATATCAAATTATTCATCTTTTCAAGAACTTTAGTTTGATATCTATATCGAATATATTATAATAAGATATTTTATTTAAAAAAGTAGATTGTTTGTTGGTTAAATATTTAAGTTAGATCTGAGTGTTTATTTTTAATTGGATCATAGTATTTTGGTTTGAAGTGCAACTAAATCTTAGTATAATATCCCATATAAAAAATGTTAATTGAGTTTTTTCTTAAAAAAGATACTACAACTATTTTTATTAGCTTATTTTTAAATATTTTCTTTATTTAAGTAATGCATGATAGAAAAATCATTTTTAAAAAAATGAAAGGCATAACATTAATATTTATTTTATTAAATCATCAAATTCGATAGTATTTTTTACTCCATAACAAAAACATCTGTTATATTAGTCACGATAGTACAGGAGTTTTGAACACATGTATAATTTTATATATATATATATATATATATATATATATATATATATATTAAAATTATTATTGAAATTACTTTTAATTACTTATTCATATTTTTTATAATATAAAATTGTTGAAATTACCTTTTTAAGAAAAAATACTCTTTGCAACCTAATTATAACATTTGTTACAATGCGAATGTTTTTTTTCTTTTTTCTTTTTTTAATGTTAAATAACCTTAACTATATTTTTGTTACACTTTGCAACTTAAATACTTAGTCGACCAATAAACCTCCACTATGTCTTTTTTTACTCTTAACAAACTAAGTAATTTTTTTGTATTAACAATTTTTTATCTTTAAATAAATGAGCTATTTATAAAAAAAGATATAAAAATCATTTAAATGAATTACAGTAGCAAATAAAAATTCAAATATTTTGAAGATCTTATAGACGACTTATTATTTTAATTATCAAATACTCCCTTCGTCCCGGCCTAATTTGTCAACTTGCCATATTTATTTGTCCCATCCTGATTGTCCTAACCCATAAATGGCAAAATCTCTCACAATCTCCATCCTCAAAATCTCCACCTTTGAAAAAGTCAAAGATTCTACAAAATCTGTTTTTCTTTAGTCTCCATGCCCTGCCAAGGTTGGCAATTAGGCCGGGACGGAGGGAGTAACATTTAGAGTATTTTCTTTGATGTAAGAATTTATTTAAAAATAAGAAGCATTTAATTATATATGAGATCACTAAGTGAAATGTTCAAAATTACAAATAAGAATCTAATTTTAGAAAGAAAAGATTTTTAATCTATAATTATAACTAGGAAATTTATTGAGATCATTTAAAACAATAAAATAAAAGCAAGATCATAAATAAAAAAGTATAGAACTTTACATTATATATGAAATATCCAAACAAAATATTAATATTTCTTTAATTATATATTCCATGATTATATATATATATATATATATATATATATATATATATTATCAGCCATAATATAGACAATTATGAAATTGACACTTTCTCGCCTAAACATTTGGATATAATTTATAATTTCTTGGCATTTGGTAAGAATCAAACTTTATTTTACTTTTTAAAGTTGCAAATAGGTTTTTGTTTTAACTCACTTCTAATCTATTTTTAAGTATATCAAATAAATCAGTTTTTTTACGATGTTTAATTTGATATCCATATCATACATATAATGAGATATTATATTTACGTTGTTACTTCATTGATTATTTGAGTGTTTATTGTGCTTGCACTACATATTATTGGTTCGGAATACATCTAAAAATTAGTCAAATAATTCTCTTTACTTGATTATTCTATTAAAACCACAACTATTTAATTAATTTTATCTGACATGAATTTTCTCAAGTTTTCTTCGTTTATTACGTTGAGAGAAAAATCATGTATTAACAATTAAGCACGTACTTTATTAAATTAAAAACAAAAGTTAATATTTAATTATATCTACTTATTAGATTATAAAAATTTCATATATATATATATATATATATATATTGTAATAGTAACTTTGTTTATTAATCACGAGACGACAACTTTTACTTATATGTATAAATTATATATGATAATTAATCTTAAAATTATTTTTATTTTCTTATTCATATTTTATGTTTATATTTATTAATATTATTATTTTTATTAAGAATTACATTTTGCAACCTAATCAACAATTTTATACAAGTTGCATTATAAACTTCTTTTTTTTTTTTAAAAAAAAAAGTAAAGTTAAGTAACTTGAACTATATATATATATTTTTTTAGACTTTCCAACCTAACAATACTTTATCACATCAACCAATATCAATTATATATACATATTTTTTCACATTTTGTAATTTGAGTTTTTTTTTTTTTTTTTTACATTAACTAATAAATGTGTATCTATAAACGAATAAACTATTTCTAATATTAATGTATAATTAAATTATTTTAAAATTTTCATCATATATGTGAAAATATTAAGAAATATTGAAGAACTCATATTTTTGTTTTGTTATTCCAAACATTGAATAACTTTTCATTTTGTTATTTTTTTTAATATAGTATATTTTAAATCACCAAGTAAAATATAAAACTTGTAATTAATTTTTGTAAGTTAAGTAGTTATAGTTAGAATTCGAAACTTTATTTATATAAATTAAAATATTTAAAATATATTGAGAAAAATATAATAAACGTAATTTCTTATTATTTAATATATTTAGATAAGTTGATGTTTAGATATTTCTATTTGTTTGAACATTAAAAATTAATTAAACTATTTGTGGTTTGCATATAGGTAAGAGTGATACAGACACACTATATGTGTCGATAAGAAAGGGTGACTTGAAAAACATATATATATTTTTTTTCATATTTATTATTATATCTTAATATAAATTACACAATGTGTGTGTGTGTGAAGTAAATTATATCAAAATCATTTCTTACGTGGGAGAAACTTATTTTTACATTACTTCTATATTTTTCTAGGTGTAATCTAAATTTTAAAAATATTTATTTCACTGGGATACAACGATCATATTTTTAAGCATTCAATCATGTCATATTTAGAATTAACTTCCGTGCATCACACGAGAGTAATACTAATATTAAATAAAGTTGGCACCATGAATGAGAAATATTAGCACATGTGGCGGGTCAAAATATTTGTTAAAGGGTGACCAAACCTTTGACTACAATTCACCAAAACTAGTAATACATATAGACAAAAACTTGTGTGCACAAGGTGCACTATAAGCTTAGTGTGCATCACAATATTGTATGAGCAAATCAACCATACTGTATCAATCAGTAAATTAATCATACTATATGAGTAAATCAACCATACTGTATGAGTAATTCAATCATACCTTAACCATACTGTATGAGTAAATCAACCATACCTTAAGTGCACGAAAAAATACTGTATGAGTAGTAACCATAGTACTATTGTGCACATGGTGCACCCAAACCCCACTCATACATATATTACACAAATTTAATGTCATAAATGAGAGAGCAACACCTATGACTGGTTAAAATCTTAGTCAAAGTGCTGATCAAACCTGTAACCATAATTGACCAAATTTAATAGTAAGTTCAGTTATATGACAGAAAGACGAGGAAGTTAATAAAAAAGAAATTGAAGAAAAAGAATAAATTAAGGAATAAGAGGAGCAAGGACGAAATTCTCAAAATAAGAAAAAAAAATCCTCCTATTATACTAAATAGGAGCGTCCCCATTTTAGAGCTAGATACATGTCTTATACATAATGATTTTCTTTAAAAAGACAAAGTAGTATAGCTCAAGTGGCAGAGCATCTACTATCTAGGCCTTTGGTCCTGGGTTCGAGTCATCGTGGGGGGAGGGGAGGGTTTTTCTTTCTTTCTTAGATTAGGAAAAAAAATAAAAAAAATAAAAATGATTTTCTTTAAAAAATACGTGTTGACTTCACCAATTTTGTCAAAAAATTTCTTTTTCTTCTTTCAGTAAATTATGAAAGAAACAAGTCCTTTTCACAATTTTAGGACAACCACGTCCGTTTCACCACGACTCTATCTAAAACACAAATGTTCCTTCACGAATTACTCTACAACTGCCTTAGACTTTTAGGTTTATGATTCTTTACCAATTACGGTGGTTAATTTAATTCTAAATTTCATGTTTCATCTTATTGTGTTCATGATTTTCTTTAAAAAATACGTGTTGACTTCACCAATTTTGTCAAAAAATTTCTTTTTCTTCTTTCAGTAAATTATGAAAGAAACAAGTCCTTTTCACAATTTTAGGACAACCACGTCCGTTTCACCACGACTCTATCTAAAACACAAATGTTCCTTCACGAATTACTCTACAACTGCCTTAGACTTTTAGGTTTATGATTCTTTACCAATTACGGTGGTTAATTTAATTCTAAATTTCATGTTTCATCTTATTGTGTTCTCTTGATCGAAATGATTTTATTCCCGGTGTTCTCCGGTTTCATGCTCCGAGTTCATGGCGGTCTTCTCTAGGTTTGATCGCTTTTATTTATCAGATTTGTTTCATGATTTCATTATCCGCGTTTATGGCGGTTTTAACCGATTTTGATTGCGTTTTCTTGCTCGGACTTGTTTCATGATTTCATTACCAGTCATCTCCCTCCGACGATGAAGCGTTTTCTTCATTGATTCTCCCTTCGGTGGTGCTCGAGAGGGTTGATGACATCTATTGGGGTTTGATCGCATGCTTTTGTCTTGGAAATTAGTTTCATGATCTTTGGTATTTTTAGTTTTATAGTATGATAAAGCACAATCCGGTAACCACACAATTAAACGGAAATCTATGTAAACAATATAAGAACACACAAGAATTACGTGGTTCGATCCGGAGATCTACGTCCACGGGCAGGAAACGGCAATCGCCGAGGTGTTTCTCTTTACTCGAACGCGGAGTTTACAGTGCGTGTTACAAAATGCAAAGTGCGAACCCCAATTCAGAGTTCTTTTCACCTATTTATACTACTAAACCAAAACCCTAACTAAATCCCTATAATCTTGCCCACCAAATCTGCATGGCAGTTGGGAAAAGGTCATGGCCTTGATTCGCGGAACAGATTTGATTCGCTAAACAGAATGCGTGTTGCTCGGTCTGCTGGGCCTGGGCCTTTGTGCTTGCTGGCGCGCTTGCTGGGCCTGGGCTCAGGTTTGTGCATGCTGGGCCTCGCTGTTAGCCCGGCCTGAGCTGATCGGGTTGGTGACCCGACCCGAGCTGATCGGGTTATCCCTATCAGATGCCCCCCCCCCAGCCGGAGCGAGGTAGGAGCTTCGGTTGTCACCGGGGTGGAACCGTAAGGAAGGAAAACCGGGGTCTCTGGCAGGCCGAAGTGTTTATGCGTGACTGAGTCTGTCCGCGCCCCAGGGACTCTGCGGAGCAGTCAATGGACGTAGTGCCGAGTTGGGCCGAAGTGCACGGGACATATGATGAGATATCGAATTCTCCAGACGCAAAAAATGCGTTGGAAGTATATGACAGTCTGGCCGAGGTGGAAGGTACACCGGAGTGAGAAGTTTGGCCGAAATGGGAGGAGCACCGGAGTGTGGTAGCATGACCGAGGTGGAAGGTACACCGGAGTGTATCTTGAATCTTCCTGAGGAAGGGTGAGGGGGATGTGATTGGCGGCGCCATAATGAGAGAGAGAGACGTGAAGTGACACGCTCTGCGAGTTCCAAGGCAGCTGTTCCCCACGCGCCTCGGTAACTGTAAAGCGCGTGAAGAGCACGCCTAAATCTCCATCACTGAATTTGAATAGGCTGCATCAGAGCCGTCGGTTTTTTTGCATTTATATTGGGAATAACTGCACAGTAACTTTTCATCTTCTCCATTGCAATTCATCTGTTTAGAAAGCGGGAAAAAGAGGAAATCTGCGCTTGTGATTCAACAGAGATAAAAAATTTCTCAAATCCACACTTTCGAATTCAAACCAAGTAAGTATGTCATCCTCTTCATCTTCTTCATCTTCTGCCCCATCTTCGGCCTCGATCAAAGTAGTAGGAGGCTCAGATAAACCGTTAGATATCCCCCCCATCATATATCATCCCGGAGAGGGATGATATTAGAACCATAGACAGAGTTGATGGTTTAGAGTGCAACACTATGATGGTATCATTTTATGAATGCCCGGTGGTGGAGCTTGAGGTGTCGTCCATAGCGTTACGGATGTCGCGGGAGCAACTTGAGAGGGAACTCCTATCATTTTATCTTCCCTTCGACCTTGATTACATAATTCCTACCCCCGTGGATAGGGCCTGTTGCCCACCGCAGGGGTTTATGACCGTATATATCGACTCCCTTAGAGTAGGGTTGAGATTGCCGCTGTGGGGCATTGTCGTAGAGTTGTTAAAATACTACGGTATTGCCCTCTGCCAGTTAGCGCCGAACGCGGTGAGGCAGCTGGTAGGATTCACTGTAGTTAGTAAACAGGCCGGAATAGAGCCAACTGTAGAGCTTTTTAGGTTTTTCTACCAGTTAAAGAACTTCGGGAAGTCCAAGGGGTGGTATTCCTTTAGTCCCCGAGCCCGAGGAGGGTTCAAGGTTCAAAACCCGAGCAAAGTAGAGGGGTGGAAGGAGAAGTTCATATTTGTTAGGAATAAGATAGCTCTCCCGAAGTGGAGGAGTGACGAGGTGCAGGATACCGCCCCTGTGGAGAATCCGGGGGCCGAAGTGAGGCACATATTCCTGCAAGTGGGGACTTTCCAAACCCTCTGTTCCGAGGAGGAACTGGAGAAGGCTGGGCTTAGCCCATATTATTCAGGAAATGGAGATGCCGAAGAGGGTAGGACTATTATTCTGTCATAAGTTGCATATAATATAACAATATCAATCTCTGAATGTGTGTTTGTCATGTGCAGTGGGCAAGTTCAAGAGCGCTGCTAGGAAAAGCACCGAAGCCAGCTCGGGGGGCCGAGGTGATAGCTCCAAAACTCCGGAGCTGCAGAGAGTATCAGCTGGGGGTAGCCACAGGGCGGACCCTGAAGACACCATTCCCCTCTCGGGGCTGACCCCGAGCACCAAGAGAAGGATTACCTCACCGACGACTCCACCTCCTCCGAAAAAACTGCACGTGACCCCGGCTCACGAGGTATAATCGTAAATGACTTCGTTATTTTCTGCACAGACCTATTATAACAGCAAGTCAATGTAGGGGCAAGGAGTAGAGGTGTCGGCTGCGGGGGCCGAACTTGAGAAGCTGTTGGAGCCTGTCCGCGGGCTGGTGGGCAGGCTGGAGAAGGAATCCTGCCAAGGCAGGATTGCCGAGCTGGAAGCCGAGGTGGCTAAGCTGAGGGCCGGCTTCGCGGAGGCTCAAAAGGGGGTCAAAGCAGCTCGGGACCGGGCAGCGGTTGCCGAGAGAGAGACGGCCAGACTGCGCGAGCAGGCCGTCGAGGTTGCCAGTGTAAAAGGTGACCTCTATGCAGCCCGGGAGGAGCTGAATAAGGTCGTCTCGGGTCAGGGAGCTGTGCTGGAAGCGTTCGCCGAGAAGCTGATGCAAACCGGGACATTTCTGCAGTTCCTGAGCACTTTCGTGGCTGCGGGTGATACGGCCACTCGAAGCGAGCTGCTGGAAATGGTTCACGATAAATACCCGGAGGTCAACGTTTATGACGGCTTCGGGTATGACTATGACGCGGTCGGGAATGAAGATGGCGCATACTTTGATGCGCTGACGAAGGCCCCGAAGTGGCCATTGATCGAGGCCCTGGCGAAGGCGAACACAATCCTTACTCCTGCCATCATAAAACAGTGCAACGAGGACCAGGATAAGGACTTCCTTAGCTTCCGCAACGGCTTCTATGTACGGGAGCTAAGGGACCGAGCTCCCATTCCCCGCCCGGAGGCCATCATTCCTTCTGCTCAGATTGAAGGCCCCAGCAAGGTAGCTGAGGGTCCAAGTGATGTTGTGGAGGCCTCGGGAGGAAAAGAAGCCAACCCTACCCCCGGAGAGGTCAGTGACCTCCCGACTCATGAGCAGAATGTAGAGTAGATAAGCATGTATATAGGATATCATGCAATCACTTGCTTTGTAAAGAGAAACCCGAGCTGTCTTCTCTTGTAATGAAAAATCTTCTTTTATATGAATAATAAATGCTATTTCTCTCTTATCTACGCAATGTATGAGTAATAACAAAGTCTGAGATAACCGAGGTGTCTCCCTTGCCAGGAAAACATTGAAAACCCGTATGAGGTAATAAAGCAACTCAACTCATCAATAGTCTGGCTGCAGAAAGAGCGAGATATGTTGATGTTGCATGAAGTCCCCCGACTGTCAAGGAACCTTGCCTTAATGGAGAAAAGATACGCCAAGGTGGAGAGCTCATGGAAAGAATCCGCACAACAAACGAAACAGTACAAAGCACACTGTGTTGTAAAGGATCTTGAATTAGAACAACTTCGCATCAACCAGCAAGAGTGTGAGCATCTCCTCGTAGACAGCGGACGACTATCAGTGAAAGATGCAGAAGCCCGGAGGGCTGAGGTTCGTGAAGACATCCAACGGCGGAGTGAACGAGGTGAGGCGAATGATCCTGAGATCATAAGGGGCCGGCTGGTGCTAGGATTTCTGGTAGAGCTTGAAAAGAAAATCAAGGCTCGGAATGAAGCTTTGAACATTGCCGAGCAAAGTGAACCAGAGCCCAGCCGTAAACAGAGACGTCGGGGCAAGAGCACAAAGCCTGATATCCCCCAAGAACCGGAAAGGACTCACGCCGGGGAACCAGAGACTAGTGGACCGGCAGTTATGGCACTGGCCAAGGAGATCGACGAAATGCCAGCTGCAGAGTGGGATGCTGTAGAATGGGCCAACACTCGGGAGAGAGAAAGGAGGAAAAGCTCAACTCCGCAGAAAACAGCAAATCCTCTTCGTCACAAGACAAGGGAAGGTACTGAGAAAACCCCCGAGGTGATGGATCCTCTGGTGCCACTAGAATGGGGCCATGCAGAATGGGCCAGCATGTCAGGGCCAAGAACAAGAACTGAGCCCGCTGTAGGTGACCGGGGTCACCAAACGATGAGTCATCGCCGGAGCCGAAGTGAAACCGAGCACCGTCGGAACGTGCAAGAACCATCCCGGAGGACGGGACATTCTCAATCAGAGACAAGACGACGTGGTTTCGGGTATTGGCTCGGAGAAGGCTCCGGAAAAAAATAGATAATAACGTAGTGAATCTTTAGCAAGATTTTTGTTGTATTAGTTAGGAAAACTGTTTGATGTTGTATTATTTTGGAAATAATAAAACCGTTATAGTGTATATATGCGAGTGTAAAGAAAGCAACGAGTTATCAATGACTTGTACCGGGTGTTCGGGAACACAGTAAAAATTATTAACTGTTTCGATTGTTAACTACTTAGTTGAGTGTTCGGAAACACAGTATGAATAAATTACTCCCCGGACGGACCAGGCGGGAGTAACGTCTCCCCGGACGGATCAGGCGGGAGTAACGTCTCCCCGGACGGATCAGGCGGGAGAGAACACTTCTCCGGTTAAACAGACGAGAAGGTGATATGAGTCCGGGGACTTAATGTTAATCTCCTCGGGCGGACCGAGGGATAATTGTAATGGTCCGGAGACTAATATCAATAATGTGATATCGTTAGGGCGTCCCCGTAACGTAAAGAAAAACACAACGAGGTGCATGAACCGAAAAGTTTTATTCAGTGATAAATGCCGGAGCAAATTCAAAAGTAGAAAGAGAAATAACAACTATAAAGGAAATTAAAGGAAAGATAGTACTTGCGATGTGGCTTTTACAGATAGAAGCGTCTCAAGTTTGTGACGTGCCAACTTCGGGGGATCGGGGTCCCATTGATATGTTCAAGCTGATAGGAGCCGGAGTCGTGTACAGCAATGACGCGGTAGGGGCCTTCCCAAGAAGCGTGCAATTTCCCTTCGGGGGCAGCTTTGCTGGCTGAGTTGAGCCGAAGAACTAAGTCCCCGACATTGAATTGAGTACCTCGGACCCGGAGGCTATGATACCGGGCTGCTTGTTGTTTGCATTTGGCCTGCTGAATGAATGATTGTTCACGGCGATTTTCCAGCTCATCTAAATTTGCCCGGAGAGCATCGTCATTATCCTCGGGAACCAATGTGAGGAGTCGGGGACTCGGCACACTGATTTCGGCAGGAATTACGGCTTCAGAACCGAAAGTCAGACTGTAAGGAGTCTCCCCGGTGGATGTATGCGGTGTTGTGCGATAAGCCCAGAGGACTTGTGGAAGGTTTTCAGCCCAGAGACCTTTGGCGTTATCCAGGCGCTTCTTTATTCCTGTGAGAAGTGTCCGATTGGTAACCTCAACCTGCCCGTTGGCTTGAGGGTGATCCACCGAAGTGAAAATCTGTTTGATGTGGAGCTCTTCACACCATGAGCGGAATGGATCATTGGCAAACTGTTTACCATTGTCCGAGATGATAGTGCTCGGGATGCCGAAGCGACAAACAATATTGCGCCATACGAATTTCAATATATTTTGACCAGTAATGGCTGTAAGTGGTTCGGCCTCGACCCACTTAGTGAAATAGTCCACGGCGACGACCAGGAATTTCAACCCGCCTGGAGCAACGGGGAAGGGTCCAACAATATCAATACCCCATTGAATAAACGGCCATGCACCTTGGATTCCGGTGAGCTCGGTCTGTGGCAAATGCTTTACCCGGGAGTGTTGCTGACACTTGCTGCATCTAGTCACTAAGTCGTGAGCATCGTTGAACAGGGTAGGCCAATAGTATCCCCAGCGGAGAACTTTTTTTGCTAAAGTCCGGGAACCGATATGGCTTGCGCAGGCCCCTTCGTGAACCTCCCGCAGAACTTGAATGGCCTCGGCAGGGGCGAGGCACCGGAGATTCGGTTGTAGGTACGATTGTCGATATAGAACTCCATTATGAAGGGAGTATTTGGGAGCTTTGAGTACAACTTGCCGAGCTCGTGGCTTGTCAGTGGGCAGAATCCCATCTCGGAGATACTGAATGATCGGAGTCATCCAGTTCGGATCACCGTCGGTCAGTACCGAAACTGTAGCCTCATGAATTGCTGGATGGGAGAGGTCTTCGACCATGATATCCGGAGATATATTAGTTTGGACCGCGGAGGCCAACTTGCTGAGTGCGTCTGCCCTGGAATTCTGAGCACGCGGGATTTTCCGGATAACAACTGCATCAAAAGTTGACATGAGTTTGAGTGCTAGAGAGCGATACCTGACCATTGTTTCTTCCTTGGCGAGATAAGTCCCCTGAATTTGCTTGGACACGATCTCGGAGTCCGTGAAGAGCTCTAGGTGACGAGCACCTAAAGATTGAGCGAGCCGGAGCCCGGCGAGGACGGCCTCGTATTCCGCTTCATTGTTAGTCACCTTAAATTTAAATCTGATGACATATTTAACCTCAACCCCCTCAGGGTCGATGAGAAGTAGTCCGGCGCCACTTCCTCGGACCGTGGATGCTCCATCCACGAACAGTTGCCACTTCCGGGGTGAAGGAGCATGGGTGACGTGGTGCTGTGTGTCATTGTCTGCGGGGGACTCATGATTGTCTGCCGGGGCTTCGGCCAGGAAGTCGGCAAGTGCTTGACCCTTAATTGCTTGGCGGGGGAGAAACTGGATGTCATATTCGCCCAACTCAATGACCCACTTGGCGAGGCGCCCAGACACCTCGGGTTTCACAAGGATCTGGCGTATAGGGTGATTAGTCAAGACTCGTATTTCACGTCCTTGGAAGTATGGGCGAAGTCGCCGAGCTGCCATAACAAGGGCCAAAGCTATTTTTTCTAGCACGGAATATCGCGTCTCAGCTCCATGAAGCACCCGGCTTGCAAAATACACGGGATGTTGAACCCCCTCCACTTCTCGCACAAGAGCGGCGCTGACAGCCTCCTCGGCGGAAGCCAGATATAAGTACAGCGGCTCTCCGGGGAGAGGAACTGACAAGGTCGGCAGCTGCTGTATATGACGTTTCAAGGCCTCGAAGGCCTCGGTGCACTCTGGAGTCCACTCAAAGGACTTCGCTTGTCTCAGGATTCGAAAAAATGGGAGCTGGCGCTCCGCTGCTTTTGATAGGAATCTGTTTAAGGCCGTCAAACTACCTGTGAGGCGTTGAACATCCCTGAACGTTTTCGGTGGCTGCAGATCTAATACATCACGGAGTTTTGCCGGATTGGCCTGCAGGCCGTTTTGCGAAACCATGTACCCGAGAAACTTCCCGGAGCCAACACCGAAGGTGCATTTTGCTGGATTGAGTCGCAAGTTATAGCGCCGCAGGGTGCGCAATGTTTCAGCAATGTCCCGCACACATGAAGGATGGGTGGAGCTTTTGATGACCAAGTCATCGACGTAAACCTCAACATTACGACCTATCTGGTCGTGGAAGACAAAGTCCATTAGCCGCTGATAGGTGGCTCCAGCATTCTTGAGCCCAAAGGGCAGTTTCTTAAAAGCGAAGCACCCAAAGGCAGTGATAAACGCCGTTTTGAGGGCGTCCTGTGGATCCATAAAAATCTGATGGTAGCCCTTGTACAGATCCAGGAAACAAAGCGCCACGTACCCCGTAATGGCCTCGGCCTTTTGGTCGATGGAGGGCAGAGGATAGCAGTCTTTCGGACAGTGCTTATTGAGATCGGAAAAATCAACACACATCCGCCATGCCCCACTGGTTTTTGTTACCATTACCGGGTTGGATAACCAAGAGGGGTAGAATACCTCGAACAAGATGTCCGCATCTAGGAGTTGTTTCACCTCAACTCGAATGGCTTCATTTCGCTCCGGAGCGAATTTCCTCTGTTTCTGTTGGATTGGCTTTACGCTGGGGTCGATGTTCAGCTTGTGAGTAATCACTTCGGGAGAAACCCCAGGCATATCTAGAGGAGACCATGCAAAAACATCAGAATATTCTCGCAGGGTCTGAATAATGGCCTGATGCAGCCATGGTACATCCACAGCGCCTACAGTGACTGTCTGGTCCGGCTTAGACGGATCTAGTGGGACTTGAGCAGTAGCATCCCCCAATGGGGCACTTCCCCGAGGTTCTGGGGCCGGTGATGTCACCTGGAGCTGCTGTTTGGGAGGGACCTTAGCAGTCTTTTTGAGTGCTACGTACATACACTCCTTTGAGACCCTTTGACTTCCGCGGATAGCCACTTCACCATGCGAAGTAGGAAACTTGAGCGCGAGGTGATACGTGGAGCATATGGCCTTTGCCGGGGTGAGCCAGTCTCGGCCCAATATCATGTTATATGGTGATGGAGAATTCACCACGTAAAAGTCCACGAAGATAGTTTTTATCTTCGGATAAGTCCCCAAAGACGCTGGGAGAGTGATGATACCTTCCGGCCGGACTTCACCCTGAGTGAAAGTCTGTAGTGGCCCGGGGGCCGGTCGAAGTTGGTCTCGGGAAATCCCCATCCTCTCGAAACAGTCTGCAAATATAACACTTACCGCGGCCCCGTTATCCACGAAGACTCGCCGTACTGTTATGTTGGCTACAGTCATGTCAATGACAATAGCGTCTGTGTGAGGTGTTATCTCCGGAACCGGGTCCCTGTCCGTAAAGCTGACAGTTTCGGACTGATGGAGGCGTTTATGATGCGGCTCCTCGGGAGGAGGACGTCGAGCTTCTGCCTTTAAGGCATGTCGGGAAGCCCCGGTGGGCAAGGCTCCATATATCACGTTTATCACGTGAGGAGGTGCGTTGTCCTCGGGTCCCCCCGGAGGAGGAGGTGGAAGTGGGAGACGTGGTTGCTGGCGATTACCAGAATCTTGCCGTGCGTAGTTATTTGGCCCCGGCCGATTGTTCTGCCATGGTGGCCGATTTTGTTGAGCGCCTCGGTCGTGATAACCTCCGCGGTTGTGGGACGAACCCCCATTGTGGTTTGTCCGAGGTTGGTCTCCGGTTCGCGCGACGTATTGCCGCAAGAGACCCTTCTTGAGGCATTCTTCAATCTCCTTACTAAGTTCCCGGCACTCCTCTGTCTCGTGCCCATGGTCTCGGTGGTACGAACACCACTTTCCACGGTTCCTCTTTTCAGGTGGTGCAATCATCCGCGGACAAGGTCGCAGATCGTTCTTGTGGATTGAAAGGATCTCAGCTCGTGACTTCGTCAACGGGGTCAATTGCGGAATTTCACTTCGGGTTTCTAAGCGCCCCGGTGTCAAGCGGGAAAATGCACTAGGTCGAGCACTAGGCCCGGCTTGAGCCTTGTCAGATTGCCTTTTGCTAGCGTGTTTCTCACGCTTCTGGCGAGTCTGCTCCTCGGCCTTAGCAAATTTGCATACTGTTTTGAACAGTGCTCGAGTTGTGACCGGAGTGTTCCGAGCTAATTCGGTGTGTAGTGCTCCGGGGCGGAGTCCATTCATGAAAGCGTTGATGGCCACATCATCGGGGTAATTTCCGACCTTGAGGCTTACCGCTGTAAAACGGTCCAGAAATTGGGTAACGGTTTCACCGTCCCGTTGTTCCATATTCATGACGTCGGCCAGGGTGGCCATGGGCTTCGCCCGTGCTTCGAACCGCGCCCAAAAGTGCTCGGCGAGCTCTCTGAAGGAGGATACGCTGTCACGCGGGAGTGAATCAAACCAAACCCGAGCTTCATCCTGTAAGTACTCAGGGAAAATTTTGCAATACTGGAGGGATGTGATGCTATCATGGCTGAGCATGCTGTGCCGAAAAGCCCCAAGAAAATTGGCCGGATCTCCTGTGCCATTGTAAGGAGGTATGGCTGGCCGTTTAAACCCTTCGGGAAGGGAAGTGGCAATGATTTCCTGGGAGAACGGCGTGATGATCTCTCTATTGGCGTCAAGGCCCAGGATTCTATCCAGTTCAACGTTACGTTGAACTCGCTCATACTCTTGAAGATCCAGAGCATGAGGATTTGCATAGCGAACTCTCTTGGTCGCATTAAGTGGACGGCGGCGATCCACATCAGCGGGTTCCTCATTACGAGGTCGTGATTCATTAGAACTCCCCTGGTCCTCGGAAGAACCAGGTCGTTCCCGTCGTCGATCCTGGCGACCGCGGTGTCCCGGGTCCTGCTGATCGCGTGAGCGGGGTGGAGGCACCACGGGATTAGCATTATGGCCGGCAGGCCCCACGGCTGGCCCCGCGGGACGTAAGCGATTAACTGCCCAATCTTGAAGGACATGTGCATGCTCTTGCAAGAAATCTTGAAGCAGTTCTGGGGTGATTTGAATGTTTACCGGTGGTTGAGCAGCAGCAATATTAGGGTTTTGCTGGTCTTGAGGGGGTGGAGGATTTTGATTACCCTGATGATTGGATGTACTCCCTGCCGGCAATTGCCTTGGCGGCACAACTTGATCCACGGGTGGATCTTGGTCAGATTGATCCCCGCGGCGAGCTTGATTCAAACGAGTCGTCACCATGATTAAGAATTACGTCAAAAATTGTTGGTTAGCGCGTTCAAAAAACTGCCTTGTCGTTCCCACAGACGGCGCCAATTTGATAAAGCACAATCCGGTAACCACACAATTAAACGGAAATCTATGTAAACAATATAAGAACACACAAGAATTACGTGGTTCGATCCGGAGATCTACGTCCACGGGCAGGAAACGGCAATCGCCGAGGTGTTTCTCTTTACTCGAACGCGGAGTTTACAGTGCGTGTTACAAAATGCAAAGTGCGAACCCTAATTCAGAGTTCTTTTCACCTATTTATACTACTAAACCAAAACCCTAACTAAATCCCTATGATCTTGCCCACCAAATCTGCATGGCAGTTGGGAAAAGGTCATGGCCTTGATTCGCGGAACAGATTTGATTCGCTAAACAGAATGCGTGTTGCTGGGTCTGCTGGGCCTGGGCCTTTAGTCCCCACTTGCAGGAATATGTGCCTCACTTCGGCCCCCGGATTCTCCACAGGGGCGGTATCCTGCACCTCGTCACTCCTCCACTTCGGGAGAGCTATCTTATTCCTAACAAATATGAACTTCTCCTTCCACCCCTCTACTTTGCTCGGGTTTTGAACCTTGAACCCTCCTCGGGCTCGGGGACTAAAGGAATACCACCCCTTGGACTTCCCGAAGTTCTTTAACTGGTAGAAAAACCTAAAAAGCTCTACAGTTGGCTCTATTCCGGCCTGTTTACTAACTACAGTGAATCCTACCAGCTGCCTCACCGCGTTCGGCGCTAACTGGCAGAGGGCAATACCGTAGTATTTTAACAACTCTACGACAATGCCCCACAGCGGCAATCTCAACCCTACTCTAAGGGAGTCGATATATACGGTCATAAACCCCTGCGGTGGGCAACAGGCCCTATCCACGGGGGTAGGAATTATGTAATCAAGGTCGACGGGAAGATAAAATGATGGGAGTTCCCTCTCAAGTTGCTCCCGCGACATCCGTAACGCTATGGACGACACCTCAAGCTCCACCACCGGGCATTCATAAAACGATACCATCATCGTGTTGCACTCTAAACCATCAACTCTGTCTATGGTTCTAATATCATCCCTCTCCGGGATGATATATGATAGGGGAGGGATATCTAACGGTTTATCTGAGCCTCCTACTACGTTGATCGAGGCCGAAGATGGGGCAGAAGATGAAGAAGATGAAGAGGATGACATACTTACTTGGTTTGAATTCGAAAGTGTGGATTTGAGAAATTTTTGATCTCTGTTGAATCACAAGCGCAGATTTCCTCTTTTTCCCGCTTTCTAAACAGATGAATTGCAATGGAGAAGATGAAAAGTTACTGTGCAGTTATTCCCAATATAAATGCAAAAAAACCGACGGCTCTGATGCAGCCTATTCAAATTCAGTGATGGAGATTTAGGCGTGCTCTTCACGCGCTTTACAGTTACCGAGGCGCGTGGGGAACAGCTGCCTTGGAACTCGCAGAGCGTGTCACTTCACGTCTCTCTCTCTCAATATGGCGCCGCCAATCACATCACCCTCACCCTTCCTCAGGAAGATTCAAGATACACTCCGGTGTACCTTCCACCTCGGTCATGCTACCACACTCCGGTGCTCCTCCCATTTCGGCCAAACTTCTCACTCCGGTGTACCTTCCACCTCGGCCAGACTGTCATATACTTCCAACGCGTTTTTTGCGTCTGGAGAATTCGATATCTCATCATACGTCCCGTGCACTTCGGCCCAACTCGGCACTACGTCCATTGACTGCTCCGCAGAGTCCCTGGGGCGCGGACAGACTCAGTCACGCATAAACACTTCGGCCTGCCAGAGACCCCGGTTTTCCTTCCTTACGGTTCCACCCCGGTGACAACCGAAGCTCCTACCTCGCTCCGGCTGGGGGGGGGGGCATCTGATAGGGATAACCCGATCAGCTCGGGTCGGGTCACCAACCCGATCAGCTCAGGCCGGGCTAACAGCGAGGCCCAGCATGCACAAACCTGAGCCCAGGCCCAGCAAGCGCGCCAGCAAGCACAAAGGCCCAGGCCCAGCAGACCCAGCAACACGCATTCTGTTTAGCGAATCAAATCTGTTCCGCGAATCAAGGCCATGACCTTTTCCCAACTGCCATGCAGATTTGGTGGGTAAGATTATAGGGATTTAGTTAGGGTTTTGGTTTAGTAGTATAAATAGGTGAAAAGAACTCTGAATTGGGGTTCGCACTTTGCATTTTGTAACACGCACTGTAAACTCCGCGTTCGAGTAAAGAGAAACACCTCGGCGATTGCCGTTTCCTGCCCGTGGACGTAGATCTCCGGATCGAACCACGTAATTCTTGTGTGTTCTTATATTGTTTACATAGATTTCCGTTTAATTGTGTGGTTACCGGATTGTGCTTTATCATAGTATGAAGATGACAATACTCACTCTTTCTGTGCAGAGTTTGGTGGTTTGATAAATTTGTTTTCTTCTCTCCATGCTTTGGGTGATAAATATTGAAAGGTGGTGGCTAATGCCACCACATAAGTTTTTAAGTACATAATTTTACATGGGACAAAAACAATCTCGAGATAAATAACTAAGTTGTCCTTTTCTGTTAATAAAATAATTAAAGACACTACTAAATTTTCTAAGTAAACCACATTGTTTTTACTTTTTAATAAAATAATTTGTTAAAAAATATGTCTTATAACTTATATTTATATATATTCTTTTCTTATTCCCCTTCTTCATTCACACTCACGCTTTCTCTTCATAAACTCTATTATTCATCCACCTACGTGAAAGATAACTAATTCAATTGAAAATTGATAATGGACAATACAAAGTCCAAAAGTATGAATAATGTAAATCATTTTGTACATATTTATGGCTCAAATTCATATATTTGGTGTTTTATATATGTTACTCGACAAACGTCATTCACAAAATCCATTCTGAAATTTATTACCTCTATTTGGAAAATACAGTTCGAACGTAGTTTGTCTCTGGAATACACAATACAAACATTACATATCATGTTCGTATCCATTTTTCGAACCCTTTTGTTGTTATTGTTCCAAATACATGTCTCTAACAACTGTCTATATGTTCATATTACTGAATTCAAACATCTCATCAATTGTACAAAATATACTTTTAGAATAAGTTCCTCGATGTTCGCTTCTGAAATTTATTGACTCTTTTCGGAAACAACAGTCATGACGTAGAACTGTTCTCTAAAATATAAACTCGAAAAATGCATATTATGTTCGTAATCGATTTTCCGAACCCTTTGGTCGTTGTTCGGAATACATGTTCTGAACAACTGCCTATACGTTCATAATACTGAATTCGAATATGTCACTAATAATACAAAATATACTTTCTGAATATTTTCCTTGATGTTCGCTTCTAAAATTTATTGACTCCTTTCGGAAACTATAGTCAGACCGTAGAACTGATCTCTGGAATATACAACTCGAAAACTGCATATCGTAGTTCTTTTCTTAGAGAATGGGCTGAGTTGCACGAACAACGAGATGCATTAAAGATAGAAATGTTTACTTTTGTTTTATTAATACTATAATCTTTTGTTTTTATTACTTTTTTGGAATTATTTTTATTTTGATTACTTTATTATTAGTTATAGTAGTAGCAAGGATAAAATGAGAACTTATTGTGGTGTATAAAAAAAATAAGAGTAATTTAATTATTAGAATGTGGTGTCTTTAGTAATTGTGGCGTACTTAAAAACTTATGTTGTGGCATTAACCGCCGCCATATTGAAAATCCATATAAACATAAAAGCAGAGAAGCTCTGATAACTACTGATTTTGAAGATGTCTATGTCGACCTGAATTGTTCACTTGTAGCAGAGAACCTTGTTTTGGATTCTCTGTTCCATTTTCTCCTTTTACACATTTGTTGGTTTACTACATCTTATTCTGATAAATATGATTTGTTTTCACCCTCAGAAGAAACGTTGAGTCTGATGTCGAAGAAGATGTTGTCATCCATCTAATTCAGAGTTATCCGACAACTACCGTTGTAGAATAAGCAGATCGAGAAGGAATTCTCGTACAATTCCAGAACCATATGGTAAGATGCTATCTCTTTGGTTTATTAATTTTATATGTTAATTTGTTGAGTGTTGCATTTATGGCTTGACTATTAGAATTGAAGTTCTTTGGTTTTTATTAATACTAAACAAGAAGCAGCAATTGATGCACGGATTGCTCTGATATTTAGTATTAAATTCACAATTTTTGGATTTTAAGTTCCCTATTTTATATTCTATACTCTATACATACAAAAAGTAAAGAGGGAAGGGGGGGAGGGGGGAAGAGTAAGAGAGGGTGTGGTTGTTGAAGATTGTTATGAATGGTTAAGAATGTCACCTCTTCAGAAAGTTTGAAAGACAAACTGCCATTCTTTCAATTTTCCTCATGGTATGTTATGCTAAAATTTTATTGGAGTTGCTGTCATGAATTTAGGACTGAATGAGTGAGAATTTGTAAAGTAATTTTACGTTGGTTATCCATTGTTCTTAGTTCGGGGACTTACGTTCATACCACATTAATCAAAGGTAAGACTGAAAATTAAAATTAAGGAAAAATTTATGTGCATAAGATGCACAATAAGTCTAAATGTACACTTGACCAATTTTTAACCCTTCCCTCTGTAGTTTCTTTCACCACATTTTTTTTTTTCACAGCTAAAATAGGTTACAATTTCTTCCATAAGTGAATTGTTGAGATCCCAGACAGTGAAGGTGGTGCCAGTCATGTCGAAGGAGGTTATGTTGCGGTGTGGAATTAAGCTTGATTTGTCCAAAAAATACCTCGCGACGCTATTGGAAAGGCGGATGTGATTATAAAAAATGTCCTGAATGTGGAAGCCTCGGAGGAGAGCGGTGTTGGTGGTGGAGCAGTCGAACTCGAGGGTGGTGGCGACACCGCAACCACTACCTATGCCGATGCCGAATGGGCAAGGGACGGTGAGGTGGACACATAGGGTGGGGCATCTAGGTTTGGTTAAGTTGGGGCCTGGGCGTTTAGCAAATCGGTCCCCTTATGCATTTTGGGGTTATGCGCCCGCTAGGCGGTCCTAGGCGTTTTATATTTTATATTTTTATTTTTTTTATTGAAAACATCATCGTTTTTTGAACTTGAGACAATTGATTAAATTAAAGTGATAAATCTTAAAAGTTAAAAAACCCTCACTCTCCTCGTTCCAGCGACTGAAAAATGAAATAAAAGTTAAAACTTTCTTCCCCCACACTTCAAGTTTCTTTGCGCCTCTCCTCCCCTCCCTCCCCCTTCACTCCATCTTGCACAATTAATTAATATATGAACCTTTGTGAAGTTTAACCCACTATAAGTATAAACCATAACTTAAGACATGTAAAAATTAAATTTAGAAAAAAAATAAGGAATTCTCTAGGCCGCCTTGGTAGCCTGGGTGCTAGGCGGTCCCAAACCGTCCCGCCTTCGCTTTCTGCTTTCTGCACCATGCTTGCGGTAGTGTTGTACTCCCTCCATTCACAAATAAGTGTCATTCTAGGAAAAAAATATTTTTTCACAAAAGAGTGTCATTCTAGCTGTTTTTACTTATTTCGTCCAACATTGTCATTAGCTAAGTCTAAGAAATTTTCATACAAATGTTATGATATTATATGAATAAGCTATGGAGAAAAGATTATGGTAATAACTATATTGGTGGAGAGAAATATGGAGGGGTGCTGTTGTCCATTCCTCAAACCATTAAATTTCATCTGAAAGTCTAAAATGATACTTATTCGTGAACGGAAGGAGTATGTGTTTTTTACGGCATGGAGTATTGAAGGTTTCCATCTCCACTTCTTCAAATTCACCATTCCTTAATACTCTTAGGGTTCTGGGCTGAATATAACCAAAAAGGTGAAAATAAGAAAAGAAATATCCTTCAAATGTAATCCAGCAAAATTAAACACCTGGTTTTCACACACCAACGGTCATAATTTGAAAAAATGAAGAGCACAACCATATATTATACACACAGAAAAGCATACAAAATAAGCATTTCAACCAAAAAAAAAAAAGGTAAGAGAAGGTTGCTTACGGACCTGTTCAAGTTGATTTCAGTGTCGGAGAGGGCTAATTCAACGGTGGCGGCATCTGTAGCTTCTAT